>CM059426.1:146999486-148333958 GCA_030390025.1 Squalus acanthias | reverse complement strand
CCCTGAATCATGCCTCACACACACACCCTGAATCATCCTCACACACACACACACACACACACCCTGAATCATCCTCACACACACACACACCTGAATCATCCTCACACACACACACACTTGAATCATCCTCACACACACACACCCTGAATCATCCTCACACACACACACACACCCTGAATCATCCTCACACACACACACACACCCTGAATCATCCTCACACACACACACACACCCTGAATCATCCTCACACACACACACACACACCCTGAATCATCCTCACACACACACACACCCTGAATCATCCTCACACACACACACACCCTGAATCATCCTCACACACACACACACCCTGAATCATCCTCACACACACACACCCTGAATCATCCTCACACACACACACCCTGAATCATCCTCACACACACACACCCTGAATCATCCTCACACACACACACCCTGAATCATCCTCACACACACACACCCTGAATCATCCTCACACACACACACACACCCTGAATCATCCTCACACACACACACCCTGAATCATCCACACACACACACACACACACCCTGAAACATCCTCACACACACACCCTGAATCATCCTCACACACACACACACCCTGACACATCCTCACCCCCACACACACACCCTGAATCATCCTCACACACACACACACACCCTGAATCATCCTCACACACACACCCCTGAATCATCCTCACACACACACACACCTGAATCATCCTCACACACTCACACACCCTGAATCATCCTCACACACACACCCTGAATCATCCTCACATACACACACACACCCTGAATCATCCTCACACACACACACCCTGAATCATCCTCACACACACACCCTGAATCATCCTCACACACACACACACCCTGAATCATCCTCACACACACACACCCTGAATCATCCTCACACACACACACCCTGAATCATCCTCACACACACAAACACACCCTGAATCATCCTCACACACACACACACACACCCTGAATCATCCTCACACACACACACACACCCTGAATCATCCTCACACACACACACACCATGAATCATCCTCACACACACACACACACCCTGAATCATCCTCACACACACACACACCATGAATCATCCTCACACACACACACACCCCCTGAATCATCCTCACACACACACACACACACATGAATCATCCTCACACACACACACACACCCTGAATCATCCTCACACACACACACACACACACACATGAATCATCCTCACACACACACACACACACTGAATCATCCTCACACACACACACACACCCTGAATCATCCTCACACACACACACACACCCTGAATCATCCTCACACACACACACACCATGAATCATCCTCACACACACACACACACACTGAATCATCCTCACACACACACACACACCCTGAATCATCCTCACACACACACTGAATCATCCTCACACACACACACACACACCCTGAATCATCCTCATACACACACTCTGAATCATCCTCACACACACACACACACACACCCTGAATCATCCTCACACACACACACACCCTGAATCATCCTCACACACACACACACACCCTGAATCATCCTCACACACACACCCTGAATCATCCTCACACACACACACACACCCTGAATCATCCTCACACACACACACACCCTGAATCATCCTCACACACACACACACACACCCAATTCATCCTCACCCACACACACACACCCTGAATCATCCTCACACACACACCCTGAATCATCCTCACACACACACCCTGAATCATCCTCACACACACACACACACCCTGAATCATCCTCACACACACACCCTGAATCATCCTCACACACACACACACACCCTGAATCATCCTCACACACACATACACACCCTGAATCATCCTCACACACACACCCTGAATCACCCTCACACACACACACACACACCCTGAATCATCCTGACACACACACACCCTGAATCATCCTGACACACACACACCCTGAATCATCCTGATACACACACACACCTGAATCATCCTCACACACACACAACCCTGAATCATCCTCACACACACACACACACCCTGAATCATCCTCACACACACACACACACACCCTGAATCATCCTCACACACACACACACACCCTGAATCATCCTCACACACACACACACACACCCTGAATCATCCTCACACACACACACACACCATGAATCATCCTCACACACACACACACACTCTGAATCATCCTCACACACACACACACCCTGAATCATCCTCACACACACACACACCATGAATCATCCTCACACATACACACACACACTGAATCATCCTCACACACACACACACCCTGAATCATCCTCACACACACACACACCCTGAATCATCCTCACACACACACACACCCTGAATCATCCTCACACACACCCTGAATCACCCTCACACACACACACACCCACCCACTGAATCATCCTCACACACACACACCCTGAATCATCCTCACACACACACACTGAATCATCCTCACACACACACACACTCTGAATCATCCTCACACACACACACACACCTGAATCATCCTCACACACACACACACCCTGAATCATCCTCACACACACACACACACCCAATTCATCCTCACCCACACACACACACCCCTGAATCATCCTCACACACACACCCTGAATCATCCTCACACACACACACACACCCTGAATCATCCTCACACACACACCCTGAATCATCCTCACACACACACACACCCTGAATCATCCTGACACACACACACCCTGAATCATCCTCACACACACACACCCTGAATCATCCTCACACACACACACCCTGAATCATCCTCACACACACACACCGTGAATCATCCTCACACACACACACACACCCTGAATCATCCTCACACACAAACACACACCCTGAATCATAATCACACACACACACCCTGAATCATCCTCACACACACACACCCTGAATCATCCTCACACACACACACACACACTGAATCATCCTCACACACACACACACCCTGAATCATCTTCACACACACACACCCTGAATCATCCTGACACACACACACCCTGAATCATCCTCACACACACACACCCTGAATCATCCTCACACACACACACACACCCTGAATCATCCTCACACACACACACACACACTGAATCATCCTCACACACACACACACACCCTGAATCATCCTCACACACACACACACCCTGAATCATCCTCACACACACACACCCTGAATCATCCTCACACACACACACCCTGAATCATCCTCACACACACACACACCCTGAATCATCCTCACACACACACACTCACCCTGAATCATCCTCACACACACACACACCCTGAATCATCCTCACACACACACACACACCCCGAATCATCCTCACACACACACACACACTGAATCATCCTCACACACACACCGTGAATCATCCTCACACACACACACACACCCTGAACCATCCTCACACACACACACACCATGAATCATCCTCACACACACACACACACCCTGAATAATCCTCACACACACACACACCCTGAATCATCCTCACACACACACCCTGAATCATCCTCACACACACACACAACCTGAATCATCCTCACACACACACCCTGAATCATCCTCACACACACACACACACCCTGAATCATCCTCACACACACACACACACCATGAATCATCCTCACACACACACACACACACCCTGAATCATCCTCACACACACACACACACCATGAATCATCCTCATACACACACAAACACTCTGAATCATCCTCACACACACACACACCCTGAATCATCCTCACACACACACACACCATGAATCATCCTCACACACACACACACACCCTGAATCATCCTCACACACACACACACCCTGAATCATCCTCACACACACACACACCCTGAATCATCCTCACACACACACACCCTGAATCATCCTCACACACACACACACACCATGAATCATCCTCACACACACACACACACACCCTGAATCATCCTCACACACACACCCTGAATCACCCTCACACACACACACACACACCCCCTGAATCATCCTCACACACACACACACACTCTGAATCATCCTCACACACACACACACCCTGAATCATCCTCACACACACCCTGAATCACCCTCACACACACACACACCCTGAATCATCCTCACACACACACACACCCTGAATCATCCTCACACACACGCACACCCTGATTCATCCTCACACACACACACACCCTGATTCAGCCTCACACACACACACACCCTGAATCATCCTCACACACACACACACCCTGAATCATCCTCACACACACGCACACCCTGATTCATCCTCACACACACACACACCCTGATTCAGCCTCACACACACACACACCCTGAATCATCCTCACACACACACACACCCTGAATCATCCTCACACACACACACACCCTGAATCATCCTCACACACACACACACCCTGATTCAGCCTCACACACACACACACCCTGAATCATCCTCACACACACACACACCCTGAATCATCCTCACACACACACACACCCTGATTCATCCTCACACACACACACCCTGATTCAGCCTCACACACACACACACACACTGAATCATCCTCACACACACACACCCTGAATCGTCCTCACACACACACACACACCCTGATTCATCCTGACACACACACACACCCTGAATCATCCTCACACACACACACACACACACTGAATCACCCTCACACACACACACCCTGAATAATCCTCACACACACACCCTGAATCATCCTCACACACACATACCCTGAATGATCCTCACACACACAAACACACCCTGAATCATCCTCACACACACACACACACACCCTGAATCATCCTCACACACACACACACACCCTGAATCATCCTCACACACACACACACCATGAATCATCCTCACACACACACACACACCCTGAATCATCCTCACACACACACACACCATGAATCATCCTCACACACACACACACCCCCTGAATCATCCTCACACACACACACACACACCATGAATCATCCTCACACACACACACACCCCCTGAATCATCCTCACACACACACACACACCATGAATCATCCTCACACACACACACACACACTGAATCATCCTCACACACACACACACAACCCTGAATCATCCTCACACACACACACACACCCTGAATCATCCTCACACACACACACACCATGAATCATCCTCACACACACACACACACACTGAATCATCCTCACACACACACACACACCCTGAATCATCCTCACACACACACTGAATCATCCTCACACACACACACACACACCCTGAATCATCCTCATACACACACTCTGAATCATCCTCACACACACACACACACACACCCTGAATTATCCTCACACACACACACCCTGAATCATCCTCACACACACACACACACCCTGAATCATCCTCACACACACACCCTGAATCATCCTCACACACACACACACACCCTGAATCATCCTCACACACACACACACCCTGAATCATCCTCACACACACACACACACACACAGATTCATCCTCACCCACACACACACACCCTGAATCATCCTCACACACACACCCTGAATCATCCTCACACACACACCCTGAATCATCCTCACACACACACACACACCCTGAATCATCCTCACACACACACCCTGAATCATCCTCACACACACACACACACCCTGAATCATCCTCACACACACATAAACACCCTGAATCATCCTCACACACACACCCCTGAATCACCCTCACACACACACACACACACCCTGAATCATCCTGACACACACACACCCTGAATCATCCTGACACACACACACCCTGAATCATCCTGACACACACACACCCTGAATCATCCTCACACACACACACCCTGAATCATCCTCACACACACACACACACCCTGAATCATCCTCACACACACACACACACACCCTGAATCATCCTCACACACACACACACACCCTGAATCATCCTCACACACACACACACACACCCTGAATCATCCTCACACACACACACACACCATGAATCATCCTCACACACACACACACACTCTGAATCATCCTCACACACACACACACCCTGAATCATCCTCACACACACACACACCATGAATCATCCTCACACATACACACACACACTGAATCATCCTCACACACACACACACCCTGAATCATCCTCACACACACACACACCCTGAATCATCCTCACACACACACACACCCTGAATCATCCTCACACACACCCTGAATCACCCTCACACACACACACACCCACCCACTGAATCATCCTCACACACACACACCCTGAATCATCCTCACACACACACACTGAATCATCCTCACACACACACACACTCTGAATCATCCTCACACACACACACACACCCTGAATCATCCTCACACACACACACACCCTGAATCATCCTCACACACACACACACACCCAGATTCATCCTCACCCACACACACACACCCTGAATCATCCTCACACACACACCCTGAATCAGCCTCACACACACACACACACCCTGAATCATCCTCACACACACACCCTGAATCACCCTCACACACACACACACCCTGAATCATCCTGACACACACACACCCTGAATCATCCTGACACACACACACCCTGAATCATCCTGACACACACACACCCTGAATCATCCTCACACACACACACCCTGAATCATCCTCACACACAAACACACACCCTGAATCATAATGACACACCCACACCCTGAATCATCCTCACACACACACACCCTGAATCATCCTCACAAACACACACACACACTGAATCATCCTCACACACACACACACCCTGAATCATCTTCACACACACACACCCTGAATCATCCTGACACACACACACCCTGAATCATCCTCACACACACACACCCTGAATCATCCTCACACACACACACACACCCTGAATCATCCTCACACACACACACACACCCTGAATCATCCTCACACACACACACACACCCTGAATCATCCTCACACACACACACACCCTGAATCATCCTCACACACACACACCCTGAATCATCCTCACACACACACACCCTGAATCATCCTCACACACACACACACCCTGAATCATCCTCACACACACACACTCACCCTGAATCATCCTCACACACACACACACCCTGAATCATCCTCACACACACACACACACCCCGAATCATCCTCACACACACACACACACTGAATCATCCTCACACACACACCGTGAATCATCCTCACACACACACACACACCCTGAACCATCCTCACACACACACACACCATGAATCATCCTCACACACACACACACACCCTGAATAATCCTCACACACACACACACCCTGAATCATCCTCACACACACACCCTGAATCATCCTCACACACACACACAACCTGAATCATCCTCACACACACACCCTGAATCATCCTCACACACACACACACACCCTGAATCATCCTCACACACACACACACACCATGAATCATCCTCACACACACACACACACACCCTGAATCATCCTCACACACACACACACCATGAATCATCCTCACACACACACAAACACTCTGAATCATCCTCACACACACACACACCCTGAATCATCCTCACACACACACACACCATGAATCATCCTCACACACACACACACACCCTGAATCATCCTCACACACACACACACCCTGAATCATCCTCACACACACACACACCCTGAATCATCCTCACACACACACACCCTGAATCATCCTCACACACACACACACCATGAATCATCCTCACACACACACACACACACCCTGAATCATCCTCACACACACACCCTGAATCACCCTCACACACACACACACACACCCCCTGAATCATCCTCACACACACACACACACTCTGAATCATCCTCACACACACACACACCCTGAATCATCCTCACACACACCCTGAATCACCCTCACACACACACACACCCTGAATCATCCTCACACACTCACACACACCCTGAATCATCCTTACACACACACACACACACCCTGAATCATCCTCACACACACACTGAATCATCCTCACACACACACACACCCTGAATCATCCTCACACACACACACACCCTGAATCATCCTCACACACACACACACCCTGATTCATCCTCACACACACACACACCCTGATTCAGCCTCACACACACACACACCCTGAATCATCCTCACACACACACACACCCTGAATCATCCTCACACACACGCACACCCTGATTCATCCTCACACACACACACACCCTGATTCAGCCTCACACACACACACACCCTGAATCATCCTCACACACACACACACCCTGAATCATCCTCACACACACACACACCCTGAATCATCCTCACACACACACACACCCTGATTCAGCCTCACACACACACACACCCTGAATCATCCTCACACACACACACACCCTGAATCATCCTCACACACACACACACCCTGATTCATCCTCACACACACACACCCTGATTCAGCCTCACACACACACACACACACTGAATCATCCTCACACACACACACCCTGAATCGTCCTCACACACACACACACACCCTGATTCAGCCTCACACACACACACACCCTGAATCATCCTCACACACACACACACACACACTGAATCACCCTCACACACCCTGAATCATCCTCACACACACCCTGAATCATCCTCACACACACACACACACACACACCCTGAATCATCCTCACACACACACACACACCCTGAATCATCCTTACGCACACACACACACTGAATCATCCTCACACACACACACACACACACACACCCTGAATCATCCTCACACACACACACCCTGAATCATCCTCACACACACACACCCTGAATCATCCTCACACACACACACACACACCCTGAATCATCCTCACACACACACACACCCTGAATCATCCTCACACACACACACCCTGAATCATCCTCACACACACACACACCCTGAATCATCCTCACACACATACACACCCTGAATCATCATCACACACACACACACCCTGAATCATCCTCACACACACACACACACACCCTGAATCATCCTCACACACACACACACACCCTGAATCATCCTCACACACACACACACACCCCCTGAATCATCCTCACACACACACACACACGCCGAATCATCCACCATGGACACCGTATATCCAATGGGCATAACCCAGCTGATAAACAAGAAGAACTAAAGGGAAGAGCATTTCCGCAACTGATAGGTTTGCAAACTGGGCTTCCCAGACATTAGGGAATCCACTAGGAAATTGGGTCACAGAGGTCAATAAATATCACAACTTTTCTACATTAGTTGACTTGCTAGGATGTTGCAGTGGCAGAAGGGTCAGTAGCCATGTAAAGGAATGAGCCAAACATATTTCCGAAAAATACACCATCCTACGGACAGAATTCTGACTTTATTAAAATATGACAAACTGGGTTTAAAAATCTAAAAGCCTCAACGACACAAAGCTGTAAATACAGGCTTCTGAGATAAGATGAGCACACAAAGCTGTAAACACCATACAAGCTTTTGAAATGGGAAATGGTTGTAAATACTGAGACAATGGCCTCATTGAAACAGAGGGTTGTAGGTTCCAAGGAGTCTGCAGTTTGGAACCAACACAATAGCTATACCCAGTTTAAAGTGTTAAAAGCTAACACTTCGAACAGAAACACAGAACATTAAAAAACCATGTGTCTTTGTAAAAGTAACATCAAATGAAAGACAGGAAACATAAGTTTGTAATACAACCAATTGAGATGGCTGGGGAAACAATCAAGTGCTTGGTTGAAGTGTTTTTGATTTACATGTAGTAAAAGGTACAAACAGAAGACTTTGTAAATATTACATCAATAGACGTACCAAGCAATCACATTGTTTATGTGTTAAACTTGGAACACAAGGAGACAGGAGTCTGTGTTACAACCAGCAGAGGTGATTTAAAAATTGAATGGAAGACCTTGTAAGAATAGCATCAAATAGATAAAGCTGTCATATTGTTTTTTATAATAAAATTTGAACACCTAAACAGCAGACAGGATTCTGAAAGTTAACAGCTGAACTGACAGTAAGAATAGAAAGAAGTCAACAGAAAGAATGACTGGAGATAATTAGCTTACATCAACAGAAAACTTCCAAGAATATGCCACTGCAAAAAGGGTATAAAATATGGAGCTTTCAGATAGAAAGTCAGAAGTCGCTGGAAGGGGCAAAGCGATTCTCAACTTCAGAGGCAGGCTCTGTAAGTTTTTAACTCTTTGAGTCTCAGGGATCAAAAGGTACTTTTATTTGATTTTGGTGGATATTCTGGATTAAGAATAAGTAGAAGTGTGGAAATATAACGAAGTTAAGAATTGAGAATAAGGATCTCTGATAAGAAATGTAAGCTATTTGTATTTTGAACTGTTAAAGTTGCGATTGAATCAACAACTGTTAACTACATGTCGGTTCTTTAATAAATCTATATATTTTTAGAATTGTCTCACAGAGTACTTCTGTATCAAACTCGCGAACTCAATTTATGTACACTCTTTTGTGAGGAGTTGCAGAATTCTGGGGAGTTTTCCGGACCCTCATAATATCCGGAAGGTTACAGTCTAGTTAAACTTATTAAAAGTGCTATCTGGAGGATGGTAACATCTTCAGGCCATTTCTTTCCTTTAGGGAGAGATAGTCTGAACCTTTAGACCCAATTAAGCGTCTCTAGGATTCGGCTGTCTCTAACTTTAGTTGAAGGTGAACGTCTGGGGAATACGCCTGATCTGGGGTAGCCCGAAAAGGGCTAGGACTAGTAATTATTCCTTCAACCAGAGGACACAGATTTAAGGTGATTAGCAAATGAACCAGAGGCAACATGAGGAAACATATTTTTACAGAGAGAGTTGTTGCAATCTGGAATGCACTGCCTGACAGGGCAGTGGAAGCAGATTCAATCATAACATTTAAAAGAGAATTGGATAAATACTTGAAGGGAAAAAATTTACAGGACTATGGGAAAAGAGCAAGGGAGTAACTGGATGGCACTTTCAAAGAGCCGGCACGGGCACGGTGGGCCGAATGGCCTCCTTCTGTGCTGTATCATTCTATGATAGGGAAGAAAGAAGGGAGGGTGGGCTAGCTGTGCTAATTAGAGATAACATAATGGCAGTAGAAAAAAAGGATGTAACTAACTTTGCAGCAACACCAAAGTGAAGCGTATAGTTAATACGGAGGAGGACTATGACAAAATACAGGAAGACATTAATAAACTTGCAGAATGGGTGTGTAATTGGCAAATGGATTTCAATATAATTAAGTGCGAGTTGGTGCATTTTGGTAGGAGGAATAAGGAGGCCACATACTCCTTGTAAATAAGAGTCATAAAAAAAAGCCATTAAAAAAGCAAACCAAGCACTGGGGTTCATTTCCAGAGGGATAGAATTGAAAAGCTGAGAAGTTCTGTTAAACTTAAATAGAACCTTGATTAGACCACACTTAGAGTGCTGTGCATAGTTCTGGTCTCCATATTACAAAAAGGATATAGAAGCTCTGGAGAAAATGCAAAAAGATATACCAGGATGATACCAGAACTGAGCGATACAACTATCGGGAAAGATTGAACAACTCTAGAAAAAAGACTGAGAGGTGACCTCATGGAGGTCTTTAAAATTATGAAGGGGTTCAATAGGGTGGAAGTAGCAAAGATATTTCCAGTTGTGGGGGAGTCCAAAACTAGGGGCCATAAATACAAGATAGTCACTAATAAATCCAATAAGGAATTCAGGAGAAACGTCTTTATTCAGAGAGTGGTGATAATCTGGAACATGCTACCACATGGAGTGGTTGAGGCGAATTGCATAATGCATTTAAGGGGGAGCTCGATAAGTACATGAGGGAGAAAGGAATAGAAGGATATATTAATAGGGTGAGATGGAGGCTTGTGTGGAGGATAATCAACAGCATAGACCTGTTGAGGCGAATGGCCTGTTCCTGTACTGTAAAATTCTATATAATTCCACGTAGCCTTAGTCAGACCCCATCTGAAGTACTGTGTTCAGTTTTAGGCACTGAGCTCAAGAAAGATATAATGGGCTTAGAGGGTGTGCAGCGCAGATTCACCAGAATGATACCGGGACTTAAAGGGTTAAATTATGAGGACAGGTTGTATAAATGTAGCTTGTATTTCCTTGCGTTTAGAGGGTTGAGAGATCATCTAATCGAGGTGTTTAAAATGATAAAAAGATTCGATAGGTTGGATACAGAATAACTCTTTCCTCTGGTGGAGGAATACAGACCCAGAGGGCATGATCTTAAGATTAAAGCTGGGCCATTTAGGAGTGAAATCAGGAAACATTTTTTCACACAAAGAATAGTGGAACTCTGGAACTCGCTCCCCCAAAAGGCTGTGGATGCTGGATCAATTGAAATTTGTCAAGACTGAGATCCATAGAATTTTGTTCGGTAAGTTTATGAAGGAAGATGGAACAAAGGCGGGTAAATGGAGTTGAGGTACAGATCAGCCATGATCTCAATGAGCTGAATGGCCTACTTCTGTTCCTATGTCCCTATGTTCCTATGTTTTTATGTTCTGAGGATTATGAACTGGAACTAAGTGACGAATGTGAACTATTTTAGTGTATTATGATTTTTATACATTACTGTAATGTATTCATTTGAAATAGGCTTGATGCTATTTAAAATATTTTCACTTAAGACTTTTAACTATCTAAGAAAGGAAGTGGATTCAGATGCATGTCCAAGCACATAAATAATAGTGTTCAAAATCCACAGTGTGACAGATCTTTTATTATTCTTTGTACACCAAGAAAATGTAAGTGCTGAATTGTATTAATGGACACATACAATAATGCTAAATGATACTATCAGTTACGCCATTATTTTTGCAACAATTTTCATCTTATCATGTTCAAATTGATATTTACGATACCTAGACTATTACACATTAATGCCCAGAAATTATATTGAGTGATATTAGTATACAAACACTTAACGTGTTTATATGAAATTACTTTGTCGGCGAGGTGTTAGCCTGTAAAAGAAATGGATTAATGCTTCTGTTAAAATAGCAAAGTCATTTTATATAAATGAATTAAGCATTTTTACGCTAGTAATGTTCAGCGTAATTTCTAGGCTTAACAGCCATATTTCCCAATTAGACAAAGGGTAAGGGAGAAATCACAAACTGATAATGACGGGCGTTGTAAACATTGCAACTGCCGTTAAATTTCAATTTAGTTTGCTGCACATGAATGTGGTAAGCTCTGTGTTTGAAAAGGTTCCAAGTAAGATAGAGCTTATTACTTTTGAAATGCTATTTCTGCTTTGTGGTATTTGAGAATGTTGTTACCTATTTATTTATTGTTGATGTGGAGGACACTTTAGGTGTTCCATTTCCCGCACTTCTGCTCTCACCCCTTCCCCTCCCTCCCGGAACCACGATAGGGTTCCCCTTGTCCTCACCTTTCACCCCACCAGCCTCCACATTCAATGGATCATCCTCCACCATTTCTGCCACCTCCTGCGTGATCCCACCACCAAACGCATCTTCCCCTCACCTCCCCTTTCAGCATTCCGAAGGGACCGCCCCCTCCGCAACACCCTGATCCACTCCTCAATCACCCCCAACAGCCCCTCACCTCCCCACGGCACCTTCCCGTGCAAGCGCAGGAGATGAAACATCTGCCCTTTTACCTTCTCCCTTCCCACTGTCCAGGGCCCCAAACACCCCTTCCAGGTGAAACAGCAATTTACTTGTCTTGCAATTTATTATACTGTATTCACTGCTCACGATGCAGTCTCCTCTACATTGGGCAGATTGGGTGACCGCTTTGTGGAACACCTCCGTAAGGGTGACCCCGAGCTTCCGGTCGCCTGTCACTTTAATTCTCTGCTCCACTCCCACTCTGATCTCTCCGTCCTCGGCCTCTTACACTGTTCCAATGAAGCTCAACGTAAGCTCAAGGAACAGCACCTCATCTTTCGATTAGGCACTTTACAACCTTCTGGACTCAACATTGAGTTCAACAATTTCAGACTATAACCCCCCCATTTTTTCAGGTGGCAGCTGTTTATGATTCTGCCATCCCCATTTGCAACATTTAACCACTCCTGCCTTGCATTTTAGCACAGACTGTCCCTTCAATTCCTTCCTCCCCTCCCCCCCTCCTCCTTCCCTGCCTCTGCACCTGCTTAAAATCTGTTATATTTCCAACTTTTTCCAGTTCTGACGAAGGGTCACAGACCTGAAACGTTAACTCTGTTTCTCTCTCCACAGATGCTGCCTGGCCTGCTGAGTGTTTCCAGCATTTTCTGTTGTTATTTCAGATTTCCAGCATCCGCAGTATTTTGCTATTGTATTCGGTGTTTCATTAGTTTGTTTGAGACACTAAAAGTACATCTGAAACAGCAATACCCTCATGTGGGTTTAGTGGATATTACTAAAACACTCAAAAAATAACTATTTTATTCAAATACCAAAGTGAAGGGCAATGACCATAGTATGAGACAGCATCAAATTTGAAGAGGGTAAAAGAGAAGTTGGAGTAATCGGGAATTAGCAATTAGGTGACAACAAGCTTGCATTTCAAAAGCCTGTGGATTGTAGGTGGAAGGGAAGGCAGAAGAAAGTTAGGAGTTCCACAGTTTTGAAGTCCTGAGAAAATATTTGTTGGAGTAGGAAACTGCAATGAGTTTTAATTTCAACATAATGAGGATACTGAGAGCAGGAAGAACATATACGGTAGTGTATCTACAGCTTGGAAGAAACAAGAGAGGAATGTTTAGAAAAACACTAACAATAGTATTAATAACACAAAGAGAGACAAGAAAGATTGAAGTGAACAGAGAGAGGTTGGAGGCTAGAAGTAAGAGAGGGATCACCTATCAGAGGAGAAGCCTTTATTTATATCCTGTCCAAAATGTGAGAGGTGCTTGAAGAGCGTCACATCCCCACCCAGTAAGGGAACAGCATTTATGTTTTTGATGGACTTGGGTGTGTTGGAAAGTTAAGGATTATTGAAGAGGAAAATGTTTGGCACTATAATAACTGTTCATAAGAAAGAAGTATGATAAGAAGATAAGACATTTGTGAATGAATTCAATAGTTCTGTAAATTTCTGGAATGTCAAAATAATTTTTTTTAAAGAAAAATAGAACTTATATGCAAGTCAAATGTTATTTTAAGCACATAATTTTTTTTAAATTGCTGTCATTTTACTTTACAAGCTAAGAAATTACCATACTCCTTAATTTCTATTTCAAAAGAATATTTATAATTTAAAATAAATATTGTGGAGTGCCTTACAATGGCTTTGGTCATTAAGGCCAAAACCCTGACTTCTCCTTTCTCAGTCTTTGGGATAAGACTTCAAAGGGAACTCTGTACCTTTCTGAACAGAATAGTACAATAATTTGTTTGAAGAAGTGGCTGAGTTGCTAACCAACATTTATGTTCTCTGTTTATATAAATAATATATTTATTATATTATAAAGAATTGTGCTTTTTTTCTCATGATTGAGAAGTGAGCAACCCATCTATCTTTTACAGGAGATCAATGCATATTGAATGAGGAGTCTAGCCTTCTGTGCTGCAATTGTTTTACTAACATGTGAGAAAACCTTACTATAATGGGGAAAAAGCAGGGGAGTGGGACTAATTGGATAGCTCTGCCAAAGAGCCAGCACAGGCACGATGGGCCAAATGGCCTCCTTCTGTGCTGTATGATTCTATGAACAGAGATTCTTTCTTGATGTAGCACACAATGGCAGACTGGGGAAATGTGATGGTATTGCTAACCATACTGAAGTGTTGTTTTAAAAATGAAATCAATATTATTCCCAGCAAGTATGCAAAACAGTGTTCCAAACCTCAGAAAACACAGAGTAAAATTTCCACTTTCCCACTCCTGTCCCAGTGTCGCACACTCCCAGCACACAGATTTCTGCCCATTAATTTTAAAGGGCACAAAATCATGAGCTGGGAATGTACAATTTTGTACTATGCACTCTTGGCATGCACCAGGAGTGGGTGCAGTGCATATCTGGAGTGTATAATTACAAAATATTAGATATTACCCCCCTGTGTACGGCTCCCTGGATGGTCCTGTTCATAAACTGTGCCTTAAGACCTTAGGCAGTATGCAACTGTGCTAGACAGAACAGGAGGTCTAAGATTCAATTCCTGATCTGTGCTGAGTTAGAGTGGCAGAAGAGATGATAGTCTCAGCACCCTAGACCTATTTGCTCCCTCTCCTGATTGATATTCAGTGACTCTTGATGGAAAGTGTGCATGTGGGAACATGGGGTGAGGATGGGATTAGGCTCAGACCTCCTCCTCCTCCTCCCCGTTGAATAGCCTGTATGGGCTCACACATGAAGAATGGCCACTTGGACAAGGTACTGGAGGGCTACTGATATGCATCAAACCATACCGACGGTCAAAGCCTTGAGGAGGAGGAGAAAAAAATACAAAAAGGAGCGTGTGTAGAAGATCATCAATCAAATTACATCCGATTTGGTCTAATGGATACTTTATTGGAATAAATTTGTGAACTGATGTTAAATCGTTCAAAAATATTATTGTTACAAACTGGATCGCCATCTTGCTAGTGTCCAAAGGTGTCTGCAATCACTAAGACATAAAAAATGAAATCCATGGGACATCATTCCGACCTGGAAGTGACGTTGATGTTTAATTAACAACTGAGTGGCACAAGTTTGAAGTTTTCCTTTATCTTGAGCAGCGGGTTTGGGTGCGGAGAGTGGGTCGGGATGGTTATGGGCAGTGTGCCGCTAGTACAGGGAATCCTGTACTGTCGAAAGCCTTTGATGCGTCAACCTCTGTGTAAAGAAATGGCCATGAGTGAAATGCAGAGAGCAACGAAAATACAACAGACAATAAAAATCAATTACCCACGAGTCAGCTAATCCAAATTACCTGGATTTGCAAAAGATTTTGTTAATTGGTTGAAACGATTTGTGAAAAACAATTAACTTTTTTTTCTCCCAGTATTAAAAACTTCTCGCTTGTTTAGGGTTCACAGTAATTTTTATATTTCCCTACAAATTACAATCTGGCTGTCACTTGAATCTAGGGAATCTGTCATTAAAGAGTCCACAGTCGAAGTTAACAGAGTGATTTATTTTGTTGTGAGGCTGTTTGTTTTCCAATCCAATCTATAGATCGCAATTTATTTTGGGAGGGGTGGGTGGGCATGGAGTCGCCTACACGGACTATGTTTTCTCTTGTTATTATTAATACAAACCATTCGGGGTAAAGGGTGTGATTTTATCTAAAGACACGTCTGCGTCGCACTCCATCTCATAAACCGAATCTGTGGCTAGTTCATTGGTGGCCGAGATCTGGGACATTCTGTCGAAGATCTGGTTGTCCTCAATGCAGACCACCACGTTGGGAATCATGTTGACATAAGCGGTCACGATCTCCTTGTGGAAGACCGTGTCCTGGTTGTAGGACACCAGCTCGTTGCTTATGTTGACGGTCTCCACTTGGTTGCTGGAGCAAAAGTTGCGGCAGCCCAGGAGGCTGGAGAAAGCTTTGCGAAACTCCGCGTTGAAAGCGTAGACGACCGGGTTGAGGGTGGAGTTTGCCCAACCGAACCAGACAAAAATATCAAAGGTGGTCTCGCTGACACAGGGCAACCTGGAGACGGAGGCCTGGGAGCTCCGGTCGCAGAAAGGGACCATGCAGTTCAGGATGAAGAAGGGCAGCCAGCAGCATACGAAAACCCCCATGATGATGGAGAGGGTCTTTAGCACCTTGGTCTCCTTCTTGAAGGAGCTCTTCAGGGTGCTGTGGTGCTGAAGCTGTTGCCGAGAGTCCCGTTTCCTCCTGTGGCAGCTCTGTGCGTGCTCGGCGGCTCTCTCCAGGGAAGCGATCCGCCGGATCTGGACCTGAGCGATCCTGTAGATCCGGGTGTAAGTGACCAGCATGATGGCCACGGGGATGTAGAAACTGACCAGGGAGGACGAGATGGCGTAAGTCCTGTTCAGGCTGGAGTCGCAGTTCTCTGGCGGGGCGGCGGCGGTGCTGTTCGGCGGAGCAGCCGCTTCGGTGTCGGCCGTGTGCCAGTTGAGTTGCACCGGTATGAAGGATATGAGGACGGACAGTGCCCAGGTCACCCCGATCATCACCAAAGCCAGCCGGCGGGTCATCTTACGCTCGTAGCGGAAAGGGCTGGAGATCGCCCAGTACCTGTCCACGCTGATCACACACAAGTTCAGGATGGACGCCGTCGAGCACATAATATCGAAAGCCACCCAAACGTTGCAGAACGCCCCGAAAGGCCAATAACCCGCCACCTCTGCCACCGCTTTCCACGGCATCACCAGGACGGCCACCAAGAGATCCGAGACCGCCAAGGAGACGATGAAAATATTGGTGACTTTAGTTCGAAGGTGGCGAAACCTGACGACGGCGGTACAGACCAGAGCATTCCCGAACAACGTGAAAAGGATTAATAAGGAAAGTAGGGACCCAGTAAGGACGCGAGTCACCAGCTCCTTCTTGGCACTTGTTGGCTCCTCATTGAGCGTCCTGTTCGGCATCATTCCTTCCAGGGGAGTGGCGTGGAGTTGACTCCTCGGCTGTTAGATCCGACCATCCATGCCTGACTCATGGTCCCCGCACAATCCAAAGAGCATCCTTTAAGGAAAGCCGTTTAAAGCCAGGAGTTTGACTGCACGCTGCCCACATCCTCACTCCGTGCTCTTGCTGGCACATCACCCACCGATCGACGTATCAGACCAGATCCCACTGCTGCTTTTTTCTTCCTTTAAAAAGCGCCAGGTGAAATCTGCAATTCGAGCGTGCTTGGACATCGGAGGCAGCGAGGGAGCCAATATATTCAGTAAAATCTGGTGTACAAACGGGATGATTTTAGTGCTAGGTTCCCGAAGAGAGTCTACCGCGGCGCAAACACAGATGCTTGCAATCTGTCTGACAGCGTAGCTCACCGGGAATATACGTAGCATTATCGTAGAGGCGAATAAAACATAAGGAAATCACTCATTTTTCATATCTCTCAGTCGATGCTTCATTTAGTCCTTGTAAATGGGAAAGGGGGAGAGCGGGAAAGCCCCACCGTGGTAGCTTTTGGAACTAATTCACTTGATTGAAGTGTCTCTGAAAATATATTTACTAACAAATATAACACACGCAGAGTTAAAATCCAAAATCGTGCCAGAAATTACTCGCTGTTTAATTCAAATTCCTTAAAGGAAAACTACTCCCCCCCCCCCCCCACCCCGCCAACAGAAGAAGTGCCAATTTGTCTTTTTTAACAAAATTTAAACCGATCGCATTCCCAATCCTAGACTCTCCTTGTGCGTCCGATTCCTTATCAGTGATTTCTGGACGCGCTCAGACGGGGCAGGGTCACGGTTCACATAAGGATCCAGTCAAATCTGTCAGAATTAAATAACACACATCTAGCGCCCGAGCCATTCGCGCCTGGTGCGGTATTTACCACAGCTTGCTATTATTGACTAAGGTTCTCTGCGGCGGGCATCTCTGATCAACTACAGAGCGCCACGAGGAAGCTCAAGGCTGACATGCAGATAACCAAACAGCGGCACTTAGAGTTGTCACACGTCCTGAATGGTTGAATATATATATGATGCCGTACATGATTACCCCGCCCCTTCTCATTACTATGTTTTGTTTTCGGGTCCGATAAGGAAGGGGGGAAATGAGAAAATGTAGCGGAATTGAGGCAATGCACAGCAACAGTGAGGGTTACTATTGCAAATCCGAATGTAAAGGCGCCGGCAGGAATTCTCTCGCCTGGGCTGTTGTTGCGAGTTTAATGAGAGAGCTGAAGCACTAATGAAAGGAAGGGATGGTTCCGCTCTTTAATGGCCCCATAAGTCTCGGGCACTTTAAGCGGTATTTCCAGTAATGCGAATGAAGGGCGCAAAATCGTCCTCGAAGTTACTATTTCGATGTTTGCAGCCTCTCAAAGCCGCGGTAGCTGTGATCAGTGCGCCGAGGTCTGGTATGTACAGTTTTACACACTCCCATCGCACCCCAACATACAGAGAGGGAACCCTGCGTATATTTTGTTCCTGCTCACGTCCATCTCCTGGTAATGTCCCCATCTCAGTCTGGAAAGCATTGGTGACCGATATGCTCTTTAGTGGGTTTCGTTGACATACAATGGACCCTATTTATTGTCACTTGTAATCTATCAGTATTTGATATAAATGACGATGGACATGAAAACAGGACTTCACTCTGGCTGCACTTTTCCAATGAGAATCAGTCAAGATAACCGTCGTTGTAATAAAGGCTGACATTGAGTAAGTCGCTTTATGTAGTGACGGCTCCTGCCAGTTTGTGGGGATTTAGACATTGCCGTTTTAGAAGCCTGAAGAAATGAATACTTATACAATGACAACTGAGCAGCTAAATATATAGAAACTTCTATATAAATAGGTGAAAAGGAATGGGGAGACTATGATGTTGTATGGAATAGCTGAATTGTTTCAGTTTACGCTCTGAATGTCGTTGCTTTTCATCGCATTCCTTCAGGAACTGTGTAGCTCTCAACACAATCAGTGACAAAATACAGATGGAGGCTATCTTAAAATGATAAGATTTGTCTTTTATATCGAATATAATCAGAACGTCTCACGTATATTCCATAGTATCACATGGTATTTACAGCACAAAAACAGACCATTCCACCCAAGAGGTCCATGCGGTGTTTATGCTCCACACGAGCCTCCTCCCATCCTTCTTCGTCTAACCCCATCAACATATCCCTCTATTCCTCGTGTGTTTATCTAGCTCCCCCTTAAATGCATCGATGCTAAACGCCTCAACTATTACTTGTGAAGCGAGTTCCACATTCTAACCACTGGCTGGGTAAAGAAGTTTCTCCTGAATTCCCTATTGAATTTATAGCCCCTAGTTCAGTCATTCCCCCACAAGTGGAAACATCTCAATGTCTACCCTATCAAACCCTTTCATAATCTTATTGACCTCTATCAGTTCACACCTCAGACTTCCCTTTTCTAGAGGAAAGAGCCTCAGCCTGACTTGTGCTTATTCTGGGAAATGAGGAAATGATAAAGGTTTCTGGCTTTGTGGGTCGAAGTAACCTTGTCAGATTCTAAATTAAAGGGATTTCTTAGCAAAAATAACTATGTTAGGAGGAGTGATAATGGATGCTAAGGTGGTTTTCATAATATGCTGTCTGTAGGCTCTTGCATAAGTAGCTCTGAACTGACCAGTGGGAGATAAGTGAATGCTCTAGGCATGACTTCCACTGGGATTCCCTTGCACATGTTGGGGAGCCCCAAGTCTTTGGTGGCTGTATCACTGAAATTATTTTTGAGTCCTGCAACTCAGCCTGGTGGAATATCATTGGTGCAAACCCACATCAAAATAGTCTGTGGTGTTCTGTGTTAGTTCCTGAAGTGTCAGGGTGGAATGTTGATCAGTTTGAATGGTGTGGAGCTTCTTGACAGTTTACATAGGATTACTTAGGATATACAGCACAGAAACAGGCTATTTGGCCCACCAGTCTATTCCGGCATTTATGCTCCACTCGAGCCTCCTCCGTCTTTCCTCATCTAACTCTATCAGCATAACCCTCTGCTCTCTTCTCCCTCATATGCTTATCTAGTCTCCCCTTAAATGCATCTGTACTATTCGCTTCAACCCCTCCCTGTGGTAGCGAGTTCCACATTCTCCCCACTCTCTGGGTAATGAAGTTTCTTCTGAATTCCCAATTTGATTTCTTGGTGACTATCTTATATTGATGGCTTATAGTTTTACTCTTCCCCACAAGTGGAAACATTCTCTCTGTATCCACTCTATCAAAATCTTTCAGAATTTTAAAGACCTCTATTAGGTCACCCTTCAGCTTTCTCTTTTCAAGAGAAAAGAGACCCAGCCTGTTCATCCTTTCCTGATAGGTATAACCTCGCATTTCTGGTATCATCCTTGTAAATCTTTTCTGCACCCTCTTCAGTGCCTCTATATCCTTTTTTATAATATGGCAACCAGAATTGCACACAGTACTCCAAGTGTGGTCTAACCAAGGTTCAATACAAGTTTAGCATAACTTCCCTACTTTTCAATTCTATCCCTCTAGAAATAAACCCTAGTGCTTGGTTTGATTTTTATGGCCTTATTAACCTGTGTCGCTACTTTTAATGATTTGTGTATTTGTACTCCAAGATCCCTTTGCTCTTCTATCCCATTTAGATTCTTATTTTCCAAGTAATATGTGACCTCCTTATTTTTCTTATCAAAATGTAATACCTCACATTTATCTGTGTTGAAATTCATTTGGCAATTATATGCCCTTTCTGCAAGTTTATTAATGTCTTCTGTAATTTGGTGCAGTCCTCCTTAGTATTGACTATTCCCCACCAAATTTGATGTCATCTGCAAATATAGAAATTGTGTTTTTGATTCCAAAGTCTAAATCATTAATATACATTGTGAACAACATTGGTCCCAGCACTGATTCTTGTGGGACCCCACTTCCTACCTTCTGCCACTCTGAATAGCTACCCTTTACCCATATTCTCTGCTTTCTGTCTTGAAGCCAGCTAGCTATCCATTCTACTACCTGTCCCCTGACTCCGCATTCTCTGACCTGTAATTGTGGCTGCACCATCCAGGCAAGTGGTAAATATTCCATAACACTCTTGCCTTGAGCCTTGTACATGGCGGAGAGGTGTTGATGCGGTCAGGAAGCGAGCCACTCATCATAGAGTACCCAGCCTCTACCCTGCTCTTGTAGCCACATAGCTGATATGGCTGATCCAGTTAAAATTCTAGTCAATAGTGACTTTTAGGAAATTGATGATGGGATACTCAGCTTCTTCATTCTCAGAGGAGTTCTCAGTGAAGTTGTATAGAATCAGCTAAAAGCCTCATTCCTGACCTTATGATGAAGGGAAGGTCCATTGATAAAGCATGATTGGACTGAGGATGCTGCCCTCCAAAACTGCTGGAGTACCTGGGGCTGGATGATTAGCCTACAACAATCACAACCAGATATGATACCAGCCACTGGATGATTTCCCCCTTGACTGCCATTGACCTAGGGCTAGGGCTCCTTGGTTCCATACTCAGTCAGATGCTACTTAAATGTCAAGAACAATTACTCTTCCCCTTCCCTGTGGCATTCAGCTCTTGCGGCCATGTCTGGATCAGGGCTAGGACAACATATGGAGATAAGTGCTTCTGGTGGAACTTGAACTGAGCAACGACAAGCAGGCTATTGGTGAATAGGTGCCATGTGATGCCATTATTTTGTTCATGATTGGGCGGACGCTGATATGACTGTAATTGGTCCGGTTAGATTTGTCTAGCTTTTTGTGGATAGGACATACCTGGGTTTTTAATATTGTCAGGCAGAAGCCAGTTTCAGAGCTGCACCAGAACAGCTTGACACGGGGGAGCTAGCTTTGGTGTGTAAGTTTCCAGCAATATTGTCAGGACCCATGGCCATTGCTATGTCAAGTACACACAACTACAAGAGGGAGTAACCTATTTGATCTAGTACTCAACAACCTACTGTCACCGAAAAATCTGTTCATGTTAGCATTGGTAGGAGTTACCACCGCACAGTCTTTGTGAAGACAAAGCCTTGTCTTCACAGTGAGGACATTATCCATCATGTAGTGTGACACTACCACCATAAGTAGGATAGACTTAACAGCCCAAAACTACTCATCAGCAGCAGCAGAATTGTACACAACCACATAAGAACATATAAAATAGGAGCAGGAGTAGGCCATTTGGCCCCTCGAGCCTGCTCCGCCATTCAATAAGATCATGGCTGATCTGATCTTGGCCTCAACTCCACTTTCTTGCCCACTCCCCATAACCCTTGACTCCCCTATAGTTCAAAAATCTGTCTATCTCCACCTTAAATATATTCAATGACCCAGCCTCCACAGCTCTCTGGGGTAGAGAATTCCAAAGATTCACAACCATCTGAGAAGAAATTCCTGATCATCTCCGTTTTAAATGGACGATCCCTTATTCTGAAACCATGCCCCGTAGTTCTAGATTCTCCCACGAGGGGAAACATCCTCTCTGCATCTACCCTGTCAAGCCCCCTCAGAATCTTATATGTTTCAATAAGATCACCTCTCATTCTTCTAAACTCCAATGAGTATAGACCCAACCTGCTCAACCTTTCTTCATAAGACAACCCCCTCATCTCAAGAATCAACCTAGTGAACCTTCTCTGAACTGCCTCCAATGCAAGTATATCCCTCCTTAAATAAGGAGACCAAAACTGTATGCAGTACTCCAGGTGTTGTCTCACCAATGCCCTGTACAGTTGTAGCAGGACTTCCCTACTTTTATACTCGATCCCCCTTGCAATAAATGCCAACATTCCATTTGCCTTCCTAATTACTTGCTGTACCTGCATGCTAACTTTTTGTGTTTCATGTACAAGGACCCCCAGATCCCTCTGTACCGCAGCATTTTGTAGTCTCTCTCCATTTAAATAAAAGTTTTTTTATTCTTCCTACCAAAGTGGATAACCTCACATTTTCCCACATTATACTCCATCTGCCAAATTTTTGCCCACTCACTTAACCTATCTATATGCTTTTGCAGATTCTTTGTGTCCTCCTCACAACTTGCTTTCCCACCTATCTTTGTATCATCAGCAAATTTGGTTACATTACACTCGGTCCCTTCATCCAAGTCATTAATATAGATTGTAAATTTCTTGCTCATCATAAAGATGGGAGACTAACCCTGGTTCAATGAGGAGCCTAAAATGTCATGCCTGGACCAGCACCAAACATACTGTAGAATGAGGTACCAACCTATGAAAGCTACAGCACAGGGCTACTTGCATGTTAAACATCCAACGCAGCTGTCCATAGACCCAAGCTAAGCTGTCGCATCAATCAGAGCAAAGCTCCGTAGCCCTACCAAATCCAATCGAGAATAGTAGTGGACAATCAGGAAATTGATGGGAGGAGGAGGCTCCATGACAGTGTCAGAGACTGGGCCGAAGCAGTTAAAAGCTAACCATTGTAGACCTAATATTCCAAGTATCCTTCAGTCTAGGAGAACTGAACTTGGGTTTGGTTGTCAAGATAGTCTTTCAGCAATGAGCCAATCACATGGAGTATTTTGGTACATTTGGAGCAATATATACGCCTGTGCTAAATGCGCGACAATATAAGCAGCTGCCACGAGTATCATTCACTGGAAAAGTTATGAGATGGCATCAAGCAAAGGCCCGAGAAGAATGAATACGAATTGAGTTGAATCAGGCTCCGGTGGGTAGAAGACTGCAAATTCCATTAACCCAGATAAAACTACACCATAAACCACAAAAACAAAACTAGAAAAAAGTCTGGAAACATTTCTTAATAATGTTAATCGAACAAAGGCGTGACTTGGGAAAACTGATAAATTGCGGTAACTCTGATTTGCAAACATGTAGACAGACAGCCAAGATAGCTATAGACAATTGCAGATAGAGAACTGAGGGTGTGGCCAAAACAAGATCCTAGATAAACGGAAACAAAAAAATAGCACATACTGGAAATACAAAGTGGATTAGTCAGCATCTGTAGAGAGAAATAAGACAGAAATCTTCTTCAGAATTTCTCCTTTTAGATTTCCAGCACTAGAAGGTTTTTTTCCGTTTTATTTGTACTCAATATAAAAGTGAGACCGGGTCGCCGGTTGTGAATAGTTATGAAATGCTCAAAGGCGCGTTGTGTATTGGTGACGCCACCCCCCGCCCCCCCATTCCTCATGAAAGTCTAAATTTTATCTGGATTTCAATTAATTAAATCATTGTTTTCACTTTATATTTCCAACTTTAATGTGTCTTTGCTCACAATGCCCGTCTCAAGTATTTGGGTAGACATCCATTATACAATATAATTTCCTAATTATAACAAAGTTATTAGCACTGCGAAAAGAATCAAGTATTCTCTTGACAGATCATCCGCATGCCCAAGAAAAGTGCCTCTGTGGGTGGAGAGTTGCGCTTTTTGCACAACTTCCGTCCGCCCACAGAATGACTGTCAAATTCTTATGCCTGGTAAAAGCAGGCGTAAGGCCTGCTTTTACCAGCTTAATAGTTTTAAAAAATACAAAAATGAAATTTGATAACTCATTTATAATTTAAAAGTACTCTTCAAAATGGTACGTTTATTTTTAGCCCCGTAGAAACATTTATGTTTAAAATATTTAATTAAATGTCATTTTAATTAATTTTAAATATGTAATTAAAAAAAAAATGTACTTAATGTTTTAGTGTGTTTTTAAATGTGATCCCCATTCATACTTTTGACAGTTGTGTGTGTACGGAACTGCCAAAAGTATGAAGGGGGATTCCCTTCTTTCATTAGTTCGCCTGGCCCACATGATCCCAGGGGCGCTTGCGAACGACATGCGCTCCTGGGATACGTGGGCCTCTGCGCATTTCGAAGAGGAGAGGCCCAGGATCACAAGCCTCGGGATCTACGGAACCAACAGGTAAGTTCGTAGATTTTTTCCGATTGGAGGCATCCGCCCGCAGGAAGCCTACGATCGGAAATTCAGGGCCAATATCTGATGGCGGCCCTCCTGCAAAATCTTGCGGTCTGACGCTACGAGTAGAAGGGCAGCGTAATGGCCCAGGGATCCCAGGAATGCAGCCTGTGCGGAAGCATACCTGGGATCACGTGGGCCTGGTCCTCCAATCAGAAAGCAGAATTAGATTTTACATCATTTCAGAAGAGAATCCCGTAATCAGATTTAATGGAATCCCATAATCAGGTTTAATTACAATTTGCAGGATTGGAATTGAATTCCTAATTAGCTTCATTCCACCAATTTAACTAAAAATTAAATTTTGCTGATAATTATCGACATCATAAAACTCTAATATTTGCAGAAACAAGAAAAACTGATTTGATACAGTTAAACTCCATGATTTCTCAGATGAAAATGTTTAAAACATGCCTGAGCTATCCCCTTACACTAGTGCAAACAGGCCCTGTACCTGTTTGCATCAACCATAACATTTCCATACGCAATTGCTGGGCAGTTGGTGGGCAAATAGCCCAACTCTGCGCCAGCAATTGGTTTTTCTTGGGCCATGCAGATGGCCTGTCAACGCGTACGTTGACAGACCGCAAGTTCGGGATGGGTTTCAATGGAGGTATGATGGCGTACTCTGAGAGTGCGCCACCATACCCACCACAAAATCCAGGACGATAATTCATCTCTCCCAGAGGACTTTGACTGAATGATTTGTGCATAGCCGTTGGATCATTGGGTTCTGCACTGTGAGCTCATTGCTTAGAAGGTGTTGTTAATGGCAAGGAAATAGCTTCAATCACTTGAGTCGTCAGTCAATCAAAACACTGCACTCTCCACAGGTATTATTGGCCCGGAATTTGCAGTCAGCGGCAAAGCAAAGGCTTTTTAAAAATGTCAGAGAGAGCAAAACAAAGATTGGGGCTCTCACATGGGGAAAGGGCAAAGCTGAAATAAAGATGAACAAACTTGCAAAAAAAGTTAATTTTTTTTTAAAGTTTCTCAGAAATTTGAATTTTAATTAAAAATGGATAAATTTGACACTGCACAAAATTAAAATGAGTTTTTCAGGGCCATAACTTTTGTTTAGCAGTTACTGCGCTGTTAAAACCCCAGTTACACCTGATCCCTTTGGGTCTAACTTTTAGTGGGGAATTTAACAGCGTAATTACTGCGGAAGAGCCGAAGTTCTCATCAGTTTCTGTGATTTGAGAGATTACGCAGATTGCCGGCTCTGTGGGGGGGCGGGGGGTATAGCGCAGCCAGTTTCAGAGCAGTGAATGACAGACCGCAACTTCAGGATTTCCGCATGCGCCTGCGCCAAATCCCAAAGTTGCGGTCAGTTTCAAAGGCAGAATGACAGCGAACGGTGCCACTTCGCCATCATCCGGGCAATTGAATAGATATATTCATGATCTTTTAGCAAGAACTAACAAAAGATCAGCATAACTGAACAGCCTTGGGACTGGGCTACTTAGAAATTTCCAGGCTACTAGAGCAGTCTGCTGCCTCAGTTGTACTGTGTGGGCTTTTACATGGTAGCATTAAACATACTACACAAAATGATCAATTTTACAGGAATTGATATTTTGCCATTGGCATCAGCAACAGTCATCTGAAAAAGGCAGGTTTGAACTGCTATCTGCACATCACTACAGTGCAATTTTAACATTAAAAAATAGGAATCTCAGGGGTTCCGCTGTTCAATGTTTTCTCTATCACTGTACATCTCAGTCGATGATGAAGTCCTCCTTCAGTGTGCCAGTGCAGCCTTCGGTCGCCTGAGGAAGAGAGTGTTTGAAGACCAGGACCTCAAACCCGGCACCAAGCTCATGGTCTACAGAGTAGCAGTGATACCCGCCCTGCTGTATGCCTCAGAGACATGGACCATGTACAGCAGGCACCTCAAAGCACTGGAGAGGTACCACCAACACTGCCTCCGCAAGATCCTGCAAATCCATTGGCAGGATAGGCGCACTAACATCAGTGTTCTCGCTCAGGCCAACATCCCCAGCATCGAAGCTTTGACCACGCTCGATCAGCTCCGATGGACGGGTCACATCGTCCGCATGCCCGATACGAGACTCCCAAAACAAGCGCTCTACTCAGAGCTCCGACACGGCAAGAGAGCCCCAGGTGGGCAGATGAAACGCTTCAAGGACACCCTCAAAGCCTCCTTGAAAAAGTGCAACATCCCCACTGACACCTGGGAATCCCTGGCCCAAGACCGCACAAAGTGGAGGAGAAGCATCCGGGAAGGCACCGAATACCTCGAGTTTCTTCGCCGGGAGCAAGCGGAAGCCAAGCGCAAACAGCGGAAGGAGCGCACGTCAACCCAAGCCTCTCACCCACCCACCGCTTCAACCACCGTCTGCCCCACCTGTGACAGAGACTGTAGGTCCTGCATTGGACTCATCAGTCACCTGAGAATTCATTTTTAATGTGGAAGCAAGTCATCTTCGGTTCTGAGGACTGCCTAAGAAGAAGAGAGAATATACCCTATTTCCTTCTCTGTCATTCACTCTGTTTCTTTCTCTATCCTTTCTTTCATTGTTTAGGGAGATAGACCATTGGACTCTACAGTCACGAGGTCCCAGATGCGACATTGACATCGCTGAGCCATCATTATTTTGACATTCTAGTGATTTGCATCGCAAATATAGTGTGATATGAACGGTGAGGTAAAAAGTCCAATTAATAATAACAACAACTTGCACTTATATAGCACCTTTAATGTAGTAAAACATCCTAAGGCACTTCACTGGAGCGTTATCAAACAAAATTTGACACCGAGTCACATAAGGAGATATTGGAGCAGATAGGTTCTAAGGAGCGTCTTAAAGGAGGAAAAAGAGATAGAGAAGCAGAGAGGTTTAGGGAGGGAATCCCAGAGCTTAGGGCCTTGGCAGCTGAAGGCACGGCCACCAATAGTGGAGCGACTAAAATCGGGGATGCTTAAGAGGCCAAAATTGGAGGAGCGCAGATATCTCGGAGGGTTGTGGGGCTGGAGGAGATTACAGAGATAGGGAGGGGCTGGAGGAGATTACAGAGATAGGGAGGGGCTGGAGGAGATTACAGAGATAGGGAGGGGCTGGAGGAGATTACAGAGATAGGGAGGGGCTGGAGGAGATTACAGAGATAGGGAGGGGCTGGAGGAGATTACAGAGATAGGGAGGGGCTGGAGGAGATTACAGAGATAGGGAGGGGCTGGAGGAGATTACAGAGATAGGGAGGGGCTGGAGGAGATTACAGAGATAGGGAGGGGCTGGAGGAGATTACAGAGATAGGGAGGGGCGAGGGAAAACAAGGAGGAGAATTTTAAAATTGAGGTGTTGCTTAACCAGGAACCAATGTAGGTCAGCGAGCACAGGGGTGATGGGTGAACGGGACTTGGTGCGAGATAGGACACGGGCAGCAGAGTTTTGGATGACCTCAAGTTTATAGTGTTTGATAGATTCACACATGTTGTTTTAACAATAGCTCTGCGTTACTGACTTTGTGTTATTACTTGCTTCGTTAAGTCGCAACCGTAACTGCAAGGCATGATGAGAAGGCTGGGCTAAATAGGCCAAGGTATAGTTGTGCTAGTCTAACTATAGTATGCTGTAAGCACCTGCATTAGTGAATAAGGTTCTGCTGAAGTGTGGTGAAGTGGAATCGGCATGACTGATGCTGAGAGACATGTTTTTCCAACGATAACATTTGTGTAAGAACAATGGTGGAGATAATAGGATACATCTGTACTTGTTTACGAGAATTGAAGGTCAGAGTAGGCAGTTGTGAAACTGCAGAGGTGCAAGACTAGGGGAAGTATGAACTTTGAGTCTCTTGCAAAAGCAGACAACAGGAATCACCTGTACGAGGTGTACATGCTGAGACAGCAGGAGGCCATGGACGAACAGAATGTGACCGTAATCCAATCATTTCGGCCAATTACCTAATATGGTGAGACACTAGCACCCCGAGGGGGATAAGAGAGGGGCTACAGATGATCGGAGGCACACCTAGAGGAAGAAGATCGACTACGGTCAATAGAACACAGCAAGAAAGGAACAGAAGATCGTGCCCCAGAGAACTTGGAGGCAGGAACCATCGGAGCCAAGTCTCGCTGTATACCTATTGCCTTTGTTAAGTATTAACTTTGTATATCTTGGTGATACTCAATAAATCCTCTGACTTGATTAAAGAACGTGAGTCCGTACCTTGTAGGTCAAAATTGGTCAAGAATCCTAGGTGAGACGGGTTGGGTTTCCTCTGTCTCATATTGAGGGTTCTCCCTTAATGATAACTCAGAGGGTAGAACATGGGAGGCCGGCCAGGAGTGCATTGGAATAGTCAAGTCTAGAGATAACAAAGGCATGGATGAGGGTTTCAGCAGCAGGTGAGCTGAGGCAGGAGCGGAGTCGGGCTAGTTAAAGAGGTGGAAATAGGCTGGCGCAGATATGTAGTCGAAAGCTCATATTGGGGTCAAATATGACACCAAGGTTGCAAACAGTCTGGTTCAGCCTCAGACAGTTGCCAGGGAGAGGGATGGAGTCAGTGGCTAGGGAATAGTGTTTGTACTGGGGATCAAAGGCAATGGCTTTGGTCTTCCCAATATTTAGTTGGAGAAAATTTCTGCTCATCCAATACTGGATGTTGAACAAGCAGTCTGACAATTTAGAGCAGCAGTTGGTGTATAAATGTGTGCCTTACCCCATTCAAAAGTGGGCATTATAACACAGTTCGCTTTTGCACCACTTTTAAAACACATCCAATTTTTGAATATACAGTTTGATGCCATGCAGGCGGACATTAAGTAGCCGTATGTTATGCTGATTTAGTCTGGAGACAGCCTGCCAAGAAAGACGGTGGCATAGTGGTTAGCACTGGTGCCTCACAGCGCCAGGGACCCGGGTTTGAATCTGGCCTCGGGTGACTGTCTGTGTGGAGTTTGCACATTCTCCCACGTGTCTGCGTGGGTTTCCTCCGGGTGCTCCGGTTTCCTCCCACAGTCCAAAAATGTGCGGGTTAGGTTGATTTGGCTATGATAAATTGACCCTTAGTGTTAGGGGGGGGATTAAATATGTGGGGTTATGGGGATAGGATGGGATATGTTAGGGGGAATTAAATACGTGGGGTTACGGGGATAGGGTGGGATATGTGTCGGTGCAGGCTCGATGGGGATTCTGTGTGAGAAAGCAGGGACAGGGTACTAGATTTGGATGATCAGCCATGATCGTATTGAATGGTGGAGCAGGCTCGACGGGCCTACTCCTGCTCCTAGTTTCTATGGCCCAAAAATTAGTCCCGCGACGCGAGAGTACGCAGTATTCTGTCTCCAATTGCCGGTTTTCTGCATGCACTGCGCATGCGCTGAAAACCGGCACTTGGTTTTTGGAAAAGGGGGCGGTTCCTCGGTGCACCGCGTGCGCGCTACAGTGCTTTGGACGCGCAGGTAAGTACGGAAGATTTTAGAAATGAAAAAAGGAGGAGTAAGACCCACTTTTAACAAGGTAAGTAGTGAATTAAGTATTATTTTGAATTTTTTTTAACAGGTATATCTTTTTTAGAGACTTTAAAGACTGGTAAGTTTATTTTTATAACTTTTTAAAAGATTTTAAATTTTTTCAAAAATTTAATTTTTTATTTAAAATGGTTAATTTATTTAACTATACTTATTTTATTAATGTGATGGTTTTTTTTTTTAATTTAATTGAGGTTTAGCTGTTATTTTGGGGGTGTGTAAGATTCATAGCTTTCACAGCACTTATGTGAAACTTATGAATGGAAGATGGTGTGCTGCCATTGGCTCTAACTGAGTCACGTGATCCCACAGCTCGCACGAATTCACTACGCCGGTGGGATACGCAAGCACTGCCCAGCTGATGTCTAGAACATCAAGTTCATGCGAGCTGGAACTGAAAAAGCCAACGCGGAGTGAGAGATCGCGGGGAAGCCTTACCCCCGCGTCAACACTCAGTCTTTAATTTCTGGGCCACTGTTTCTATGTTTCTAAGACAATCCCTATCACAAATACTTGCCAAGAGAGACAGTCTTTATCAGAACTACCAAACATTCAGTCAACAGTATTAAAGATTACACCATATATCTGTTAATAGCAATTCGTATTGGCCTGTAACTATTGTGTTTAAATGATTATTAATAAATTGAAGATTTTGTTAAGTTTCCTGCCACAGCTAAATATTGGGCCGGAATTTATGGTCGGGATGACTGGCAATGTTCGCTGTCATTCTACCTTTGAAACTGACCGCAACTTCGGGATTTAGCACATGCACAGGCGCATGCACCGGCACATGGAAATCCTGAAGTTGCGGTCTGTCATTGACCCCTCCGAAACAGGCTGCGCTGTACCTGCTCCCCCCCACCCCACCACCACGCCACCCTAAACCTCTGCCTCACCACTCTCCTCCTTTAAGATGCTCCTTAAAATCCATCTCTTTCACTAAGCTTTTGGTCACCTGTCCTAATATCTCCTTATGTGACTCGGTATCAAATTGTGTTTGATAACGCTCCTATGATGCGCCTTAGGACATTTTACTATGTTAAAAGCACTCTATAAATGCAAGTTGTTGTTACTGTTTCCACTCTCCAATAGAAACATTAAAATTATGTTTTGATAATACTTTGGTAACACGAAAACAGCTTGATAATTGGCACAACTTTGAAACAAAAGTCTCTGTAAGCTATAATAATGAAACAAATAAGGGTCTATTTGATGGATTCAAAAGGAGCATATGGAAATATGGAATAAGAAAGACTAATTCAGCCCATCAAGCCTTTTACCTTTATAGAGCATATACAGTTAACTTGTTCCTATCATGGACTCTGGGAAATCCTCCTGAAAAAGACAATCAACTCACAGGCAAAACTCCAGGACTATAAAGCTTTATGATTTTTTTTACCAGACACCTACGGTTAATCACACAAAGCTTGCTGTAATCCATTCCTTCGAACCTTACAACTCACAGGTACAGCAGGATGCTGATGTCGTGCTGTCAGATGCACCTAATAAGTGTGGTTGAAATGGATGTTGAAAATGTTTTACCATCCAACTCGACTGAACTAAAGGAATCTACTAACAAACATTTATCCAACTACAGGAGTTGGTTCTGTGGCAGCTGCCCTTCTCCCACACTCTTACCGACTGAATGAAAACAGCGTGGAAGCAAGCAATCGCCACCTAGCGCACTCTGACTAGGAAAACAGTTACACGCTGCTTCATTTTATTCGGATAACTGGGCCACACCCGGAAAAATTATTACTTCGGGTAATAGGTTTAATGTCCAACTTTAAGCAAGGGTTGGTGGAAGTTCAAACTATTTGACGATCATTTGTTTTCGTTAAATCATTTGTACCTATTGAATGTTCTAACATTTAGGTTTCAAAAATAGCATTGCCATTTTCTCTGGATAATTTTGGAAGAACTGCCTTTAGTCCTTTATTTCCAATCATCAATATTTTCTAAATGTGTTTGGAAAGGGTCGGTTGCAACGAAGCCAAGAGTAAAGATGTTTAAATTGGTAATGAGAGGAAATATGACTGCATTTACTTAATGAAAGACTGCTGTTATATTGTCTTATGAATTAATGGGAAGATCACAGAGGTAAATAGTTGGGATCCGTTGCAACACCTTAAGAAGTTTTAGATTTAGACCAACCTGGGGATACCGATAGATAGATCTATAAAGGTGGCAGTGCAGGTAGAAAGGCCATTTAAAAAGTTAAATGAAATGGCTTTAATGCATAGGAGCATTGAACATAAAAACATGCAAGTGATGTCGAATTTATATATTAAGACATTGGTTAGGTCACCAGTCCTGGGCATCCCATCATGGGAAAAATATTAAAAGGCATGGGAAGGGTAGAGCAGAAACTGACTGGAATGATGACGGAAAGAAAAGGTTATAATTATGAAGAAAAACTCAAAAAACTGATACATAAGAGGTGAAGGGGGGACCGACTAGAGATTTTCAAAATTATGAAATTATTTTTAGTTGTCAGATTGTTTCTGATGCATAACAAGGGGCACAAATTGAGGATTATCCCGAGAAGAATGGGGGGGGGATTAGAATCCCCTCCCCCCCCCCCCATACACACACACAGATGGTCATTAGGACATGTAATGCTTTACCACAAGTGTCTATTGGGGCAGAGACTATTGGGCACATTTTATGAACGTTCTCTCCAAATGTTGAGCTTTGCCAGCTGGGACCTCATCAAGAAATCAAGGGTACATTCCCCATAATTTTAATTCCCCACTAATTTTAATGGATGAAAAAGCATGTGGAGCATGTTCCAGTTTCCCAATATGAACTCCTAGCAGGAGAGGATCTGCACCAAGAGCATGAATTCATAGCACTTACCCTCCTAACACCATTTAAAATTAAATTGGGTAGGTATTTGGAAAGGAACTATATATAATGATACAAGGGAAAGGGCGTGAAAATGGGGTGACAGTAAGTAGCTCCAGTTGAAGAGTTAGCATCAGCACAGGTGCAATAAGCTCTATGACCTTTTATGCTGTAATTTCCATGATTCTATATGGTTCTGTGTCTTGTTTATTAAATGGCATTGTGTAACACTTTTGCGTGTTGAGCTCATGGGCCAGAGAGTAGAGGTTTTGGTGTCAAAAAACCTAAAAGAATGATAGGAGATTAAAATTAAAGACCCTAAATCTCATTTCCTAGCAGAGTCTGAGAACTGATGAAATAACCGATGATATGGATCTAAACCTTCAGTGATATAAAGGGATGGATTTTCCATTGAATTGCCAACTGTTTTCAGTGGTTTCGGAGTGTTAAGCTGAGTAAAATGAGATGCTAAGGCATCCCACTGCAAACCACTGCTAAAACAATACACAGCCGAATTGTTCTTTCAAAAAATTGCCATTCCCTTTAATGACCACCTAGAGTCCACCCCACCTCCCTTAATGGGGTTAGGTGGGCATGGTTATGGCCAACAGTTCCACTCAATTTCCTCTAATTTCCATCACAAACCTAACCTAAATTAAAGCCACCACTATATAAGTAGCAGTAGAAGTAGCACAGCAGTATCTCTAAAGTATATACTGCATTACAGAGGCCATGGTTCTCTGGATGTTCTGTCAGGGCACTTGTCACTATTTTTTGACAACTCTGCAAATAGAACAGTTTTGGATTGGGGATATGAAATTCCCATTGGGAATGCCTCCACTCCTTTGTTAAAAAAAGATGGAGGATGCGCATACAAAAGAGTCCAAATTGGAGGTAATTAGGCATCACAGAAAACATTTTTCTATGGCCCGGTTTTTTCTCTCAGTGGCAAAGGACATCTCATACAGTTGCCCAAGACTTTTTGTGTGCTTGTCAGCGGAGATTTCTACTAATTCCGCGACTGATCCAGTGAGGCGCCCTCTACAGGGGCTCTGTGGCATCCGTGAGCAGGTCAAGCAGCGGGGAGGCTCTTCAACCAATCAGATTGAAGAATCCTCACTGAAACACGCAGACTGCAAACCAGGAAGTAAAAACAGGAAATATAAATTACATTTAAATAATTGTACAGGAAGTGAATAAAGATTGGGACGTACAGATGGGATTAAGGTAGAGAGATAAAAAAGAAAAACAGAAAAACTAACCAAAAGTATTTGAATTTTTTTCTTAAATGTGTAACATTAATTTTCTTCTGAGGGAATGGGACTCCACACTTATAAAATAATTTTTCAGTGCCAGAGAGGTTGTTCAGCAGTAATTATCACTTATTAGGCTGTTAAAAACTCACTTACTCTTGAATGCACTAGCCATAATGTGTGCTTCATTGGAGTATTCACCACGGGAAAAATCCAGATGGTACATCTCAATACTGATCAAACTAAGTGATGTGTTTCGAAACAGAACATTGTGCGTGAGATGGGGCAAAACAAAAACTGGATGATCGAGTGGAGAGGGGCATGATAAATTGAAGTCAATTATGACTAACCTTCCAGGGCCCTGCAAAAACTAAGGTTGGACCCAATCCTGAGATCTGAGAGCAGACAGAGGAGTGCACATAGCACCATGCATTGACGCATTCACTAACACTACATCTGTAGTGTCCAGCTACCAGACAAGCCTATTGGTGCTATAGATGTATGAAAAATGACTCGGTAACAATTAAAGGTTGCTCTAATTCCCTTACCATTGTTAACCAAATATTACTCATTACTATAATAATTTGCCTTTTTAATTATTTCTGTAAAAGATCTCTAGAAAATGAATAATAAACCTTAGTATGGTGGCAAGTAACAATCGTGCCACACAAGTGCCAGGTAATGACCATTTCCAACAAGAGAGAGCCTAACCACCTCCCCTTCATATTCAATGGCATTACCATTGCCGAATTCCCCACCATCAATATCCTGGGGGGTTACCATTGACCAAAAACTCAAATGGACCAACTACATAAATGCTGTGGTTACTAGAGCAGGTCAGAGGTCGGGTATTCTGCAGCCAGTGGCTCATCTCCAGACTCCCGAAAGCCTCTTCACCACCTACAAGACACAAGTCTGGAGTATAAGGGAATACGCTCCACTTGCCTGGATGGGTGCAGCTGTAGCAACAGTCAAGAAGTTCAACACGGTCCAGGACAAAGCAGACCAATCAGCATCCCATCCATCACCTTAAACATCCAATCCCTCCACTACCAGCCCATTGTGACTGCAGTGTGTACTATCTGCAGGATGCACTGCAGCAACTCACCAAGGTTTCTTCGACTGCATCTCCCAAACCCACGACCTCCACCACCCAGGACAAAGGCAGCAGGTGCATGGGAATGCCATTGCCTCCAAGTTCCCCTCCAAGTCACATACCATCCTGATTTGGACATGTATCGTCATTCCTTCATCATCACTGGGTCAAAATCCTGGAACTTCCTACCTAACAGCATTTTGGGAGTACCTTCACCACGTGGGCTGCAGCGGTTCAAAGAACTAAGGATGGGAAATAAATACCGGCTTTGCCAGCAACATTCATATCCCAAGAATGAATAATAAAGAAAATGCTAAAGAATTAATGTAAGATTCTTAGTGATGCAATATACCTAAACAGATAGGAATATCTCATTCTTTTGCTTACAAGAGTCTCTGCAGACAAAGGACGGCTGATCCTTCTTATAACCTATCTGTTACACTCTGTAATCAAGTGTAGCTTTTCCATTTAAACTGTATCACTCATCTTAGTGTAATGAATGTCTTCATCCTGTTCAGTTTTATTTACTGAAAGCACACATATATAAAATAAACTACAATAAAAAGACACAAAGAATGTTATAAATGCTACATTATCATTACATTATATTGACATAATCTTTCACATATATTGTATATAAACTAAAATAACTTAAAAACAGCAGCTAACTTTACCCAGTGTATATGGAATTAAATACATTTTTGGAAGGTATTTTGATGCTAGCATTATCCAATATATTTTTTTTTCTGAGGACAATGTAATTCAAAGCTGTGAACATTAATAACTATGAAGCTTTTTTTTTTCAAAGGGACCAACTGGTATTAGTGCGTGTCACAGCATTTACTAATATTTATCAATTTGTAACATGTCAACAGTGTCAATTTTCATTTTCAATATGATATGGGGATTTGTATGAACTTTATAAAGACCTAGATATACAATGCAAATATTAACTGTGGTTAAAGCTTAGACACAAATCCAGTTATGCATGTGAGAAGGGTTACTACTGTGTGTTGGTGGCATTTAACTGAAGCAAATTTGTGTAGCATCATAAAATTACTACAGTATAGAGGGCTATACAAATTCTGCAAGAATGCATCATCTTATTTCTAACAGATAAACGGAACAGTGTCACAAGCTTTGAGTTCAATACATGCCTGTAAATGCATCACAGTAGAAAGTTAAAATATGGACTTTCAGACAATGCCTATTCCACATTCAGGTACAAGAAAATCAAATACACTAATGTAGCTTATCTTATGTATCAGCTCACAAATATGTGCATTTTATTAAAACTAGCTAAAACATTAATTAAGTTGCACAGAACACCTCAAAAAGTGATGCAGATGCATGCATGCGGTAGAAAATAGCAAAAGGCATAGCAAGATTTACGATTAGAATCCACATTTCAAAGCCATAAACTTTTTCTTCCAAACCATTGTCAAACTGGGGCCGAGCTCCAAAAGCTGGAAGTATCCAAAACTTTAAAAAGAAAAGAAAGAATTTAGAGTCAGGTGGATTACTAATTGTCATTAAAAGCTAGCTATTTACTCACAAATAGAATCTTTAGAGTAATGCCAACATGCAACATACCAAAATGATCAACTTTGTTTTTATAGCACAAGTTGTTTTTGGCCTCAATGGACTTTGAATCGATAGTATTGTATTTTACATCTTCTCTATGTAGCTGAATTGTTGATTACCTTATACCAGCTTTATACCTCAGCATTTGGCTCAGGGTGTTATTGATAACCTCCACTTATGTTATAGAACTACTGGCCATAACATTGGTAAATATTAGCAAATATATGCTTTGCGTTAATAACATACTTAATGGTGGTGGGGAGTAATTACCTCAATGGTGGTGAGGAGTAACATCAGTAAAACCTATCCTTTACCAATATAACTCAACAAGTTTATTAATGGTTTGTTATTTCTAAAGATGATTACTGTGACAATTCAAAAGTTTTAATAGCCCTTAGTTTACATTTTTACTTGGACTTTTTCTGTCTTAAATGATTAATTTTACTACTCATTGATTTATTCAAAAGGAACTACTAAATTGCCCATAGTATTGCCCATGGTATTTCCCAGTCAGTCGATGAATATGAAGTTTTTCTAATATAAAGGATGGTGACAGATTTGGGAAAGAGACTTCAGAATCTCACTTCACAAGGTCACCTGGTGGCCAGAGCCTGTAACTACATTGTGACAGTTGACATGGCAAGATTGAATGGGAGATGCTGACATAGCAATTTACAATGGTAAATGTTGACATAAAAGCCTGATCAAGAATCATGACAACAGGAAGTAGGTTTGTGAACAGAAGTGCATGCCCTACAATTTTTTTAAATAATATATAAAAGTATCCAGCTTCAGATTTACCATTTCTTTAATCTTTTGAGCCCAGTTACTCTTTAAATTGCTACATTGTTTATGACATATTCTATGTGCTCATAATGTTGAAAAGTTAAGAAAATAAAAAAACTTAACAGCATAAGGAAAGTCAGGGATAAGAAACAGCCATTTGGCCCATCAAAGAGAGACTGGGGGGTATATATGCACAAATTGTTGAAGGTGGCAGGGCAGGATGAGAAAGCGGTTAAAAAGCATACAGGATCGTGGGCTTCATAAACAGAGGCATAGAGTACAAAAGCAAGGAAATTATGATGAACCTTTATAAAACACTGGCTCGGCCTCAACTGGAGCATTGTGTCCAATTCTGGGCACCACACTTTAGGAAGGATGTGAAGGCTTTAGAGAGGGTGCAGAAAAGATTTACAAGAATGGTTCCAGGGATGAGGGATTTCAGTTACGAGGATAGACTGGGGAAGCTGGGGTTGTTCTCCTTGGAGCAGAGAAGGTTGAGAGGAGATTTGATAAAGGTGTTCAAAATCATGAGGGGTCTAGACAGCAGATAGAGAGAAACTATTCCCATTGGCAGAAGGGTCGAGAACCAGAGGACACAGATTTAAGGTAATTGGCAGAAGAACCAAAGGCGACTCGAGGAAAAACTTTTTTACGCAGCAAGTGATTATGATCTGGAATGCACTGCCTGAAAGCGTGGTGGAGGCAAATTCAATCATGGCTTTCAAAAGGGAATTGGATAAGTACCTGAAGGAAAAAATTTGCAGGGCTACAAGGAAAGGGCGGGGGAGTGGGACTAGCTGAATGCTCTTGCAGAGAGCCGGCATGGGCTCGATGGGCCAAATGGCCTCCTTCTGTGCTGTAACCATTCTATGATTCTAGGATCAACGTTTATCCCTCCAGCATATTTGTTCTCCCATCATGGCAACCAATTGTATGTTAATACCCCAATATGTTGCCTCTATTCCCTTGCTTTCTTGCTAGATTATTCAAAGTATTTATCACTCGAAGCAAAGAGGTTTCCTGGTAATTGTTTCAAATTTGTGTTCACAAACTTCAATTATATACCTTAGTTCCAATTTCTTGGTAAACCTATATATGATGATTTGTATTTACCTTACCCGTACCATTTAATATTTATACACTTCAATCAGAGCTCTCTCAACTTCCTCCTTTCTAGGATATAAAGTTTCAGCTTCCCTCATTTTTTCTTCTAGCTCAATCTCATTTACACCAAGGATTTGTTTTATTGTTTTTTCGTATTTGTTCTAATGTAAGAATATATTTCTTGTGGCCAAGTGAACAAAACTGAAACCAGTATTTTGCTATCGTATTAGTGTTTGGTTCACTGCCACCTCTCTTCTTGGAATGCCTACCTTGAAGAAGTTCTGCTCTTCTCTTCGACGGGATTTCCGTTTGGCTCTTCAACCTTGTTCATCTTCTTAATGTCTCTTAATGTCTCTTCATCTCTCCTTTTGTTCCTTTATCCCCTCCCCCTTTTCCCAGCTTTACCCCGGCCTTAAATCTATTTGATTTCCGGCTCTTCCCAGTTCTGATGAAAGGTCATCGACCTGAAACGTTAACTCTCTTTCTCTCTCCACGGATGCTGCCTGGCCTGCTGAGTTTTTCCAGCGTTTTCTGTTGTTATTTCGGATTTCCAGCATCCGCAGTATTTTGCTATCGTATTAGTGTTTGGTTCACTGCCACCTCTCTTCTTGGAATGCCTACCTTGAAGAAGTTCTGCTCTTCTCTTCGACGGGATTTCCGTTTGGCTCTTCAACCTTGTTCATCTTCTTAATGTCTCTTAATGTCTCTTCATCTCTTCTTTTGTTCCTTTATCCCCTCCCCCTTTTCCCAGCTTTACCCCGGCCTTAAATCTATTTGATTTCCGGCTCTTCCCAGTTCTGATGAAAGGTCATCGACCTGAAACGTTAACTCTCTTTCTCTCTCCACGGATGCTGCCTGGCCTGCTGAGTTTTTCCAGCGTTTTCTGTTGTTACTTCCAAATTTCTAAGTGTGGTCTAGTTAGTGCATCGTAAAATCTTAGCATAACTGTAGATTTATATTCTATCATTGAGGTTATATATCCTAGCATTTTGTCAGCTTTTTTGATACTATTGCTCTATTTTCTGCACATTGAATGTGATGTGTCTACTACTACCCTCAAGTCCTTTTCTAAATCTCAATCTGCTAATTCAATTCCATTTATTTCATACTTATGTCCAACTCTTTCTGATCTTTCTGTAATACTTTGTATTTATCACAGTTAGATATTACTGTTTGTCCAAGTATATACCAATCCAACACCTTTTGTAAGACTTTTGTTGCACCCTTTGTCTCAACTTGTCTCCTTATTTTTGTGTTCTAAACATATTAAGAAGTTGTAGTTATAAAGTGCCTTTCATGATCTCAGGACATCCCAAAGCACTTTACAGCCAATGATGCACTTTTCAAGTGTAGTCAATTTGCAAGGTCTCACGAACAGCATGAGATAATGACTAGATTATCTGTTTTTGTGATGTTGGTGAGGGATAAATATTGGCCAGGACATTGGGAAAAACTCCCTCTGCTCTTCTTCAAATAGTGCCTTGAGATCTTTTACATCCACCTGAGAGAGCAGACAGGGCCTCAGTTTAGCGTATCATCTGAAAGACAGCACCGCCGACAGTGCAGCACACCCCGAGTACTGCACTGAAGTATCAACCTAGATTTTGTGTTCAAGTCTCTGCATTGGGACTTGAACCCACAACCTTCTGACTCAGAGATGAGAGTGCTCAACTGAGCCAAGGGTGATATCTTGATAATTGATAAGCTTATAGTTGCTTTCCATATCCAGGTCATTCATGAAGATTAGAAGCTACAATTCCACTGAACACCACATCCAGCCTGACACTGCACCTCTCACCAATACTCTGTTTCCTGTTTTTTTTTAAATCCAAGTACTTATCCATTCACATTAATTATATTAGATTAATGCTGTTTTTGGTTCAATTGGACACCTTTCATGTAAAATATTGTCAAACATTTGGTCACAATAAAAACTGTGTGGGAGTTTTTTTTTTACCTAATTTATCTGTAACATCTTCAAAACAGTTAAGGAGATTTGTTAAACAGGACTTTCCACTTGTAGACCCACACTGGTTGTTTCTTATTAAGAGGAATGAAGCGAGGGCAAGGGGGAAGGAGGAGGGAAGCAGAAAGAGGTAGGGGGATCAGGGAAGGGGAGGGGGGAAAAACCTCAATGGTGGCGAGGAGTAACAAAAGTACCTCAGTGGGGTGGGGAGAGGGGCGGTGGAAAATACCTTAGTGAGGTAGTCTGAAATGTACCTCATCAGGGGGTTGGGGGGAAACTACTTCTGTGGGATGATTGGAAAAGTACCAATTTTTCAATAAATGAGAAGGCATTAATTTTTCTAACATTGAAGAGATCCTGATATTTCAAAGCCGACATATGTCACAGTTTTACTATTTTTAATAATTAAAACATAATTGGCACAGTTTTTGAAACAGTGCAGAGGTTCCAGTATTTAAAGTTTGAAGAGGCCCACATTTTTTTCCCCAAGATTCCTTCATTTCTGAACAGGCACTGATTTCTCCTGGTTTGTTCTTGTTATGACGAATAAAGTTATCAAACCAAAAAGAGGTGGGAGGAATGACCTGGATATGGACACTAACTATAAGCTTAGCAATTATCAGGATGTCACCCGTATCAAAGTTTTACATTGAAACCCGTTGTCACAGTGCCACCAACAGGCCTAACAGATATTGCAGGTGAATGTGGACACTTTTTGGGGATTATCCAGAGGGCCAGGTTGGCATAGAAGTTTTCAGTGTTTTTTGAAATGGAATGTTGTGACCCACCTACCATTTAATATTTCAACTGTTAAATTTCTTTAACTTCACTACCACTTTTATCTTTGACAGTTCTTCGAACCTCCCCTCTAATTGCTTCCTTATTATTACGATACTGGAAGAACTTTTTAATATTATCCTTAGCATATTTAGCTACATTCATCTCAAATGATCCTTTTTGCACTTCTACTATTTCTCTTAACCCGTTTGGTAGTTTCCTATTTTCCTCCTTTTCCCCTGAAGGTATTGTGTAAAAAAAAAAGGCCCATTTATTCCTATTCAATTGATCTAATGGTCGACTTGGATGATTAACTTCCACTTATTCTTCTTAAATGTATCATTATCTTGAATATTTGATTTGTTTTAAAAGTCTCCCACTCTTTTCCTCAACTGAAATACAGTTTGGCAATATTTCCTAGTGAATGCTGCTTTAAAAAAAAATGAATGCTTTATTTTATGAGTGAAGGCTGTAAGATTTGTTTTAACTGGTTCTTAAAATATGTTTCTAAATCTGTCTTACCGAAATATTGCACAGGAACAGAAACGCGGCGACGTTCTTCAGGATTAGTCTCTTTTTGTCCGGTTTTTCCCTTTCCCTCGACAGGGGAAAGGAAGCAGCTTGTTGGGACAGAGTGGGCTGAGCGCTGCACACGCCGCTGCTGCTGCAGCTACTGCATCTGCTGCTGCAGCCAATGCTGCTGCTGCACCCACTGCATTTGCTGCACCCACTGCATTTGCTGCCGCACCCGCTGCACCTGCTGCCGCACCCACTGCACCCGCTCCACCCGCTGCCGTCACCCGGAGCGCGAGCGATGCGCCGGGCAGCCGCGCCGCACAACTCTTGATCCGGATTCTCCAAGGACTTGTTGGCAATGCCACAATACGAGGCTGTCACAGGGAGGTCATTGCAACCCGAAACGGCAACGATCCCCCGGATCCTTCCCAAATCCTCTTCACCTTTATCGCGCTTGCGGTGAAGGGATTCGATGATGAACATGTTTTGAATGTATTTCTCAATGATGACTAACGCGGAAAACGGTAAGCTCAGCCACGTGGAATATGGGCGGGCTTCTGCAGAAATCGCCGCCACCATCGAGCACCAGGACAGGAGCCAGGAGGCACACGCTGTGCTGACCAGAAGGTAGCCATCCAGCTTTCTCGTGGGATTTTTGGAATTATCCGCCGATCTTTTGTCCATTCGATAAACGACCAGGCCGGTTGTAGCTGCTGCAGACATTAGACTCAGTACTGTAATACTGTACAAGTAAAACATAGCCACAGCGGACTTTCGGTGGTCTTTTGAATGCCCCACCTGTATGCTGTACACAATAAGAATTCCTATTGTGGTTGCGAATACAGCAGCTCCCAGAACTGGACCTGGCAATATGCTGTAGTGTGTCTTAAACATGAGTTTGTGAGGTCTGTGGTCTTCCAGCTTGCGTCCGACATTCTTCCACATGATATAAAGCATGGCAGATGCAAAGACGTGGTATTCAATGTTGAAAGGGTACATGTAATAGAAACCTTTGTAGAAAACAGCGCATGCATTTGTAGTACAGTTGCAATTTGGTCCAGTCTTTTCTGCAAACAAATGGAGTAAAGCATTACACAGATTATCTTTAAACAATATTTGCAAAATATCTTGGCTGGTATGCATACTTTAAGAACATAAGAAATAAGAGCAGGAGTAGGCCATACGGCCCCTCAAGCCTACTCCGCCATTCAATAAGATCATGGCTGATCATCGATCTCAACTACACTTTCCCGCCTGATCTCCATATCCCTTGATTCCCCTAGAGTCCAAAAATCTATCTATCTCAGCCTTGAAAATACTCAAAGACTCAGCATTCACAGCCCTCTGGGGCAGAGAATTCCAAAGATTCACAACCCTCTGAGTGAAGAAATTTCTCCTCATCTCGGTCTTAAATGGCCAACCCCTTATCCTGAGACTATGCCCCCTAGTTCTAGACACTCCAGCCAGGGGAAACAACCTCTCAGCATCTACCCTGTCAATCCCCTCAGAATCTTGTATGTTTCAATGAGATCACTGCTCATTCTTCTAAACTCCAGAGAGTATAGGCCCATTCTACACAATCTCTCATCATAGGACAGCCCTCTCATCCCAGACTTCACAATTACCAAATCTGGGCCTCCCAATAACCTAATACACCTGAAAGTTCCTCCAGTCTAGTATGGTACATCACAGTAAGGAAATATTGAACCACACATTGCATCGTAAAAATAATTTTATGGAAAAATTCACATTAACATAGTATAAAATATCATTTCAATCACTTTAATCTTTAAAACATCAACAGCAAATCCTGTGTTTTCAAGTAATCTATTGTTTACATATTTGGCCAGAAATTGCTGCTGACGACACCCAGCTCTATCTCACCACCACTTCTCTCGACCCCTCCACTGTCTCTACATTGTCAGACTGCTTGTCCGACATGAGCAGACATTTCCTCCAACTAAGTATTGTGAAAACCGAAACCATTGTCTTCGGTCCCTGCCACAAACTCCGTTCCCTAGCCACAAACTTCATCTCTCTCCCTGGCAACTGTCTGAGGCTGAACCAGTCTGTTCGCAACCTTGGTGTCATATTTGATCCTGAAATGAGTTTCCGACCAATTATCCGCACCATAACTAAGACCGCCTATTTTCACCTCTGTAACATCGCCCAACTCTGCCCTGCCTCAGCTCATCTGCTGTTTTAACCCACATCCATGCCTTTGTTACCTCCAGACTTGACTATTCCAACATTCTTGGCTGACCTCCCATGTTCTACTCTCCGTAAACTTGAGGTCATCCAAAATTCGGCTGCCCTTGTCCTAACTCGCATCAAGTCCCGTTCACGCATCACCCCTGTGCTCACTGACCTACATTGGCTCCCAGTTAAGCAGCGCCTCAATTTTAAAATTCTCATCCTTGTATTCAAATCACTCCATGGCCTCGCCCCTCCCTATCTCTGTAATCTCCTTCAGCCCCACAACCCCCCCACCCCGAGATCTCTGCTTCTCTAATTCTGGCCTCTTGAGCATCCCTGATTATAATCGCTCCATCATTTGTGGCCGTGCCTTCTGTTACCTTGACCCTAAGCTCTGGAATTCCCTGCCTAAACCTCGCCACCTCGCTACCTCTCTTTCCTCCTTTAAGACGCTCCTTAAAACCTACCTCTTTGACCAAGCTTCTGCCCTAATTTCTCCTTATGTGGCTCGGTGTCAAATTTTGTTTTATAATGCTCCTGTGAAGCGCCTTGGGATGTTTTACTACATTAAAGGCGCCATATAAATGCAAGTTGTTTTTGTTAATTGGACTTTTTACCTCACCGTTCACATCGCACTATATTTGCGATGCAAATCACTAGAATGTCAAAACAATGATGGCTCAGCGATGTCAATGTCGCATCTGGGACCTCGTGACTGTCGAGCCCAATGGTCTATCTCCTTAAACAATGAAAGAAGGGATAGATAAAGAAACAGAGCGAACGACGGAGAAGGAAATAGGGTATATTAGACTCAAATTAGCGACAGAAAGAGAAATAAACAGAGGGAAAGAAAAAGTGGATTGAGAGAGAAAAAAGAAACAGAAAGGAAAAGTAAGAAACAAATTCAAAAGAATAAGCAGAAGTAGAGGACATTGTAACCCAGTTGAGTTTGAGAATTGTTAATGAGTGAATGGCAGTGTAGGTGTGCAAAATATACAAATATTCTTGACCCATGAAGTATAGAATCCATTATGATGATGAACAGTGGACCACCCAGTGGCTATGTCATTTCACTGTTTTGATATGAACATAGGAATGTCTAGACAAAAAAGACCAACGTCAATCTAGATGGCCTTCTAACATCCAAGTAGTCGCATGGTACATGATAATAGAGTTGTTAACTAAGCATAGCAATCAATCACTATCAAATTAGTTTACAACAGACCCAGAAATGAAATGAGGAAAACCCCAGTGATGGAGAGCTTTGAGAAGCATAGGTATAAAGTCACCATTTTCCTTACAAGAATGCTACACTTACCACATCATGTTTCAAATTATTCACATACTGTAACCCAAAATGTTATTTTCTGAAAGAAATTTATCGAATTGTGTCGAAACAGCTTTGCGTCCTGAAAATGATTGCCTTCCGACACTAATAGGAGTGTGGATAGCAAGACTGGCACAAAAATACTGCCAAGACAGCTAAAAGGATTTTTAAAACCTCTAGTTGAATTCACTACCCGCTGGAGTGACACTTCACAGCTTCAATGTTCCCCTTCTGGGCCTCCAACGTTGATTGTCACGTCAGGACCATAAGACACATCATTAACATGGTCCATATGACATGCATTACCAGCCCTAAATGGCTGCAGCGAGATTAATTCACATTAATGTAAATTCAGCAATTTCATGACATGCAATGAACTTCATTGGGGAGGCTCACAGCTAGAAGGTAACTTTTTTGGTTTCGTCAAGGCTAACGGCGGAGCGGCGCAATTGTCCAGCAATTTGTGGAGAATCGGAACTCATGGCGTATCTATTCTTCGCCACAAATTGCCGGATTGTTTACAAACTAATAATGGTGAGTGCCATTAATGCGTCATTACTTTCCCAGCAATTTCTGGTTCAGTATTTGTTGCCAATTTGTGGACAGTTCATCTTCCGGACCTGCATCCACTGGGAGCTAGGTTCAGACTGCCCCTTATTTATTACATAACAACATAAGAAATCGGAGCAGGAGTAGGCCATTGGCCCCTCGAGCCTGCTCCGTCATTCAATAAGATCATGGCTGATTTTCTACCTCAACTCCACTTTCCTGCACTATCCCCATATCCCTTGATTCCCTTAATATTCAAAAATCTATCGATCTCTGTCTTGAATATACTCAACGACTGAGCCTCCACAGCCCTCTGGGGTAGAGAATTCCAAAGATTCACCATCCTCTGAGTGAAAAAATTTCTCCTCATCTCAGTCCTAAATGGCCAACCCCTTATTCTGAGACTGTGACCCCTGGTTCTAGACTCCCCAGCCAGGGGAAACATCCTCCATGCATCTACCCTGTCAAGCCCTGTAAGAATTTTGTATGTTTCAATGAGATCACCTCTGATTCTTCTAAACTCTAGAGAATATAGGCCTAATCTACTCAATCTCTCCTCATAGGACAATCCCCCCATCCCAGGAACCAGTCTGGTGAACCTTCATTGCACTCCCTCAATGGCAAGTATATCCTTCCTTAGGTAAGGAGACCAAAACTGTAAACAGTACTCCAGGTGTGGTCTCACCAGGGCCCTATATAATTGCAGTAAGACATCTTTACTCTTACACTCAAATCCTCTTGTAATAAAGGCCAACATATCATTTGCTTTCCGAATTGCTTGCTGTACCTGCATGTTAACTTTCAGTGATATGTGTACAAGGACACCTAGGTCCCTCTGAACACCAACATTTCCCAATCTCTCACCATTAAAAAATACTCTGCTTTTCTATTTTTCCTACCAAAGTGGATAACTTCACATTTCTCCACATATATTCCATTTGCCATGTTCTTGCCCACTTACTTAGCTTGTCTATATCCCCTTGAAGCCTCCTTGCATCCTCCTCACAACTTACATTCCCACCTAGCTTTGTATCATCAGCAAACTTGGATATATTACATTTGGTCCCCTCATCCAAATCATTGATATAGATTGTGAATAGCTGAGGCCCAAGCACTGATCCTTGCGGTACCCCACTAGTTACAGTCTGCCAACCCGAAAATGATCCGTTTATTCCTACTCTCTGTTTTTTGTCTGTTAACCAATCCTCAATCCATGCTAGCATATTACCCACAATCCCATGAGCCCTCATTTTATTTAATAACCTTGTGTGGCACCTTATCGAATGCCTTCTGAAAATCCAAATACACCACATCCACTGGTTCCCCCTTATCTATTCTGCTAGTTATAACCTCAAAAAACTCTAACAGATTTGTCAAACACGATTTCCCTTTCGTAAATCCATGTTGACTCTGCCCAATCCTATTATTATTTTCTAAGTGCCCTGTTACCACGTCCTTAATAATAGATTCTAGCATTTTCCCTACTACTGATGTCAGGCTAACTGGTCTGTACTTCCCCATTTTCTCTCTCCTTCTTTCTTAAATAGTGGGGTTACATTTACTACCTTCCAATATGCGGAAACCGTTCTAGAATCTATGGAATTTTGGAAAATGACAACCAATACATCCACTATCTCTATAGCCACCTCTTTCAAAACCCTAGGATGTAGGCCATCAGGTCCAGGGAATTTATCGGCTTTCAGTCCCATTAATTTCTCCAGCACTATTTTTTTACTAATACTAATTTCTTTCAGTTCCTTATTCTCACTAGACCCTTGGTTCTCCACTATTTCCGGGAAGTATTTTGCGTCTTCTGTGAAGACAGACACAAAGTATTTGTTTAATTTCTCTGCCATTTCCTTATTCCCCATTATAATTTCTCCTGTCTCCGCCTCTAAGGGACCCACATTTAATTTTGCTAATCTTTTCCTTTTTACATACCTATAGAAGCTTTTACAGTCTGTAAGCTGCTACTGTGTGGAGAATAAAACTGTGAACGAACTGTGAGATGATAACGGATGGATCCAAAATGGCGGAGGTCGGTATGTAACCCTTTGTCTGTATGGCCATGTGGGCAGGGTGAAACAGGGAGTGAGGAGGAAGTCTCGCCCCCCCCCCCCCCCACACACACATCACAGGAACATGAGCATATCACATGGGGAAAACACCAATCAGGAGAAGTCAGAGGTGAAACTGACCTACCAGAAGGGGACAACCGAAGGAAGCACAAGGCACCCATTCAGGAAAAACCCTGTGAAGAGACATTGTTGCAGAGGAACAGCACAAAGAGGAGAGGAACAAAGGGAGGTGTTCAACCAGCTAGTCGACTCTCGGAGCCTACGACCAACTCAGGACTGATCACCCAGGAAGGAGTGTATGTATGAAAGTCAGACATACAGCATATATATTGCTGGGATACTTGTATGTATGCATGAATTAGTAAACTGCAGCGTGAATAAAGACCATTTTCTTGGAAACAAACTGATCTGTCATTGTTATGCTTATTTGTAATTCTCGGGGTCCGAACAGCAGTACGAGAAAGAACTACAGATTTTGGCGACCACAAAGGGACCCTAAGTGGAAAAAAAGCGTTTTATAACAATGGCGGTTAAGAAAGGGAAAAATATGGAAGGTTTAGTTGCAAAATATATTAACAGAAAAATCGATACAGACAAACCATGGGTAGACACAACTAAGAGCACTGGATATTCCCCACGAGTTGGTAACGAGAAGACTAATGAGGACCCCGACCCATTTGTTAGTCCCAACAGTGTCGCAGAGTCAGGAGGAGGAAGTGACAAGAGATAAATTTGTCTACGTCCTATGGGAGGCTCTGAAGGCCATGAATCTCAATGCAGCCCATCATATGGGAAAACAGCATGTGAAGAATAAGATGAATGTGGAACCCAGTAAACCTGAAAATTGGGACATAGGGGACCAGGTGATGGTCAGGAATTATGCCCGAGTGGGGCTTTTTGAACCATTGTACAAGGGACCATATAATATTGTAGAGAAAGCAAGTCCCCTGGTATTTACAGTACAATTGCCAAAGAGGATCAAATGGTTCCACATTAATCAGATGAAGCGCCACCGAAGAGGGAAATTGGGAAGGAAAAAGGATGATGGAAAGGTTTTGAGCCTCAGGACCTCGAGTGAAGGGTTCAACGTGAGTGTGATGTGGTAGAATGATGATCCAGGGATGCCAGGGCAACCGGGTCCTGCTCTTGGAGCAACAGGAACACAGCAACCTGCAGCAGTATCCACGCCTTTGCGGGGTCAGGGACCACAATCCACTCTAAGGCGGAGTGTTCGCCAGTCGAAACCCAACCCAACATGGACCCCACTGGAACAACATCAGCACCCTCAGGAGGAGGTGGGAGTAAACCTAAAAGACAAATGATATTGAATGTGTAAATAGGAGTATGTGAATATTAACTGTGTTATGTATTACAGAAGCTCCAGGATGGGGAAACTGCTGTGCGCATTGTGCGCTTTGATACTCGTGGTGGATGGGATTGAACTATATCAGGAATCACAGCAGCTTGGAAACAGCACCAATAGAACCATAACCTCACTGGATACAGGGTTTTCTGTTGTAAATGAGCTGAATGTAACAATCAAAAATCAAATTGTAGCATCTTATAATTGGACAGTGAGAGTAACGGAGCAGAGGGTGCATGAGGGGCAAAGGATTTGTTTAAAATGCTCAAATGAGACCACCCCAAACGGTCTTGGAACTTCGGTTTGCACCAGGTGAGACAACAAATAACCTGAAATTGAGGAAGGCAAGAGGAGTTGTGGCTACCCCATTAACTGATGGGACAAGTTACTGTTGGACAAATTTAGTCAGGAAATCACACGGGAGTGTACATGTGTGTAAACAGAAATTTCTCCCATGATAATCCTCAAATTGAAAATCGCTATAATAATATTCAATGTTCCAATCAGCCAAAAGAAGCCATTCAATTAAAGGCGGAAGAGAAACTAGTGCCACCCGATGCAGGGAGCGAAGAGTGTCCCACCCCATCCCCTGCTCCAATTAACGGATTGGTGTTGGTTCCGAGTGAGTTGTCAATGTTACATGATGTTGTATTAGATGCACGGGAGGTTACTATCAACATGTCTAGTCTTGCCTTGCCTTGCCGACATGGTGTAGTGAACCCACTAGGAACTAAGATAGGAAGGCGCAGTTAATAAAAATCTTTTGGAAGGAAAATAGCGATCAAGTGACTGCAGGTGAGGAGCCTTAAGCCCCGAAATCCTCGGCTCGGGGGAGGAAGCGCAGTTTGCTTAATAATATAGCAACAATATATTACCAGAGGGGGACAACCGAAGGAAGCACGAGGGGCCCATTCGGGAAAAACCCTGTGAAGAGACATTGTTGCAGAGGAACAGCACAAAGAGGAGAGGAACAAAGGGAGGTGTTTGACCGGCCAGTCGACTCTCGGAGCCTACAACCAACTTGGACTGATCACCCGGGAAGGAGTGTATGTATGAAAGTCAGACATAGAGCATATATATTGCTGGGGTACTTGTATGTACGCATGAATTAGTAAACTGTAGCATAAATAAAGACCATTTTATTGGAAACAAACTGATCTGTCATTGTTACGCTTATTTGTAATTCTCGGGGTCTGAACGGCCATACGAGAAAGACCTACAAGTCTGTTTTTATGTCTCTCGCTAGTTTACTCTCATATTCTATTTTCCCTTTCTTTATCAATTTCTTGGTCCTCCTTTGCTGAATTCTAAAATCCTCCCAATCCTCAGGTTTACTACTCTTTTTGGCAACATTATAAGCCTCTTCCTTTGATCTAATACTATGTTTAATTTCACTTGTTAGTTACGGTTGGACCACTTTTCCTGTGGGGTTTTTGTGCCTTAAAGGAATGTATATTTGTTGTAAATTATGTATTAATTCTTTAAATGCTAGCCATTGCTTCTCTAGCATCATACCTTTTAATGTAGTTTCCCAATCTACCTTAGCCAACTCACCCCTCATACCTACATATTTTGCTTTGTTTAAATTTAAGACCCTAGTTTCAGATTTAACTAAATCACTTTCAAACTCAATATAAAATTCTATCATATTATGGTCACTCTTCCCTAAAGGCCCCTTTACTACAAGGTTATTACTTAACCCTTTCTCATTGCACAATACTAGATCTAAAATAGCCTGTTCCCTAGTTGGTTCCTCAACATACTGATCTGGAGAACTATCTTGCATACATTCCATGAATCCGTCCTCCACACTATTACTGCAAATTTGGTTTGCCCAGTCTATATGTAGATTAAAGTCCCCCATGCTTACTGCATTACCCTTGTTACATGCGCCTCTAATTTCCTGATTTATACTCTGCCCTACATTACAACTACTGTTGGGGGCCTATAAACAACTCCCACCAATGTTTTCTGCCCCTTGCTTTTACACCAGGACCCTTACAACTGCAGAGAGAGAGAACTCTAATTGCATCACGCTGGGTTAGATTCCTGTAGTGGAAGTCTAGTATGCTTTCCTTCCATCTCTACACAATCCCTTCAGGTTGCATCACTTAAAAAGCTCCCAAAAAACATGAATGACCATGGCACGGACATCTGAGGCATACGATCAGACTGTTCTGGCTGTTTGGTTGCAACAAAATTCACTGTGGGTCAACCCATTTGTCATGTATCATTTGGAGTGTGCAATTAAAAATGACTCAAGGCTTGCAGTTAAATTTAATTTTAAGTGTCAAATTGACTCATTGGCAGCACACTTGCTTTTGAGTCAGAAGGTTGTACGTTTAAGTGCCATTCCAAGACTTGAGCATATAATCTAGGCTGATACTTCAATGCTATGCTGAGCGAGAGCTGCATTGTCAGAGGTGCCATCATTCAGATTAAACTTTAAACAGAGCCCCTTTAAAAGTCTCAAAGCCTTTCATAGAGAAGTAATTTAAAAATGGATACAAAGCCAAAGAAGCAGATATTAGAAGGGGTTTCTACATTTTTTGTCAAAAAGTTGAGTTTTAAAGGGGTCTTGATGCAGAAGCAAAGCAGTTTAGAAAGGAAATTCCAGTGTGTGGAACCAAGGCAGCTGAAGGCAGTGCAACCAGTGCTGGACGAAGGGAGCAGGAATGCACAAGAGGGTGGAGTCAGAGGAATGGAGAGTTTAGGCGGATTGTAGCACTAGAGGAGGTTACACAGATAAGAAGGGGTGAGGCCATGCAGAGATTTGAACACAAGGATGAGAATTTTAATTTTGAGGTGTTGGGGACTGGGAGCAATTTAAGTTAGTTAGGACAGGAGAGTGGAACTTGGTGCAGAACAGGATATGGGCAGCAGAGTTTTGGATGAGCTGAAATTTATGGAGGGTGAAGGATGGGAGGCCGGCCCAGTCTGGTCTGGTGGTGGCAAAAGCATGGTTGAGGGTTTCAGCGGCAGATGGGCTGAGGTTAGGCAGAGACAGGCATAGGTAGAAGTAGGTGGTCTTTGTAATGGAGAGAATATGGGGTCAGAAGCCCAGCTCAAGGTCAACACCATCAAGAACAGATTAAGTAGTCACTTATGCCAATGCTACTTATAGGACCTTGTGTGCCAATTGGCTGCTATATTTGACTTTACTTCAAAAATTAATTCATTGGTAGTGAAATGCTTTGGGACATTACTTAGGATGTGTTAAGCACTATATAACTGCAAGTTACTTATTTAACCAAAATCTGTTTTATGGCATATTTACTATCATTATATTAGGACAGACAAAAATCAAACAAGCTGCATTACAGAAATATGGGAAATCCTTGATAAAGCAGCCTAGAGTTACTATATAACCAGTTAAGATTCATTGCACTGTATAATGAGAGCTGCTACTTCTGGTATTCCCTGTAAGATCTTTGGGTTAGATTTTTGCCTTCACCTTCTGGGGGGGTAATCTGGCAGAATGGATTGCCCGCCCTTTAGAGAATCGGCCCGATTTTGATTCCATTGAAAATCTAACCCAGAGTGTTCTCAAACCTTTAATTCTATCAGTGCTTTGCTTAGTGAGTGCATTGTGTCTCATGTTGATTTATATGTATTTGCAGTATACTAACTGGTCAGCACACTACAACAACATTTTATTTCTCCTTTTACTCTCACAATCTGACTTTTGCATCCAATAGTGAATGCACAATTTCATTACCTGACTGATGGAATTATTTTCTATTTCAGCAATTTTCTAATGATTCAGGATTCCATAATCCGTCAAATGCAAACATAGGGGTAGAATTTTGTTTTCACTGTCTGGGTGGTAATCTGACTGTGGATCACCCACACATTATAGAACCCACCTGATTTTATGTTCAAGCCTAATTGATGTGATTTACAGTTAATTTAGAACACTGCGTATTATCTTGCTGGTTACAGAATTAAGATAATACCATCAACATTTTGGGACTTGTCAATTCTCTCAGATGCCCAAATTCTACAGATTTTTAAATATGTGAAATGGGGCTTTAGCGCATATATATTGAGATAATCAGTTTAGATCATATACTTCACTCTAGATTGTGTATTCATTACATTGAAATACAAGCCGCTTTATAACTGGTCAAGAAATATCATCTAATTTTCTATTTCTCCTGTTCAAGATTTTGAATTTACTAAAATTTCTTACCCACAGTTATGTTGGTAAAGCCGAGTGCTGCCAGTTGCTTTTTGTGGTCACTCAACTGATGTTTTGACTCTGCAATGACACCGTTCACCCACAACAGCAAGTTTGTAAAGACAGCATGAATCATTCCAAATCTAAAAAGCAATAATAATCTTGTAATGCACACAAAAATGTACTAAATGAATTCAGACATCAAACCACATTATGAATTTTACCATGGAAAACAGTCTCCTAGAAACCACAAGAGTTTAAAACTTGCAAAATTAAAATAAAATAACTTATATATACTATTTTAAGTAAACATTAGTTCTGCCAAATTAGTTTCAGGAGACAATTATCTCTCTTTACAAAGATAGTTTTTTATAACAGTTTATACTCATTTAAAGTGGTTTATTGTTAAAACAAGGAAACATTGTTAAAATAAAGCAGACATAACAGGTAATAAGACAGCACATGCAAGTTATTATTTATGACTCCATCACCACTGCACCAAAATCTCTGTTTACCATTTTTATGGCTAACTGCAAAATCCAATGGCAATTTCCCACAAGATACTGCAATGATGGTCTTATATATCAGGAGATGAATTTCACCACAGACAAAACAAATTACAAAATAAGATTCTGTGATCAGATGCCAAATTATGTGAAATGATATGTTACTTCTAGAAATGCTTATTTTGGGATGCCACATACAAGAAGATGGAGAATGTGGCAACAACAGAAATTCCAGCTCACTGTCTATAAAACAGAAGAGACTTGGGGGAGGGGGGTGGGGGAGGCAGTTTAACCTAACAGACTGAGCAGGAAACCCACCGGATCGGGTGGAACGCCAGTTTCACACAAAAAAATACCCATTGACTTTATGAAATAGTGGAGTACTGAAAAGTCATGCAACTGTAATTTGGCTTTTTTTGGCAGTAATGGAACCATTTGGTATCAAAGTAAAAGTGGTAGCATAATGGCACTGAAAGAGTGAAATCAGTTCAGCAATATCAGTTACACCAGATTTTCATTGATGCAATGCGACAAACCAGTTTGCATTTATAAAAAACCATATCAAATATAACTGGGCTATTATACTCTCATATTGCCCCGAGATACTGTATTTACATAGAGGAGCAAATTTGAAGGCAAATTACAGAAAGATACAAGAACTACAGAGTAGTGATAATGGAGGACTTCAATTATCCTAATATAGACTGGGATAGTAATAGTGAAAAGGGCAAAGAGGGTGGGGAATTCCTGAAATGTGTACAAGAAAACTTTCTTGATCAGTGTGTTTCTAGCCCAACGAGGATGGAAGCGGTGCTGGATCGAGTTCTGGGGAATGGGGCAAGTGAAGCATGTTTCAGTGGGAGACCATTTGGGGAACTGTGATCATAATATCAGCTTTAGAATAGTTATGGAAAAGGACAAGGTACATTCAAGCATAAAAATACTAAACTGGAGGAGGCTAACTTCAACAAGTTTAAAAGGGATCTGGCCCAGGTGGATTGGAGTCAAAAATTGGTAGGCAAAACAGTAATTGAACAATGGGAGGCCTTCAAAGAGGAGATGGTTCAGGTACAGAGTAGACACATTCCCATGAGGAGGAAAGGAAAGGCATACAAAGCTAGAGCTCCCTGGCTGATTAGGATGAAAAAGAAGATCTTGTGGAGGCAGAGGGCATGGCTGAGGTACTAAATGAGTACTTTGCATCTGTCTTCACTAGAGAAGAGGATGCTGCCAATGTAGCAGTAAAGGAGGAGACAGTAGCGATATAGGATAGGATAAAAATAGATAAAGAGGATGTACTTAAAAGGTTGGCAGTCCTCAAAGCAGAAAACTACCCGGTCCGGATGGGATGAGGGAAGTAAGTGTGGAAATTGCGGAGTCTCTGGCCACAATCTTCCAATCCTCCCTAGATATGGGGGTGGTGCCAGAGGACTGGGGATTGCAAATATTACACCCCTGATTAAAAAAGGGGAGGGGGATAAACCCTGCACCTACAGGCCAGTCAGCCTAACCTTGGTGGTTGGGAAACTTTCAGAGACAATAATCCGGGACAAAATTAATTGGTATTTGGAAAAGTATGGGCTAATAAATGAAAGCCAGCATGGATTTGTTAAAGGCAAATCATTTTTGACTAACTTGATTGAGTTCTTTGATGAAGTAACAGAGAGGGTTGATGAGGGTAGTGCGGTTGCTGTTGTGTATACATTGGTGTTCCCCAGGGGTCGTTATTAGGGCCACTGCTCTTTTTGATATATATTAATGAACTGGACTTGGGTATACAGGGCAGAATTTCAAAGTTTGCAGATAACATGAAACTTGGAAGTGTAGTAAACAATGAGGAGGATAGTAACAGACTTCAGGAGGACATAGACTGGTAAAATGGGCAGACCCATGGCAGATGAAATTTAACACAGAGAACTGTGAAGTGATACATTTTGGTAGGAAGAATGAGGAGAGGCAATATGAACTAAATGGTATAATTTTAAAGGGGGTGCAGGAACAGAGAGACCTGGGGGTGTATGTACACAAATCTTTGAAGGTGGCAGGACAAGTTGAGAAGGCTGTTAAAGGAGCATAAGGAATCCTTGGTTTTATTAATAGAGGAATAGAGTAAAAAAAGCAAGGAAGTTATGCTAAACCTTTATAAAACACTGGTTAGACCTCAGCTGGATTATTGTGTTCAATTCTGGGCACCACACTTTAGGAAGGATGTCAAGGCCTTAGAGAGGGTGCAAAAGAGATTTACTAGAATGGTACCAGGGATGAGGGACTTCAGTTATGTGGAGAGACTGGAAAAGCTGGGGTTGTTCTCCTTAGAGCAGAGAAGGTTAAGAGGAGATTTGATAGAGGTATTCAAAATCATGAAGGGTTTTGATAGAGTAAAAAAGGAGAAACTTTCCAGTGGCAGAAGGGTCGATAACCAGAGGACACAGATTTAAGGTGATTGGCAAAAGAACCGGAGGTGACATGAGGAAACATTATTTTACACAGCGAATTGTTGTGGTCTGGAATGCACTGCCTGAAAGGGTGGTCAAAGCTGATTCAATAGTAACTTTCAAAGGGGAATTGAATAAATACTCAAAGGGGAAAAAATTTACAGGCCTATGGGGAAAGAGCAGGGAAGTGGGATTAATTGGATAACTCTACCAAAGAGCCGGCAAAGACACCATGGGCCGAATGGCCTTCTTCTGTGCTGTATCATTCTGTGATTCTAAGTCTCGAGTTTTCTGAAACGAGGTATTTAAATATGTACAGAATCATTTAATACACAATCTAACTGAAGAAATGTAATGCAAATTTAGAATTTGGTGCAAGCTTTACCTTTCAATAATTTGAAAAGTTTGAATGACATCCTTTGCATGAAACCAAAGGAAATACACCTGAAAATAAATTATATTTTCATAAAACACATAAAATGTACTGGCACCACTAATAATAATAACAAACCAAGGGTCAGATACATATACATGCCTGGGAGAGTGTGTGCACTGCATGGACAGCAGGGAAGACACCTTTGGCAGCTGTGAGGCAACTTGAATATCCAATGTAGTATCCAATTTTAAACATATCCAGAACTAAACTCAAGATGGCAAACAAGGTTAAAGCACCTAGTAATGAAATGCACCAAACTTTAAGCTCGAGGGAAACACAAACTGATCTTAAAGCACCAACCACATTCATCCCACGTGACTTTAATTGCCAAATTGGCATTTTAAGGGTGTCTTTATCTTCATACAATGAGCGCTGGAAATTTGATCCCCGTTCTTTAAATTCATATCTGACGTGCTGTAAAACGTTTGTAGTTCACAAAGGTTGCGTTAACATGTTATGCGCCGACCCCCCCCCCCCCCCACCCATACTAGATGGGTTTATTGAAACGTATAATGCTAAAGCCCAATTCTTATTCGTGTGAAGATACAAATAAACACTTCAGTGGCGACATTGAAACCATATATGCTGCAGTCGGATTTGTCACAAACTGTAATCTGGCACGCTGTTCGAGATATTAGAAATATTCCACTTGATCCCAATTGCATATTAAAATACAGCCACACAGGACAACTACACTGCCATTACCAAGGTAGTATTTGTTACTGAGAATCATAAACCTAATATCTAAACATTTTTACAGACAATTCCCAGTAAAAATCGTATTATGGCGCCTTTAACAAAGCATCGCAATTTGAGAATATATCCAAATAAATTTCACAGTCTACGTCAGAAATAACAATTTATGTTCTCTAAAATGTGGTCTAGCATCGCATACTTGCATACTGTACCTCTCAGCCACCTTGGTCCGGCGTGGTCATCTTTATCCATGACCAGCCCTCTCTTTCCGTGCCTTCTTAAGAAGTACCAGAGCATCCATGCCAGCTGCATCACCATGAGGGTGCTGAGGTAGGCTAAGATGTGCTCCTGTGCCACTTCGGCTTTCTGAAATGCCGCTGCCACCGTCAGCACCAGGCCCAGCACAAACACGTTGATGCCGTACTGAGCGCTCAGGGTGACTGCATTCTTCAGGGGGTAGGTGTCTGGTAAGGAGCTGGTGAACCTTCCGAAGCTTTGATCTTCCACTGCTGGGCTCTTGATGGAGCGACGTTTGCTGTGACACAGAACCTCTAATCTGCATTCTTCATCCATCACCAGCTATCGACTGGGTATGTGGGCACAGCCTGATCTGAAAAAGAAAACAACCTTTAAATGAAACTCATTTACAATCCCCTCCCGTTATAAATACATTCCAGACAGATAAAAATAGTCGACTTTCACTATTAATGGTATCTTCAATTAACATAGATAAGCCAGAGATAGGTAGGTACAGATAGACAACTTTATTTTGATAAATACTGAAATTTCAGTGAATTCAGAAACTTTCATATCGTTATAATTAATTCTACTTGGCACAGTTCTACGTTAGACATTTGACACAAATGCATTACTTTCCTGATGCTAGTTTGTAATTTATAGCGGATATTCCTAAGTGAAACTTCGATTCTCATTGCACCAGGCAGTATTCGCACGTTGTGTTTATATTGCCAAGGTGTCCTGACATGTTTAACCAAAAACTTTACCTAAAATCTCACTCTGTATAGTTTCCGAAAAGCTTGGAAGTATCAAGGAGCAAGGTTCCACTATTCTCTGTCTGTAAACGATTCACTGACACGATCCGTGCCTTTATGTGGCGAAGGCGTCATTATGAGTCTGCAAAGTGTACAGGAGTCGGACTGACGTCCAATCCCATTCTATTTCACTTTACAGGTCCTGTTTCGTGGGAACTGACCCAATTGACCCAGCCCGTCCTTCCACTTTGCTTTGTTCCATTTTAGTTGGTAACCATTCACGAAGTTATGTGCTCACCATTGCGGGGGTTTATGCCAAGCTTATCTATATTATTTAAGTTTTAGCCAATTTGTTATCTAAGCGACCCTAGTGCCTACTACAAGGGTCGTGTTTATAATAAATTTATGTGATTTTGGTTTAATATAATTTTCGTTTTCACTTTGTAGAAAATACTCAGTGTTGGTGTCAGGACGTGTTAAGATTGTTGTTAATTCCTATTTATCTACTGTGTGCGCATTTTAAGCAGGGCCAACTTGGCAAGATAAATCAGAGCCTGAAGCAACCCTGTTTCGCCTTTTTATATAAGGTACCAGGAGACAGAGGGACTCGCCTACGGGGCAATGCCGAGAGACAACAAGCCTCTGATTCATCTCTTCTATCCTGCTAAATTGTTAATTGCCCATTGATCAGCTAGGCAGGTAGTGAATCACATTATTCGGTGCACTGTTGGGCTGTTCAGAGGGTTGGGACAATTTTAATTAAACCAAATCTTCTTAATTTCTTCTTAGGCAGTCCCTCGGAACCGAGGATGACTTGCTTCCACACTAAAAATGAGTTCTCAGGTGACTGATGAGTCCAATGCGGGACCTACAGTCTCTGTCACAGGTGGGGCAGACGGTGGTTGAAGGGGTGGGTGGGTGGGGTGCTTGGGTTGGCGTGCGCTCCTTCCGCTGTTTGTGCTTGGCTTCCGCTTGCTCCTGGCGAAGAGACTCGAGGTGTTCGGCGCCTTCCCGGATGCTTCTCCTCCACTTTGTGCGGTCTTGGGCCAGGGATTCCCAGGTGTCAGTGGGGATGTTGCACTTTTTCAAGGAGGCTTTGAGGGTGTCCTTGAAGCGTTTCCTCTGCTCACTTGGGTTTCTCTTGCCGTGTCAGAGCTCCGAGTAGAGCGCTTGTTTTGGGAGTCTCGTATCGGGCATGCGGACGATGTGTCCCGTCCATCGGAGCTGATCAAGCGTGGTCAAAGCTTCGATGCTGGGAATGTTGGCCTGGGTAACCCCCACGAGGGTGAGCACATAACTTCATGAATGGTTACCAACTAAAATAAGGTGCCACTGGGTAACCCAGTATCAATGGGACAGAAAACAGCACTACAAGTGTCCCCACAATCTGAGGCGGGCATCACTAATAAAACACTCTTGCAGGTCGTTCAAATAAAAAGAAAAGGATATAAAAACTAGATCACAATCAATGATGCACTTTAACGTCCTGCGGTGCCCACTGGTCACGGAGGTTCGGAGTTGTGGAGCGGGAGAGGCAGAGCAGTTCTACAGCAATGTCAGGGGCTCGGGGGAGAGAGCAGCGAGATTGTCTTACACAGAAAGGTTACTAACAGGGTGGACAGTTGGGAGATCGCCGGAGAGAACGGCAGCAGTGAGATGACTGGAGAGAAAGAGAAAAGGTTAGAGATCAAAGAGGGAACAGAAGGCAGCAAAAGCAGCCAGAGAGTAACTTAGTGAGAAGAGATAAAGGGAAGATTAATAGAGACTTGGAGAGAGAGAGTAATAAGAGAAAAACACAAAGAAAGGAAGAGCAACAAAGACACAAGGAGAACAATAAGACACAGGAGGGGTTACTGAATCTCCTGTCTCGTACTATTTTTTCTAATGTGTATGTGTATTTTTTTGCTCACATTTTTAGAACATAAATTTCAGCTCCGAGGTGAGAAACAGAGAAAGAGTAACAGTGGCACAGTATGTAGAGAGTATGAAGATCAATCTTTTGATCAGAGAAACATAAGCTTGATGTAATGTGCCATTCGGACCTCTAACATCAACAAGTGAGTTAAGTGGCGCTTTTTGAATACAATTAGCATCCTTGGCCTCTGTTTCAGGAACAAAAACAAATCATGGACTAGTGAAATACACAAAAATTCCTACTTTACGTGCAAATGTGTGTTTTTTTCCCCGCAGGTATGCACGCCTAGAAACCCTAGATTAAAAACACTCATTTATTACTTGACCTCGTCAGTCCAAACTGCCATTGGAAGGGGATGGGATGGGGAAGAGGAAGGTAACCCCACATTTCTTGGAACTAGCTCTGATTTAATGATATAGCATGCAGTTATACTGCCACTGTCATATCGGCACAAAAGTAGTCGTGTAACATGGGAACGAGGTCCAATCCGATTCCCAAGTACACTGTAGCAAACTGGTGTGAGACCCTGCTCGGAGACCGTCTCACAGCAGTTTGAGCTTGCACTGGTTATAGTTAACTCCAACCGTAAAGCCATATTTTAGAATGCATTGGATCAGCTATCACTTACTTGAACAACTCCAACAAGGCACCATCAGTTTTCTGGTGTATCACCCATATTAGTTATAGTGTCAGTTTGGGCATTGCACATCAGGCTAACCAACAAGAGGGTCATCACAGCCAAACCTGATCCTATTCCGACCCTATATATTTCCATGCAGATTTCCAGCAGCGTCCAGTAGATAAGATCAGGAGCTCTGACCGCGTCGGATTTCACCCCTCACCCCCAAGCTCAGGGGCACCAATGACGATTGCAGAGTTGGCACTACTGGCATACTTGAGCTTTTTTTAAATATAGCGGTTAATACCACACTTACTTTTTCCCTTTATTGCAATGTTGCAAATCAAATGAATAATAATTTACATCGTATCTACATGGATATTGATAATTGAGATAATGGAGATTGAGCAGACTGGGCTCTTTGGGGGGCGGGGGGGACGAGGAGGAAGAGGAGACAGGATTGATGTCTTTAAAATTATGAAGATGTTCAATAGGGAGTAATGAGAATGTGGAACTCACTGCGGAATGGAGCAGCTGAATCAGATAGCACTGATGCATGAGAATGTAGGGATGTGTGGGCAGAATGGGAAGAGATATTGGCCCGTATTTTCTGATCGCAGGCCTCCCGTGTTTAACTGCGCATGAGCGGACGCCAGAAGTTGCGGTCAGTTTTACCCTGTAATAACGGTGAACGATGACAGCCTTGCCGTTATTAGTACAGCAAAATCCACGCCATTATTTAAGCATCCAAAATTTAGGCCTGGTTGTTGTTTATGTCATACATCACAAGTGATTATAGACCATGTGTATACTATATGCTCACATTTTTACAATAATTTAAAGATCAATGTTTATGTGCATTGCTTTCTTTCAACATATACATTTTAACGTTGGTTCTTAATTATTTTCTGCAATTTCCCCACCATTAACTTATCACAAGATTTTCCCCACCATAAATATATGAAAGCTCTCGGCCATGATTACATGGGATGTTTGAGTAAAACTAATTAGCAACTAAGGGGTTAATCTCGAACAGAAAAGTCAGAGTTAACCTGAAAACTGAAGCACGTCTGAGTAACTGAAATGACACTGTAATCGTATTATTCTTCTGCAAATAAACTATTTTAGGATTTCATAAGTTAAACACCACGTATAAATTTATTCAGCCATTTAAAAAAATGATGGTATCCAATCATTTCAAAGCCAGTAAAGAATGCTTACATTTCTGGAACTTCAGTGTCATAAGTCACCCAGCAATTGTCAGAACTTAAAATGCACTTATGTTCTTAGCTTGGAAATTAAATCACCTTGCATGCAAATTAACAAACTGTCCTTTGAACACTTTATACTGCAGAATACTCTTATTTGGTAGTTAGCTACTGCCAGCACACAAAGTCTATTTCATTAATAATGTTGCAAAATAAAATGCCTGAAAAGAAATAGCACTGATCTCATCAGGCAGGTTTTGAAACGTAACATTGCTTAGACAGATTATTGCAAGCACAAGGGATCGGGATACGATTTGTGGGTAAGCACTGTCATCTATCGCTGCTGTCACATCTCCCCTAATGGAGCAACAGAATTCATATACTCAGATGCTGGATTCATGATTTTAGCAATGAGCACATACAGCATTAATTTTATTTATTACATCAGTACATTAATTTTTTTCCATATTTTGCCAAAAGACCATAGAAAAACAAAACAATCAGATGAACATTATATACTGTAAGTAGCTAGTTGAGGCAGGCATTTCAGTTTTTATTCAAACTTGAATATATTGGCAACATACTCATTTTAAACAAGAGACAAAAGCACATAATTTCATTTAGTTTGTACACAAATGTTCCAATGGTTTTAATATATTGTAGAAATGCTATGTAAATTTAAAAGGTATATTACAACTGGATTACAAAAGTACTTGTCAAACATATGCATGTTGTATGCTTAAGAGTCCACAATCTATTTTCAAGGAGTTAGGCCAGAAGAAACAGCAATCTCTTCATCCATTTAAAGCACATTCAAATTTTTAGCATATCCTGTTTTGTTAAATTAGATACCACACACACACAAATAAAATTCAAGCATTTCTTCAATCCTTCCGCATCACCTGCAATCTCTGGCAGAGAAAACAAGCAGACTACTTGCTTGCAAGTCTCTGCCATTCTATAATAGCCACTGGGTGCTGTGCAAGAGCTGTCTCCTTCCAAGTTGGTACTGCATTTCTAAAGGGACCACTTTTCTAAATTGCTATTTATTTTAAAATTAATCTACAGGGAACAGTCATGGGGGCTCACTAAAATAAAGCGCTGACCAGGTGCTGCCCCGCAGGAGAGCGAAAAAAAGTACCAACTGCTGGTTCAGAAGAGCATCAGGTTACCTTCCTGCAGGTTTAGGAGTGGAACAAATGGAGAACAATTTAGAAGGTAAGCACTCATTTGGATTCTCTGTTTTATACCAGTCAATGGCTTACAAAGTTGTATATAAAAGGGGCAATTTTCCGTGGCTGTGTATGTTATCAGAAAGCCTCACCCACTGGCAACACGGACACATGAAACTACCCCTTAAATATCTTATCCCTGCTCTAATTTCAGGCAGTTCTAAAGTTGTGTTCGAAGGTCACTTTTAAATTTGTTCATGATTTTACAAATATATTTTATTGAATTCTTTAATGACACTGTTGTGTAGTTTTATTCACAGAATCACACACAATTGTGATTTTCTTTACCTTGTATAAAAGCAATCTAGTACTGCAAACCTAATTAGATCATGGATAAATTATGCTCAAGTGCTTATTTAAAAAAAAATACTCATGTGAAACTCACTGAACTAAAGCTTTCCATTTCATTTACTTGAATATTGTGTGTGACAATTGCAGGCTGTTGAAAGACAAGTTCTTTATTTACAGGAAACATCAAGCTGAGCTCTGAAATGAGAGAAAAATAAAAAAATTCTTAATAAAATAATTATGACCTACAAAGCTCTTACATACATTTAAAATACTGACCTACGAGTTCACGGACACAACTGGACAACTCGAGCAACTACGCTATAATTAAGTTCATTTTATCTACTCCTACCTAAAATGAGGCAATGTGAAAATGTTTACTGAAGGATTATTTTTGAAAGGTTACCCTGCATACTAATATCGTAAAAAGTTAATAATGGTGATGTACATATAACTCCAATCAGGACCAGAGCTGGTGGACTCTTAAGTGATATGCTGCGGACTGGTAAAATGTCTTGTTCTCACGATCAATTCTTCACGCTTCCAGTTCCCAATGCCGTGATGAGAAAGGCAGTGAGTGAAGGTCAGGGAGGAAAGGCAGAAATTTACAAACAGAACACTGAGCAAGAGACAGGTGGCCTGCTGTTGTGCACCTCCAAGCAGCTGATTATATCAAAACACTGACAATGAGAGCAGCTGGTCTGTCTGCCTGCCTGCTCTTTACACTAGGTTACAATAATTGACCCAGGGACATAACTAAGGGAGAGGTGGGGAGGAAAAAACATTGGCAAATACACCTTTTTATTTTAAATCATTGAAAATTAAGTTTAAAACATACACATGGCACTGTGAAATTCAGGACTTTTATCCTTTGTATTTTATTTGACTGCCACGTGAATGACAGCAGAGATGCACTTATGCTCTGTTCACTTTTTGAAACCAAAAGGTTTAGTTTCAAGTTTTTTTGACACAGATTAAATATTTGTATGCTTTGTATTCCTTTAGGCTACTTAATTTAACAAAGTTCGACTACAAACTAGAAGAGTAACAAAGTCACCAATGGCATATGGACACTCAATTTACTTTCAGCCAGAGATCAGGATCAGAATTTAGATGCACAGTTGTAAAAGATTTAAACTAACCACTCAATATGTTACTGCTGCATAATCAAAAAAAAATCAATAGAGCAGTAATTAAATTAGCTTAAGAAAATGTAATTTTCCACTGGTCTAAGTTTACAAAGTTTTTTTTGCATTCCAAAACTATGCTTTAACTGATCCAAACTGACAAGTCTTTTTTTACCCATTTTTTTCTGCTCTTTACTAGGATGTGGCTCTATGGGTGCTTTGAAGTAGCCATTCACCATGTGACTCTGGTCAGTAAGTGTAACGCAAACTATTCAACTATGTGGGGCCTCACAATCGAGTCCAATCGTCTCCACACCCAACATCCACATATACACTTTCCAGCAGTGATTACTGGATAGCAGTCGAGAAGAAGCCTGGATCTACCAAGAACAGGAGTGCTGAGAACAATTGTAGCACCCCAACTGAGATCAATTAACCATGCAAATTGGGGACTGGACCTGGCAGCTGCTTGTCGATATTGCTCAGCACCACTAACTGCAGTAATTCCCATATTAATACAAGAAAAAAATTAAAAATATATTTAGCTAAAGATAAAACAGTTAGAACTAGTAATATTAGAAACTTACCTGCAGATCATCATCCCAGCAACGATACAAACATTACGACACCCATAAATTGAGTGAAAAGGACAAAAGGAGTAAAGAAAGACCACACAGGCCACAGTGCAATGTTAAAGCTGTAAAAAGAAAGTTTAAATTCAGTAGATTGTTTACAGACATACTGGGTGCTCCACCATTTCAAATGTAAAAACACCAGTCTTGTTTCAGTCCTTGCAATATCTGTACAGTATGCACACACTTTGGTACATACTGACAGGTAGAGTTAATTACAATGTTGTAAAACAGAACTAAGTCAAATTCAATGACAGATCCTATATCCATATAACAATCCATGTATTTCTAGAATGGAGATAGGGATCAACTTCCATATGTGTAAAAAGTGGTCATAACTAAAACTTGCAATGAGTGAACTACAAACGCGGTTACACAATGGAGGAGTTCAAATGATATCTGGTTACTTTATGACATCTTTAGAATTTGACTGTTACTGCTATAACTCAATAGTTGATTGATGTAATTACTGTATATACATAAAACAAAATAGATTTGAATTTTAATTGTTCAGTGACAACACCACCCGAGCCTTCCCATTTAGGTTCAAATCACATGTTAGAAAAGCCAGTGCAACAAGTGCTCCCAGAATCACAAGTACAGAGAAACTTGATGTGATCCATTACAAGGACCATCACCAAATAATACATAAATAAAATAAAGTTGAAACTGGACTAGTAATCCAGAGGCCTGGATTAATGATCCAGAGACAGGAGTTCAAATCCCACCATGGCAGCTGAGGCATTTAAATTCAGTTAATTAAATAAATCTGGAATTTAAAAAAACTAGTATCAGAAATGGTGACCATGAAACTACCGGATTGTCATAAAAAAATGATCTGGTTCACTGATGTCCTTTAGGGAAGGAAATCTGCTGTCCTTACCCAGTCTGGCCTATATGTGATTCCAACCCACAGCAATATGGTTGACTCTTAACTGTCCTCTGAAATGCCACTTATTCAAGGCGGCGGCTCAGCACCACCTTCGAGGGAAATTAGGGATGGGCAATAAATGCTGGCCTTGCTGGCGACGCCCACATTCCGTGTATGAATTTAAAGAAGTTGAAAAAATCATTTTAAATGTTTGAATAGTTTTCACTTCACTCTTGCCTAAGAGCATATTGTCAATGATGCAAACCTCTAACAAAGTACGGCTCTTTTTAAGGAAGTAGGAACCCATATGCTTGGGATCCAAGGTAGAGGACTGGCAAACATTGTAGCCATAATCAGTTAACAAAAGTATAGAGACTGCATGGTTTCCTTGCAAATGCTTTTTAATGCATGATGGAAAAAATTGCTCACATAGAATGAACTTAATTCTTGCCAAGGATATGTACCCACCAGCTGGTAGCAATGCAGTCTGCCCAGCAATGAGCCACATGGTTTGATGCCATATTTAGGAAAGTTTTATTGCCTCAGTGCGCAGTTGAAATGAAATTTATTCACATTTGAATGAATTTTCTGACTCTTAATTTAGCCGACGCAGTAAGGGAGAACTCTCTTTACTGCCACAACATACAACTTTGGCTTTAGACTTACCAACCAGGTAAATTGGCCTACACTTTGAGATTTTTCGGACTGGAGGGAAGTATACAGTGGTGTTCCCCAGGGTTCAGTACTAGGACCACTGCTGTTTTTGATATACATTAATGACTTGGACTTGTGGGTACAGGGCACAATTTCGAAATTTGCAGATGAAACGAAACTTGGAAATGTAGTAAACAGTGAGGAAGATAGTAACAAACTTCAAGAGGACTAGACAGGCTGGTGGAATGGGTGGACACATGGCAGATGAAATTCAACGCAGAAATTATGAGGTGATACATTTTGGTAGAAAGAATGAGGAGAGACAATATAAGCTAAATGGTACAATTTTAAATGTGGTGCAAGGACAGAGAGACCTGGGGGTGTTTGTGCACAAATCTTTGAAGGTGGCAGGACAGGTTAACAAAGCTTTTAATAAAGGATCCTGGGCTTCATAAATAGAGGCATAGAGTACAAAAGCCAGGAAGTTATGCTAAACCTATATGGAACATTAGTTCGGCCCCAGCTGGAGTATTGTGTCCAATTCTGGGCACCACACTTTAGGAAGGACGTGAAGACTTTGGAGAGGGTTCAGAAAAGATTTACTAGAATGGTTCCAGGGATGAGGGAATTACAGTTACGTGGGTGGACTGGAGAAGCTGGGGTTGTTCTCCTTAGAGCAGAGAAGGTTGAGAGAAGATTTGATAGACGTGTTTAAAATCATGAGGGGTCTAGACAGAGTAAATAAAGAGAAACGGTTTCCAATGGCTGAAGGGTCGATAACCAGGGGCACAGATTTAAGGTGATTGGCAAAAGAACCAGAGGTGACATGAGGAAAAAGTTTTTTTACGCTACGACTGGTTAGGATTTGGAATGCACTGCCCGATAGGGTAGTAAAAACAGATTTAATATTAGCTTTCAAAAGGGAATTGGATAGATTTTTGAAGGAGAAAAAATTGCAGGGATATGGGGAAAGAACAGGGGAGTGGGATTAACTGGATTGCTCTTCGAAAGAGCCTACACAGACTCAATGGGCCGAATGGCCTCCTTCTGTGCTGTATTATTCTATGATATACTGTACTCTGTCGTGCTATTCTAACTGTGGGTAGGTCCAAGTACTAGATGGCCCCAGCTGCAAATCAAGAAAGGTGGGATTTGACTCATCGGACCACATGCTCTATCTCATCTCATCTGTGTAACTGCTATGGGGGGTGTGGGGGGGGGGGGGATATTAGGCATAGGATCTTCTTTTCTGTCTTAGGCAGGACAATTGGAGAACTCGCTGTTCATCAAATTCTGGCATAGGATCTTTTACTTCTACCCGAAGGAGCCTCAGTTTAATATTGCATCTGAATGACATCAGCAACACAGCACTCCCTCAGTACTGCACTGGAGTGTCTACCTCGATTAAGTGTTTCAGTTCTGCAATGGGGTTTCAACTTGACTTGAAGGAGAGTGCTACCACTGAGCCAAGATGACACTTTCGTGACAGAGAGAATATTAATCAAACAGTATAGATAAGGTTATTATACTGTCTTTAATCAGCAGTAATTCATCCAATCATCCCAGGCCATTAATTAAGATTAAAACACCAAAATCTCATTGCATTAATTCCCCATATAAACCAGAACCAAACAGCATGTTTAAGATTTGCATTTAGTGCCAGCATATCGCAACAACTCCAGTTTAGTTACACAGAAGTTTATTTATTGCAAGTAGAAGCCTAAATTTAAAAGCAGCAGACTGATCTTGGGATATTGACTGTAAAAACTTACCATACTGCTGCAGCAATGAACGAAGCTGTAGCTGAAGGAACCAGGGTAGGGTTATACTGTTCATATTCTCTGATCCCTTTGTACCATTCCAGGTAGAATATGCAGTAGATGGCAATCAGCAAGCTAATTATCAGTAGTGAGGTGCCTAAAAGGAACCACCGACTGATTTAGAGAGAGAGAAAAAACAGGATTACTGTCAAGAAACAGCTGTGAGTAGAATAAATGCAATTTCAATATTATTGGACAGCTACATCATGGAAAGAGACATATGAATACGAAGAACACCATATGATAAATATTTATGTCACAAGTGGGATATGAAATTTAGTATTTCTATTGAGGAAAACCTCCTGGCCTCTCCCCGCCCCATGTCCAGAACTACTTTTCCACAAATTACTGCCAGTTGGGAGTAAAAAAAAAAAATTGTATGTTTACTCTAACATCACCAAGTAGCAGCTATGCCATAATCCCTCTCCATCTCCACAAGTATCAGACATGTACATCCAACTCAAGACACTGATCCATTGGATTACCTGGGTTGAGGTAATGAATTTGCTTTATTTATTTCTGTGCTCACCACTACAGCCATTGGTTTGCACTTTGCACAGAAAAATATATGGAAATACAGAATGTGCTTCCCGAATCCCATGTAATAAAAATAGAATTTGGTCCATTCAGTTACTGCCAACTAGTGGCTTTGCTCATCATGAATCCACTGAACTAAAGGCAAACCTGCCCTAGTAAAAAATAACCAGTTTTCACATATGCTCTTTGATTTCATTGTGCGTCACAGCCATCCACCAATTGATAACATGACCAGTAGAACAATGATTTCTAATAATCAAAACAAAAGATTAGCATAATGAATCTAAACACGATAATTACTAATATATGTGGGGTATACCTTTCATGAAAACTCGTAAGTACCTGCAGTACATGTTACTGTAAGGTGGTGCTGATCATTTCAGTCTTAAAGATGCCACACAATTGCTACAATTTTATAGCTAGAGTAATATTACTGAGGCTGCAATAAAAAAAATCACAAAATGCTTTAAGATTTATTCAGCTGCCATTTTTTCCTTAGTAACTGAAATTTCCAAGATAAAGATTTAAACAAAATTTAAAAAATACATTATACAGTAAGTTTCATTTATCCATTAAATTCTCTTGCGTCTTTAATGCCCCTCCCTCCACTTGTCTTAAAAGCCTGGGCTTCAACTGAATATTGTTACCCCACAACAGAGAGTTTTCAAATCACATCTCTGCATTCTGAGCAAGTACACTTTGTAGAATTTCCCAGACTACAATCTGTGCATCAACAGGAGTTGAAAGATGAGAGTTTGCACTTTTGGAAAAGACGTTGAAAAACACTTGAATTCTTAAAGCTTTTATTTCACACAATTGATAAACTTATATAAAGATATTACAATTGTGAAGTAGGAACCCATGGGTGGTGGAGGCCTGATGGTATGGAAGAGGCCCACAGTAGTCTGGGCCCCATCCCCACAAAGGTGTTCGATCCTGCTCAAACCAATAGTGCCAGACTGTAGCAACGTCTAATGCTCCAACCCCCTCCCCCTGCCTCCAGCATCAAACCTTCAGAACACCCTCCCCAATGCCGCTGGGTTCCAGGATCTCTCTCCCAGCAATCCCAAGAACAGCTCTAATCTTCCCAGAACCTCTCCAACCCCAGCAACCACCCACCCCACCCCCACAAATGTTCCCAAATACGGGGAGCCCACCTCAAAGTATTGCAAGACCCCATTTCAGGGCTGCCAGACCTCAGGGCCACTGCAAATGCTAAAATATCAGTGTCCCTGGTAACACTACTTTGTATAACACTCCTGCTCTTATAAAAGTTTTGACTTTTTGTGAGCAACATCACAGGAGTTCTACTAACATATTCTTGTCACGTTTTTCTGTCACCATTTACCATTGTAAATGGTCATGCCAACATATCCCGGTCCACAGTTCCTGTTCAAGTTTTTTATGCCAACTGTCACAATGTAGTTAGCTGCAGTGTCCGGGCCAATATTTATCCCTCTACCAACACAATTAAAACAGATTATCTGGTCATTATCGCATTGCTGTTGTGGGACCTTGCTGTGTACAAATTAGCTGCTGCATTTCCTACATTACAACGGTGAATATATTTCAAAAGTACTTCATTAGTTGTAAATATATACATGCAAGTCTTTCGTTTTCCCCCCCTTTAACCCAATGTTTTGAAGTGCTGTCTGCACTCCTGGGCAAGGGAGGAAAAAACATACCAACCAGGGTTCCTGCTCCTGATCACTACCAGATGACTCCTGCTGGAAAGTGGATATTTGTGGACATCAGATAAAGACAGGATCAAACTCAGCTGTTAAGACTCTGCTAACTCTCTTGTCTAGGCTCATGTGTGAAGATTAGCTACTTGGTCAAGGAACTACTGAACAAGGGCTACTGACATCCATTTATTGCACCCCAATAACAGTCAGCAGTTTCAGGCCATGATAGGAGGAAAGCAGGAGAAAGTTAGAAAGAACAAAACAATGCTACATTTTGAAACTTAAAAATACAGACAGAAATATCAAAAGTAAAACATATTTAGATTATTTACCCTTCTATTCGGTAATCTGTTTTAATTGTGGAAAAAAATTCAACATAATACGTCACTGCGATAGAAGATAAAATCCAGAATACAGAGTGCATATTAAGTCGAGGAAGTGGTTTTTCCATCTTCTTCTTTTCCTCATCTTCTAAATCTGCTTATAAACAAAGAATATTGTTAAAACTGCCCGATACTAGTAGAACAGGACTCACTTTCATAATGTCCAGAAGATACGCGAGCAGCTTAAAGTCAGCACAGCCTGAAGTCAAATGCAGTTTCTGTGTACTGCACTGGCAATAATACGGCATAACCGCTAATCTTATAGTTTACCCTTTTCTCTCCACCCCCACTCAAAAAAAAACAGGTTCCAGGATACAAAATGTAAATACCCGTGTTTCTCACTCATTCAGTCTTTCCTCCAAACAACATGGAACATACCATTCTTACTCTTGCGTTATCCACTATGACACAAACCCTACTGCACAAGATCTGCTCATTTGTTAGTTGTGTGAACATGCTGTGCAATAGAATCACAGAATGGTTACAGCACAGAAGGAGGCCATTCAGCCCGTCGAGCCCATGCCGGCTCTCTGCAAGAGCACTTCAGTAGTTCCACTCCCCCGCCCTTTCCCTGTAGCCCTGCAAATTATTTTCCTTCAGATACTTATCCAATTCCCTTTTGAAAGCCATGATTGAATCTGCCTCTACCACCATCTCAGGCAGTGCATTCCAGATCCTAACCACTACTGAGTAAAAACGTTTTTCCTCATGTGGCCTTTGGTTCTTTTGCCAATCACCTTAAATCTGTGTCCTCTAGTTCTTGACCCTTCCGCCAATGGGAACAGTTTCTCTCCATCTACTCTGTCTGGACCCCTCATGATTTTGAACACCTCTATCAAATCTCCTCAACCTTCTCTGCTCCAAGGAGAACAACCCCAGCTTCTCCAGTCTATCCACGTAACTGAAGTCCTTCATCCCTGGAACCATTCTTGTAAATCTCTTCTGCATCCTCTCTCAGACCTTCACATCCTTTCTAAAGTGCGGTGCCCAGAATTGGACACAATACTCCAGTTGAGGTCAGACCAGTGTTTTATACAGGCTCATCATAATTTCCCCACTTTTGTACTCTATGCCTCCATTTATGAATGATGCGGAGATGCCGGTGTTGGACTGGGGTGGACAAAAGTGAGAAGTCGCACAACACCAGGTTATAGTCCAACAGCTTTATTTGAAATCACAAGCTTTCGGAGCGCTGCTCTTTCGTCAGGTGAAGATATGAAATTGGCTAAGTGACAGGAAACAGAGAGTAGTGGTGAACGGTTGTTTTTCAGAGGAAGGTGTACAGTGATGTTCCCCAGGGGTCGATACTAGGACCACTGCTTTTATTTATTTATCTATCTCTCTCTCTCTCTCTCTCTATCAATGGTGGCTTGATGGTCCAGGTGGAGGTAGGAGGAGGTGTGGAGAATCATATTTTTTATCCACACTTTTTGCTTGTGCCGTTTTTTCGTCCCTCCCACATGGCAGCTGTCTTTCATTCTGCCAGCGCAATTCACACTTCATCTAAAGCCATTCTTTGTTCCTTAACCTGTCCCATTACTATCTCCTCTTGCCTTAAATATCTCTTAATGCCTCTGTACTTCTTCTGCCTTCCATCCTATCACAGACCTTCCCTTTTGTTCTTTCATCCCCTCCCCCATTTCCCAGCCCCTAACCTTGCTTTAAAATCGGTTTCATCACCTGACGAAGGAGCAGCGCTCCGAAAGCTTGTGATTTCAAATAAAGCTGTTGGACTATAACCTTGTGTTGTGCGACTTCTCACTTTTGTCCATTTATGAAGCCCAGGATCCCGTAAGCTTTTTTAACCATTTTTTCAATCTGCACTGCCACCTTAAACGATTTGTGCACATATACCCCCAGGTCTCTCTGTTGATGCACGCCCTTTAGATTGTACCCTTTAGTTTATATTGCCTCGCCTCGTTCTTCCTACCAAAATGTATCACTTCGCACTTTTCTGCATTAAGTTTCATCTGCCATGTGTCCATCCATTCCACCAGCCTGTCTATGTCCTCCTGAAGTCTATCACTATCCTCCTCACTATACTTCCAAGTTATGTGTCATCTGAAAATTTTGAAATTGTGCCCTGTACATACCATATATATATATATATATATACACATACACATAATAGCAAAATACTGCGGATGCTGGAAATCTGAAACAACAGAAAATGCTGGAAAAACTCAGCAGGCCAGGCAGCATCCGTTGAGAGAGAAACAGAGTTGACGTTTCAGGTTGAAGACCTTTCGTCAGAACTGGAAAAAAGCAGGAAATGAAACAGATTTTAAAGCAAGGTTAGGGGCTGGGAAATGGGGGAGGGGATGAAAGAACAAAAGGGAAGGTCAGTGATAGGATGGAAGGCAGGAGAAGTACAGAGGCATTAAGAGATATTCAAGGCAAGAGGAGATGGTAATGGGACAGGTTAAGGAACAAAGGATGGCTCTAGATGAAGTGTGAATTGTGCTGGCAGAATGAAGGACAGCTGCCATGTGGGAGGGAAGAAAAAACAGCACAAGCAAAAAGTGTGGATAAAAAAATGATTCTCCACACCTCCTCCTACCTCCACCTGGACCATCAAGCCACCATTGATAGATAGAAAGAGAGATAGAGAGAGAGAGAGAGAGAGAGAGAGAGAGAGAGAGAGAGAGAGAGAGATAGATAAATAAAAGCAGTGGTCCTAGTATCGACCCCTGGGGAACATCACTGTATACGTTCCTCTGAAAAACAACCGTTCACCACTACTCTCTGTTTCCTGTCACTTAGCCAATTTCATATCTATGCTGCCACTGTCCCTTTTATTCCATGGGCTTCAACTTTGCTGGCAAGCCTATTATGTGGCACTTTATCAAACGCCTTTTGGAAGTCCATGTACATCACATCAACCGCATTGCCCTCCTCAACCCTCTCTGTTACCTCATCAAAAAACTCAATCAAGTTAGTTAAATACAATTTGCCTTTAACAATCCCTGCTGGCTTTCCTTAATTAATCCATACTTGTTCAAGTGACTGTTAATTTTGTCCCGAATTATCATTTCTAAAAACTTCTCCACTACCGAGGTTAAACTGACTAGCCTGTAGTTGCTGGGTTTATCCTTTGAAAAAGGGTGCAACATTTGCAATTCTCTAGTCCACTGGCACCATTCCCGTATCGAAGGAGGTTTGGAAGATTATGGCCAGTACCTCCGCAATTTCCACCTTTACTTCCCTCAGCATCCTATCTGGTCCTGGTGATTTATCTACTTTAAGTACAGCCAGCCTTTCTAGTACCTCCTCTTTATCAATTTTTATCCCATCCAGTATCTCAACTACCTCCTTTTTCACTATGTCGTTGGCAGCATCTTCTTCCTTGGTAAAGACAGATGCATAGTACTCATTTAGTACCTCAGCCGCCATGCGTAGGTCTCCTTTTTGGTCCCTAATTGGCCCCAACCTTCTTACTACCCATTTACTATTTCTATGCCTATAGAAGACTTTTGGATTCCCTTTTATGTTAGCTGCCAATCTATTCTTATACTCTCTCTTTGCCCCTCTTATTTCCTTTCTCACTTCCCTCTGAACTTTCTATAGTCAGCCTGGTTCTCATGTGTATTCTCCACCTGACATGTGTCATGCACCCCCTTTTTCTGTTTCATCTTACTCTATCTCCTTTGTCATCCAGGGAGCTCTGACTTTGGTTGCCCTACCTTTCCTCCTAGTGGGAATGTACCTCGACTGTACCCAAACCATCTCCTCTTTAAAGGCAGCCCATTGTTCGATTACAGTTTTGCCAGCCAATCTTTGATTCAAACTTACCCGGGCCAGATCCATTCTCAACCCACTGAAATTGGCCATCCTCCAATTAAGTATTTTTACTCTAGAATTCTCCCTGTCTTTTTCCATAGCTAATCTAAACCTTATGATACTATGATCACTGTTGCCTAAATGGTCCACTACTGACACTTGCTCAACTTGACCCACCTCATTCCCCAGAACCAGATCCAGCAATGCCTCCTTCCTCGTTCGGCCAGAAACGTACTGATCAAGAAAGGTCTCATGAACATACTTCAGAAATTCTTCCTCCTCTCTGCCCTATACATTACTATCCCAGTCTATATTAGGATAGTTGAAGTCCCCCATTATCACTACTCCATTGTTCTTGCACCTCTCTGTAATTTCCTTGCAAATTTGCTCCTCTATATCCTTCCCACTAGTTGGTGGCCTATAGAATACACCTAATTGTGTAATGGCACCTCTATTGTTTCTTAACTCTAACCAAATAGATTCTGTCCTTGACCCCGCCAGGACAGCCTCTCTCTCCAGCACTGTAATATTCTCCTTAATCAATAGTGCCACCCCACCTGCTTTCTTTTATTCCCGATCTTTCCTGAATACCTTATATCCAGGAATATTTAGTACCCAATCCTGCCCTTTTGTGAGCCAGGTCTCCGTTTTCACCACGACATCATATTCCCATGTGTCTATTTACGCCTGCAGCTCACCAACCTTATTTACCATGCTTTGTGTGTTTACACATATGCACTGTAAACCTATCTTAGACCTTCTTGTATTCTCTCTTAGTCTAACCCCACCTAATACCAGACTATTTCTTACTCTAGTGCTATCTGTCTCTCCCAATCCTTTGTGCACCTTGATTCTCCTTCCTAATGCTACATCCTGGTGCCTATCACCCAGCCAAATTAGTTTAAACCCTCCCCAACTGCGGGGGTAGGGAGGAGGGGGAGCTGGTCCTCCGAGACCTGTTGCGCTCAGAAGCTGCGCCTGCTCCCGGGCTGAGCCCCGCCCCGCTGACAACCCCGGGGCCCACACACGACCCTAGTAAAAATCCATCCATTTCCTGTCCCGTGCCTGCCACTCACCTCCTGCCGCGGGCCGCACGGACTGCCCTGGGGCCGCGGCCGGCGCTTCTTGCCGAAAGCGGCTCCTCATCCGCAGCAGCTGCTCCGCGTCCTCCGCCATCTTAGTGCGGAACCATATACGTCATCACGCAACCACGCGCTGACGTCACCGTGGACGGAGCCTCCGCGCGGAAACAGCGCCAACTACCGCGCGCAGTGTTACTGCAGCCTCGTCTGCGCATGTGTAACTCACTGCAGCCAGTGCCAAGAGTCCCATCCGCACCATGTGCAACTATCACTGCAGCCAATGTCCACTATAGGCACTATCACTGCTGCGACATACAACATATACAGGGTGCTACTAAACCAATAAACTTTTGTTGTTAGCCAGGACACAGCAGTCTGTCTCTGCCCCTGAACTCTAAAACCATCCCATCCACCATTACTGCTTTGTGGTGGCAGTATGTATTGCTGTAGCTACAGGATGCACTGTAGCAATTCACCAAGTGTATTCCTAACCCCAGGACCACTAACACCAAGGAGGACAAGAGTAGCAACTTCATGGGAACACTATCACCTCCAAATCACACACCATCCTGACTTGGACATATACCATTGTTCCTTCACTGTATCTGGCCAAAAATCCTGGAATTCCCTATCTAACACTGCCGTGAAAGCACCATCAGCACAAAGACTGCAATGGTTCAAGGAGAAGGCCCGTTAACATCTCAAGGAAACTAGGGCTGGGCAGTAAGTGTGGCCATGCTGGCATTACTCGTCCCAAGAACAATTATTTTTGTACCATATGTAAACTATTACTACAGCCAGTATCAACTGTGGGTAATTCAGGAAAGTAGAACCTGAAGATATATTTAAAACCATTATCGGAAAGAAATTATTTACTCAAAGGATGAAAGAGTGATAGATATTTAGAATAATCTTCCAGACAGTAGAGACAAACAATGTAACTGTATGGGGGAATTAGAGTACTAGAGGAATGAGCTTTTCTCTCCCTTAATGCTTCTATATTCTATGTGCTTATGTACTATGTTGCTGCAACCATTACTCGCCATATGTGCAGTGTCAGAGCAGCTGGTACCTCCATTTGCCCATATGAGCAGAATTAGTAATTAAAGCAGTCAGTCAGTACCATCATATATATGGCGCTACTGCAGACAATACCCACCATTTGCAAAGTGTAATTGTAGCCAGTACTCATCGCATGTACAATGTTACACCTGTTATTACCATCATGTGTAAAGCACTAATGTTTATATTGTATTAATCAGCTTTACCTCTGTGATTCTGAAATAAGTTTAGACTATAATTTTAACACAAATACATTACCAGTCAAAAAGTTGTTTGTCACAGTTTAACTTCAGTAATTTTTTTTCTGGGTTCCTCAATCCCACACGTTCTTCAAGCAGTTATCCTTAATCCATCTATCATAATAATAAGACTAATAATTTGCCCACACCTCACCCCCAACATTCACCTGCAAACTCCTGCAGGATTGGTGCTGCAGTGCATCATGATCTGAGCCTAATCACAGGATCGTAACCCATGGAATGTCAGGGCCATAATCTTTTAAGAGCTGAATGGCAGGTTTTGTTCCTGGGAAACACTTTTGCAACACTTAAACAAACTCTAACATAACATTTCTCAGAAAAATGCAGAATCTTACAGAACCCGATGAGAACAAAGAAAAGGCACATTGAACAGAACTATTCAAAATACAATCTGAGAAAATAAATAATTCAATCTACAACCAGTTGAATATGGCATTTCTGAACTGAGCCAGATAAACACTAAGTGAAAGAAAATTAATAATTACTGTTAATTATCTCAATTACTAATTGTAACACTCATGATCTAAATTTAAAAGTACTTGTAAAGTGTTGAAATGTATTTTGGAAGCATGGGATCAAATTCCATCTTTGACTGCCGTTCATGTACAGATATGGATGAGTTTTGCCAGTCAGAGCTGAAGCCACTGGACAGTATACCTTTACAATCGCACTAACTTAGAAAGGGGCAGGAAAGATCATCAGGGAAAACTATTCTGCTGCAGTTATTGTGCTCATCAACTTCTTTAGTGAACTGTTGACAGCAGTCATGGCCAAGCTGAAGGAGGAGGGCAACGGAAAGAAAAACACTGGAAAGAGACCACCCGGTTATCTGTCCACGAAACTATGAAACCCTTCAGTGTTTGATTTGTTTTTCTGAATGGAAACAATCGTTGGAACAAGATTTTACATCCTCAGGATGTTCCAAAGCACTTCACAGCCAATAAGTTACTTTTCAAATGTAGTAATTGTTGTCTTTGTAGGCAAATATGGCAGCTATTTTGTGCCGACAAACAACAAATGAGATAAACAACCAGTTAATCAATTTCAGTGGTATTTACTGAGGAATGACTGTTGGACATGACACTGGAAGAACTCCCTGCTAGCTGATAAGAAAAAATGTCATGGGATGTTTTCCATCCTCTTGAACAAGCAGACAGGACCTTGGTTTAATGTCTCGTCTGAAAGATGGTTCCTCAGTATTGCACTAAAGTGTCAGCCGAGATTATGTGCTCAACGTAGGGCTTGAACTCTCAAACTTCTGACTCAAAGGCTACCACTGAGCCAAACTGATATTAAATAGAAATACATGAGATCACATTAATTGAATGATTTGAACTCATAAATTGTGAGGAGACATATGGACAGTTGTCCCCACCTATATTAAAAATCTTACATCTACACGCAATTCCTGTCATCATTTTCCATAATAAATTCCCATATCGATATTTGTAATGGTGTCTGACTATGTAAACTTTTTATGCTGTCACAGTTCACCATGTCCCTCACCCTATTAATTAGGTAAGCCTTTACTTCTCTTCAAGTCCATTTGTTTTATTTTTTAAATTCTGTACTCTGCTCCCTGTGCCACTGCCCGGTTATGCTGCTAACGCCCCACCATTCTCATCCTGAACTCCTAACTGTGCTCTGCTGTCCAGCTCTCTGCTGAGTTCCACTCAAACAGAACCCCCCTGCCCCCGCAAGCCATTGGCTTGCAATGGGACCACCTTAAACATCACAACTGCAATCCAAGCCCTGGACTACCCATGACCAACACTGTGGGGATCAGCAGGATTTTTTAAAATAAACTCTCATTTAGAAGAAATTAGTACAAAAGGCTACTAAAAATAAACTTTTGCTATGGTGCTGTAATTAAATTTGATGGTTAGTTCTTTGTTTAGCATTATTTTTCTTTTGAATTGTCAAATTGTTGTATCAGTGCACATTTTATAATCTCACTTCTTTCTGTTTTACTAATTACTGTGATCTTTATTTGTTTTGTTCAGCAATCTTTCTTCATCATGGGCTCAATTGTTGTCTGTTGGGAAAAAGATGAAGGTGAGTTGGAAACGTCAAGCAATCTGAGACACTCAAAGAGCCATTGTTTAGAAAAAATCACCCATTTCCTGCCCATGCATTTCCACATTTCATCAGTGTGCGTAATTTGTTACAGTCATGATCCTAGGTTGATTTTCTCAGAAAAATTGAGTCAGTTTCAGTGAAATGTGAGATGGATAATCTACACCAAAATTGGGATTGCTGCAACGTGCACCTGGATCATTGTCCTGGCTAACCCACAAATCTCTGCACTTGATATAGTCAGCTCACATCAATCCTTTGTGGTAAATCACTAACCATGACTAATACAAAAGCACTAATGAAAACTTCAATTATGTGACTGAGTGGTTGAAATGAAGATATGAGTGTTTACGTGTACTAAAAAAAAATGGAACTGAACTGGAAATGTAATGATTAAACTAACTTTATTTCAGTGTTTTCAACAAGCCCAAGGTGATTGAGGTTTGAAAAGTAATTACTGAAGAAAACACAATAAGAAAAGTGAGCAATGCCACCAGGATTTCCCATTACAAATCAGTTACAAAGAATCTTAATTGACTTTAACAATATTTTGTCTATTTACTTTTTATTTCTGTCTCTTCAATCAGGTTTTGGGTGCCCAACCTAATTATTTCTGTCTTCACCTTTTTCACTCCTGTTTAACATCCATTGTTTCCCACTTCCCTGTAAACTGCGTTGAGATATACTTCTGTACATCAGTGTTATATAAATGTAAGTAGCTCTGTTTAGAATATTCTTGCCTCAATAATAAGTGCTAATTACATCTTTGTTACCTGACTTGGAAGAGTCAATAAGCTCAAGAGTTTCAGTGAGTTAAATTAATTTACAATGTTGAAGTTACAAAACCACCAAAGCACCATAGGTTAATGACTATATCTGTGTGGGAGTTAAGTTAATTCCACAATGCTTTCGGTTCAGTAACTTTTCCAAGCCAGCTCTACTGATGTCATCAGCACTCACTGTTTAAACAAAAATAAACAGCAAACACAAAATGTCACTAAAAGTAATCAGAGTTCTTTCCAACTATTTGATTTTTAAATGGGATGTATAATGATTATCTCGATCTATAATATATTAAAAATCTTATGTTTGCCAGCACTTCTTGTCTGTGCCATTTGACTTCCTGTTGTCAAGTTTTTGTCACACTTTATGTGTCAACTTTTTCCATTATAAATTCCAATGTCCACATATATTATGAAAAACGCCTATGTAAGTATGTCACTCTGATTACACAATCTGGCTCTGGATTCCCACAATGCTTTATGAACTATGTTTCCATCAGCCATTTTGTCCTCAGCAACTGAAACTTCTAATACCCAAAATTATGGTTTGGCCAAAATAAAAAAGAGCGTATTTCACACTAACATGATTAAATTTATCCATTGAATTGTCTTTTGTATCTTTGAATGCCTTCAGTCTCGCCGAAATCAGTGACGCTGTGAGCTGAAATTGGATTGTGCAGCCTAATTGTGTGCAGTTTATTAAATTTGCATGATGCATCAGTATTGTTCAGTCAACTGTATTGAGGAATATTTTTCTTCAGCTTCTAGCAGTTTAAGGTGCAAAGTTTTTTCTTCAAAGACTGATTCTTTTTTCATGAGAGAGACTGTGGGATCAATTTTAGTTCTCACTATTTGGCAGGAACAGGGTGTTATCGCTCTGAAAATGATGGGGTTACACTTAATGCCACCATTTTCCTGAGGGCCTGTACATAGGCAGCCCAGGCACCTGCCTGTGTCAGGCAGGAGCCTTATTCTCATATGCAATTCAGGGTCCTACAACCTACATATTTTTTCCCAGAGCTGTGATGCTGTACACAGTCTGATCATATGCAGTGTACCTAATTTCACAGGATGCATCATCGCCGTTCAGTCAGCTGTACTGATGAGATATTATTTATTTAGCTTCTAGCAGTTTCTGCTGACTGGTTTTTCAAAATTATTTTAAGAAAAGCTAGAGGACAAACTTCAAAACATTACTAAGGTAAAATTCATACAGAATTTTAAAAAACAGATTATGTGTGTGTGATATTGTTATGATTATACACCTTTGTTTTCTGTTCCATAAACTTTAGAAAGTTGAAAGAGAGAGAAACTAGGGTTAGAGAGAGGGGGTATGAGAGAGAGAGGCTGAAATGGATAAAGAATGTATATCCTTCTTCATGAAATGTTACTTCAATTTAAAAAAAACACCAGTTGAATTGCAAAGCCAGCTAATTACCTCTCCTGTGATTTGTTGACAGTTACAAAAGATCAATACTAATGGATAACACTTGTGAGACAGAGATTCTAATTTCTAACACTTACAAGCCAGAGGGACAGAGAGAGAGACAGAGAATGAGACAAATAACAAGAAAGGTAAATCTGCAGCTTATTTCCTCATTCCAATTTGATTTATTTTTCTAAAAGAAAGTTGAATTTTGAGACAAACAAAATCTCTTTGAGGGAAACAGAAGAGTAGGATGGGAGGGGAAGAGCAGGATGGAAACTGGTTGAGGGATAGGGCACCTCTGGCCATTCACAGCCTGCATTTGGATGACTGAGTGGGAGTGGGGGGAATGGATGGCAGGTTTAGGTGAAGTGAGTGCCAATGGAGCAAGGAGAAGACGAATATAATAGGGATGAGGGATTGTTCAAAGGGAAGAGGTAGGGATGATGATGGGAGTGAGGGTGTGGTAGGAAGGGGAATGGGTAGTAGAAAGGTGAAGGAGGAAGGGCCATGATTGGAGAGAAGGGGTGGGGGAAACATAAGTAATTGGGGGAGCGAATGGAAAGTGAGCTGCTGAGGGCCACATTTTCCCCACCGTTCTGAACATAAAATATGCTGAATGATATTAAACATTTTAATTGCATACACATTTAATAATAAAGGCCTAAATTTGGACTAGAAACTAGAAACTATCTTGTAATTGATAAGTACACATTGATTTGAAAAGGTAAATGTAATTCCATTTTGTAGTTAAATTCTTGCTCTACAGGTGATGCATTCCTGATCTGATAAGTAACCAGCTAATTTGCAACAGCCATTAATTATATAATTCTCTTCTAGAAAATAAAATACGATGTTATATAACATTGAAGCCAACAATTTTACACTCTCATTATAGTCCCACAAATCAAATTACATTTTTAATAATTTTTGTGAAAAACAAACACATTTGGCTTATCATCTAACTTTTGTAGTGTACAATATCTAAGAAGAAATATTTTCCATCTTATTTTTGTTGTGAATACAAGATTTGCTGGGTCTTCAGACATAAGTGACAGTAAAAAAAACACTCATTCAAATTTTAGTTCAGTATTTTGGGAACATAGGAACAGTAGTTGGCATCACTCTAAATTTAAAATTATGCCCTCTTGTTCTTGATTCCTCCAGTAGAGGAAATAGTTTCTTTGTATCTACCCTATTGAATCCCTGTATCTTTTTAAATACTTCGATCAGATCACCCCTCAACCTTCTAAACTCAAGGGAATACAAGCCAAAGTTATGTTACGTGCCCTAACAATTTAACCCTTTAAGCCCTGGTAAATCTGTGCTATAGTTCCTCCAAGGCCTATATATCTTTCCCGAGGTTCAGTGCATAACCCATGTTTAGAACAGCCTATCAAGACTGTAAATATGCACTGCTCAAGTGAACTGAACTTTCTTTAAAAAGTATAAACTGTGTTCAAAATGCTCAAACCAAAATCACAGAATCACAGAATCCCCACAGTGCAGATAGAGGCCATTTCGGCCCATCGAGCCTGCACCGACACATATCCCACCCTATCCCCGTAACCCCACGTATTTAATCCCCCTAACACTAAGGGTCAATTTATCATAGCCAAATCAACCTAACCCGCACATCTTTGGACTGTGGGAGGAAACCGGAGCACCCGGAGGAAACCCACGCAGACACGGGGAGAATGTGCAAACTCCACACAGACAGTCATCCGAGGCCGGATTCGAATCCGGGTCCCTGGCGCTGTGAGGCAACAGTGCTAACCACTATGCCACCGTGTTGCCCCACAAAATGTGGGCATCCTTCTCATGAGCCATTGTACCAAGTGAAATGGGATTAAGGTAATCCATGCCATGGTGAGTTTGACTTTAGGATCAATACTCGTTATTTTAAGAATTTAATTTAATTCACAATTATTACAATTTTTGGATTAGTTCTAATTTTTAAGATAAAGTATGCCTAATTTAATGCAGTGTGACATTCACAGAACGATAATAAAGCATTTGTGAGAATCTGAGTTGCAGTGGATTAGTGGGTTGGAATATTAGCAGTAATTTTACCAGCCCGTGATGGTACTGAGGACACTTACCTGCAGGCAGTGCATTCTGGAAATTTAGGCATATGCTGCCCATTAATTCCTACATAGAATATGCAGCACAGAAACAGGCCATTCGGCCCAACCAGTCCATGCCGGCATTTATGTTCCACTCGAGCCTCCTCCCATCCTTCCTCATCTAACTTTATTAGCATAACCCTCTATTCCCTTCAACCTCATATGCTTAACTAGCTTCCCCTTAAATACATCTATGCTATTCACCTCAACTACTCCCTGTGGTAGCAAGTTCCACAATCTCACCACTCACTGGGTAATGAAGTTTCTTCTGAATTCCGATTTGATTTCTTGGTGACTATCTATATTGATGGCCTCTAGTTTTGCTCTTCCCCACAAGTGGAAACACTCTCCCTGTATCTACAGACGAAACATTGGGCCTGAATTTGCGGTTGGAGGCTTTCCGCGGGCGAATGCCTCCGAAACGCAAGAAAAGTACAAACCTACCTGATGGTCCCGGAGGTTCGGACACTTGCGCTCCTGGGCCTCTACGTGTATGCCTGCGTAAAGGCCCACGTATCCCAGGGGCGCACAAGGTTCGCAAGCACCCCTGGGATCAAGTGGGCCGGCCCAACCAATCAAAAAGGGGGATCCCCATTATGCTTATGGGGATACCATTTACGTACGGAATTCCCATAAGCATAATAGGAATCCGCTAAAAAACACAATTACACACCAGTTAATTAAAATTAAATTACATGTTCAAAATTAATTAAACATTTAAAACAAAAATGTAATTAAAAAAAAATAACTTTAAACGTTTTAAAGGGACTAAATTTAACCTAAACTAATTTTAAAGTTTTTTTTATGTTTAAATAATTTTTAAAAATGTAATATTTATTTAAACTCTTACACTGGTAAAAGGCAGCCTTATGACTGCTTTTACCAGGCGTAAGTGTTTCACGGGCATTTGCTGGGCAGTATTAGGTAAATAGCCCAAATCTCTGCCAGCGAATGTCCATTTCCCGGGGATGCAGTGGATCTGTCAAGCTGAAACTTGACAGATCGCAAGTTCCGGGTTTTCACGCATGCGCATCGCACGTGGAAACCCGGAACTTGCGGGGCACTTACGGCCATGTATGCAGGTCCCGGAAAAACTGGGCCAACGTTAACTTTGTTTCTCTCTCCACAGATGCTGCCTGACCTGCTGAGTATTTCCAACATTTTCTGTTTTTATATCATTTCTAATCTCATCTTCCGATGTCATGTCCATCTGATCCGTCTCCCTGGTAAATACTGAAGCAAAGTAATTATTTAATATTTTGGCCATTTTGTTCTCGCTGTCTGTGATTTAATCCTGTCCATCCCTTAGTGGCCCTAATCCCATCCCAACTTTCCTTTTTTAATTTATGTGCCTGTAGAATATTTTACGATTTTGTTTTATGTCCCTTGATAATTTAATTTCATAGTTCCTCTTTGCCTCCCTAATTGTTTTTTTGACTTCTCTCCTAATCTTTGTGTTCTCCTTTGTTATGCTGTCCACGTACTTACTGTATGCCTCTTTCCTTACCCTCAATCATCCCCTCATTTCTGACCATAATAAACTCATAAAATTATCCCAACTGTGTCTTTATCTGTGGCACCTGGATCAAATCCAGTTCATACTGAAGAGAAGAAAGTTTCTTCGTTGCTGACTGCAGTAGTGTTACATGAAATAAGTTCGGACAATCTCAATATACTTCCTAATGGGTGAAATCCCAACGTGCAAAACTATCAATTACTCAGCACAAATTAGCACTAAATTGACAGTTTCACTTAGAGTCGGCATTCCATTCCCCAGACACCTCTTACCTTGATGAGTTTAGAAAAAGAACCATAAATATTTAAAAAGGGGAAAAAAATGTTTGAAATTTGTCACTGTAATTTTACAGAGAAATCAATGATAAATTCTTTACAAAATGTATATCATACAGTGTCAAATTTGAATATCAAATTAAGACACTAATCCATGGATTACGTCTCAAATGGCTTTGTATTTGACTTCCAGTTGGAGGTTGTGAATTTGAGTCTCAAAGCTGTCTTTCACTCAAGTTCAGTTGCCATGATTAGGCCACCCCAATTGAATCAGTTCTTGGTTGGGGCATCAGTATTAGTGCTCTTAAAGTAAAACAGAAAGGCAGAGTATTATTTAAATGGTGATAGATTGGGAAATGTTGATGTACAAAGGGACCTGGGTGTCCTTGTACACCAGTCACTGAAAGCAAACATGCAGGTGCAGCAAGGAGTTAGGAAGGCAAATGGTATGTTGGCCTTCATTGCAAGAGGATTTGAGTACAGGAGCAAGGATGTCTTACTACAGTTATACAGGGCCTTGGTGAGACCACACCTGGAGTACTATGTGCAGTTTTGGTCTCCTTACCTAAGAAAGGATATACTTGCCATAGAGGGATTGCAGCGAAGGTTCACCAAACTGATTCCTGGGATGGCAGGACTGTCGTATGAGGAGAGATTGGGTCGACTAGGCCTGTATTCACTAGAGTTTAGAAGAATGAGAGGGGATCTCATTGAAACGTATAAAATTCTGACAGGGCTAGACAGACTGGATGCAGGGAGGATGTTTCCCCTGGCTGGGGGGTCTAGAACGAGGGGTCACAGTCTCAGGATACGGGGTAGGACATTTAGGACTGAGATGAGGAGAAATTTCTTCACTGAGGGTGGTGAACCTGTGGAATTCTCTATCACAGAAGGCTGTGGAGGCCAAGTCACTGAATATATTTAAGAAGGAGATAGATAGATTTCTAGACACAAAAGGCATCAAGGGGTATGGGGAGAGAGCAGGAATATGGTATTGAGATAGAGGATCAGTCATGATCATATTGAATGGCGGAGCAGGCTCGAAGGGCCGAATGGCCTACTCCTGCTCCTATTTTTCTATGTATACCCATTTCTTTCTTGAGGAGAGGGGAAAACTGCATGCCAAGTTACTTAAGTTGCACATCACTGCCTGCTGATCATGGTATTCCACTTATTGCCAGATAATGGAAGAGGACAACTGTTGATGAAGAGTCTTCGGGAGGGATTGGTTGCCAAACGTGGAAGGATTTTTCTTCATGTAACCACAGTGCATTTTTTAATCTTCATCTCTGAATGCAGCTGGAGTCATTAGATATTCTTCTGGTAAGTTTGTGTATAGGAGTTCTTCTTAATTAGTAAAATATTGAACTATACTACAAAACAAATTCCATCTTAGATAAATTGCCAAGATATTTCCATCAGCACTAATAATATTTACTACTGCAAAATGTCTGTGTGTTTTGGATAAGGATTTTAATCAATCATCAAAACGTTTATTTATTGTTGCAAAGTACTTTTAAATTACTTTCTCTGGCCAATGTTTTACGCAAGAAAGACATTTTAATAATTTCAAACTATTCTTTCATAATAGTCGCTATGTTTAGATTAATGAGGGCAATTTTAATTAGTAGTAACGGAGATACCCTAATCTTTAAGTTTACTCAATATAATATGGCATTCTTGAAACTGTTAGATGTCAGTTTACTTTTTATGATTTTCCTCCTAATTTTCTTCCCCTTTCTCGAAGGCACTGACTTTTGCTAGGGTACTTTTTCCACAGGCACCAGTTGCCCTTTTGTACCTGGCCCAAGTGACCATTCGTCACGTGTGAGATTAGACAGAGTTGACAGGCTATTCTACTGTGCAAGACATCACACCAAGCCCAATCCTGTCCTCACCCAATAGTCATGTACACTTTCCAGCAAGGACTGTTGAATAATGGTCTCGAGTGAGAATAATGGCTGATTTTTATGCTCTCTATCTCTGGATCACTGAAGCCGATTATAGGACCCCAGCTAAAATCAGATTACTCAGCACTCACTGGGAATAAAGCCTGGGACCTTCTGGCCTGCATTGTTTAGTGCTATACTAGGTGGTGCTTTTGCCAACCAGACCATTGGGGAACTGAGTTCTGTTTCTGAAGAACATTATTTGAATTCTGTAGTATACACTGATGGTTAACTTATCATCAGCAACTTGCATTAATTAAGCTGAGGGACCTTAGTGCTAGGCAATGGAACTCTTCCCATTTCAGGCATCCAGTGTCAGCATCAAGCACTCTCAGGCCAAGTATAGTGCAGCCAGGTGCAGAGCAAAGCTTTCTCTACTGTACTTAAAAACATCCCAACCTCAGAAGAACACATCCTGCTGCACCAGTGTGACATTTTCCATACCAGCCATCTTGAGATTGTCAAATAGTGACAGTTTTGTGCTATAAACCCATGCCCAATAGCAACAAGATAGAGACTGTCCAAACTCATTTTACACTGGACCTTTACTGACACAGGATAATTAGAAAACATAGAACGTAGAAAAATAGGAGCAGGAGTAGGCCTTTCGGCCCTTCGAGCCTGCTCCGCCATTCACTATGATCATGGCTGATCCTCTATCTCAATACCATATTCCCGCTCTCTCCCCATACCCCTTGATGCCTTTTGTGTCTAGAAATCTATCTATCTCCTTCTTAAATATAGTCAGTGACTTGGCCTCCACAGCCTTCTGTGGTAGAGAATTCCACAGGTTCACCATCCTCTGAGTGAAGAAATTTCTCCTCATCTCAGTCCTAAATGTTCTACCCCTTAGCCTGAGACTGTGACCCCTTGTTCTAGACCCCCCCAGCCAGGGGAAATATCCTCCCTGCATCCACTCTGTCTAGCCCTGTCAGAATTTTTCAATGAGATCCCCTCTCATTCTTCTAAACTCGAGTGAATACAGGCCTAGTCAACCCAATCTCTCCTCATACGACAGTCCTGCCATCCCAGGAATCAGTCTGGTGAACCTTCGCTGCACTCCCTCTATGGCAAGTATATCCTTTCTTAGGTAAGGAGACCAAAACTGCACACAGTACTCCAGGTGTGGTCTCACCAAGGCCCTGTATAACTGTAGTAAGACCTCTTTGCTCCTGTACTCAAATCCTCTTGCAATGAAGGCCAACATACCATTTGCCTTCCTGACTGCTTGCTGCGCCTGCATGCTTGCTTTCAGTGACTGGTGTACAAGGACACCCAGGTCCCTTTGTACATCAACATTTCCCAATCTATCACCATTTAAATAATACTCTGCCTTTCTGTTTTTCCTACTGAAGTGGATAACTTCACATTAATCTCATCAGTCTGGGATGGATTCGAAACGAGGCCCCAGAGATGAAAGGCTAGTATCTAGCCCACTGCACTACCAAGTTCCCCTCTATGAAATGCCTTCAATGTAGAAAATATGCAAGGTGTTTTACAGAAGAAAGAAAAATATAAATAAAAGAGATAAAGGAACAGGCACCGAATATGGGAGAGATAGGATGAAACTTGGTCCAATGGATGGATCTTGAGAAACGTTTTAAAAGGTGAAGAGAGAAATAGAGGTAGAAGGAGGGAATTCTAGCGAATAGGGCCAGGGCAGCTGAAGGCTCTGTCAACAATGGTAAGGTGAAGAGACCAGGATTGTACAAGAGCCCAAAGTCAGAGGACTAGAGGGTCCGGGCGGGGATATAAGCTCTAAAAGATTACAGAGACAGGGTAGGTTAGGGCCATGCAAGGGTTGAAAATAAGGACAAGGGTTTTAATTTCAAAGGATTGGGGCCAGGGTGTCACTGTATATCAGCCAGGATGGAGGTAATGAGTTAGTGGGACATAGTGTAGGGCAGGATCCAGTTACTTGAGTTTTGAACAAGTTAGGAGTTTATGTACAATCGTCCATGTTGTAAGGATTAGTACCTGGGGGAATTATAAGTATGGCATAGATTTCAACTTGCTCCTTACAGGTTGGCAGGAAGTATGGTGGTCTCTGGAGGTTGAGGGCTATAGGAATAGGACCCAGATAGCTTGTTGTCTGCCCACCTTCAAATACAGTCCATACATTTCCCGTTTGGCAAATTTTGCTCATATGTTTATTATGGGGGGAGGCAGAGCAGCACCACAGTAAGAGGATGTACTTCTTGCTGTGAGTAGCCTGTGCACTGCAGAGGGCCTTGTGTCCCTGGGTCAGAGGTTAAGTAGCTATGGGCAGGCTCCCATCATAGATCTATATTCTTACATAGCTCCCATCGCCCAGCCTTATATTCCCTCCCACACCCTCCTGAAGATTTGGAAGTATGTGCAGACCAGAATTTGTTTTATAAATGTGCCCTCAAAGATACAGCCTCTCCAATATTCATTCAACAGAGAGGCGTGGAGCTGATGGAATATGTACGCAGAAGAATACATTTGGTGTATTTATTGAAATATGCATTCTGCTGCATACAGAGATCGCCCCTGAAGCAGAGATTCTCACTCCAAAATCAGGTAGGGTCCTAACACTAGATTTACACTGCAGTTTCCTAGCGTTGGTGTGTAGTAAAACTGCTTCATACCATTGTTGTAATTGTAGTGTAAATGCAGCTTTAATCTCAACCAAGACTGAGACCCGGGAGTTGAAACATCAGGGAGACTGGTCATAAGGAAGCATAACACATTTTAAAAAAAGAGTCAGTGTGGGTTTTGGAGCAGGAAAATCTGGATCCAGAGTCACATATATGCAAAATAAGAGGCAGTCACAGCATGTGCATGTATAGGGGTTCCAAAAGAGGGGTTGAGCACTGAGGTTGCATACATAGAGCGCCCAGGAAATACTGGCAATGAAGATGGAGATTGCTAGTTCCAGAAATGGAGCAGAGTTCAAGCAGCAGGCTCCAGGGTAAGGGGCAGACCTAGGAATGCCAACTTTGGTTGGATATATCCTGAAGGTTTGATCACACTATGTTTGATTACGTGATATCTGATCATGCTTGCTCACAAATGTTATTGCTTTTATCTTATAAAGGTTGGTTCCCCTATAATTGAGTGTCTTTGCTCCCAGTTTCGCGTGAGAAGTTCCAAGAACCAGAAGGTGAAGGAAATACTCCAGCACAAAACTGTGAGCAAAGACACTCAATAACATGCGGCCCAACCTTTATAAGGTTGAAACATCAACCCATCTCCAAGGTTGTTAACAGCAGTGTCCAGGAAATTCATCTTCCATTCCTGGAGACTCCAGGACAATTTGCAAAAGTTGGCAACCCTAGCTGTAAGTCATTCTGGGTAATACATTCACCTGCATCATTATTTTTCAGTTTAAGTGGCTGCAGCGAGAAAACTGGCATAAATCCAGGGAATTTGCTATTGCAATTGGCGTAACTTGGGCGGGGGTGGGGGCGGATCTAAGATACAAATTTTGCACGGTTCCAGCGAGGATATTGGTGGAGCAGCACAAAAGTCCCCAAAAATTATGGCGCAGTGTAAATAATAGCGTTACTCACTTATGCCAACATTTCCTACAACCTTTACCTTACTGTAGATGCACCATTCCAATGGAGCAAATCTCCAGGAAATTCTGGGATTACATTTAATTAACTAGGCTAATGTGACTTTCTTGTAAACTAGTCAAGAATGGAAGGGCAATGACATTGCATTACATATTTACCATCTTTGGGCAAAACTCCTGATAAAAAAAATAAAGGGCAACTTGACAGAAACAGTCCTGCCTGAATGATTTATGCTCATGCAACATCAAAATGTTTACGACTCTTGCTGAATCTCAGGTTCTTGGAGTCCAAGTACAGCTCCTGATGAAAGATTTCTAATTTAAAGGTTGACTTGAATTTTTAGATGCCTCCAGTTACCAGGCTCACATGTTGTGCAGTATTTCTGGAACCCTCTCACTTTCCCTTCTCTTCATTTTCAATTGCATAAATGTAGTTGATAGATCGGACTCAATACAATGGACTCCACTGTCTCACAAGCATGTCACATTAACAAATTGTGGAAAATAACTTTTTTTCTTTTCCAATTTTCTTCCCCTTCCCCTCCTATTCTGAAGGTGCTTACTCATGCTGGTGTACAACTCCAAAGGCACAAGTAATCCTCTGGCACCTCACTCAATTGGTCATTTCTTTTGTGCGAGTCTAAAAGCAAATTTCTACAGGCTATTCAACATTGCAGAGCAATACATGCAAGGCTGATCCTGTCTTCACCTAACATTTAGACATAGGTACTGCCAAGTAGGGTTACTAGATAAGTATCAATAGCAGGATCAATTTTGAAGTTTGGAACGAGTAAATGTTCATCTGTCATTTCAAAACTGTAATTTATCCTCAGTGTTGCTTTTAATAACTACTATCAGATCTCCCATGGCATTGCTCAGTTAGTCAGAAGGCTCATTGTTTTATAATGGGGTATTTATGATATGTAAGGGCTACATCAAGGCCACTGATTTACAGTGACAAATAAGTCAAACACTCTACAGTTTTTACTGGTGCTTTGAGGGTTGAGTTCCATAACTCTGTCCATTATTCAGTGAAAACTGTAAATGCATGATCTTTATTTTATATACATGTATAGATATATAATTAATTTGCCTATCTTTAATTTTTATCTCTTCCCATTTTTAAGGCTGAAAATGCACAGCAAGATGGTCTGCAAGGTGTACCAGTTGGAGTTAGATATCTGGGGGGAGAAATTGAACATAGATGTGCCCATTTTTTTGGGGCGTAAAATCAACGTTTGAGGGCTAGATTTTGGGTTGCAATCTCCTGCGTCTGATCTCCCTGGAAGTGTGCCAGCTGCCAAATTGACGACTTCTAGGTGTGCAGGGCACCCGTCTGAAACAGGCATTAGGTAGATACAAATCAGGGTCCTAATGTGGGTTTCAGGACCACAATGCAAAATTGGTCATCAGATGGCGGAGCTTGCACCGCGTATGCTCTCCACAGTTGTTCTAGATCTTCAGTGGCCTAACCAGCGGCCCTTAAAAGGGACCCTTGGAGGCTGACCACAAAAAGGTAAGAAAACCTTTTTATAGTTTAATTTCTGTGGAACTAGAAGAAAAATGCTGTGGATTACTTCCAGTTCGGGCTTGCTCCTCTGTGGTTTATCGCCCTCCCCCTCGGGAGCTATTTGCGAGGCAGCTTGGCATCTGAGCTGTGCAAAACTCCTAAGACCCCAACAGGCAAACTGCATCAGGATGCCTGATTGGCCTCTGCAGCTTGCTGGTTTCATGCAGATGAGGCCCTGGGCCCAATTTACAGCTGTGAAATGGTACTGATGCATGCTGGGAAATTGGGTACACAGCACATGGTCACACTGCACAAATGGAATTCAGCTCACTGCATCACAGCTCTGGGAAAAATACCCAAGACCAAGCTCAAGCTTTTGGAAGCGACTGAGGCCTTCAAGTAAAAACTTTACTGAAGGCATTAAAAGGCACAAAAGACAATTTAATGGATAAATTGAATCATGCTTTTCGAACCGAGATGAGGAGGAATTTCTTCTCTCAGAGGGTTGTAAATCTGTGGAATTCTCTGCCCCAGAGAGCCGTGGAGGCTGGGTCATTAAATACGTTTAAGGTGAAGATAGACAGATTTTTGCAAGATAAGGGAGTGAAGGGTTATGGGGAGCGGGCAGGGAAGTGGCTTTGAGCCCAAGATCAGCCATGATCTTATTGAATGGCGGAGCAGGCTCGAGGGGCCAATTTCTTATGTTCTTATGCTATTGTGAAATATTTACTATTTTGAATTTTAAAATTTGTATACACCCTTAGAGATTTCAATTAGTGAGTAAAAATGGCAGATACAAAAAATGGAATGAAGATGTTTCAGAAAGCATTTTGAACGATTATTTTTGGGAAAGCAACTGGGTCAGAAGACTGTGCAGTTACTAGGTGATGACATAGGCAAACCAATTATAAATGTGGACATGAGTTTATAATGCTAAAAATGTGACACAAAAGCGTGACAAAAACATGTCCTAAGACGTCAGGTTTTGTAGACCTGAAGTACATGTATACACAAGATTTTTAATAAGAAACAAGTCTATCTGCCTTGGCATTGTACGAGTGAGTGAAGACCAAGTGTAGTTTTCAGTTGAAAGAGGGGTAGTGGGGATAATTGAACTAGGCCATACAGACATAATTCAGTACCCATTTTAAAGTCATAGATTCCGTCCTTATTTATTTATACTTCGACAAAACTTACCGCAATTTGGAAAGCAGTGAAGTAGAGTTGCTTGGAGCACAAAAGTTTTGTTTCAGTAGAGGCTGAGGAGCAGGGAGACAGAAAACAGAGGTGCTAAAGTGCCGCAGAGGAACATCGTAACAGGAGTAGACCATTCAACCCTTCGAGCCTGTTCTGCCATAAGAACTAAGAACTAGGAGCAGGAATAACCCATACAGCCCTTTGAGCCTGCTCCGCCATTCAATAAGATCATGGCTGAACTTCTTCATCAACTCCACTTTCCCACCCTATCCCCATATCCCTTGACTCCCTCAGTGCCCAAAAATCCATCGATCTCAGTCTTGAATATACTCATCAACAGAGCATCCGCAGCCCTCTGGGGTAGAGAATTCCAAAGGTTCACAACCCTGAGTGAAGAAATTTCTCATCTCCATCCTAAATGGCCGACCCCTTATCCTGAGACTATGAGTATGACCCCTAGTTCAGGACTCTACAGCCAGGGGAAACAGCCTCTCAGCATCTACCCTGTCAAGCCTTTTAAGAATTTTATACGTTTCAATGAGATTACCTCTCATTCTTCTAAACTCCAGAATATAGGCCCATTCTGCTCAATCTCCCCTCATAGGATAACCCTCTCATCCCAGGAATCAATCTAGTGAACCTTTGTCACACCCCCTCTAAGGCAACTTCCTTAGGTAAGGAGACCAAAACTGTACGCAGAACTCCAGGTGTGGTCTCACCAAAGCAATTGCAGCAAGACTTCCTTACTCTTATATGCCAAGCCCCTGCAATAAAGGTTAACATACCATTTGCCTTCCTAACTGCTTGCTGTACCTGCATGTTAACTTTCTGTGATTTGTGTACAAGGGCACTCAAATGCCTCTGCATATCAACATTTACTAGTCTCTCACCTTTTAAAAAATATTCTTTTTCCATTCTTCCTACCAAAGTGGATAATTTCACACTTCCGGACATTATATTCTATCTGCCATCATCTTGCCCAATCACTTAACAGGTCTATATCCCCCTGCAGCCTCTTTACATTCTCCTCACAGCTTACTTTCCCACCTAGCTTTGTAATGTCAGCCAATTTGGATATATTGCGCTCCGTCCCCTTATTTAAGTCATTGATATAGATTGTAAATAGCTGAGGCCCAAGCACTGATCAGAGCGCCACGCCACCCTGAAAATGACCCATTTATTCTTACTCTCTGTTTTCTGTCCATTAACCAATCCTCAATCCATGCCAATATATTACCCCCAATCCCATGAGCTGTAAATCTTGTGTAACAACCTCTTGTGTGGCACCTTATCGAATGCCTTCTGAAAATCCAAATATACTACATCCGCTGGTTTCCCCTCACCTACCCTGCTAGTTACACCCTCAAAAAACTCAAAACACGATTTCCTTTTCATAAAACCGTGTTGACTCTGCCTATTCATATTCTATTAGATCATGGCTGATCTGCACACCATTGGCAGAAGGGTATAATTAGTGTGACAAGTTTACACAAGCAGTTTCTATTATAAATGTGGACATCAGAATTCACAATGGAAAAAAGTAACACAGGAATCCATGTAGCTACAAGATTACTGTTTGATTCCTAGAGAATGTGGTCTCTTTCTTATCTCTCACTGTTGTCTTCATGTTGCTGTTTCGCTCTATCTTTCTTCTCTTTTGCCTTTCTCGTTCTCTTCTGGGTCTTTCTCCCCACCCCTTTTTGCTTTTCTCTGTATCCTCTTCGTGTCTTTTTTTTTCATCTTTCCTTTTGGGTTGGAGGTGATGGGTGGTATAGCATGGTTTAGTGGGGAAAGGAGCTACAAGCAATTGCTGGCTGCTTTTGGTATGGAGAAAATGTGACCTCAGAAACTCTCTTCCCATCATCTCCCCAATCAATCACGCCTCCTCCCCTGCTCCCATTGTTTCCCTTATCCCTTTACCTTTCCACTATCCCATCACCTCCCTACCAACTCATCACTCCTATCACTACCTGCTCAACCCCTATATCCTCCCCCCACACCCACCTGCTTCCCCAAGGTTAGGATACTAGAGGCCCCTTTATTCTCTCAAGTTTCCCACCTGCTCTGCCCTCCCTTCCTATCTGATTACCCTCAAATAAGCCTTTTTTGTTTAAAAAAAATCAACTTGTTTTAAAATAAATTAGAACAATGATTTCTTACTCCTTTCTTTATCGCTCTCATTCAGATGCTAACAATTAGAATTTCTGCTTCATAGCTGTAAGAAATGAACATTTATCTCTACTGTCAACAAAACTCAAGTGAGACAATTAGTTGGCTTCAAAATTCAGCTGGTGCATTTGTCTGAAAATAGAACTATTAACATGAAGAAAGACATATTGGATAGAAACTTGCCTGGGCCCATAATCAGCACTGCACAGGCAGCAACGCATGCCCAACCAGGAGGCCCCAGGCTGGCTTGAAATTGGGCTTTGGGCCTCATTAACTGTAACATACTGAGCTTTGCATTTCCACTGAAATCACCACAGAAAGTGACGCACAAATATTACATTTTCTTAATACTTTTATATCAAGCATATGTAAAATATTACAAATTACATTTAATAGTTGATACACTTTATAGATAAAAAAATGCACAATTCATTTTACATAATAAAAATATTGCCTCTCATGCACTTCCTGTCAACTTTTCCATTATAAATTCCAATGTTCACATTTATAATGAAAAATAGGAGGGAGTAATAACAGAGTGACGAGTTCACATAAGCACTCAACATTATAAATGTGGACATAGGAATTTGTAAATTTATAAAAATAAAGCACAGAATGTATGGTTTTAAAATGCAGACTGAATTACATATGTGCACTCTGATTCAATTATCCCCTGCCCTCTAACCCCATTTCACTTGAAGACTACACTTGGTCTCGACTCCCTATGTGTAACGTTAACCAATAATGGGCCGGATTTTCCGATCCCCACGGGTGCATACGCACCCGTAGTGGCCTCGCAAGTGCCGGGTTCAGGCATGCGAAGTGCATGCATTAAAACCCGGCACTTCCGATCCGTCAAGAATTCTCTTGATAGATCAGCCGCCTGCCCGGGAAAAGGGCCTCCGCGGGCAGAGAGTTCCGCTTTCTGCACAACTTCCGCCCACTGAAAACCTTTAAAAATCTTACGCCTGCTTTTACCAGCATGAGAGTTTAAAAAATAATTTTTTTCCCCCCCACATTTATAATTTAAAAATACTTTTTAAAAAGTTTATTTTTAGCCCTGTAAAAAACTAATTATTTTTTTCAAAAATTTTTTTTTTTTTTAAATATTTAATTTAATGTAATGTAATTTTAACTGATTTTAAATACGTTATTTTAAAAAATGTATTTAATGTTTAACTGTTTAAGTGATCCCCATTCATACTTTTGACAGTTCCGTGCGAAGGGACCTGTCAAAAGTGTGAAGGGGGATTCCCTTCTTTGATTGGTTCCCCATGGCCCACGTGATCCCAGGGACGCTTGTGAACCGCCTGCGCCCCTGGGATACCTGGGCCTCTGCGCATTTCGTAGAGCAGAGGCCCAGGAGTGGAAGTCTCGGGACCTACGGAGCCAGCAGGTAAGTGCGTAGATTTTTTCCGATCGGTGGCATCCACCCGTAGGAAGCCTCTGATCCGAAAATTCAGCCCAATAGATTAAAAAAAAATCTTGGATCTGCGTGCACTTCATGTCAACTATTTCCATTATAAATTCGTTCTTCACGTTTCTAATGAAAACTTCCTATATAAATATAAATTTGTCAACTCTGATTACACTCTCCTGCCAGTAGAGGCACAGCAGCAACACCACTGGGAGAAGTGTGTAATTACAGTATGACAGGTTTACATAGGCAGTTTCCATTATGTGAATATAGGAATTTATAATGGTAGTATAAAAATAAGGACAGATGTTTAACTTAAAAATGGGGACTGAATTATGTCTGCACACCCTGGTCCAATTATTCACAGCTACTAAGCCTGCTCGACTTGAAGCCCACGCTTGGTCTTGATTCCGTGTGCCACGTCACAGGTGATCAACCAGCAGCATATTAAAAATCTTACTCTGTCTGCACTTCCTGTCAACTTTTTCAATGGATAAATTCCTATGGCCATTTTTTTTTTTTTTTTAAATGGTAACTGCCTAAGTAAACTAGTTAGGGTAGAGTTTCTGCTTTGGGCGCAATTGGGCCCAAAATGCGCTTAAAATTGTGCTGGTTAGGTTACATTTCAATTTCCGCTAAAATTTATTTGCATAATCACAAACGCAAAATCTTCCATGAACCAGCGCAATCAGCAGTGTAATAGAATGCAACTGTTTCTTTTCTTTCTTTTCATTAAAATGTTTTCCCTGATGTATTTAAGAGTGGTAACCTGGTGCAGTTTTATTAATACAGCTGAAAATGGGTTATCAGCTAAAATAAGCATGTTTAATAAGGGTGTCCAGTCCTCCACCTGTGAGTAACCCGATTTAAAATCACTGAAAACAACAAAACTATACTGTACCATTTATTAGTTTAATTGGTGTACGCTCGTCAGTTTAAAGTTTTTTGATATGGAAAATCTTTTAAAACGTGCCTACAACATTCCCTTTCTCTGAGGGTCCCGCGCAGCCGGTGAGCCAGCTTTTAAATAGAAATACCGCGGACCATTAAAGGGGCCGCGCGGGCCAAAAGAGGGAACATTGTTGCCTACTACTGCCAGTGCGCCGAAGAAAATGCGTTTAATTTGAAGCGCCTTCCCGCAAATCGGCAGAATCTCGCATTTTCGATCTGGGGGCCTGGTCAGTTTTGTAGGCAGGGTCTGATTCGGGCAAACTGACCCTTAAACCAGCGTAAAAGATTGCAGAAAACACAAACGCAAGTGGTTTTGGGCGTAACTCACGTGTAAAATTCCCTGATTTTTTGCACTGGTTCGGCCAATTCTGCCCTGATATTACTTGCATAAACATGACCCCGTTATACTTTAAATACACTCTCCCACCAGTGGAGGTGCTGCTGTAGCACCACCACTGGCAGAAGAGTGTAATTACAATTATTGCCTACCTTCTAACCCTGCTTCTCCTGCAGAACACACTTGGCGCTCTCTCTCTGCAACACCCCATGGCAGATTGACTTATATATGCCTGTATATATCTGAGAGAATAGAATAGCATAGAAGCAATTGTACAGTTGAATTTTATGAAAACTGTATATGGAAGATAAAGAAAAAAATTATAAAACTAGGTCATAACTTGGCACGTGTGCTTAAGTTTGTGCAATAGAGAACAGATAATTTTCCATATTATATAGCTATAAATTTTGATTCACTGAGAAAATGCCTGTTTTTTAACAGTTATTCAACCTCAATGAAATCACTGCTGTGAGGATTCATTGGCCCGGATATTCCGATCCCTATGGGTGTCTACGCGCTGTGTACACACCCGTAGGGACATTGGAAATGCCGGTTTCAAGCAGGCACAGTGCATGCGCTGAAAACCGGCATTTCCGATCTGTCAAGAATGCTCTAGGGGCCATAAATATAAGATAATCACTAATAAATCCAATAAGGAATTCAGGAGAAACTTCTTTGCTCAGAGTGGTGAGAATATGGAACTAACTACCAAATGGAGTGGTTGAGGCGAACAGCATAGGTCCATTTAAGGGGAAGCTAGATAAGTACATGAGGGAGAAAGGAATAGAAGGATATGGTTATAGGGTGAGATGAATTAAGATGGGAAGAGGCTCGTGAAGCAAAACCACCGGTATAGACCTGTTGGGCCAAATGGTCTGTTTCTGTGTTATAAATTCTATGTAATACATGCTCTTAAAAAGACATTTCAGTAGTTTAGTATATGAACTAGCTGCCCTGCTAGTTCATATACTAAACTATTTTCAAAAAGTACTCCAAACACATATTTTCCCCCACAAAAATACAATGGCCCGGATTTTGCGTTAAGAATAACAGTGAGGCTAACAGCGCTCACTGTTATCATGGAGTAAATTGGGCAGCAACTTCTGGAGTCCACACATGTGCAGTTAAACACGGAAATCCAAAAGTTGCTATCCAAGTTACCCTGCTCCTCCACAGACTGCGCTATAACAGTACCTCATCAAGAGACTTGGCATTGAAATCCATGCAAGGGTGTGAAGTTGCTGTACTTACCCACTAGTTAGCCACTAAACACACCAGAAAAAGTTAGGACTAGTGCATTCAGGTTTAAGTGAATTTTTAGCGGTGTGATAAGTCTTAATTACTGTCAAACAACCTCTCTGGCTGAAAATTGAATTTTACAAATGTGGAGTCTCATTCCTTCATAATGAATTAGTGTTGGAGATTTTTTTTTAATTAAATATATATATTTTTAATTTTTCTTTGTCTCTATTTTGCTTTCTGTACATGATTTTACAATGAATTCAATATAATTTATACTTCCTGGTTTAGACTCCATGGGAGGAATTTTTACCTGAAAAAAAGGTAGGTTTGGAGCATGTGGGTAGTTAAATTGTTAAAAATTGGAATCCTGACCTGAACCTGCCCACTTCTGGTTTCAACGGAGGCAGAACGGGGCAGGCAGCCAACCCGCTGCCAGGAGGCGGGACATCAATTTAAATATTACAATGAGGCTGAAAGTCTCTTCTTTAACCTACATTTTGTTTTTAACTGTAGCTGGTCAGGTTTTACACACCTCGTAAAACCCGGCAGTTACAGCAAGGTGAGGACTGCTGCGTCCAGGAGGTAAGTACCTTTATACCTACCTCCTGGATGCAGGATCCCTGCCTAGCCCACCCCCCGCAATCAGAGACCCCTCACGAGGCCTCCAATCGCGTTCCCGGACTCCCCACCCAACCCACGATGATTATCAGACCAGCCCCTTTCCTCTCTCCACCGCCACCCCCCCCGCAACCAATGATCCTGAGGCCGGCCACGATCCCCCCCTCCCCGATATTCTCCTCCCTCCGCTGCCCCGATCTTCCTTCTCCCCCCACCCCCCGGCCTGACTTCCTTCTTCCCCTCACCTCGACGGCCCCGATGTACCTTCTCGTCCCGATCCTCCGGAGGCCGGCACCGTCCCCCACCTGATTCCTCCTTCCTGTGCGGCCTAGTGCCGCAGGCCTACCCGCCCACAGCCAGCCGACCTCTCCATCAGGCTGGCTGCGGGTGGGAAACAGAGGCTTCAAATGCAAATCAAGCCCTGCCGTTAAAGTCGGCAGGGCCTGCGGGAAATCTGTTCTCCCGGGTTTCCCGCCCGCATCGGTACCATTGGAGACCGCTCCAAAAACAGCTTAGAACATTTTTTGGGGAACTTTTATGGGGCCAGTAGTGCCTTCTGGTGTGCCTTTTTCCCCCCACTTTTTACTGTCGACTTCTGGATTGTCTAGCCAATGGAGCCACCTGATTTCTCCACCCCCACCCCACCAGTTTGGTGAGCTGTCTGCTAGCACTCATTGAGCACTGGGCAGTTCGCCGAATATATTCAAATGAGGCACAAACCCAAAAATAGTTTGGGCTTCCCGCTGAATCCGTCAGGCAGACACACTGCTGACTTTGTGCCCTATTTTGGGCGAAAATTCAAACCCTTTAGTACTTTCCAATATTAACAGATCTGCTGCAATGGTCAACAGTCTCATGTTGCTGACACATTTACCAACTGGCAGGATCCCTCTGACAATTGTGATTTCTTTAAATATACCACTATTGATTTATTTTAAAATATCCTAACTACTTTCCTTACAGTTTACCCTAAAATTCTCTGTTATTTCACATACAATAAGCAGGTTCTATATTATTAGGTGCAGGCTCCGAATGCTATAGAGCCAAGCCAGAACTTTACTACAAGGTAAGATTGTTGTTTGTAATACTTCGACATCATACTTTAAAACAAGCACATTTCTGTCAAATTTTCACTGATTCACTCAAATTCAATATTCATAAATCTGCAGCAAATCAGAACTCCATGAACACTCAAATATTTATGTACCAAAAAATGAACCAACCATTTAAAGTACTCAAAAAATGTTTTCAAAGTCCTTTCGGCTGCAACACATCAGAATCCAGTGACTGAGAAATCTACCAATTACATCAAAAAGCAGACACTGAACCAAATCACTGTTTTGCCCACCATTTCTCTTTCTCACAAACTCAAAAGGTCAGTTGGGAAAACACCTTGTGGAAAGCCAAAGCCGAGATGGTGGAGCTGTATACAGAAAGACCTGAATGAAAGAGTGACAATGGGAAAACAAGTACAGGGGCAGAAGGGGCTGTGAGATAGCAAGGTATTGTAGTATACATGCTCAGCCTGATTATGGTAACTGACTGATTGAAGGTAGACTCCAATTGGGAAAAGCCCTGCTCCAGTGCTGCATGTTGGGTATTGAAGAACATTCACACAGAGGAACGTTCATGCCCTGAACTAGCTTTTGCAAAGTGCTTTCTCCATTTTTAAACTATGTTTTTGTCAGAAAGTTGCATTAATGGTTTTGCACCATTATAAGCAACTGGCAACATAATAACTAAGACACTGGAGATGTCTCTGTAGTTTTTTCCATTTGATTAGATACTTCATGACAATAACATTAATTCAGTCCAAGTAGTGTTGAATCAAAGGCTGAATTACTTCAGCATGTTGCATAGTCTGACATCCAAATGTACTAAAGGTCAGAAGGGAGGCATGCTACTGACCATTTTGATGTATATTGGACTAATGTCACGATGTTCTCCACACAGAGAAACCAGCACATGGAATGAACTTTCAGTTAGATCAATTGAGGCAAAACCCTAAAATAATTTAAGAAAACATTTGGATTCTATGATGGGGGAAATTGATAGATTGTAGGATTGTTCTGGAGCATGGATGGGTCACACGGCCTTTCTGATTTGTATCTATCTTGTGATCACGTCACTGCTTCTACACACTGCATTGTAATGTGGGTCATTTCTTTTTAAATACAAGATTGTGAAGGAGTCAAGCTCTTCTAGCACATGTAAAAATAGTTCATTTTATTAACGAGTAGGGCATTTCTAAGCCACGGTGAAGCACCAGTTGTCACCCAATTCAATGTTGAAAATTCAGCAGGAGATAAAAATTAAAATATTCTGAAATCCAAATACAGAAAAAGAGACAGAATAAATCAATTTTCTGCCTGTATATGGTCCAGTCTTTTCTACCTAAAGTACAACAGTCCAGTCATAGAGAGCGTTATTTTACAAGTTTCACTTTATCTTTCAGTACTTTCAATTTGGGGTTACAGGTTATCTTCTTGTTAAAAGTTGCCAGGAGTTCCTCTTCAGATTTGTAGTTATTATCACCACTCTCAGCATAGTACTGGGATAGAACCTGCAAGAGTTTGGATACAGGTCAAGTGAGACTGTTACAAAAGAGTAATTAGCATTATTTTAATACATCAGAAAAACACTAGATAAAACAACTATCTAAATCAAATAATCTTTCAATATTCAACAGGGCAATACAAAATAGACTTTGAATGCAGGAATTATTTCTATTATTGACCACAATTTAATATTTTCAGTTTTGACAACATTACTATATCAATATCTTACTACAGCTATTGTGTACATATTTTTAAAGCCACAGTGAACCATACCTTTTTCCTTAATTTTTTAATTGAAACTTCATGCTCCGGAGACTGCTGTAGAACAATCTTGATTGTTCTTTTCCAGTTGAATTTTCCTGAAGCAAACAGTCAATTATGTATAAGATATAAATTTCAGAATTGGAAGCTAAAAGCAACTGAACTAAACAGAACTCACAATGTAGCATCTTCCAGTTTATTAGAACTGGTTCAGTCCCAAATACAAAATAGGACTCAAGATGTTGATGCATGTTTAGGTTTTAAAAAATTTTGCTCACAAAGTTGCTGGCAGTGCAAGCTGATAACAGTGCATGAAGGGCAACTGGGACCTTGGTGAACAACGGGACAAAGAGTGTATCTCCTTAACCAATGTGATTAAAGGATTGAGAAATGGACTGAGAAGGAGGGTGAATTAGAGTGGGTGAATTCAATGTCAAATCAGGTACGGAAAGAGAAATAAAGAGAGAAAGATTCGATTAGGAGAGAGAGAGAGAAAGAAGGAAAAGAGACAGAATGGAAAAGTAAGAAAAAAATTAAAATTAAGAAAATGACATTTTTAAAATCTCCTAAAACAATTCACAACCTGAAGGAATGAGACTCCACACTTCTAATTGTTCACTTTATGGGCAAGAGAGGTTGATTAGCAGTTATCAACAATTATCAAATCGTTAAAAGGGTACTTACGCTGTTAATTACTAGACTTAACTGTGTGGCAAGTTTAATGGACAATTAATGTCCAAATGCAGCAACTTCATGAAAATCACGGGGAGGTAATGGTGGAGCAGCGCAAATTAGCCAGCAACTTGTGGTGATTCGCAATTCACGGCACTTCCTCGCTACAAGTTGCTGGCCGATTTGTGCATTAATAACAACGTGCATCGTTCAAACGCTGCTTTTTTCAAGCAAAATCTGCCCAGACAAATTTACAGTGATAATTTCCATTGTAAATGAGGACATAATGATTTATAATTGAAAAAGTTGACAGGAGGTACACACAGACTGAAGAATTTTAATATATTATATGGTCGAGTGGGGAGGGAAGCTGGAAGAGGAGGGTATATAGGGGTTAAGCAGGTAGTTCCAAGAGGAAGAGATAGGGAATTGGGTCATTTTAATAAAGCTTATCTAAACCCTCCTCTCCTGCACCTCCCTCAACTCTTATTCCTTCTTCTCCTTGGGGAAGATTGAGTGTGTATACCATGATAAATTGATGCGGGGGGTGGTTCTGGCTGAGATGCAGCGCAACTTGCTAAACGGGAAGGGGCATTGTGCAATGAGGGTGAACTTGCTCAGTGGGGCAAAGAGAGATTAAAAAAAGTTGCTCGGGGACATGCTGATTAGTGGGGTGGGGGGGGGTGCGGGGACATGGGGGTTGCTGGATGATGTTGGTTAGTGGTCGGAAGGGTGCCGTCGATACTGGTAATTAGGGGATGAGTGGGGGGGGTGGGTATGGTGATCGCAATCTGAGTTCAGGGTAGATGGGGATTGGCGGGGAGAATACACTGCTCAACAGGGGATGTCTTTTATGCAGGTCCATTACTTTAAATTGCATTTCTCTTGGAGGAGAGAATAATTGCACTTTTTACATTGCCACCATTTATATAGTCGGTCGCAGGGCTTTAGCAAGTGTGGCTTCAGCAGGAAAAGATGAGTTGCGTGTCACCGGGATGGGGGCACATTACTGGACTGCATGTGGCACAGTGACCCACTGTCGTGAGAGGCTTTAGCCTGGGCCATAGTATGGTGTGACCCAACATAAAATTCAGATTAATTACGCTTCTTTCAGCATCGTGCATTAGTACTTTTTCTGTTGACTGCTTTTCAGGGCTCCGATTCTGAGTGAACAAGTGAGTGTTCAGTGGATCAAAAAGAACACTCCAGTGACAGCAATATAGAGGTTGGTGGTTGGGGGGAGAATCACTTAACTTTTTAATTCAACAGGGAGATTTCAGACTGAAGGCTTTAAGACTATATAGACCAAATAAATTAACAAATTTAAAATAAAATGAATAAAAAGAATCAACCTAGATCAAGAAAGCAAAAGTTATGTGCAGATTAAGCAGAAATGTGACTGGAGGGTTAGAATTTTTTCCTGAGAGTTAGCCTGAAGATACTCGCAAATTTGGCACCAAGCAGCCAAATTGTGCAATTATAACGTGACAGATACAATACTTATAAATGTTGATATAGGAAATATTGGGGAAAAGATAACAAGTGACAAAAAAGCATAAACAGGAAGTCATGTGGCGCAGACAGCAAGTCCAGATAGTTGTAAGATTTATAATATATTACAGATATAGAAATACCTGGCTTTGTCTCATCATTTTCTTCTACTTCCTTGGTTTCTGTAATTTCAACTTTCTTCTGCTTAGAGTTGGGTCCATCTGTTTGATGTGAAAGAAGAGCATCAGTAAATCATAAGTTTCTAGTCTTGGATAAAAAGACAGTGGTTGGCCATGATTAGGATACACACTTACCCAGGAACATATTAGACCAATACTAAAGGCTAAAGTTAGTAGATTGGGGGGGGGGGGGGGAGGGGAGGAAGAGAATCTCTACACCATTTACTTGTACCCAATTCCAAATAACAATTTTACTGACTACTACAACTTGTCACAGTAATAATAAAATCCAAATATTTCAGATAGATTCCCACCCTTCAAAACACACGCATACATCAATCCCATCCACATCTTTCTCGGCAACTCTTGGTCCTAGTTCACGAGCAGCACTGGCAAATGATCAAGGGACAGTTTGTTTGCCTGTAAGGTCACTCCAGCAGAGAACTATACATGGAGATCAAGAGAACAGGTGCTTGCTGAATAACTTCAGTACAGCTTTACAGTGGAGATGTTATCTAAAATAGACACATTGGCCCTGAATTTTCATGGGCTTTTTCCAATCTCCTGCCTCAACTCTGATGGAACCCTTGAAGAGATAGCGTAAATGGTGGTTTATAGTTGTTGAAGCCATTTCTCTGGGGGTTCTCCCAAAATCGCCGGAGAACTCCAGCGGAAATTCCAGGTGACTTCTTTTTTTTAAAAAGCCAAAAGTTACTGATTGCTGACTGAAATTTAAAATGAATTCTGCTGTCCAAGTGATGCTGATAATAGCGGATAATCTGGTTTTCTCATGAGTATTCAGATTTCACTAAAGAACCAAAACACTAATTACCTACCGTCACTGGATTTTTCAAATTTACGCTTCTTACTCTTCTTGTTGCCAAGTAAATGTTCACTGTCCTGTTGCTCGTAACTGTTTGTTTGATTGCCATTTTCTTCTACTATATGGGCTCCATCTTTGTTATGCTTCTTTTTAAGTTTTTTCTTCTTTTTCTCTTCCAGCTGATTTGTTTTGGAATCTGGTTCATGCTTTAAAGCATTTTCATCTTCCTTTGAGTTTAAGTGTTTCTTTTCTTTTTTGGATTTCTTCTGCCTTTCTTCTTTTCTTTCCCGTTTGTTTTTTTTCTTCTCTTCATTTTCTGCTACAGGTGCCTGATCCTGGTTTGCTTCGACTGACTCTGATGGGCCTTTACCGTTCTGAGTGTGTTTCTGGTTGTTTTTATCCTTTGCAAAACAAATTTAATTTATTTATATATTATACACAGAATTATCAAGATTACACAGTTGAACAAAGGTTTTACATTTTCTGCGTCACATGCATATTCCTACTACATTGCAAAGAAGATCTCCTTTTAACCTTCTCTGTTACATAGCAACAGGAGTAGGCCATTCATCTATTAATCTCAGTCTTGAAAATTTCAAATGACCCAGCAGCTACAACCTTTTGGGGGAGCAAGTTCCAGATTTCCACTACCCTTTGTGTGAAAGTGTACTTCCTGATTTCACTCCTAAATGTTCTAGCTCTTATTTTAAAATCATGCCCTCTTGTTCCAGTATAAAGAGCTCCCGCTTCTCTAGTCTCTCCTTGTAAGTAAAGCCTTTCATCTTTAGTATCATTTAGTGAATCTCTTCTGTAACTTTTCGATGGCCTTGATAACCTTCCTAATGAGGTGCCCAAAACTTGATTGTTTTCTTTTTAACTGTGGCCTAACCAATGATTTGCAAAAGTTATGATGCGGAGATGCCGGCGTTGGACTGGGGTGGACAAAAATGAGAAGTCGCACAACACCAGGTTATAGTCCAACAGATTTATTTAAAATTACAAGCTTTCAGAAGGGGCGATAGCTCCGAAAGCTTGTAATTTTAAGTAAATCTGTTGGACTATAACCTGGTGTTGTGCGACTTCTCATTTTTGCAAAAGTTAAGCATCACCTCTTTGCTTTTGTACTCCATGCCCCGATTTATAAAACCTAGGATCCCAAACGCTTTTTAAAAATTGTTTCATCAACTGGTCTTCCCATTTTTCCTGTTTATCTAAACCTTTAAGTCTCTCTGCCCTTCTAACTCCTTTAAAGTTTAGTGTATTATGTCCTCTCATTATTTCTCCCAAAATTTATTCTCTCACTAATTTTCATCTAGCAACTATCTGCTCGATCTAACTTGTCTATATCCTCCCGAAGTTGCCTTTAGTCCTCTTTTCAGTTAGCCATGCTCCCTATTTTTGTGATCTCTGCAAATTTTGATATTGTGCTTCCTATACCCAATTCCATTCAGAAGAGTATTGATCCAAACACTGAGTCCCTCCAAACTGGCTTCTGCCCCACACACAGGCTGAATTGGTCAAGTCACAAATGACATCCTGCGTGATTTCGACCAGGACCCCCTATTCTCTTATCATCCTCTTTGCCCTCTCGGTCACCCCTGACACGTGATCATTCCATCCACCTCCAACATCTGCCCTCTGCAGTCCACCTCGGAGGTAATGCTCTCTACAGGTTCCACTCTCACCTGACTCAACACAGGTGCTAAATTGCTGTCAACATCTTCACAGAATCATAGAAACTTACAGCACAGAACGAGGCCATTCAGCCCATCGTGCATGTGCTGGCTTTTTGAAAGAGCAGTCATGCTTAGTCCCACACCCCTGCTTTTTTTCCGTAACCCTGTAAGTGCCTCATCCTCAAGTACCTGTCCAGCTCCCTTTTAAAATTACTTATGGAATCAGCTTCCACCACCTTTTCAGGTAGAGCGTTCCAGATCCCAACAATTCTGAAAAAAAATTCTCCTCATCTCCCCTCTTGGTCTTTTGCCAATGATTTTAAATCTATGTCATCTGATTATTGACCCACTCGCCAGATGGAATAGTTTTCCTCTATCTACACTATCAAAACTTCTCATCATCTTGAAAATCTCTATGAGGTCACCTCTTAGCCTTCATTGTTCCAAGGAGAACAGTCCTAATTTTTCCAACCTCTCCTCATAACTGAAGTCCCTCATCCCTGGTAACATCCTGGTAGATCTCCTCTGTATCCTTTCCAAGGCCTTTACATCTTTCCTGAAGTGTGGTGCCCAGAATTGTCCACAATACTCCAACGGAGGCCTAACCAGTGATTTATAAAGTTCTAGCATGATCTCTTTGCTATTATATTCTATTCCTCTATTTATAACCCAATTAACCCATATGCCTTTTTAACCACATTATCAACTTGCTCTGCCACCTTTAAGGATGTGTGTATATGGACACCAAGGTCTCTCTGCTCATCTACACTTTTCAAAATTGTGCCATTTATAGTATACTGTCAGTACCTCCCTGCCTCTTGTCTTCTCCTCCTTTGTTCTCACGGTTACCTTCAGGTATACCCCAGAGATCCATATGTGACCCCATCCTTTTCAGTAATCACAAACATTATCTAAAGCACAGGGTAAGCTTCAAGACCAGATTGTTGCCACACTCTCAAATTTCTTGCTTGCTATCAAGCCCTGGATGAGCAAAAACTTCCTCTAGATTCAAGGTGGCAAAACTGAAGCAAACCTCTCACTCCTGTCAGAACCTCCCTGCCACTTGTCTAGATTCCATCAACCTCCTTGGCTGCCCTCTCAAGCAAAGTCTGAAGGTACAAACCACTTGTGCCCAAGCTCAACTTCCTCTCCCACATCCACTATGTCCCAAAACCACTTTGCTCCAACTCCACAATATTGCTTGCCTCGGCCAGTGCCTCACCTGTTCTGTTGCTGAAATTCCAGTCCATGCTTTAAATCATCTTGAGGCTTGATGTCTCCAATACCCTCCAAGCTGATCTCCCTCCTCAACTCTCTGCAAGCTTTGACTCACCCAAAATGATTCAATCCCTCATCCTAAGCTGCATTAAGTCACACAAATCACTCCAATCCTCTCCAAACTCCACTGGCTCTCTATGCCCCAAACATGTCGATTTCAAAATTCTTGTTCTTGTTTTCAAATCTCTTCATGGCGTCGCCCCACCCCACCTTAGTGATTTCCTCCTGCCTAAGGCGCCATACACACCCTCTGTTCCTCCAATACCAGACTTCTCCTTATCCTTTGCTTCCTCCGTTACAGCCATTCATCAAATTCTGGCTGAATTTACATTCCCAAACCTGGTTGAGTTGACCAAGGATTGAACCTGCAATTTTCCTGGGCTGAAAGACTGCTAACAGTCAACACAGCAAATTTGAACTGGCTAGTTCGAATTACCATTTGATTAGTGTTTTATTCAAAGTGATTATCTAGATTCAATAGCTATGATTTGTTCACTGCAACTCCTATGACATCCCTGTCAATCAGCATATTGCAATGGGTGTCGATCCTGGAATTTGCAAACAGGTGGGAAATCAAAAGAACATAGCACATTCAATTTCTGTCCAATTTCAATTGCGGGTAATTTGTTTTTGTTTGAATTAGTTTTGTACATGTTGTGACTTACATTGCTGATAGCAGCAGCAAAGATCTCCCACACCTGCCCCTGTAGAGCCTCATTACAGATGTTCAAACTGTTTTTCATCCAGTTCTGTAACACAATGGAAAAGATCTAAGTATCTGGTAATATCATTTTTATCTGCATAAAATTTTATGTTGTTTCTGAGACCCACCATTCCGATAAATCAAGGATTTTAAAACTTTTATTTTTAAAAGAGTATCAGAAATAAACTTCCTAAGGACCATTTGCAAAGCCATAATCTGATGAATTCAACTTTGGACCTTTAGAAGTCGATACACTGTTCAAAATAAAAACATAAAATGCTGGCAATACACAGTCAACATCTGTAAAGAGAAACCTCATGACATTTCACGCACACACGTTTGTGTATATATTATAAACAGAGCATCTCATTTACATAGGGGTCATTTTGTTACAGATGCAAACCAGTCTTAAAATGCTGGGTACTTCTGAACTGCAGTCTGAAACTGCCAAGCACATTCCAATCTGCAAAGTTCCCCGACCAAACATAGCAGAATAATGCACAGTACATTACATGGTATAATGCACCTGTTCTATTAAAACACTATTATTGGCAGTGTGAGCAATACCACAGGAGATCTGTAAGTAGCTAGTTAAAATTTTACAGGTTAAGAAAGTGACTTCCATTTCTCACATACATTCGTATTGAACATCTTCCAATTTAACCTTATTTCAAGTTATCAATCATAATGAAGGACAGTCACCTAGCAAGAAACCAGAATTCATAATGTACATTTGCAATTATTCAGCAATTACCAATCGTGGATATGGAATAATACAGCCATGCATGGTAAATGGTGATGGTGTATATGATGCAGCTCACCTTAGGGCAGTTCCTGTTTAAATTATTTGATTTATGGAATTAGTACTTCACTAAACATGTTGAAATATCCACTATTTAGTGTACAGAGGCCCTTTCTGTCAATCTCATAAACTGCAAAAATCTACACAACACAAAAACTATGCAATTGCACAGTCTGATAAAAATGCATCTTGGGAAATTTGAAACAATATTAAAATCAGATTACTATTACATAGGAAAAGTTTTTAAAAAAGATACAAACCTGAAATTTGGCTTTCTTTCGTGGTATGTTGTCATAAGAATTCATTTGCTCCAGAATTTCGCGCACCCTGGGACTAACTTTTGATTCATTCATAGCTTCGTGAACTCTCTATACACAGGAAAAAAAGACTAAATTAAACATATGCAGCTGTACCATAATAATACATACTGCCCTTATTAACTTTTAGACATGATGCACTATAAATATGTATCTGATCCACTATTACAATCAACTGTAGCAAATATAAACTGCAGTGAACAGTCCATGATAATAAAATGTAACCCTTATGTTTTCTTCATACTACTGGCACTAGTTTGATACCTGCATCTAAAGCAGTGTGAGTAGGCAGAAGTAAAATACCAGCTTGTGCCACTTTGTACTCACACAAAATGGAGCTCCAGATATGCATGCTTAATAAGCATGCACAACTACACTCAGGATGCCCACAAAACTATTTAAAGTTTAAAAGATAGTTTCACACCAGTTGCAGTTATGCTGCAATCGACATAAAGCCAATGGTTCAAGACTGTCTCCTCAAAAAGTGTTCTCATATCACTTGACAAAATTGAAAGTCTCTCAAACCCAGTGGGAACTGCGGTATAACTGGCTCCTTCAATAACAGGAAACCTTGTGCACACTACAGATTGTGCTTCATAACTAGAATAGGCAAGAGTCTAGGATATTCATTATATGCTTCATATCTATCATATACAAAGTGATGTTGTTGTGTTGTCTTTCCTCGATCATAGTTCAAAACATTTTACAAATCCCAAGTTCAACAACACCACATTAGAAAAGCATCACTCATGGATGCAGGCTCATCAACTGTAGCTCTCTAGGACCAACATTATTTATTTGGCTGCAGAGTGATCAATGTCTGGCACGGTTAAATATGATTGTAGATACTAAACCCAATTTTCAAATCAGTCAGAGCAACATATAGTACAATTGTTTTTCATAGTGTATTGAACATCAATACAATACTATAGGTGTCATTATGAAGTCATTCACAAGAAACATTTCTGACCATAATTCTACAATCAGTTGCAACTATTAGAAGTGTGGTAGTAAAATAAAAAGGAAAAATTGCAAATCAAATAAATTCAGAAAAAGCTGGAAACACACATCATGTCAGTTAGCACCTGTAAAGAGAAAAGACAGGTTACGATGAATACCTGCGTATACCTTTCATCGGGCTGAAAAGAGAGAGAGCAAAACAAAAAGACAAAATGCTGGAAACACTCAGCAAGTCAGGCAGCACTTGTAAAGAGAGGAAGAATGTTAACGTTTCAGGCATAGCCTGGGACTTAATGGGCCGAAAATTGATCCCGGGACGCGAGAGTACGCACTGCGTACTCTCGCGTATTCCCACTCCAATTGCCGGTTTTCTGCATGCCCTGCGCATGCGCTGAAAACCGGCAATTGCTCTTCTGAAAAGGGGGCGGGGCCTAGGTGCATCGCGTGCGCGCTACAGGCTGCGCGCACGCTGTGCACTTCATGCTTTGGACGCGCAGGTAAGTAGGGAAGATTTTGGAAATGTAAAAAGGAGGAGTAAGACCCGCTTTTAAGAAGGTAAGTAGTGAATTAAGTATTTTTTTGAATTTTTTTTTTTTACAGGTATATCTTTTTTAGAGACTTTAAAGACAGGTAAGTTTATTTTTATAACTTTTTAAAAGATTTTAAATTTTTTCAAAAATTTAATTTTTTATTTAAAATGGTTAATTTAATTAACTATACTTATTTTATTAATGTGATGGGTTTTTTTTTAAAATTTAATTGAGGTTTAGCTGTTATTTTGGGGGGGTGTAAGATTCATAGATTTCACAGCCATGCTGTGAGACTTATGAATGGAAGATGGTGTGCTGCCATTGGCTCTAACTGAGTCACGTGATCCCACAGCTCGCACGAATTCACTACGCCGCTGGGATACGCAAGCCCAGCACAGCTGATGTCTGGAACATCAAGTTCGTGCGAGCTGGATCTGAAAAAGCATAAGCGAGGTGAGACATCGCGGGGAAGGCTTACCCCCGCGGGAACAGAGCGAGATCAATTTCTGGGCCAATGTGTTAACTGACCTACAAACTGGTCAATAGAAAACAAGAGATATAAAGATCAGAGATAGCTAGATAGAGATATAGACAGAAACTTCCAATGCAGGGTGATTTTATCTGTTCTTTTTCTCTGCATGCAATTGGTGGATCCATCATGCTTTGCTTGCATTTTCTGTTTTAATTTAGTTTCTGCTACACCCGCAGCCCGTTTAAATTTGTTTATCCTCCTTCTCTTCATTTTGTTGTACACGGATTTTTTGTGCCTTTTCAACCACCGAACCCCGCCGGACCCACCATTTGTGCCTTCTTGTGTCTTTTTTTATGTTTGCATTATTTCACATACCTTGACTATGGAATTTATTTCACACAAGATAACCCAAGCAGACCTAACTTCCCGAGTGTCACAGGCAGTTAAAACAAAATCAGACCACTGTGCACTGAAACCAGTAAGCAAATAAATCAAACCAGCAGACAACACAACAGTTAAGAAAGAACTTGCATTTGTATACTAATGGGGTTGGGAAACTATAACGCCCTAAAAGCACTTCATAGTCAATGAAGTACTTTTGAAATAGTTACTCGTAATGTAGGGAACAGAGCAGGCTATTTGCACACAGCAAGGTCAGCAGTGAAATAAATGACCAGATAACCTGTAATAGTGATGTTGATTGAGGGGATAAATGTTAGCCAGGAGAACTCCACTGCTCTTCTTCGAATAATGCCATGGGATATTTTATATCCACCCGAGGGGGCAGACAGGGCCTTGATTTAAATCCTACTGTACCAGAATCAAACTACTATAAAATTTAAGTCCACTTTAAACAGAACTCAATGAACGGCACACACTCAAAACATAATAATCGGTCTTTTCCCTTTAAAGAGGCCGACTAAAAATGTTTTTTCCAGCATTTTTTTTCCTTCTGAAGTCAAACATGTACATTTTATCAGAATGCTGCACAAGACGTTCTTGACGTTCCATTCATGAAATCCCAAATAACTCACTTAGAACCTGTTGGTCATGAGTTGTAGTCTTATTCGCTCATGTAATAAAAATAGTATCCAACAACTTATGTAGTGTCTTCCACGCAACTACCATTAACAATATAAAAAGGTGGGCAAGATTGAATTAGAAAGTTGAGCAGCCCACTACAGCTGAGAAACCCAGTCATTTAAAAGTATTCAGGAATGAACTACTGTTGTGATTTGAGTTCCAAGAAGCACAGCAAGAGTAATATACATACTAAAATGTATTTACCTGCATCCACTGTTGTTGTTTCGTATCCCCCTTTTTGGCCTTGGCTTCAAATCCTTTACCACCATACTTCTGATCTTCACTAATGCATTTAATATGCGTCTTGTAATCCTCTCCCCTATAAACATTAACAGACCTCTATTAGGAGGAAATGTAAAATAATACTTCATCTAGCTTACCTAGGAGTGAGTTTCTGTTGTGCATTTCATTGGGTGAAGCTTATAGCCCACAGCAGAACCCTAAAATTAGTTCTTCAAACCTGTAGCAGCAATAGTTTAACAATAGTTCTGCTCTACATGTGGCGATAGTAATGTGTACCGTTCAATATTCTATCAATTTAACCATTTCAGAACTATGCTGTCCATCAGCAGGAGTACTAGTAGAAGTAGCGAGACTGCAATAGACTATCACTAATGAAGAAGATCAAAGTAAAACTAGCTCAATTTGTCACATACAAAATGTGAACATCAAGCAAAATTTTCCACATTAGCTTTCCATCTTGCACATTTAAATGTTTGGGGCCAATGTACTGTACATGTTTTGAAAAGTAAACCTTGTGTCATTTTTTCCCCTAAAGATAACAAATTTGAGGCAAAAAAATAAGCTATTTTAACATACAAGGTGGTGAAAGGTTGCATCAGAAACCACTGAACTATTGTGCCAGTGAGAGCTCATAATCTCAGTTGTGCTGTAATGGGCAGCAGCTAAAAGGAGGCTAAGTGCTTCCTCAGAGAGGGAGCAATAAACAGAGAGAGTTTTCTACAGTACTCTTAGTGATCAGTAACTTGGGCAGAAACCTGAAAGCAGGTTGTCCACTCTCTGTACTGGATGTTTGGTGCAGAGAAACCCACGAAAGAGGTAAACTAAACAATACTAAAAACTTTAAATTCAGATAGAATACAATATATGTGTGTACAAACCAAACGATGTACACCCCATACCAAATGCTTACCAAAAGTCCTTGCCACAGTCAATACATGACAAACATGAGCAGTTCCGACAGATATTAGAATGTTTTTCCACTTGAGCTTTCTTGACAGACTCTCCACATCCATTACAGGTGAAGAAGACCATTTTATTTTATTCTAGGCACTTTCTCCTCGCACACCATAAAGCAATGCCTGTGTCAGGAACAAATATACACATTTTTGAGAAATAGAAGAACAATCAGTTCCAATATAAGCTTTACTTGTGCAGATTTTATCTTATTTGTGCAGTTGGCTCTACTATATCTGTTGTGGCTATAATGGATAATTGCATACCTCAGATAATTCTTCTCATTTACACTTTTGTCCAGATTTCTCCTCAGAGCCTTGCAGAGATTTCAAAATAAGGATGAGAATTTAAAAAATCGAGGCATTGCCGGACCGGGAGCCAATGTAGGTCAGCGAGCACAGGGGCGATGGGTGAACAGGACTTGGTGCAAGTTAGGATCCAGGCAGCAGAGTTTTGGATAAGTTCAAGTTTATGGACAGTGTTGAATGGGAGGCCGGCCAGGAAAGAATTGGAAGAGTCAAGTCTATAGGTAACAAAGGCATGGATGAGGGTTTCAGCAGCAGATGAGCTGAGGCAGGGGCAGATACATGCGATGTTACAGAGGTGGAAGTAGGCGCTCTTGGTGATGGAGAGAATACGGGGTCCAAAGCTCAGCTGTGGGTCAAATAGGATGCCAATGTTGCAAACAGTCTGGTTCGGCCTCAGACAGTGGTCAGGGAGAGGGATGGAGTCGGTGGCTAGGGAATGGAGTTTGTGGAGCGGGGACCGAAGACAATGGTTTCGGTCTTCCCAATATATAATTTTTGAGCAGGATGGCCGTAAATAACGTCAAGACAACTGATAGGACACAGGAGCGGAAGTTGAAAAGGTACTGGCAATGAAGCAAAGGGAGTTTTTGTCCAGAGGCAGAGGGTGAGGGTAGAACAGTTTGAAGCGAACTTGAAGTGAGATTAGTTGGGTGAAAGAGATGAGAAAACAACTAAGATTAGGAATTCCATCAAATGCAGGAATATGAACCTGTCTCCCATTACTACACCAAGAGACCAAAACTGATACTATACATCATCATATTGCCCGAGTCAGAAGGTTCTGAGTTCATGTCCCACTCCCGAAACTTGAGCACACAATCCAGGTTGACACTCCAGTGCAGTACTGAATGCTGCACTGTTGGAGGTGCCGTCTTTCAGATGAGACGTTAAACCGAGGCATCGTCTACCCTCTCAGGTAGACCTAAAAGATCCCACGGCACTATTCGAAGAAGAGATGGGGAGTCCTTCCCGGTGTCCTGGCCAACATTTATTTTGCTGTGCACATATTGGCTGCCACGTTTCCTACATTACAACAGCGACTACACTTCAAATACATCACTGGCTGTAAAGCACTTTGGGACGTCCTGAGGTTGTGAAAGGCGCTACAGAAATTCAAGTCTGTCTTTCATTAGAAATTACTGTTAAATAAAAGCATTAATTTAGAGAAGGAGACCGAGATCCCCCAAGTCAATTTTTGTAGGACATTCTGGAAATATCCACGGTCTGAACCTATCACAAGTAAGTTTTTCTTTAAACCAAACATGTGGGTTGAGGCGAACGGAAGAAAAGCACAGAATTAAATTTAACAAAAAACCGGAGGAAACATTCTAGAAAAGTCAAGCCTACAGGAAGGTGATTCAATCAGATGCGAAAAATGATCTACAATGACTAAAACATTTTGCTTAATTTAGACCAAAGCAACAGGAAAACAGACAACTCCTATAATCAATATTACAGAAATAGGCGACTTTCTTAAACTGAATGAATTACAAGTTATCGTTCAACTCTACTAAGAGCTCCAGCACATTAATACACGCTTACAATATTTAAACGTATTTCCTCAGAGCCACGAGCCGCTGTTCCACCTCTGAAATGCTGCCGTTCCAACAAGCCCGAGCACATTGCAGGCGCGGTACCGGAAAAGGCGCAAGGCTCTGTTCCTTCCCCTTTCTCCTCCTCCCCGGGCTGAGGTTCCGGGTCCTGGGCCTGTTGGAGCTCACTGGAAAGGAGGAAATAGCGATGCTAAAGAGCTACCCAGACAGAGAGGCAGGACGAGCGAAGAGAGGAAGCGGGATTCGCAAGCCATCAGGTAAAGAGCCAGTCTCATGAAGCTTGCCCGGGGCTTCTTGCAATTGTTGGTGCGACCGCTGCAGACCAGCAGCGTCCCCGCCCAGTCTTAAACTGCCTTATGTTTCTCTTTGAAAGGTTAAGGAGGCAGCGCCTTTTGGTGTGACCTAGTACCAGGAAAAGCGTCCCGAGGCGCCACAAGACCGGTTGGTTCGATTGCTGCCTCCTTTCCCCCCTCGGTTTTCGTGCTTCGGGCTCTTCATTGCGGCTGCACAGCGCCCGGCCTAGGCCTCGAGTCCCGTTCAGTAACTGTTGTCCTGGAAACCGAATCAGGGGAAGCCTCTGCTCGGGCATGGCAGGAAAACCAGAGCGAAAGGATGGAATATGATTGAGGGTGAGAATCTATTGCAGATTGAAAACCTCTTCAGAAGGAAAGCGGAATTTAAAATTTAATATAATTATATTTAAAACGTAATTTTAAAGATGTATGATGGTTTGGTTTCTACCTTGATGCTTATTTAAAATTGTTTTAGTCTTCGCTATTTTCATTCATTTCGTGGAATTTATCATTTTAACGTCTTTAGCGTACATGTAATCAGTCAGAATTTGTAGTCTTTGCTATTGGATGTGACTAAGAGAGTGATGTCTTAAGGGATTTATTTTTCATTGTACCAAAGTACCAAACAAGCTGCTGGTACAGATATAAGATAAGTGACTAATTACTATCTGTCGCATGGTTCAGTACATTGATGCATGTCTACATCACAGTGCCTTGTACCGAGTTAGTTTATATGTCATTTCTTACTAACAAGCCTGGATCTGTTCCACCTGTCACCACTAATAATAACTGCAAGTAAACATTATTTTAATCCATCCACCAGAACTCTTGTTATTCAGTAAGGTAAGGAATGTCCTAAAAACAGAAAATGCTGGTTACACTCAACAGGTCAGACAACATCTGTGGAGAGAGGAACAGAGTTAATGGGCTGGATTTTGAATGACCCATGGAGTCGGGTTTGGAGGCGTGTGGGGGGTTAAATTTGCGGGGTCGGGAGTCCCGACCCCATCCCGACTCCATCCCGCCTCCACGCAATTTTGACAATCAGTCGCGGGGTTCCCGACTCCGTCCCGCCTCCAAGAGGCGGGAGAGGCCATTAAAGCCCTTAACAAGCCCTAAATTGGCTCTGTAATGCCATTTTGAAACGTTTTAGCTAGTTTAACCCTTTTCTGACGTGAAGTACGCCTGGTGTGAAACACTCCAGTGAAACCTGGCGGGAGCACAAGTGGATAGCTGACTATCAGCTGCAGGTCCACTATTACAACGGAGATGTGATGAAGGTAGTAGTAGTATTAGGTCTGAAAGTCGCCTCTGATGCTGCTGCATTGAATGTGTTCAGAGACTGCCTGGCCTTTGCTGTGAGAGGACTAGAATGCAAAAAATATCTCTCTCCCTCTCTTCCACCCACCCACCCAATCATATTTTTGCATCCAGGTCCACTCACATCAAAAGCAAGCCACGCAGATCCTCTCTCACCAACAGTCTCTGAGACTAGGCAGTCAGCAATGATGACATCATCAGAGGCGACTTTCAGACTGAAAACACTAATTAGTTCATGGGTTCCCACATGCTGGAACTCAATTGCCCAATTAAGTGAAAATTGCATCATTCATCCACATTAATCTGGAGTTGGGGGGAACCACGAAATGCGGATGACACGACCCCAACCCGACCCCAAGACAAAATCCAGCCCAATGTTTCCGGTCAATGACCTTTCCTGAAACATTAACTCTGTTTCTCTCTCCACAGATGCTGCCTGATCTGCTGAGTATTTCAAGCATTTTCTGTTTATATTTCAGATTTCCAGCATCTGCAGTATTATGCTTTTGTTCAGGCTAATGGACTGGTATTTGGTGGGTAGAACAACTTCAAGCACATCCCCACCACCACCACCCTCCATGAAGGAGAACACCATTAATAAATATCGGGTAACCTATCAGTTAAAATGTTTTAAACAATTTCAGTTGGTAAAGCAATTGATGTAGCTCAATTCTCAACGGCTGCAGAAGGCTTCAAGTGAACCAGTTGGCACTGTGTGGTTGTACTCCATAGTCACCAGGGCAAGTACCAGAAACCAGAACATGGACAAGCAGTTTGACAGACCTTCCCTGGTGTTTTGTGCTCCTTGAACCTGTGCACAGTGGATTTTTTTTTTTTGTTCTCGCCTGGGCTAGGAGACGATCTACTCTGACCTGCATGCTGGGTGACCAAGGGTAAACTGTGGGCGAAGTGCAATCAAAGATTGAGATCCAGCAGTTCTTTCAGATGGTAGGGTAAGGAATGTCAGTTTTGATGTGGGCATCAAGCATTCACAGGCCAGATACAGCATGAGACCATTGCTAAGTAAAACTCTAATCTGACTCAACAGTGTGCCTTAACTGCCTACTTCAAAAGTGCATCCCTTGCTGCACCAGTATGTCTTTTCTGTTAACCCATAAGGCGACACTCGGTTGCCCCTGTGTCATCAACCCAAAACAATCTAACAAAATTGCCCCTTTTTAGAGGGGAACAACTAATGAAACCCAAATCATAAAAAGACAAAGGAAACTTATCAAATTAAATAATAATATTCCCTGTATCCATTACGCACCCTGTGGTGCCCACCGGTCGTGGAAGGTTTCAAGCATACTGGTGAACACCGCATGCTCCTTCTCCAGGGCCATCCGGGCGCAGACAAAGCCGCGGAAGCGAGGCAGGCAGCCAGAGCAACCACCTCCACGGGTCGCACCTGAACCAGTATGACATTCCCATTTCCCACACCAGCTTTCATTGTAAACTCAGTGGGAACCAATGAGATTTCTAAAGTTCATTTTACTCAGCATCTTAGCAGTAGGTAGAAGCTTTTAGCCTTACCCATCTTGGATGGATTTCAAGATCTGATATCAGGTGAATGGAACTAACTGTATCATCCAGTTTATCTTATTTCACATGTTTATGATTTTGAAAATAATTTGTGATTTTTTTTTTATGGTTGTAATTTTTAATTTTGGAGCCTTCATGAATGTGGCATTCCCTACAGTTCTCCATATAAATCATTTAATGTAGTCAATCAGGAGCATTGCTGCTTTTCCCCTGACAAAGTTCTCAAATCAAATAAAGATGCATGGAATATACTCTTGCAAATAGAAAGAATGCTATTTCCATTACATTTAGTTTAATTCTAGCACTACCATAATAAAATAATGTATAACATGAACAATACTCTCTTTATAATGTTCAGTTGGAAAACTTAATAAACATCTAGCACTATATTTAAATGATGAATAACTTAGAAGGTACTTTCTTAACAATGATGAGTTTAGAATTATGTTAATAAATGTCAGAGTTTGAGATTAACATTTTCCAGCAGATAGTGTTCAAGCAAGCTCTAAATAAATTTTCTCTGCCTCCTTTACCCACAACCTCAGTGTTCCACTTGTTCCCGAGCTGAGATACAAATCCCATGTCCAATGCAGCAGCATGGCTGCCTACTTACACCTCAGAAATATCACTCATCTTCATCCCTACTTTATACCCACTCCCACTGAAAACCTTCATTCACATCTTTACTATCTTGGCATTTTCAACACTTTCCTCATCAGCTTCCTGAGCTCCACCCTCCATAAACTCCAACTCACCCAGAACTTTACTGCCTGCATCCCATCCTGCATAAAGTCCCATTTGTCGATCGCCCTAGTCCTTATCAACCTCTATTGGCTCTCTGTCCCTCAGCACATTGACTTCAAAATCCTCATCTACCAAATCCTTTCTCCAGCCCTGAATCCATGCTCATACCCTCTGCTTTTCCAACTCTGGTCTGTTATGCATTCCAAGCCTCCCTCTGTTCTACTATTGATGGCAGACTTCAAACATGCCCCCACACTCTGGAACTCTTTTTTTTCCTAAACCCTTCTACCTTGTGACATTTCTTCCCTTCTTCAAAATTCTCCTTTCAACCAACTTCTTCAGTTATGCCTTTGACCATCTCCTGTAGCGCCCCTCCTAATCCTGTCCACCATTCAACCTTGGAGTGCTGCTTTTTGCACCTTTCCCTCCCTGAGGCACCTCACTGCTGTTTATCATCTTGTTTTGCAGACAGCTGACTTTTAAAAAAGTTTAGTTTCCCTCCAAAACTGCAGGAGCTTGCAGAAATGTTCGGGTAAAACTTCATCTTTGCTATTTTTAATGAAAAGTATAAAATGGGGAACATTGCTTTATTTGTTTAATTTTCATTAAAATTAAACAGCAGGGGAAAGTATTAATTTTGAACCATAGAACAAATTACAGTGGTGTTAAGTCAAATCTTTTCCACATTGTAGCAATAACTTCTGGAATAGTTGCACACTTCAATGTCTTTGGTGTTCCAAGTGCTATTCTGCCTGTTGTGTGGTGGCTGTTTTCCTGTTGACTGACCACAAGTCTGTGTGTATTAGCATCAATGTCACAAGAATGTGAAGGAACTGCAGAGATTGTGAATTGCTGATTTGGAAAATGTAAAATTAACCAAAAAGTGACTCAGAGTAGCCAAAGGGGAAATTACAAGGTAAGTTCATAAGAACATAAGAAATAGGAGCAGGAATAGGCCACTTGGCCCCTCGAGCCTGCTCCGCCATTCAATAAGATCACGGCTGATCTTGGGCTCAAAGCCACTTCCCCACCCGCTCCCCATAACCCTTCACTCCCTTATCTTGCAAAAATTTGTCTATCTCCACCTTAAATGTATTTAATGACGCAGCCTCCACAACTCTCTGGGGCAGAGAATTCCACAGATTTACGACCCTCTGAGAGAAGAAATTCCTCCTCATCTCAGTTCTAAAAGGGCGACCCTTTATTCTAAAACTGTGCCCCCACGTTCTAGGTTTCCCCACGAGGAGAAACATCCTCTCTGCATCTACCTTGTCGTACCCCCTCAGTATCTTATGTTTCAATAAGATCACCTCTCATTCTTCTAAATTCCAATGAGTATAGGCCCAGCCTGCTCAACCTTTCCTAATAAGTCAACCCCCTCATCTCTGGAATTAACCTAGTGAATCGTCTCTGAACTGCCTCCAATGCAGTTTTTCTTTTCCTAGCTATCAGAAGTTGATCAATGGTTTTGTACTTTTGCAACTGATTCTCTTTGTAATCTATATTTAGCTTTCAAAATGCACACAATTAAATGAGTTACATGACCGAACAACTCTGCATACTTTGAAAGGTCAAAAATACTTTCCAGCCGGTAATTCTCAAACTACATACTAATGACCCTGAAATTGCGGTCGGAGGCTTCCTGCAGGGAATGCCTCCGATCCGCGAATAAAATGCCCACGTACTTGGGGCCTCGGGATCCACGGAGATTCGCGGTCCCGGGGCTCTCTGGGTATGAGCGGGCAGAGGCCAGCGTATCTCCGGGGCGCATGTGGTTCACGAGCACCCCTGGGATCAAGTGGGCCGGACCAACGAATGACAGAAGGGGGATCCCCATTCATACTTATGGGGATTCCGTATGTACGGAAATCCCATAAGCATGAATGGGAATACCCCCAAAAATATACCTAGACATCAGATAAATAAAAAAAAACACATTTAAAATTAATTAAAATTGCATTTACTGTAATTAAATATTTAAAACAAAAATTTATTTTTTTGAAAAATAAATTTACATGTTTTAAAGGGGCTAAAAATAATCTTGCCTTATTTAACAAGTTTTTAAATGTATAAATTATTGATAAAATTTTACCTTTGCTTTTACCAGGCGTAAGAATTTCACGGGCATTCGCTGGGCAGAAGTTGGGCAAATATCCCAACTCTCCGCAAGCGGATGCCCTTTTCCCAGGGATGCGTGCACAAGTTTTGGGTTTTAGCGCATGTGCAGCGCATGCCTAAACCCGGAACTTGCACGGCCCTAACGGGTGAGTACACACCTCATACACACCGTAGGGTCCCCAAATTACAGCCCATTAGTTTTTCAGAAATGTGAAGGATACTCTGGAATGGAGGGAAAGGATATTGATCCATGCCCACTATGTATGGCCAGTTTTACTGTACAGTTTTGGAAGGTTTTGTACTACATAGGATTACATAGGATATACAGCACAGAAACAGGCCATTCGGCCCAACCAGTCCTTGCCGGCGTTTATGCTGCACTCGAGCCTCCTCCCGTCTTTCCTCATCTAAATCTGTCAGCGTAACCCTCTATTCCCTTCTCCCTCATAGGCTTGACCAGCCTCCCCTTAAATGCATCTATACTATTTGCTTCAACCACTCCCTGTGGTAGCGAGTTCCACATTCCCACCACTCTTTGCGTAAAGACGTTTCTTCTGAATTCCCTATTGGATTTCTTGTTCATTAGTATATTATGGGGTATCTTATCAAAGGCCTTTTGAAAATCTAGATAAATTACATCTACTGCATTACCATTGTCTATTCTCTGTTACCTCTTCAAAAAATTCAATAAGTTTGGTCAAGCAAGATTTTCCCTTTTGAAATCCATGCTGACTATTCATTATTATACATTTTGTTTCCAGATGTTTCTACTCTTGTGAAAAAATTATGATTATGGATGGTTCTTTAACTGAAGAGACGTTGGGTATGGTGTATGTTGGCAACGAAATAGTTGTTTGAAATGTTGTTGAAGGTTGGAAGAAATGTATTTCGAAAAGTAAACTAGGCAATAAATCATTGAACCAAAAGTGATTGCTCCCTCTTTTTAAATAGATCTGTGGTTAATTTAGTTTTAACCCAAAGAAAGAAAGACTTGCATTTATATAGCGCCTTTCACGACCACCGGACATCTCAAAGCGCTTTACAGCCAATGAAGTACTTCTGAAGTGTAGTCACTGTTGTAATGTGGGAAATGCGGCAGCCATTTTGCGCACAGCAAGCTCCCACAAACAGCAATGTGAAAATGACCAGATAATCTGTTTTTTTGTTATGTTGGTTGAGGGATAATTATTGGCCCCAGGACACCGGGGATAACTCCCCTGCTCTTCTTCAAAATAGTGCCCTGGGATCTTTTACGTCCACCTGAGAGAGCAGACGGGACCTCGGTTTAACATCTCATCTGAAAGACGGCACCTCTGACAGTGCAGCACTCCCTCAGTACTGCACTGGAGTATCAGCCTAGCTTTATGTGCCCAAGTCCATGGAGTGAGACTTGAACCCACAACCTCCTGACTCAGAGGCGAGGGTGCTACCAACTGAACCACAGCTGACACTTAGATGCCTACTAAGATGGAAGAAATGAAAGTAGCATGCTACTATTCTAAAGTAAAACAGTTGACTTAAAAATCTCAAAAGCTACCAGGTTGCACTGCAGTAAAACATAATTTATCTTCGATAAGAAAATTACTAACTTGCATCGGCCCCTACTGGGCTAAATTTCATTTTAGAAATATTGGAGCTGACAGTATTTTCTTCATGTTCACCCACCCGCTTCCCCCTTTTCATCCTCTTCACCTCCATTTAGTGATAGTGCATGATTATGGTACACTTACGATGATGGCAGTCTCAATGGGCCCTTTTTAAAGCTAAAACCATTCCATTACTGGGGAGGAAATTATATGTTTGAACTTTCACCTTTTACTACAGCAACTTACATTTGTGTAGTGCATTTAATGTAATAAAACGTCCCAGCCACTGTTTCCTACCCACTGCACAGATGAAAGCGTAACATAAACAAACTGCTGTAAACTAATATTAATTTTAACAGTGCAAAACTGTGTAGACATGTAAGGTAGGTTTATCTTGTGAACCATGCACACAAAATTATATTTTAACTAATGTAAGTTCTACAAATAATATTAGCTGACCATTTTCTTTGTAACTTGTGATAAAAAGTTGCAAAAGCTCTTGGGTTAATTGTGAATGGCTTTCTGCCTGAGCTGAGTTTGATTCATCCCGCTATACAAATAAAACCACATCCCCTCCAGTTGGTTGGTTCTGTATCTTTTAATGAGTCTCATGTTAAGTAGGAGTTTTTTTTTCTGTCCTAGGGCAGCTAAAGAATGGCAGCTGAATCCCTAGGAAGCCACAGCTGCCATCTTTTACAGCAGCTTCATGAACAGCGAATCCAAGGCTTTCTATGTGACTGCATGCTGGTTGTAAAGGGTGTCTGCTTTAAGGCCCATAAGAATGTGCTGGCTGCATTCAGCCAGTATTTTAGGTGGGTATGAACTGTTTGTAATATTTATTTTAAAATTCTGCACTGGAATTATACTCGTTCTAAAAGCCATCTGTTTTATTTTTATATCAGCCAGCCTTTGCTTAAAGCACACAACAGACAAATGGAAGTGTTCACGTGTATATAATAAATTAAAAGTCTTACATGTAGCAAACACTTCAAGTATCACACTTGCTCCCTATAAAAAATTCCCCATCACACATTTCCCAATCAAACCCTTCCAGCTGACCATGAGCAACGCAATGGGAGATTTGTTAGTTTCTATAAATAGATTGTGAAAAAATACATTGGCCCAGATATTCCGATTGAAAAAAATAATTAAAGTTTTTTACGGGGCTAAAAATAAACTTACCTTTTTTAAAAAGTACAGGAAACTCTTTATTAACCGGCACCCAAATATCCGGAAATCTCTCTTAACCGGCAAAATTCTTGAGTAGGTAACCGGGGTTTTCCTTCATCTCTCGTTTAAAATTAACTTTAAAAAACACCCCGAGGCGTTTGCCTTGTATCGGAGCGTGTAGATTGGGAGGGGAATGTGCAGCCCGGGTAGGCAGCGGACAAGACATGGTCAGCTGGCGGTCACCGGGGAGACGGAGCTCCGAATGCAGGCGCATGTCAATGTGTACGGGGCTCTCGTACGTTGGGAGATATAACTCTCCGTTATCCGGACTTTTTGATTAACCAGCACCACGCCGGTCCCGTCGGTGCCGGTTAATAAAGAGTTTCCTGTATTTTTAAATGATAAATCAGTGAAAATTTTTTTTTTTTACTTTTTTCAACTCTTATCCTGGTAAAAGCAGGCCTTACGCCTGCTTTTACCAGGCGCAAGAATTGTAAGGGTTTTCTGCGGGCGGAGGGTCTCCAAAAACTATCCGCCCGCAGAGGCCCTTCTCCAGGGCAGCCGGAGGATCTGTCAAGAGCTTTCTTGACAGATCGGAAATGCCGGTTTCCAGCGCATGCGCAGTGCATGCCTGAAACCGGCATTTCCAATGTCCCTACGGGTGAGTACACAGCGCGTACCCACCCGTAGGGATTGGAATATCCCGCCCATTGTTTTAATGCACATGGGATGTTTCAAAATTTTCTACTTAACTTTTGTTTCATTATAATTCACATTACAATGTGTCAGAATCCACCTAACTTGGACTGGATTTACAGCTATCTCTAAAGTTACTTTGGACGTCTTTCTATTTGGTGGGTTTTGTTTTTGTTGCAAGTTATATTTAATGCACCATAAATTTTTCATATTGACTTTTTTCGACACATTTTCTGTGTTTGAATAATCTAGAAGTTGTTAGTTATATTTTGCATGTATCTTTTTGTGCTCTTTAGATTCAAAATTAATTATGGATCTTAGATGATAGTGATCCATCAGCCAGTAACACCAGTGGCAAATCTTCTCTAAAGACATCTAGGCAAGCGTTTTTGCTTGCCATGTGGTTCTTCAGCCAGCTGGAGTTATATTAGCTGAAGGACCACATTTCTTCCTGAACGCATTTCCTTGGGTGCCTTTAGTGCAGCTTTGAATTGCTGTGCAGCTGTTCAGTGAACTGAAAGCACCAAATTTCACTTTCACTATTGCAGCAAATGCTGTGACAATTTAAGATCTAATTATTTTCAAGTAAATGTCTTTAGGGCTTCATTGTTTTTTAATAAAGGCATTTAAGTAGTAAAGTGCTGCCAATGATGCTTTTTGGCTTGAAATAATTTTGTGCTATATCTGTTCCGTTTCAGGACCTTATTTCAGAATTCTTCAGGTCAGAGTCGTGACGTCTTCCATTTGGACATTAAAAATGTTGGTGGCATTGGCCAGATTCTGGATTTTATGTATACTTCACACCTTGATCTCAGCCATGAAAATGTCCAGGCAGTGTTAGACATTGCTCAGTGCTTGCAGGTACCAAATGTGCTCAGTATGTGTTATACTTTCCTAAAGGCTTCAGCAAATGTCATCGGTGGTACTGCCAACTTGTCAGCCACTGGCGCCATTTCGTTGCATGGGGCCCTGACAAACGATACAGAGGACATGTTAGAGAATAGCAATGGCGCTGAGATAAACCGTGACTGCTCATTTGGGATACAGAGTCATATTCATAAAGCACAGGAGCTGGGCCTTTTATTTAGACCGCTCCCAGATATTTCTCAAGCTGAAATATCAGCCACTTTGCAGAACCAAACACCTGGACTTCCAGACAAGAATTCTTCAGATTATCCACTGAGGCCAAATTCTCAACAGCCTTCTAAATTGTACAACTGTTATGGTAAAGAAATGTTCAAACAAAATCTGTCTCCTTTTTTCAATAATAATCAAGGGGAACAAAGAAGGGCAGATCTCGATGATGGTTTAAGTGCAGCAGTAACCACTAAGGATGTATCTTCCCTTGAGCATTCCGAATGCAACACTGCTAGTCAGGAGCCCTCCTCGTCGGGCATGGCTATGCATACAGAAGAAAGGTGGTCCTTTGGTCAGGGTACAGGGAACATCGAACCTCAACCCATTAGGCAATTGCCTCATGTGAAAAAGACAATTCCTCTGAAGAAGTATGATTATTTGAGGTCCCAGAAGCTGCTCGAGCCACCTTCTGTGCTACCTAAAGTGAATGAAGCAACCGAAACAGAGAAAATGAATGAACTTGGTTCAAGCAAGGTGCCCAAGGAGAATCTGAGTCAAGGCAATGGTACCGGGGAAAAAGATCAGGAACAAATGAAACTAGCTGACCCGCCTTTGAGAGGGAGTGATCTAGTACAAGTTGACTGTGCAGCTACTGGAGATGCAGAGGAAGTTCTTGACCAGTCTTTAAATAACTCAAACGCTCAGTCCCAACTTTGTCAGTCACAGAAGCAATATTGTTGTGAACTGTGTGGGAAAACCTTTAAGCACCCAAGCAATCTAGAACTGCACAGACGTTCTCATACAGGTATAGTAAGTGTTCAAAACACGCAATTTGAAATTTTATTTCCGTTTTGAAAATCTGTAATTACAGTGCATCATTGTAGGCTTGGTGTTGTATACATAGGAGGAGAGGTAGTCAATCATTCACAGCTGAAGAGCCAGAAAAAGAAATTACATCCGATAAAGCCTCACTGCTGTCTGCTCTGCAGAGGTTAGGACATTTATGTTCAAGAGTGCTGTTGTTGACTGCGAAAACTGCTTGCCCACAGTTGACACTCCAATCAAGATAATAATCCTAGTCTGTAGTGTAATTTGAGTCGGGCAGCTCCAGAGCAGCCCTCAGGCTGGTTTGAAGTCTTGTCCCTGCTGTTTACAATGGAGCTGTTCTAAGATGTTTCCCATAATTCACATCATTAGAATAACCTACCGTTGGAGAGACCCATGCTATCAGGAAAATTGATGCTTTCATTTAAAACACTTACATAGCACTGTCTGGGTCTTCCTCTCTCATTGCACAGAAATTATTTTTCTATTTTTCCCTTCCATGTTCCCCTAGGTTCAGTTCTGCACTTTGACAATTATTTGAATTGAGTTAATCAAAATTTCCGTGTGACTTATATTAGTTGAATGTTATGGAAGTACAACTTTCCTCTGCAACACTCAAAACAAATTTATTCTGTGCTGTTTATGTCTGACTCACCAGTTTGCTTGCTCCCCAATGCACCCTGTCACTCCCTGCTCAATGATCCTCACTGTACACTGTTTCCCACTTCCTGCCACTCCTTTCTCTATGCCGCTTGTTCACACTCCTTTCTGAGCGTGCAAATGCTGTGACTGCCCGATCAACAACAGACATTGATTGGTCACGCTAGCGCTGGTTCATCTAATGAGTTAGGGAACACTGCACTACAGGGAATTTGAATACAGAGCTGCATTTTGGCGACATGAAACCCACAAGTCATGAGTTGGCAACCCATGGTATGCACTTTATAATACATTGTTGATGGGTGTCATATGTGCTACAATTTGATTATAGCCTTGCATGACTTGTGGACAACCCGGATAGCTTGCATTAATATTTATTATGTTTACTTACGCGGTAAGGGAATTGTGAGGATATAGTTTTCTCCACCCCTGGTCAAGTCCTTGTGACTTGCCTTTAGTTGAGTGCATGCCATATGTCTTGTGAGGAGTGTTAGTAGTATGGTTGTATGTTGGCAGTGAACCAGGAACAGGGGCCAGATACTGAACAATTTCTCGTGTTGTTTTGCCACTTTGTATGTCAGCTTGGCTCAGTTGGTATCACTTTTACCTCTGGATCAGGAAGTGGTGAGTTGAAACTTACACCGGGACTTGAGCTCACAATCTAGGGTGCCACGTCAGTCCTGTACTGGGAGAATGCTGCAATGTCAAAGATGCCATTAAAAAGGAAAGGCAGTAGGAGTAGTATCCTGGAAGGAAGAGATCGAATGACCCAAAGGGCCTTGTTTTGGGTCTATCTTGTGAAGTTGACCAATGTTAGTAAACACAACTGTGATTAAACAAGAACAAATTCACTTTGGGAAATATATTTTTAGGTTGACATTTACTGCAATTCAGAATTGTGATTTGATGGAGGGTTATTTCATCAACGTTAAGATAAAAATCAATTGTAAACTATATGCACAATAGAAGTATGTTCACCCCTTCTCACTGAGGCTCAATAGGCTGCTTTTTATGCTGCTCACAAAAATAGAATGGCTTCCTTTTGTTTGAAGGTATGTTATTTTCTCCTAATCCAGAGTAGAACTGATATTGGCCCGTAATTTCCGATAGGAGGCTCCCTGCGTGCGGATGCCTCCTATCGGAGAAAAAACCTACGCCCTTACCTGAGGGCTCCCGAGGTCATAAGCACACAAATAGGAGCAGGAATAGGCCACTTGGCCCCTCGAGCCTGCTCCGCCATTCAATAAGATCACGGCTGATCTTGGGCTCAAAGCCACTTCCCTGCCCGCTCCCCATAACCCTTCACTCCCTTATCTTGCAAAAATCTGTCTATCTCCACCTTAAATGTATTTAATGACTCAGCCTCCACGGTTCTCTGGGGCAGAGAATTCCACAGATTTACGACCCTCTGAGAGAAGAAATACCTCCTCATCTCAGTTCAAAAAGGGCGACCCTTTATTCTGAAACTATGCCCCCGACTGCTAGATTTCCCCATGAGGGGAAACACCGTCTCTGCATCTACCTTGTCGAGCCCCCTCAGTATCTTATATGTTTCAGTAAGATCACCTCTCGTTCTTCTAAATTTCAATGAGTATATGCCCAACCTGCTCAACCTTTCTTCATAAGTCAACCGCCTCATCTCAGGAATCAACTGAGTGAATCATCTCTGAACTGCCTCCAATGCAAGTATATCCTTCCTTAAATAAGGAGACCAAAACTGTACGCAGTACTCAAGGTGTGGTCTCACCAATACCATGTACAGTTGTAGCAGGACTTCCCTGCTTTTATACTCCAACCCCCTTGCAATAAAGGCCAACATTCCATTTGCCTTTTTGATTACTTGCTGTACCTGCATGCTAACTTTTTGTTTCATGCACAAGGACCCCCAGGTCCCTTTGAACTGTAGCATTTTGTAAAATTTCTCCATTTAAATAATTGCTTTTTTATTTTTCCTGCCAAAGTGGATAACCTCGCACTTTCCCACATTATACTCCATCTGCCAAATGTTTGCCCACACACATAGCCTGTCTATATCACTTTGCAGGTCCGGACACTTCCGAACCTGGGCCTCTCCACAGTCGAAATGCGCAGGGCCCACGTATCCCAGGGGCGCATGTGGTTCGCAAGCATCCCTGGGATCACGTGGGCCAGTCGAGCCAATGAAAGAAGGGAATCTCCCATCATACTTTTGACAGATAGACCTGTCAAAAGTATGAATGGGGATCACTGAAAAAAGACACTAAAGCATTAAATACATTTTTTTTAAACCATCACATTTTTAAAATGAGTTAAAATTACATTAAGTTAAATATTTTAAACAAAAATTTAATTTAAAAAAATATATAATTAAAGTTTTTTACGGGTCTAAAAATAAACTTACCTTTTTTAAAAAAAAGTATTTTTAAATTATAAATGAGTGGAAAAAAATGTGTTTTTAACTTTTTTAAACTCTTATGCTGGTCATAGCAGGCCTTACGCCTGCTTTTACCAGGCGTAAGATTTTTAAATGATTTCAGCGGGCGGGGGTTCTGCAGAAAGCGGAACTCTCCACCCGCAGACACTCCTTAAAACCTACCTCATCTGCCCTAATAACTCCTACGTGGCTCAGTGCCAAATTTTGTTTGATAACGGGACATTGTAATTATGTTAAAGGCGCTATATAAACACAAGTTGTTGCGCGTAAAAAGGAGTAGAATTTACTCTAAGGCTACTTTTTACTTGAAGGGAGGCCAGATGGCAGCAACTGTTGTCATTAAATAAGTAACTGACAATTTGGTACTTTACATTACTTTTGTCAGTGATTCCTGATTTTGAGATCGGTTTATAGATTCTTGCTTTGCTAAATGTTGTAGGTAACCAGAACACATATACAAAGGAAGGATGTCCGATGTCCATTGTGAATTGTTTTGTCTATCTTCCTAATATATGTATTTCATTATGTTTAACAGGAGAGAAACCATTTGAATGTAACATCTGTGGGAAGCACTTTTCACAGGTAAATAGTTATTGTAAAAGGTATTCTAAATGTATTTTTTTGCTGTCTTTTTTTAAACAAGGTTAAAGATTCAAAATGTGGATAACCTTGCCTGTGTGGTGTTGGACTGTTACAAATTCGGGTCTGCCGTAAATACCTTTTGGGGTTCCGTGGTGTCACTCATTCCCTTTAGCGGTCTGTGCATCTTACTTTTATGGCAGCGACTCACACTGTCCTATATCCATTTGCACGATATCAGAACCCAGTGACTTGACTTAATAATGTCTTCTCGTGATCCGGACTATGTCTTTTGCACGTGTATATCTTCAATCTCTCTGTAGGTGGACCAAGTTAACACGAGATGAGGCAAGGCTTGATTCGAATTATTAAGCTGCTTTGTTACATAGTAAGATGAACATATAGAGCCATAGTTATGATCAGATTCACCTTGTTCAGTTAATACAATTTATCTCTGTGTTGTGACATAAAGATAACAAACACACTACGCTGCCTCACTGGGTCACCTTGCTTGACTTAAACAGATTAACTCCTCTGCATACTAACTTATTAAACCATCCTTTCCTGGGATCCATCTGCTTCAGCAGTTTCTCTGCTGTGAAAATGAGACTGGGCCTGAATTTGTGGTCAACGAAGCTAAGGAGTACGCTGCCGACATCACAAGTAAATCAGCACCTGTTCGTGCAAAATTTTTTCCCCCCTGCGAGAACTTCCTTTAAAATGCTGCAGAGTTCCGCGCAGCGTACCCCCCATGGAGCCCAGGAGCACACTGTTGTGCATATGCGAACCTGGGATCACGTGGGGCGGTGGTTCTTTTACTTCCTGATTCTTAGCCTATAAGCCATTCATTCGGGTCTCCCCACGTCAGCAACGAGCATTCTATAAAGTAACTGGTTGATGGTTTGCATTTAATAACGTTGTTTGAATGAGTGAAGTCAATCTGTCGCCATGCAAAAGTGGTGAGAAAAGGCAAGTTTGTGTAAGCACACTATTGTCCCTGTAGCACGGACAATTTTCCTTTTTTTTCCCGCCAAGTTTGTTCAGACAGTTAATGACTGACTCGAGATCATTCTGTGATGTGGTTATGTTACTGTAGATAGCGAGGCAGTCACTGTCCTCGGTGGTGTATATTCTACAAAATATCTAGGTCAATTTCCTCAGTAATTACAACACTAAACGTACCATTTGGTGACACATGTTCGGGACATCTAAAAAATAAAAATGCTTCCATTCTCATGATTTAAATTAAAGCAAAAAAGGCAATCTGCAGTGATTGTTCCAAATTTGCATTTGCTGATTGCAAACTAATTTCTTGCAGGATACACAGCCTAACAGGGCTATGTACAATATACAATCGATGGTACCTATTAATTGTTGTGTGTTAGAACTTCATTCCCAATAAAAAACCTTTCTTCCAGTCCCCTTACGCTGTGCAACAGGCTTCCTGCGCCTGCTTGCACAAGACTTAAAAATTGAAAGCGTAATTACTTCGGAGTAGGTGGGCAGGGAGCCCAACTTTTCGCCAATACGTTGATTTCTATCGGGAGTTGAAAGACACAGCGGAGTCTCTGTGTATTCATAACTTGACGGATCACAAGTTCGGGATTTAGTGCAACTTGCGGTCCGTTTCAAAGGCGGTATGACGGCGAACGAGACAGTTTGCCGTCATGCCGACCACAAATTCAGGGCCATAGTCTTTTAAGTGTCTGTAACGCAGCTTTATTCCTGACTGTTCAGTCAGAAAGAAATTTAAGAAAACATTAAACACTATGGGTATGTGGTGTTTATTGATAATGGGGACAAGCCACTAAATTGCTTATTATTTGTAGTCTATGAGGAAACATCATCACAGTTAGCTCATTCGTATCCTGACGACTTACAGTCTCCGACCCTTTTTTCACTTGCAGGTAGAAACTGTGCTTTTAAAACGCAACATTTAAAGTAACATTTTCCCCCAAAATACTTTCTATAGAAAATGGTCGCAAAATCCTGAACTGTAACAAGGATTTACTTCTATATGGGAGTGAGTTCTCAATGCGGCTACTGCTGGTTGCCATTGTGGTGCACCCCAGAAAGTATCATTAATTGAAAGTAGTGGGAAATGGTTTCGACCTGAATACTGCCCTTTGGTCTGTCCTTGTGGCCAGGATCTCCACAAAAATGCCCGTCAAGGTTACAACGATGACCTACATCACCATTTGAAACATGATTGGAAATGTTGCCTCACCTAGGTTTTTCTTGTAAGCAGGGAGAAGTTACCATTCCAACCCTACTGAAACATGTTCATTGGCACCTCTTGGTGCTTGGTTCCAATCAGATCAAGCAGCAGTTACAGGAAGAAACAGCCTGATACTGGTCCTAACAAAGGTGGTCATTGCAGATTATTCAGGCTAAGTTACAAAGGACTGAATATGGAAATCATCCAAATCACTGCAGCTTATGACAAAACCTCAACTTGGAAGTTGCATAAATGTATCAAAATAGCATTTGAATACAAGCTTCATACTGGCCAGTATTGAGCATTTGGAATAGGTCTTTGGCTGTAGAGTGAAGACCTTCACCAAAGGCAGATTGATCCATATGGTACCGAGTCTTCACAGGTCCAGAATGGGGAAGGGCCCATCCACAAAAATTGCTTCATTCTTCGTTTGGTAGTTTCAATGCTGAGGCCTGCTCTACCAACCAATCTTGTGCCTCCTGGGACTCTTTCATTGGGGATGTGTGTTGTCAAATTCTGGTGCCAATGCTCAGTGTTGAGTTACACTCTTCATTACTGACCCTCTGTGTCATGATGCATTTTCAGCGCATTTAAATACCAGGAGCTGCCCATCACCATCCGCTTTGAACATTTATGTATAGTTGTTCTCGAGGAATTATGTCCTCTTTCTAAGGTTGTTGCTGCTGTGATCAATATTGGACATCCCTCAAGTGGTGTCTCCAGAGTTCTGCTTAATATTTCTGGTCATCTTACCCAACTAACAGAAACAGCTATTCATCCATTAAGGAAACAGCGGGACACATATTCCAGTTCCTTGGTTTAGATGCATCAGTAGCAGTACAAAGGTTGTGTGCGCCATAGACTCAGATTTATGTGACGTGGCCAACATTTTTATGCAATCTCATGGTCGATGACATTATCCTAACTCTCTCAGATTCAGAGGAACAGTGGGGAAAGTCTTTTTAAGCAAGTCTGGGTCTCTGTACAAATCAAATCCAGCCAGAGTTTTTTTTGACCAGATCAAAACCAAGACCTTCAAGGAGTAGATCTCTGCCATGGGAGGGGGGGTACACTGCTTTCTTTTCCAGTCATAAACCCCATCCTAACACACGCCAGTAGGAGACTTCTAGTTTTGTTCCACTTAGCAAAACTGTTGAACCCACTTTGGCAGTCTAACCATGGCCGAGATTTTCCTTACCTCAGCGGGTCCAGTGCGGTCGGTGGCGGGTCACAGCCCCGCTGCTGGCTCCATCCCGCTCTGGAAAATGGTTTTCTGTTGATGGGGTTTGTTAAGCGCATTTCCCGGTCTAATTAGAGGAAGCGGGTCTGGTGACGTCATTCATGACGCATCATCAGCCGATTTCCTTAAAGGGATCATGGCTAACTTTATTTTGACATTTGTGCTGTCAGTGTTCGACAGCATTGAAGTGCTGCAACACTGACAATGCCTGCACAGAGGTGCAGGGCTGCACCTAGGCTCTCCCATGACTCCCTCCATATGCTTATGGATGGAGTCACAGCACACAGGGAGGTTCTCTTCCCTTCCAATGGGTGGAAGACACCTCCCCAGGAGACCCAACACAGCCTGGTTGCACATTGCAGAGGAGGTCACAAGCAGGGATATCGTAAGGCGGACCAGGCTGCAGTGGCGCAAACCTTTCAATGATCTCATTAGATCACGAAACGTTAGTACAAAGCCACACTCCCCTTCATCCTACTGTGCCTCTCATCACATCCCCATCTCTCTGCCTTCCCTACCCTACTCCTGCAATCCTTACTCACACCAAATTACCTTGCACCTCCACCCATTTCCCCCCCCCCCCCCTATCTACATTATCACATCCCCATCTCACTAGCCACCCCTCATACTCACCCTCATCCTAGTGTAGTCATACCAACTAACAACACACAAGGGTAGCCACTTGGGTGTTTTATGCAATGTTCATGTAAAGTTTCTGTTAATGTGCTGTCAAACATTGAAACCTTTATTTTCAACATTTTGCGTTCTTGGACAGATTTATGTGCACCTTTGGAAGTGGCTTAGTGACTTGCAGTGAATGGTGAGACATAACGGTACCCCCCGCAATGGTGGTGAGTGTGAAAGGAATGGCTTGGACATTGTAGGGATGCTTTATGGTGTTGGTGTGGGGTGGTGCCAACCTGGCGCATCATGTGGCAGCCAGTGTACAGCTTCAAGTGAAGTAAATCTGGTCATGGTGAGGCCATCCCTGGCCTCCTGGGCAACAATGTGCTCGGGTGCTAATGCCCTCTGTCTTGTGCAGCATCAGGTGATTGCGGAGAAGGTTGGTGTTGGAGCTGCTGGTATGCCTGGTGCTGCTGGTGTTGGGACTGATTGTGATGGGATTCTGAGGACCAAGGTGAGACAGTATAAAGGGTACCCATGTTGATGGAATAGATGGCAGGTGAAGTAGAGGTGACAGAAGCATTCTGTCAATGGTGTTAGTTTTTCCCAGTGAGGTGGAACTGGACTGAGCAACAGCTTCTGCCTGAGGAAAGTGATGATCTGTCAGGTGGGAGCTTTTACTGTACATTTGAAGTTGTCAAGTAATCAGCTGGAGCAATGGCCACTGAACTCCTGCCTCAGATTGACAGCCGTGGTCCCCGAACAGTGTGGTTCCCGTGGCCATGACGTTAAAGTCAAAACGTAAGTTAAAATAGCCTGTTAATCATCTGTCAACTAGATGCTAATGAGTTTAATTGGGTTGCCCGCCGCTGCCTGTCGGGTCTGTTCAGCACTGAAAGACCCGACATTGGGAAAGGTGCGTTGCGACAGGTTGACAACGGGGTCCTGACCCGCTGTCAAAAAATCAAATTTCCCACCCGACCCGCCACCGATCCCGCCCACTGACACCCTCCCCCCCCCCCCCCCCCCCCCCCGGAAAATTCCGGCCCATGTATTTGAGCAACATGAATATGTTCCTTTCATTTACTCTAACTCTTAAAGTTCTACGGAAGTAATGGATGGATTAAATTGAGATCATTCTCATTGCCATTTATTGGTAAAGCAAATCATGGGCTTCACTCAGATTTTCACCTTCTGATCTCACTGCCATGGTAGGCAGGTTTTCTGTCTCAGTTAAAGGCAAAAGTTTGCATCCTTTCACAGACAGTTTCCAATTGATGTCTAGGATATTGAATGAGTCCAGTTCTTATAGGAATGTCATCCACTGTCCATATTGGTAACTTCATGGGTCTTCAAGGAGGCTTCTGCCAATAAGAGATAGAAGAAATCTATTCTCCGGTATAAAACCACAATCCCGTATCTGGTGAGATCTCACAAATTGAAGAACTTCTAGCAGCTCAAAGTTTCAAATGTGCATATGTGTCCGCTATGGCAATTTTTCCTCCTTCCCTTATCAGAATGTTTTTTGGGAGAGCAGACCCTTATCTCCTGATTCGTAAAGGGAGCCTGAAAGAATTTTCCAACATTCTGGTGCCTTTGTGGGAGTTAAATTTTGGTTTATGGAAGCTTTATGTACATTTCTTTTAGAGCTATTCAGTTCCTGTGACCTTGAATTTCCCACATAGAAAGCAGTCTTGATAACTTAGATCCAAAAAAGTGAGTAACTCCAGGTGTACCTTACAATGAACCAGACTAGATCAGTTGATTAAAAACAATTTTTATCAGCTGGCCCTCATGCCGTTTGGACTCTAATTTCCAAATAGAGGCTTGCAAAGTAGTTAGTGGAATATGTTTTACACAGTTACCCATTTAGTGGGGAGGTAACCATCGATAAATGTTACAAGCCATTAGTATTGCTTCGCAGCTACATGTTAGACCAACCTCAGGGTCAAGGTTAATTAGGAAAGAATCGGTAAAATTGTTGGAGTAATCCTCGATACTTCTGCTAAACACTGCTGTTTGGATCTGCTAAAAAATAGTTGGAATTTGGTATTTGTATTTTTGAATAGTGACCTGAAAGATGATTCTTGCTATTCTGAGGTACCATTAAGTCAGAATCCTGTTGATATATGGGTGGATGGAAGCATCACTCACATACTACCCACCTGTCCAATTGTCCATGTTCTGTACCTTTCCGAGAGATCAGTTCTGTAGAGAGTTACTGCTGAAGTTTATTTTGTTATAGTGTAAGCTGCTTATAGCAAAGTTATCTGTTCAATTACAACAGCCATGGGGCATGCCTGAAAACGTGTTCTGCGTGAATACGTCCGCCGTATGTGCTGCTTGTGAAGACTCTGGGAGGCCTGAAAGCTTAGGTCAGATCCAGGAGGCCTAGGATAGGGGCTGGCTGGAGATTTGAGTCAGGTCAAGGAGGTCAGTGGAGCGGGCAGTCAGGTGGAGGTAGGGGAGGTCTGCAGGGTGAAGAACGGGGTAGGCTTAGGGAGGTCTGAATAGTCAAGTGGTATTGCCGGGTTGGAGACGCCTGGGGAGGTATGGAGTTGAGTCAGGGAACATGAAAACAAAACAACTTGGACACACAAAAGTTGCAGTTTGTCTGATCATCCTATCTAGAGAAACCAATAAAACATTGCATATGTTAACGTGTTTGGTATGGACAGTGTTTGTCTGATTTATCTGTGCTATAATGGAGCTGTATTACCGTTTCTTGTATGCTGTTACCAATGCTTTTGCTGGGCAAAGAAGTTAATACCCTCAAATAAACCACCCTTTGTATCTGGTGTGAGAAAGAACAAATCATGTAATTGTCATGAGAGACAACAAAAGCCTCTTAAAAGCAGTATTGCCTTTCTGTTGGGGACTGGCCTCACTCTTACTGATGTGTGAAGGATACTTCTATTCAAAGAATGGCGACGACCGTTTTAAGTGGGGAAGTTGATTGTTTGAGATTGTATATCCCTTTGTGTTGTGGGATTCAATATATTGGCTTAAATTTTTATTTTAATTTTTGCCAGGCAGGAAATCTGCAAACTCATTTACGACGACACTCTGGTGAAAAACCATACATTTGTGAAATCTGTGGCAAAAGGTAATGGTAGCAACCTGTTTTTAAAACGTATTATTGATTGTTATCTACTGCGGTGTAAACTGCTTATAGCAAATTTAATCCATGAGACCTGATTTTACCAGTTACAGTGGCCACGGGACATAAGGGACACATTGTGTCCCCATGGATGAGTCTGCGATAAGTGGGCAGGTTGCGGAGACACGGGGAAAACCTGAATTGTGTCAGGTTAGGAAGGCCCAGAGAGCCAAGGTTGACAAGTAGAGAGGCAGGGAGTTCTGAGTTTGGTAAAGTCAGGGATGCCTGGATGGATATTTTTCGAAGCTTAACTGGCAACAGCGCCATGTTTTATTTGGTGTGTGGAGCATGCCGTTATTTTGAAAAGTGATTATCACATCATATAGAGTGTATGCGGAGAGGGAAAAACAATTAGAACATTTTTAGATCTAAATTTGGGATTTAAAAATATGGTAAGATTTCTGTACTATGGGTAGAAGTGAGATAAGGGTGCAAAGGCTTGGGAGAGCCTGATCGCACTAATGTAAGAAATAGTAAGGTGGGGTCAGACTAAGAGAGAACACAGGATGGTCTAAGATAGGTTTACAGTGTATTTATGTGAATGCACAAAGCATAGTAAACAAGGTTGATGAGCTGCAGGCGCAAATAGCCACATGGGAATATGATGTCGTGGCAATTACGGAGAACTGGCTCAAAAAAGGGCAGGATTGGGTACTAAATATTCCTGGATATAAGGTGTTCAGGAAAGATAGGGAAGGAGAGATAGGAGGTGGTGTGGCAGTGCTGGTTAAGGAGAATGTTACAGTGTTGGATGAGAGGATGTCCTGGAGGGGTCAAGGACAGAATCTATATGGCTAGGGTTAAGAAATAATAGTGATGCCATTACACTACTAGGTGTATTCTATAGGCCACCAACTAGTGGGAAAAATATGGAGGAGCAAATTTGCAGAGAAATGCAAGAACTATAAAGTACTGATAATGGTGGACTTCAACTATCCTAATATAGACTGGGATAGTAATAGTGTAAAGGGCAGAGAGGGGGGAAGAATTTCTAAAGTGTATTCAGGAGAACTTTCTTGATCAGTATGTTTCCGGCCCAATGAGGAAGGAGGCATTGCTGGATCTGGTTCTGGGAAATGAGGTGAAGCAAGTGTCAGTAGGTGAACATTTAGGGAACGGTGATCATAGTATCATAAGGTTTAGATTAGCTATGGAAAAGGACAGGGAGCAATCTAGAGTAATAATACTTCATTGGAGGAAGGCCAATTTCAGTGGGATGAGAGCGGATCTGACCCAGGTAAATTGCAATCAAAGATTGGCAGGCAAAACTGTACCCGAACAATGGGCTGCCTTTAAAGAGGAAATAGTTCAGGTACAGTCGAGGTACATTCCCACTAGGGGGAAAGGTAGGGCAACTAAAGTCAGAGCTCCCTAGATGACAAAAGAGATAGAGAGTAAGATAAATAGAAAAAGAGTGCGTATGACAGATGTCAGGTTGAGAATACATCTGAGAATCAGGCTAAATATAGAAAGTTCAGAGGAGAAGTGAAAAAGAAAATAAGAGGGGCAAAGAGAGGGTATGAGAATAGAATGGCAGCTAACATAAAAGGTAATCCAAAAGTCTTCTATAGGCATATAAATAGTAAACAGGTAATAAGAGGAGGGGTAGGGCTGATTAGGGACCAAAAAGGAGACCTACACATGGAGGCAGAAGGTATGGCAGAGGTGCTAAATGAGTACTTTGCATCTGTCTTCACCAAGGAAGAAAATGCTGCCATAGACATAGTGAAGGAGGAGGTAGAGGAGATACTGGATGGGATAAAAATTGATAAAGAGGAGGTACTAGAAAGGCTGGCTGTACTTAAAGTAGATAAGTCACCAGGAACAGATGGAATGCATCCTAGGACGCTGAGGGAAGTGAAGGAAAAAATCGCGGAGGTACTGGCCATAATCTTCCAATCCTCCTTAGAAACGGGGGTGGTACCAGAGGACTGGAGAATTGCAAATGTTACACCCTTGTTCAAAAAAGGGTGTAAAGATAAACCCAGCAACTAAAGGCCAGTCAGTTTAACCTCAGTAGTGGGGAAGCTTTTAGAAACAATAATCAGGGACAAAATTAAGAGTCACTTGGACAAGTGTGGATTAATTGAGGAAAGTCAGCAGGGATTTGTTAAAGGCAAATCGTGTTTAACCAACTTGATCGAGTTTTTGATAAGGTAACAGAGAAAGTTGGTGAGGGCAATGTAGTTGACGTGGTGTAAATGGATTTCCAAAAGGCGTTCGACAAAGTGCCACATAATAGGCTTGCCACCAAAGTTGAAGCCCATGGAATAAAAGGGACAGTGGTAGCATGGGTACAGCATTGGCTAAGTGACAGGAAACAGAGAGTAGTGATGAACGGTTGTTTTTTGGACTGGAGGAAGCTATACAGTGGTGTTCCCCAGGGGTCGGTACTAGGACCACTGCTTTTCTTGATATATATTAATGACTTGGATGTGGGTGTCCAAGGCACAATTTCAAAATGTGCAGATGGCTCAAAACTTGGAAGTATAGTGAACAGTGAGGAGGATAGTGATAGACTTCAAGAGGACATAAACAGGCTGGTGGAATGGGCGGACATGTGGCAGATGAAATTTAACGCAGAAAAGTGCGAAGTGATACATTTTTGTAGAAAGAATGAAGAGAGGAATTATAAACTAAAGGGTACAATCCTAAAGTGGGTGCATGAACAGAGAGACGTAGGGGTAGATGTGCACAAATCGTTGAAGGTGGCAGGGCAGGTTGAGAAAGCAGTTAAAAAAGCTTACGGGATCCTGGGCTTCATAAATAGAGGCATAGAGTACAAAAGCTTGGAAATTATGATGAACCTGTATAAAATACTGGTTCGGCCTCAACTGGAGTATTGTGTCCAATTCTGGGCACCGCACTTTAGGAAGGATGTGAAGGCCTTAGAAAGGGTGCAGAAAAAATTTACGAGACTGATTCCAGGAATGAGGGATTTCAGTTATGTGGATAGACTGGAGAAGCTGGGATTGTTCTCCTTAGAGCAGAGAAGATTGAGAGGAGATTTAATAGAGGTGTTCAAAATCATGAGGGGTCTGGACAGAGTAGATAGAGAAACTGTTCCCATTTGCAGAAGGGTCGAGAACCAGAGGGGACAGATTTAAGGTGACTGGTAGAAGAACCAAAGGTGACATGAGGAAAAACTTATTTACTCAGTGAGTGGTTGGATCTGGAATGCACTGCTTGAAAGGGTGGTGGAGGCAGACTCAATCACGGCTTTCAAAAGGGAGTTGGATAAGTACATGAAGGAAAAAAATTTGCAGGGCTACGGGGAAAGGGCAGGGGAGTGGGACTAGCTGAAGTGTTCTTGCAGAGAGCTGACACGGGCATGACGGGCCGAATGGCCGCCTTCCGTGCTGTAACCATTCTATAACTAGATTACCATTCAAAAGAATGCACAGTTACTATGAATGTCTAGTAATTTTACTGTCTGGTGTTAGACATTTGCATGAGATTTTTGGGGCGAAGATAATCTCTTGCATAGGAGAGTGTACAATATTTTGAAACTTGAAATGGTTCATTGTTTTTTTGTTGAAAAAAAGCAAATTTGTTCTTTATTTCTAAAGCCTTGCCCTTTATTTCAGGTTTGCTGCCTCCGGTGATGTACAGCGCCATATTGTTATTCACACAGGCCAGAAACCTCATCTTTGTGACATTTGTGGTCGAGGTTTGTGTTTGAAATATTTCATTTCTCTTGATCTATAAACTGATGATGTATAAATTCTGACCTTTACATTGAGATCCAATATGGAAGGCAAAGACGGGGTAAAGCTCAGTCCATTATTCCAGCTTAAAACCTTCTGGAAATACTCAGCAGGTCAGGCAGCAGCTATGGAGAGAGAAACAGTTAACGTTTCAGGTCATTTCAACATTCTGCTGAAAGGTCATCAGCCTGAATCGTTAACTCAGTTCATTATTGTATTTGTAAAACTTTAATGTGTTAAACTTTAATGTGTTTAACTTAAAAAAAAACAACGATGGGAAAGCAAGTCTGTTGGTGAGTATCCTCAATTTCTGTATTTGGGCATCTCTTTATCATGGTACCTTGCATTCTGAGTCTTTTTCTCTTCCTCTCTTTTCAAGCCTCAGTTTCTTACTTAGTCAGATGCTATGTAGAGCGACAGTGTGATCTGATGCACAGTTAAAACATGCTCTAATTTTTTCCATTTCTAATTTTGTCAATCTTTTCCATTCGATTTGCCAAGTTGATGTCCTGTTATGAATAGACTATTTTGTGCTGAAGACACATGTCACTGGAAACCAGACTGGGGCTCTTTTTAATTCACCTGACCATGGATCCTTCAAATCCATAAGATGTTTTAAATCAATCTTTAGGGCAGGGTTGCAACTCCAGACACAGAAGTGAAAGGTCAAGAGTCTTTGTGTGCCACCCAGACCTCAGTTGCCATTTGTTTTCAATAAACTACAGAACCTGCTGTTTCGAAAGCTGGTTACTGTAGTCAGACTCATGATTTTAATCAGTTTTTGCACCCCTTTTTTCTACTCACATTTTCTTAAGCTTCTGCACACCGCAATAGACCATTCTACAACTCAACAGTACAAACAGATGAGCTTTGGCTTGTCGGCCTACATCTGTGAGGAGCACAAAAGTGGCCTGTGTGACTTTCCTGATTTTTTTTTTACTCTTCCACTGGACACGAGCCTGGTCTCTCCCATCCCTGCCATCATGGCTACTGCAAACAGTAACTGGCTTTGTGGAAAATCACAGGTTTAGCTCTGCTCCCCCTGCGCAGCATGTTGATGCACCATGCTGACTTCTTCACACCCTTGCTTTGGGGAAAAAAAATCACATGGCTTCAAGCTTGGGAGTGTTTTCAATAGGACTTTAGAAAATCATAATTATTTGAATTCTGAAGGAAAAACCCTGCAATACAATAGTAGATTTTAATCTTCTAACTTGCCTTGTGTCAGAAATACTGCTGACGATGATGGGGATAATTCGAGGTGATAAACTAAGAGTAGCCCACAAGAAGTATATCAGCGTACGTACAATGTTTCCTATAGCATATTGATACTGTACTGACATGCTAGTGACAGCACTGCTTGTTACAGTACTAATAAACTAATCAAAGTCTGTGAATACTTGTGTTGCAGTATGCAGCAATGTGATTTTTGTTTTTTAATTTTAACTTGTTAAAATTTTGCCCAGGTTTCAGTAACTTCAGTAATTTAAAGGAACACAAGAAGACACACAGTGCAGATAAACTCTTCACTTGTGACCAGTGTGGAAAGTCTTTTAACATGCAGAGGAAGCTTGTCAAACACAGAATTCGTCATACAGGAGAGCGACCATATAATTGTTTAACGTGCGGTAGGTTCATTGTTAAAACATCTAGATATGCTTGTGCTCTTAACATTTTTTTTGTTTAAAATGTTTATTGGTTTACTGATGGCTCAGCAAGATTTTCCAGATAGTAGCTGGACCACACGGATCTGGTTTGATCCCCGGTGGTGCTGGGTAGTGCACTTATTGTCACAAAAAGTACTCACCAATACAGATGAGGGTCCTGAATGTATGTTGTGAGTGGATAGAGAAGGGACGTCTTAATGCACTGCTTAGTTAGATTGTGATGTAATACTCAAAGGAAATCCCAGAACTCAAAACAATGAATTTCTGTTTTGATAAGTTTATGGATTTTTTTATTATGTAATTTTTTTAATAGGTGTAGAATTTTAGTTCAGAAATATAAATATAGACTTTCAGCTTCCAAATCATTGCATTTATATAGCGTCTTTCATGACCACCGGGCGAAGTCCCAAAGCCCTTTACAGCCAATGAAGTACTTTTTGAAGTGTAGTCACTGTTGTAATGTAGGAAACACAGCAGCCAATTTACACACAGCAAGCTCCCACAAACAGCAATGTGATAATGACCAGATAATCTGTTTTAGTGATGTTGATTGAGGGATAAATATTGGCCAGGACACTGGGCATAACTCCTCTGCTCCTCTTCAAAATAATGCCATGGGATCTTTTACGTCCACCTGAGAGAGCAGACGGGGCCTCAGTTTAACGTCTCATCCGAAAGACGGGATTTCCGACAATGCAGCACTCCCTCAGCACTGCACTGGAGTGTCGGCCTAGATTTTTATGCTCAAGTCTCTGGAGTGAGACTTGAACCCCCAACCTTCTGACTCAGAGGCGAGGGTGCTACCAACTGAACCACAGCTGACACATAAAATCACAAACATGATTACAAAAATTAAGTCTCTTTAGCTCAAATGCTTTGTTTTTCTTAACTTTTATATTAACTTTTTATATTGTGAAAACTTTGATACTTTTCTTACAATGATACTTTTAGAAATTTCTTTTCCTGAAATCTCATCTGCATTGCTCTAAACAATTGGTTGAACCCAAGACTGCCAGACCAGCATTGCATAATATATCTGAGGAATGTCTGATCCTGCAACAAAAACAAGCAGGTTAAAAATATAATTTTTCAAGAGTAATTCAGTTGAGGGAATACTACAACAAAAACATTTCTTTTTGTTTTTATTCCATATCTCATTAGGACGTTGGCTTGTGCTGGGATGTGGTTCTGTAGGTGTCAAGTACCTCAGCCAAGTGGCCATTCTTTCATATATGATCCGCAGCAGTGCTTATCAGCAAGTTCTTCGATTGTGAAAGATATCACCGCTGAATCATCTATCTATCTATACGTATACACACGCACCCACACACACACTATCAGGAGTCAGTGGACAACAATTGAAAGCAGGAAACTTAGCTAATTTTCCCTAACCTTCCCTCTCTAGACCAGGGGTGCTCAAACCCATTTATAACATCTTAATGCCACCCCAAACAAGATCAGCTAACTTAGCATAGATCAGAGATTTAAGCCTGGGACCTTACTGAACTGTCATTTAGTACTATACTTGGTGATGCAGATATCCATTAAGCCTTCGGACAAGTTCTTACATTCATTGTTATTGTGAGCAGTGTATCTCTAATACTTGACCATTCATTCACATATTATAAAAGTATAGATAGTGCCCTTGTTAAAACAGTCTACTGTCCCTTCTTTTCACCAGCAAAATCACAATTTATATCACACGAAAGCTCTGTGACAATAAGGAAAAAAATTATCAACATTAATGACAGCTACAGTCTCAGTTGCTGCTAACTGATTAGAAAAAGTCACCAATATAAAAATTACCATAATTTTTAGCAGGCTCTTCATAAATAGATGTCACTAACAGTTACGTAATATACTGATATTGGTGTACTACAATCAAGCATAGAAATACTTAAAGCACTTAATTTAAAATTTAATAGTACAAATGGCATGAGCAAAAAACTAATTTCAAAGGCATATTATCTTTGTACAGATGGATATTTCAGTTAAATAGCTAACAAAGGATACTTCTTGAGTGTCATTTTCTTTATTTAAAACATTTTAGAGGTAGAGATGACAGGGATTACATATATGTCATGTTAATTTGACATTATCTTACCTTCATTGAACACCACAGAGTAACTGGTGCCCGTTTTTACAGAGGATTACAAAGGATATACAGCACAGAAACAGGCCATTCAGTCCAAGCAGTCCATGCCTGCGTTTATGCTCCACTTGAGCCTCCTCCCGTCTTTCCTCATCTAACTCTATCAGCATAACCCTCTGTTCCCTTCTCCCTCATATGCTTATCTAGCCTCCCCTTAAATGCATCTATACTATTCGCTTCAACCACTCCCTGTGGTAGTGAGTTCCACATTCTCACCACTCTCTGGGTAAAGAAGTTTCTTCTGAATTCCCTATTTGATTTCTTGCTGACTACCTTATATTGATGGCCTCTAGTTTTGCTCTTCCCCACAAGTGGAAACACTTTCAGTGTCTACTCTAAAATTATGAAAGAGGTCTTTCAGGTCACCCCTCAGCCTTCTCTTTTCAAGAGAAAAGAGACCCAGCCTGCTCATCCTTTCCTGACGGGTACACCCTCGTATTTCTGGTATCATCCTTGTAAATCTTCTCTGCACCCTCTCCAGTGCCTCTATATCTTTTTTATAATACGGTGACCAGAATTGTACGCAGTACTCCAAGTGTGGTCTAACCAAGGTTCGATAAAAGTTTAGAATAACTTCTCTACTTTTCAATTCTATCCCTCTAGAAATAAACCCTAGTGCTTGGTTTGCTATTTTTATGGCCCTGTTAACCTGTGCCGCTACTTTCAGTGATTTGTGTATTTGTACTCCGAGATCCTGTTGCTCTTCATATTTTCCAAGTAATATGTGACCTCCCTATTTTTCTTACCAAAATGTAATATCTGTGTTGAAATTCATTTGCCAATTATATGCCCATTCTTCAAGTTTATTAATGTCTTCTTGTAATTTGTTGCAGTCCTCCTCAGTATTGACTAATTTGGTGTCATCTGCAAATTTAGAAATTGTGTTTTTGATTCCAAAGTCTAAATCATTAATATAAATTGTGAACAACAGTGGTCCTAGCACTGATCCTTGTGCAACACCACTTCCCACCTTCTGCCACTCTGAATAGCTACCCTTTACCCCTACTCTGCTTTCTGTCTTGAAGCCAGCTAGCTATCCATTCTGCTACTTGTCCCCTGAGTCAGCATTCTCTGACCTTATTCATTAGTCTATTATGTGGTACCTTATCGAAGGCCTTTTGAAAATCTAGATAAATTACATCTACTGCATTGCCTACCCTTGTCTACTCTCTCTGTTACCTCTTCAAAAAATTCAGTAAGTTTGGTCAAGCAAGACTTTCCCTTTTGAAATCCATGCTGACTATTCATTATTATATTTTTGGTTTCTAGATGTTCTTCTATTTTCTCCTTTAGTAGGGATTCCATTATTTTTCCTACTGCCAATGTTAAGCTGACTGGGCTATAATTCCCTGGACATGTTCTATCTCCCTTAAATATCAGTATTACGTGAGCTATCTGCCAGTCCTCTGGCACTACATCTTGTTCTAACAAATTATTAAATATGTGTAGTAATGCCTCTGCTATCTCTTCCCTAGATTCTTTTAAAATGCACGGATGTAATCCATCCGGACCAGGGGTTTTATCCTCTGAGTTTGATTAGTTTATTTAATATTTCTCCTTTTTATTTTAAATGCAATTATCTCATTTCTAATCTCATCATCTGATGTCATGTCCACCTGTTCTTTCTCCCTGGTAAATACTGAAGCAAAGTAATTATTTAATATTTCTGCCATCTCTCTTGCTGCCTGTGATATTATCCTGTCCATCCCTTAGTTGCCCTATTCCGATCCTGACTACTTTTTTTATTGATTGTAAATGTATTTTACTATTTTGTGTTATGTTCCTTGATAATTTAATTTCATAGTTCCTTTTTGCCTTTCTAATTTTTTTGACTTTGTTCCTAATCCCTCTGAATTCTCTCTGTCATGCTCTCCCCTGCTGTCCATGTACTTAGTGTATTCATCTTTCCTCACCCTCAATTTTTCCCTTGTGTCTTTGTTCATCCATGGTGTTGAAACAGTTTTCCTTGGTGCTGAATTACATGAACAATATATACATGACCTTTCTTATTTTAACTTGCAGGAAAACGGTTTGCGGGTTCTGGTGACTTGCGTCGCCATGTCCGAACACACACTGGTGAAAGGCCATATAACTGTGAGACGTGTGGCAAGTGCTTCACACGTTCTGCTGTTCTGCACAGACACAAACGAATGCACTGCAGGTACAACGGAGATCATGAAGTAAGAAATGAGGAAATTGACAGGTCTGAGGAAAATTATCGACAGTCTGTAGAGCAAAGATCGCCTGAGCCGCTCAGCCAGGTTATGCAAGTTGCACTGTTGCCTGCATCTCCATTAGACAAGCTTCGTGGTGACCCAGAACAGCCTTCTGTTGGGGTGACTGAGACATCAGCAACTATGCATGAAAATTCTCATTCTGAATACAATTCTTTGGTCCAACAACAAGCGGATGATCATCAAAACAAGATGGCCTTGAGTTCTGCCAAAACCCAGAAGCCTCAAGCTTCCCATCAGCCCCACACTCACACTGTTGACAGCAGTCCAAGGCCTGAAGAGTCCCTGCCATCCCAAAACCCCTCAACTGTGCGATCATCAGTGACTAGTCTGGACATTCACATTAACGTGCCCTTTGGAAATCACACACCTAGTGTTTCATATAGAACAAATGAAGGACCATTCCTCTCTAGCCTGACGCTGTGGGGTCTAGCTATGAAAACTTTACAGAATGATAATGAGTTAGATCAATGACCATCTATTATTTTGGTTCAACTAATATAAGTGACAATTAGAATGCACTTCGATTTTATTTTTGGTGTAATTGCTGACTCAAGGGGGCGAAACATCTTGAGAAATGTATTTTTGTAAGTTTTAATAAATGCGATCTTAGATATTTAACAGAATTTGATCAGTGGGACCATACAATATGTTGTGGTGCATATTATTTTTTATAAACAAAATAACCTTGTCTTGGAACCCAAATGCCTCAGCATCTTGTTTCAATGTAAGAAGCAAGTTCATTGCAAAGACTTAGTAGACTTTTACCAAACACTTCCTATCTAACCCTGCTTGATTCTTCGATTCCTTACAGTCCGCAAACCAAGAGTAAGGTAAGCTATGCAGCTGGAAAAGTCTGAAATTCTGAACATTTAAAAAAAAAAGTCACCAGGTAGTCTTCCTTACTATATCAATAACACCAGCTCTCTTCGGGTCTCTGTTACTTGCCGTTGGGATCAGCTGGTGTGTGTAAAGTAAATATTGCACAAAAACTGCCCCTTTAAGCTACAGTATTTATAAAGGCTTTTAAGGGCTACCTTGTCAGTGTTATGCAATTATTTGCTTTTCAGCAATACACAGTGTATAAATCTTTTTCCAATTGCAGATGCATGTACATGAATTTGTGTACACATTTTTGCACACACACAAAGATGATGCGTCCCACTTTAGACCTGCCACATTTGCTTGTGGACAGCAAGCTCCAAACGTAGTGTCCTAAATCAGCTGAAAATAGTTGCTGCTATAAGAAAAAAAACTCTCCAGATAAGGATGACTACCTTAAACACTTCACCTTGTATGCCTCCATATTGTTTAGAATATATAGTCAGAACATTAGAATATAATTCTACAGAAATTATGCTGAAGATTTACAGCAAACTGGCCAGACCACCCTTGGAAAACTGTTACGATTTGGCCACCATAACACAAAAAGGATTGACTTGCATTGGAGAGATTACAAAAAAGAACAACAGGACTGATCCCAGATGTAGAGGAGATCAATTATGAGGAAATATAGAGAAGCTTAAGCTTTACAGTCCAGAAAGAAGATAATTAAAAAAGAACCTCCTTGAAATTTATAAAATATTAAATGGTGCTAGTTGATTTTTTGTGATTTTGTCAATCTTCCTCTAACTATCTGCATCTCCCACACCCTAATTCTTTCTCTCTCTCTCATACACTTACTCTAATTTTGTACTGTCTCCGACTCTATTCTTTCTATAAGCCTGTCTTTCCATTTGTCTTCTCTCACTTTTGTATGTTTCCCACTGTGTCTATATTCATCTTGTGTATTTCCTTTCCTAACTTTGTATTTTACTTAAAAGGACAGGACATGCAAATAGAGCACAGCAAAGAGAAGAAATGGGGCCTATGGTGAAAGGGAGTCGGGGGCAGCGGGGGGGGGGGGGGGGGGGGGTGGGGGCACTGGGATAGTGTGGGGAGGGGGGCTCAGGCTGGGATAGTGTGGGGAGAGGGGCTCAGGCTGGGATAGTGTGGGGAGAGGGGCTCCGGGTGGGATAGTGTGGGGAGGGGGGCTCCGGGTGGGATAGTGTGGGGAGGGGGGCTCCGGGTGGGATAGTGTGGGGAGGGGGGCTCCGGGTGGGATAGTGTGGGGAGGGGGGCTCAGGCTGGGATAGTGTGGGGAGAGGGGCTCAGGCTGGGATAGTGTGGGGAGAGGGGCTCCGGGTGGGATAGTGTGGGGGGGGGGGGCTCAGGCTGGGATAGTGTGGGGAGGGGGGCTCAGGCTGGGATAGTGTGGGGAGGGGGGCTCCGGCTGGGATAGTGTGGAGGGAAATTGAGGTCTGGTTTTAGAGGCAGCAGCGAACTTGAGAGTCTCTGGCTTCTATACCAAGCCAGATGGTCTAAATGTTGAGCTGAAGCTGCACGCTGGCTGTTACTCATGGATCCAGAAAACATCACAACGTTGGCAATAGTGAGAAATTGGGTCTGAGTGGGAACTTGAGTCTGAGGATGGAAACGGAATGGTGGCCAAGGCTGGAAGGAAATGGGATGGTGATCCAGAGCTTTAAACTAGAATGGAGATGAAGCGCAGCAATGCAGGAAGAAAGTGGGGGGTTCAATTTCTCAGGGCTTCTCCTGCTCTGCTGCCGGAGGTTCGGCAGAAATGCCGTTTACGATATAATTACAATTGTGGTTACACAATCCCAAAGTTTTGGATTTCACAGATACTTTGTTGATTGTCCACATACTGTACAGCATGGCATAGAAAAGGTTTTGTAGGATTTGTGTTCTTAATGCCTAAACAATCAGCTAATATAAAATAATGCTTTAAATACAAACATTTTAAGTAGAGCATCAGGCAGTTTATTTCAAGGTAATTACACCAATGTCAAAGAGCCTGGTTATGAGCTAATCCTAGCCAACTGGTTCATGGTTTTTATCCTTTTTGAAGGCTAGTTAGAGAAATGGTTTGCTGATGGCTGCAGTTCATATAATTCAGGTTGTGCTTTATTCCTTCAAGCACTAACTGACTTTGATTCATTGCTGTTCATTCTAGGTTTAAAATGAAAGTGCAATAATTAGCTATAAGTTAGTATTGTTAATATATTGCAAGCAATGGAAAAGATATACACTCTGACAGAAATGCTAAAAGGAAATGGGAACATTACTTTTCGCACAATGGGCTGGATTTTGATACTGGGGCGGGTTGGGGTCGTGTTATCCACCCGACTGCAATTGGATGTGGGAGATTGATGCGATTTTCACCTAATTGGGCAATTGAGTTGCAGCATATGGGAACCCATGAACCAATTAGTGTTTTCAGTCTGAAAGTCGCCTCTGATGATGTCATCATTGCTGCTGCATTGAAGGTCTGCAAAGACTGCCTGGCCTTTGCTGTGAGAGGACCTGGATGCAAAATGAGCAGGAGCAGCCCTAAGTCTGCTCCCAGATATTTTTGCACCACCACTCCCAGATATGTCTATTATTCCTATTCCTAATCTTCCTCCTCTTCCTCTTCGTAATAGTGAACCTGGAGCTGATAGTCAGCTATCCAAATGTGCTCCCGCCAGGTTTCACATTCATGGTTCAGAACAGGCGTGCTTCACGTAGAAAAAGGGTTAAAATCACAAAGGCCTTTCAAAATGGCATTATAGAGGCAATTTAGTGCTTGTTAAGGGCCTTAACAGTCTATCCTGCCTCTTGGAGTCGGGACCAGCAGACACGATTTAATGAAAATTGCGTGGAGGCGGGCTTGTGCCCACCCGCCAGTTTTCGCAATTTTAACCCCCCACACGCCTCCAAGCCCGCCTCCACGGGTCAATGAAAATCCAGCCCATTGTGTCCTGTAATTGCTACAGCTGGCATCAAGCCCTCTGGATACCATTCACTTATTGTCCCCAGTTCATCCAAAACATTCACCTTTTAAAAGTTTCAATTCTCAACAACTATTTACCGTCCACCACGGTGAATTGGTTGATCCTTCCACTGCACATCATCACATCTAATTCCACTCTATGAAAGAAGGACTGGGGTTATCCAGTGCCACTGATGCTGCCTGCAGCATTCTGCCATTGTGTTCATCTGCCTAAACATTTCCAGCTGACATTAGATCCCTGTTTTCTTTGCCCCATAAACTCTCCTGAAAAGCTCCACAACAAACCCCCAATCCTTCACTGAACACTTTTCTTCCCTTTGCCCACAGTGGGCATTCCTGATCCTAGCCCCCTATCTGTTCTCGTTTCTCTTTCCAGTTACACTTGGGGTTGAAAATACTGTCATCACGAATTAGAAGAGTGAAAGACTTGCATTTATATAGCGCCTTTCACGTCCTCAGGACATCCCAAAGCACTTTACAGCCAATTAAGTTTTGAAGTCACTTTTGAAGTGTAGTCACTGTTGTAACATAGGAAACGCGGCAGCCAATTTGCGCAAAGCAAGGTCCCACAAACAGCAATGTGAAACTTGATGGTTAATTCCTTTACCCATTAAACAGATTTATAAAGCTAGAGAATTATGTGCTTGATAATTCACTTCATTTATTATTAATAAAACATTAATCTTAAACACGCTAACCAACCATACAGAGTAATGCACATTAGCCTCACGTCTAAACCTTGTATGCGTGGATTTAACCTGTGAAGATGGCTTCTCCAAGCTATATGGTCTCTTAGGTAGCAAGAGGCGTCTTTCTTTCTAACTAAGCAAAATCATGACATCTCTTTATACCATTTTCTCTTATGGTTCTCTTCCTGTTGGATGCAACCCTATCTGGGGGTAGAGGTTCCACTCGGTTGCGCTAGTATTTCCAGCGGAATTCACCCAAAATCGGCCGAACCGGCGCAAAAGATTGTGGAATTTCAAACATAAGTTACATTCAGCGCAAATCGAGTTTCCGCGATCTTTTGCGCTGATTTAAAAAACATTGCTCTGGAAGCCGGCCCTGCCCACCAAACTGGCCACGTGCCCAGATCAAATTAATCACCATGGCAAGTTTCCGCTAATTGCGCCCATTTGCAGGCTTTTGAGGAGGCTCTTAAAATTAAGCTGGGTATTTTAGGCGCAAGGACACCTTTTAAAAGCTTTTAAATATTTTTTTTTAAACTTACTAACAAACTGACTACTATACAACAAAGAAACTAGTAAATGGTTCTGTATAGTTTTTTAAAGCCAATTTTAGTTATGTTGAGGCTGCCGTGAAACACGAATTAAGGCCGAGTCCATGTGTGGGACATAAAGCTCTTTATTACAACTGCCTGGTCAAAATGGCTGAAAACAACTGCGCTCAGAATTATCTGGAAAAATCCTGAGGCCCCGCCCACTCCTTTTCTCCTGCCTTAAAGGCAAGGTGCCCGATATATTGTCCACGGACGGAAAAGTCGATTGCGCCCGTTTAGGTGGTGATCCGCCACACAGCTCCCCCCAGAATCCGCTTAGGAGGTGTGGACGAGACGGTGCGGCGGTCTGATGGGCCGGCAAGAGCGGCTCTTGTAGGACGCCGGTGGACGTGGAATGGCCGGGCGTGGAGCAGCCGGGTGAACCGGCTTGAGGGCAGGTCGGCCGTGTGGCAGTGGACGAGCTACAGGGACCTGCTCACCGGGCTCCGAGTGTGCTGGCTTGAGTCGGTCAACCGACACTTTTTCGGTCCTGTCGCCCACTTGCAGGGTGAAAAATTTGTCCCCAGCCTGTAGCACCTTGTAGGGCCCGTCGTATGGGGGTTGAAGGGGTCCGCGGTGGGCGTCGTGCCGGACGAAAACGAACCGTGCCTGGTGCAGGCTTAGTGGGATGTGTGAGGTGGATTCGCTGTGTCGGGCAATGGGCACCGGGGCGAACTGCAGTGCCGGTGAGGTGAAGTCGTGGCGTTGCTGGTCGGCTGACCAGGGTATCGTGGCGGTGGTCAGGAACTCGCCGGGTACACGCAGCGGCTGACCGTACATGAGCTCTGCTGCCGATGCGTGGAGGTCTTCTTTAACCGCGGTGTGCAGGCCGAGGAGGACCCACGGAAGTCGGTCGGTCCAGGCGCCGTCCTGGAGGCTGGCTCGAAGAGATGCCTTCAAGGATCTGTGGAACCGCTCACACAGTCCGTTGGCTTGGGGGTGGTACGCTGTGGTGCGGTGAATGGTCACCCCGAGATTGCATGCGACAGCAGTCCAGAGTTCAGAGGTAAATTGCGGACCTCTGTCCGACGTCATGTCGGAGGGGACGCCGAACCGTGCGACCCAGGTGCTGGCGAAGGCTCTGGCGATGTCGGCGGTGGTGGTAGAGGTCAGTGGAATTGCCTCGGGCCAGCACGTGGTGCGGTCAACGATCATCAGTAAGTGTGTGTGGCCTTGCGACGGCGGCAGGGGCCCGATGATGTCCACGTGGATGTGATCGAATCTACGCGAAGGGATGGTAAACTCCTCGAGGGGTGCTTTCGTGTGTTGCTGTACCTTGGCCCGTTGGCAGGCTAGGCAGGAGTTGGCCCAAGTACGCACATCCTTGCGAAGGCCGCGCCAGACAAAGCGGTTGGCTACCAATTTGATGGATGCGCGAGCGCCGGGGTGGCAGAGGTTGTGGAGAATCTTGAATACCCGGCGGCGCCAGGACGCTGGGACGACGGGCCGAGGTTGACATAGGGATATGTCGCACTTGACCGTGACTGCGGTCGGGCCACAGGCGACGTCGGCCAGGCGTAGCCCTGGTAGGTTGGTAGGTGCGGAGAGCAGATCAGGGTCGGCGATCTGGTCTGCTGCGAGTTGAGCGTAGTCGACTGCCAGGTGTGCGGCGTGGATGGCGGGGCGGGAGAGGCAGTCGGCTACCACATTGTCTCGGCCGGAGACGTGTTGGATAAACGTGGTGAACTCGGACACTGCCGCGAGCTGGCGCTGCTGCCTGGCGGACCAGGGGTCGGTTGTCTTTGCCATTGCGAATGTCAGGGGCTTGTGGTCGACAAACGCAGTGAAGGGGTGGCCCTCCAGCAAAAACCGAAAATGGCGGACCGCCAGGAACAGCGCAAGGAGCTCGCGGTCGAAGGTGCTGTACTTGACCTCCAGGGGGTGTAGTTGGCGGCTGAAGAAGGCAAGTGGTTGCCAGGTGCCGTCGACTCACTGCTCATACACGGCGCCGACCGCGTGGTCGGAGGCGTCCGTGGTCAGCGCTACCCTGGCATTGGGCCGTGGGTGCGCGAGCAGGGTGGCGTTGGCGAGCGCGGTCTTGGTGGAGTCGAAGGCGGTGGACGCGTCTGCCGTCCTTTCGACCGCCATCTTGCTGCTCCTGCCCCGGAGGGCTTCATACAGGGGCCTCATGAGGGACGCCGCTTTGGGGATGAAGCGGTTGTAGAAATTCACCATCCCGAGGAACTCCTGGATGCCTTTGATGGTGGTGGGGCGGGGAAATTGTTGGACGGCCTGCACCTTGGTGGGCAGGGGAATGGCCCCAGCATGGGTGATGTGGTGGCCGAGGAAGTCGATCTTGTCCAGGCTGAACTGGCATTTGGCTGGGCTGAGGATGAGCCCGTGGTCGCTGAGGCGCCCGAACAGGATGCGAAGGTGTTCGAGGTGTTCCTGCTTGGAGGAACTGGCTACCAGGATGTCGTCCAGGTAGACGAACAGGAACTTCAGGTCCCGAAGGAACAAGTCCATGAGCCGTTGGAATGTCTGGGTCACGTTTTTGAGGCCGAAGGGCATCCGCAGGAACTCAAACAAGCTGAAGGGGGTGATTACGGCCGTCTTGGGGACGTCCGCGGGGTGGACGGGGACTTGGTGGTAGCCATGCACCAGGTCGACCTTGGAAAAGACTGAGCGGCTGGCCAGTCTAGCCGAGAAGTCCAGAATGTGCGGCACGGGGTACCGATCAGGGGTGGTGGCGTCGTTGAGGCGGCGGTAATCCCCGCAGGGGCGCCAACCCCCGCCTGGTTTGGGGGCGATGTGGAGTGGGGAGGCCCAGGGACTGTTGGAGCGGCGGATGATGCCGAGCTGTTCCATGGTGGCAAACTCGGTCCGCGTGATCTCCAGTTTGGCCGGGTCCAGCCTGCGGGCGTGGGCGTACACTGTGGTGGGGATGAAATGTTCCACCCCGTGTTTGGCGGCCTCCATGGAGAAGGTCGGATTGGTAAGGGCCGGGAATTCAGCCAGGATTGCCCAGTAGTCATCCGTGGTCCAGGCTTGGCACTGTGACGCCATGTCGGCGGGTTGACGGGGGGCCATGGCGCCCAGGATGGGGGACATGGTGTTCATGTCCACGAGGCAGTGTCGAGGGATGTCTACCAGTAGGCCGTGGGCGCACAGGAAATCTGTGCCGATGAGAGGGGAGAGCACCTTGGCAGTGATGAACTCCCATCGGTAGCGGCGACCAGCGAGGTCGAGGGTGACTGTGCGGGTGCCGTACGTCCGGATTTCCGAGCCGTTAGCAGCAGCCAGCGCCGGTCCTCGTTCGCCCTTTTGGATGTCGAGGGAGGAGGCCGGGATGATGCTGTGCTGAGCTCCAGTGTCGCACAGGAACCGACGGCCGGTTTTGTCATCCGTGACGTACAGCAGGGAGCCCGCGTGGCCCACGGCCATCGCGGGGGCTGGTAAGGGGGCAGACTTGAAAGAGCAGGGAGGTGTGCACCGTTGTGCCCTGGCGCCGAACCGTGCGTGGTAGTAACAGTGGCCCGGGCTAGTGGGGCGTGAAGGCCCCGTGGGCCTGGTGGCTGGTCCTTGTTGCCGCATGGTGGCCGATGAGGGGCGCGCCCAGGCATTGGCTGCCAGGTCTGGAGTGACGTCACGGCTGGAGTGAGCGGACAGCAGCTTGTCGGCCTCATCGGCCAGGGCTTCCAGGTTCGTGAGGCCGGACGCCACGATCGCTGGGCGGATGCTGAGAGGTAGCTGGCGGATGAACAGCGTGCGGAAGAGGGATCCAGGTGGGCTCTCGTTGGTGAGGGAGAGCATGTGGGAGAGGAGGTCTGACGGTGAGGCATCACCGAGGCCTGGAAGGTCGAGGAGGTGCCAGTTTCGCTGGTATGCCGAGGCCGTAAATTTTTTAAGGAGCACTGCCTTAAGATGTGCATACTTGCCTTCCTCTGGTGGGTTCTGCAGTGCTGTCCAGATCTTCGTAACTGTGGAGCTACCGAGTGATGTGACGAGGTAGTCGTACTGCGTCCCATCTGTGGTGATGTGTTGCAGCCGGAAGCGGGATTCGGCTTGGAGAAACCAGGCTTCAGGCTGGTTTTCCCAAAACTCCAGCAGTTTCACAGAAACTGCGTTCGTGTCCGCCATTGCAGTGCTCGGAATACGTTCTGAGCGTCGGGGTCACCACTGTTGAGGCTGCCGCGAAACACGAATTAAGGCCGAGTCCATGTGTGGGACATAAAGCTTTTTATTACAACTGCCTGGTCAAAATGGCTGAAAACAACTGCTCACAGAATTCTCTGGAAAAATCCTGAGGCCCCGCCCACTCCTTTTCTCCTGCCTTAAAGGCAAGGTGCCCGATATATTGTCCACGGACGGAAAAGTGGATGGCGCCCGTTTAGGTGGCGATCCGCCACAGTTATTTAAAATAGTTACTCACAGGTGGTCGACTAGACACTTACTAAAAAATGCTTAATTTTTGTGATAAATCCATTTTCAGCTGTATTAATAAAACTGCACCAGCTTACCACTCTAAAATATATCAAGGAATTTTTTTAATACAAGAAATTAAAACAATTAAGTTCTAAAACGCTGCCTGATTGCGCTGGTTCATGGACGATTTTACATTTGTGATGATGCAAATGAGCTTGAGCGGAAACTTGAACCATAAAATCAATTGGGAAAACTAGCGCAATTTGAACGCAATTTGCGCCTAGATTGCCAATGGCGCAAAAAGCAGAAACTCTACCCTCGACTATCCAGTTGTTTGAACTGATTGTCAAACAGGATGAGAGATACCATGCCTTTTCACATCATATTTGTTACTTCCTATCATTGTTTTCCCTGAGCCATAGCTTTGTTGAAAACAACCTGCGATGCTCTTCTCATAGCAGCACAATACCTTTTATATTGCCTGCCCTTACACTACCCTCTGCTGTGATGAAAAGCCTGTGGAAGCTTTCAATGGGGAATTGGATAAATACTTGAATGGAAAACATTTACAGGGCTATGGGGAAGAGCAGGGGAGTGACACTAATTGGATAGCTGTACTAAAAAACCAGCACAGGCACAATGGGCGAAATGGCCTCCTTCTGTGCTGTATCATTCTATGATTTTTGATTATTGGTTTGAAAGTAGTAGTTATATACACTTGGGGGAAGTGGAGAAGCATTGGTTCTATACAGAAACACCTACAAGTGTTTCCATGTCTTTTTGTCATCCAGCTTAGAAAGCGATGCATGCTCTGGATTCTCAATACATCACAAGTGTAAATTGGACACATTTTATAATGTACCACACTGTAAATGGCTTAGGGGTTTAAATCCCTTTGGTAGCATCCTTTGAGTGATCATTGATCCATTTATTTTAAACTGTTTAACAACGTCATTAAAACAGTGTACAAAGGAATTTTATGTGTTAAAGAGCACTAGAGGAAATTAAAAGTGAATCTTCACAACAGTGAGCAGCTGAATACTGCAAGGCTGGATATACTCCACAAGGTGGCAGTGGTGGCCAGCTGATTACAGTGCACCCATCTGCAACAGCATGTTCCAGTCCAGTGGTTCTCAAACTTTTTTGGTTGAAGGACCCCATTTCAAATGGATTAGTAATCACAGACCGCCCTCACCCCCCAACTAAATGATAATACTACTTAAGACTTATACAAACTTTAGAACGCACATATAGGATTTGTTTTTCACAAACCTGTAAACTGTATTTTCACTTGTATACCATGGTGAGAGTGATTTAGTTAAGTCCGAAACTAGGGTCCTAAACCTGAACAAAGCAAACTACATAGGTATGAGAGGCGAGTTGGCTAAGGCAGGTTGGGAAAGTAGATTAAAAGATATGACAGTAGAAAGGCAATGGCAAACATTTAAAGAAATAATTCATAATTCACAATGAATATACATTCCCTTAAGGAATAAAAACATCACGGGAAAAATGGTCCAACTGTGGCTAACAAGAAAAATTAAAGATATCATTAGATTAAAGGAAGAGGCTTATAATGTTGCCAAAAAGAGTAGTAAGCCTGAGGATTGGGAGAATTTTACAATTCAGCAAATGAGGACCAAGAAACTGATAAAGTAAGGGAAAATAGAATGTGAGAGTAAACTAGCGAGAGACATAAAAACAGACTGTAAAAGCTTCTATAGGTATGTAAAAAGGAAAAGATTAACAAAAGTAAACATAGGTCCCTTACAGGCTGAGACAGGAGAATTGATAATAGGGAATAAGGAAATGGTGGAGAAATTAAACAAATACTTTGGGCTGGATTTTGTCAATGGGGACGTGATGGAGGTGGGACTCCCACTTTTTGGGTTGTAGTCCCGCCTCCATCGATTTGTGGCCAACCCACACTACTTTCCCTTGATTGACCTTGTTAAGCCCGCCCAGCAGGCCAATTAGGGGACACCTGGATACTGGTGACATCAGCGATTGACATTTCATCTGTCAAGAGCTTTTGACAGATGAAATATCAGCGTTTGACAGCTCTGTGAATGTTTCCCCTGGTTGGGGAGTCTTGAACCAGGGGTCACAGTCTCAGAATAAGGGGTAGGCCATTTAGGACTGAGATGAGGAGAAATTTTTTCACTCAGAGGATGGTGAATCTTTGGAATTCTCTACCGTAGAGGGCTGTGGAGGCTCAGTCGTTGAGAATATTCAAGACACAGATCGATGGATTTTTGGATGTTAAGGGAATCAAGGGATATGGGTTAGTGCAGAAAAGTGGAGTGGAGGTAGAAGATCAGCCATGATCTTCTTGAATGGTGGAGCAGGCTCGAGGGGCCGAATGGCTTACTCCTCCTCCTATTTCTTATGTTCTTATGTTTAGTCACTCTGTACTTGTGTTCTGTAATTGCAGCGTGGTGGTGGTGGTTAAGACTCATTCTGTGTTCAGTTACATTTATTCATCTCTTAGACAGGACCAGAAAGCACATATCTATACTCGGTAAACAATCCACTCATTAGTGTTAAAGTATCCCTTTACTAAACAAGTAAAGTGCCACATAATAGGCTTGCCAGCAAAGTTGAAGCCTGTGGAATAAAAGGGACAATGGCAGCATGGGTACGAAATTGGCTAAGTGACAGGAAACAGAGTAGTGGTGAACGGTTGTTTTTCGGACTGGAGGAAGGTACACAGTGGTGTTCCCCAGGGGTTGGTACTAGGACCACTGCTTTTCTTGATATATATTAATGACTTGGACTGACTTGGACTTGGGTGTACAGGGCACAATTTCAAAATCTGCAGATGACACAAAACTTGGAAGTATAGTGAACAGTGAGGAGGATAGTGATAGACTTCAAGAGGACATAAATAGGCTGGTGGAATAGACGGACACGTAGCAAATGAAATTTAATGCAGAAAAGTGCAAAGTGATACATTTTGGTAGGAAGAACGAGGAGAGGCAATATAAACTAAAGGGTATAATTCTAAAGGGGGTGCATGAACAGAGAGGCCTGGGGGTATATGTGCACAAATCGTTGAAGGTAGCAGGGCAGGTTGAGAAAGCAGTTAAAAAAGCATATGGGATCCTGGGCTTCATAAATAGAGGCATAGAGTACAAAAGCAAGGAAGTTATGATGAACCTTTATAAAACACTGGTCCGTCCTCAACTGGAGTATTGTGTCCAATTCTGGACACTGCACTTTAGGAAGGATGTGAAGGCCTTAGGGAGGGTGCAGAAAAGATTTATAAAAATGGTTCCAGGGATGAGGGACTTCAGTTATGTGGATAGACTGGAAAAGTTGGGATTGTTCTCCTTAGAGCAGAGAAGGTTGAGAGGAGATTTGATGGAGGTGTTCAAAATCATGAGGGGTCTAGACAGAGTAGATAGAGAGAAACTGTTCCCATTGGCAGAATGGTCAAGAACCAGAGGACACAGATTTAAGGTGATTGGCAAAAGAACCAAAGGCGACATGAGGAAAAACTTTTTTATGCAGCGAGTGGTTAGGATCTTGAATGTACTGCCCGAGAGGGTGGTGGAGGCAGATTCAATCGTGGCTTTCAAAAGGGAATTAGATAAGTACTTGAAGGGAAAAAAAATTGCAGGGCTACGGGAAAGGGAGAGGCAGTGGGACTAGCTGAAGTGTTCTTACAGAGAGCTGAAATGGGCTCAACGGGACAAATGAACTCCTTCTGTGCTGTAACCATTCTCTGATTTTATGATTCTAGTTCTTTCTGAATTGGTACACACAGGCTTATAAATGTGCCCATAGTGTTGGTCTACTACTACTGTTATAAGTGTTGATTGTACAATTGTAATTATACACATAATGTGCACATACTTAATTCACGCATAATGTAAGGAAAACATCCCGTATTATGTTATACTCCTACATCCAGTGAAACCTTCATTATCTGCTCTTAACTGGAAATTGTCGGAATGTTGAGTCCCCATATTGCAGTCGTACACTTATGGTACATCTATCCTTGATGCAGGAAAATAAAGCCAAGTACGATAAAAATTAGAAAAACATCCTGTAATTTTGATGTCCCGTGTAAAGTTTTGTCCCATGAAAATTTTGGCAGTCAATCATGAAGGTAGATAATAGAGGTTCCACTCTATACCCATATTATATAAGGTATACAATCAAATGACGTTCAAAACAGTTTACTTTAAAATGTGTGCTCAATCAGGGAGCCTGCCGTCTATCACTATTTGTCATGACATAAGACCCACAGTCACAGAAAAAAACGCATGGAAAAAAACTGGAACAGACCACCCCTCTGATTTGTATATACTGTACACACATATACTATATAGACCGGAGGTGGGCTTGGTGTGAGCCAGGAGGCGGGTGTGGAGTTCGGTCGTCTCATGTCCTGTAACGCCAGCCCTGCTCAGTATTCTCATTATTTCGCACACCACCTGGAAAGTCTCTTTGGATGTGATACTATATTTTCTTTCACTCAAAAAACATAGAACTTGATATTAAAACAGAAAATGCTGGAAATGCTCAGCAGGTCAGGCAGCATCTGTGGAGAGAGAAACAGAGTTAACGTTTCAGGTCGATGACCCTTCATCAGAACTGGAAAAAGCTGGAGACGGAACAGGTTTTTAAGCAAGTGCAGGGGCAGGGAAAGGGGGGAGGAGAGGAAAGAACAAAAGGGAAGGTCTGTGATAGGATGAAAGGCAGGAGAGATTAAGAGACAAAAGGAATGATGGTGCAAGGCAAAAGGAGATGGTAATGGGACAAGTTAAGAAACAAAAGATGGCTTGAGATGAAGTGTAAATGGCAATGGCAGAATGAAAGACAGCTGCCATGTGAGAGAGAAAAAAAAATAAATGGAAAAAAAATAGGGGCAGAGGTTATGGTCTGAAATTGTTGAACTCAATGTTGAGTCCAGAAAACTGTAAAGTGCCTAATCGAAAGATGAGGTGCTGTTCCTCGAGCTTACGTTGAGCTTCATTGGAACAGTGTAAGAGGCCGAGGATGGTGAGGTCTGAGTGGGAGTGGAGTGGAGAATTAAAGTGACAGGCGACCAGAAGCTCAGGGTCACCCTTACGGACTGAACGGAGGTGTTCCGCAAAGCGGTCACCCAATCTGTGTTTGGTCTGCCCAATGTAGAGGAGACCACATCGTGAGCAGCGAATACAGTATACTAGATTGCAAGAAGTACAAGTAAATCGCTGTTTCACCTGGAAGGAGTGTTTGGGGCCCTGGACAGTGGGAAGGGAAGAGGTAAAAAGGCATGTGTTGCATCTCCTGCGCTTGCACGGGAAGGTGCCGGGGGAAGGGGTGTTGGGTGTAGCAGTCGGTGCAGACTCCATGGATTTTTAGATTATGAACATTTTGTTGAGGCTGCCGCGAAACACGAATTAAAGCTGAATCCATGTGTGGGAAACAAGAGACTTTTTTAATAACTGCATGGCACAAAATGGCTGAACAGACTGCTCCCAGAATTCTCTGGAAAAACCCTGAAGCCCCGCCCACTCCTGCCTTAAAGGTAAGGTGCCTTAAAGGGAAGGTGCATCGATATATTGTCCACGGACGGAAAAGTGGATAATGCCCGTTTAGGTGGCGATCCGCCACACAGCTCCTCCCAGAATCCGCTTAGGAGGTGTGGACGAGACGGTGCGGCGGTCTGATGGGCCGGCCGGAGCGGCGGCTCTTGTAGGACACCGGTGGACGTGGAATGGCCGGGCGTGGAGCAGCCGGGTGAACCGGCTTGAGGGCAGGTCGGCCGCGTGGAGGTGGACGAGCTACAGGGACCTGCTCACCGGGCTCCGAGTGTGCTGGCTTGAGTCGGTCAACCGACACTTTTTCGGTCCTGTCGCCCACTTGCAGGGTGAAAAATTTGTCCCCAGCCTGTAGCACCTTGTAGGGCCCGTTGTACGGGGGTTGAAGGGGTCCGCGGTGGGCGTCGTGCCGGACGAAAACAAACCGTGCCTGGTGCAGGCTTAGTGGGACGTGTGAGGTGGATTCGCCGTGTCGGGCAATGGGCACCGGGGCGAACTGCAGCGCCGGTGAGGCGAAGTCGTGGCGTTGCTGGTCGGCTGACCAGGGTGTCCTGGCGGTGGGCAGGAACTCGCTGGGTACGCGCAGCGGCTGACCGTACAAGAGCTCTGCTGCCGATGCGTGGAGGTCTTCCTTAACCGCGGTGCGCAGGCCGAGGAGAACCCACGGAAGTTGGTCGGTCCAGGCGCCGTCTTGGAGGCTGGCTCGAAGAGATGCCTTCAAGGATCTGTGGAACCGCTCACACAGTCCGTTGGCTTGGGGGTGGTACGCTGTGGTGGGGTGAATGGTCACCCCGAGATTGCGTGCGATGGCGGTCCAGAGTTCAGAGGTAAATTGCGGACCTCTGTCCGACGTCATGTCGGAGGAGACGCCAAACCGTGCGACCCAGGTGCTGGCGAAGGCTCTGGCGATGTCGGCGGTGGTGGTAGAGGTCAGTGGAATTGCCTCAGGCCAGCGTGTGGTACGGTCAACGATGGTCAGCAAGTGCGTGTGGCCTTGCGACAGCGGCAGGGGCCCGACGATGTCCACGTGGATGTGGTCGAATCTCCGTGAGGGGACGGTAAACTCCTCGAGGGGTGCTTTCGTGTGTTGCTGTACCTTGGCCCGTTGGCAGGCTAGGCAGGAGTTGGCCCAAGTACGCACATCCTTGCGAAGGCCGCGCCAGACAAAGCAGTTGGCTACCAATTTGATGGATGCGCGGGCGCCGGGGTGGGAGAGCTTGTGGAGAATGTCGAATACCCGGCGGCGCCAAACGCTGGGACGATGGGCCGAGGTTGACATAGGGATATGTCGCACTTGACCGTGACTGCGGTCGGCCCACAGGCGACGTCGGCCAGGCGTAGCCCTGGTAGGTTGGTGGGTGCGGAGAGCAGATCAGGGTCGATGATCTGGTCTGCTGTGAGTTGAGCATAGTCGACTGCCAGGTGTGTGGCGTGGATGGCGGGGCGGGAGAGGCAGTCGGCTACCACATTGTCTTGGCCGGAGACGTGTTGGATGTCCGTGGTGAACTCAGACACTGCCGCGAGCTGGCGCTGCTGCCTGGCGGACCAGGGATCGGTTGTCTTTGCCATTGCGAATGTCAGGGGCTTGTGGTTGACAAACGCAGTGAAGGGGTGGCCCGCAAGCAAAAACCGGAAATGGCGGACCGCCAGGAACAGCGCGAGGAGCTCGCAGTCGAAGGTGCTCTACTTGACCTCCAGGGGGCGTAGTTGGCGGCTGAAGAAGGCAAGTGGTTGCCAGGCGCCGTCGACACACTGCTCATACACGGCGCCGACCGCGTGGTCGGAGGCGTCCGTGGCGAGCGCTACCCTGGCATTGGGCCGTGGGTGCGCGAGCAGGGTGGCGTTGGCGAGCGTGGTCTTGGTGGAGTCGAAGGCGGCGGACGCGTCTGCCGTCCATTCGACCGCCATCTTGCCGCTGTTGCCCCGGAGGGCTTCATACAGGGGCCTCATGAGGGACGCCGCTTTGGGGATGAAGTGGTTATAGAAATTCACCATCCCGAGGAACTCCTGGAGGCCTTTGATGGTGGTGGGGCGGGGAAATTGTTGGACGGCCTGCACCTTGGTGGGCAGGGGAATGGCCCCAGCATGGGTGATGTGGTGGCCGAGGAAGTCGATCTTGTCCAGGCCGAACTGACATTTGGCTGGACTGAGGATGAGCCCGTGGTCGCTGAGGCGCCCGAACTGGATGCGAAGGTGTTCGAGGTGTTCCTGCTTGGAGGAACTGGCTACCAGGATGTCGTCCAGGTAGACGAACAGGAACTTCAGGTCCCGAAGGACCGAGTCCATGAGCCGTTGGAATGCCTGGGCCGCGTTTTTGAGGCCGAAGGGCATCCGCAGGAACTCGAACAGGCCGAAGGGGGTGATTACGGCCGTCTTGGGGACGTCCGCGGGGTGGACGGGGACTTGGTGGTAGCCGCGCACCAGGTCGACCTTGGAAAAGACTGAGCGGCCGGCCAGTCTAGCCGAGAAGTCCTGAATGTGCGGCACGGGGTACCGATCAGGGGTGGTGGCGTCGTTGAGGCGGCGGTAATCCCCGCAGGGGCGCCAACCTCCGCCTAGTTTGGGGGCAATGTGGAATGGGGAGGCCCAGGGACTGTTGGAGCGGCGGATGATGCCGAGCTGTTCCATGGTGGCAAACTCGGTCCGCGCGATCTCCAGTTTGGTCGGGTCCAGCCTGCGGGCGTGGGCGTACACTGGGGGGCCTGTGGTGGGGATGAAGTGTTCCACCCCGTGTTTGGCGGCCTCCACGGAGAAGGTCGGATTGGTAAGGGCCGGGAATTCGGCCAGGAGGGCCGAGTAGTCATCCGTGGCCCGGGCGTGGCACTGTGACGCCATGTCGGCGGGTTGACGGGGGGTCATGGCGCCCAGGATGGGGGACATGGTGTTCATGTCCACGAGGCGGTGACGAGGGATGTCTACCAGTAGGCCGTGGGCGCACAGGAAATCTGCGCCGATGAGAGGGGAGAGCACCTTGGCAGTGATGAACTCCCATCGGTAGTGGTGACCAGCGAGGTCAAGGGTGACTGTCCGGGTGCCATACGTCCGGATTTCCGAGCCGTTAGCAGCAGCCAACGCCGGTCCTCGTTCGCCCTTTTGGATGTCGAGGGAGGAGGCCGGGATGATGCTGTGCTGAGCCCCAGTGTCGCACAGGAACCGGCGTCCGGTTTTGTCATCCATGACGAACAGCAGGGAGCCCGCGTGGCCCACGGCCATCGCGGGGGCTGGTAAGGGGGCGGACTTGAAAGAGCAGGGAGGTGTGCACCGTTGTGCCCTAGCGCCGAACCGTGCGTGGTAGTAACAGTGGCCCAGGCTAGTGGGGCGTGAAGGCCCCGTGGGCCTGGTGGCAGGCCCTTTTGGCCGCGTGGTGGCCGGTGAGGGCGCGCCCAGGCATTGGCTGCCAGGTCCGGAGTGACGTCGCGGCTGGAGTGAGCGGACAGCAGCTTGTCGGCCTCATCGGCCAGGGCTTCCAGGTTCGTGAGGCCGGACGCCACGATCGCTGGGCGGATGCTGAGAGGGAGCTGGCGGATGAACAGCATGCGGAAGAGGGATCTGGGTGGGCTCTCGTCAGTGAGGGAGAGCATGTGGGAGAGGAGGTCTGACGGTGAGGCATCACCGAGGCCTGGAAGGTCGAGGAGGTGGCAGTTTCGCTGATATGCCGAGGCCGTAAATTTTTTAAGGAGCGCTGTCTTGAGATGTGCGTACTTGCCTTCCTCTGGTGGGTTCTGCAGCGTTGTCCAAACCTTCGAAACTGTGGAGCTACCGAGTGATGTGACGAGATAGTCGTACTTCGTCCCATCTGTGGTGATGCTTCGCAGCCGGAAGCGCGATTCAGCTTGGAGAAACCAGGCTTCAGGCTGGTTTTCCCAAAACTCCGGCAGTTTCACGGAAACTGCGTTCGTGTCCGCCATTGCAGTGCTCGGAATACGTTCTGAGCGTCGGGGTCACCAATGTTGAGGCTGCCGCGAAACACGAATTAAAGCTGAATCCATGTGTGGGAAACAAGAGACTTTTTTAATAACTGCATGGCACAAAATGGCTGAACAGACTGCTCCCAGAATTCTCTGGAAAAATCCTGAGGCCCCGCCCACTCCTGCCTTAAAGGTAAGGTGCCTTAAAGGGAAGGTGCATCGATATATTGTCCACGGACGGAAAAGTGGATAATGCCCATTTAGGTGGCGAGCCGCCACAATATACTCTTATTAAAAACTGGACAGGCTGTTTGGGGGGGAAGCTGTGGAAAAACACTCAAGCTGAAGGTGGCTGACGTAACCAGTTTGCATTCGTATGGTAACAGACAGTCCTTGGGAACAATGGCCCGAGAGGCCCACTCCCAATTCATGAATAACAAGGCTGGCAACTCATTGTTTCTGAAGAAGATGAGCTCATTAAGTTAAATCGGCTGGGAGATCAAAACGAGATCTAAACCATCCAAACCTGGGAGGAGGCCTGGAAACCATTTCCCTGAGACCATGTGTCCATTAAAACCACAGACAGCGGTCTGTGTATTGAAGGGGTATATCAGAGAGCCGTTTTGGATAGTTCTCTCTCTCTCTCCTGCCCTCCCCACAACGGAACATCAAGAGGAGCTGAGCCTTGCTCTTCCAACCGAGACGGACTTCGACTCAGACTGGGACTCGCATGCCGCAAGGCCGGTACGGAACCAGGTAGCCGAGACATACGGGAGGAAGCTACAAGCAAGATCAAGGGCAATCTAGGTGAGCATTGCCAAGCCTGCACACCCACAAGATCACTTAGCTGTGTGAGGGGGTGTCAAACCAGAGGGGGTTTAGCGTTGGAAGGGTCCTGTGATAGTTTAGTTCACGGGAGGGTGTTTTTAGGCCATGGTAAGTCAGCACGGCAGGGGCTTGTTGGACAAGTCAGGGTTGTACTGTTTTAATCTTACCCTCTCTTGATCTTTTCATTGCTAACTGCCGCCGTGACATCGGCCAGCTCAATTTCTCTGCTCCCCTCACTCACTCCAACCTACCTCCCTCTGAACTTGCAGCACTCCATTCTCTCCGATCCAACCCTGACATTGTCATTAAACCTGCTGACAAGGGTGGCGCTGTTGTTGTTTGGCGTACCGACCTCTACCTAGCGGAAGTTGAACGCCAACTCTCTGACACCTCCTCCTACCTCCACCTGGACCATGACCCCACTACCGAACATCAAGCCACCGTGTCCAAGACTGTCACTGACCTCATCTCCTCTGGAGATCTTCCCCCCACGGCCGCCAACCTCATAGTTCCCCAACCCCGCACAGCCCGCTTCTACCTCCTTCCCAAGATCCACAAACAGGACTGCCCCGGTAGACCCATCGTTTCAGCCTGTTCTTGCCCCACGGAACTTATCTCTTCCTATCTCGACTCTATTTTTTCTCCCCTTGTCCAGTCTCTTCCCACCTACATCCGCGACTCTTCCGATGCCCTCCGCCATTTTAACAGTTTCCAGTTTCCCGGCCCCAACCGTCTCCTCTTCACTATGGACGTACAATCCCTCTACACTTCCATTCCCCACCAGGATGGCCTGAGGGCGCTCCGCTTCTTCCTTGAACAGAGGCCCAACCAGTCCCCATCCACCACCACCCTCCTCCGCCTGGCTGAACTTGTTCTCACATTGAACAACTTCTCCTTTGACTCTACCCATTTCCTCCAAATTAAAGGTGTTGCTATGGGTACCCGCATGGGTCCTAGCTATGCCTGCCTTTTCGTGGGATATGTGGAACACTCTTTGTTCCAGTCCTACTCGGGTCCCCTCCCTCACCTCTTTTTCCGGTACATTGATGACTGTATCGGTGCCGTCTCCTGCTCTCGCCCTGAACTAGAACATTTCATTCACTATGCTTCCAATTTCCACCCTTCCCTCACCTTCACATGGTCCATCTCCGACTCTTCCCTTCCCTTCCTCGACTTCTCCATCTCCATCTCTGGGGATAGGTTATTGACTAACATTCACTACAAGCCCACCGACTCCCACAGCTACCTGGACTACACTTCCTCCCACCCCGCCTCCTGTAAGGACTCTATTCCATTCTCCCAGTTTCTCCGTCTCCGCCGCATCTGCTCTGATGATGCCACCTTCCATACCAGTGCTTCCGACATGTCTTCCTTTTTCCTCAACCGAGGATTCCCCTCTACCGTGGTCGACACGGCCCTCGACCGTGTCCGTTCTATCTCCCGCACATCTGCCCTCACCCCTGCCCCTCCCTCCCGGAACCACGATAGGGTTCCCCTTGTCCTCACCTTTCACCCCACCAGCCTCCACATTCAACGGATCATCCTCCGCCATTTCCGCCACCTCCAGCGTGATCCCACCACCAAACACATCTTCCCCTCACCTCCCCTTTCAGCATTCCGCAGGGACCGCTCCCTCCGCGACACCCTAGTCCACTCCTCTACCACCCCCAGCACCCCTTCCCCTTCGCCCGGCACCTTCCCGTGCACGCGCAGGAGATGCAACACATGCCCTTATACCTCCCCTCTTCCCACTGTCCAGGGCCCCAAACACCCCTTCCAGGTGAAACAGCGATTTACTTGTACTTCCTGCAATTTAGTATACTGTATTCGCTGCTCACGATGTGGACTCCTCTACATTGGGGAGACCAAACGCAGATTGGGTGACCGCTTTGCGGAACACCTCCGTTCAGTCCGTAAGGGGGACCCCGAGCTCCCGGTGGCCTGTCACTTTAATTCACCGCTTCACTCCCACTCTGACCTCACCGTCCTCGGCCTATTACACTGTTCCACGGAAGCTCAGCGTAAGCTCGAGGAACAGCACCTCATCTTTCGTTTAGGCACGCTACAGCCCTCTGGACTCAATATCGAGTTCAACAATTTTAGATCATAACCTCAGCTCCAATCACATTTATATTTTATTTTATCCACCCTTTTATTTGTCCAACTGTACTGTTGTGTTCACACCGCTCGTACTGTCTGCGAGTGGAGTGGTTTTGTCAACCTTAATAAACACTGTACAGGGGAGCCCGAAAACGCTGTCAGTGTTCCAATCTGTCCTCAGTAATCCCTATCGTCCAGAACTTGTACAAGAATTGGCGATTGCGGCAGGGCCTATAGGAAATTGGCCACCGCAGAAACCGGTTACATGGGGGTGATAGAGGAGTGGACCAGGGTGTCGCGGAGGGAGCGGTCCCTTCGGAATTCTGAAAGGGGAGGTGAGGGGAAGCTGTGTTTGGTGGTGGGATCACACTGGAGGTGGCGGAAATGGTGGAGGCTGATCCCGTGAATGTGGAGGCTGGTGGGGTGAAAGGTGAGGACCAGGGGAACCCTATCGTGGTTCCGGGAGGGAGGGGAAGGGGTGAGAGCAGAAGTGCAGGAAATGGAATGGACATGGTCAAGGGCCATGTCAAACACAGTAGAGCGGAATCCTCGGTTGAGGAAAAAGGAAGACATGTCGGAAGCACTAGTATGGAAGGTGGCATCGTCAGAGCAGATGCGGCGGAGATGGAGAAACTGGGAGAATAGAATAGAGTCCTTACAGGAAGCGGGGTGGGAGGAAGTGTAGTCCAGGTAGCTGTGGGAGTCAGTGGCCTTGTAGTGAATGTTTGTCAATAGCCTATCCCCAGAGATGGAGACAGAAAAGTCGAGGAAGGGAAGGGAAGAGTCAGAGATGGACCATGTGAAGGTGAAGGTGTGAAGGAATAAGCCATATTCAGAAAAATACACCATTCTATGAAAGAATTCTAGCCTTATTAAAACATGACAAACTAGGTCTGGAAATCTAGAAACCTGGCTATGAAAAGCTGTACTGTTAACAGCATTCAGGCTATTGGGATAAGATAAGTTGTTGACACTGAATCAATAACCTTATTGAAACAGGAGGTTGGAAGCTCATGAAGTCTGAAGCTTTGGAAAGAACACAATGGTACACTCTGTTAAGGTGTCCTAAATTACACTTTGGAAAGAAACACAGAAAATTAAGAAACATATGCCTTCGTAAAAATGAGATCAAATGAAACACAGGAGACACGATTCTGTGTTGCAACCAGCTGAGGTAACTAAGAATTGCATAGATCACCCTGGTTGAGGTGTTTTAATTTACACGTCATAAAAAGACACAAACAGAAGACCTTGGTAAGAATGACATCAAATAGATGCACCTGCTGTTACACTGTTTTTTATGATAAGCTTCGAACACCTAAAGGAGAGACATGAGTCTGCATTGCTACCAGCTGAACTGACTGTAAGAATAGCAGGGGTCAGCAGAAAAATGACTAGAGATAATTAGCTTACATCAGCAGAAAACTTCAAAGGAAATACCACTGAGAAAGGATATAAATATTGAACTTTTAAATGGGATGATAGATTCGCTGTAAAGGGGCAAAGCGATTCTCAGGCTTCAGAGGCAAGCTCTGTAAGTCTATAACTCTTTGTACCTCGGGGATCAAGGTATTGTACTGTATTTGATTTTGGTGGATATCCTGGAATAAGACTAAGAACCGTAAAAATGTAACGAAGTTAAGCTTTGAGAATAAGGATCTCTGATAATAAGATTGTAAAAGCTTACTCTTTTTGGAACTGTTAATGTTGCGATTGAAACACCTACTGGAATTACATGTCGGTTCTTTAATAAATCTATATATTTTTAGAATTGTCTCACATAATACTTCTGTATCAAACTCGCGAACTCAATCTCTGTACGCTCTTTGGTGAGGAGTTGCAGAATTCTGGGGGAGTTATCCGGACCCTCATAATATCCGGAAGGTTACAGTCTAGCTAAACTTATTAAAAGTGCTATCTGGAGGACGGTAACATTTTCAGGTTGTTCCTTTCCTTTAGGGAGAGATGGTCTGGACCTTTAGACCCAATTAAGCATCTTTAGGATTCGGCTACTTCAAACTTTAGTTGAAAGTGAACGTCTGGGGAATATGCCTGATCTGGGGTAGCCCTAAAGGGGCTAGGACTAGTAATTATCCCTTCAAGGGAAGGGTGGAAATTGGAACCAATGTGAATGAAATTTTCTAGTTCAGGGCGAGAGCAGGAAACAGCACCGATTCAGTCATCAATGTACTGGAAAAAGAGGTGAGGGAGGGGACCTGAGTAGGACTGGAACAAAGAATGTTCCACATATCCCACGAAAAGGCAGGCATAGCTAGGACCCATGCGGGTTCCCATAGCAACACCTTTAATTTGGAGGAAGTGAGTGGAGTCAAAGGAGAAGCTGTTCAATTTAGAACTTGGTATTGTCTCTCTGTAACTGCGGTCTTTCAAGCCTCTGAACTCTTTTCTCAGGACAGAGGCTGAATCAGAATCAGACTATCATCCACAAAGCCCAGGTCACCTGACACACTGGAATCAAACTCAATCGTACGTATAATCTGGCCTCCACTCTGCATTCAGCTGAGCAGGGAGTCTGGAATCTGATTGTTGTGCTGTTCTTGTGAAGACATAAAAAGGGACAATCATAAAAGCAAATGCTGAATGAACTTGAAGGTATATTCATCCACCTATATCATCAGTTTCATCTTCTAATGTCATCATATTGGCAGTGTGAAATTAAGAGGGAAGGGAAATTAAAAAACTGCAAACCCTCAGACTTGCCCACCCATTTCACCATCTCCTGCTACCTCTCAAGTCCTTTTAGCTCTATAGCACTTAAACTGGGAGATTTTTTGGATAGTTACAGGTCTTTCTGCAGTGGCGAGGGGTTGTCTTCTGATAAAAGAGCCTTCTCCTGCAGAGACATATGAGACTTTAATTACTGATAGTAGTGTTGGGAAACTGTCCAATATTAGTTGACTCCTCACCCTGCACATTAATAAGGAGCTGTGATCAAATAGCACGGTAGCTGCTTAATGTTTCTTCATGCATTATATCCTTTCAAGCACCTGTGTGGAATCAGTGTAGGTAGATTGTGACGAGGGAGATATTCCTAAATGGGCAGGAGACACTGAATGATTATGTTATCTAATTTGTCTACATTCTGGGCCAGGATACATCAGGTTGTCGCCAAGGATCTCATAAACAACTTTATAGGTGTAACAGTTCACAATTACTTCCCCCTCCTGCATTGAATCCACATCCTGTGGACAGTGCTGCCAGAGTTCATGGCCTCAGCCACCTCTTGCTCTGTATGCTACAATCTCGAGTGCCTTCCTTCCATGCTGGTGATTGGCCTCATCATCAAAGCAGGGTGCCCTATGTTTGCAAAATATTTTAAATCCGACACTAGTTATTTCTCCACAAAAGCAGAATACTGCGGATGCTGGAAATCTGAAATAAAACCAGAAAATGCTGGAAATACTCAGCAGGTCAGGCAGCATCTGTGGAGAGAGAAACAGAGTTAACGTTTCAGGTCAATGACCTTTCGTTTGTGTTCTGACAAAAGGTCATTGACCTGAAACGTTAACTCTGTTTCTCTCTCCACAGATGCTGCCTGACCTGCTGAGTATTTCCAGCATTTTCTGTTTTTATTATACTAGTTATTTTCATTGGCGTCTGTTATTTTGACCTCTGGTACAAATAACTCTCCACAATTTTTGTAATAAAGTTGCAGACTTTCCAAGTGGCATACTTTACTCTTTAGTGTTTCCTGCGCAGGCTTTCCCACAGAACCAAGAAGCTGCCGCCCCTTTAAACTGCCTCAGGCTTTTATAGCCTGTGGCAGTTTTCTAATTTCCTGGCCCTCCTTCTCTGCACTCGCCCATGTAACTGTCCCCCCATATTAAAATTAACCACAACAGGAAATCAGGCCGCTAACCAGTGAGCACGGGGGATGGGGGGCGTTTCCAGTGTTTATGTTCCAATCCCCAACAAAGACCCCAGGAAAATTGGTCCTAATATCAGTTTGGGTATATGCACAGTGCGATGACCAGATCTAGTTTGAGTAGGTTATAGGTTAACTTTTGTGAGGTGAGGCTCCCGGCACCAGAGTTTCAATCAACGGGAGTGTGAATTAGAGAACTGAGGATGGAGGTCAGCATGTCTTGATTTGCAGTGCTCCCAATTTTCAGGTCGTTAAAAGTAATCAGGGGGAAAACAGGAGCATGGAGCACCGTGTATCACAGCATTTATCCTTGTAAGTCCATGTGTTGGAGTCTAGAGTGACAACAATGCAGAACTGATCAAATGTTTTGGTTTAAAAACAATACCTGTCATTTCATTAAATCATCTGTATTCTTGTCCAATCAACAGATTGCAAGCTGAAGAGAAGCCCCAATGCAGCAATGCTATCTGTTCAATTTTTGTCATCTTCACTTTGATGTGAAATTACGGGCACCAAATAAATGTCAGGCTTGTGCTGTACATGCCAATTAGGAACTACACTAGTGCTGTCAGAATTGATTTATTTGTGTTCACGACGGCCGTCAGAGGATACAGACTTGCCCATGAGCTTGATTTGAACCCAAGCTTGCAGAATTGACGTGAGAGTGATTGAGAAGAGGCTGCTAACACAGCAGCCTTAAACTGCACAGTAAATGTTTCTTCTTGTAGACAGCACTACATTGTGGAAGTAGCACAGTAGTTGCCTCCTGACAGGAAAGCTGTGGAGGCAGATCCCAGGGGTAGCCGTCACTCAATTCCATTGGGCTAGAAATTCGTGGCCGCCACGAGAGTTGCCGATGTCACTAGTTAACGGCCTCTGAAAATGGTCGAAGCAGTAGAAGAGAAAAATTCGCGCTGGGGACTAAAGATTTTTAGCCCAGCGCTAACTCACCGTGTAACGCCCTCCTGGTGCCGTTAGTGCTGGCATCGGTAGCGAAGTTGGCGTCCAGAAGCGGCGTTCCATCCTCCAACAGCCTCTGGAAGTGAGCCAATGAGTTTGCTAGGCATTGTGGGACTTGGAGGAGCACACACGTGGCTTTGCCAGGATATCGGGCTACCCCATGGTTCAGGGCGCCATCGACTGCCCAAATGTGGCTTTGTGGGCGCCGCATATCAATGGTGAGATGTACCGTAACCGCAAAGGGTACTACTCACTTAATGTGCAGTTGGTTGCAACCACACCCAGCACATCATGATGGTAAATGCCCGATATCCTGGCAGCCATCATGATGCCTTCATCCTGCACCAGTCCACTGTACCAGCAATCTTCCAGCCACCATGTCGAACAGGAGGGTGGCTGCTGGGCAACAAGGGCTATTCACTCTACACCTGGCTGATGACAGCCCTCCGCAACTCCACCACTCATGGCCAGCACTCATATAATGAGAGCCATGCTGCCACGAGGAACCTCATCGAGCAGACCATCAGGGTGCTCAAGCAAATGTTCCGCTGCTTTGACCGCTCGGGAGGAGCCCTCTAGTACTCGCCAGAGTGGGTGTCCCAATTTGTGGTGGTCTGCTGATTCCACCACATCATGAGGACGCAACTCTTGTCGTCATGGGTTCTGCGACCACCTCAGGATGAGGAGGAGGAAGGGAGGAGGCAGCCTTCAAATCCCTGTTCCAGACGGGTTGCCCGTGAGCGCATCGTCAGACTCCAGTTCCCCTGAATGAAACACCAGATCCCAGATGCTCAACATTTCCCCACCTTACCTTCCCTCTGTCACGGAACATCACAGCGTCTGCTTGGCCACAAAGCTGAAATGAAAGCCACCTCAAAACAAACATTCCAAACATAATTTCTAAATTATTAATTCCAAAACTACATAAAAGAGTCAACTAATTACCCTTGTGCATTCCCTTCGTGCCTGTCTTTCATGTGCCTTTGCCTATGCTAGTGCTCCTACACAGTGTTGCCCCAGTGGCTGTAGCATGGCTGGTGGAAGGTTGCTGACTTTCAGTGGGCGAACTGCAGATGGGCTTGCAAGACGACCTCGAGCAGCTCTGGGTCTAGAAGGCCCGGCTATAGACCATACCACCTCGGCATGGGCGGCAGCAGTCTGGGCTGGCTGGCTAACAGGCAACAGCAAGAACACTGGCGAAGCAGTGGTGGAAGTACAAATCCCGAGAGAGGTTTAGCAGGTTTGTGCACCACAGAGTCACTGGCACTCCCCCGGGGCAGCGCCTCAGCAATCTTAGTAATCTGTTGGAGGACAGATTGCTGGACTGCTGTGAGACCCTGCAAGCCCCTTTCCACACTGGTAAATGCAGCCATCATGGCAGCAGTTTAAGCTTGCGTGAGAGCAGTCTGAGATTGTGTGGCAGCAAGCTGAGCCTGCAAGACAGAAGTCTGAGCTTCCACTGCGGCACTCAGGTGTTGTGTCGCTTCTGCTTGTGCGGCAATGGAAGCTGAGACATTGTCCATCAGATGCCGCATCATGGTTGGGTCCACAAGTGCTCTAATGGAGTTGCCCACCACTTCCATCCTAGAAATCATGGGCTCCAAGATCTGCGCAAAGCTCTGTCCAAGATTGGAGCCGAACTCCTCCATGCTCCTTGACAGTGACAAGAGGCTCTCTGGCAGGCCTGCCAATGCACCAAACATTTCTGTGTGCATGCCCATCAACCCTTTTTCTGAAGGCCGCCCCATCGAATTCCAGGGCCCCAAACACTCCATCCAGGTGAAACAGCGATTTACTTTTACTTCTTGCAATTTAGTATACTGTATTCGCTGATCACGATGCAGTCTCCTCTATATTGGGGAGACTGGGTGGGTGACTGCTTTGCGGAACACCTCCGTTCAGTCCGCAAGGGTGACCCCGAGCTTCCGGTCGCCTGTCACTTTAATTCTCCGCTTCACTCCCACTCTGATCTCTCCGTCCTCGGCCTCTTTCACTGTTCCAATGAAGCTCAACGTAAGCTCGAGGAACAGCACCTCATCTTTCGATTAGGCACTTTAGAGCCTTCTGGACTCAACATCGAGTTCAACAATTTCAGACCATAATCTCTGCCTCTATCTTTTTTTTTCTCTTTTTTTTATCTCTCTCTCACATGGCGGCTGTCGATCATTCTGCCATTGCCATTTACACTTCATCTAGAGTCATCTTTTGTTTCTTAACTTGTCCCATTACCATCTCTTCTTGCCTTGCACCATTATCCCTTTTGTCTCTTAATCTCTCCTGCCTTCTATCCTATCACAGACCTTCCCTTTTGTTCTATCCTCCCCTCCCCCCTTTCCCTGATCCTGCACTTGCTTAAAAACCTGTTACATCTCCAACTTTTTCCAGTTCTGACGAAGGGTCATCAACCTGAAACATTAACTCTGTTTCTCTCTCCACAGATGCTGCCTGACCTGCTGAGTATTTCCAGCATTTTCTGTTTTTATTCCATCGAAGTCTTTGTCTGGCTCCTCTGCAGCAGAACTCGTGTGCACCCTGGCCCTCCGGGGAGCTGGCACCTACGCTACCCTTTCGCCCTGCTCTTGCTGCAGCCCAGTCGTGCCCATTGACTCACCACATGCAGATCTCACCTCTATACTATGCTCTAAAGTGTGCAGTGCCATTTTCTGAGCTGGTGTCTGCGAGTGTCAGATCGAGTGACGGTGTCTCTTCTTCTCTATCACTCTCCTCCTTTTATTATTCCTGCACAGGCTGGGCTGGTTGGAGTTCTTAGGTATCTGAAAGGAGAAAGCACAAGGGTAGGGATGTGGTGAGGGGAGGAGAGGAAGCAAGGTGTGCATGCTTACATCATCAGCAGCTTGTAAGTTATAAGAGATTGTGGGATGAGGAGGAAGTGGGATGTGAGAAGAAGGATTAGGTATGACCATACCATCATCATCAATGCTTTCAGCCTCGCCGATCACCACGGGCTCAGTGATGGCCTTTCCAATTATATCCAGAACTGTCTCCTCCAGCTGGGTCAGGTTCTGCAGCCATGTTTGCCCCTGCCTGTTAGCTGCTGCTGGCACCAGTTATGCACCTCCTTGGCCTGCAAGAGAAAGGGAAGATTGCGAGTGAGTTTGGTGCAAGGTGTTTGGGTGATGTGCCTGTCATGGTTGAATAGCTGGCAGTGTGTGCAAGGTGTGAGGTGTGGGTGTGAGGCTTGCAACAGTGGTAAATATATGAGGTGATGTGAAGCTATGAATGTGAGTGCAACCTGGCCAGGCAGTGGTGGAGGAGCAAGAACTGGAAGAGGAAGAAGGCAGTGATGCTGAAGTCACAGCACCATCCCTTGATTTCACTCTCATAGTCCTAATTGATAGAGGTTGTTGATAGGTGAGTGATGGGGGGTGGGGGGGTGCATTGAGGCTAGTGGTGCAGCTGGTGGGATATGGCATTTGATGATGAATTTACTGACCTTGACTGCTCATGTGAGGTCATTGTGGCACTGCATTCATGTCCTCAGGGGTTGACTTCTGGCATTGACCGCCATGGCTACCTGCTCCCACTGCCTTCTGAGAGTTTGTCTGGAGGGCCTCCTGTGGCTAGAGAGCCTCTCTCCTCCTGTCCACCTCCTCCACCAAGGCCTCCAGTGCAGCATCTGGGAACCTTGGAGCACGCTCTCTCCCCTGTTGCACCATTAGTCAGTGTTCTTGCAGGTCAGTTTCTCTTCCCCAGCCACTTCCAGCGCCTGATTCCAGCCACAATGCCCCTCCCCTTTAAGGCTCAGCCACTCAACAGTGCATTTAGTGCTTCCTCAACGCTGCAATCATTTAAATTAGCAGGCAGCTGCCTGCATCAGAAGCTATGGGCACGGGTTAATCGCGCACCGCAATCCCCACACCCTTTTTCGGGGGCTATCGAATTTAGACCATTTGTACCTTCAAGACTTCCATAGGAATTAACTCTTCGGTTAGATAGTACAGTCCAATTACAAGGTGTCTCCAGATTGTTGCCATAGAGATAGCAATTTCTACTTCAAATCATTAAACATTTAAGGAATTCAAACTGCCAATTTTTATGTGAGAATCCTAAGTCTGGAATCAGAGACCTCCACATATTTTTACAATAACCAGAATTTCACTGTGGCCACAATGAAAGTCAGGTTTTCACAATTTAATAGGTTAGTTAACCTCAATAATTCCAATTTAATTCAGACCAATATTTATTAACTAAGCACAATTCATAACAGATAAAATAATCAAAATAGCACGTGCTTACAAAAACCCAGTTAATTGTGTCAAGTTTTTTCAGGTGCCTTTCCAAATGACTGCAAAAATACTGAATATAACTGAAGAAAAAAATAGTTTTCACAAACCAAATTAAATCAAAGTGCTGTGGAAAGTTTAAATTGACCGATACCAGACATCATAGCAACCATAACGTCAAGGCTGAATCTTATTATTTTAAACAAACTGTCTTCCGCTTTTACAGTTGCACAAGTAAGACTGCTTTAGTCAGAACAAATCCACACCAGCGTCTTTAACCTAAAATGTAAATCACAAAGTTTTCCCCACTTCTAGGTGCACAAACTTAAATTGAAATGAACATGCTCAAAAAACATATTCACACTTTCATGCAACTTAGAAATATTGATCTCTGTAATGGTCTATGAACTCAAAAAGTGCCAAATTTTTACGTGATATTTCCAGTCGCGAGCCCAAGGAATATTCAGTTTAAATCAGTTCAAAACCAAAAACATGACTCTAAGTATCTCAAGAATAATACTCATGTGTATACATACATAGAGCAAACAATTAACAAACTTAAAACAGCACATGTTTATAGAAAATCCATTGATTAAAATGCTTAAAATACTTCCAATCATCAAAGACTAGACTACAGAGGGTTAAACTGGTTTTATCTCTGTGAACACAAAGGGTGGCGCTGACAATAAAAACAAACATCACTCAGACACTTTTTTTAAGACAGACTTTCAAAAAAAGTTATCAAAGACAAGACTGCAGAGGTTTAAACTGCTTATAGCTCTGTTAAACATTGGCAAACTTCCACACATTCACACACCCTTTCAGACTTTTAAATTCTCCTCCAGCTCCTGCATTTCCTTTTGACAGTGTGTACCTGGGACTGTCGTGTCTCCAGCACTGTGTCGGTTCCCCTGTTATTGTTTGAGGACCCCACCTAAGGCACTGGTTAATTCCTCTACCTTTTGTTTAAACATTTATTTAAACCCTCCTGATCTTGCTTGGCTTTACATGTTAATTTTCTTGCACCTTCGGGTTGAAGATAATCTGCTGACATGGCTAAGGCCATGCTTTCTTTGTTTTTTTCTAATTGGGTTTTCCAAATTTTTGATGCAATCGCTCTCTGTTTGGGTGTTTTGGTCTAATTGAATTTATAGGCTGTAGCTGCGATTGCTCGCTGCTTCTAATTTAACCACCTCCCCTAGCTGTTCTATGTTTTCTGTTTGCTCAATCTGCTCCCGGGATTGACTACCGTCTATAACTCGGTCACAACCAAAATCCCCATCTTCATATGTACCTCTCCCTGGTCAGAAACCAGTTAATCTATTAACACTGCTCATTTCCGAACCTTTAACTCATGCCAACCCAGGAGACGCCAATTTTTATGGATTTTCTCCGTGGTTACCATCACAACAAAGGGTTGTTAGTCCGGCGACAATAACTCCACTTATGATTCACACACATGTGTTTTTTATAATAACAAGATTCATTACATTGACTGATAACGGTCTTCTATATTATATTAAATGACAAGATGACATGCAAATAATACAACCTGGTTCCCAGGCTCTGACAACCTCAAGAGCGCATTCCGCCCCAAGAGAATAACACATCCCATTCTCAAGACCTGGAGCGACCAGCTCCAGCCCTCCAAGCGCTCCGTGTAGCTGTATGCCTCTTGCACCCCACCCCCCACAAGAATGCTCCGCCTTAAAGGGGGAAACAGGTTCTACTATACTATAATACAAACTTGCTCTGTGTCTACTTACTACATAGATTGCATGCTTAGCTGAGGTCACATTTTAGGTGTTTACCCCACTTATAACCTTTGCCTCTAAAAGAAAGACTTGAATTTATATAACACCTTTCATGACCACCAGACATCCCAAAGCACTTTACAGCCAATGAAGTACTTCACTGTTGTAATGTAGGAAATGTGGCAGCCAATTTGTACACAGTAAGCTCCCACAAACAACATGATAATGACCAGGTAATCTGTTTTAGTGATGTTGATTGAGGGATAAATATTGGCCAGGACACCAGGATAACTTCCCTGCTCTTCTTCGAAATAGTGCCATGGTATCTTTTACATTCACCTAAGAGAACAGACGGGGCCTTGGTTAACGTCTCATCCAAAAGACGGCACCTGTGACATTGCAGCACTCCCTCAGTACTACACTGCAGTGTCAGCCTAGATTTTTGTGCTCAAGTCTCTGGAGTGGGACTTGACCCACAACCTTCTGACTCAGAGGTGAGGGTGCTACCAACTTTTTTTAATATATTATTTATTGAATATTAAAAACATTTACAACATCATGATCATTCCATTGTATCATACAAATCCATTCCACCGCTCTGCACAGCATTTCCTCCACCACATATTAACATCAAAACCTGAAATTTAATTTGTCTCCGATAACATATACTAATCCATTGTACTTTAAAAATTGATCAGTAATCATGGCTCCGAATAAGGGAAGTGTGCCTGATAATCCCCACCATCATTTAATCTCCGGCCCTTCCCTCCTCTAATGCTCCTTCCCAACGTTTCCGGGCAGCTGTTGCTTTCTCCTGCAGCCGCCGACTCTTTTTCACCTCCTGTTTGAACCTTCCCTGCAGTTTCAGCCTCTTCCTCACATTAGGTTTGGGCCAAGGAGCTGCCCCTTCTCCCTCCTTCTGCTCCTCACTAATCTTTCCCTTTCCACACGATGCCACCCCACCCCCCACTTCCATGTCTCTGTCCCCCTCTGACTCCTCACTCTCGAGCTCTTCTGTAACCTCCCGTCCCTGCTCCCCGTCAGATACATAATCTCCCTTAGAGAGTCTTCCTGCTATCACGGTTTCTCCAACAGTGCCACTCCCTTCGGCCTCATCTCCACCGCTGACGCTTGCTCCCCAATTTTTCTCTCTCTGGGACAATGGCGCACCTATCTTGCTCCCTTCTGGCGTCTTTGTCTCCCCGCTCCCGTCCTACTGCCCCTTTAAGTCTCCTGCCTCTTGCACCCTCTCCTTGTCTTTCCCCCTCCTGCTGCCCGAGATTCCGACTCCCCGTCTTTCTTTGGAGTACTTACACTTACCCCGCACCCCGCTCCTACCTCCTCTCCCCCTGCAGACACCAGATTCTTTAGGGAGAGCCGAGCCGTATTATGGCTCGACTCTGCTCTCGACCCGTGCTGCCTGCTGCTGTCTTTGTCCTTTTCCACCGTACTTGGTATGTTTTCCACCATCTCCATCCTGTTCTCTGCTCCGCAATTTTCTGCCTCTTCCTGCGCTCTTTTCTCCTTCCATTCACCAGCTATGCCCTCCACCTGGTCTGCTCCTCCAACCGCTCCACTCACACCTCCTGCTCCTTCTCCTTCTCCTATCTCCTCATCACTCAAAGGGCTTCCTTCCGCCTCACACTCACAATGGGTGGGGCCTTTGTGACACACCCCACAGCTCTCCGCCTTGCCGCTCCGAGCGATGTGTCAAGACTCGCCACAGTTATAACAGTACAAGTCTGGACAGCTTCTTACAAGATGGTCGTCTCCAAGACAATAATAACAAACCTTCACCTGGTTATCATGCAGTACCTAGAAGTACTGCAGTCCTTCCATTGTCTCGAATTTCATGCTATACGGCAATGACTTAACCCCCTCTGGGAACCACACCTTTACATAATGGGTTCCATCTGCTACCTGCGTTCCTGGATAGTATCTCCTCTTTATTGCTGAACAATTTTTAATGTCCCACGACTCCAACTTTTTTATTAGCACATCGTCCTCAATAAAACTGGCAGTTTAAGAATGAGACCACCACCTCTTCAGAATATAGCAGATATACCGCCAAGAACTTATCTCCAACCTTCAAACTCAGTAAAAGTCTTTCCACCTGCTCTCGGCCACTGACCGTCACCTCAAACCCAACATTCAACTTTGGTCGGCAGGCCAAGCAGCTTCCCTCACCGCAGTCCTCATGTACCGCCTGAATAATATCCTAAGCTCATATCTCCTTATCCTTGCACTGAACTACCACTGTGTTTTCTTTCCCAAACCTCCTGGGGTCCCGGCCCAAATCTTTAGGCCTTTATTTCTCCCTTCCCCCAACATTTTCTCCCCTGATTAAATTCATCCTGGGAACATTGTCCTCTGAGGAGCCCAGCACTCCAGACCCCTCAGCAGCCATCTGGCTGATGTTCATGGACCAAAAAGGCCCTAAAACCTGAAAATAAAACACCACCAACTTTTTACAAACTCACTCCAACTCCCTACAGTAATCAAGCACCCAGCAGCACCTGCTCACTCCTAGCCCCTCCCAGCTAGAGAGTGCTACCCACTGAGCCACAGCTGACACTGGTCTACAAGCTTTGCTTATAATACAGTAATTGCGTAGGCCAATCTTTATCTTAAATTGTGGTATGATGTGTCTTGGCAACTAGCCTCTTATCAGGGTGTGCGCCTTTTTCTTGACCTGGGTGTTTATCAATATGTGTCCTTGCATTTCCAAACTGTCTGCTGTTCATATATAGAGACACGTTTAAGGTTTCCCCTTTACTCCACTATTGCTATAACACTAAAAACCTAAGCAAAAGGATGCTGGGATAAATTGACCATTTAAATCATCTTAAAACATTCTAACAGTGGCCATTTATTGGGGAGATGTTAAAGCGGAGGGGAGGCTATAATGAAGCCTGTGAGAGCTCCTTGAGGAGAGGAGTTGAAAGAAGAAGTCCGGAGGGGATGACACAGATTAGGAGAGATTGTGATATGGCATGAATTTATCCCAGTGAGAATGCAGGCAGGAGGAAGGGCAGCATGGAGGAAGAAGAAGGAATGGACTATAGAAAGTGCAATTGTTTGTTGTGAATTTCTATCCCGTGGTTACAGCACTGATCTTCATTATCCCATTTTACAGGGGATTAGAAGGGGACAATTGACAGATGGAAAATTCAAACCCAACGTTATGCCAACATCTGAGTCTCTAGACTCAACAGGAAACTGAAGGTCACCAGGCTTCAAATATGGAGGGAAAAAGCACCAAGCAGAAGAGAGAGAAACCGGTCACATAATCTGTGAGTGTCCTCAAATTCAACCAGTTACCCAACCCTAAACAAGCCCAGCAGCTCAAACTAACCTGTCGTCCGAAACCACCCCTTCACCCAACACCCCAAACTAACCCGGCACCTTAAGTTCAACCAACGCCCCAAACCGCCCCTGCTGCCTAAATATTCTCTACAGGCCAAACCGATCCAGAATCCCAAACCACTCCAGAATCTAAAACTAATACCTGTACCTCAGACTAAGACAACACCTCAGACTAAAGCAGCATTCCAAACTGACCCAGCGCTCCAAACCACAACATCACCTCAACCTAATGCAGCACCACAGCACCCAAACTGGCCCAGTATCTCCAACTAACCCATGCCTAAAACTACCCCAACACCCAGCATCCCAGCACTGGAAACCTCGTCAGCGCATCAAAATCACACAGCAAACCAAACCCTCGTACCGTTGCAGTGCCTGAAACCGCCCCCACACATCAAACCGATATAGTACCTCAGATTAATGCTGCATCTACTCTAACACAATATCCACTCTAAAACAGCACCTAAACTAACCCAGCAGCTCAAACTAATACAGCCCCCACACACCAACCAAGTCGCTGATACCAACCCAGCCTCTCAAACTAAATCAGCATTGCAAAGTGTGCTGCACTCCAAACTCAACTTGTACCTCCAAACCACCCCAGCACCCAAAGCTAACCCAGTAACCCCAATCAACCTAGCAGCAGAAACCTCCCCAACACCTGAGAACTAACCCAGCAGCCAAACGTGACCCCACTGACTGAAACTACCCTGGCACTTCAAACCACCGCAGCTCTGTAACTGTCACAGGATGCCAGGGTGCTGCAGCAGCCCAAACCACTCCAGCACCTGAAACCAGGCCAGAGCTACAAACCACTCCAGAACCTGAAACCAGGCCAGCGTTACAAACCACTCCAGCACCTGAAACCAGGCTAGCGCTACAAACCACTCCAGCACCTGAAACCCTGCCAGCGTTACAAACCACTCCAGAACCTGAAACCAGGCCAGCGTTACAAACCACTCCAGCACCTGAAACCAGGCCAGCGTTACAAACCACTCCAGCACCTGAAACCAGGCCAGCGCTACAAACCACTCCAGAACCTGAAACCAGGCCAGCGTTACAAACCACTCCAGCACCTGAAACCAGGCCAGCATTACAAACCACTCCAGAACCTGAAACCAGGCCAGCGTTACAAACCACTCCAGCACCTGAAACCAGACCAGCGTTACAAACCACTCCAGAACCTGAAACCAGGCCAGCGCTACAAACGACTCCAGCACCTGAAACCAGGCCAGCACTACGAACCACTCCAGCACCTGAAACCAGGCCAGCGTTACAAACCATTCCAGAACCTGAAACCAGGCCAGCGCTACAAACCACTCCAGCACCTGAAACCAGGCCAGCGTTACAAACCACTCCAGCACCTGAAACCAGGCCAGCGTTACAAACCATTCCAGAACCTGAAACCAGGCCAGCGTTACAAACGACTCCAGCACCTGAAACCAGGCCAGCGTTACAAACCATTCCAGCACCTGAAACCAGGCCAGCGCTACAAACCATTCCAGAACCTGAAACCAGGCCAGCGTTACAAACCATTCCAGAACCTGAAACCAGGCCAGCGTTACAAACGACTCCAGCACCTGAAACCAGGCCAGCACTACAAACCACTCCAGAACCTGAAACCAGGCCAGCGTTACAAACCATTCCAGCACCTGAAACCAGGCCAGCGTTACAAACCATTCCAGCACCTGAAACCAGGCCAGCGCTACAAACCACTCCAGAACCTGAAACCAGGCCAGCGCTACAAACCATTCCAGCACCTGAAACCAGGCCAGCGTTACAAACCACTCCAGAAACTGAAACCAGGCCAGCATTACAAACCATTCCTGAACCTGAAACCAGGCCAGCGTTACAAACCACTCCAGCACCTGAAACCAGGCCAGCACTACAAACCACTCTAGAACCTGAAACCAGGCCAGCGTTACAAACCATTCCAGCACCTGAAACCAGGCCAGCGTTACAAACCATTCCAGCACCTGAAACCAGGCCAGCGCTACAAACCACTCCAGAACCTGAAACCAGGCCAGCGCTACAAACCATTCCAGCACCTGAAACCAGGCCAGCGTTACAAACCACTCCAGAACCTGAAACCAGGCCAGCATTACAAACCATTCCTGAACCTGAAACCAGGCCAGCGTTACAAACCACTCCAGCACCTGAAACCAGGCCAGCACTACAAACCACTCTAGAACCTGAAACCAGGCCAGCGTTACAAACCATTCCAGAACCTGAAACCAGGCCAGCGTTACAAACCACTCCAGCACCTGAAACCAGGCCAGCGTTACAAACCACTCCAGCACCTGAAACCAGGCCAGCGCTACAAACCACTCCAGAACCTGAAACCAGGCCAGCGTTACAAACCACTCCAGAACCTGAAACCAGGCCAGCGTTACAAACCATTCCAGAACCTGAAACCAGGCCAGCGTTACAAATCACTCCAGCACCTGAAACCAGGCCAGCACTACAAACCACTCTAGAACCTGAAACCAGGCCAGCGTTACAAACCATTCCAGAACCTGAAACCAGGCCAGCGTTACAAACCACTCCAGAACCTGAAACCAGGCCAGCGTTACAAACCACTCCAGCACCTGAAACCAGGCCAGCGTTACAAACCACTCCAGCACCTGAAACCAGGCCAGCGCTACAAACCACTCCAGAACCTGAAACCAGGCCAGCGTTACAAACCACTCCAGAACCTGAAACCAGGCCAGCGTTACAAACCATTCCAGAACCTGAAACCAGGCCAGCGTTACAAATCACTCCAGCACCTGAAACCAGGCCAGCGTTACAAACCATTCCAGAACCTGAAACCAGGCCAGCGTTACAAACCATTCCAGAACCTGAAACCAGGCCAGCGTTACAAACCACTCCAGCACCTGAAACCAGGCCAGCGTTACAAACCACTCCAGAACCTGAAACCAGGCCAGCGTTACAAACCACTCCAGCACCTGAAACCAGGCCAGCGTTACAAACCACTCCAGCACCTGAAACCAGGCCAGCGCTACAAACCATTCCAGAACCTGAAACCAGGCCAGCGCTACAAACCACTCCAGCACCTGAAACCAGGCCAGCACTACAAACCATTCCAGCACCTGAAACCAGGCCAGCGTTACAAACCACTCCAGAACCTGAAACCAGGCCAGCGTTACAAACCACTCCAGCACCTGAAACCCTGCCAGCGTTACAAACCACTCCAGCACCTGAAACCAGGCCAGCGCTACAAACCATTCCAGAACCTGAAACCAGGCCAGCGCTACAAACCACTCCAGAACCTGAAACCAGGCCAGCGCTACAAACCACTCCAGAACCTGAAACCAGGCCAGCGCTACAAACCACTCCAGCACCTGCAACCAGGCCAGCGCTACAAACCACTCCAGCACCTGAAACCAGGCCAGCGTTACAAACCACTCCAGCACCTGAAACCAGGCCAGCGTTACAAACCACTACAGCACCTGAAACCAGGCCAGCGCTACAAACCACTCCAGCACCTGAAACCAGGCCAGCGTTACAAACCACTCCAGCACCTGAAACCAGGCCAGCGTTACAAACCACTCCAGCACCTGAAACCAGGCCAGCGCTACAAACCACTCCAGCACCTGAAACCAGGCCAGCGTTACAAACCACTCCAGCACCTGAAACCAGGCCAGCGTTACAAACCACTCCAGCACCTGAAACCAGGCCAGCGTTACAAACCACTCCAGCACCTGAAACCAGGCCAGCGTTACAAACCACTCCAGAACCTGAAACCAGGCCAGCGTTACAAACCATTCCAGAACCTGAAACCAGGCCAGCGTTACAAACCATTCCAGAACCTGAACCCAGGCCAGCGTTACAAACCACTCCAGAACCTGAAACCAGGCCAGCGTTACAAACCATTCCAGAACCTGAAACCAGGCCAGCGTTACAAACCACTCCAGAACCTGAAACCAGGCCAGCACTACAAACCATTCCAGCACCTGAAACCAGGCCAGCGTTACAAACCACTCCAGCACCTGAAACCAGGCCAGCACTACAAACCACTCCAGAACCTGAAACCAGGCCAGCACTACAAACCACTCCAGCACCTGAAACCAGGCCAGCACTACAAACCATTCCAGAACCTGAAACCAGGCCAGCGTTACAAACCACTCCAGCACCTGAAACCAGGCCAGCGTTACAAACCACTCCAGCACCTGAAACCAGGCCAGCGTTACAAACCACTCCAGAACCTGAAACCAGGCCAGCACTACAAACCACTCCAGAACCTGAAACCAGGCCAGCGTTACAAACCACTCCAGCACCTGAAACCAGGCCAGCACTACAAACCACTCCAGCACCTGAAACCAGGCCAGCGTTACAAACCACTCCAGCACCTGAAACCAGGCCAGCACTACAAACCACTCCAGCACCTGAAACCAGGCCAGCGTTACAAACCACTCCAGCACCTGAAACCAGGCCAGCGTTACAAACCATTCCAGAACCTGAAACCAGGCCAGCGTTACAAACCACTCCAGCACCTGAAACCAGGCCAGCGTTACAAACCATTCCAGAACCTGAAACCAGGCCAGCGTTACAAACCATTCCAGCACCTGAAACCCTGCCAGCGCTACAAACCACTCCAGAACCTGAAACCAGGCCAGCGCTACAAACCACTCCAGAACCTGAAACCAGGCCAGCGCTACAAACCACTCCAGCACATGAAACCCTGCCAGCGCTACAAACCACTCCAGCACCTGAAACCAGGCCAGCACTACAAACCACTCCAGCACCTGAAACCAGGCCAGCGCTACAAACCACTCCAGCACCTGAAACCAGGCCAGCACTACAAACCACTCCAGCACCTGAAACCAGGCCAGCGCTACGAACCACTCCAGAACCTGAAACCAGGCCAGCGTTACAAACCATTCCAGAACCTGAACCCAGGCCAGCGTTACAAACCACTCCAGAACCTGAAACCAGGCCAGCGTTACAAACCATTCCAGAACCTGAAACCAGGCCAGCGTTATAAACCACTCCAGAACCTGAAACCAGGCCAGCGTTACAAACCATTCCAGAACCTGAAACCAGGCCAGCGTTACAAACCACTCCAGCACCTGAAACCAGGCCAGCACTACAAACCATTCCAGCACCTGAAACCAGGCCAGCACTACAAACCATTCCAGAACCTGAAACCACCCAGCGTTACAAACCACTCCAGCACCTGAAACCAGGCCAGCACTACAAACCACTCCAGCACCTGAAACCAGGCCAGCGTTACAAACCACTCCAGAACCTGAAACCACCCAGCGTTACAAACCACTCCAGCACCTGAAACCAGGCCAGCACTACAAACCACTCCAGCACCTGAAACCAGGCCAGCGCTACAAACCATTCCAGAACCTGAAACCACCCAGCACTACAAACCACTCCAGCACCTGAAACCAGGCCAGCGTTACAAACCACTCCAGAACCTGAAACCAGGCCAGCGTTACAAACCACTCCAGCACCTGAAACCAGGCCAGCGTTACAAACCACTCCAGCACCTGAAACCAGGCCAGCGTTACAAACCACTCCAGCACCTGAAACCCTGCCAGCGTTACAAACCACTCCAGCACCTGAAACCAGGCCAGCGTTACAAACCACTCCAGAACCTGAAACCAGGCCAGCACTACAAACCACTCCAGAACCTGAAACCAGTTCAGCGTTACAAACCACTCCAGAACCTGAAACCAGGCCAGCATTACAAACCACTCCAGAACCTGAAACCAGGCCAGCGTTACAAACCATTCCAGAACCTGAAACCAGGCCAGCGTTACAAACCACTCCAGCACCTGAAACCAGGCCAGCACTACAAACCACTCCAGCACCTGAAACCAGGCCAGCGTTACAAACCACTCCAGCACCTGAAACCAGGCCAGCACTACAAACCACTCCAGCACCTGAAACCAGGCCAGCGTTACAAACCACTCCAGCACCTGAAACCAGGCCAGCGTTACAAACCATTCCAGAACCTGAAACCAGGCCAGCGTTACAAACCACTCCAGCACCTGAAACCAGGCCAGCACTACAAACCATTCCAGAACCTGAAACCAGGCCAGCGTTACAAACCATTCCAGCACCTGAAACCAGGCCAGCGTTACAAACCACTCCAGAACCTGAAACCACCCAGCACTACAAACCATTCCAGAACCTGAAACCAGGCCAGCGTTACAAACCATTCCAGCACCTGAAACCAGGCCAGCACTACAAACCATTCCAGAACCTGAAACCACCCAGCACTACAAACCACTCCAGCACCTGAAACCAGGCCAGCGTTACAAACCACTCCAGAACCTGAAACCAGGCCAGCGTTACAAACCACTCCAGCACCTGAAACCAGGCCAGCACTACAAACCACTCCAGCACCTGAAACCAGGCCAGCGTTACAAACCACTCCAGAACCTGAAACCACCCAGCGTTACAAACCACTCCAGCACCTGAAACCAGGCCAGCACTACAAACCACTCCAGCACCTGAAACCAGGCCAGCGCTACAAACCATTCCAGAACCTGAAACCACCCAGCACTACAAACCACTCCAGCACCTGAAACCAGGCCAGCGTTACAAACCACTCCAGAACCTGAAACCAGGCCAGCGTTACAAACCACTCCAGCACCTGAAACCAGGCCAGCGTTACAAACCACTCCAGCACCTGAAACCAGGCCAGCGTTACAAACCACTCCAGCACCTGAAACCAGGCCAGCGTTACAAACCACTCCAGCACCTGAAACCCTGCCAGCGTTACAAACCACTCCAGAACCTGAAACCAGGCCAGCACTACAAACCACTCCAGCACCTGAAACCAGGCCAGCACTACAAACCACTCCAGAACCTGAAACCAGGCCAGCGTTACAAACCACTCCAGCACCTGAAACCAGGCCAGCGTTACAAACCACTCCAGCACCTGAAACCAGGCCAGCGTTACAAACCACTCCAGCACCTGAAACCAGGCCAGCACTACAAACCACTCCAGCACCTGAAACCAGGCCAGCGTTACAAACCACTCCAGAACCTGAAACCAGGCCAGCATTACAAACCACTCCAGAACCTGAAACCAGGCCAGCGTTACAAACCATTCCAGAACCTGAAACCAGGCCAGCGTTACAAACCACTCCAGCACCTGAAACCAGGCCAGCACTACAAACCACTCCAGCACCTGAAACCAGGCCAGCGTTACAAACCACTCCAGCACCTGAAACCAGGCCAGCACTACAAACCACTCCAGCACCTGAAACCAGGCCAGCGTTACAAACCACTCCAGCACCTGAAACCAGGCCAGCGTTACAAACCATTCCAGAACCTGAAACCAGGCCAGCGTTACAAACCACTCCAGCACCTGAAACCAGGCCAGCGTTACAAACCATTCCAGAACCTGAAACCAGGCCAGCGTTACAAACCATTCCAGCACCTGAAACCCTGCCAGCGTTACAAACCACTCCAGAACCTGAAACCAGGCCAGCGTTACAAACCACTCCAGAACCTGAAACCAGGCCAGCGTTACAAACCACTCCAGCACCTGAAACCAGGCCAGCGTTACAAACCACTCCAGAACCTGAAACCAGGCCAGCGTTACAAACCACTCCAGCACATGAAACCCTGCCAGCGCTACAAACCACTCCAGAACCTGAAACCAGGCCAGCGCTACAAACCACTCCAGAACCTGAAACCAGGCCAGCGCTACAAACCACTCCAGCACATGAAACCCTGCCAGCGCTACAAACCACTCCAGCACCTGAAACCAGACCAGCACTACGAACCACTCCAGCACCTGAAACTAGGCCAGCGTTACAAACCACTCCAGCACCTGAAACCAGGCCAGCGTTACAAACCACTCCAGCACCTGAAACCAGGCCAGCGTTACAAACCACTCCAGCACCTGAAACTAGGCCAGCGCTACAAACCATTCCAGCACCTGAAACCAGGCCAGCGTTACAAACCACTCCAGAACCTGAAACTAGGCCAGCGTTACAAACCACTCCAGAACCTGAAACTAGGCCAGCGCTACAAACCATTCCAGCACCTGAAACCAGGCCAGCACTACAAACCATTCCAGCACCTGAAACCAGGCCAGCGTTACAAACCATTCCAGAACCTGAAAGCACTCAGCACTCCAAACCATCCCAACACCCCAAATTAATGCAGCACTTCAAACTAACCCAGAACCCAAGATAACCTAGCACCCCAAACCACTCAAGGATCTCAAACTAATACAGTATTGCCAGCCATTCCAGATCCACAAACCAATCCCACACCCCAAACGAACCCAACATCTCTAACCAATACATCCTCCCACAATAATGCAGTCCCCCACACTAACCCTGCCACTGAAACCAACCACTTCACAAACGAAACCATCATTAGAAACTAACCTGCACCCAAAATCACCCAAGCAGCTGAATCCATCGCTGCACGCCAATCTCACCCAGTACCCCGGACTAATTCAACACTCCAATCTCACCCAGTAACCCGGACTAATTCAACACTCCAATCTCACCCAGTACCCCGGACTAATTCAACACTCGAATCTCACCCAGTAACCCGGACTAATTCAACACTCCAATCTCACCCAGTACCCCAGACTAATTCAACACTCCAATCTCACCCAGTACCCCAGACTAATTCAACACTCCAATCTCACCCAGTACCCCAGACTAATTCAACACTCCAATCTCACCCAGTAACCCGGACTAATTCCACACTCCAATCTCACCCAGTACCCCGGACTAATTCAACACTCGAATCTCACCCAGTAACCCGGACTAATTCAACACTCGAATCTCACCCAGTAACCCGGACTAATTCAACACTCGAATCTCACCCAGTAACCCGGACTAATTCCACACTCCAATCTCACCCAGTAGCCCAGACTAATTCCACACTTCAATCTCACCCAGTACCCCAGACTAATTCAACACTCCAATCTCACCCAGTACCCCAGACTAATTCAACACTTCAATCTAACCCAGTACCCCGGACTAATTCAACACTCCAATCTAACCCAGTACCCCAGACTAATTCAACACTCCAATCTCACCCCTTTCTGTTCTTTCAAGTTGCAAAAGTCTACAGGGAGTGGTGTGACAGGTGCTGAAGGACTTTTTGCTGACTTCAAGGCTCCTGCACAAACCAGTTGTTCCCAGACATTGGTGCACAAGTAGGCATTCCCCTTGGAATACAGCTTGACTGGGAGAATGAGCAGAGGCCACGCAGAACAGGGCAAGCTGCTAGAAGAGGGAGGAGGAGGAGGGGGAGAAGGGCTCTCAGCAGGAGGCCATATCCGCCTAGGCTGTTCAGGGAGCAATTCTCCTACAATTAGCCTCAGTGAGAAACAGTGTGTCAGACGTCTGGGCTTCACTAAGGATCTCCTCACTGAAATCTGCCACCTGCTGCAGCCACAGCTGCAACCTCAGACAAGCAGGCAGAGCGAGCACACGGCTTCACTAGGATTGCAGGCTGCCCCATGGTGCAGGATGCCATTGACTGCAAGCACATCACTTTGCAGGCATCGCATTTCAACTCTGCCATATACCGGAACCGAAAGGGATTCCACTCCCTCAACGTCCAGCTGGTGTGTGACCATAGGCAACGAATCTTACAGGTCAATGCCCGGTATCCTGGCAGCAGTCATGATCCCTTCATTCTGTGCCAACTGCATTTGAGCCACCATGGCAACCCAAAGGGTGGCTACTGGACAACAAGGGCTATCCGCTGACAACATGGCTGATGACTCCGGTGCACAACTCACGCACATGTGTGCAGCATGCATACTGAAAGCCATGCTGCCACACAAAATGTGATCGAGCACACCACTGTCGGCTGAAACAAAGCTTCTGCTCCCTGGTCCGCTCTGGAGGAGCCCTGCAGTACTCGGCAGAGCAGGTATCAAGATTCGTGGTGGTCTGCTGCATGCTGCACAACCTCGCCATCATGAGGGGACAGTCCTTGCCACCAGCTATATGGCGAGCAGCTGAGGAGCAGGAGCATGAGGAGGAGGAGGAGGAAGAAGAGGAAGAGGAAGAGAGGAGGCAACCCAGACAGCCCCTTTCTGCTTGGGCTGGCGGTGAAGAACTAATTTGAGTGCGATACCAGTAACCGCAACCCAATTACCCATTCACCAACAGTCCCACACCTTACCTTCCCTCTGTCACTGACCATCACAGTGTCCTCTTGGCCACAATTCAAAAATAAAGACCATCACAAAATAAACATTCCAAACCAAATTTATAAATGAAATCATGCCTTGTTGCCATATTGCATATAATGTTGAGTCTAGAAGTCTGTAAAGTCCTATGAGGAGAGATTGAGTAGATTGGGCCTATACTCCCTGGAGTTTAGTAGAATGAGCAGTGATCTCATTGAAATATATAAGATTCTGAGGGGGCTTGACAGGGTAGATGCTGAGAGGTTGTTTCCCCTGGCTGGAGAGTCCAGAACTAGGGGGCATAGTCTCAGGATAAGGGGTCGGCCATTTAAGACTGAGATGAAGAGGAATTTCTTCACTCAAAGGGTTGTGAATCTTTGGAATTCTCTACCCCAAAGGGCTGTAGATACTGAATCATCGAGTATATTCAAGGCTGAGATAGATAGATTTTTGGACTTTAGGGGATATGGAGATAGGGCAGAAAAGTAGAGTTGAGGTCGAAGATCATCCATGATCTTATTGAATGGCAGAGCAGGCTCGAGGGGCTGTACGGCCTACTCCTGTTCCTAATTCTTATGTTCTTGTGTTCTTAATTGAAAGGTGAGGTGCTGTTCCTCGAGCATCCGTTGAACTTCAGTGTAACAGGCCAAAGACAGAATCATGAATGGATCCAAAACATGAAGGGTGGAATTTCAGTTGGAATCCACATGGAATAAGTCAGAGCTGGAGACAGTTGTTGATGTGGCTGTGAAAGCGAGTTTTAGTAGATACCTTATCAAACACGAGAAGGAAAACTGATTATCTGGTTATTTATCTCACTGCTGTTTGTGGGATTCTGCTGTACGCAAATGAGCTGCCATGTTTCCTACATCACAACAGTGATTACACTTCAAAAGTACTTAATTGGTTGTAAAGCGCTTTGTGACGTCCTGAGATAATGGAAGGCGGTATATAAATGCAAGTTTGTTCATTTATTCGTTTATTTGATTCATCTTAGGAATCAATAAGTGAAAGTTTTCATGCAATAAATGCCTCTAGCTCTCTCTGATGCCTGCTCCCAGCTCTTTTCACTCTACTCCTGTTCTGATTCGGCCCCACTCCACAAGGTGAACTCGCAGTAGTACTCACAGGGAGCTGGGTGAGGCAGGGTGGGCAGGGGCGGGAGCTGCAGGATTTTGAAGGAGTGTGTACAAGTTTCAGTTCCCTGCCTGTGGCCTTCCTGCACACTGTGAGCAGATGGGATTTATCTGTTTGAAGTAGGCCTCCCTTCCGATCCACCCGGCCTCTTGCAGAGTGTGTTCCAGGCACAATTAATAGAGTTCAAGATTTAAAAGCAGCCCCCTGGAATTTGAACCATCCATCCCAGCAAACTGAAAGCAACTGCACCCAGACTGCTGGCCAACCATTGGGAAAGAATCTGGATGAACAGGTTTGGGTGCTGTGGACTTGTGCAGCCTGTATTAACAGTAGAATGGGTCCTGTCCGGGAAACAGGCAAAGGGGAGGGTCCAACAGAGGCAGGTGAAGAAGCCCTTTGAAGCCTGTGTTAATGGGCCCTGGAACACAAGCTGTCGAGTTTTATTAAATAAAAAAAAAACTTCCCCCTTCTCTCCCTCTGTTGCAATGTCTAACTCTTTCTCTCTCTCTGGGGGTGAAATTTGTCTTTAGGCGGTAACACAAAATGAGTGATAGTGAATCAGCAGCCCGTTTTGCATTCAGCCGATCGATCAAATATTTTAGCGTGTTACCTCTTAATAATGCTCTTTGGATTCTAAGGTCTAGAAATGTTGAAGAAATGGCGCCGCCTCGCTTCCGCCTGCTTCCGGCACGGGACACGGCGGCCGCCATTTTGGTGAGGCCATAGCGCTGCTGTTGACAGTGCTGGCCTCTCAAATGAAAATTAACAGATCGTGACATCAATCGGCGTGCGATGCATGACCTGACGCCACAACTCCTAATTTGGACGTTCTTGCTCTTCTTTACCCTGTGTCCTAAGCACGCACAGAAAAGCATGAAGCAGCTCTGCAGAGACGCTGTCAGTGCTTCTTAAAGGGACACACACATCTTAAAGGTAAGTTTGGATTTAAGCTTTTGAACTTTTAAAAAATACTTTATTGAAGTAGTGGCTTAGTGCAATAGATTTAAAAAGTTTTTAAAGTGTGCAGGGAGTGCTGCTGGACACTTGTAAGGCTTTGTATAAGAAAATAAGAAATAGGAGCAGGAGTCGGCCATTTGGCCCTTCGAGCCTGCACCGCCATTCAATAAGGTCATGGCTGATCTTCTATCTCATCTCCACTTTCCTGAACTGTATGGTAAAGGAAAGCCTCTGAGAAGACAGAAAATGCTAGAAATACTCAGCAGGTCAGGCAGCATCAATGGAGAGAGAAACAGAGTTCACATCTCAGGCCAAGATGCTGCCTCACCTGCTGAGAATTTCCAGCATTTTTTGCTTTTATTTAAAATTTCCAGCATCCACTCGCAGAGGGAGCAGAAGAGGAAGAAGCGGAAGGAAGGATGCAACCCAGACAACCCCTTTCTGGCCGGGATATCCGGGATGGAATCATCCGCCAACATTTGTCCCACACCTTACCTTCCCTCTGTTACTGACCATCACAGCGTCCTCTTGGCCACAATGCTGAGATAAAAACCACCACAAAGCAAACTTTCTAATCTAACTTTATCCATATATGCATCCAATATCACATCAAGAAATCAACTAATGTTTGTGCATTCCCTTAGTGACTCTCTTGTGTGTGCCTTTGCCTATCCTAGAGATGTCACACAGTGCTACCCCAGTGGCTGCAGCATGGCTGGTGGAAGGCTGCTGACTTTCAGCAGGGGACACTGCAGATGACCTTGTAAGACAACCTTGAGGAGCTGCTGGCTGGGAATGTCAAATCGAGTGATGGTGTTTCTTCTTCTTCTTCTTCTTCTCTTTCCTCTCCCTCTTCTTGGTCAACCACTGGCTGGGCAGGCTGGATTTCTTGGTGTGTGAAATGAGGAAGGCACAAGGGTGGAGATGTGGTGAGGGGAGGGCGGGAAAGCAAGACTGCATGCTTACACCATGCACACCTTGTTAATCAGAAGATATTGTGGGATGAGGGAGAAGTGAGATGTGAGAAGGAGGATAATGTATGAGGATGCCAGCATCTTGTATCCATTCAGCCCTGCTGCTGGCCAAGGGCTCAGCCATGCCCCAGCCAAGAATGGTCAGTACCATCTCCTCCAAGGGGGTGAGGTGAAGTCAGGAATGGAAGGTGTGCCTCGAGTTTGGTACAGATTGTTTGTTTATGAGTGATGGTCGGGGGGAGGGGTGGTGCAGTCGTGCAATGAGCAGTGTGTGAGGCTAGTGGTGTAAGGGGTTTCGGTTCAGGGTGCTTGTGCGGGGTTAGGCCTTCGTTGCCTAATACTATTGCTTGCTCTGGTCTCCGGCCAGCCTTGTTGCAATAAGCAGCTGTGAGTGGTTCGACCCACTCGCCCTTACGGTTCTAACACTGGACTTAGGTGCGAGAGCAGTAATGCAGAGAAAAACTCAAATAGACCCGGTTGAATAGTACAAAATGGAAATCTTTATTGCATAGCGTCCAAAATCATGAAGTACATGTCATAGGCACAGATTAATGACAGTACAAGTATACATACATTCATAAAACTTGGTCTAGGGTAATGAGGAACGCACGGCACATCGTAAAAAGGGGAACACATTATATTTATCCTTAATAAAACTACCCTCCCCTATCAATACCTACACTAATCTAGATTTGTAGGATCGAGGAAACATGCTCACCACTCGTGATACTTCGGAGAATTTTAAAGTAAGGCACTCGGCTTGTTTCGCTGCAACACCTGACTGTCACGTGTTGGAAAGGGTCTCTGTACCCCACTTGTTTATCTTCTCTGCTCCGGCTAGCAGGCTGGGCTCCTCGTTGTCATGAAGAACTCGACAGTGCTCGGGCCCGGCTGTAGAACTCAAAGAAAAGTCTTTCTGGACCGACACCAGTTAGCCGGTAAAATTCAAAGAAGAGTCTTCCTGTATTGACACCGGTTGTCGATAGAATTTGAAAGAGAGTCTTCCACTGGTTCGGCAGCAACCTTATAGAGTTCAAAAATGGTCTTTATATTTACGGGCGCGGTCAGGGTTTACTGACCGCAGCGGCACGTGGATTCTTCTTCTTCTCTTCTCATCTCGTCTCGTCTCATCTCTTCGGGCCTTCGGGTCCAGAACACCGTTTACCGACCCTCGGGATGGTGCACCCGGTCACTGGCCTTCGTTGAGGCGGCTCGTTCCAAATTGAGCTCCACCCAACATAAGAGAATAAAAGTTCAGCCCGCGTCAAGAGTCAGTTCAAAACGATTAAGCCCCGGGAGGATCAGAGGAATAAGAGAGAGATGGACGTTTGTTCACTATAGTTATAGTGCTGTGTTCCCTTATCTCCCGCCCAAATCTTAATGTTCATCCTTTGTAAAATCTTGGCGCTCAAAATTCCCAGTATGGGGTGATTCTTTCCTTTAATGGGTTTTGGTAGCACCTTAAACTGGCCAACTACCCGTTAATGCTTTCCCCATTGTTGAACCGGCTAGGAGTCTCCCTGACTGGTTTTTGGGGCCTCCTCAAATACTGACTTAATCACCCGAGAATGGCTCTCTCATTGTAGAGCCGTGGGGAATTTGCGTATTGATGTATCTGGATGGGCCTTCGATTGCCCAGTACAATGGTCCTTACTTGTGCATGGAAAATGATTCCAGCACTTATATCTTTGCTATTGTGTCGAATGCAGACAGGTTGCATCCTGTTTTTATCAGTGTTTGCTGCGTATTACTTATAAATGTTTATTCGAACGCCATTTTGTCTGCCCACTGAAAATTCTGGAAGCTTCTGCCACGAGGCGCGGCGGCCATTTTACAGGCTTCTGTGTCCTGTTTAATCATGACAGCATTTCGTTGAAATAAAACTGATGAAACGAATCTGCTTTATCTCGTTATTTCGAATTGCGATAATTGCGAATTTTACAGTGGTGCAGTTGGTATGAGACAGCTTTTGAAGATGCATTCGCTGACCTTGACTGCTGGTCTGAGGTCATGAAGCTTCTTTGGGCACTGGAGCCAAGTCATGGGGGTAACACTACTGCAGTGACGGCCTCGGTGATCTGGTCCCACATTGTTTTTTCTGAAGGTCCTCCTGGCCCCTGTGGGTAGAGGACTTCTCTTGCAGTGTTGACTCCCTGCACAAAGCTCGAGTGCTGCGTGCGAGATCCTGGGTGCCCCTTCCCTGGCTTGCTGAGCTATTTGTGTTAGCACTGAAGCATCTTTACCATTTTATTACATGCAGAAGGCAGTTCTGCTTTAAGAGCTGGAGACTGCCATTTGGGAATTATTTTTAATGTTATCTTTTTCAGAAGGCAGTTGAGTTCTAAGGGCTCAAGACTGCCTATTTTTAAATGGCAGTTCCCCTTTAATGGCTTGACACTGCTTTCTAAAATGGCAGGCTAGCTTTAGGAGAACACTACCTCACTCCAGGGACGCTACGGCTACAGTACATTGGCCCTCCTGGCGAGACTACTGCCTGAAACAGCGCATTACATGGTAGGTTTTGCGCTGCGCTAATTTAAATCAGCAGGCAGCAGCAAAATATCGGTGCTGCCTGCACTCTTAACATCAGCCCACGGTGGCACCGGCCATGCCCCGGACTAATCGAATTTCTAGGCCTAATTATTTTCGTGGAATAACTAAAACCAGACTCAAGTCCTGATTTTAACTCGGGGCGTGAGTCGAGTGGGCGAGAGCTGTGGTGAGCAGCAAATATCTATCCTGAACTCCTGGGCCTCATCTACTTGCCCCCGGCCAGTTCCCCTCCCAAAACTGATGTCTGGTGACAGCTGGCTAGCCAGTGGGCGGGTGGCAAGGTTGGGCAGCAGGAGGCAGCCGTCGGAACCAAAGGAACAGTCCCCAGCACTCAGGTAAGTCAATTGGAAGGTGGGGAGGAGGGGGTAGTGGGGGGAGCCCAGAGCAGGGGAGGCCTAAATCTTTCTTGAAGAGCCCAGAAGAGCACTCCTGCTCCTCCAGGCTACACAAGAAAATTTTTAAAACTGACATTTTTGGGCCTCTTATAGACTCGACCCCTCTTCTCGCTGGATTGGTCTGGTGAGAAAGCCACAATGGCTTCCCCATGCAGGCTTCTGGTTAAAATAGCAGACAGTCCCGATGATGTAATCGGAGTCAGATCTGCTCAGAAGAACAAGTTAAAATCCAAGCCTGAATGAAGAGCGCAGGACCGCGGTGGCTAAGTCCCACTGGAGATTTTAACTGCCCGCCTAGTTTCTGCTGGGCAAACAGGGTTAAAATTGCTCCTAAAATGTTCTACAATCCAGGAGATCCAGGAGCTAATAAGCCGCAAGCGCAAGGCATTCCTGATCTGGAAACAGCAACACAACTCGAGAGCAAGAAAGCAGCTCTACAGATGCCTGAAGGCCGAGGTCCAACAAAAAACCCGCGACCTAAAGAACAGATGGTGGGTGGAGAAGGCGCAGGAGATTCAACAGCTAGCCGACAACCACGACGTGCGTGGATTCTTTAGCGCAGTCAAGACCACCTACGGCCCAAGCACCCAAGGTCCTACCCCACTGCGGGCCAAGAATGGAGAGGTACTCATCAAGGACAGAGAGGCAGTCAGTGCCCGCTGGAAGGAGCACTTCAAAGATCTCCTGAACCGAGACTCTGACTTCGATGCGAGTGTCCTCAACTCCATCCTGCAGCATGTTACCCGCCACCACCTAAGCACAACCCCAGCCCGGCATGAGGTTGAAAAGGCCATCCGACAACTGAAGAACAACAAGGCCTCAGGAGCAGATGGAATCCCCGCCGAGGCGCTAAAACATGGCGGCGACGCACTACTGGAGTGAATACATGAACTCATTTCTCTTATTTGGAAGGAGGAGAGCATGCCAGGGGATCTCAGAGACGCCGTAATCGTGACCATCTTCAAGAAAGGTGACAAGTCCGATTACGGTAATTACAGAGGAGTTTCCCTGCTGTCTGCCACAGGGAAAGTCATCGCAAAAATCCTCCTCAATCGCCTTCTCCCAGTGGCTGAAGAATTCCTCCCAGGGTCGCAATGTGGATTCCGCCCACTAAGGGGCACAATGGACATGATCTTCACCGCGCGTCAATTACAAGAGAAATGCAGGGAACAGCACCAACCACTGTACATGGCCTTTTTTGACCTCACAAAGGCCTTCGACACTGTCAACCGTGAGGGATTATGGAGCGTCTTCCTCAAATTCGGCTGCCCTCAAAGGTTTGTCACCATCCTCCACCTGCTTCACGATGACATGCAAGCCGTGATCCTGACCAATGGATCCACCACAGACCCAATTCACGTACGGACTGGGGTCAAGCAAGGCTGTGTCATCACACCAACGCTCTTCTCGATCTTCCTTGCTGCAATGCTCCATCTCACCCTCAGTAAGCTCCCCGCTGGAATGGAGCTAATCCACAGAACAAACGGGAAACTGTTCAACCTCCGTCGCCTCCAGTCCAGATCCAAGGTCGTCCAATCCTCTGTCATCGAATTACAGTACGTAGACGACGCCTGCGTCTGCGCACACTCTGAGGTTAAACTCCAAACCATCGTCAACACCTTCACCGAAGCGTATGAGAGCATAGGCCTTACACTAAACATCAGTAAGACAAAAGTCCTTTACCAACCTGCCCCCGCCACACAGTACTGCTCCCTGATTATCAAAATCCATGACGAGGCCTTGGACAACGTGGACCACTTTCCATACCTCGGAAGCCTACTGTCAACAAGGGCAGCCATCAATGATGAAATCCAATACCACCTTCAGTGTGCCAGTGCAGCCTTCGGTCACCTGTGGAGGAGGGTGTTTGAAGACCAGGACCCCAAACCCAGCACCAAGCTCATGGTCTACAGAGCAGTAGTGATTCCCGCCCTCCTGTATGCTTCAGAGACATGGACCATGTACAGCAGGCACCTCAAAGCACTGGAGAGGTACCACCAACGCTGCCTCCGCAAGATCCTGCAAATCCATTGGCAGGATAGGCGCACCAACGTCAGTGTTTTCGCTCAGGCCAACATCCCCAGCATCGAAGCTTTGACCACAGTCGATCAGCTCCGATGGACGGGCCACATCGTCCGCATGCCCGATACGAGAATCCCAAAACAAGCGCTCTACTCTGAGCTCTGACATGACAGGAGAGCCCCAGATGGGCAGAGGAAATGCTTCAAGGACACCCTCAAAGCCTCCTTGAAAAAGTGCAACATCCCCTCCGACACCTGGGAATCCCTGGCCCAAGACCGCTCAAAGTGGAGGAGAAGCATCCGGGAAGGCGCCGAACACCTCGAGTCTCTTCGCCGGGAGCAAGCGGGAGCCAAGCGCAAGCAGCGCACGTCAACCCAAGCACCCCACCCACCCGCCCCTTCAACCACCGTCTGCCCCACCTGTGACAGAGACTGTAGGTCCCGCATTGGACTCATCAGTCACCTGAGAACTCATTTTTAGTGTGGAAGCAAGTCATCCTCGATTCCAAGGGACTGCCTGAGAAGAAGAAGTTGCAAAGAGAATAGCCCCCTCCTATTTCTCATCTACATGCTGCACCTTGGCGACATCATCCGAAAACACAGCATCAGTTTCCACATGTATGCTGTCGACACCCAACTCTACCTCACCACCCCCACTCTCGATCCCTCACTGTCTCTAAATTGTCAGACTGCTTGTCTGACATCCAGTACTGGATGAGCTAAATTTCCTCTAACTAAATATTGGGAAGACCGAAGCCATTGTCTTCGGTCCCTGCCACAAACTCCATTCCCTCGCCACCGACTCCATCCCTCTTACAAAAGCAAAATACTGCGGATGCTGGAAATCTGAAATAAAAACAGAAAATGCTGGAAATACTCAGCAGGTCAGGCAGCATCTGTGGAGAGAGAAACAGAGTTAACGTTTCAGGTCAGAACTCTGACAAAGGGTCATCGACCTGAAACGTTAACTCTGTTTCTCTCTCCACAGTTGCTGCCTGACCTGCTGACTCCATCCCTCTCCCTGGCAACTGTCTGAAGTTCAACCAGACTGCTCGCCACCTTGGTGTCATATTTAACCCCGAGATGAACTTCTGACCACATGTCTGCACCATCACTAAGACCGCCTATTTCCACCTCGGTAACATCGCCCAACTCCACCCTTGCCTCTGCTCATCTACTGCTGAAACCCTCATCCATGCCTTTATTACCTCTAGACTTGACTATTCCAACGCACTCCTGGCCGGCTTCACACATTCTACTCTCCATAAACTTGAGGCTGTCCAAAATTCTGCTGCCTATGCCCTAACTCGCGCTAAGTCCTGTTCACCCATCACCCCTGCACTCGCTGACTTATATTGGCTCCTGGTTAAGCAGTGCCTCGATTTTAAAATTCTCAACCTTGTTTTCAAATCCCTCCATGGCCTCATCCCTCCCTATCTCTGTAATCTCCTCCAACCCTACAACCCTCCGAGATATCTGCGCTCCTCTAATTCTGGCCTCTTGAGCATCCCCAATTTTAATTGCTCCACCTTTGGTGGCCGTGCCTTCTGTTGCCTAGGCCGTAAGCTCTGGAATTCCCTCCCTAAACTTCTCCGCCTCTCTACCTTTCTTTCTTCCTTTAAGACCTACCTCTTTGACCAAGCTTTTGATCATCTGCCCTAATATCTCCTTATGTGGCTCGGTGTCAGATTTTGTTTGGTAACGCTTCTGTGAAGCACCATGGGATGTTTTACTACATTAAAGGTGCTATATAAATACAAGCTTTTGTTGTTGATGTTCTTATATTGTGGAAAATCCGACTGTATTTTTCAAAATACACAGGGAATATATTAGCAGTGCCAATAAATCAAGGGCATGCAGGTAAGTTGGCATCCACACAAGTTAATGTATGCTTAAATCCGATCTCAGATTGGGAGATATTTTCATTAAAGTAACTTTAGTCTAGACAGTTGAGTGCTTTGGAATGCTGCAACACAGGTTTCCATCCACCGTTTTTCACAAAGTGAATTCATCGGGAAGATAGAGAGGGACAAAGTGACGATCAGGGAGAGAGGAAGGATTAGCAAGTGAATCAAAGGTTTAAGATAGTGAAGAAAGTGTAGCTAAATTAAAGCATATATATGAATGAGTGGCAATGAAGATTGTGTGTAAGATAAGGGACCAAAATGGAAACCTATGCATGGATCAGAGGGCATGGCTGAGGTACTAAACGAGTACTTTACATCTGTCTTTACCAAGGAAGAAGATGCTGCCAAAGTCATAGTGAAAGAGGAGGTAGTTGAGATACTGGTCGGGATAAAAATTGTTAAAGAGGAGGTATTGGAAAGGCTGGCTGTACTTAAAGTAGATAAGTCACCAGGACCAGATGGGATGCATCCTAGGATGCTGAGGGAAGTAAAGGTGGAAATTGCGGAGGTACTGGCCATAATCTTCCAATCCTCCTTAGATACGGGGGTGGTGCCAGAGGACTGGAGAAGTGCAAATGTTACACCTTTGTTCAAAAAAGGGTGTAAGGATAAACCGAGCATATATCAGGGACAAAATTAACAGTCACTTGGACAAATGTGGATTAATTAAAGAAAGTCAGCACGGATTTGTTAAAGGCAAATCTTGCTTAACTAACTTGATTGAGTTTTTTGATGAGGGAACAGAGAAAGTTGATGAGGTGTCGGCTTTGCAAAAGCCCCCAGAAACTCGAACAGAACCCTAAAGGGAGTGATTTTTGGACTTTTCATACAAACTTGGGATGATGGGACCTAAGTGAAGTGATTTGAGGTAAAACCCTCAGTTTTGGACATTTTAAAGATCAGGGAAGAAAAAACCCTCAAAACTTTTGAATCTTACTGTTGTGAAAGACACCTTTCACAGACACAAGACAGGCTGCGGTGGGGTGTGGCAAGGCAGTGGACAGCTTTGGGTATTGGGGCCCAGTCAAGCTGTCTGGGAATTGTTTACACTGCAATCCAACCAAGGAGGAAGAGACAAACCCAAAACCTCACACACACATCCAAATATGAATAATCCAAGACCCCTTTTGAAATTCCCAGGCCCAAACAGGATGCCAGAAGCCTGAAAACAATAAAACATCTAGTACACCCATTACTTCATCAAAAACCAATCAACCAAGTATCTACAAGGATAGATTTACAAGCCCGCCAAAAACCTAAGACAATAGGGACAAGATTTGGCACGTAGATAATGGGAGACATCGGAAGCCATCAAGACAATTTAATACCAAGTTAAAGTCATCAAAACTTAACAAGCCTGCCAAAACCTAAGACAATGGAATGAACAGGCCTCAACTGAAACCTAAATCACTCCAACACGAAACCGATTTAGTAAAGGGGTTTTGGGCGCGAAAAAGACAAAGGGCCTGAACAGTATAATTGGGGGCCTAATCCCCCAAGAAAGACACAGTTCGAGTTGCAGTTCCAGTTCCAGCAAGACACTACAAGCCACGCGACACGAGCAGGAGGAGGAGAGGAGCAGCAAGACCACGAGGCAGACCCAGGGCGAGATCGGAGGCAAGGACAGACAAGGCCAGGCAAAGGCTAGAGCTGAGACCACTGGGTGCGAGTCGGCATCACTCAGCACACGGTCCAGCACTAACAGCCACTAGCCAAGGTCACTGGAGGCTGGGAGCGAGTCGGCATCACTCAATCCATGATCCAGCTCCAGGAGGTACCACCCCGACAGGCCTCCAATGCAACAAAACCAACAACCAGAGCCACCAAGGGCTCCACGAGGTGAACCGACACTCGAAAGTCCTGTGGAAACCAAGGCCCCGCGCAACCACCAACCACCAACCACCAGGCAACCATGACCAAGAACCAGACCAACACCAGGGGAAAACCGAGGACACGCAAGTTTACACTCTACAAACTATTCCTGACTTACCCCATGGTAAGATTTTCCCTTAAAAAACTCTAAACCCTACTTCTAAGGAAGAAAATCGGGTACTCACCTGATAGAATCCAAAACGCACCTTACCGCATCAGCGGACAAACCCAAACTGACCTGGAGTGCAGCTGGAGTCTTCTACCACGTCCGGGGTACGGCAGGTCCCAACAATCAAAAACCTTAGTGAACCCCGAAATCGCGAAATACCTCAACTGTCAAGAACTGTCATTGGTGAGCATTATCCCTGATCCTTTGAAATTGAAACCTAGCTAGACAGTGGGATTGGGAGGGATAAGGGTTTTTGTATATTGTCATTCTCCCTCGCCTGTACCGTGTGTTCCCCAACCTGTGTTTAAGCATCTAAGTGTGTTTTTAAGTTTGTTACCTTTTTTTTCAATAAAGTCAAAATTCTTTCATCAGAACCTGTTGTCTACTGCATCTTTGTTCATAACCTCTAAATAAGTCCAAAGTCTAGAACCAGGGGCGTGGGAGCGATTCGAACCGCTCACTGAGTCAGAGGTGAAGGCTGACCCCACACACCACAACCACAAAATGGCGACCGCGGCAGGACCTTGGCAAAAGGGTTGTGAAGCAGTAAACGCTGGTTTTGAGGAGAGAACAAAAATGGAAGAGAGGATGTCATCCTATGTATATAAAAAGGTTAATATCACCAAGGTATGGGTCCTCAGGCTGTTGCATGCTGAACGTCCTATAGACGCTGTAGCTACATGGACTGAGAGCAAGGAATACAATAAGTCCGTGGAGAAAGCCATATGGTTGGTCTGCTCCCAGAAACAAATGCAGCTTATGGGGAAGCGCATTCAGGCTCTCACAGAAGAGCTAAAGGAAGAAAGCCGACTGTCCCGTGCTAGAGCTATAGCAGGGGAGAGGTTGTTAGCAGAGCTAAACACAAAAGATCAGGAACAGTCACAGATAACAGAGGAACACCATGCCAGTAAGGGATACCTCCAGTGTCAGGCCACCGAGGCCAAAAGTAGTGAACTGGCATTGTGGGAAGAGAACACCCGCCTTGCCAAGCAATTAAGGGAATTTAAAGAGAAGTTAAAAGATGCTCAGGCAGCTTACAGAGTAGCCAGTACTAGGGGGTTTGAGGTAGGGGACCACGGCCCCTGTCAGAAGCAGATTGAGAGTCTGAACATTGTTCTTTCTAAGGCAAAAGGCATGGTGTGCCTGATAAGCCCGGGTGTGGCCCAGGAAGGCCTGGAAGAGCAAGGGGAGACTGTTCGACCACCACCTGTGGCGCCAAGGAGAAGCTTGGTTAGGCAGCAGGAGGGGCAGACAATCTGTGAGGCTGACAGGGAGTGCACACCACCACCTGTGGCGCCGAGTTTTGACTCGGTCTGGCAGCAGGGAGAGGGGGGCAAACCGATGCAGGAGAAGTCAGAGCCAGGGCCAATGTGCCCAGCACGACAGCAAAAGTTTGGCCAGCACCAGTGGTGGAGGTCAGGGACCCCTTGAAAATCAATTCGTGGCTCCTCACGGTACACAACCATAGCTTAGGGCTATGGTAAGCCACCTGAGTAAGCTCACCCAAAAGGGGGACCCCTCAGTCCACTTCATGGAAATGGAACAGGCAGCAGGCATCAACGACTGTGATGATGCCGAGATGGCAAAAATGCTCCTGTTCTCATTAGATGGCAAGCTATACCAGTCCCTCTCTATGCTGAGAGCAAGAGAGGACAGAATGGGTATGCTGCCGTCAGAGAGGAGGTTTTAGAGGCCATGGGGATTAATGATGGTAGTCCCTTCTCCCGGGTGGAGAGGACAGTGCAGCTCGCAGGGGAGACCCCACAGGCTTTCACAGACAGGCTGTGGCCGGTGTACAGGGGTGCTTGTAATGGGGCTCTCGACAGGGCTAACCTGAACAGGGGCGAGCTGGCCCACTGGCTCCGAAGCCTAGTGGCAAACAGCTTGCCATGAATCAAAGCCAAGGCTGAGCTTTGGTTTGACCCAAGAGATCCCCGGGTCACCGAGGAGGCAGTGGTCAGACAACTGACCCTAGCCGACCGGAACGGTAGGGGGGCTGAAGAGCCCCCACCAAAAGGAAAGGTGCATGAGATAAAGCCCAGTCAGGATAAGAAGGAGTGGCACCAGGAAGGTGGTAAACCTTCCGACACAAAGCGTAACTGCTTCAGGTGCGGGAAGACTGGGCACTGGAGAAAGGACTGTAGAAATCCCTGGAAGGATATACTAACAAAGAATTCCCCAGCTTTTGCCCCAAAAGTAGAGGCACCGACCTCTTCCCCCACACTGGACACAATAGTAGCGGCCATCAGAGTCCTGTTTGGTGGCCCAGGGAAGGTAGCTACAGCCACTGGTGCTGCAATCCCATCTGCCCCTCCTAACGCAGACCTATGACTAGAACCAGCGCAGCCTGTCCATCTGTGTTCCCCGGGATACGATGGTAAGATGGGGGTGGAGAAAGTGCAGGGGAGATGTTTGGTGGACACCGGAGCTGCCAGCACGGTGGTCCATTCGGAAGATCTGACCAATTCACCCAGGTCTAACGGGGTCCCGTACAGTTTAATGGGATTCACAGGGAACAAGCAGGCTGGGGCAATGTCCAAACCTTTGGACATAGATTTAGGATCCCTCCATACCACATGGGAGGGTAACCAAAAGGCCGACAAGTTGGCCAAGCAGGGGGCCAGGGAAGGAGAGTTCTGGGATCCCTGTAAAGCAGGTCCGGTAGCCGCAATCCGGGACAAGGGAGGCACACAGGAGGTAGCTTTGCCCCCTTGGACTTAAAGCAGGTCCAAGCCCAGAATCCCGTCCTTAAGGCCGTCCTGGTAAAGAGAGAGAATGGGGAGTCCCTAGAAGGTCCGTTCAGGGCAGAGGACGAGATTTTAAAACAGAGTCACTGGCAAGCAGCCAGTAACCTGGGGAGCCAGCACCAGAAAGATCGGCTGCTGTTAGAACCCCAGAGAACCCACGAGTGGGAGATTGACCAGTGTAAGCTGTTCAAACCCGGAAGCAGGGAACAGCCAGCAAAGGTGGACTGTCCCCAAGTTAGAAATCCTCAGCCAGCAGCAGCTGCAGCGGCAGGGACAGTGTGCTGTTTCACAGGAGAGAACCCTCCACCGATTACATGGGACTCATGCACACCCCCAGTGGCCAGAGCCCTAAGAAGGTCTCACCACACACCACAGCCTAAACCACCCTGGTCTCCAGTGTACCAGTTTAAAGGGTCCCACCCAAAGAGGGTTGTAACCCGTAAAGAAACACCCAAGGTCAGGGATCAGTCTGAGGACAGGGATCCCCAGCCTACAGCCTCCTGCAGAGAGGGTCTCACAGAGGCAGCTGTGAGCCAAGAACACAAGAAGGGTCCCCAGCCTGCAGCCTCAGGCTGGGAGGAGCCCACAGACATGAACGAGGGCGCTGCAGCCACACCAAAGGGGGCAGTGTGCTGCAGCACAGGAATCAGCTGGGATGTTAAGATACCCCCAGCGGTTTTGAGGAAGGCTTTCTGGGTCCAGCGGTACAGGCCACACTACACCCAAGAGGCCACAAAAGGCAGAGGCTAAACAGGATTTAACCTGGCCGTCTGGAGACGGGCGGCAAATGTACGGAGTTTTTAGTTTTAAGTAATTGCAGTTTTGGTAGTTATGGGTTATCATTAGTTTAGTTATTTGTAGAGTTTTAAGTTTAAGGGCTCGATTAATTATCCAGCCAGACAACCTTTCTGGGACATGGATATATGTTTTGTGTGTGCCCCTACAGAAAGGAATTCGGAATGACAAGGGTTCTGCTCCTGCTCGCCCTGGTAGGGGTGAGCATCAGTGACCGAGGTGACGTAGAGGACTCCCACATCTATGGGTGCTCGGGAGAGAGAGCACCGGTCGTCACTGCAGGGGGTGGCGAGCGAGGAGTGGAGGAGCTCACCATCTACTTCCACGAGGGAAGGTGGCCAGGGTGGCTGGGGTCCAACTCTACTAAATACTCCAACCAGGCCGGGTTCACGTACGGGGAGGCCTCCCTCCCATGCCCCAGAATACAGGTCGTTGCCACAAGGGTCAGTGTCACCGAGGGGAAGCGTGTGTGCCTTACCTGTAAGGGACGAATTCCCTTGAATAGGTGGTGGTGGCTCAGGAAGCTGAGCAGGGACGCAGGGGACCATACAGCCAACTGGGAAAGATTAGGGAACGACACCTACCGGACAATCACAGGGACCCAAGGGGGAGTGAGTGTGTGTTGGGATAAGTGGTGGGAGTCGGAACAGGGAGTCTATGTTTGTATGTGGGGATCAAAGGAAGCCTGCCCCACAGGGGTATCCATCATCTTCTCCAGCCAATGGCAGGATGCCGGGGAGGGGATAGGGTGGGATTCTAGCCTGCATGGGTGCATGGTCCCACACATTCCGATCCCAGTTAATGCCACTGAACTCATGGCACACACCCGAAAGCCCCTACCCACGACCCAGGTACCAAAAACCCTGGAAGAAAAATGTCCTACCACCACCAAGGGACCAGGGAATGGGTTAGTCCTAGTACCAACCGAAAAAGTACTATACCAGGGGGTACACTATGCAATAGCTTCAGTGATATTAAACCTTACCGAGGTATACTTACCTGAGTGGTGTCCTAAGGAGACGGAGCAGTTGTACCAGGCCCTGCTAAAGGAAATGTTTAGGAAATTTTATGAGTTCGATTTCGCCAATATAGACAAAGTAGAGCTATACAGAATACACCCTGAGAACCCTATGGGCACGGGTAGACAAAGAAGGGGAGCCTGGAATGATGTTTTCACTGCCTATAGTACAGGATCCTCTGTAATAAATAGCCTGGATGACATGGAATTACAGACACAGATAAATAGTTTAAAAACCCAGTTAAGAAAGATCCTGAAGGATGGGAACACAGTGGTAGGCTCAGAGCTACATGAGGACCAAGCTATGATGGTCCATTTAAAGGAAATCATTGTAGAATTGGAAAGTCATGCCAAAACAGTAAATGCACTCATACGGGAGGATAGGAATGCATCAGATCAGGCTGCACAGAATGAGGTGTGTGTGCTGTATGGGGCATGGTTGCTGGGCGAGGGCCGTAGCAACCTGGAGGATTTAAAGCAAGGTTTAGTCCCCTCCTGGATCAGCAACAAGCACCTCGCAGCCCTCCACCCGTTTAGTAATTCGCTGAGCCCATGTCAATTTCGTCTAGCCTCTGAAGCCTACCCTGTCCGAATAGATTGTGGGCGTTCCAATCACACTATCATGGGGATAGTAGTGAGGATGCCGGTCATGAGTGGGACAGCCCGTCCCGTACTGGTATACAGGGTGGAGAACATTGGAATCATTCAAGGGGGTGCACACATCCGTTTCACAGCGGTCCCACCTTATGTCATAAAGTGGGCGCACGCCATGACAGGTACTGACCTCTCCGGGTGCCGGAGCCGAGGTCCCCAGCACTTGAAAGCCTATTCTAAACCACAGTGTGGGTTTAAAGCTGCTGGCGCACGACCTATAAACTGTACCATGGAGGTAATGGCACACGGCCATGTTTCCCCACAGGTAGCATATATAGGGGGTGGGACATATTGTGTCACCACAGGTGCGTCCCATTACCAGCATGGACACTTCTGGTGTCCGGTAAGTGACAGCAGTTTCTGCTTTAAACCCGAGGCAGAAGTTCAATTGGCCCAGGAACGGATTGTCCCCATTCCTGAACCCTCCACTGTTCACCTCACTGTAACAGAAAACATCACCAATCTGCAAAAGTATGTGACTTACTTTGGATATAAAATTCCCCCTCTACCCGAACATCTTACCATCCTACTTAAAGCTGTAGAGATTTCACAAAAACATTTCTACACCCTGGAACAAAAAACAGTTGAAATAGGGGCAGAGATTTTGGATATAGTAGTTCCACCCTGGTGGGATATTTTCGAGAATATAGAGGTGCCTTCCTGGATCAGGATGGCTTCCCATCTTTTGGTGGTCTGCCAGCTCGGGATAGTTCTCTACCTGCTGTGTACAAAGTGCAGGGGAAGGGACGGTGAGCTCCGTTCCAGACACGAAGGGATTTGGGAAGTGCATCAAAATAAAGCCTATGGCCAGGGATGGAACGAACCTTGATTTTGTTTTCAAATAAAAAATTTTGTGTGTGTGTGTTGTGTCATTCTTATGATGTGTATGATGTGTTTTCCCAAGCTGTGCAGGGGTGTTGGACCCTCTCCGTGCTTGGATGTGAAATAAAGATTGATTTTTCTTACCTGTATGTACCTGAAACACCACATTTAAAAGGGGAATGTATGTTTGGGGTTTTTAGTTTAGGTAATACAGGGGAAGGTTGGTTTTCGGGGATCAGAAATTTTGCTCACCTGGTAATGATACTAATTCAGGTTTAGTATCACAGGGGGGAATGTAGGCTTCGCAAAATCCCCCAGAAACTCGAACAGAACCCTAAAGGGAGTGATTTTTGGACCTTTCATACAAACTTGGGATGATGGGACCTAAGTGAAGTGATTTGAGGTAAAACCCTCAGTTTTGTACATTTTAAAGATCAGGGAAGAAAAAACCCTGAGGAAAAAGACTTTTGAATCTTACTGTTGGGAAAGACACCTTTCACAGACACAAGACAGGCTGCGGTGGGGTGAGGCAAGGCAGTGGACAGCTTTGGGTATTGGGGCCCAGTCAAGCTGTCTGGGAATTGTTTATACTGCAATCCAACCAAGGAGGAAGAGACAAACCCAAAACCTCACACACACATCCAAATATGAATAATCCAAGACCCCTTTTGAAATTCCCAGGCCCAAACAGGATGCCAGAAGCCTGAAAACAATAAAACATCTAGTACACCCATTACTTCATCAAAAACCAATCAACCAAGTATCTACAGGGACAGATTTACAAGCCTGCCAAAAACCTAAGACAATAGGGACAAGATTTGGCACGTAGATAAAGGCCCTGCCTAAATGGGAGACATCGGAAGCCATCAAGACAATTTAATACCAAGTTAAAGTCATCAAAACTTAACAAGCCCGCCAAAACCTAAGACAATGGAATGATCAGGCCTCAACTGAAACCTAAATCACTCCAACACGAAACCGATTTAGTAAAGGGGTTTTGGGCGCGAAAAAGACAAAGGGCCTGAACAGTATAATTGGGGGCCTAATCCCCCAAGAAAGACACAGTTCGAGTTGCAGTTCCAGTTCCAGCAAGACACTACAAGCCACACGACACGAGCAGGAGGAGGAGAGGAGCAGCAAGGCCACGAGGCAGACCCAGGGCGAGATCGGAGGCAAGGACAGACAAGGCCAGGCAAAGGCTAGAGCTGAGATCACTGGGAGCGAGTCGGCATCGCTCAGCACACGGTCCAGCACTAACAGCCACTAGCCAAGGTCACTGGAGGCTGGGAGCGAGTCGGCATCGCTCAATCCATGATCCAGCTCCAGGAGGTACCACCCCGACAGGCCTCCAACGCAACAAAACCAACAACCAGAGCCAACAAGGGCTCCACGAGGTGAACCGACACTCGAAAGTCCCGCGGAAACCAAGGCCCTGCGCAACCACCAACCACCAGGCAGCCATGACCAAGAACCAGACCAACACCAGGGAAAAACCGAAGACACGCAAGTTTACACTCTACAAACTATTCCTGACTTACCCCTGGGTAAGATTTTCCCTTAAAAAACTCTAAACCCTACTTCTAAGGAAGAAAATCGGGTACTCACCTGATAGAATCCAAAACGCACCTTACCGCATCAGCGGACAAACCCAAACTGACCTGGAGTGCAGCTGGAGTCTTCTACCACGTCCGGGGTACGGCAGGTCCCAACAATCAAAAACCTTAGTGAACCCCGAAATCGCGAAATACCTCAACTGTCAAGAACTGTCATTGGTGAGCATTATCCCTGATCCTTTGAAATTGAAACCTAGCTAGACAGTGGGATTGGGAGGGATAAGGGTTTTTGTATATTGTCATTCTCCCTCGCCTGTACCGTGTGCTCCCCAACCTGTGTTTAAGCATCTAAGTGTGTTTTTAAGTTTGTTACCATTTTTTTCAATAAAGTCAAAACTTTTTCATCGGAACCTGTTGTCTACTGCATCTTTGTTCACAACCCCTAAATAAGTCCAAAGTCTAGAACCAGGGGCATGGGAGCGATTCGAACCGCTCACTGAGTCAGAGGTGAAGGCTGACCCCACACACCACCCCCTACAGAGGGCAATGCGGTTGATGTGGTGTACATGGACTTCCAAATGGCATTTGATAAAGTGCCACATAATAGGCTTGCCCACAAAGTTGAAGTCCATGGAATAAAAGGGTCAGTGGCAGCATGGATACGAAATTGGCTAAGTGACAGAAAACAATGAGTAGTGGTGAACGGTTGTATTTCGGACTGGAGGAAGGTACACAGTGGTGTTCCCCAGGGGTCGGTACTAGGACCATTGCTTTTCTTGATGTATATTAATGACTTGGACTTGGGTGTACAGGGCACAATTTCAAAATTTGCAGATGACACAAAACTTGGAAGTATAGTGAACAGTGAGGAGAATAGTGATAGACTTTAAGAGGACATAGACAAGCTGGTGGAATGGGTGGACGCATGGCAGATGAAATTTAATGTAGAAAAGTGCGAAGTGATACATTTTGGTAGAAAGAACAAGGAGAGGCATATTAAACTAAAGGTTACAATCCTAAAGGGGTTGCATGAACAGAGAGACCTGGGGGTATATGTGCACAAATTGTTGAAGGTGGCAGGGCAGGTTGAGATAGCGATTAAAAAAGCAGATGGGATCCTGGGTTTCATAAATAGAGGCATAGGGGGGGATTTTGCCGGCGCTCAGGGGGCGGCTTTGGAGGCGGGACATCCGGCAAAATTGCAAAGATTGACAGCGAGTCGGAAACCCGCTGTCAACCCGCCTCTAATCAATCTTCCCAGGTGTCGGGTCCCCGATTTGCGCTTGGACCCAACACCTAGCAGCAGGAAGAAGGTTACAGACACTTAACTGCTTGTTAACAGGTTGTTAACAGGCAGCTAAGAGGCTTTTTGCAATTTTGACAGGTCTACTGCAGGCTTCCCGATGTAAGTGTGGCGTGCTGTGGGTCTACTGTAATGTTTGTGCATTGATGACAGCTACAGAAGTGGTGTGAAGGATCCAATGGTACACTGGTGAGTTTCAGAGGTAAGAAAATGTTGGGAAAATCACTTTTACTGTATTTAGACTTTTCTGTAGGTCTCAAGTTTTGAATTGTTTGTGTAGTCCAACCTCATTGGGAGAACCTCTCTCACCAATGACAGATCGCTTCTGTAACCTCACCTGCAGCTGCCATCTGTTCTAGCCTAAGGAGGGAGTCATTGGAGAGAAAAAGATTGCTGAAGTCAAACGTAGGTCCCTTGCAGTCAGAATCAGGGGAATTTATAATGGGGAACAAAGAAATGGCAGAACAATTAAATACATACTTTGGTTCTGTCTTCGCAAAGGAGGACACAAATAACATCCCAGAGATGTCGGGGAACATAGGGTCTAATGAGAGGGAGGAACTGAATGAAATCAGTATTTGTAGGGAAATGGTGTTAGGGAAATTGACGGGATTGAAGGTCGATAAATCCCCAGGGCCTGATAATCTACATCCTAGGGTACTTAAGGAAGTGGCCCTAGAAATAGTAGATGCATTGCTGGTCATCTTCCAAAATTCTATAGACTCTGGAACAGTCCCCATGGATTGGAGGGTAGCTAATGTAATCCCACTATTTAAAAAAGGTGGTAGAGAGAAAATAGAGAATTATAGACCGGTAAGCCTGACATCGGTAGTGGGGAAAATGCTAGAGTCCATTATAAAAGATATAATAGCAGAGCACTTGGAAAACAGTGACAGGATCGGACAAAGTCAACATGGATTTACAAAAGGTAAATCATGCTTGACTAATCTACTGGAGTTTTTTGAGGATGTAACTGGTAGAATAGATAAGGGAGAACCAGTGGATGTGGTGTATTTGAACTTTCAGAAGGCTTTCGATAAGGTCCCGCATAAGAGATTAGCATGCAAAGTTAAAGCACATGGGATTGGGGGTAAGGTACTGACTTGGATAGAGAACTGGTTGGCAGACAGGAAGCAAAGAGTTGGAATAAACGGGTCTTTTTCCAAGTGGCAGGCAGTGACTAGTGGGGTACCGCAGGGATCACTGCTAGGACCCCAGTTATTCACATTATATATGAATGATCTTGACGAGGGAACTAGATGTAATATCTCCAAGTTTGCAGATGACACAAAGCTGGGTGGGCGTGTGTGCAGTGAGGAGAATGCAGAGAAACTCCAGTATGATTTGGACAAGTTGGGTGATTGGGCAGATGCATGGCAGATGCAGTATAATGTAGATAAATGCGAGGTTATCCACTTTGGTGGCAAAAACAGAAAGGCAGATTATTATCTGAACGGCAATAGATTGGGAAAAGGGGAAGTACAACGAGACCTGGGTGTCCTTGTGCACCAGTCGCTGAAGGTAAGCATGCAGGTGCAGCAGGCGGTTAAGAAGGCAAATGGTATGTTGGCCTTCATAGCGAGAGGATTCAAATACAGGAGCAAGAATGTCTTGCTGCAGTTGTACAGGGCCTTGGTGAGACCACACCTTGAGTATTGTGTGCAGTTTTGGTCGCCTTATCTGAGGAAGGATGTTCTTGCCATGGAGGAAGTACAGCGAAGATTCACCAGGCTGATACCTGGGATGGCAGGAATGACGTATGAAGAGAGATTGGGTCGAATGGGCTTGTATTCGCTAGAGTTTAGAAGAATGAGAGGGGATCTCATTGAAACTTATAAAATTCTAACAGGACTAGACAGACTAGATGCAGGAAGGATGTTCGTGATGGCGGGGGAGTCCAGAACCAGGGGTCACAGTCTAAGGATAAGGGGTAAGCCATTTAGGACTGAGATGAGGAGGAATTTCTTCACCCAGAGAGTGGTGAACCTGTGGAATTCTCTTCCGTAGAAGGCAGTTGAGGACAATTCATTAAATATATTCAAGAAGAAGTTAGATATATTTCTTAAGGCTAAACGGATCAAGGGATATGGGGAGAAAGCAAGGGCAGGGTACTGAATTTGGAAGATCAGCCATGATCTCATTAAATGGCGGAACAGGCTCGAGGGGCCGAATGGCCTACTCCTGCTCCTATCTTCTATGTTTCTATGTTTCTAAGCTGGAGTTGTTCTCCTTAGAGCAGAGAAGGTTGAGAGGAGATTTGATAGAGGTGTTCCAAATCATGAGGGGTCTAGACAAAGTTGATAGAGAGAACCTGTTCCCATTGGCAGAAGGGTCGAGAACCAGAGGACACAGATTTAAGATGATTGGCAGAAGAACCAAAGGCGACATGAGGAAAAACTTTTTTATACAGCGAGTGATTATGATCTGGAACGCACTGCCTGAGAGGGTGGTGGAGGCGGATTCAATCGTGGCTTTCAAAAGGGAATTGGATAAGTACCTGAAGGAAAAAAATTTGCTGGGCTACAGGGAAAGAGCGGGTGAGTGGGACTAGCTGAAGTGCTCTTGCAGAGAGCTAGCACGGGCTTGACGGGTTCAATGGCCTCTTTCTGTGCTGTAACCATTCTATGATTTTATGATTCTATACATTACTTGTGTGGGAAGGTATTATAGAGAGCACATAGAAATTAACTGTCTCAGCAGCAATATATTGGGAAATCACTTTAAAATTGAAGTGGGCTGTAGTGCCACCTGGCAGAGAAATATCCTTGGACAGTGGTAAACTAAAATTGGGAGCCTACAGTATTTCCTATGGTGTGTTATCTCTCTTTCTATCTAACACTCAGGCTATAGCATGATGGGTCAATCTTTGAGAATCCACACAGGATCTGGAGATTCGGTATTGAACTTACTTGCAGATATGCTATGCCAGTTGGAAACAAGCTGATGTGGAAGTAGTCTGGGAGGGAAGACCCCCCACCCCACCAAACAGCTGGAGAAAGAAAACAGCTGTCATAAGGAACAGAGCATACCGACCAAGAACCACTAAGGGAGGAACATCCAGGCAATTGCCAAGAAAAACCTTAGCTCGAAATAGGGAGCTGGAGGACCAAACTGAGTTTATCTTAGGTAGCGAGGTCAGAATGAGTTGAATTATTCGGGCAGCTGCATCAGATCCAGCAATCTGTTTGTTTATTCCAGATTTTATTGTTTATTTTAGTCAGATAATCAATTAATCAATTAATTCTTAAACGTATTTGATTATTTTCTCCAATCAGTGACGTAATTATTTATTTAACTGAAAAGATTATTGATTTAGTCCTGTTTTAATATTGAATTTAATACTTAATTTAGACAGTTGGTAATTCAAGCAGTTGGTTATTTAATCAGTCATTCCACTCAATGAATGAATCAGTTATTTCTACAATGCAATAGTTTATTTATTCTACTCAGTAAGGAATTTGATTATTTATGTTTTTATTTATTCCTTTGAGGCTGGTTAGCTGGTACCTATATTCATCCCAGTGAACCCCTGCCCCGTTCTCCCTGTACGATCTGTAGAGGTCAATGTTTTCTCTTCATTAAACTTTGCACTTGCTTGTCAGGCCATTGTTCAGTCAAGCTTGCTGATCCTAAGTATGCATTTGTTCTGCATGCTCAGAATTAGTCCTTTAAATATGTTCCATTTGCCTTCCACTGAGATGCTGATGAATAACCTCCTCCAAACCATTTGCACTTCACTGCAACATAATCCATCTTAATGTTCCTTTGTTATGGAGCTACTAATGTTACAGGTTTTATACAATGTTTAGATAATTGTATTCCTTATCCTATTTTTAATTAATTCTGCACCAAAATGAAAATTAATTCATCTCTTTTAAACATCTCCAAAGGGCTTTTTCAGAAGATGTTTAAATCTTACTGCACTAGTTATTTAATATTGGTGCTACTTTAGATGAAGATACAAAGACACAAACAATACATTTTAATGGCAGGAATTAGAAGCAAACAAAATTTAAAGGATTAAACCTGTACAGTGTTAAAACTTTATTTAAGCCTTTTTATTCCAATTGTATGGGAGAGGTAATTTGAAATTTGAGAGGTAAATTCAGTGTAGGAAATTGCTAGCTCAAGCATCATTGATTTCAAGATCCATGAAATATTCCTTTGTATTTTCCAAGCTAGAAACAGTACAGAGCAGATTTAATGGCTGTTTGTTTTTAATTACAGACCTGGGTAAGTCATTTAAACCATCAGAATACAGTCTCTTCAATTATTCTGAAAATTACTTCAATTTTAAACAGGCAATTATAAAAGAACTATCATAACTAGTGATAAGAACTAGAATAATGTTGTCTGAGATAATGGAGGAGCTAATGTCAGAGTCCTTACTGCAGGTGGTGGTGGAAGTGTGGCATTCTGCAAAGAAATATAAAACGTGTTTTTTCTCCACCCATTCATTTTTGGAGTTCTGGGCTCAAAAGTATTTGTATCAACATTTATTACTTTCCAAATACTTTAAAAAGAACTAGGGGCTCTATTTCCCTTCCTTCACTAATTTTACTGAAAGAAGTAGGTATGATTAAAAAGCACTGATGGACTATTTGCAGTGGTTAGCACTACCTTAAAAAATTCTACTCCAAAAAAGGGCTTGTAAAAAGTGAGCAAATGTCATTATTGCTAAATTTGTGCAGCATTCTGCAGCTGCACAATATTTTATTCCAGATCAGACATGGTGTTAGTGAACTTAACTAAGGGGTACATTTCAAAGCATCACCACAGCAAAAGGCAAACACAATGGGCTGGATTTTCAATGACCCGTGGAGTCGGGTTTGGAGGCATGTGAGGGGTTAAAATAGCGAAAAGTGGCGGGCGGACCTGATCCCGACTCCATTCCGCCTCCACGCAATTTTGACAAAATCGGTCGCGGGGTTCCCGACTCCGTCCCGCCTCCAAGAGGTGGGAGAGGCCATTAAAGCCCTAAATTGGCTCTGTAATGCCATTTTGAAACGTTTTAGCTAGTTTAACCCTTTTCCGACGTGAAGCACGCCTGATGTGAAACACGCCAGTGAAACCTGGCGGGAGCACAAGTGGATAGCTGACTATCAGCTGCAGGTCCACTATTACAACGGAGATGTGATGAAGGTAGTAGTAGTATTAGGTCTGAAAGTCGCCTCTGATGCTGCTGCATTGAATGTCTTCAGAGACTGCCTGGGAGGACTTGGTTGCAAAAAAAATTCTCTCTCTCTCTCTCTCTCTCTGAGATGCTGCTCATTTTGCATCCAGGTCCTCTCACTGAGGTGACTTTCAGATTGAAACCACTACTTGGTTCATGGGTTCCCACATGCTGGAACTCAATTGCCCAATTAAGTGAAAATTGCATCAATCGCCCACATCCAATTGCAGATGGGTGGATAACACAAAATGCGGATGACACGACCCCAACCCACCCCAGTATCAAAATCCAGCCCAATGGCTTGGGTGTGGCTTAAAGGTCTCTGTAGAAAGTGAAAGAAGTGCACAGTCATGAGGAGGTTTCAGTCTGACAAGATTGGTATAGAGTTCAGTGAGGAACATGTTACTGTGGAGCAAGAGGAGAGAGAAGCCTGGAGACACAGAGGGCATAGGAGGCAGGGGACCCGTGGCAAGTACTGCCTCAGGAAGTGGACCTATCGCGACAAAGTCAGCTAGTTCAGCAGAGCATGGGGAGGCTTGGGCTCATCAGGGATTTTGTGACTGAATTGTGCCACCTGGTTCAAGAAAATCAGAACAACCAATGATCTATTGTGCATTACCCATGGCAGTGAAGGGCACCACTGATCTTCCAGACACACCCCAGGAATCAACCACTTTGGCCTAGAAATTGGATATGGCCCAAAAACGGGCGGTGTCATGGCCCAGCATTATTAAGCTGCGCAGGTGAAATTGGTCCAGGTAGCATGCAAAATTCGTGCTCAGTCCTCATTAACATGATTATAGTGCTGATCTCAGCGCTAAAACTGCTGCTCATTGGCTTACAGCCCAACAGGTGGGCCAATATCAGCTGCAGTCTAATTCCCAGTCATATTTGGCCTAGGCTTTATTCAGTACTTAAAGGGGAGGTGCATTGATGCTACAGCACCTCATTGTCATTCCACTTGGAAACAGACGCTACCACAAAGAGATGACTGAGCCTCAGCACAGGGAGAGAGCAAGACGATTCTCAGTCGTGGCTCTGATGACACTGGTGGTGGCCGTGGAGAGGAGGCAGGTCATCCTCTTCCCACAGGAAGCCATCGGCCCATACATCCAGAAGGCTGTGGTGGGAGACCACCAGTGTGGTCCCCAGGTCCTCCATCCAATGACGCAAGAAGTTTAATGACCTCACACGGCAAGTCAAGGTGAGTGAAGGTTTCAGCAAATGCCACATCTCACCATCTGCACCACAAGCCTCACTCACTGCTCAATGCACCACACCCCCAGCACTCACCTACCAACAATCTCTAGCTATCACCACTCGCACCTCACAATCAGAGCTTCACTTCACTCTCACATCCTTACCACTGCTGCAACACTCACACCCACATCTCACACCTTGCACACACTAACAGCTATTCAACTATGGCACTCACATCACCCAAACACATTGCACCACACTCACTCACACACACTTCCCTTTCTCTTGCAGGCCAATCGCCGGGAGCAGCGGCAGACAGGCGGTGGGCAAGCTACATTACAGGACCTGAGCCAATTGGAGGAGCGAGTGCTGCACATCATTGGATGGGAAATCATGGAGGCCGTGGCAACGGGTGAGGTTGAAGCCCTTGGGGACAACAATGCTTTGCTCATTCCTAATCCTTCTTCTCACACCCCACTTCCCCCCCATCTCACAATCCCTTCTCACTTACAAGCTGCTGATGCTGTCTGCATGGATATCTTGCTTCCCCATCCCCCCTCAACATAACCTGACTCTTGTGCTTTTCTGCTTTCAGATAATCAAGAACAAGCAGCAGCCCAGCCTATCCCTTAGGTGATGGAGGAGAGCAAGGGAGGAGAAGAAGAAGACACAACGTCACTGCATCTGTCACTCGCAGACACCAGTTCAGAAACTGGCACTGTGCATAATTTAGAGGCTAATGTAAAAGCAGGATCTGCATGGGGTGAGGCACTGGGCATGAGTGGGCTGCAGCAAGGCCAGGGGGAAAGGGTAGCTCGGGGGCCAGCTCCCCGGAGGGCAAGTTCGCGCACGAGTTCTGCTGCACACGGCTCAGATGAAGACCTCGATGGGGTGGCCTTCAGAAGAAGGGTGATGAGCTTGCACACCGAATTGCTATGTGCAATGGCAAGCCTGCCAGAGAAACTCTTGGCAATGTCAAGGAGCATGAAGGAGTCTGCCTCCAACATTGGACGGGGCTTGGCCCAGAGCTTGGAGCCCATGATTTCCGGCTGGAAATGATGGAAAACTCCCGGGGAGACTGTGTCGACACAGACATGATGCTGTGTGTGATGGGTGATGTCATGGCTGCCATTGCAGCACAGGCAGCAGCAACCCAACGTCTTAGTGCTGCAGCAGAAGCGCAGACTTCTGTCCTGCAGTGTCAGCTTGCTGCCACCCAAGCTCAGACTGCTGCCATTGTGGCTGGGTTTACCACTGTCGAGCGGGGCTTGCAGGGTGGCGCAGCAGGCCAGCAATCTGTCCTCCACCAGATCGCTAGGAATGCTGAGGTGCTGCCTGGGGGAATGGCAGTGGGTCAGTGGAGCAGGACCCCGCTGTCCACTCTAAGGATGACAGCATTCCTGTTCCCACCACTGCCACTCCGCCATTGCCCTTGCTGTCAGCCAGCCAGCCCAGACTGCTGCCGCCCATGCTGAGGTGATGCAGTCTACAGCCGGGCCTTCTAGGTCCAGAGCTGCTTGAGGTCGTCCTGCAAGGCCATCGGAAGTCTCCTGCATGGACACTCAGCAGCCTTCCACCAGCCCTGCTGCAGCCACTGGTGGAGCACTTCGTAGGAGCACTAGATCAGGAAAGGGCACCCGAGCGACAGGCTCGAAGGGATTGCACAAGGGTGATTAGTTGATATAGTATGTGTGAAGTGATTGTTGATGAATTTAATAATTTTGTTTGGAATCTTTGTTTTGTGGTGGCTCTCGTTTCAGCTTTGTGCCCAGGAGGATGCTGTGATATTCCATGACAGAGGGATGGTATGATGGGGATGTGGTGAGCAATGGGGATCTGGGGTTTCATTCACTGGAATCGTAGTCTGATGAGGTGTTCACGGGCAGCTCGTGCCGAAGGGGGATTTGCTGCTTGCCTCCTCCCTTCCTCCTTGTCTTCCTCTTCCTCATCTTCCTCCTCCTCTTCCTTTTCCTCCTCCTCCTCTCTCTTATCCTCTTCCTGAGGTGGCCCCGCGATCCCTGATGACAAGGGCTGTGCCCTCATGATGGCCAAGTTGTGAAGCATGCTGCAGACCACCACGAAATGGGACACCTGCTCTGGCGAGTACTGGAGGGTTCTTCCTGAGCGGTCAAGGCAGCGGAACCGTTGCTTCAGCAGCTCGATGGTCTGCTCAATGATGTTCCTGCTGGAAGCATGGCTCTCATTATATGAGTGCTGGGCACGGGTGGTGGGGTTGCAGAAGGCAGTCTGCCTTGTCTCCGAGCAGCCATCCTTGGGTTTGATGTGGTGGTTGAAAGATTGCTGGCACACTGGACAGATGCAGGATGAAGGCAGCATGACTGCTGCCAGGATAGCGGGCATTGACCATCAGGAAGAGCTGGGCGTGGTCGCACAACAACTGCACATTAAGTGAGTGGTAGCCTTTGCAGTTACAGAAGATCTCAGGATTGTTATGCGGCGCCCGCAAAGCCACATCAGTGCAATCGATGGTGCCCTGCACCATGGGGAAGCCCGCTATCCTGGCAAAGCCACATGCCACTCCTCCTGCTTCTCTCTGCTCAGAGATAAGAAAACTTAATCCCTTCTCCTGGTATAGAGAGCCTCAGTGACCTCCCGGATGCAGCGATGGACGGTGAACTGGGAGATGTTAGCTGTGTCTCCTGCTGAAGCCTGGAAGGATCCGCTGGTGAAGAAATTGAGGGCCACGGTGACCTTGAGGGCCGCCCTGCTCTGAGGCTGCAGGTCTGGTTGCAGGAGGTGGCAGAGTTCTGTAACCACCTCCTTGGTGAAGCGGAGACTCCTAATACACTGCTCCTCGCTTAAGTGGATATAAGAGAAGTGCTCTCGGAAGACCCTAGGAGGGTAAGGCCTCCTGTTGAGAGCCCTCCTGGCCCTCATCCTCCCCTCTCTATGCGTATCTTCTCTTCTTCGCTGCCTCCACTCCCTCTCCCTAAGATACTCGAGCGCGAGGGGGACTGCCAGTAGAGCCCCCATGATTGTGAGCCAGTGTTGTGAGCAGAAGCCTCTATATAAGAATGAAGGTGTTCTCCACTTGCAACAACACTGCCTGTTACCTTAGAACCTTAAAAGAAATTAATAAAGCTGCTGGAGTTGCAGAAAGTTGCACAGAGCCAATCAAACTGCAGAAACATGTCAGCTGCAAGTTGTTGCTGAAGATCCCTTTAAATACCACTGCTGGAGCCTCCTTCCTGCTTGTCAATGTTTGCTCAGCTGGTCGCACTTAAGTAAGTGGAGCGTCTAAGTTGAAAATGGCAGATTGGGCGTCAAGTGAGCATTGCACAAGCTCTGACATCACGATCTGCATCATTTATATAATTCTCGCGAGCACGGACAATGGCGGCCGCGGGACCCACTGGCAGCGGGCGGAAGTGCGGCAACCGGCATTTTTTTCCCCTTTCAGGCGGTAACGGGCAGAGCTAAACCCCTGAACTTTTAGCCCTTTGTCTTTTGCACAACTGATATTTTTTTCTGCCCAATAATGGTATGGGAGACTACAAGATATATTACAAGTGAATTCATTTGAAATCCTATGATATACCCACCAACTGACAAATTCATTAATTTTCCTTTAAAAAATAACTTTTACTACTTCATCACTCACATATGTCCCCCCCTGTCCATATTAAGAACGGCTGACTTGGCAACTGTAAGTTAATTCATTTGGCCGTGTGAGCTACCAGCAGGGGTTGGGTTGAGTCAAGGCTATCTGCAGAGTTGGATCATTTCAGGGCTGTCAATCAGTGTCAGTCTGTTCAGGGCTGCCAGGAGGAATTGGGTCAAGTTGAGGTTGCAACAGCAGTTGGGTAATAATATAATGCAGTTCAGTCAAGTTTGCTATCAGGACTTCTACCGCACATCAAATTTCTTGTTGGTCTACTTCAACAAAACTTTGCACGTTCCACAGCTAGATGAATGATCCATCATTGAAACCAGTACTGTGCTCATATAACTCCTTGAGAAAGCTAAAATGACCATTATTGTAATTGCATTGTGATTGGCCAATTTCTTGTCATTCCTGTTTTCAAATTGAGTTGGACAAAACTGACCAAAATAAAATCAGGAAGCACCCATTTATTTGGTGACCATTAAACATGACTTATAGTAATTAAGGCCTTTTGAGCAAAAGAGCAAATATCCATTAAAAATGAAGGGCCCAAAATTGCTGGAGTTCTGCTCCACCAGCGCAAGTGCAATGGAGTCTAACCCCCCAGTCACCCTAGCCCATGGTGCAGACCCCATCTCAAATCTTGGGGGTGGGGCCATTTTCATGGCCGGAGCGGGCTGGCGGTGCATGCAATGGTGCATCAATGGCACCCACCCCAATATGTCATTGTAAGTCAGAGTGGTCCATGGACGTTCTGCCTGTGGTTCTCCCAAAGCCCACTGGTGCCAAAGAAAAAATGATACATTTTGTAGTTATTGGGGTATTCATTTGTCTGGGCCCATTTCTGGACTCAGAATTGGCCCTGCGCAAGCACATGGGTGCGAATTAGGAATCGAAATTGGTCATGGGCTCTCATTCGCATTAAATAGGTGAGCTGCCAGTGTTATTGATTGGCAGCTTGCCCAATGAGTAGGTAGAAATATCAGGCCTCTCTGATGTTATTTAAAGGCAGCTGGCACCTCATAAAGGGAGGTGCACTTTGGCTGCAGGCAACTGTCACTGAAGATCTCTCCGAATGGCAGAGCAAAGTGAAGCTGTAAGGGCCCCTGGTTCTTGGATGCTGCTTTAGAGGTATTCGTGGAGGAGGTCGATAGGAGGAGGAGGGTCATCTTCCCATAAGACTACAGGAAGATGTCCAGACAAGCTGCTTGGCAGAAGTGGGCAGAGGTAGGCAAAGTGGGTTAGCGCCAGAAGCATCGCGTCACGGACTTGGCTGCATTGCCGGAAGATGTTCAATGACCCAACTAGGGTTGCTAAGGTAAGACTCCTAACTCAGATCTCACATTACTGTCTGCTTCACCCATCACCCCTGTGCTCGCTGACCTACACTGGCTCCCCGTTAAGCAATACCTCAAATTCAAAATTCTGATCCTTGTTTTCAAATCCCGTCATGGCCTCGCCTCTCCCTATCTCTGTAATCTCCTTCAGCCCCACAACCCCCTGAGATATCTGTGCTCCTCTAATTCTGCCCTCTTGAGCATCCCTGATTATAATCACTCAACCATTGGTGGCCGTGCCTTCAGCTGCCTGGGCCCTAAGCTCTGGAATTCCCTGCCTAAACCTCTCCGCCTCTCTACCTCTCTTTCCTCCTTTAAGACACTCCTTAAAACCTACCTCTTTGACCAAGCTTTTGGTCACCTGCCCTAATTTCTCCTTATGTAGCTCGGTGTCAATTTTTTTGTCTTTAATACTCCTGTGAAGTGCCTTGGGACGTTTTACTATGTTAAAGGCGTTATATGAATACAAGTTGTTGTTGTTGTTGTTGCTTAACCCTGACTACGTGTAGCCCCAGCATCCAGACCGCTTCCCTCTTCCGATTACCAGCACTCTCCTCCAATCACTGTAGCATACCACCCCACCTCCTTCTGCTCTTAATGCCACACTCAGCACCTGCTACTCTCCCCACTATTACTTCCTTCACCTCCTCACACCTCTGCTACCCTTCACACCCCAGCACCATTATTCTAAAGCGACATGCACATTCTCAAAGCACCTCACTAGGCTACCATTAATACTCTCCCTTCTTCTTTCTTGCAGCTTCTTCCCTCCCTTCCACCTCCCACCCACCCCCACAGCCATGTAGCAGGCCAAGCTCGCAAGCTTACAGGGAGCAAGCGATGACAGGAGGAGGAAGAGTGCCTATTAACGACCGTGAGGATGGGTCATGTCAGGGATTTGGTGAGTGGCAGGTCTGGGGAGGCACCCTACGGATTCTTAGTAATCTTACACTTCTCACTGAAATCTCACCCTCAGACACTGTACATGACAAAGTGCAGCTGCTTTCAATAGCCACTTATCTGTCTCATCCCTCTCTTCTCTTTCAGATGAAGCAAATATAAAACACACAGAGGACGAGGAGCTAGAAGAGGGCAGCACTATTGAAGACACTGTATCACTCAACCTTACCCTAGCAAGAACTGGGAGTCTCACCAAGCACTAGTGCACAGGAGCATGGGCAGGAATAAGACGGGCCAGAAAGCAGCTCTCCAGAAGGAGAGCTCACATCCTAGCCCAGCTGCAGAGGGCACAGATGAAGACCTTGACGGCACAGTCTACATAAATAGACCGATGGGTATTCGCCAAGATCTTTAAATTGCACTGGGCAACCTGCAAACGAGCTTACACAGAGCCTAGTGGAGTCCAGCTCCAACTTGTGTGAGGTTGTCCAGCACGGCATTGAGACCATGCAGTCAACCATGGAGCAAGTGGTCAGCTCTATGAACATGCAATGGGACCCACAATGATGAAGTCTCTGGTGACATCTCTGACAGCTTCGCTGGGAGCTCAGACAGCTGCCATTGTGGCTCTGAGGTCTAGCATCTCCTCAGGCTTTGAATCCATGAAGATTAACATTTCTGTTACCTCGGCCTCTATCTGTTATTTTTCTCTCCCGTCTATGTTTTGGTCAGTCCTATAAAGGGACTCAACTACTTACCATGCCAGTAATGCGAAGGGTACCATCTGAAATGTGGACATTATTTTCACTTTCAAATGCTGACCAACCTGCTGTTTATTTCAAGGATTTTATTTGAAATATTTCAGATTTCCAGAATTATTAGTTTCTTTTTAAAGCTTATTGTATTAAGTAATAAATGGTGCTATATACAACCTTGTGCATGTTTACAAATATTATTTTTTTTAAAACAGATGTAACTAAAAAAAAACAATTTTCATTAAAAATAGATTTCCACTTGAGTCCCATGCAAGCAGAGTACAAATAAAATAATAAACTTACAAAAATACATATTAAAAAAGCAACAGTTAATGAAGTGATAGTTACAAGGCAAGGACATTGAATTCCCAACAGATGACCTGAGGTTGGATCCCAGAGTTGACTATATTCTGACCTTCTTCTAGGGGGCAAGTATCAACTAATCTTTGCTGAGTCATGTGTGATATGAACAATAGGAGGTGAAAGGACAAGGGATTGTGGACACCCACTGGGAGCTACTCTGAGACTGCGATTCTCTTAGTATCTTGACTGTGATCAGAGAAGAGACTTTCATCTCATCCATTTGGGCTGGATTTGAAGCCAGGTCACAGAGATGAAAGGTCAGTTTTTTAATCCACTCTGACACCCAGTCCCCCGAGGAGGTGTTTTTGTGAATAGCAGGAGAATTGTACGTGCTTGCTCCTTATTATATGTACAGGGCTGCAGGGCGTCCAAGTACAGCTGGCACTGGAATGCTGTGGATATTAAGAGGTTGTGAAAAGGTTTTGATTTTACTTCACAACCTGTAGTCCTGAGTGCCTGTGCAATGTTGAGGGCAGTAGTAATTCCTGCTTTCTACCACCATTGCTACAGTTGGAGTTGTTTAGGGTGCCTTCCTCAATCTCAAGTGTGAGGCCTGGGGTTTCCTTCGCATTTGCACCCAGATACACAAGCATCAGTGAGCAGGTCATTGGTGAGTAAGTGCCGCTTGATGGCACTGCTGACGACTCCTTCTATCACTTTGTTGATGACTGGGGAAGACTGATGAGGCGGTAATTGGTTGGATTGAATTTGTTCTGCTTTTTGTGGACAGGACATACCTGGGCAATTTTCCATATTGTCGAGTTGATGCCAGTGTTGTAGCTATACCGGAACAGCTTGGATAGAGGCGCGGCTTGTTCTGAAGTTCAGGTCTTCAGAACTACAGCAGAGATGTTGGGGCCCCATAGCATTTGCAGTGTCCAGTAAACTCAGCTATTTCTTGATGTCACGTGGTGTTAATCAGATTGGCAGAAGACTGGTATCTGTGATGGTGGGGACCTCAGGAGGAGGCTGAGAAGGAGCATCCACTCAGCACTTCTGGCTGAGGATGGTTGCAAACATTTTGGCGCCAGTCCCCAAATGATAGTGAGGAGGATTTTGCAGAGTTGACTGGGCTGGGTGTGCCTCCGTTGTGCAATGATTCAAAGCCTAGGTTGCAGCTGAGTGGTCTATTCGGTTTTATTCTTTTTATTCTTTGTGGCAGTTTGATACAACTGAAAGACTTGCTATGCCACTTCAGGAGGCAGTTAAGAGTCAACCACATTGGTTTATGAACCCTTTCATGAACCTTTAGCCAGATCAAAGGGTCACTGACGACAATGCTATGTAAACTGATAGGTTAGAGGCAGAGCGGGTATATTTGGAATCAGACTCTCGTGCCTGAGCAACAAAGAAATGATGAGATTTTCTGAACGCTGTAGTATTACTATAACCATTCTTTCAAATGCTGTTTTATGTTGGCATCTGGAAAAAAAACATCAACAAGTATGGCAAATAAAATTAATTCGGTCTGTTCCAACATGACCTGCGGTCTCAGAGGGTTAAGGTGAAAGCCACACCAGTTCTGAAATTTAAATTACATTAAATTAGCTAATAATACCTGGCTGAGCCACCTCAATACTCAGCTTCCTCCCAAACATACAGTTGTGACATATTACAGGATTTTTCCCTACAGACACGTACTGTTATTTTCCGTTAATTAGCTCAACAACAACAACTTGTATTCTATATAGCACCTTTAACATAGTAAAATGTCCCAAGGCGCTGCACAGGAGGAGTATTGTGAGACAAAAAATTTGACACGAGCCACATAAGGATAAATTAGGGCAGGTGACCAAAAGCTTGGTCAAAGAGGTAGGTTTTAAGGAGCGTCTTAAAGGAGGAAAGAGAGGTAGCGAGGCGGAGAGGTTTAGGCAGGGAATTCCAGAGCTTAGGGCCTGGGCAACAGAAGGCACGGCCACCAATGGCTGAGCGATTATAATCAGGGATGCACAAGAGGGCAGAATTCAAGGAGCGCAGATATCCTGGGGGGTTGTGGGGCTGAAGGAGATTACAGAGATAGGGAGGGGCGAGGCCATGGAGGGATTTGAAAACAAGGATGAGAATTTTGAAATCGAGGCGCTGCTTAACCGGGAGACAATGTAGGTCAGCGAGCTCAGGGGTGATGGGCAAACGGGACTTGGTGCGAGTTAGGACACGGGCAGCCGAGTTTTGGATGACCTCAAGTTTACATAGGGTAGAATGTGGGAGGCCAGCCAGGAGTGCATTGGAATAGTCAAGTCTAGAGATAACAAAGGCATGGATGAGGGTTTCAGCAGCGGATAAGCTGAGGCAAGGGTGGAGACGGGCGATGTTACAGAGGTGGAAGTTGGCGGTCTTAGTTATGCTGCTGATATGTGGTCGGAAGCTCATTTCAGGGTCAAGTATGGCACAAAGGTGCCGATTTTGTTAGCGCGTTGGAGGCGGGACTGCTGCTTGGTGGGTCGATGTCCCGCCTCCATTGATTTGTGGCCAAGCCACGCTATTTTCCCTTGATTGACCTTGTTAAGCCCGCCCAGCGGGCTTACCAGGCCAATTAAGGGAAAGCCGATTGCAGAGAACGTCAACGTATGACGTTTCATCTGTCAAAAATTTTTGACAAAAATCTTGAATTCAAGACCTCATCAAACTTCTTTCTTTTACAGAAATGAGATGGTTGTTGCATCTGAGAATGCAACGGCCATCTCTCATCTGCAACACGGAGGTCCGAGACTCTCCGCATACACACCGGCTGAAGCCTGCAGGGAGAAACAAAGGTAAGTACACTTTTACTAACACTTTGCACTTACCTCAGATACTCACCTCTCCACTCTTGCACCCATCACTTACCTTCACAGCACACTTTTTCACCCCCCCCCAACCCCCGCAGACCCAGTACTCGCCTCGCTGAGCCGGCGGGTTTTGGAGCCTTCGGGAAGCCCGCACTTGTGAGGGCAAAAAGGGGATAATCCTTTTTTCTGCCTGTTAACTACCTCCCCAGGGCTGGCAAAATCGCCCCTGTAGGTTCCGAACAGTGTGGTTCAGCCTCAGACAGATGTTAGGGAGAGGGATGGAGTCAGTGGCTAGGGAACGGAGTTTGTGGCTCCTTAGTTAGTTAGCTGAAACAGATAGATTAATACTACTGAAGATTAGTGACTTCAACTTGCAAGTGGATCCTCTTTTAATTAGGTCATTGCTAACTATTTCATAATATAGCTTTGTATAAAAAAAATGTTTTAAGTAATAAATCCAATTCTGATGAAGAGTCATGCCTAAAATGTTAATCTGTCTTTCTTTCTCTTTTAAATACTGGTCAACATGTTGTATATGTCCAGCATTTACCATTTTTATTTCAGAATTATACAATATCATAAAACAATGAGTACCTGCATCCAGGCACGAGAAAGTATGTAGAAAGTATGTTTCTGTACAACTCTCTGATTGTGGTCTAGAGTATTCAGCATTAAAAGCAAATTAAACATTGATCAGTAAACATTAATCAGATTGTTGAAAGGGAGTTTCTGGCATCACTATAATGACATGTGGTTGAAGGATCTTCATTGCTGCAAAGGAAATATAATATATAAAGGGGTAAATGCCAACTAAATAGATTGCTCTAGATGTTTTCTCAGTAATCTTTTAAATACGGTTTTGGTTCATAGAAATTACATGTTACTGTAAACATCTGTTGAAAAAAGAGTTCCTTTTATGAGCAGAACTTGTTATGTGGTAGACAGAGCATCTTATAATATATCCAGAATTATAGACCTCCGGCCCTCTTAGCAAAATTTATGTGTGAAATGTTCTCGAATTTTTTTACTTGACTGCACTCTGTTTTCAATGGGTCAAAGAGGCTTAAGTCATGATGGCTCCATTATACAGTTGGTGGGACACACTGATAAAACTGCACCAGAAAGGGTTAAAAAAAAAAGCATGGAAGGAAAAATTCTTTACATATTGCCTGAGCCCGTCCTAGGTATTTTCAGATTATTTGTTAAGCCAGTTCAATTTTCTTCAGCTAATTGATTCTGTCATGAACTAGATTTTGTGTTTTCACTGATGCATTTCTTAAACACCGATACAGCCTTAACTACTGCTATACCCAAAGGGATAGACACGTAGTCATTATTGGTTAGAGAGGCTGTTTTTCAGGTTGCTTGGAAGTTCCTCAAGTCAACGCAACTGTCAACCCTAAACAATATATCTTATTAAAAAGGACAAAAAGTAAATCTTTAAGAAAGTACCTTATAAAGATGGAGATCCTAAAGGTTATGGTGAAATCATTTTTTAATGTTGCAAGAATAAGACAATTTATAATGCTACAAAAGTTCTATCTTGTGGGCTTAATGTTTGTCACATTTTGAGATTTTTGCATGTTTAGCCTATCAAGGATTTAAAGTTAATTTATATCAAGACATTGCTATTAAGTTAAATTCAGCCCACAAGAATGCTCCACAACACACAAGCTATCGAGGAAAGATGATTAGGCCCATTAGCTGAGGCCGTTTGAAGTATTTAACAAATTGTGTTTCTCAAAGACCATGCCAGTTTGAGAGTATGGGGGTTGATTTTAACTGGGGGCTGGATCAGTGCATGGGGGTCCAAAGTGGGTGGCGCACCCAGAAATCATGAAGGAAGCGAGCGAAGCCAGACCGATTTTAGCGCCTGAGCCTCATTAAAATTTTTAAATCTATCTCCCTCCCGAAGCTGTCGGTCGGCGAGCGGGAGCGAGAATTAGGGTAGGAGCTAGTTGCCACCAGGGACCCAAGAGAACAATCTACAGCATTAGATAAATGCTGGGATGGAGTTGCAGAACTGATGTCAGTTGGGGAGGGAATTGCAAGGTAAGGGCTGGTGAGACGCAAGTCCTTGTGGGACCCGGGGAGCATTCCTGCTCATCCTGTGCATTGCAAGCTCTGCTCATTTGAAACCGAATTTTGCATCGGGGTTGTACAGCTGGCATAGCCTTATGCTTGTTTCAGGGGGATAGGCTACTCACCAATTTCTGGGTCTGCCTGAATATGGCATCAGGTGGTTCTTGTGTGTCAATGGTGTAGCCGCTCCCCCTCCCCCAATCCTGCCTTTTTTTTCAACTCCTGGCTGCCCATTTTTCAGGCGCAAAATTGACGATATGAGCTTAATTTCTCCCCCATTGTTCCTTTGAGTCAAAAGGTTATCAATTCAAGATTTTGTTGCACCTTTCAGTTGTATATGGGCTGAAGCTATAATGAAAGAGACATGTTTGCCAAATGACATTGAACACCATTATTTCCAGAAATGTCTTAAGTCTGTTAAGACTAGAATATTAAAATGACTAATAGCTATAAGGATGTAAACCATTTCATAAATTGTTATGAATTTGAAAATTTCATTCCATAAAGCATACATATATTTATTTGTAATCTCTTAGCATAATTCTCAATTTAGGGATTGTTGTTGAATAGTCTGTTAAATTTAGCGAGTGATACTTCGGAAACGCAGCGTAAGCTCGAGGAACAGCACCTCATCTTTCGTTTAGGCACGCTACAGCCCTCTGGACTCAATATCGAGTTCAACAATTTTAGATCATAACCTCAGCCCCTATCACATTTATATTTTATTTTTTCATCCACCCTTTTGTTTGCCGCCCCCCCCTTTTTTTTTCCCTCCTAGAAGCTGGCAGCTGTCCTTCATTCTGCCAGTGCATTTCACACTTCTTTTAGCCTCAACCTGTCACATTAACACCACCTCTTGCCTTGATCATCTCTTAATGTCTCTTAATCTCTCCTTTTTTTCTTTCATCCCCTCCCCCTTTCCCCAGCTTTATCCTTGCCTTAAATCTATTTCATTTCCTGCTATTTCCAGTTCTGACAAAAGGTCTTCGACCTGAAATGTTAACTGTGTTTCTCTCTCCACGGATGCTGCCTGGCCTGCTGAGTTTTTCCAGCGTTTTCTGTTGTTATTTCGGATTTCCAGCATCTGCAGTATTTTGCTATCATACTTCTATAAATGTTCCTTTGATAAACTGTATATTGCATCATTGAAACTCTGAGACACCATTAGTGTAAATCATGCCTTTCTAAAGGGTGAATAATTTGCTTCAAACTTTGTAGGAATTGATAAACAGTGCACTTTATCTAAATAAATGTTATTTTACTATGGAATCCTCAGGAAACATTAAAGGTAAAGGCCCCAAATTCTCCCAGTAGAAGAAGAGGGCCTTCGGAGGGAGTCTTAATGCCATCTTCAGGGAGCTTCTGCCTTTTTAAGGTCTCTTGTCGCCTCTTCTGGTACTGCAGCAGAGACCCAGGAAAATGGCTCAGATTGGGGTGAATTCGGAGGGCAAGCAGAACTCTGCCCTGAAGAGGAGATTCTTGGTAAATATCCCCTTTAAACGCTCCTATGCCAAGTATGGTATTGGCTGTGGTCTAACAATGTGCATTAACCAAAGTTACATTTGAGCAAACCACATTGCACTTGTGTGACAATTTCTATTTTTCACATCCGTCAGTCTTATGGTCTCATTGAGTGAGATTTTCAATTTGCATCAAATTATGGACAGTTTTGTACCATGGACTCACACCCTCTGAGAACTAGGTCAACACTATCCAGATTTATTTAATTTTGAAACCGTCAATCCAGCAGTGAAAGGAGATTTCATTCTATTAGTCTGCTGGAACTAATGTGACTAGCCTGAGGTGAAAATACATCTGTCCCAGTCTGATGCACATATTTCAAATTAATGCTGTTGGAGTTCCAGTATAGTATTCAAAATATATTGCCCTTGGTGTCTCACATTTTCTGAATTATAGGGGTAATTTTCTCACTTGCAAGATCATGCTTATTGGGAGTTCGGATGCATGATTTTCCAATCAATCAAAAAAAGCACGCAAGCTCACTATTGGGGAGCATGAATTTGGAAAATTGTTCCAATAATTTCAATTGTAATGAAATAGTAAGAAAAATGCTTTACTGTCAATAAGTTATCATCCTAGCACCAGTAAAATAAAACTTCCCTTCCTTTTCCTGTTTACCACCAACATTCCCATCTGGAACCATCAGTAGTTATTCACTTGTGTATGATGACTGACAAAAGCTGATTTCCCCCTAAATTCGGAAAAGTGGTCAGGCGGTTTAACGTGGCTATGATGTCCTCAGGTAAACCTCAATGGAAGTTTGGCAGAAACCCCGTTTACGCATGTAAATGGGTTTCTCCTAAACTTCTGCTGAAGTTAGGGCACTCGCCCACCCCGCCCCCAACCACCCCCCATCGCCATTGGTCATGATAAAAGAACTTAGTGACCAGCTTTTATCATCATATTCATTTACCCTCATCTAGTCAAGTTAATTATCAATGACTCAAGTAAAGTCAGATAGTTGGCTCATTTTTCACATGGATTCACTTGACAATCTTAATATTTTAAGATAATGCAGACTTTTGAAGGAGGTTGTAATCTTTAAATGCCCATCAGCATGTACAAATTTTCACAGTTGTATTTTTAACTGTATCTTTGTCACTTGACAGATGAAGTAAGTTGTAATTACCTGAAGATCACCAAAATTAACCGAGTCTCTACAGTGATGGCACTGGGATAAAGTTTGCAGATATGTGCTGTATGATGTTGCTAGATTTCTGCAGTGTCCCAACCATATGTGGGTAATTTTGACATTGTGTGTTAGTATAAAACGGGCGTTAGTGAATCGGCAGCCTGTTTTACATCTCTATTTTTATTTCCATTGAAGTCAACAGAAATAAAAATTGGGAGCGATGTAAGACAGGCTACTGATTCGTTATCACCCGTTTTATGTTATCAAACAAAGTCAGAATTACCCCCATGTGTGTAATTGAAAACAGCAACAATGATCTCTTACCAAAATTAATTACATTTGCTGGAATGTCAAATTAATTAAAAGATTGAATTGCAAAGAATTCTAATTATGTGTTTTGTCAAAAAAAAACTTTAATTTTAGACTTAAATATCCCACATAGAAGAAAGCACCTGTACTGCTTTCTATTACAGCGTGGGATTGTTTTCAAGTAGTGACTTGACTTGATGTCTGGCTAAACTGCAGCTCTGGGCAATGCTTAGTGTGGAATGCTATCTAATGTCACATGATGGGTCACAAAAGCATATTTTGTTAATGATGAAGGTCTGGATTGCACCTGCCCAAAACATGAATAAAAGCTCAAAGCTTCCCATGTATAGCCATCAATGCCATAATGAGAAATGATGTATTCCAGACAAACGATCTGTAATAGGTATGATGGTCCAATATATCTTGGGTATAACTTGGCCCTACAACTAATAGTGAAACCACAACATTACACTTCTGGTTAAATCATGTGTTTCAGTGACAGAAGCCTGTTGTCTATTGCTGAGGCCTACAAGGCTGTAGCTTCTGTCATCTTCTGGACTTGAATATTCAATTAATAGACATGTGATATGGAAGGTGGAATAAGCACCTATTAAAATAAATGCAATGGACTCTAGTGCAATGCAGGGGAACCCTTGCTGGATTATGGAAACTGACTAATTACTCAGAGTCCATAAATTCTGGATATGTGATACAACAATGCCCTAGTCATGGGAGTGAACACAAGTGTAATGCAAGACAACATAAATTGATTTTAATCTTTCAAGTGCTGTGAAGATGAATTTTATCAGACAGGAGGAGACTCCTGTGGGCTGTGCAACGAGATGATGGCCTGGATTTTGCTTTCAACGGCAAAGGAATGGCTTTAGCTATTTACCTCGCTGACAAGTGCCCACAGATCTTTTGCAGGTTTGTCAGCGGAGATATCCTCTAATCCGGCATCTTTTCCAGCGCAGCGCCCTCTACAGGGTAACTGTGGCAGCTGTGAACAGGAAAGCAACAGCGAGGCTCTTCAACCAATCAGATTAAAGAATCCTCACTGAGACATGCAGGCCCAGAAATTGGGCTACCTACCACCACCCGTTTGCGCCGCTATCCTAACAGAAAATGGCGGCCGCCACTCTAGTGTTCTCTGGCACAGGATTCGGTGGCCGCCATTTTGGCGAGGGCCTTGGCGCTGCTGATAGCAGCGCTGGCCCTGGAGATGTAAATGAAGAGAGGGTGACGTCAGTTGGCGTGCTACACCGACTTAACGTCACCTCTGCGAACTTTGACCTTAGCGCTGAGTTCAGCGCTGGGTCCTAAGATCACTCTGAAAAGTGAGCGTTCAGCATACTGACAGAGATGCTGTCAGCACTTGTTAAAGGGACACACATATCTTTCAGGTAAGTTCGCATTTAATCTTTTGGACTGGATTTTTTTTATTTTATTGAAGTAGTGGCTTGGGGCCATGCATGTTAAAAGTTTTTTAAGTGTGCAGGGAGTGCTGCTGGATGCTTGCAAGGCCTCGGATGGTAAAGGAAGGCCTCTGAGAAGACAGAAAATGCTGAAAATGCTCAACAGGTCAGGCAGCATCCGTGGAGAGAGAAACAGAGTTCACGTCTCAGGTCAAGATACTGCCTGACCTGTTGAGTATTTCTAGCATTTTATGCTTTTATTTCAGATTTACAGCATCCGCTTGCAGAGGGAAGAGGAAGATGCAGAAGAGGAAGATGCAGAAGAGGAGGAAACAGAAGGAAGGATGCAAACTAGACATCCCCTTTCTGGCTGGGATATCCGGGATGGAATCATCCACCTGCGGTACCAGTGACCACGACCTAAATTCCCCTTCCAAAATTTGTCCCACAGCTTACCTTCCCTCTGTTACTGACCATCACAATGTCCTCTTGGCCACAATGCTGAAATAAAAGCCAACACAAAGCAAACTTTCCAATCCAACTTTATACATCTATCCTTCCAGTGTGACATCAAGAAACCAATTTATGCATTCCCTTAGTGACTGTCTTGTGTGTGCCTATCCTACTGATGTCATGCAGTGCTGCCTCAGTGGCTGCAGCATGGCTGGTGGAAGGCTGCTGACTTTCAGTGGGGGACACTGCAAATGGCCTTGCTGGTCGACCTTGCAGAGCTAGTGGCTGGGAGTGTCAAATCAAGTGATTCTTCTCCTTCTCCTTCTTCTTCTTCACTCTCCTCTCCCTCTTCTTGGTCAACCACTGGCTGGGCAGGCTGTATTTCTTGGATGTGTGAAATGAGGAAGGCACAAGGGTGGAGTTGTGGTGAGGGGAGGGCAGGAAAGCTGAGTGGTGCATGTGAGAAAGAGGATAATGTGTGAGGATACCAGCATCTTGTATCCTTTCAGCCCCGCCACTGGCCAAGGGCTCAGCCATGCCCCTGCCAAGAATGGCTAGCACCTGTTTCCTCCTAGGGGCTGAGGTGAAGCTAGGGATGAGAGGTGTGCCTCATGATTGGTACAGATTGCTGCCAGGTAAATTATTGGGCGGGGGGGTGGGCCGGGGGGGGAGCTGCGGGGAGTCATGCATTGAGAGGTGTGTGAGGCTAGTGGTGCAGTTGGTAAGAGATGGCTTTTTAAGCTGCATTCACTGACCTTGAGCACTGGTCTGTGGTCATGAAACTTCTTTGGGCACTGGAGCCAGGTCATGGGGGCGACACTGCTGGCAGTGATGGCCTCGGTGATGTTGTCCCACATCGTTCTTTCAGGAGGGCCTCCTGGCCCCTGTGGGCAGAGGACCTCTCTTGCAGTGTTGACCCTCTGTACAAAGCTGGAGTGCTGCGTGTGAGACCTTGTTTGCCCTTCCCTGGCTTGCTGAGCCATTTGTGTTAGTGCTGAAGCACTTTTCCCATTTTTTTAGGTACGGAAGGCAATTCAACGTTAAGAGCTGAAGACTCCAATTTGGGAATTCTTTTTAATGTTAATTCTTTTTCAGAAGGCAGTTGAGCTGTAAGGGCTAAAAACTGCATCGTTTTACATGCTTTTTATTTTATTCATTTCAGAAGGCAGTTCCCCTTTAAGAGACCAATACTGCTTTCTGAAATGACAGCCTAGCTGCAATGACGCTACAGCCACGCTACATTGGGGCCTCCTGCTGAGACGAATGCCACCAGGACGGCATTGCACGTTGGGCTAATGTTAATTATTCCCCAGCACCAATTTTTTGGTCCTGCCAGCACCACCATTTTCGGCAGCCGTTAACACCTGCCCGCGATGGCACTGGCAGCTTTTATTGTGTTCATGAATTTCTAGGCCCCGAGTCCAAACCAGGAAGTATAAAGCAGGAAATATAAATTAGATTTAAATGACGTAGAGAAAGCAACATAAAGATTGAGAAATACAGATGGAATTAAGGAATAAAAGAAACAAACAGAAAATCCAGAACTTGTACAGCCCTTACGGGTGCGTATGCACCTCGTACACACCCGTAGAGGCTGCAAAATACGGGCCAATATATTCTAGGTAACCACGTGGTATAATGTAGTCTAACATTCCAGAACTAATTTAATAAATTGTCTCCAACAATAGAAAATGAGACAGTGCCAAAAAATACAGTAATATCTCATCTAAATTCAAATATATGTAAACAGGAAACTATTGTAAGAATCCATTTTTATTACTACATTTCACTATTTCATGAAGTAACTAAAATAGTTTATTTTTATGGCAGAAATGTTACCTGAGAAAAAATCATCACCCTGGCATTGTTCCCAGTAAGTCACAGGTAAAACTGTAGCCTGAGTGGAAGGAGAGACGAGTGATGTAGTCCACATCTCTAGTGAAAGAATTTGGAAAGAAGTTTGGAAGTGATCTCCCCAGATATTGTAAAATAAGTTTTTTAAATTGAATCCTGAAAAATAAAAATTGTTTTCCTTACTAGGTGCAGGTAGATAAATAAATAGTTACTTCAATAAATCAATGCATATAACAAATAAAAATAGAAAATGTTGGAAACACTCAGCAGGTCAAGCAGTATCTGTGGAGAGAGAAACAGACTTAACGTTTCAGAACTGGAAAATGTTAGAGATGAACAGCTTTTAAGCAAGTACAGAACCAGGGAAAAGGGGGTAGAAGAAGAACAAAAGGGAAAGGTCTGTGAAAGGGTGGAGGGCAGGAGTGATTAAATGACAAAAGTGATGATGGGCAAGGAAAAATTAGGTGATAATTAAACAAGTATAGAAACAAAAGAGGGGTGCAGAGGACGTGTAAATGGCTCTGGCAGAATAGCACAGGAGGAGGAAAGCATGAAGGCACGTATTGTGTTTATTGGACAGTTTTGCTGTATTTCTGAAATTTCCATTTCTTTTTGTTTCAGGAAGTTTTATAGGGATTGCAACCTTAAGGGACTCAGTCCATTTAAAAATACATTGTGGAAATGAAAATCGTGAGCGATGAATAACATGCGGCTGAATCGATATCGCCTGTTTTACACTATCACCCAAAATCAAAATTACCCCCACTGTATTTTTCAGAGATTTCCGTGACATTTTGGGGCCAATTTTCCTGGCCAGGAGATATTTTCACTAAGAAAACATTGAAAGATAACCTGCATGGAATAACAGACGTAAGCAGAAATAGTTCAGATAAAGGATTACAGAGTAAGAATGCCACATATAATTTGACTCAAATGGTATAATTTGTTATTGATTTTTTTCAAATAGTTGTTTTTACTTAATCTCTATGCTCAGCTTTTAAAAGACCGTTCTGTCATACATTTTGACAAGAAATGTGTCCCTTCATTCTATGGATCTAATATTAAACAAAATAAATGCTTGATATGTTAGGAATGTTGTGTCAGCTCAAAATGTTTTATATCTGTAAGAGGTTAGGCTGGTGCTCAACTGATGACTTGACAGTTTAATCTGATGATTTTGGTTTCTATTGTGTACCTAATACTTAATTCTGTAATCCCCTTAAAAGTGTCAGATCAGACTGTTGATAACTGAGGGAGTGTGTATGTACAAAGAAAAACTTTACTGCCTGGTTAATCTGTCATATGGTGGAATAATGTATTTCAGAAATATTGATCTGCCGAAGCTGAGAGCGTGAGAAATCTGATATCTTGCTAATCGTTTTTAAATGCTTTCTTTGGGGAAGGGGATTTTGTATTATTAAGCTTTCTAAACTGTTTTTCCCTTTTACTTAAGTAGATACTGATATGATCAATCAGAGATCAAACTGGGTTTCGATGGCATGAATTAAAAATTAACAGTAGACTGACTCGATATAGACACTTATTTTTAACGCTTCTCCTGACATAGACTAATAAACTAAGAGAGCAGCACCAGGCGTACCTAAAAATGAGGTGCCAACCTGGGGAAGCTGCAACACAGGACTACATGCATGCTAAAAAGTGGAAGCAGCATGCTATAGACAGGGCTAAGCGATCCCACAATCAACGGATCAGATCAAAGCTCTGCAGTCCTGCCACATCCAGTCGTGAATGGTGGTGGACCATGAAACAACTAACAGGAGGAGGAGTCTCCAAGAATATCCCCATCCTCAATGATGGTGGAGCCCAGCACATGAGTGCAAAAGACAAGGCTGAAGTGTTTGCAACCAACTTCAGCCAGAAGTGCCGAGTGGATGATCCATATCGGCCTACTCCCGAGGTCCCCACCATCACAGAAGCCATTCTTCAGCCAATTCGATTCACTCCACGTGATATCAAGAAACGGCTGAGCGCACTGGATACAGCAAAGGCTATGGGCCCCGACAACATCCCGGCTGTCGTGCTGAAGACTTGTGCTCCAGAACTAGCCACAACTCTAGCCAAGCTGTTCCAATACAGCTACAACACTGGCATCTATCCAACAATGTGGAAAACTGCCCAGGTATGTCCTGTCCACAAAAAGCAGGACAAATCCAACCCAGCCAATTACCGCCCCATCAGTCTACTCTCAATCATCAGCAAAGTGATGGAAGGTGTCATCAACAGTGCTATCAAGCGGCACTTACTCACCAATAACCTGCTCACTGATGCCCAGTTTGGGTTCTGCCAAGACCACTTGGCTCGCGACCTCATTACCAAACATGGACAAAGGAGCTGAATTCCAGAGGTGAGGTGAGAGTGACTGCCCTTGACATCAAGGCAGCATTTGACTGAGTGTGGCATCAAGGAGCCCTAGTAAAACTGAAGTCAATGGAATCAGGGGGAAAACGTTCCACTGGCTGGAGTCATACCTAGCACAAATGAAGATGGTTGTGGTGGTTGAAGGTCAATCATCACAGCCCCAGGACATCGCTGCAGGAGTTCCTCAGGGCACTGTCCTAGGCCCAACCATCTTCAGCTGCTTCATCAATGACCTTCCCTCCAACATAAGGTCAGAAATGGGGATGTTTGCTGATGACTGCACAGTGTTCAGCGCCATTCGCAACTCCACAGATAATGAAGCAGTCCATGCCCGCATGCAGCAAGACCTGGACGACGTTAAGGCTTGGGCTGATAAGTGGCAGGTAACATTCGCGTCACAGAAGTGCCAGGCAATGACTATCTCCAACAAGCGAGAGTCTAACCACCGCCCCTTGACATTCAATGGCATTACCATCACCGAATCCCCCACTATCAACATCCTGGGGGTCACCATTAACCAGAAACTTAACTGAACCAGCCACATAAATACTGTGGAAAGAAGAGCAGGTCAGAGGCTAGGTATTCTGCGGCGAGTGTCTCACCTCCTGACTCCCCAAAGCCTTTCCACCATCTACAAGGCACAAGTAAGGAGTGTGATGGAATACTCTCCACTTGCCTGGATGAGTGCAGCTCCAACAACACTCAAGAAGCTCGACACCATCCAGGACAAAGCAGCCCGCTTGATTGGCACCCCATCCACCACCTTAAACATTCACTCCCTCCACCACAGGCGTACCGTGGCTGCAGTGTGTACCATCTACAAGATACACTGCAGCAACTCGCCACGGCTTCTTCGGCAACACCTCCCAAACCCGCGACCTCTTCCACCTAGAAGGACAAGGGCAGCAGGCGCATGGGAACACCACCACCTCCAAGTTCCCCTCCAAGTCACACACCATCCTGACTTAGAAGTATATCGCCGATCCTTCATCGTCGCTGGGTCAAAATCCTGGAACTCCCTCCCTAACAGCACCTGTGGGAGTACCATCACCACATGGACTGCAGCGATTCAAGAAGGCGGCTCACCACCACCTTCTCAAGGGCACTTTGGGATGGGCAATAAATGCTGGCCTTACCAGCGACACCCACATCCTATAGACGAATTAAAAAAAATGGAGTTCAATGTGGTCAAATGTGAAGTCCTCCACTTTGGACACAAGAAGATGAATTGGAGTATTTTCTAAATGGTGAGAAACTAGGGAGTGTAGGAGAGCAAAAGGATTTGGGAGTCCAAGTTCACAACTTATTAAATGCTAGTAGATAGGTACAAAAACTAATCAAAAAAAGCTAATGGAAGGTTGGCCGTTATCTCAAGGGGGTTGGAATACAAAGGGGTGGAAGTTATGCTTCAGTTGTATAAGGTCTTGATCAGACCCCATTTGGAGTACTGTGTTCAGTTTTGGGCACCGAACCTCATGAATGACACATTGGCCTTGGAGGGGTTGCGTCGTAGATTCCCCAGAATAATATCGGGGCTTAGAGGGTTAAATTATGAGGGCAGGTTACATAAACATGGCTTATATTCCCTTGAGTATAGAAGATTAAGGGGTGATCTGATTGAGATGTTTAAAATGTTAAAAGGATTCGATAGGGTGGATAGGGAGAAAGTATTTCCTCTGGTGAGGGAATCAAAGACAAGGAGACATAAACTTAAAATTAGAGCTAGGCCATTCAGCAGCGAAATCAAGAAACACTTTTTCACACAAAGGATAGTAGAAATCTGGAATTCTCTCCCCCAAAATACTGAGAATGCTAGGACAATTGAAGCTTTCAAGATTGAGCGCGATAAGATTTTTGTTAGGAGAAGGTATCGGATATGGAGCAAAGACAGGAAAATGGAGTTGATGTGCAGATCAGCCATGACCTCATTAAATTGCAGAGCAGGCTTGAGGGACCTACTCCTGTTCCTAATGTTCCTATTGGGCAATGTTCTCTGTGCTAAAACCGCTCACTACTCCAGGATCATCCTGGAATGCAAAGATAACCCCCATTACCAAACGCCCCCTTAAACTCCTCTCCCCTGCCCCCTCCACCCTCACCTCCAACAACAAGTGCGAGGAGCTCACGAATTTCTTTGTCACTGTGATTGAGGCCATCCATTCAGCTGCCTCTGCCACTTCCCTGTAACCCTACCTCTTTTACCGTTCTTTTAGGCACATATCTCCTTATTTGGCTTAATGTCAATTTATTATTTGATTATGCTCCTATGAAGCGCCTTGGGGTATTTTCCTACATTAAAGGCGCTATATAAATGTATGTTGTTTTTGTTGTTGTTTGTTGTTACCTTGGTTAAAATGTAAAACCTTTATTTACGCAAAAATGGGTTTAAACATCACATCATTATTTCAGGTTTAAACAAAATTGCTGAGTAGTTTCCTTCCAAACAGTTCAGTTTTGTGTTTGGATTTTGTCATTGTGTTTATTGTATAAACAGATTTCTGATTTTAACAGGCAGATGTATAAAACATTTCAGAATGGAAAGTAATCTGGTACAAATTATAGGATGTATGAGCATTTTGCCTCATAACAAGCTTGCTACCTGCCAAATAGCATCACAATCCATGAATAACATCAGCAGCAGTTAAAGGTAGTCTTGAGTACTTAAATAATTAAATATACATTAGTGTATCTCCTGTGGCATTGCTCACAGTAAGTCACATAATAGGCGGTTTTATAAGGGCAGGAATGTAATACCATGTAAGGTGCTGCTAAGATAGAGTTGTATTTCTTTAAGATCACAAAATGTAATTGTAGTTTAGCAAAAAGTCTCAGCTTGATCAGAATTCAATTGTTGTTCAGGAATGTGGGGACTGGAAAAAGTTCTAGCTCTTCTTCTGTATTTATTATACAAAATGTGAGAACATATGCACCCACCTCTATTGATAGATATGATATGTGGCTGTGGCTACTATCTGTTATGGCTTTTCCGGTGGAACTTGGCACGGATTTTGTTTTCCGATCTCCATGAATTTTTAGTTGAAATGTTTCCCTTCATCTCAGTGTGTGTGATCTCTGGGCGTGGTTGGAGGTGTTTATGCAGGTGTGTGGGGGAAGATGTTTCAAATGCAGACATTTGACAGCAGGAATCTGAGCGGAGAGATGGATTGGTGATAGCCCGGACCTTGGGCTACTATCTCTTTTTTTACCTGGTTGCACTGGCACGTGGGGACCTCGCCTAAAGCCTGAGTGGAGGAGGAAGCTTCATGTGGCAGCTCCTGACCCGAACCTCTTCTACTAAACCCAAGTGTCAGACCAGCACCCACGCCCTGTCTGCTCGAACTGGGGAGGTGAGCCTTAACTCTTTCAGGTACAATCTTCGAGCGACACAGTGCATCGCTCACCCAGAATGTGCACAACGATTCCTTCAGTGTTATATCGTCTTGAAGGGCTGCACAAATTAAGAAGCAAATTGCTTTACTCTTCATTAGTTAGTGAAAGACGTTAAGCTAACGAAGCGAATGTTTTATATTAGAACACGTGTATGTGTCTCTAATTACTAGTATTCTTCATACAACACTTCAGATTGGAGAATAATCTGTCACTTTGACAGTCGCTTGCTATAACTCCTTGTTTGGAATAGCGCGAAAAGATTCTTGAAGGCGAAAGGAATTCATGCATTTCATTTAAATATACGGCGAGGCTCGTTTTTCCCTCTGAAGACAGACTTATGTTCCAGTCTGCACGTTTTGTGGGTTTTTTTAAATCATTGAATTTTTTTTTGCTCAAAGTTCATGTTTAGAAATAATTGCCGCAACATCAAAATTTAATAACAACGTGTAGTCATTCTGACAAATTTGTGAGGATATTTTAAAGTATTTTTCCTGTTGTTATAAATGTTCCCGGAAACCCCGTCGGGAGAAGGAAAGATTTGCACTTTGTCAGAACTTCAGGTCGCGCTTCGCTCGTCTCAAGGCCAGGGGCTGGAGGAGATGCGCCGTTGGGGAAACGCCGATTATTCAAACCTTTCAACCAGACACTAATCTTGTAATTCATGTATCATTCCCGCCCCTTACTCGTTATCCGATTTCAACGCTAAAGGCACAGAATGTACCAACCAGCATTCAAATTATGTCCAATTCAGAACAAGCGAAATTCAGATGGCTCAAATCTGAGCTATCTCAGATCCCTCCTCCCTCCCCACACTTGAGATCTTTAGAGCTGAACTTAACGGGTATGAGTGCGAGATGAACCGTTCCAGGGTGTAATGAATTAATAATGGCTGTAAGTTGACCTGAGCATGTCTATGAGACAGTATCACCTGCTGCCTTTTACGGAAAGCAACAATTTGACTTTCTTTAAAGATTTTCCGTATACAAATTACAGTAGATGCATTTTTTAAACGAAGAATAAATAATTTGTATTTAGTTAGACATGTATAATTCGCAAGATTTCACATTCCTAAACCAAAGCAAAGTCCTTGTGAGAACACTACAAATTCAGGTAAGAAACTCGCACTGCAAGTCATTCATTCTGTACAATATTGATTAACTGATAGTCGCCAATAATAAACAATGGCCACTTTCATTAATCATTCAGTGTAAACATCATTAAGTATCAGTGACATGCAATATTGCAGCTCTGACAACTGTTTCTGGGATGTGGGAGTATTCTTCTGTTAACTTCACAATATGAATGTGCATTTTGGCTGCCACTCTGAAGATGAGCCCATTACTTCTATCTCTCTTTTTTCTCTTTGCTCCTCTCAGGCCCTTCTCTCCTATCTCCTCCCCATCCTGTCACCCAGTTGTGCCGCCTTTCATTTCTCACCTCTTGAGTACTTTGCACTCCTCCTGCCGTTCCAGACTTGAATCTCCTTGAAACAGCCCACAGTGTACCCATTGAGGGCTAACCAAGCCAACCTCCTCCTGTCCCGCAACCCCACCCACCACTGTCACCTTGGACTCTGCCAGCAGACCAACAAATCACCACCACAATCCGTATTTCACTCCAGAATGTCTGTTCACTTGCAAACCAGGCTCTTGCCATCTATGAAATTATTGTTGATCTTTGCATTGACATTCTGTCTTTGACTGAAACTTGGCTTATGGGTAGCAACACTGTGCCCCTTATTGAAGTCTCCCTGCCTGGTTATAGTTTCCACCACCTATCCCACCCAAACCGCAATGGCATTGTGGTTCATATCACCAAATCACACCTTAGTCTCTCCCTTACTCCTCCAATACTTTCTCTTCCTTCGAGCATCTCACCTTGTTCCACCCCGCTTTCCTCCTTTAAAATCTTTTTAGTCTACTGCCCCCAAACCCCACCCCAAGTTTATCGCTGAAATATCCTCACTCCTTTCCTCCCTCAGCCTTTGCACTGAACAACTTCTCATCCTCGGTGATTTCAATTTCATCTCCGTTCCCCTTGTCCTCTATTCTCTGAATTCACTGCCCTGCTATCCTCCCTAAACACTTCCTCCATATAAACTCATCTACTCATACGCATGGCCACCCCCAATGGATTATTGTAGAATATGCTTAGAATTGTCCTTTGAACTCGACTCCAACCCTGCTTCAGCTCATCTGCTGCTGAAATCCTTATCCATGCCTTTGTTACCTCTGGACTTGACTATTCCAGCGCACTCCTGGCCAGCTTCCCATCTTCCACCCTCCATAAATTTGTGCTCACCCAAAATTCTGCTGCCCGTACCTTAACTCGCTCCAAATCTCGTTGACCCATCACTCCTGTGCTTGCTGACCTTCACTGGCTCCCCATTCCAACAACACCTCAATTTTAAAATCCTCATCCTTGTTTTCAAATCCGTCCATGGTCGTGCCCCTCCCTATCTCTGTAGCCTCCTCCAGCCCTACAAGCCTTCGAGGTCTCTGCGCTCTTCCTATTCTGGCCTCTTGCACATCTCCAATTTTAATGGCTCCACCATTGGCGGCCGTGAATTCAGCTGCCTTGGCCCTAAGCTCTACAATTCCCTCCCTAAACCTCTCTGCCTCTTTCTCGTCTTTTAAGATGCTCCTTAAAGCCTACCTCTTTGATCAAGCTTTTGGTCATCCGTCCTGATATATCCTTCTGTGGCTCGGTGTCAAAAAATGTTTTTTTTATTGATATCGCTCTTGTTAAGCACCTTCGGATATTTTATTATGTTAAATGCACTACATAAATGCAAGTTGTTGTTGTTGTTGGTCTAATCTTACTCATGAATATAGTATGTACCCCTCCACTCCACTCTATGTACTCTCATCCTCCTCCCCTCACTTCACCAGCCTCTTTCTCTCTACTCTATGCCTTTATCATCTCCTCTTCTCTGTACTATGATTCTGTCATTCTTCTTCCTGTGACTCCACTCCAGGTTTTTGTTCTCCTCTTCCCTGCTGTGCAAATACACTCATTCCCCCTTTTTCTCTTCAGCTGCACTGAAACTGTGCTGTAACCACCATATGTAATGGAATAGTTTCAGATGTGCTAAACATCATCGGCATGACCTTTTTGTTAATATTTCCCAACATTTTCACATCGAAAGAGGAAATGGGATCAGCAAGGACGCAAGGCCAGACATTATGGAGTGAGTGGGAGGGCACTTAACAGGTCATTTGCATTATTTCTTTGTATATCACCATCTTCATTATGCAAATTGTTATGGCAACACGGTGGCATAGTGGTTAGCACTGGTGCCTCACAGCGCCAGAGACCCGGGTTCGAATCTGACCTCGGGTGACTGTCTGTGTGGAGTTTGCACATTCTCCCCGTGTCTGCGTGGGTTTCCTCCGGGTGCTCCGGTTTCCTCCCACAGTCCAAAAATGTGTGGGTTAGGTTGATTTGGCTATGATAAATTGACCCTTAGTGTTAGGGGGGATTAAATATGTGGGGTGATGGGATATGTTAGGGGGAATTAAATACGTGGGGTTACGGGGGTAGGGTGGGATATGTGTACTGTGGGGATTAAAGCAGGGACAGGGTACTGGATTTGGATGATCAGCCATGATCGTATTGAATGGCGGAGCAGGCTCGACGGGCCGAATGGCCTACTCCTGCTCCTAGATTCTATGTTTCTATGTTTCTATGTTTCTAACCTGAAGAGAGAAGTCATAAAATACCATAAATTGGTTTAAAAAAATCAAAAAATATTACCTTTTTCTACCAACTTCAATTCCTGCTATGCCTGCAAGGTCCTATTGCCAATTATGCACTCAAAACATGTATCTTGCATCTTGGAGTTCTGGGATCTCTCAATAACAGAGGTAATCTTGTAATCATTTGTGGTTATTCAATATTCTCTATTTGTTTTGTATCTAAAGATGAGGGCCATAGTAACTTATTACTCAAAACCTTTGAACTCTTTTACCTTCTTAACATAAAGCTAAGGTCCAAAATGTGAAGGCTAAGTCAAAAATTGTGCCTTGCTGTCCTCTTCTTAGCATACCTCTGCTGTTTAGTGACAAACAACGTTTCTGTCATTAACAGATATGTTATTTTTTTCTGGACAAAAAGAAAACAATTATATAACGGTTCCCTTGTTCAAAAAAATAAATTTGTTTTAGATCATTGCAATTCATAAAACTCATCTCAAGCATAAAGTTCCTGCTCATGGTGTAGTCATGAGGGGACATTTTCTGAATGCATGCTCCCAGCATGGAGCCTCTCCTGCTAGGAGCACATATCTGTTCGCCCCAAACATAGTCCTCCGCATTAGAGGAGACATGACAAGGGTAGGAAACTACTAGATTTGGGGTTTTGTCATCTTAGCCTGGACGAACGGCAGTGGGTCAGTTAGCCAAGCGTGAGGAGGCACACCAGCCTGCCATCCAGCGGAAATAAGGCCCACCCTAGACCCCAGAAGATTTAAAACATTTTTGCAGGTTTTGCAGTCCCCCCTATAAAGAAGGCCAGTGGGTCACTTTGGAGATCTTTTCAGTCATCCCTCTCCCCCAGAGTGGGCACCCTCCGTCATGTTTTGTACTCTTCTCCCGCTGGTGGGTGCCCAGATTATGTAAATATGGTACCCATTTCCAATACCACATACTTTTTGGCAGGGTCAGCACCAGAGGTCACTAACAGGCTCATGCCGGCACTTATGGCAGGATGTAAAGCCTATGGGATTTCAGGTCCCAAATGTTTAAGCCTCTTTTTTCCAATGTTCTCCCTTCTTATCCTGGAAGCATTGAATCATATTGGAGCATGTTCCACAGGTGCTAGATCTCATCTGGTACCCAGCCCAAGTGACCTATTTTTTATTTGTGAACCCAGAAAGCAAGTGCAAGATGACAATTCAATCATGAGGGACATCACATATTACTTTTAGCACTGAATAGCTGCATTATTCTGTAAAAAACATTAATTTAGGTCGCTTCACCATTGATTAATATTTTGTTTTTTCTTACCTTTAGGTGAATCTCAGGATGAGGTCCATAAGCGGAAGTTTTTATTTTGTGCTTTTCCTCATGATTTTGGGTAGGATTTGTTTCCTAAACTTTCTTTACCAGAAATGAAAAATTAAACAGTATTTGCCTTTGAAAGAGTAGATACAAGAGTAGATTTTCCAAGTCTCTGCCTGTGGCAAGTTACCTCGCACATCACGGACATTTAAGGAGATATTTCATAACTCTCAACAAAAATATATTCCAGTGAGAAAGAAAGATTTTAAGAGAAGGGAGTACCATCCGTGGCTAACTAAGGAAGTAAAGGATGGTATCAAATTGAAAACCAAGGCATACAATGTTGGGAAGATTGGTGGGAGACCAGAGGATTGGGAAATTTTTAAAAACCAGCAAAGGATGACTAAAAAAATAATAGAGAGAGAAGATGAATTATGAGAGTAAACTGGCAAGAAATATTAAAACAGATAGTAAGAGCTTCTACAGGTATATAAAAAGGAAGAGAGTAGCTAAAGTAAACGTTGGTCCCTTAGAGGATGAGACTGGGGAATTAATAATGGGGAACGGGGAAATGGCAGAGACTCTGAACAAATATTTTGTATCTGTCTTCACGGTAGAAGACACTAACAACATCCCAATAATGAATAATCAAGGGGCCACAGGGAGGGGGGAACTATTACTAAGGAAATAGTACTTGGTAAAATAATGGGACTAAAAGATGACAAGTCCCCTGGACCAGATGGCCTGCATCTTAAAAGAAGTGGCTGCAGAGATAGTGGATGCATTGGTTGCAATATACCAAAATTCCCTGGACTCTGGAGAGGTCCCAGCGGATTGGAAAACTGCAAATGTAAGACCCCTATTTAAGAAAAGAGGGAGACAGAAAGCAGGAAACTATAGACCAACGAGCCTAACATCTGTCGGTAGGAAAATGCTGGAGTCCTTCATTAAGGAAGCAGTAGCGGGGCATTTGGAAAATCATACTGCAATCAAACAGAGTCAGCATGGTGTTATGAAAGGGAAATCATGTTTAACAAATTTGCTGGAGTTCTTTGAGGATGTAACCAGTGGATGTGGTGTATTTGGATTTCCAGAAGGCATTCGATAAGGTGCCACATAAAAGGTTACTGCATAAGATAAGAGCTCACGGAATTGGGGGTAATATATTAACATGGATAGAGAATTGGCTAACTAACAGAAAGCAGAGAGTCGGGATAAATGGGTCATTTTCTGGTTGGCAAACAGTAACTAGTGGAGTGCCACAGGGATCGGTGCTGGGGCCTCAACTATTTACAATCTACATTAATGACTTGGATGAAGGGACCGAGTGTAATGTAGCCAAGTTTGTGGATGATACAAAGATGGGTGGGAAAGCAAGTTGTGCAGAGGACTCAAAGAATCTGCAAAGGGATATAGACAGGCTAAGTGAGTGGGCAAACATTTGGCAGATGGAGTATAATGTGGGAAAGTGCGAGGTTATACACTTTGGCAGGAAAAATAAAAAAGCAAACTATTATTTAAATGGAGAGAGATTACAAAATGCTACAGTTCAGAGGGACCTGGGGGTCCTTGTGCATGAAACACAGAAAGTTAGCATGCAGGTACAGCAAGTAATCAAAAAGGCAAATGGAATGTTGGCCTTTATTTGAAGGGGGTTGGAGTATAAAAGCAGGGAAGTCCTGCTACAACTGTACAGGGTATTGGTGAGACCACACCTTGAGTACTGCGTACAGTTTTGGTCTCCTTATTTAAGGAAGGATATACTTGCATTGGAGGCAGTTCAGAGACGATTCACTAGGTTAATTCCAGAGATGAGGGGGTTGACTTATGAGGAAAGGTTGAGCAGGCTGGGCCTATACTCATTGGAATTTAGAAGAATGAGAGGTGATCTTATTGAAACATATAAGATACTGAGGGGGCACGACAAGGTAGATGCAGAGAGGATTTTTCCCCTCGTGGGGAATCTAGAACGCGGGGGCACAGTTTCAGAATAAAGGATCGCCCTTTTCGAACTGAGATGAGGAGGAATTTCTTCTCTCAGAGGCTTGTAAATCTGTGGAATTCTCTGCCCCAGAGAGCTGTGGAGGCTGGGTCATTAAATACATTTAAGGTGGAGATAGACAGATTTTTGCAAGATAAGGGAGTGAAGGGTTCTGGGGAGCGGGCAGGGAAGTGGCTTTGAGCCCTAGATCAGCCATGATCTTATTGAATGGCGGAGCAGGCTCGAGGGGCCAAGTGGCCTATTCCTGCTCCTATTTCTTATGTTCTTATGTTCACAAGTGTGCATCAAAACAATCTCAGAGAGTGGCTCCCTGTGGTGAGGACTCCAAAATCTACCCTGTAATATCATTAAAATCTCACAACAAAAGAAAGTGCAGGTTCTCTCATGCTACATATCTATTCCTTCTCACAACTATATGTGGTGTGTGTGCATTCAGAGATGAAGGATGGCAGTGCTACTGAAAGAAATAATTTGCCAGTTTGTACTGAGTGATAGTATTAAATACTCCCCTCACAGTTACATGAGTGAGATACAATAGAGATTTCCGACTTTATCCTGACAGTGCACCGTAGTTCCAAAGAGCTCTTCATATTGCAGCAGTCTGACTATTCTATGCTGCCAGTTATACTAGTACAAATGAAACTGAAGTTTTTTTCCACCGTGCTTGAATCCGCCAGGAACTGGACTGAGATTTCCCAGGTTCATTTCACTTAGCATCATCAACAGGGAGATTATTAGCCTAATTATCCAAGAAGTTTAACATCAGTGGTGGGTAAAGTTTTAGAAACAATAATCAAGGAAAAAATTAACGGGCACTTGGTGAGGTTTAAGCTAATTAAGGAGAGCCAACACGGATTTGTAAAAGGCAGATCGTGTTTGACTAATCTAATTGAATTTTTTGATGAAGTAACAGGGAGGATTGATGAAGGGAATGCAATGGATGTTGTTTACATACATTTTAGGAAGGCATTTGACAAAGTACCACATAGAAGGCTGGTTAACAAAATTGAGGCTTATGGAATAGGTGGGTCAGTGGCAGCTTGGATAAGGAATTGGTTTAAGGACAGAAAATAGCGAGTTCTGGTAAATGGCTGTTTTTCAGACTGGAGGATAGTAGACAGTGGTGTTCCCCAAGGGTCAGTGCTGGGGCCATTGCTTTTTTTGATATATATATAAATGACCTGGATATTAGAATACAGAGTAGAATTTCTAAATTTGCCGATGGCACAAAACTTGGGGGTGTGGCAAACAGTGAGGACGATACCAATCGACTGCAACAGGACATACAAAGGCTAGCAGAATGGGCAGACAAGTGGCAGATGGAATTTAATACAGAGAAGTGTGAGGTGATGCATTTTGGCAGAAGGAACAGGGACAGGCAATATACACTTAATGGCACAGTTTTAAAGAGTGTGCAGGGACAGAGGGACCTGGGAGTTAATGTGCATAGGTCGCTGAAGGTGGCGGGACATATTGAGAGAGTGGTTAGCAAAGCATATGGATCTTGGGCTTCATAAATAGAGGTATTGAGTACAAAAGTAGAGAAGTTATGCTGAACCTTTATAAAGTGCTGGTTAGGCCACAACTGGAGTATTGCGTCCAGTTCTGGTCACCACACTTTAGGAAGGATGTGAAGGCACTTGAGAGGGTGCAGAGGAGATTTACCAGAATGGTTCCAGGGATGGGGGATCTTAGCTGCAAGGACAGGTTGGAGAAGCTGGATTTGTTTTCATTCGAGCAAAGGAGGTTGAGGAGTGATTTGATAGAGGTGTACAAGATTATGACAGGTTTGGATAGGCTAGATGGGGAAAGGCTGTTCCTACTAGTTGATGGTACAAGGACTAGGGAACACAGGTTTAAGGTTTTGGGCAAGAGATACAGGGGGGATGTGAGGAAAAACTTTTTTTAAGCAGTGAGTGGTGAGGACCTGGAACTCGCTGCCGTCGGAAGTGGTGGAAGCGGAGACACTCAATGTTTTCAAGGGGAGACTGATTAGGCACTTGAGGGAAATAAACTTGCAGGGCTACGGGGATAGAGCGGGGGAATGGGACTGACTGGATTGCTCTACAGAGAGCTGGCACGGACTCGATGGGCTGAATGGCCTCCTTCTGTGCCGTTATGACTCTATGACCTCCAACATTCATTTTCAGTACTAAACTAGCAAAATTGGGACTGGTTAGCAGTTTTCCCTCACAGCAGTGATTGAGCAGTGAAGTACCATTTCAATCATTCTTTTAGACTAATTATCATTATTGATTCCTGCCTTAATGTTGTAGTTGAGTTTGATAGCATCTGGTGTTCAAGGTTTTTCTCACCTAGTACATATGGTGCTCTATGTGTCAGTGAAAAGTTTTTAAATTTTTAACATCACAATTTGAATTGTTTTCAAACATATCACTGGCTCCTTAGCAGTGTTTATAATAGGAGCACAACCGTCAGTCAGAAAAACCTCATTTTTGAAGTAATGCGCTCCTGGACAAAGAGGAATGAATGTGAATTGAAATATGTTATGTGCTAGCAATATTGCAAGCCTTGCTCATGTGTTCAGTTGGAGCTAATCTAAATTTGCATACCAATTCAGATTTGGATTAAGCTAGATAAAGCAATTGGGTCATGAGGAAGAATTGCGTACAAGTGGAAATTTGGAGTTACATATAAGTGAGTTTAAGTACATCCATTTTAAAGTAAACCATTCCATTTATTTCTTCGAACAGTCTCCCAAGGACGTGGCTTGCAGCAGCTCGTGGCTGACAAAGAAACACTAGTCAAGATTTTGTCTTCAGGAAAGTGTAAGTTGGGTTTATCAAACATTCATACAATCTTAGATTAGTGTCATCCTAAAGCCAAATCTGTAAGTTATCTGAAAAATGCACGTAAAAATAACCTATTCACCTAATTCAGTGCTATGAACATTCTCATTAGAGTGGAATGTTGTTTCTGTAGTTGACCATTAATTACATCAGTATGGCTCGTGGGAAAAGTGTAATACAACGATAGAAACTACCCAGCATCAGCATCAAGCATTCCTACATCCTAATCTCTGATTGAAACTGCCAAATTTGGCAACATCTAGAGTACTGCCTTCAGTTCTGGGCACCGCATGCCAGGAAGGATAGATTAGCCTTGGAGGGGGTACAACGTAGATTCACCAGCATGATACTGGGCCTAAAAGGGTTAAATTATGAGGACAGGTTGCATAGACTAGGCTTGTATTCATTCCCTTGAGTATAGAAGATTAAGGGGTGATCTAATTGAGGTGTTTAAGATGATTAAAGGATTTGATAGGGTAGATAGAGAGAAATTATTTCCTCTGGTGGGAGATCCAGAACAAGGGGGTATAACCTTAAAATTAGAGCTTGGCCATTCGGCGTGATGCCAGGAAACACTTCTTCACACAAAGGGTAGTGGAACTCTGGAAATCTCTCCCCCAAAAATCCATTGAGGGTAGGTCAATTGAAAACTTCAAAACTGAGATTAATAGATTTTTGTTAGGCAAGGGTAATAAGGGTTACAGAACCAAGGCAGGTAGATGAAGTTAAGATGCAGATCAGCCAGAATCTAATTGAATGGCAGAACAGGATCGAGGGGCTGAATGGCCTACTCCTGTTCCTATGTTACATTGACGCCATTTCCCCTGGGTTACCATCAATCTTCTGCCGAAGTTACGGTTTGAGATCGGGAGAACCTGCGTGGAACTTGTACTCTGTAATGTCAGAAGAGAGAGGAGATTTTCATCTCGTTGGTTTGGTTGGATTTGATCAGGTTCCTTGTGTGGCCGGACTGTTTTGAACTGTGCAATATGTAGTTATGAAAAGGATAGTATGCATATGAAAAGGAGGGTATGCAAAGACTCACAGGCCCTCTGATGCACACCCTATCCACTTAATGGTGCAACCTCATGCTCCAACCTTCCTAACATCTAGTATTGTTGACTCTGGGAATAGGGAAACTTAAGACCAAAGCAGAAATTGAGCTCTCAGATGTATGAAATTCAGTTGAATTGTTCAGTAATTATTCATTTAATTTTCAAAGTTGAGTCCTGGTTCCAGTGTTGTGGGAACCACCTCATTTATATTGTGGCGTCTTTCTACAGCAGCTGGTTCCACTACAAAACAAGTGGAAATAGCATCTACTCAGCTGACACTGGTACCCTGCTCAATGGCCGGGGAAGGTCTCTTCAAACCACTTTGCTGGTCTGTACAGGGCAAAACAAGCACTTTAACTGCTCAGCCAGTTAGTGAGGAGAAGCATGGCTGGAGGTGCCGATCACTTTTGGATACAGCAGCGTGGCCTTGTTTGTATTACCAATTTGTCAGTGACAGTAGAATTGCTGTTGGCAACAAACCAACAATGTAAATGCAGCAGCAGTAAAACCCAATCAGCTGGAGTCATGTCACACTTCCATGTGCCTGATACTCGCGTGTCATTTCCCAAATATACAGTGATGGAATATTATCTGATTCACTGCACATATGAGGCAATCAATAGAAAATCCCTATGGAGCTGAACTGAGTCATGTTTAGAGAAATTCCTGCTCAATCTAAGGGGAGCCATCTTGTTCAGAAGTTTTTGTCAAACCTTTCACTGGAGCCTGATGACACAATTTGCGTCAATGTATATCATTACATTCCATCACTGGTATGTGGCATCATTGTGACGAAGGTGTTTTGTGGCTTTTCTATGTCTTTTATGATAACAACAGTGCCTCCTTTAAATATTTTGCGAGTGAGTGTAGCATTAATGTACCAAGTTTTGATTGAACTTACATTTGAAAGCGAGAATATGTTTGGCTTTTTTGTACTACAGGAAACTCTCTTTTAACCAGCACCCAAATAACCGGAAATCTCTCTTAACCGGCAAAATTCTTGAGTAGGTAACCGGGGTTTTCCTTCATCTCTCCTTTAAAAATAACTTTAAAAAACCCCCCGAGGCGTTTGCCTTGTATCGGAGCGTGTAGATTGGGAGGGGAATGTGCAGCCCGGGTAGGCAGCGGACACGACAGATGGTCAGCTGGCGGTCCCCGGGGAGACGGAGCTCCGAATGCAGGCGCATGTCAGTGTGTACGGGGCTCTCGTACGTTGGGAGATATAACTCTCCGTTATCCGGACTTTTTGATTAACCGGCACCACACCGGTCCCGTCGGTGCCGGTTAATAAAGAGTTTCTTGTATTACCAAAATTACCTGTGCACTCAAAAACTGTTAATTCTAAACATGCAACCATGTTTTATTTCCTTTTTTTAGTAATTCAGTGCTCGTCAGCTATTGATGTTTTGTTGCTGATGGATGGATCCTATAGTATAGGAAAAGGAAGCTTTGAAAGATCAAAACACTTTGCGGCCAAACTGTGCGATATGCTTGACATTAATCCTGACAGGGTAAGAGATAATGAATGTAATAAAATTAGCTGGAAAACCGAAGCACCATGTTTATTCTAAATTCTAATAGATTTGTTTGTGCTATTGCAGTGAAAATTAAGTATGCATTTTTACTGATTATTCAGCTTGTCTGCTAAGATCCACTGTCAGTGAAAATATCTTGGTGATTAACAAAACTTCCATTTACTTCTGTACAGACTGATAGTACAGTCACAATAAATTTGCATCATGTGGCACGACAATGGAAATTCAGTTAACCTTTAAGACAAATGATGAATGCTTGTCCAATGGTTAGAAAGTGCATCGAGCTGTACAACCCAGCAAGGTCCTACATTTACTCCTCCGTCTTTGCTGAGTTAGCTGATGGCAACCAGGGTGATTAAAAGGTCAGTACCATTGGCCTCAGCACCCCTGAGCTAGGGAGGGGAACAATTCGTCAGTATTCCCAATCCTGATCAGGGTCCAGTGGCTCCTGCTGGAAAGCGCATGTGTGTGGATGTCGAGTAAGAGTTTGCCTGTGATGCCCTCCATAGTGAAATAGCTTGCTTCCACTTACTGTCTAGGCTCACACGTGAAGAATGGCCACTCACATGGCTTTGGGCTGGGGTGGAAGGTGTATATATTGTGATGCACAAGGCATCGCAGTTGTGTGGGACAGGCTGGATAGACAAGAGGGTCTTTTCTTGTCCGTCAGGGTTTGTATGTTCAAGCAAAGGACCACAAGGTAGCTGGCACTCTTGGCTAGTTCACAACTGTGAGTCGGGACCTTAGGGAGAGGAGGAAAGAAAGTTTGAATGGAAAAGCAAATTGGCAAGTAGGATTTTTTTCTGTCATAAGTGGATTTACCTAAAGTTTTGCCACCTGGGCGATAACCTGGGGCAGCAGAATGACCACCTGTTGTAGAACCTGCCTGAGTTTAAGAACATAAGAACTTAAGAAATAGGAGCAGGAGTAGGCCATTCAGCCCTTCGAACCTACTCTGCCATTCAATAAGATTGTGGCTGATCTTCGACCTCAACTCCACCTTCCCGCCCGATCCCCATATCCCTTGATTCCCCATGTATCCAAAAATCTATCGATCTCAGTCTTGACTATACTCAGGAGGAGGCAGACCTGTGTGGGAACGGCAGCGGGACCTGAGAGAAGGCGGATCGGCCAAAAAAGAGCGCTGCAGAGGAGGCCCGACACCGGAGGAGGAGGACCTGTGTGGGAGCGGCAGTGGGACCTGAGAGAAGGCGGATCGGCCATAAAGGAGCGCTGCAGAGGCGGCCCGACACCGGAGTGCTGCGAGTTGGGAAAGAGTCCGAGAGCGGGAGCAGTCAAACAACAACAACTGCGAAACCGCTAAAGTGACGTCACAACCAGGGAAGGAGCTGATTGGTAAGCTGAGATCTTCGTGGATAGCATGTTTAATGAGGTGGTCACACCGCAGGTAAAGAGTGCACAGGCAGACAGGGAATGGGTGACCGCCAGACAGAGTAAAAGAACTAGGAAGGTAGTGCAGGAGTCCCCTGGGTCCATCTCCCTCTCCAACAGATTTTCCGTTTTGGATACTGCTGGGGGAGATGGTTTCTCAGGGGAATGCAGCAAGATCCAAGTCTGTGGCACTACGAGTGGCTCAGCTGCACAGGAGGGGAGGAAAAAGAGTGGGAGAGCAATAGTGATAGGGGATTCTATCATAAGGGGAACAGATAGACGTTTCTGTGGCCGCAGACGTGACTCCAGGATGGTATGGTGCCTCCCTGGTGCCAGGGTCAAGGATGTCACTGAACGGCTGCAGGGCATTCTGTAGGGGGAGGGCGAACATTCAGAGGTCGTGGTTCACATTGGTGCCAACGACATAGGTAGAAAGAGGGATGAGGTCCTGCAACAAGAATTTAGGGAGTTAGGTAGCAGATTAAAAAGCAGGACCTCAAAGGTTGTAATCTCTGGATTACTCCCGGTGCCACGTGCTAGTGAGTATAGGAATAGGAGGATAGAGCAGATGAATGCGTGGCTAAAGAGTTGGTGTAGGAGGGAGGGCTTTAGTTTCCTGGATCACTGGGTCTGCTTCTGGGGAAGGTGGGACCTGTACAAGTCGGACGGGTTTCACCTGAACCGGAACGGGACCAACATCCTTGCGGGGAGGTTTGCTAGTACTGTTGGGGGGGGTTTAAACTAACTTGGCAGGGGGATGGGATACGGAGTGGAGCTATGGTAGGGGGGAATGCACAGCCAAATATAGCGGAAAAAACAAGTCAGCCTGGAAGGCAGAGCAAATATGTAACGGCACAAGGGAGTATGGCAAGGCTGGATGGCATTTATTTTAATGCAAGGAGTCTTGCGAGTAAGGCAGATGAATTGAAGGTGTTGATGAACACATGGGAGTATGATATTGTTGCTATCACAGAGACATGGTTGAGGGAGGGGCAGGACTGGCAGCTCAATATTCCGGGGTATAGAATCTTCAGGTGAGACAGAGGGGGTTGTAAAAGAGGAGGGGGTGTTGCAATATTAATCAAGGAGTCAATTACTGCTGTAAGGAGGGATGATATCTTAGCAGGTTCCTCTAATGAGGCCACATGGGTAGAACTTAAAAACAAAAAGGGGGCAAGCACTTTGCTGGGAGTGTACTATAGGCCCCCAAACAGTTAGGGGGAGATAGAGAAACAGATATGTAGGCAAATCTCAGAGAAGTGCAGAAATAATAGGGTAATAATAGTAGGGGATTTCAACTTCCCCAATATTAACTGGGATAGTCAGAGTGTGAAAGGCTTAGAGGGTGCGGAATTCTTAAAGTGCATCCAGGAGAGCTTTTTGAGCCAGCATGTAGAAAGTCCTACAAGAGAGGGGGTGGTACTGGACCTAATTCTAGGGAATGTAGCCGGGCAAGTGGTAGAAGTGTCAGTAGGAGAGCATTTTGGTGACAGTGACCTAATTCGGTGAGATTTAAGGTAGTCATGGAAAAGGACAAAGATGGACCGGAAATAAAGGTTCTAAATTGGGGGAAGGCCGATTTTAATATGAAAAGGCAGGATCTGGCCAAAGTGGACTGGGGTCAGCTACTTGTAGGAAAATCCACATCAGAGCAGTGGGAGTCATTCAGAAAGGAAATAGAGGGAGTACAACGGCAACATGTTCCCGTAAAGGTCAAGGGTGGGACCAACAAGCCCAGGGAATCCTGGATGTCAAGGTATATACAAGAATGGATTAGGAAAAAAAGGGAGGCTTTTGGCAAATACAAAGGACTAAAAACAGTGGAAGCCCTAGAGGAATATAGAAAGTGCAGGGGGGTACTTAAAAAAGAAATTAGGAGAGCGAAGAGGGGGCATGAAATAACACTGGCGGGCAAAATAAAGGAAAATCCCAAGGTGTTTTATAAGTATATTAAGGGTAAGAGGATAACCAAGGAAAGAGTAGGGCCCATTAGGGACCAAAGTGGCAATCTGTGTGTAGAGCCGGAAGATGTGGGTGAGGTTTTAAATGAATATTTTGCATCTGTGTTCACTATGGAGAAGGATGATGTAGGCATAGAAATTAGGCAGGGGGATTGTGATATACTTGAACAAATTAGTATTGAGAGGGAGGAGGTACTAGCAGTTTTAGCGGGCTTAAAAGTGGATAAATCCCCAGGCCCAGACGAGATGTATCCCAGGCTGCTGTGTGAGGCAAGGGAGGAGATTGCAGGGGCTCTGACACAAATTTTCAGAACCTCTCTGGCCACAGGGGAGGTGCCAGAGGACTGGAGGACAGCTAACGTAGTACCATTATTCAAGAAGGGTAGTAGGGATAAACCAGGAATTACAGGCCAGTGAGCCTAACATCAGTGGTAGGGAAATTATTGGAAAAAATTCTGAGGGACAGAATTAGTCTCCATTTGGAGAGGCAAGGATTAATCAAGGATAGTCAGCATGGCTTTGTCAGGGGGAGATCATGTCTAACCAATTTGATTGAATTTTTCGAGGGGGTGACTAGGTGTGTGGATGAGGGTAGTGCAGTTGATGTAGTCTACATGGACTTCACTAAGGCTTTTGACAAAGTCCCGCATGGGAGACTGATCAAGAAGGTAAGAGCCCATGGGATCCAGGGCAATTTGGCACATTGGATCCAAAATTGGCTTAGTGACAGGAGGCAGAGGGTGATGGTCGAAGGTTGTTTATGTGACTGGAAGCCTGTGTCCAGTGGTGTACCGCAGGGATCGGTGCTGGGTCCTTTGCTGTTTGTAGTGTACATTAATGATTTAGATATGAATGTAGGAGGTATGATCAGTAAGTTCACATATGACACGAAAATTGGTGGAGTGGTAAATAGCGAGGAGGGAAGCCTCAGGCTACAGGATGATATAGACGGGTTGGTCAGATGGGCAGAACAGTGGCAAATGGAATTTAACCCTGAAAAGTGTGAGGTGATGCATTTTGGGAGGAAAAACAAGGCAAGGGAATACGCAATGAATGGTAGGACCCTAGGAAGGACAGAGGATCAGAGGGACCTTGGTGTGCATGTACATAGATCCCTGAAGGCAGCAGGACAGGTGGATAAGGTGGTTAAAAAGGCATATGGGATACTTGCCTTCATTAGCCGAGGCATAGAATATAAGAGCAGGGAGGTTATGATGGAGCTGTACAAAACGCTAGTTAGGCCACAGCTGGAATACTATGTGCTGTTCTGGTCGCCACACTTTTGGAAGGATGTGATTGCATTGGAGAGGGTGCAGAGGAGATTCACCAGGATGTTACCTGGGCTGGAGCGCTTCAGCTATGAGGAGAGACTGGACAGGCTGGGGTTGTTTTCCTTAGAGCAGAGAAGGCTGAGGGGGGACCTGATTGAGGTGTACAAAATTATGAGGGGCATAGATAGGGTAGATAGAAAGAAACTTTTCCCCTTAGTAGAGGGGTCAATAACCAGGGGGCATAGTTTCAAGGTAAGGGGCAGAAGGTTGAGGGGATTTGAGGAAAAACTTTTTCACCCAGAGGGTGGTTGGAATCTGGAACTCACTGCCTGAAAGGGTGGTAGAGGCAGGAACCCTCAACATTCAAGAAGCATTTAGATGAGCACTTAAAACGCCATAGACTACGGCTACGGACCAAGTGCTGGAAAATGAGATTAGAATAGACAGGGCTTGATGGCCGGCGCGGACACGATGGACCGAAGGGCCTCTTTCTGTGCTGTATAACTCTATGACTCAACGACTGAGCATCCACAGCCCTCTGGGGGTTAGAGAATTCCAAAGATTCACAACTCTTTGCATGAAGAAATTTCTCTTCATCTCCGTTTTAAATGGCCGACCCCTTATTCTGAGATGGTGTGATGCCTCCATTCCATAACATGCTGAAAAGTGTCATTTTGGGTTGAAACTGCCAGCATAGCACAGGAATGAACGAAATCAACTTTATTTCATTCCTGATAGTATTGTGAGTATTTTCCAGGCTTGCTTGAGAGCAAAACCAGGTTTGTCAGTGGTGCGGTCTCTTTTATTTATCTGGTGTTGATTCAGTTGATTTCAATGGTGGGTTCTACAACAGGCGAGTGATCCGCTCTGCAAGGTTACCGCCCAGGCGGCGAAGGCGGAAATGACCCCCATAGACCCTTCATCAGAACTGGAAATACAGATGAACAGAGTAATAAAGTGAAGGAGGAGGAAAAAAGGCTGTGCATGTACATACAAGAGAGGAAGCAGAATGATCTGTAAAGTGCTTGAAAGGTAAACAGGAGATGGTTAAATGGCTGAATTGATATTAGCATGAGACAATACAAAGGAGCATTATAAAAGAAATTAAAGACATTTAAGAGACACAGAGAACAAAATGCTTCAGTTCAAAATGCCCCATTCCCATTTAGTCATGAATCATATCATAGAACTGGACTTCAGATATTCTGCTCATTGTTTGCATATTGTGAGGATCCGCTCAGGACAGGTAGCAGCAATATTTTACAGCATGTTCTGTGACAAATGTTACTCTGGTCAAATATTAAATCAGCTGGTTTTTGCTGAAATGGGCCATGGCAATAATTGTTGGCCTAGAAATTCGATTAGGCCGGAAAAAAGTTGGTGCCACCGTGGGCCAAGATTAACAGCCACCCACAAAAAAGAGCGCAGGCAGCACCAGTATTTTGGTGCTGCCTGCTGATTTAAATTAGTGCCGCACAAAACCTATTGCATAACCCGCTGTTTTGGGTGGTAGTTCAGCAGGAGGCCCAATGTAGCGTGGCTGTAGCGTCCCTGGAGCGAGGCAGCGTTCTCCTAAAGCTAGCCTGTCATTTTAGAAAGCAGTGTTGATCCCTTAAAGGAAAAAATAAAAAAATAAAAATCATTTAAAAATAGGCAGTCTTTAGCCCTTAGAGCTCAACTGCCTTTTCAAAAAAAGTTAACATTAAAAATAATTCCGAAATGGCAGTCTTCAGCTCTTAAAGCTGAACTGCCTTCCGCACATAAAAAAATGGTAAAAGTGCTTCAGTGCTAACAAAAATTGCTCAGCAAGCCAGGGAAGGGGCACCCAGGTTCACACGCAGCGCTCCAGCTTTGTGCAACGGATCAACACTGCAAGACAGGCCCTCTACCCACAGGGCCCAGGAGACCCCCCTGAAAGAACAATGTGAGACCAGATCACCGAGGCCATCACTGCCAGCAGTGTTGCTCCCATGATGTGGCTCCAGTGTCCAAAGAAGTTTCATGACCTCAGACCAGTGGTCAAGGACAGTGAATGCATCTTAAAGAGCTGTCTCCTACCAACTGCACCACTAGCCTCACACACTGCTCATTGCACAACACCCGCCCAACCATCACTCACCTACCAACAATCTCTACCAAACATGAGGCATATCTCACATTCCTAGCTTCACCTCACCCCCTTGGAGGAGACGGTGCTGGACATTCTTGGCAGGGACATGGCTGAGCCCTTGGCCGGCGGCAGGGCTGAAAGGATACAAGATGCTGGCATCCTCATACATCACCCTCCTTCTCACATCCCACTTCCCCCTCATCCCACAATATCTTCTGATTTACAAGATGCACATGGTGTAAGCATGCACCTCTTGCTTTCCCGCCCTCCCCTCACCACAACACTACTTTGTGGTGGCTTTTATTTCAGCATTGTGTCCAAGAAGATGCTGTGATGGTCAGTAACAGAGGGAAGGTAATGTGTGGGACAAATGTTGAAAGGGGAATTGGGGTTGTGGTCACTGGTACTGCAGGCGGATGATTCCATCCCGGATATCACGACCAGAACGTGCTGGGTTGCATCCTTCCTTCCGCTTCCTCCTCTTCTGCTTCTTTCTCTTCTGCATCTTCCTCTTCTGCTTCTTCCTCTTTCCTCTGCGAGCAGCTTGTCCTCTTTGCTGCCTCTGTTTGATCTCCATGTGCCCCCCAGGACTGTGAGCAAGTGGTCTTCTCAGAGACAAAATACTGCGGATGCTGGAAATCTGAAATAAAAGCAGAAAATGCTGGAAATACTCAGCAGGTCAGGCAGCATCTCAACCTGAGAAGTAAACTCTGTTTCTCTCTCCAATGATGCTGCCTGACCTGCTGAGTATTTCCATCATTTTCTGTCTTCTCAGAGGCCTTCCTTTATCATCCAAAGCCTTACAAGTGCCCAGCAACACTCCCTGCACACTTTAAAAACTTTTTAGAAGTATTGCACCAAGCCACTACTTAAATAAAATATTTTTTAAAAGTTCAAATCTTAAAACCAAACTTACCTGAAAGATATGTATGTCCTTTTAAGAAGCGCTGATAGCGTCTCTGCAGGGTTGCTTCACGCACGCTTTTATGTGTGTGCTTAGGACACAGCATAATTGAGAGCGAGAACGTCCAAATTAGCAGTCGCCAGTCAATTCAGACCTTGCACGCCGATTGATGTCATGATCTGATTATTTAAATTTGAGAGGCCACGCTGTCAATGTAAGCGCTATGGCCTTTATAAAAATGGCAGTCGCCATGTCCCGCGCCGGAAATGGGCGGAAGCGAGGCAGCTGCCATTTTTTCCATAAAACCGGCTTTAACGGCCAGCATTAAAGCAATAAGGGGGAGCAATTCGGTATCACCCCGTTTGGGGCGCAATTATCGGCCGGGCGCAAAGTTTAGCGCCTGGTGCTAATTATCGCCTCTGACTGCAAACTTGGCTTCTATCGCCCCTGGAGGTGATTGGAGCGCTAAATCAGGTGCTACACACCTCTCTTAAGGCACTAACGCCGAGGAGTGAGGCGCTACCTCAGAGCGCTGGTGAAGCTCAGGTGATGTCAGTCAGCAATGGAACATAGACACAATGGTGCCGGCCAGTTCTTAAAGGGGAGGGTCGGTCTTGCTCTCCATCCACACCCTGCTCATTGCAGCCTTGAATCCCGACTTGGAGAGACCTGTACATCAAATCTGCTGAAAAGAACAACAGAGAGGTCCAGGGAAAGAGCTCAGAGTGCAGCCCCCATAGTCTCTTCTAAATCGATGCAAGGAAGGTCAAATCAAAATGAACCTGCAAAGTGCTGCTCAGTACCCAAAACTCCTTCACACAGCGTTGAATCTCTCCAAAAGTCTCTCTCTCTCAGAATGCGTGGTGCAAAAATGTCGCCGACAAAAAAAAGCAGGAAGCGGTCGCCTTTAAATAGCGCTCTCCCAGTCCCTTCCCGACTGCAAAATGCTCCCCTCAACCTGTCGTTGCTAGCAGCAGGCGGTAAGGCAGGGGGCGCCACTTAATATCCAGTCCGGAGTGCTACCAGGGCGTTGCACGCTCGACTGACGTCACGATCTGCGGGCGCAGGAGATCGTGGCGGTAGTGTTTAGCGCCGCCGGAAAATGTCTGGTCAATTTTGCGAGTGGTGCAAACATCGCCGCACCCGGGTGCTAGTTGCTTTGCGCCCCATTAGCGCCCTCTTAGGGTGCTAACAGGAGGCGCAAAGCAACCAAATTTTCCCCCCGAAATGTTTCGGCCAATATGCCTTAAACCTGACATTCAGCATCAGTTAGTTATACAGTACAAAAGGCTACACTTGTCATAAACGGAAATTTTCATGTTTTGTGAGTCAAGTGTCTCTGGAATTTTGGGTGTAGTTTCAGAGAATATCGCTCTAACAAGTCTGAACAAAACTGAAATTTGAGCAATTAGTACAAAAACTGTGGCCGAGATTTTCCAGGGGGGTCAGCAGGCGCGATCGGTGGCGGGTCGGGATCCCACTGTGAACCCGCCGCCACGCGCCTTTCCCTGTCAGCGCTGAGCAAACCCAACAAGCAGCGGCGGGGGACCTAATTCAGGTAATTATGACCTTGTTTAGAGATCATTAAAAATACATTTGAGCTCACCTTTTGATTTTACCATAAAGCATCCCTATAATGTGCTCGCACATGGGGTCCATTCTGATCGTGGACCACGTCTGTCAAGCTGAGGCGGGAGTTCAGTGGCCATTGAATCAGCTGTTGAGTTGACAACTTCAAATGTACAGTAAAAGCTCCCACCTTACAGAGCTATCTTCCCTCAGCCACAAGCTCTTCCTCACTGCATTTCCACAACAGATTCACCACGCTGCAAGTCTTTACACAAGTCTCCACCTAGTCTGACCTCATTACCTCTCTCACCATTGACAGATCACTTCTGTCATCTCTACTTCACCTGCCATCTATTCCATCAGCATGGGTGCCCTTTATACTGTCTCACCTTGGTCCTCAGAATCCCACCACGATCAGCCCCAACACCAGCAGCACCAGGCACACCAGCAGCACCAACAACAAGACCAACCTTCTCTGCAATCACCTGATGCTGCACATGAGGCTGGGCATCAGCACCTGACCACATTGCTGCCCAGGAGGCCAGGGATGGCCTCACCATAGCCAGATTTACTTCACTTGATGCTGTACACCCTGGCTGCCACATGATGCGCCAGGTTGGCACCACCTCACACCAACACCATAAAGCATCCCTACAATGTCCAAGCTATTCCTTTCACACTCATCACCATTGCGGGGGGTAACGTTATGTCTCACCATTCACTGCAACTCACGAAGCTACTTCCAAAGGTGCACACAAATCTGTCCAAGAACGCAAAGTGTTGAAAATAAAGGTTTCAGTGTTTGACACCACATTAACAGAAACTTTACATGAACATTGCATAAAACAACCAACTGCCTACCCTTGTGTGTTGTTAGTTGGTATGATTGCACTAGGATGAGGGTGAGTGTGAGGTGTAGCTAGTGAGATGGGGATGTGATAATGTAGATAGAGAGGGATGGGTGGGTTCCAAAGTAAGTTGGTGTGAGTAAAGATGGGCAGGAGTAGGGTAGGGAAGGCAGAGTGATGGGGATGTGATGAGAGGCACAACAGGATGAGGTTGAGTGTGGCTTTGTACTAACATTTCATGATCTACTGAGATCATTGAAACGTTGGCGGCACTGCACCCAGGTCCTCATGACCACATCCCTGCTTGTGACCTCCTCTGCAATCTGCAACCAGACTGTCTTGATCTCCTGGGGAGGTCTCTTCCGCCCATAGGAAGGGAAGAGGACCTCCCTGCGTGCTGTGACTCTCTCCATAAGCCTGGAGAGCCTGGGTGCAGCCCTGTGTCTTTGTGCAGTCATTGTCAGTGTTTGCAGCACCTCAATGCTGCAGAACACTGACAGCACAAATGTCAAAATATATTTGACCATGGTCCCTTTAAGGAAACCGGCTGATGACGCGTCATTAAATGACGTTACCAGACCTGCTTCCTCTAATTGGCTGGGAAACCCGCTGAGCGGGCTTAACAAGCCGTATCAAGGGCAATTCATTTTCCAGAGCAGATGGAGCCAGCAGCGGGGTCGGGACCCGCCACTGACGTCGCCTGCCACAGACCCGCCGAGGTCAGTAAAATCGCAGCCTGTGTCATTTAATTCCCATAGCACCAGTTATATTGGTTATGGTTGTCGTGTCTGTCTATCTTCAAGTTTAGTTTTGTACCCTGTTAAAGGTCTTATTTATTCTCAAATAGGTTCGTATTGGAGTGATTCAGTTCAGTTCAAAACCAAAAGTAGAATTTGGATTGGAAACCTACCCGACAAGAGAAGAAGCAAAAGAAGCTATCAAAAAGATTTTCTTCAGGCATGTATGGCCACTGTATAACTAGTGGAAAGTAATAATTCATATTTTTTTTTATTCATTCATGAGATGTGGGCGTCGCTGGCAAGGCCAGCATTTATTGCCCATCCCTAATTGCTCTTGAGAAGGTGGTCGTGAGCCGACTTCTTGATCCGCTGCAGTCCGTGTGGTGAAGGTACTCCCACAGTGCTGTTAGGGAGGGAGTTCCAGGATTTTGACCCAGCGACGATGAAGGAACGGCGATATACGTCTAATTCAGGATGGTGTGTAACTTGGAGGGGAACTTGGAGGTGGTGGTGTTCCCATGCGCCTGCTGCCCTTGTCCTTCTAGGTGGTAGAGGTCGCGGGTTTGGGAGGTGCTGCCGAAGAAGCCTTGGCGAGTTGCTGCAGTGCATCTTGTAGATGGTACACACTGCAGCCACGGTGCGCTGGTGGTGGAGGGAGTGAATGTTTAAGGTGGTGGATGGGGTGCCAATCAAGTGGGCTACTTTGTCTTGGATGGTGTCGAGCTTCTTGAGTGTTGTTGGAGCTGCACTCATCCAGGCAAGTGGAGAGTATTCCATCACACTCCTGACTTGTGCCTTGTAGATGGTGGAAAGGCTTTGGGGAGTCAGGAGGTGAGACACTCGCCGCAGAATACCCAGCCTCTGACCTGCTCTTGTTGCCACAGTATTTATGTGGCTGGTCCAGTTAAGTTTCTGGTCAATGGTGATCCCCAGGATATTGATGGTGGGGGATTTGGCTATGGTAATGCCATTAAATGTCAAGGGGCGGTGGTTAGACACTCGCTTTTCGGAGATAGTCATTGCCTGGCACTTATGTTACCTGCCACTTATCAGCCCGTGCCTGAATGTCGTCCAGGTCTTGCTGCATGCGGCCATGGACTGCATCATTATCTGAGGAGTTGCGAATGGCCCTGAACACTGCTCAGTCATCAGCGAACATCCCCACTTTTGACCTTATGATGAAGGGAAGGTCATTGATGAAGCAGTTGAAGATGGTTGGGCCTAGGACACTGCCCTGCAGAACTCCTGCAGTGATGTCTTGGGGCTGTGATGATTGACCTTCAATCACCACAACCATCTTCCTTTGTGCCAGGTATGACTCCAGCCAGTGGAGAGTTTGCCCCCTGATTCCCATTGACTTCAGTTTTACTAGGGCTCCTTGATGCCACACTCGGTCAAATGCTGCCTTGATGTCAAGGGCAGTCACTCTCACCTCACTTCTGGAATTCAGCTCTTTTGTCCATGTTTGGACCAAGGATGTAATGAGGTCTGGAGCCGAGTGGTCTTGGCGGAACCCAAACTGGGCATCAGTGAGCAGGTTATTGATGAGGAAGAGCTGCTTGATAGCACTGTCGATGACACCTTCTGTTGTAGGGGCTAATCGGAGCCTTAAGCGGACTAACCGTGAAGGAGAGTCGACGCGTTACCCGACTTAGCCCGACTGAGCAATAAAACTCAGACACCAATTTACACGGTTAAATGCGGGAGTACACTTTATTCAGAGCGCTCTGGGAGAGAATTGATGCACCCGCGTGCAGTCACCGACCTCTCAAATAAGTCACTCCGGGGCACAGTATTTTATACATCCATCATTGATTACATCGTGCTCACATGAGCACGTGATAGTTATTAGAATCCAATCAATTTTATGTATACAATTGTTAAGCATGGTAAATCAATTAACGTCAGGATACAGTTGATGTGATCAGCCTCGTCTATGTGACAGTGTTATCTCGAGCCCTGTACCAGGATACAGTTGTCTGACAAGGCAGACTGCCAACCCATTGCAGCATGTTAAAGTCCTGTGTCAGCGAATTTAAAGTTCATTAACTGGATGAGTTTTTCTTCTCCGACATTTCTTTAATAATTTTCTTCTCCAACACTCCCTTCTGTTGGTCCGGGGGCACGACCTTCTTGCCCCCAGGAAACCACTGCTCCGTGCCTCTTCACGGGGTCGACGCTACCGCCACTGGCTCATCTCTTGAGGGCTGGCTACCCCGGCGACGGTGTCATGCGTTTCCTCCATGGGCTGGAGATCGGTGTATCCTTCCTTTTCTTCGTCTTTGAGCAACGGCTCCTCTTCCTGTACGGCGCTGACTGACATTAGCTGGGTTGTGGCAATCTTACAACATGTCTTTAACAAGGTTATCAAGCAACATACAGCGACACATATCATCACTATCACAACCATTACGTGCATAATCCAGGGGCCCCATTCTGTTAGCCCCAACCATTCTAGCCATGACTGTCGGTTCCCGGTGTAATTTCTTAATCTCTTCCTTCATGTGATTTACCAAGTTGGTGATGTTTTCCGAACTATCAGGGATGTAAGTACAACACTCTTGCCCGATCACCGCGCAAGTGCCTCCTTCCTTTGCAAGCAGGTAGTCCAGTGCCATCCTGTTTTGCATGGCCACTGTCCTGAGGGCTACCATTTCTGCGCTTATTTCTGCAAGGGCTTCTGTGGTGTCGTTGGCTACCTTCTCAAGAATTTGGGCATTGTTAATGATTTCCCGTGCTAATTTACCCACCCCCCAGTGGGGGAAGGCGACGGCGAAGAATCGCTCAGTCTCCGTAATTCCTCGCCTGGTTCGATAACAATGGTGCTCCGTGAGGGATTTGAGATGGTATACATAAGGCATAACGTATCCCAGGTAACATGACCCGGTCCAATCTCTGGGCAGCCATGGGTACGCCTTGTGCCCGCATATAAAATATGTTCCATTGTAGGCCGTCATATCCATGTTTGCCCGAAAGATAGTGAAACCCATCTGACTATCTGTGGCCCGTCGGGTCCCATTCCACGGTTGGTTACTCGTTAAGTTTAGCAGACCAGTGGTATTAAACCACCAGCTTTCAAATGCCGTGTTCCCCTCCTCATATGTCACAAAGGTTTGGGTGCAATTACTATTTCCTGCCTCTAGGTTCACCTTCACCCCTCTACTTACACTCCTTGTCCAACATATTTCCCCGACGGGTCTTCCGACCCCGGTTGTGTTTGTTAGGGCGAAGAAGGGTGGATCTTTACTAGAGTTGTACTTGGGTTTGTAACATCCCTTAAATTGTTCCAATGGGTACCCTCCACCTCGGAACTCCTCCCTCGTGACGTCATGATAGCTGTTCTGGTCATTAAGCGCAAATTCTGCTAGTTCCGTGAGATTCAGGGGTATGGGCCGCAGTGGTATCCCACCCTTACTGTGGATCGGAATATGACTACACACCCAACAGCTACTTTGCCCTGTCTCCTTTACGTATTCATACGACATATATACAAAGGTATTCACCTGGAGCTCTCTTCGCTTACGGGAGCCCCTTTCCATTCCCGAAACAATGCATGTTAACGCTATTAAACACAGTGGTATCCCCATTTTTACTTGGAAGCAGGCACTGTCTATCACCGCGTCGTTGCCGCTTCTGGTAGCACTCTTGTATTAACATACAAACATAAAAACACAGTAGTACACCAAATGCAATAAGCCAAAGCACGAATGCAAACAGGTAAGGTAATTGGACATTTACGGGTCGCTTGATCTGTAGGTAAAAGAAACACAAAGAAGCGCCCATTAGTTCATCTTTTCTCCATATATTTTTAATTGTGTCCAATGTTTCCAGACTCCCTTCCCCCTTATGTCCAGACAGGCACAGGTATCACCACTAATTATAATGTCGTAGGGTCCGCTCCATTTTGGGGCGAAGCCTGGCTTGTCAGGCAGGACCTTCAGCATCACTTTGCTGCCCGCTGACGGCACGGAGGGTGTCATGACCCCCTCCTGTGCCTGATCCTGAAGTTCCTGATTGTCTCGTACGGCTTGGCGCATCCCCTTCAGTTGGGTGCTAAGCTCTAAGACATAACGCCGTAGTCTGTCCTTTAAGGGGCCCACATCAGCCCCACCTGTTATGATGCCTTCTGGTAATTGCATCGCCCTTCCTGTCATTAGTTCATAAGGGGTCAGGCCTGTCGTACGATTCGTGGTGGCTCGTAACTTCATTAGGATAAGGGGTAAAACCTCAACCCATGTTTTCCCAGATTCCTGTATTGCTTTTGCTAAAGCGTTTTTGAGTGTTCGATTCATTCTTTCAACCATTCCCGAGCTCTGGGGGTGGTAAGGGATATGGAACTTCTGTTTGATCCCCATCAGCTGACAAATATTCTTTACTACACTCCCTGTAAAGTGCGTTCCTTGGTCAGAGTCGATTTGCAAGGGCACTCCCCACCGCGGGATTACTTCCTCGGCCAGGATTCTGGCTACCGTTAAGGCCGTGCAATTCCGCGTTGGGAAAGCTTCTACCCACCTTGTGAACTGGTCAATTATCACAAGGCAGTATATTTTTCCGTGGGACTGGGGAAGTGGTCCCGTAAAATCAATTTGTATGTGCTCCCAAGGACCTCGGGGTCTTGGCTGGTGGCCCATTCTAATTTTAATAGGCCGGCCAGGATTATGCTGAGCACAAGTGATACATCGCTGACAGTGCCTCGCGATGTCTCTTCCCATCCCCTTCCACCACCAATCCTTACTTATTAAGGAGCTCATTGCCTCTCTCCCTGTATGTGAAATACCGTGATGTATCTCTAGCAGAGTCTGTTGTATGCACTCCGGTGCTACTACTTTACCTTCTTTTCGCCAGACTCGATCGGATCCTACTCCAGCTCCATTTCTTACCCATGTTTCCTTTTCCATGTCCGATGCTTCGTCTTGGACTTCCCAGATCTTTATTTCGTTCTCTGGGCTGTCTACGCTGCCCACCGGTACTTCGTTTATCTCCTCCTGTTCTAGAGCTGCCTGTGCTGCCCAATCAGCCGCCTGGTTCCCCTGGTGGCTGTCCCAGTCTGGGCTTGTCTTGTCTGGTTCTTTCTGATGGGCCTTAATTTTGATAACTGCCACCTGTTTAGGTCTTTTGCTTGCTTCTAGCAAGGCCTCTATTCGTCCCTGATGTTTGATGGGGTTACCTCCTGTGGTTATATACCCTCAACGTCCCCATGCTGTCATGTAGTCATGCACTACCCCGAAGGCATACCGGCTATCTGTGTATATATTGACTACCTGGTTCTTTGCTTCATTCAATGCTTGAGTCAACGCGACCAACTCTGCTACTTGGGCTGATAAGCTACCGTCTAACCATCCAGATTTAACTACTTCCATCTTACTATTAACTACTGCCCACCCGGTTCGGGGTTGTCCATTAATATATTTACGGGATCCATCTACATAGAATGTTTCCTCCACTTCCTCTAGAGGGGTGTCTTTGATAATCTCTTCTCCAATGTCCTCGTCTATTTTTTTACAACTGTGTGGGGCTCCTGTTCCCAGGATCCCCTCAGCTGGGTTCTCCCCTATGTCTCGGACTATGATGATAGACTCGTTAGGGGGTAATAGAACTGCTTCCCACTTAGCTCTTCTCATGTTTGAGACAGATCTTAATTTTCCAGTATTTAGCATTTCCACCAAGGTATGCTTGGTGTGCAAGACTATGTTCCCGGTCATTACTATAGGTTCGCTCACCTTTACTGCCCATGCTGCGCAGTCCAGTGCTGCTATACATCGCGAGAGTCCGGAGACTACCGGTCCTTCTGCGGTCGAGTAGTATGCCACTGGTCTGCGCTTATCGCCATGGTCCTGGGTTATCACAGCGGTGTAGAACCCGCCCTCATTGTCACAGTGAATATGGAAAGGTTTGTTCATATCTGGCAGCCCTAGTCCCGGGGCTGACAGTAACTCCTTCTTCAACTGTCCGTAAGCTTTTTCCTGTTCTGGGCCCCACTCTATGGACTCAAGGGCAGGCCTTCCTCCCTTTACTAACCTTTGGATAGGCTCAGCTATCTTAGCGAACCCGGGGACGAAGTTCCTGCTGTAGTTAAAAAGTCCTAAGACCTTCCTAACTCCCCTTATTGTCACTGGTCTGGGCATATCCCGGACTGCAGCCTTCCTATCCGTTGGCATCTCCTTTGTCCCTTGGGAAATGAGATGCCCTAGATACGTGACTTTGAGCTTTCCAATCTGGGCCTTCCTAGGGCTAGCCTTCAGTCCTGCGTCCCTTAATGCTGTCAGTACTATCTTCAGGGCCTTATTATGACCTGGAACTTTGTCCAAGGCTATCAGGAGATCGTCAACGTACTGGAGGACCGTGCTCCCTGGTGGGAGCTCTGCACCCTTTAAAATATTACTCATTACCCGATGGAAGATCGCGGGGCTATTATGGAATCCTTGTGGCAGGCGGGTCCAGGTGTACTGTCTGTCTCCTACTGTGAATGCAAATTTCTCCTGAGACTCTGGATCCATGCTGCTTCTGCTTTTTAGCATGCATGTAGTCCTGTGTTGCAGCTTCCCACCTCATTTTTAGGTACGCCTGGTGCTGCTCCTGGCATGCTCTTCTACACTCCTCATTGAACCAGGGTTGGTCCCCTGGCTTGATGGTAATGGTAGAGTGAGAGATATGCCGGGCCATGAGGTTACAGATTGTGGTGGAATACAATTCTGCTGCTGCTGATGGCCCACAGCGCCTCATGGATGCCCAGTTTTGAGCTGCTAAGTCTGTTCTGAATCTATCCCATTTAGCATGGTGTTAGTGCCACACAACACGATGGAGGGTGTCCTCAGTGTGAAGCCGGGTCTTCGTTTCCACAATGACTGTGCGGTGGTCACTGCTACCAATGCTGTCGTGGACAGATGCAGCTGCAACAGGTAGATTGGTGAGGATGAGGTCAAGTAGGTTTTTCCCTCGTGTTGGTTCTCTCACCACCAGTTGCAGGCCCAGACTGGCAGTTATGTCCTTCAGGACTCGGCCAGCAGTGGTGCTACCGAGCCACTCTTAGTGATGGACATTGAAGTCCCCCACCCAGAGTACATTCTGTTATCTTGCTACCCTCAGTGCTTCTTCTAAGTGGTGTTCAACATGGAGGAGTACTGATTCATCAGCTGAGGGAGGGCAGTAGGTGGTAATCAGCAGGAGGTTTCACTTGAGTCTTCATGGGGTCCGGAGTCAATGTATGATGACTCCCAAGGGCCACTCCTTCCCAACTGTATACCACTGTTCAGCCACCCCTGTTGGGACTGTCCTACTTGTGGGACAGGACATACACAGGGATGGTGATGGAGGAGTTTGGGACATTGGCTGAAAGATATGATTCTGTGAGTATGACTATGTCAGGCTGTTGCTTGACTGTGGGACAGCTCTTCCAATTTTGGCACAAGTCCCCAGATGTTAGGGAGGAGGACTTTGCAGGGTCGATTGGGCTGTGTGTGCCGTTGTCATGTCCATAGCCAATGCCAGTTGGTCCGTCTGGTTTTATTATATTTTTGTTTTTCATAGCGTTTTTTTTACAACTGAGTGGCTTGTTAGGCCATTTCAGAGTGCAGTTAAGAGTCAACCACATTCTGTGGGTCTGGAGTCACATATAGGCCAGACCAGGTAAGGATGGTAGATTTCCTTCCCAGATGGGTTTTTACAACAATCTGATAGTTTCGTGGTCACTGATACTAGCTTTTTATTCCAGATTTATTTAATTAACTGAATTTACATTCCCCAGTTGCTATGGTGAGATTTAGAACTCACATCTCTGAAATCATTAGTCCAGGTCTCTGGATTACTAGTCCAGTAACATAACCACTATGCTACCGTTCCCGATTCATATAAAATGCTTTACATGTACATGATACATTCCTGGAATATAGAACCGTAACTTTACTTTAAACTCCAAACTTCAAAAGTTCTCTCAAAAGAATTAACCTATTGTTTTCTCTCAATGTTTCATTTAGGGGTGGCAGCACTGAGGTTGGTAGAGCTATAAAGTATGTGCTGAGCAAAGGGTTTCATGGAGGACGGAAAGATGCTCCGAAAATCATTGTCATTCTCACTGATGGTAAATCACAAGACAATGCAACAGTGCCGTTGAGGTTTGCTAGGAACAGTGGAATGACAATATTTGCTGTTGGAATCAAGCATCCAGGGTAAGAACATAATATTGTGTTGAGAGAAAACTGTGATCCTGATTTTATTTTTGAGCAACAATTGCTGCATTGTTCTCAGCCGCTGTTGTGCCTTCTGTAGGTGGAAAGAACTGGACAGTTTAGCCAGCGTTCCCAGTGAGATGCATGTGTTCTATGCAGAACACTATGATGATGCTGTCAACGGTTTGTACACCACACTGACACAGTCTACAGTCTGCTTTGATGTGCATCCAGGTAGGCAGCATTGCTCTGAATCATCTCTTCAAGATACAATGCAGTAAATTTAAGTATGTGCTTGACGTGTCTAGAAATATTATTACAGGTTAATTTCCCAACTTTGCGCTCCCATTGGAAATTCGGGCGTGCACAGTGCATGATTTTCCAACCATTTAAATTGTACGCTGTGCACAGTCAAATTTCCAATACGTTCTTCCAGTGGGGAGGGCTCTCCGCTGGAAGTGCAAAGTCAGACTATCCCCTCTATTGTGTACACTATGGAACGTGTTCTGCCTGCAATGTAACTGTAACTTAGAAATGACTGTTGCCAGTATGACCGGACAAACATGTTCACATGCTCACATGACATTCCACTGCCCACCCTTTTAATGGAGGCAGTAATCCGTTTATTTTAAATGTGTCAGTGTCTCCATTAAAATAACAAACAGTAGAATATCAAACAAACACATTAAGAGTTTGTCCACTAATCTCACCAGCTGTTATTTTTACGTTTATGTCTGTAATTAGCTTTTGCCTATACTTCTCATTTAGGATCAGTGTAGAAGCTGAAGGCTTTCTTTAATTTCAATGAAGTTTTGGGCTCAGAGTCTGAATGATCCACGCCACAGATGTTCACATTGGCTTGTGCCTTATCTGCCTCGTAACATCTTACAGCTCTGTGACCTCCACCAGCACATTAAAGTGGATAACACCCGAAGCGTGTTCTGTTTTACTCTCTATAACATGCACTTGCCATAATATTAATAATAAGCTGTATCTTTTTTTTGTCATGTTAGTTATCTGTTTCTGCGGCTCCTACTATTTGATTATGTCTTATTGCTGTACGTAATTTTAAAACAAATAAAGGGCCAACATTTGCGATCGGAGGCTTCCCACGGGCCGACGCCTCCGACCTGCAAAATTTCTACGAAAGTACCTGGTGGCCCGGGAGGTACGGAGGCTTGCGATCCTGGGCCTCTCTGGGTCCACACGGGCAGAGCCCCACGTATCCCAGGGGTGCCTGCGGTTCATAGGCGCTCCTGGGATCACGTGGGCCAGCCCAACCAATAAAAGAAGGGAATCCCCATTCATACTTTTGACAGTTCTGTACATACGGAACTGTCATAAGTATGAATGGGGATCACTTAAAAAATACACCAACACATGAAATAAATTTAAAAAAATACATTACATATTTAAAATTAATTAAAATGCCAGTTAATTAAATATTTTAACCAAAAATTAAATTTTTTGGAAAAGAAAAATTAAATGTTTTTACAGGGATAAAAATAAACTTACCTGTTTGAAGAGTATTTTTAATTTATAAATGAGTGATAAAATTTTATTTTTCTATTTTTTAAAACTCTTATAAAACTCTTTACCAAGTGTAAGAATTTGACAGTCATTCAGCGGGCGGAAGTTGTGCAAATAGTGCAACTCTTCACCCGCAGAGGCCCTTCTCCCGCGGATGCGTAGGATCTGTCAAGAGAATTCTTGACAGATCGCAAGTGCCGGGTTTTAGCGCACGCGCTTTGCATGCCTAAACCCAGAACTTGCGCGGCCCCCCCGGGCACGTACACACCTCGTACGCACTCGTAGGGGTCGCAAAATACGGCCCATTATGTTTAGTTCTACCTTCCAAAACATGCACTAAGCAATTTTACAGTAAAAAAACAATCATGGGATTTGCATGCTTTAAGTTCTGAGGAGAAACTTACAGAGCTGAACTTACTTTCATTACAGAAAAGTAGATTGTGAGGGAACATGATCCAAACTTTAAAATGCTATAATGATGCAGATATAAATAGGCTATTTGATGTAAACTGTAAGTGCAGGTTTAAAAGGTAAAACCTCAAGTGAGATTAGAAGTTAGAATAATCTTTTTTTCCCCACAGAGTAGAGCTATGTGGAACAGATTTCCAATAATAGCCATTAAAGCTGAGCTAATTAATGGGCCGCGTTTTGCTCTTAGTAGCGAACGAACGGTGCCATTCGTTACACTTACACTTGCCCATAAACTTTCTACAGGGTTTTGCACTGGAATTTACTGTAAATTAGAGAGCCAAACAGCACAACGCCCTCTATACGGCATCTGGGACCTGTGTGAGCAGGACAAGCAACTGTGTATCTCCTTAACCAATCAGATTGAAGAATCATTAATGAACAGCACAGAGTCTGAACCAGGAAGTGTCAATTAGAATATTTAATTCAATGTCAAATCAGGTACAGAAAGTGAATTAAAGAGAGAGAAAGAAAGATTGGATTAAGAGAAAGAAGAAAAAGTCAGAAAGAAAAAGTTTTTAAAATATTTATTTTTTTAATTTTTTTTAAATCTCCAACAATAACTAAAATCTGAAGGAATGAGAATCCACACATGGAAAAGTTAATTTTCAGTGCCAGAGAGGTTGTTTGGCAGTATTTAAGACTTACCATGCCATTAAAAGGGTACTTACACTGGAATGGACAAGCCCTAACATTTTCTGGCGAGTTTAATTCATATCAATGAGGTAAGTACAGCAGCTTCATGCCGTTCAATGTATTTGAATGGGGAGACAGATGGTGAGATGCCGCTTTTGGAAGCTTTTGAAAGAATGTTGCATCTGGGACAGCTGCTTCCGGATTTCCATGTTGAACCACGCATTTGCGATCACTGGAAGTTGCTGTCCGATTTTCACCTAAATAACAGTGAGCGCTGTTAGCCCCACTGTTATTTCTACAGCAAAATCCGGCTCAACATGTTTAACAAGGAACTGGATAAATGTCTGTGAACAGGATTTGTAGTTACAGGTTAGATGTAGATAGAGATGGTGAAGTACTTCATGGGACACAATGGTTAATGCACTGGGGTAAAAATAAGCAGAGTGGGTCAGGAAGCTTAACAAAGGTAATAGAGTATCCGTGACTAAGGTGACATCGGGAAAATAGTAAAAATTTAATGCTTAAGGCATTATATCTGAATGTGTGAAGCATTTGCTACAAAATAGATGAATTAATAGCACAGATAGAAATAAATGGGTTGGATCTAATAGCCATCACGGAGACGTGGTTGCAGAGTGTCCAAGGTTGGGAACTAAATATTACAGGATACTTGACTTTTAGGAGAGATAGGCAGAATGGAAAAGGGGTGGGGAGGGGGCGGGTGGGGGGAGGGAGGATGTTAGCCTTGATAATAAAGGATGGGATAAAGACAGTAGAGAGAAAGAATCTTAGCTCAGGAAAACAAGATGTAGAATCACTTTGGGTGGAGCAAAGAAACAACAAGGGGCAGAAAACACTGGTGGGAATAGTTTATGGGCCCCCGAACAGTAGTTGTAGTGTCGGGCACAGTATTAATCAGGAAATTAGAGGTGCATGTAACAAGGGTAGTACAGTAATCATGGGGGACTTTAATTTTCATATAGACTGGGCAAACCAAATTTGCAGTACTAGTGCATAGGACAAGTTCATGGAATGCATTCAAGATAGTTTTCTAGATCAATATGTCAAGGAACCAACTGGGGAACCAGCTATTTTAGATCTAGTATTGTGCAATGAGACAGGGTTAATTAATAACCTTGTAGCAAAGGAACCGCTGGGGTGCAGTGATCATAATAAGATAGAATTTTATATTGAGTTTGAGAGTGATTTAGTTAAGTCCAAAACTAGGGTCTTGAATCTGAACAACGCAAACTACGTAGGTATGAGAGGCGAGTTGGCTAAGGTAGGTCGGGAAACTAGATTAAAAGATATGGGGGGGAAAATTCGGTTGGTTTGCGCCTCCCGTTAGCTCCCTAAGAGGGTGCTAATGGGCTGCAAGGCAACTAGCGCCCGGGCACGGCGATGTTTGCACCGCTCGCGAAATTGACCAGACATTTTGTGGACACTACCACCACGATCTCCTGCGCCCGCAGATCATGACGTCAGTCTAGCATGCAACGCCCGGTAGTGCCCCCGACCGGATACTGAGTGGCAACCCCTGCCTTACCGCCTGCCGCTAGCAACGACAGGTTGAGGGGAGCGTTTTGCAATCGGGAAGGGACTGGGGGAGTGCTATTTAAAGGCAACCGCTTCCTGCCTTTTTTTGTCGCTGACATTTTTGCACCACGCATTCTGAGAGAGAGAGAGAGAGAGAGACACTTCTGGAGAGATTCAATGCTGTGTGAAGGAGTTTTGGGTACTGAGCAGCACTTTGCAGGTTCATTTTGATTTGACGTTCCTTGCATCGATTTAGAAGAGACTATGGGGGCTGCACTCTGAGCTTTTTCCCTGGGTCTCTCTGTTGTTCTTTCCAGCAGATTTGATGTACAGGTCTCTCCAGGCCGAGATTCAAGGCTGCAATGAGCAGGGTGTGGAAGGAGAGCAAGATCGACCCTCCCCTTTAAGAACTGGCCGCGCCAGTGTATCTGTGTTCCATTGCTGACGGACATCACTTGAACTTCACCAGCGCTCTGAGGTAGCGCCTCGCTCCTCGGCGTTAACGCCTTAAGAGAGGTGTGTAGTGCCTGATTTAGCGCTCCAATCACCTCCAGGGGCGATAGAAGCCAAGTTTGCAGGCAGAGGCAATAATTAGCGCCAGGCGCTAAACTTTGCGCCCGGCCAATAATTGCGCCCCAAACGGGGCGATACCGAATTTCTCCCCCATGATAAGCAATGGCAAACATTTAAAGAATTCATAATTCACAACGAATATACATTCCCTTAAGGAATAAAACCCCACGGGAAAAATGGCCCAACCGTGGCTAACAAGGGAAATTAAAGATAGTATTCAATTAAAGGAAGAGGCTTATAATGTTGCCAAAAAGTGTAGTAAGCCTGAGAATTGGGAGGATTTTAGAATTCAGCAAAGGAGGATTAATAAATTGATATAAAGAGAGAAAATAGAATATGAGAGTAAACTAGCAAGAGACATAAAAACAGATGGTAAAGGCTTCTATAGGTATGTAAAAAGGAAGCGATTAGTGAAAGTAAAAGTGGGTCCCTTACAGGCAGTGACAGGAGAAATTATAATGGGGAATAAGGAACTGGCTGGGACATTAAACAAATACTTTGGGCTGGATTTTCATTGACCCGTGGAAGCGGGTTTGGAGGTGTGTGGGGGGCTAAAGTTGCAGATTCGGGGGTCCCGAACCCATCCCGCCCCCAACCCGCCTCCATGCCAGTTTCGCTGGAGGCGGGTACCCGACCTGTGCTGGGACCCGCCTCCCTGAGGCGGGAAGGGGATTAGTGACAATTAACTGCCTGTTAACAGGTAGTTAACAGGCAGTTTTTTGCCTAATCCCTATTTTAATGGCTGAAATGTGGGCTTCCCGACAGGTCCCAACCACGCCAAGTTAGCGAGGCGGACCGTGGGTCTGCAGGGGTTGGAGGGGTCGATATGTCCGGTGGGCAGGTGAGTGATGGGTGCATGTGTGCAGAGGTAAGTGTGTAAGGTAAGTGTAAAGTGTGCGAAAAAGTTTTACTTACCTTAACTTCCTCCTGCAGGTATCAGCCCTTCAGGTCTCGGGAGTCAGAAATCTCACCGGCACAGAAAACACAATGGCCGCGGTGCTGTCAAAAACTGCAGCCTTCTGCTTTCTGTGCTGGAATGATTTCTAACTCAGCCTGAGAGGAAGGACTCAAGTTAGAAGACAGATTGTCAGTGTTTGACAGCTTCCAGGAGCTGTCAAACGCTGATATTTCATCTGTCAAAAGCTCTTGACAGATGAAATGTCAATCTGTGACGTCACCTGTTGCCGGGTGGCCCTTAATTGGCCTGCTGAGCTCGCTGGGCGGGCTCAACAAGGTCAATCAAGTGAAAACACAGTGGGTTGGTCATAAGTCGATGGAGGCGGGACTACAACCCAAAAAGTGGAAGTCCCGCCTCCATCCCGTCCCCAGTATCAAAATCCAGCCCTTTGTGTCTGTCTTCATGGAAGAAGACAGAAACATTCCTGAAATAGTGGGGAACCAAGGGTCTAGTGAGAATGAGGAACTTAAACAAATTAGTATTAGTAAAGAAATAATACTGGAGAAATTAATGGGACTAAAAGCTAACACATCCCCTGGACCTGATGGCCTACATCCTAGGGTTTTAAAAGAGGTGGCTGCAGAAAAGAAAGAAAAGAAAGACATTTGGACGTCCCAAAGCGCTTTACAGCCAATGAAGTACTTTTTGAAGTGTAATCACTGTTATAATGTAGGAAATGCGGCAGTCAATTTGCGCACAGCAAGCTCCCACAAACAGCAGTGTGATAATGACCAGATAATCTGTTTTTAGTGATGTTGATTGAGGGATAAATATTGTCTAGGAAAGCGAGAAAGAGAGAGAGAGGGAAAGAGAGAAAAAGAGAAAGAAAGAAAGAGAAAACAACCTGGACTGGATTGATCGCAAGCCCCGGATGTGATGGAGTGTTCATCAACATCACATGAACAGTTCCTCCACAGCCTATGCAGAGTTCAATGATCTGAGCTGGGACTGCAGCAGGGGCAGTATAATCGATCACAGCACCCTAGAGTTGGTAAGACAGGGCTTCTGCTCCTGATGGTTGCCCAGCACACCAGCTGCGCGCAAACAGGCATTGGGATACCCCATTACAGCTGAATGTCCTGCTTACACTCACTATTAAGACTCACACACAAAGAATGGGGAACTGGACAATGGTCGGGGGTGGGGGTAAGGAAAGGTGCAGGCCTCGTTGGAACAAGCTCCTCACACCCGCTACTCGTGAAATTCCTCCAGGCGGATTCGGTGGGGGTCGTCGGGGTGCCTCGAGACCACCCCATATTGCAGGAGCGCCTTGACATACGCCGACCAGAATGAATTGCCAACCTCCACGTAGGGGTCATGGGGGGTTTTCATCGCCTTGGTCATGAGGTGCTCGAGAATCTCATGGAATTTTATCAAGTTGGCCGCGTTCTCACTTGTCTCAGACGCCAACCTCTTCATCTTCCCACCGGACTCTGTCTCATTGGTGGGAGGGTAATGCACGTCCAAGAAATTCCTCAAGGCAGACAAGAGCTTCTCCTTCTGCAAGGTCACCTTCTCCATGTTCATTTTCGTCTTCTGTATCACACTGTTCTCAGAGAGAGTCAGGAAATTCTGCTGCTGGTCCTCCCGCTTCTCCTGCAGCCACTTCTGTTCCTTCTCCAACTGCTCCTGTAAGGCCTTCTTCGTTCTATCTTCAGAGATAGTGGATGCATTGGTTTTGATCTTCGAGAATTCCCTAGATTCTAGAACTGTCCCCACGGATTGGAAGGTAGCAAATGCAACTCCGCTGTTCATGAAAGGAGGGAGAGAGAAAACAGGGAACTATAGACCAGTTAGCCTGCTATCAGTAGTAGGGAAAATGCTGGAATCCATTATTAGGGACATGGTAACAGGGAACTTAGAAAATCATAATAGGATTGGGCAGAGTCAACACGGATTTATGAAAGAGAAATCGTGTTATACAAATCTGTTAGAGATTTTTGAGGTTGTAACTAGCAGGGTAGATAAGGGGAAACCAGTAGATGTAGTGTATTTGGATTTTCAGAAGGCACTCGATAAGGTGCCACACAAGAGGTTATTACACAACATTAGGGCTCATGGGATTGGGGGTAATATACTAGCATGGATTGAGGATTGGTTAACGGACAGAAAGCAGAGAGTAGGAATAAACGGGTAATTTTCGGTTGGCAAGCTGTAACTAGTGGGGTACCACAAGGATCAGTGCTTGGGCCTCAGCTATTTACAATCTATATCAATGACTTAGATGAGGGGACTGAGTGTAATGTATCTAAGTTTGCAGACGATACAAAGCTAGGTGTGAAAGTAAGTTGTGAGAAGGATGCAAAGAGGCTGCAAAGGGATATATAGACAGGCTAAGTGAGTGGGCAAGAACATGGCAGATGGACTATAATGTGGAGAAATGTGAAATTATCCACTTTGGTAGGAAAAATAGAAAAGCAGAATATTTTTTAAATGGTGAGAGATTGGGACATGTTGGTATTCAGAGGGGATGCGATGGGGTGGGGCGGGGGGTGGGGGGGATGTTATCTGGAGGACAGTAGGCCAAATACAAAAAATATGAGAATAGTTGACTATCCAGGGGTTGAATTTATTACTTTTTCGGGAATCGGGTAGTTTTTATCCAAAATTCTTTCAGGACAGTGGCTTAGGCAGCAAATTTAGAATTATGCAGGCTTCTTTCAAATGTGTTTCAAATGCTGCCCTGTGCCCACTGCTGTGGGCAGGTCTAGGGGGGGCCTAGAAGCAGGCTCTTGTGGAAAAAACTGAATTGTTGCATTAAAAATGGTGTATTCTGGTTCATTTTAAAATAGTCTTTCACTCCACAGTTGTTTGATTTTTATTCCAATAACGAAAGTCTTGGCTGTATACAGCACTTTATTACATCTCAATAAATATCCCACAGCACACCAAATACAATGAATTACTTTGAAGTGCGGTTACTGTTGCTGTGTGGGTAATCAGTCAAAAAAGGACAAATAAGTGGCATTTGGATTTGGCTCTTTTCAACAGTTGAACGAGAACTTCACTCTCCCCCTTCTTAGTGACACTCACCTCCCCTTCAGCAAGTTAATCTTCTCCCTTCACAGACGTATTCTCCCTTTCTAACCCAGTGCCTCCAGTTCACAGAGCCACTCACCCGCCCAGCACTTCCTACTGTTGGTCCAGGCTCCATTTCATTTTTGATGCTGTTGCTATGCTTGTGTGTGTGTGTGGGGGGAATTACCGATCTGGAAAAAACTATCAAGAGACCAGGAATTCCCACTCACAGCACATGGCAAAGTCCACTCCATTTACCAGTATCAAATAAGAGTTCCAGCCAGGGTTGGCAGTGAGAAGGCCATTAATGAGCTTAAAGGCAAGATCCATCCTGCCTCTTACTCTTCCTACTGCAGTTTTAAGCCCTGCTGGGTCTTGGACACTGGCTGCTTTTTCACAGCTTCATGACAAATTCTTTCAACTTGTTCTGGAGGACCTAAAAATAACTTGTTTGGACCAGGAAAAGTCTTTTTTAGTTACAGCCTGTCTGAGACACTGAATTGGGTACTACCACAAAGTGCTGATGGAGTGCAGGGGAATCTGCATTTAGTTCTTCCAGGCTTGATGTAGACTGGGTGAGCACTTTAATACAAAGTCTCACAGTATTCACGAGGTTGGCTTCATTAATCACATGCTCATGAACATTTTTGCCCATGTTATCGCAATGGCCCATCTCTGCAGCCTGCCCCACTGCTGTCGATTTCTATCATTTGCTGAAGAAAGAACTTGCATTGATATAACATGACCTCAGGACATCCCAAAGTGCTTTACAGCCAATGAAGTACTTTTGGAGTGTAGTCACTGCTGTAATGTAGGAAATGCAGCAGCCAATTTGCACACAGCAACCTCCCACAAATAGAAATGTGATTACGACCAGATAATCTGTTTTAGTGTTTTACTCAACGTCTCATCTGAAAGACAGCACCTCCGAAAGTACTCCCTCAGTACTGCACTGGAGTGCCAGCTGAGATTATGTGCTCAAGTCTTTGAGTGGGAATTTTTTTTTATTCATTCACAAGCTGTGGGCCTCTCTGGCAAGGCCAGCATTTATTGCCCATCCCTAATTGCCCTCGAGAAGGTGGTGGTGAATATAAACTGAGTGGCTTGCTAGGCCATTTCAGAGGGCAGTTAAGAATCAACCACATTGCTGTGGGTCTGGAGTCACATATAGGCCAGACCGGGTAAGGGCAGCAGATTTCCTTCCCTAAAGGGCATTAGTAAACCAGATGGATTTTTACGACAATCCGGTAGTTTCATGGTCACTATTACTGATATTCCAGATCTTCATTTAATTGAAATTAAATTCCCCAGCTGCCTTGGTGGGATTTGAATTCATGCCTCCGGATTATTAGTCCCGGCCTCTGGATTACTAGTCCAGTTAACATAACCACTATGCTATTGTACCTTGTAATGGTGCAAGAGGAAGAGGAAAGTGATGATGAAGAAGAAACACCGTCACTCGCTCTGACACTCGCAGCCACCAACTCAGATACTGGCACTGCATGGACTTTAAAGGGTAGCTTAGAGGCAGGAAGTACATGTGGTGTGTTACCAGGCATGAGTGGGCTGCAGCCAGGGCAGGGGGAAAGGGTAGCACAGGTGCCAGCTCCACGGAGGGCGAGGTCACAGGCGAGTTCTGCTGCAGAGGACTCAGATGAGGACGTCGATGGGGCAGCCTACAGAAGAAGGCTGATGGTATGGAATTGCTAACTGTGCTTCTGCTGTTCTTCTAGTGACTAATTATATTGGTGCCAATTAGCTGCCCTCATGCTCGCACTGTAATAATTGATTTGCTGTACAAAGAGCATAAAAAGCGTACATGTTTGCATACTGCGCTTGTGCCTGCATATTCCGGTGATTAGCTGGATGGGTAAAATCCTTGATAGGGTTTGATGGGGCAAATAGCCTTTTCTCAGACCATGCTTTCTTAAGTCGCCATGGTGTTTTAAAGTGACTCCCACATTATTGTAAATTAGCATTGTATACGCTTATCAACATTCAGACTCTTGATTTATTACAGTAGAAGCACATGGGTTTGAGTAGGAGAACTATGTAAAATGGTCAGATCAACCTCAATATTCTTTTCTCCAATGGAAGTAAGTTTAGCTCGGTGAATCTCTCGTCATAACTTAAAATGCCATGATTGTTTTTAACTATAAGTTTGCTAACCCTATTTTAATTCTTGTGGTTTTTTTGGGGGTGGGGCGGGGGATGGGGAGAGTAGGAAATTAAATCAGTACTGGTGGAGTCAGATGACTTGTGGGAGGTGGACAAAATAGGACTGCTGAAATGGAACCTAGATATTGGAGGGAGCTGACGGTCTTTTCCAACATTTCTGTGAGTGTCCCTTTTTTTCTAACTCCAGTTTGAATGAAGACACTCTTGAAACACATGACTAATCATTTCAGTACCAGTGTGATTATCTTTCATTCCTTGTCTTTAAAATTCACTGACAAATTTATAAATATTTAATTCAGTCATATTTTGTCCTGTGATTTTACAGCCTGCAGGGTGGTGTCACAGTTTTGTCAGAGAACAACAGTCAACGCCGAGAAGAAATACCTTGGCAACCATATTTGCTGGAAAGGCAAAAGCAACGGTGCAAAACGACATGGAATACCCATGGCTACCTTCTGTCCTTTCTACACGTCAGTTCGTTCAGCTCTCATTAGCAGCAGATACATTTAGAGAGTTTGATTATTTTGTCTGACATTAATTTCACCAACAGTCATCGTTTGTAGCATGTGAACAGGACATCTGATTGGAAGAATGGTGGCTGGGAACCAAAGCAGATAATGTCACCAGGCATCCTCACATATGTTCCACATGTGCATGCACATATCTACACATCTACACAGAAACATGCAAACATGTACACACATACATACAACCTTTCTTCTCCTTGGCATATTAACATAGTTACTAATTGGACTGACAGGAAAGACTCTTCCATTTCCTACAAGGTAAAAAAACATTCAAAATAATTCTCCCTGCATTCCCCCCTTCCCAGCCCAATCAATATACACAATCACACTTGTGCGAGGAAGCTACTGCTATAGCTATGTGTAATGCGATTGTTGCCAAACATTGCTATAGATCTACAAATCTTTACTCTGGTTACAATGTGTAGTAACATCGTAACCACGCTCTTTTTGAACAATGCATGGCTTGATGTTAGTTCTGCAAGGCAAGGATCTAAAATATTATGGTTGGAAATTCAGTTTTATCACAAAATAGTTAAATACCAGCTGATTGATTTATTGTATATATATATATATATATATCAATTTTGAAGTGACAATGCTATCATGGTAAAGAGATGAACATGTTACCGACTTTGTAAAGACAAATGCACAGTGGCAGTTTTTTTAGAAAGAAGTCACTGGGAAATGTGGTTGCTCCATTTTAATAGTTGGAATTTTTCATCCATTCAGCTGGAAAAGAACATACAGTCAGATTCAAAGTCGCTGTTACCGCACCCTCTGCCCAGGTAAATACATCCGCCTGGAATTTCCGCAGGGTTCTTCCAATCTTCAGCCACAGTTACAGCAGGAAATTGGAGGAGCCGTGTGGAAGTTTTACCCTATCTTCTACAAGCATCAAGTTCTCCTGCTGTTTTGTATTCTTCATTAGATGTTTTCACCTTCCACCTTTTTAGGACAAACGGCCCTTCCCAACATTGTCACTCTGTAACTGCCTACTAGATGGTGCATGACCGTATCCTGAATGACTTGTCTTCTGAGCTTCCCTTCCTTCCTGCAGGGCAGTGCCTAGCAGCTGCTTGATGCCTTGTTACAGCAGTTGAGGTTAGATGAGAATCAGGAATTTGCCACACAATTATAGTGAGACTGACAAAGGTACCATTGAGAAAATGAAATGCTTGGAACAGTATCTTTCATTAGAACCTGTGAATGCCAGCCTTGGCCAGTTTGATTTTCTGCTCCTAGTTAATCTCAGTTGTAGCAGCCTTGGGAGATGTTAAATAGAGGACAGGAAGGGAGATAAAATCAGTGGGCAGGAAATCTCAGATTGCACTTCTACACCCCCTCAGTTTCAGAGTTGCACTGGTGGATGTAGGAAACAGAATGCGTGCAATTCTCTTGACCAGGGAAGGTCTGAGATATGGGGAGACCTGAAGAAGAAGAGAAAATACACTGAAGAGCGAGTCTCTTCTTCAATGACAATGACATGTGTTTTTGCTTGTTTTTATTGTGATAAATGTTCCCTGTCGTCTATGGACAGCAATACTTTTGATACATTCCTGCACCCTTGAACCCATTTATTACATATCGGAATTGACTATAATGTTCGCATAATATTTGTAGTCATAATGCAAATTCAGTCTTCTCATTTCTCTTACTGGTGGAGTATCACAAATATGAAATATGATTTTTGCTCTTTTCTGTGTACTGTTGCAGATCCCTGTGATTCAGGTCCATGTCGTAATGGAGGAACCTGTGTTACAGAGACTGTGGATGAGTACAGCTGCTTGTGTCCCCTTGGTTATGGAGGGGACAAACACTGTAGTAAGTATATATTATAAGATCTTGAAAGCTGCAATCTGCCCTAAACACAAATAAAAACAGTTTGGAGAGGGCTCAAATCGTAACATTAATTAAAAGCTGATATTGAGACCAATTATTTACCCTTACCTGGATTTTTCTCAATTCAATCATCGTGATTGAACTTCCCACAGATCTCTTGTTATTTCCTGCCTCTGCTATATTAACATTTTTAAACCAGATTTGTATTGCTCGTGGCATAAATTCACTGCAAATATCATAGTAGGGGTTGATAGTCAGCTGGTGTAAAGCATTCGTTTAGCCCCACCAGGAGTACTGTGTACAATTCTGGTCCCCGTACCGCACAGGATTCTTGCTCTGGACAAGGTACAGAGGAGGGCAGATCAACTGATCCCAGGGATCAGGCACCTGAGCTATGAGGAGAAAGATAGAACTCACATTTATATGGCACCTTTCACATCCCCTGAGATATGCAGAGAGAGTAAGGAAGCTGAGAATGTTTAGACTGGAGAAATTAAGGTTCAAAGGAAACCTTATAGAATTTTCTAAGATATAGGGATAAACTAAACCCTAATAAAATGTTTGATACAACTATAAATTCTGTAATAGGGGTACAGATTCAAGCTCAAAAGAGAGAAGGTGAATGGTTATTTTAGATTGAATTACCTCAGGAGTGAGTGATGAGGATGTGAAACAGACTGCCCATAGAGATAGGGCTGGAAAATTCAAGAGAGTTTTTTAGGTGATAGAAGTGATTAAGAGGTTGAGTATGTTTTTCTTTAAACTTTGATGCCAGCCAAATGGTCTTGTGAATTCCTGTATTCCTAGAGTAGCTGCATCATACTGCCATTAGGCTATTTCACCTCCATTGAGATCCACACAAGCAAATGGTTTGGTAGTGGAATAGCACTGTGTTAGCTGCAGTATAAAAGGAGTAGTCCACACGTACCACAAAAACTAATGATATGCATTTGAAATCATATCTGTTGGTGTCAGACCCACCCAGCCATATATTTAGCATGTATAAAGTTAAGTGAAATATGCCCCACACATTGGTGCTCCTACTCACTCTAAAACTTGAAATCCTACTATGCATGTACCTAAGTATGCAGACTAGTACTCAGTGTTTCAAAGGTAACAGGAACATCACTATCTGTAGCCAATATAACCTGGTCAGCATGAGTGAGGGGGCCCCTAAAGTATGACAGCAGCGTCAATTGGTCAAGTGATCTGATATAAACTCTGATTATTGAAGGGGATATCAATAGTGGTTCCTTGACAACCTGGATGTTAGTTAAATAAACATAAACAGAACGTAAGAAATGTCTTTAATTTATAGTCGAGAATTAATTCTTTTGAAATCTGTACTATTAATACCACTTTATAGATTATATTTCACAAAAGGACTGAGATTGCTGGAAATCTACATAAAAAGCAATTGTATCAATCTTACTAAGCACTTTCCTTTAATAGTTATCTTTTAATATTTTGTTATACAGCTGGAAACAGATACCTGAGTAAGTACCTGACTAAGACAATTCACTCAGTGGAATGTGCCACTTCAAAGCCTATGCCGTTGTCTTGTCCTCATGAACCAATGTATTTACGTTCCCTATGCAGTACCTGCTGGCATTATGGACTGTTCTGTTGACCTGCTCTTTTTGGTGGACGGATCATGGAACATGGGCCTCGAGGGATTCCTTCAAGCTAAAGCTTTTGCTAAAAGACTTCTTCAATCCATCATGACCTCTTCAACCAGAGTCATAGTGGGGTTTGCTCAGTATAGTGACAAAATTAGTATCGAGATTGGAATGGGACAGTACAATGGCTTCGATGACTTGCTGAAAGCAATTGATGACATTCGCTTCAATGGAGGTAACACTTTCACAGGAAAGGCCCTGCATTACGTAGCTGAAAATGGTTTTATGATCAATGAAGGCTCCAGAATGGACGTTCCCCATGTTCTTGTGGTGTTGGCCAATTCTAAATCTCATGACTCAGTGATACTCCCTGCACAGTACGTTAAAGAGAGGGAAATATTTATTCTGTCTGTTGGAGCAAACCATATAATAAATCAACTAAACCACATAGCTGGAGACGTTCAGCTGGCATTTACATATAATGAACCCCAGGAACTCTACAGTAAAGTTTTGGAGCTCAGGACGAAAATATGTGGATTTAACATACCTGGTAAGTTGTTTTATTGTTTTGGTTCTTTGTTGCAGTCTAATAATGAGCACTTAAGGCCCAGATTTTAACTCCAGGCGAGATTTGGGTGGGTTGGTGGTGAGGTGAGTCAGAAACTCACTTGCTGCAGCAGAAATGAGGCACGGGTTATTTTAATTAGGGGCAACTCAAAAAAATGCAGCTAGTTTGGGGCAGTAGTAAGATGCCGAAAGGTAAGCTCACCATGCTCTGATCCCACTGTGTAAAGTAGCTCATACCCAAATCCAATGCTGTATCTGCTAATTCAAGGGTAGTTGTGTGCTGATGCATCCCCTTAATATCTTAAATTGGAAGTAAAGTCTAGAGGCACTCCCTTTTCTCATGGAGAAAAGTACTATAGGGGAAATTTTCTGATGTCCAGCGTATGTCTGCCAAGCCCAGCTGGCAGTGCGGGTCGTGCAAAATTTAACCCCAAACCTAAAAACTTTTGCTTTGACCTTTTTATAAAAAACATTAAGGCTGCGATCCCTGCGATTATGCCGGGATGGTGTCCACTGGTGATCTCTGGCGACGACTCCGCAGAGTATTTTGGGGTCAGTGAGGGGCCACTTAATTTGAGTGCCCATGGCAGGCACCCGCGCCACTAGAGCCACATCTGGGTTAGTTATTCGCCAGTTACTTGTCTTTGGGAGTCCAAGCTGCAACCCAGTCTGGACCCCCCCCAAGTCCCGTTCAACCATCACCCCTGTGCTCGCTGACCTACTTTGGCTCCTGGTCCAGCAATGCCTCTATTTTAAAATTCTCATCCTTGTTTGCAAATCCCTCCATGGCCTCACCCCTCCCTATTCCCTGTAACTCCTCCAGCCCTACAACCCTCGGAGATCTCCGCTCCTCCAATTCTGGCCTTTTGCACATCCCCGATTTTAATCACTCCACCATTGGCGGCTATGCCTTCAGCTGCCTGGGCCCTAAGCTCTGGAATTCCCTCCTTAAAAATTACGTCTTTCTGTTCCAATATCTCCTTATGTAGCTCAGTGTCAAATTTTGTTTTATAACACTCCTGTGAAGTGCCTTGGGCCACTCTGCCTTTTGATGGGCTGGTATGCCTGGTCTCACCCATTGTGTGGATCACCAGTGATTGGCCCAAATACTGAGAACCTGGGAGTAGTACCAGCTCTGTCCAGGGGACAGGAGTGAGAATCTTGGCAGGCTTGCTGGCATGGCCACCCAGGAGTCTGTGTCTCCTTAATTCAATTTCCTCGAGGAGGGCTGGGAGTCAGATAAATTCTGTGTTTTTCTTCAGTGCCTGGCTGCCATGCCCTTCTGCCTTGTTTGGCTGGTTGCTTCAAAGGATGCTGCTGGAGACATTCTTGAAAAGTGTGACAAATTGATTGATGAGACATGCAGTGAAATTATTTGAGAGTCAAGTGAGTGAGCCAAGCACTGCTTGTTCCTTACCTGGTTGACCCCCAGTCTGAGTGGAACTGCCTTTTAAAGGCTGCACCCTAGGTTTCATGCACTCCAGCAGATTAGACCCATTTTACATGGGATTTACACCAATGACAATGTTCATAGTGGGTAAAAAAGACTTGCGTTCATATAGTGCCTTTCATGACCAGGATGTCCCAAAGCACTTTACACTCAATGACGTACTTTTTGAAGTGTAGTCACTCTTGTGGGAAATGGGTACGTAAATGAGATGAGCCAGGATACCCTTGTGTAAATACCTCTGTCTAAAGCACCTGCGAGCGCAAATCTTTTTCTCAGGGTGAAAGTGGCACAACTCACCCTGTAAATAAGTTCGATACCTGACTCCAGGTTATGGATGCAAAAATCCTTTTATTGTATGAGACCAAGTCCAAATACACACAATGGGCAAAAAATTGGATATGGCCAGAAAACGGGCGGTCTCATGGGCCAATGATATTAAGCTGCGCCAGGTCAAAATGGTCTAGGGTAGCACATAAAATTTGTGCTCAGTCCTCATTAACAAGATTATGGTGCTGATCTCAGCACTAAAACCGCTGCTCATTTGCTTACCGTTCAACAGGTGGGCCAATATCGGGTGCAGTCTAATTCCCAGTCATGCTTGGCCTAGGCTTTATTCAGTACTTAACGGGGAGGTGCATTGATGCTACAGCACCTCATTGTCATTCCAGTTCGAACTCCACCTGGAAGCAGACGGTAGTAGAAACAGCCTCAGTACAGGGAGAGAGCCCGTAGATTCTGAGACACAGCTCTGGAGGCACTGGTGGTGGCCGTGGAGAGGAAGCGGGTTGTCCTCTTCCCACAACCTGGCAGGAAGCCATCGCCCCATACATCCAGAAGGCTGTGGCGGGAGATAGCCATCTATGTGACAGCTAGCACTGTGGTCCCCAGATCATCGATTCAGTGCCGCAAGAAGTTTAATGACTTCACATGGCAGGTCAAGCTGAGTGAAGGCTTCAGCAAATGCCATATCCCACCATCTGACCACACCCCCATCACTCACCTATCAACAATCTCTACCTATCACCAGTCAGATCTCACAATCATAGCTTCACTTCACTCTCACTACCTTACCACTGCTGCAACACCCCACATCTCACACCTTGCACACACTGACAGCTATTCAACTATGGCAAGCACATCACCCAAACACATTGCACCACACTCACACACACTTCCCTTTCTCTTGCAGGCCAAGGTGGCGCATAATCGCTGGGAGCAGTGGCAGACAGGCGGGGACTATTTGTTCACTTGAGTAGTAGAGAATTCAGTCTTCTGATTATAATCATTTTATTCTTTAATTTCAGCATAAAAAGCAATTTACAAGCAGAGTATAGTCACAGATAGAGCACACCTAGGCATGGGTCTTTTCGTGCTCCTTGAACAAAGGAAAAAGCTTACATTTATACACTGTTCTCTTATCAAACTAGAGCAGGCATTGCCTAATATGGTAGTCTCTGGCTACTGCATAGTCCAGAGACACAAGTCTGCATTTTCTTCAACATACATCAACAACGTTAGAAGCACCTAAAAACATCGTGGCCTTGCTGTGGTAAGCATAAAGCTTCTAGTCTCTAGACTTTCTTATCCTGACATAATATTTCTAATCTAAACATTCTATTCTGAAAATATCCAAGGCCAGTTGATTGCAAACGCTGGCTGTTGCTAAGTGAAATCTGTGTTTCTCTCTTTCTCTCTCCAATGATACCAACCGCATTTTTTCCCCTATATCGAATGAACTAAACATGAACACCTTTCAGAAGCTGAATTAACCGAGTTCCATATGCCAACAGGGGGCAAGCTGCCATGCAGGACCTGAGCCAACAGGAGGAGCGAGTGCTGGACATCATTGGACAGGAAGTCATGGAGGCCGTGGCAACCAGGCGAGGTTGAAGCCCTTGGGGAAAACAACGGTTTGCTCATTCCTAATCCTTCTTCTCACATCCCACTTGCCCCTCATCCCACAATCTCTTCTCACTTTCAAACTGCTGATGCTGTATGCATGAATATCTTGCTTCCCCACCCTGTCCACCTACCCTCACCATAACCTGACTCTTGTGCCTTTCTGCTTTCAGATAATCAACAACAAGCACCAGCCCAGCATGTCCCCAAGGTGACGGTGGAGAGCGAGGGGGGAGAAGATGATTCAGCGTCACTGTATCTGTCACTCGCAGACACCAGCTCAGAACCTGGCACTGCACGTACTTTAGAGGGTAGTGTAAGTAGCGGGATCTGCACAGAGTGAGGCACTGGGCACGAGTGGGCTGCAGCAAGGCCAGGGGGAAAGGGTAGCTCGGGGGCCAGCTCCCCGGAGGGCAAGTTCGTGTGCGTGTTCTGTTGCACAGGACTCAGATGGGGTGGCCTTCAGAAGAAGGGCGATGAGCATGCACACCGAATTTCTAGGTGCAATGGCATGACTGCCAGAGAGCCTCTTGGCAATGTCAAGGAGTATGGAGCAGTCTACCTCCACCATTGCACGGGGCTTTGCGCAGAGCTTGGAGCCCATGATTTCCAGGCTGGAAATGATGGACAACTCCTGGAGAGACTATGTTGACCCAGACATGATGCTGCGTGTGATGGGCGATGTCGCGGCTGCCATTGCAGCACAGGCAGAAACGACCCAACGTCTTAATGCTGCAGTGGAAGCACAGTCTCAGCTTGCTGCCACGCAAGATCAGACTGCTGCCATCGTGGCTGGGTTTACCACGGTCAACTGGCGCTTGCAGGGTGTCGCAGCAGGCCAGCAATCTGTCCTCCAACAGATTGCTAGGATGCTGAGGCGCCGCCCCCCTGGGGGAGTGGCAGTGGATCAGTGGAACAGGACCCTGCTGTCCACTCTCAGGATGACAGCATTCCTGTTCCCACCACTGCCACTCCGACATTGCCCTTGCCACTGCCGGTCAGCCAGGCAGCCGCCGCCTATGCTGAGGTGGTGCAGTCTACAGCCGGGCCTTCTAGGTCCAGAGCTGCTTGAGGCCGTCCTGCAAGGCCATCTGAAGTCTCCCGCACGGAAACTCAGCAGCCTTCCACCAGCCCTGCTGCAGCCACTGGAGGAGCACTTCGTAGAAGCACTAGATCAGGAAAAGGCACCCGAACAACAGGCTCTAAGGAATTGCACAAGGGTGATTAGTTGATATTGTATGTGTAAATTGATTATTGAAAAATGTAATAATTTTGTTTGGAATCTTTTGTGGTGGCTCTCATTTCAGCTTTATGCCCAGGAGGACGCTGTGATGTTCCATGACAGAGGGATGGTATGATGGGGATGTGGTGAGCAATGGGGATCTGGGGTTTCAGTCACTGGAATCGGAGTCTGATGAGGCCTTCACGGACAGCCCGTCTGGAAGGGAGATTGTCAGCCTGCCTCCTCCCTTCCCGCCTCATCCTCTTCCCCTTGCTCATCTTCCTTTTCCTCCTCCCCCTCGTCCTCCTCCTGAGGTGGTCCCGCGATCCCTGGTGACAAGGGCTGCGCCCTCATGATGACCAGTTGTGAAGCATGCAGCAGACCACCACGAAATTGGACATCCGCTCCGCTGAGTACTGGAGGGCTCCTCCCGAGTGGTCAAGGCAGCGGAACCGTTGCTTCAGTAGCCCGATGGTCTGCTCGATGATGTTCCTGGTGGAAGCATGGCTCTCATGAGTGCTGGGCACAAGTGAGGAGTCATGAGTCAGGTGCAGAGCGGGTGGCCCTAGTCTCTGAGCAGCCACCCTCGGGTTTGATGTGGTAGCTGTAAGATTGGACTGACATAGGGTGAAGGCATCATGACTGCTGCCAGGATAGCGGGCATTGACCAGGAATCGCTGGGTGTGGTTGCACAACAACTGCACATTAAGTGAGTGATAGCCTTTGCAGTTACGAAAGATCTCAGGATTGTTAAGAGGTGCCCACAAAGCCACTTGGGTGCAGTCGATGGCACCTTAGACCATGGGGAAGCTCGCTATCTTGGCAAAGCCACATGCACGTTCTTCCTGCTTCTCTCCGCTCAGAGAAGAAAATGTAATTCCTTCTCCTGGTGTAGAGAGCCTCAGTGACCTTCCGGATGCAGTGATGGACGGTGAACTGAGAGATGTTAGCTATGTCTCCTGCTGCAGAGTGGAAGGATCCGCTGGTGAAGATATCGAGGGCCACGGTGACGGTGATATGGTCACAGGCTGCTGGTCTGGTTGCAGGATGTGGCAGAGTTCTGTAACCCCCTCCTTGGTGAAGCAGAGCCTCATGATACACCTACAAGACCCTAGGAGGATAAGGCCTCCTGTTGAGAGCCCTCCTGGCCCTCCTCCTCCTCCCTCTGCGAGCATCTTCTTCCTTCGCTGCCTTCGCTCCCTCTCCCGGAGATACTCGTAGTACTACTAGTAGAGCCCCCAGGACTGTGAGCAAGTGTTGTGAGCAGAAGCCTTTAAATAAGAATGAAGGCGATCTCCACTTGCAACAACACTCCCTGTTACCTTAGAACCTTGAAAGAAGTTTTCAAGCTGCTGGAGTTGCAGAAAGTTTCACAGAGTCAGTCAAACTGCAGAAACTTGTCAGCTGCAAGTTGTTGCTGATGATCCCTTTAAATACCACTGCTGGAGCCTCCTTCTTGCTTGTCAATGCTTGCTCAGCTGATTGCACTTAAGGCATGCCAGTAAATGGAGTGGCGAAGTTCAAAATGGCAGATCGGGCGTCAAGTGAGCAATGCACATTCACTGACGTCACGATCTGCATAATCTACATAATTTTTGCAAGCGCGGACATTGGCAGTGCTGCCACCCAGCCAAAAAAGCGGCCACCACAGGACCACAGGCGGAAGTGCAGCGGCTGCCATTTCACCCCCCCCCCGGATCTGAAGGTAACGGGTGGCGCTAAACCCCCGAATTTTTTAGCCCAATATCTTTAAACATTAGACATACGGAGAAATAAATTATACAACCCGCGTGTTCTTTCCCCAGGTAGAGAACTCTTGTCGCTTCTTCCACTGCTGATTTTCTTTGCAAATTGTACAGAAAAGCTTGGAATCTTTTAGTGGGGTTCTCATGAAACAATGTCAGTAACAATCAAACATCAATGACGTGTTATTGAACAAGACTTCTCAAAAGGATATATTTCCTTGAAAATAACAGATGTTACTTGTTGTATCCTGTTAACCATTGTCCCATACCATGGCTAACTCTTAAGTGGCCACAAAACAAGAAATGAATCTTACATCCTGTGTTTCAGCAAACAATTGAAAAGTAGTTTCAGCTAAAACAGCTCCTTAACAAATCAAACTCTAAAGCATCTTGGGAATGAATAACTCAACCATTTCATTCAGTAAAAAGAAACCAAAAACTTCAATCATATGAGACTAAACCAAATCCCAATCCTACGTATATAGGTATACACAACAAAAGGTATCTTACAAACCTGTGGAAATTGTCCCACACAGTCTTTATTGTACAATACTGACAGCACAGCATTAACACTTCCAAATTTGCTTCTAGGAAATTGTCTGAAAATGAAAGTGGGGAAAGAATTTATGCAGGAATTCTGTTGTTTGAAACTTGTGTCACTGTCAGGCTTGTAACAGAGCTGGAAAGTAAGGGATCATGCATGAGGTGCTCTCAACGGTATAAATGTAAACTTCATTGAGTTTAAAGAGAATCAGAGGCCAATCAAAAGGTAACATTTTCAGATATGATGGAATACAAATTGGAATATAAGTTAGTGCTGCGTGACTCTGTTCTTTTACAGGTTGCTTTTCCAAGACTTTGGATCTAGTATTTGCCGTGGATGCTTCTGGTAAAGTTGGAAGACAGAATTTTCGTCAAGTAAAAGGGTTTGTGAGGGACGTGATTTCACAGTTTGATATCGACAGAGACCTTACACAGGTTGCTATGGTGATCTACAGCAACAAACCTCGAACGCTCTTTAACTTGGATTCCTTTGACAGCGAAGGAAAAATTAAAAGGGCAATCAGCTCAGGCCCATTTCTGGATGGCAGTGCTCACACTGGGAAAGCACTTAAATATATACTGGAGGATACCCTAAGCATCCAGAAGGGAGCAAGGCCAGGAATCCACAAGTTTGTTGTGATGATTACTGACGGTCAGAGTTCAGATGATGTTGTTGCTGGTGCTGAACAGCTGAGACATAATGGGATCACCATAATAGTACTGGGAGTGGGGGATGCTCAGGCAACATCACTTCTGAAAATTGCAGGAAGCCGCAAGTTCATGATTCCTGTTCGTTCTTATGAAGATTTTAAATATTATGAAATCAACTTGGTACGAAAAATATGTGAAGGTAAGCTGCACATATAACTGTACTTTAAAAATGTAAAAACAGGGTATGAAGTTCTATTTTAACAATGTGGAGTGATGGTTAGCTAACTATGAGAAGCCTCAGCAATCAACAAGGCATGTGGGGTATTATTTCATCTTGGTCTATACCTGTTCCTATAATCTCCAATCTCACGGTCACCAGATATTTATCCACCTCCATTTTGAGGGAGATAATTGACACAGCATCTGCTCTTTCTGTGCTGTACTGTCGGAGGTGCCGTCTTTCGGATGAGACGTTAAACCGAGGCCCCGTCTGCTCTCTCAGGTGGATGTAAAAAATTCCATGACACTATTTCGAAAAAGAGCAGGGGAGTTATCCCCGGTGTCCTGGCCAATATTTATCCCTCAACCAACATAACAAAAACAGATTATCTGGTCATTATCACATTGCTGTTTGTGGGAGCTTGCTGTGCGCAAATTGGTTGCCGCGCTTCCCACATTACAATAGTGACTCCACTTCAAAAAGTTCTTCATTGGCTGTAAAGCGCTTTGAGACGTCTGGTGGTCGTGAAAGGTGCTGTATAAATGCAAGTCTTCTTCTTCTTTCTTTGAGGAATAGTTGGCATTCCCCTTTGCCGTGAATGGAACTATTTACGCTGTTTTCTGAGCTATTTGTAGCACTTCTGCCAAAGTTACAACAGACAAACTGGAGAAATTCACCCGATGAGAAAAAGCCATTCAACTTATCAGGGCTCATCCTTCATGAAGCAAGTAGCAATATTTATGTACTACCCACAGGAATTATCGTCAATGAAAGTGTAAAATTATTGTATAGCTAGTGTCAGAGACACCACTACTGAGCATGTTTTATAGTGTCCGACTGTAGAGTATTAGCTGGTCACTCTGTAGCAGTGGATCTTGATTGTCTCATAGGAAGCGAGGTGATAACAGGCCTTTAAATGGTATAATTTCCAAATAAAAAGTTCTTATAATTACAAACACAAGTAAAGGTAAAGTAAAACACAAGGATTTGAGGATTATAGAAATTACAGTGCAGAGGAGGTGATCTCACCCATTCCACCTGTGCTGGTGCTAGCTCTTTAACTGGAGCTAGCTCTTTAACTGGAGCTACCTATACGAATCCATTTTGTAGTCTTTTTCCAAACACGCCAGCTGCAAGGAGACGAGTTTCTCGAGGACATGATTTGTAGTCATTGGTGCAACACTTTAAAAGCGCTCCTGTAAAATGGCTGACATTCAGATGCAACAACTTTGTTCTTGGAGGTTTGGGATAAGATTTTGCAAATCTACTGACCTTGTGACTGTTCAAACTGACACCCATCTGCAGTGTTACCTGATTGGAATAATTTCAGGCCACTTTGAGTGTGCGCTTGCAAGCTTCTTGCCTCAACTGAAATCTATAGCAACGGGATGGGAACCATTTACATCCTCTCATCCTGGTTGTCAGATTTGGAGGAAGAGCAGCCGTGGCAGCACCACAACCAGCCACAACAGCAGCATCAGGAGCGCCAACCTCCTCCTCACCCACCTGATGCTGCATTGGACACGGCATCAGCCCCCGACAAAATTGCTGGCTGGGAGGCCAGCGATGGCATCACAATGGCCAGATTTTCTTCACTTGATGCTGTAAACCCTGGCTGCCACATGATGCACCAGGTTGACACCATCCCACACCAGCACCGTGAAGCATCCCTTTAATGCCCAAGCCATTCCATGCACACTCATCACTATAGCAGGGGTGGGGGTGGGAGTTATGACTGAACAATCACTGGAACTCAGTAAGACACTTCTCAATGTGTGCTCAGATCTGTCCAATAAGGGACACTTCTGGAAAAAGATATTACACTGTATGACAACACATTACCAGAAAGTTCACATGGACATTGGCTAAACCTCTCAAGTGCCTACGCTTGTGTGTGTTAGTTGGTATGCTTGCAGTAGAATGAGGGTGAATATGAGGGGTGGCTAGTGAGATGGGGAAGTGATAAAGTAGAGAGGATTGGGTGGAGGTTCAAGGTAAGTTTGTGTCTTGGTGAGGTCTCTTCCGCCCTTGGAAGGGAAGAGAACCTCCCTGCGTGCTGTGACTCCCTCCATAAGCATACGGAGGGAGGAGTCATTGGAGAACCTGGGTGCAAGTGTTCACCTTTGTGCAGTGATTGTCAGTGTTTGCAGCACCTCAATGCTGTAGAACACTGACAGATCAACTGTCAAAATAAAATTGTGCATGGTCCCTTTAAGGAAACCGGCAGATGACGCGTCATCAAATGACGTCACCAGACCCGCTTCCTGTTAATTGGCCGGTAAGCCCGCAGGGCAGGCTGAACAAGGCCAATCAAGGTAAAATCTCGTCTGCAGAGCAGAGGCAGCTGGGGGCAGGACAGGAACCCGGAAACCAGCTGACCCGCCCCCATCCAGAATTAAATTCGCAGCCCAGGTGTCTGTTGAGAGGTGGTGGAGAGGTAGAGCTGCATGTCATCAGTGTACATGTGAACATTGGGCAACTAAACGTATGATTGGAAGATGGGTTTCAAGTTTGTGGGGTTTTAGGATTAATTTTGGAACAAGAGGTGGCAATACAGGAGGAAGGGACTTCACCTGAACTAAAAGAGTGCCAATGTCCTGACACCAAGAATAGACAAAATTTGCTTGTGTGAATTTAAACTGAAACTCAGCAAAGTGAAATGGAGAGATGTGCCTTAGAGCAGATTGGGCAAATGTCAACGATAAGCAGATTGGAGGAAATAATAAGGAAAACTTAGAAGGGAATAGGGTACCAAACAGTAACAATGGATCATGGCTAAAGTGTCTATATACAAATGCGCAAAGCATTACATATAAAATTGGGGACCTGGAAGCACAATATTACTATGGGGTGGTTTGATGTCATAGCTTTTGCAGAAATTTGGTTTCAGCTGGGGCAGGACTGGTAATTAAACATTCCTGGCTATAAAATTTGCAAGAGACAGAGGGAGACAAAGAGAGAGAGAGATATTGTTGAGGTGGTGTTCAGATTGAGTCTCTGTATTAAACTGACTAAAGAGTTCTGCAACAACACTGGCCATCCATTATAGACCACCATATCGTTAGAAAGAAACAGAGGAAGGGAGATATAGACAATTGAGAGGTTTGTAAAAGTAATAGGCTTATTTTAAAGGGGAGCTTCAGCTACTGAGAGGTTGATTGAGATAACATCAACAGTGGTGGTCAAATTGGGGAGTGAATCATAGCAAATGGTCCTGAATGCATTCCAAGTCCAACAAGTAAAGACATTTGGGGGCAATGATTAAAACATAATTGGAATTAGTCAAAATTGATAAAGAAAAAGATGAAGTCAAAACAAATGTACTGGACTGGAAAAGAATGTGAGCTAATTTTCCTGGCCCCTTCCTCTGCCTGGGTGTTGGATAGATGCAGAGTGCCTAAAATGCATTGTGCTTTCCCACTGAGTGACACATAATAGCTGCTATAGTTAATGTAAATTACCCTGAGATTATGCAATCTGGTCACTGGGTTCCCATAAATCACTCAAAGCTTTCTGAAGTTTTTTTTTTAAGTAACTCAATTTTCTAATATCGAATTTTCTAATATCAAAATAAGAGTCTAAAAAACATACAAAAAATACGCATTTCACATTACAATTATTAAATATATCCATTGAATTGTCTTGTGTCTTTTAATGCCTTCATTACAATTTTTACTTAAAGGCCTCAGCCTTTCCTAAAAGCCTGGGATTGGACTTGATATTTTTGCCCAGAGTGGTGACACTGAGCTGAATTTGTATTGTGCATTCTGAACATGTACCCCATTTCCCAGGATGAATTAGTGCTGTTCAGTCAACTCTACTGATGAAATATCTTTCTTTACCTCCTAGCAGTTCCTGCCCAGTAGCTTTCCTTCAAATAATTTTGAAAAACAAGGAGGACAAATTTCAAAAGCTTCACTGAGGTAAATTTTTTATTTGTTTACAAAAAAGGCTGTCTGTGTGTGAGTGAATGAGTGAAAAAAATGACTGCTGATTGCGAAACTGTTGTAGATTTTGTGTTCTATAAACTTTAGAAAGTGAGAGACTGCATCATGTTTTCAAAATAAATTAGTTGTATTTTGAAGCCAACAATTGTCTCCACCTGACAATTAGAAAAGATCAGTGCTAATGGCTTATACCTGTGAGATTCTAATTTCTAATAACCGAGAAAGAGGGAGAGAGAGAGAGAGAGAGAGAGGGAGGGAGAGAGAGAGAGAGAGACACAGGTAGCTGTTGCTCCTCATTCTGATTTGATTTAAAAAAAAGGCAAGTTCAATTTTGAAAGTAACCAAAACCTCTGTGGGAAACAGAGTCGGAGAGAGAGGGAAGGAGGAAACTGGTTGAGGTGATGGGGCCTTTCAGTACCCACTCTTGGAGTCATTGAGTGGAATGGATGTAGGGTTAAGGATGAGGTGAGTGACAGCTGAGCAAGGGGGAGGGGAGGATACAGGTCTTGAATGGGTAGTTAGCAGGGTACTGATGGGAGTGAAGGGCTAGTTGGAAGGTGAAAGGGTAGAGGATGAAAAAGGAGCTTTGGGAAGCACACATAATTGGGAGAAGGGATGATATAGGAGCCCTCAAGGGCCATTTTCAGCCTGCATCTGTTGGTGGCTTTATTTCCCATCACACTGCACCATACCATCCACCCTAAAGGACAAAAAATAGAGGGAAGCCAAAAAGACAATAGTAGAGAGACAGAGATAAAAAAGAGAAAAACAGCAATACAAAGACGGGTAAGAGAGTGACCATTTTCTGCAATTACAATATTCAATGCCACAAGAGATCAACTTGTATAAATATTAAAAAGTGAAGTGTATTAAAAGGATTAGTGGGATTTAAATTTGGTAAGTCACCAATATTCCTGACCCTTGCCCCTGGGAAATTCCGGCCTTGCACTGAAGTATCCAGGATAGCCTGTTGGGGGTAGAAGCTCTGCTTGCCCTAGACACGGTCATCATCACTGGGGGCCGGGGCAGGGACTCCCTACAGCAGACCAGGTATATCTTCCTAACAACCGGCAATTGAAGGGGCTACCTGGGATAGTGGCCTAGATCCCTGAAAAAGATGGCGTTTTGTTGAAATATGGGGACTGCTGCAGAGTTTGGAGCCTAAGTTTTTCATCAGTGAATTTCCTGTGACAGTGTTGATGTTTAGATCAGTATTGTGGAGTGTAGCTCACTCAGATTGACCAGTATTTATTGATTTAACAGGGCCACTTCAGCAGTTTCCACAGTCCATAAAATCCATACCTTTTGGATACACAGCGATGTTTAAGGAAACCTTGTTCAGCTGAAGAAAAACTGGAGGAATAGGAATAGCATTTTAAAGCACTTCAATGGACAATCAGTGGAAGCCCTGTCTGCTGATGTTTGATGTGGGACATCTTTAGATTAAACACAATTTAAAATTATAAGCTTAACCCTTTGAATACTGGAAAGAAAACACCAATGCAGAAATTCATTTTCCACCTGTTGCGGCCCATATTTGTGTAAATAGGCATGTTCTATGTTTGCTCCTTTCCCATGGTGGTGTGCTTCACAGACCATCTGCTGCATAATTGCTGGGCACCACCACAACCCTCAGTACATATACACTTGTAGTCATATTTTCTGATGCATTATAAACAGCACTGTATTCAGCACAAATATATATATATCTGTTTCTTACAAAATGATAAACAATAAAATGTTATGCTTTTCATTTTTGACTTGCAAGCGTAAATATAATTTGATGGGAGTATTTTAGTATTGATTTTGTAATACCTTTGATCTCTGTACCCATTAGTAAACCATACTGAATGGTAAATCAAACAGAATTGCATCACTAGAATTTATAAATCACATTTAATCTATCTTCATAACATAAAAAAAAAACTATCTACATTTTAATGTAAGAGAAGTAGTTATATATTATAAAAACAATACCATCTCTCAAAACAAACATTCTGGTATAACATAAATCTATCAAATAAAACTAATCTGCTCCAGTATTTGTTATTTCTTAATTTTATGCCAGAATCTTCAGTTCAAAGGTACAAAGTATCAGTTGTTCTGCTGTACATTGATGTTCACTTTGCCTTATGATGCAAAATCTTTTCACAAGACAGACTTTTATTAAATTTTTAAAACATATAGAAAGTGAAATTAAATGGGAGTTAAATGTGCCTGGTTTTAGCACACTGAGGCATGTACAACTTGTCATGCTTTCTGGAAGCTAGTGTGCTTTTGAGTGCCCTAAAACACTACATACCATTTATTGGCCAATCCAACAGCCCCTGCAATAATGCTGCTCAACTCCCTAAACAGCTACTTAGCCAATATAAATAGCACTCAATTACTCAACACAGCCTTGGCGTGAACAATTTCAGGGAGAATGGAGAGAGAGTGCAGACTGCATAAACAGCAATTAACAGATGAAATCGGGAATAGTAGAGCAGAAGGACAATGGTGAAGAGGAGCAATCCATCAGTAAGCAAAGGATCAACCAGGCCATCATCTCAACCATGAATACAAGGTCATTCATCCAGAGAAGCTGGAAAGATGTCTGCAAAATGTTGTCTGATCGAAAAAAGCCACGGTGAACAATGAGGAAGAGGGTGGATGAAACATGGACTGCCAAATATGGAGCTTGCCATGTATGCAAGTGATCATTCAGCTTAATCTCAGTAAATTACGGGTGTTAGCTGCTTTGAGGAGCTTAATATACTTCACCTGAATTGATCAAGTAGTGCGCTGCAATTACACCACAAACAGAAGTAAGGAATATGGAGTACACTAAAAAGGGTCATCTAGAAAATGTAGCTTTGAAAAATTGAAGATCAAATACCATTATTTGTGCATTCATCTGGCAAGCCAGTGCACTCAGTCAGCTCTCAAACATTCTATAGCCAAGGGATTTTACATTTCAAGTAATCTATAAAATCATTTTGCTGATTGTCATATATAGCGCAAGACAACCACTCATTCAGTGCACATTCCTCAGGCATGCATAGTGAGCACAGCTAGTTATCCTTCATGATTAGCCCCACTGATGCTATTGAGACATAGTGGTTGATAGTCCAAGACGTGATAAAGGCCCGATGTGATGTGCTTGGCAACATGCTAGGGACAGTCATCACCTAGTGGTAAAGTAACATTTTCTGCACACACAGATCAATGGTCACCATGAGGACTTGGCCTCAAGCAGCAGGATGCATGCACAAGCACAGGAGCATGTGGGTGGCTCTTATGAGAAATAAAAAAGTAAGGCTTGAATTTATCACCTATCACACCTCTCAGAAATGTCTCAAAAAGTGATTCATATAGAATGAAGTTCTTTCAAGTCCAGTGTCTGTTATTATGTAGAACAAATACAGCAGCTTTTTGCATACAACATGAGATGAATGACCAGTGGTTTTAACGTGGTGGTGGGAGGAGCACTCCTGCACCTCCCAGCTCCACATTCAGTCAAATATTTGTTTTAAACTTATCTTTTTGGTGGCGGCTTGCAGCGGTCCCTTTAAGGATCACTTGTTAGGCTGCATGTAGACTTTGTTTTCCCGAACGTAGTCAGCTCAGTGCTGGCTGTGATCAGGGCAAAATAATTTGGTAAAGGAGGTATCAAACAGTCGTTAGGCCCTTTGCATATGCAAATAAAGGCATGGATCCTGGAAGCCTCCTTTGATGCCTATACCAATATGACGGGCGGTATTCTTCCAGCGTGGAATGCCTGGAAAATTCTATTTTCTGGAAATCATCAATTTTCTAGGCCTGTGAGCCTCTTCTGTTCCTGCTTCAAGACAGTACTGTGAGGACTGAAAACTAGTTAATTTCCTGGTATTGCCTAATAGGAACCTGTGACAAAATGTTGACCGCTTTTACCACTTTTTACCTTATGACCTGAGGCAAAGCTTCGACACCATTCCTGAGTGAGACGAAGGTATTTCCATCACTGCAGCAGCCACATGCCTGGTATAGTAATGGGTCACTGTGGTCTCCCCTCTAGGGCCCTGGTGATCCCTGGTTACCTTTTGTTACTGTTCCTCCTCCAACAACAGGTCCAGCAAATGGAATCTTGCCAATGTACTTATTCTGCTGTGTGGACTGTGGTAGTTGAGTCACTTTTTACAATGTTTCCTGTTCTACTTTGTGCTGTACCTCTGATAACACTCTCTGCTTCCTTAATGGCTTTATAGCGAGCATCGTTAATGCAGCGTAGGCAGGAAGGCTAATACAAGCAAAGTTGCACTTTTGTCTTCAATTGATAGTCAACAAGTCAAGCCAAAAAATATTATGTTGGGTCTATACTTCAATGTGTATTAAACCAGATTACTCCATGAATGAAATTTAGAAGCCTGGACAAAAATTAGTGAGTGGTCTGCTACTGCTAATAACAAATGACTACACACGTAATACACACTCACCCCTTGCGTTAACGCTAACTCAGGAATTTCAACTCCATACAGTAATTAACCACTTCTGAACATACTTTTTATGGACCTAATTTATGGACCTAATTTAGTTCTCTTACTATAAAAGAGTCTCCAGCTTTGCAGGCACCTCTAAGTATCTCATATCGTCAGCCTCGAATAATTTCACGTCGTTTTTATGATAGCATTATTAAAACTACTTTTGCAGAAATGTAAACCCTTAAAGATGATAAAAATACATAATTCTTTCATCAAAATACACTCCTGTATATATATTTTAATTTTAAGTTTTAATTAAAAAAACATTTAGCATTTTTATTAGCAGATGGGTGACCACTTGGTCAGAGCCATTTCCAAAGTTAACATTTTTTCCCTTTAATGAACGTAACAAATGATAGTCAAATTGTAATATATGTAATATTTATTGTCTATTGTTGCAAATGCAAACGAGCAAATCTAAAGGAAATGATGAATTTTAATCACTCAGTCCTACTGTTCTGGCCAGTGTACTGGGACCTTATTGCGCCCTGCAATGCACAACAGTGTATGATGTACATTAAAGCCAGAGTAGCTTAGTTTTCTTAATACAACATCAGCAACTAATACAACCAACAACAAGCTTGTGCCACCATAATGAAAATATTTGTGTATAATACTGGACAAAGTCTGCTAAATAGCCAGAAAAATGCTGCAAATACTATATGGTGAGGTTTGAAAATGACAGTCACAAACATTCGGGAGTAGCAGGTGGTAGTTTTATAGGGTACAGTCCCCCACCGCTTATAGCGGGTGTGTTGGTGTCAATGCAATTTGCCTGCTATACGCGGTGGATGATGTAACCCAGAAATTTAAAAGGAGTTTTTTTTCCCCTTTGCAGGGCTGCTTTATCTTAATTTGTATATACTGTAGTGCAAAAGACTACTCCCGCTTTTCAAAGGTAAAGCCTGTGCAAAAATGTTGGGGCTGTGGTCCTCGAGTATCTGACGGCTGAGATCTTGGAGTGGGCAATGCGGCGTGGGACTACAAGTAGTGCAGCATCATCCCCCACCTCCTGCAACTCACCATCCTCAACAATAAGGAGCTCAACAAGCTGCTTCATCTGCAGCCAAAAGTGGCTAGACATCATTTTGGCAGCTAATTAATGCTTGCTCAATTTCTTAAATTCTTAAAGAAAACGGGACAATAGTTTCAATGACACCACTAAGATATGTGAATGCCTGACTAATGTTGGATGCTTTCTCAGCAGGTATGTCACGCTATCAGTAGCACCCCATGAGAGAAGTCATGCCAGGATGATCAACAGATTGTTTACCCTGATTGGTGTGACCAACCATCTATGCAAGAATTGTTGCACCTACCTGCCAACAACAGTGGGGAATTGTCTCCACAGGGTCCAGTTCAGCAAAGAGCTAGCTGTAGGGGTCTGCCATCTGCTACATGGACCCCTGTAGCTACCATGCAGCATAGGGCTGACTGTTAGATGTATCATGAGGTTTGGCTCCACCTTCTTGCAGGCATGCTGTAATGCTGACTTATGGGGATGGTGCCATAGATTGGCAGAGGGCTAACTTCCTCACAACCACCTCATGCAACACCACCTTCATTTACAGCATCCATCAAACAGGAGGCTAGGTGCTGGGCTGCTTCATCACCTGCCTGCACACTTGTACTTTGTTTATTTTCCTTCGCTTCCATCCTTGGTAGAGGCTGCTAATAGGTTGAGATGCCTTCTGAGCCTTTTCAAAGGCTTTCAGAATTTTTCCTCGTATTCCGACACTCCCTTTAATTGTCCCCTTAGCTTTAAATTTCACTTATGCTCACTTTTCCAGTGCCAGCAATAGTGTCCTCCCTGCATCTGTCTGAAAAAATTCCTGAACAAAGGAGATAATCTAGAAAAATGGGACCGACTGATTCTGTTTAAAACCCAGCACTAGTCATTTGGATGTAAACTACACCAACAGCAGAAAATCTAGTTTTCATCTCAGGGAAGAAACTGAGCTTAGCTAAATATTATGATGTGCTGTTAACCTCGCCGTTATTATTACAGCAAAATCCAGGCCATTGAGTCTTTGGGATAAGGAACGATCTGGCTCAGTTCAAAACGGCAACAATTGCACTGCTTAATACTGACATTCTATTCTCTTAACTGCTGGTGCATCTGAACTACAAACTTGTTCTTTCATGCATTTTTGTTACATTGTTCTACCGTAAAAATGTACAATTAGAAATAGTTACCTGCAAACATTTTTAAATGAATACAGAAACCAACATTTGCTGTAATGAACCCTTTTAAATGCTTCACAGCTCTGACTGTGACTGCTGGTAATCACAATTTCCGTCTGCAGGAAATCAAAATCTTAGCCAGGCAAATCAAATAGGTGGCGAAAGTGGAGGTGAAACCAGAAATGGGACTTCAAGGTCAGCATCTTACCTTTCGCACCTGAACAGAATGATCTGGTCTTTGTTACTGTCCCTTTAAACAAATTGCCTCAAAGTAGCAGAGTAGCCACTCCCTGTTTAAAAGAGGGATTTTGAAGGTGCCCGTGCTGTAGTTTTGTAATACTGGGCTGGAGATAGATTTAACCTTCGAATATTAAGTTCGTTGGCAAATCTTCTTGCTTTCTGGTAGAAATAGAGTGACATTTCCCGATCCACAAGGAAATTGTGGTAGATAGTGGCAAGTCTTGTGCAGATTTTCAGCTGAGACTTCTTACTTCCCAAATCCATGGCTGCAGCAAGAGCTAAGTGGTAGTAGCCTGCTGCGTCATATGGATCCTGCAATGCAATAAAAAAGTCAACTAACTTCCTTTAGGTATTGCACTGTATGAATAAGGATGAAAAATATTCAGTCACACTGAGGAAAGTATTTGAAGTAGCTCTCTTTGGAATGTACTGATTACGCATCAAAGTTTGTAACAGTGTAAGGATGTGAAGGCCTTAGAGAGGGTGCAGAAAAGATTTACGAGAATAGTTCCAGGGACTTCAGTTACGTGGATAGATTAGAGAAGCTGGGGTTGTTCTCCTTGGAGCAGAGAAGGCTGAGAGGAGATTTGATAGAGATGTTCAAAATCATGAGGGGTCTGGACAGAGTAGATAGAAACTGTTCCCATTGGCAGAAGGGTCGAGAACCAGAAGACACAGATTTAAGGTGGTTGGCAAAAGAACCAAAGGCAACATGAGGAAAAACTTTTTTATGCAGCGAGTGGTTATGATCTGGAATGCACTGCCTGAAAGGGTGGTGGAGGCAGATTCAATCATGGCTTTCAAAAGGGAATTGGATAAGTACCTGAAGGAAAAAAATTTGCAGTGCTACGGGGAAAGGGTGGGGGAAATGGGACTAGCTGAAGTGCTTTTGCAGAGAGCTGGCACGGGCTCAACGGGCTGAATGGCTTCCTTCTGTGCTGTAACCATTCTATGATTCAGTGCTATGGGGAATACACATAGGCCAAAGTTTTATGTGAAGAGATTTTTTTTTATACAAAAGAGTTCCCACTTTATTGCTAGAATTCCACACTATTTTACACTGTACTTGGCCCTCATCTGCAGGATAAATACTACATTTCAGGGCTGAAGTAACTGACCGCTTCCTGATCTACATTTATCTACTACAACTCCTCCTGCTGGACCTTTACGTGAGTAATGTCCACAGGAGTTCACTGATCTCCTGCCTAAACTTTGGCTGAAACCCTAGAGAAACACCCCTTTTACACCATTTCTCCGGAGTTTCCACCAATCTACTGCCGAAGTTATGATGGGATGTCGGGAAACCCCAGCGGAAATTCTACCTCTTCCTGTCTTGCACTTTAGAGCAATGGATGCATATATTCACGAAAGATTAGATAGATAGATACATAGAGAGATATTATATACACACACACACACACACACATACATACACACACACAATGTTCTATGAAGATTTTCCTTTCATGGTTAGACTTCTGTTCTATTTTGAATAAGATTCCATTTGTAGACATTTCTTAGATAAATTTGAAATGTGGGAGTATTAAATCTCATACAATTAGTTGGCTGATGCAAATATGTGATACTTGTATTTTATTTAAAGCTTTATCTTTTTAAATAAGGTATTTTTTCATCTTTTCTTTGGCCTTCATATGCTATAAAACAATTTCTGGTCAGCAAGCTGGATGGTACAAAACTTATCCTCCACCAAAGCCACTCAAAAACCTACCATTACAAATGCCTTGGAGCAGCAAGGATAACTTTCCCTCTTTGCAGGGCAGTACATGGCTTCATCTCAGCACATAACAATAACATCTTGTATCAGGAACTCGAGCCCTACCATTCTGTGGCACAGTATATACAATGAATTCAAAGTCAACAGGAGTCAGACCTCTCCTTCCCCACCCCAGAATTGTCTGTGTAGCTTTAGGCAGTATTATTTCACTACATTGGCACACCCCAATATTCTGATTAGGTCATACAAGTACAGCCGTCGCTTCAAAGAATAATATTACATATCTTACCTTAAGATCGTAGAATGTCATGTCTCCTAGTTGTACATAAACTCTGACATAGTAAATTGTCTCCTCATCAAACTCCAGCGGACAGGAGCAGAGGGAAAGTGCCTTCAGATAGAAATGTTCAGCCAGCTCACACTGACCAAGGGACTGATGTACTGTTGCCAGTCGATGGTAAGCAACACGTTCATTGAGCATGTCTCCTATCGAACAAAGCAATGTATGTAATGAGTGTTTCAGTGACCAGAGAACAATGGCAACAGAGGCAGTGCTACGGATACTGAAAGAGAAAGTTAGAGGATTCTCCTCTTTGCAATTTTAAATTGATGGGTTGAGATCGTTAAGTGCTGGTGCATATTCCTGCTTATACACTACAATGGGGCCAAAACTCTGTGGCCCTTTCAGCACACTGCTGCCATAACTCCAGTTAATGTACAGCGATACTCAGTACAGCTGATCAGAGTTCCAAACTGATCTCCAATGTTTCTTACAGTTGCTTTATTTCAAAAATCCAAAACCATCTTCCTCGTTTACATGATCGGTTTTGTTTTCAAATCTCTCCACGGCCTTGCCCCTCCCTATCTCTAATCTCCTCCAGCCCCACAATCCTCCTGTTACCTGTAAAGGTCCTATGTGAAATGTGTCTCAATCCAGTTCCTAATGCATAGGTCTACAGCACAACACTATCACTAATTTGGCATTGATTAACAATCGCACTCAAAGAGACCATAAAAGTGAGAGAAATGGAAAATGTCATACTGGTGCAGTCTGAGGTTGGAGTTGTCGCACTGTTGCGACAGAATACAGAAAGCTTTACTAACTATGCTATAACTGACCTAGCTGTGCTTGATGCTGAAAATAGGTGGCCCATTCCCCAAAATTAAAATCCTTCACCTTGATGAGCATAAAATTCATCCAAAAAAGATGTCAGGAAAAAATTCTTCCTACGTTCAGTGAATGTATGAAGCTTTAATAACTATAGAACATAGAACAGTACAGCACAGTACAGGCCCTTCAGCCCTCGATGTTGTGCCGAGCATTGTCCGAGACCAAGATCAAGCTATCCCACTCCCTATCATTCTGGTGTGCTCCATGTGCTTATCCAATAACCGCTTGAAAGTTCCTAAAGTGTCCGACTCCACTATCACAGCAGGCAGTCCATTCCACACCCCAACCACTCTGAGTAAAGAATCTACCTCAGACATCCCTTCTATATCTCCCCCCATGCACCTTATAGTTATGCCCCCTTGTAACAGCTACATCCACCCGAGGAAATAGTCTCTGAACATCCACTCTATCTATCCCCCTCATCATCTTATAAACCTCTATTAAGTCGCCTCTCTGGAATTATCTGGAATTCTTAGTCATCATTTGTTTTCACAAGCATGATATCAATAGCAGAAAATTGAGCCTCTTTGTCTTCTATTGATCAGGTAGAGAGCACGTTAAAAAGTACTGCACTTTTTTCTGGTATGACCAGATTAGTATTTTTTTAAGTAATGCAGAGAATCAGATACTGAAATTATCATGTTTCTCTATTGGGTTAATAGGTTAAAGGAACACAGTGTTCCTTTAGCTTATATGTTGGCCTTTGGCCTACCCCAACTGTAATTCAAATTAAACAGATTACAACATATTTTCTTCAAGCATTCCAGTTTAAATTTTTTTTTAAAGCACAAAACAGTGCCAATGACAAAGTTTATTTAACAATATTTAGTCAGGGTATCGATCGCAAATAGAAGGTTTGTTGTCTTGAATCCTTCTAGTTAACGCTCACTTAATAACCTAAAATGGCGACTGCAGAAATAATCTACTTTTGCTGGATCTTGAGGCTGATTCCAGGGAAGTATAGGTCTAATTTTAAATTCAGCAAACGAGATACTGAAATAAAAGACTTGCATTACAACACTTTAGCCCATCTACAAATATATAGAATAAAAAAATAAGAATTTAGTCAGCAGGTTAATGAAGAATATGGGTAGGAACTTAGAAAGGCCATTCATTCTCTTGAGCCTGTTCCAACATTCAATTATATCATTATCAAAGCCTTTTGCAGGAGAGTGTTCCAGATTTTCACTACCCTTTGTGTGTATAATAAGTAAACCTAAGTTTCTTCTGCAATATAGAAATATTCATCAAGTACAAGGACTCACTGTAAAATGATCAGATTTTTAAAATCAAACTAATGAGATGTGCCCACTGCAGTAAATACTCTAAATGACATATAGAAGAGAATAAGCAGACACCATCCTTTTAACTGATGGATTGCAGAGTCTAAGACCTATTATATAAAATCAATAGCAGGCAAGATTGAACAAAAAGCAGCGTTAGTAAGTGATTTGCACTGAAATCTAGTCTCATGTAAATTCCAGATAACTGAACAACCTAATTTTAATAGTAAAACGTCCCAAGGCGCTTCACAGGAGCATTATCAAACAAAATTTGACACAGCCACATAAGGAGATATTAGGGCAGTAAAAACTTGATCAAAGAGGTAGGTTTCAGGAGCGTCTTAAAGGAGGAAAGAGGTAGGAAGGCGGAGAAGTTTAGGGAGGGACTTCCAAAGTTTAGGGCCTTGGCAGCTGAAGCACGGCAGCCAATGGTAGAGTGATAAAAAAATAATAATTGGGGATGCTCAAAAGGCCAGAATTGGAGGAGCACAGATATCTCGGAGGGTTGTAGGAGATTACAGAGATAGGGATGGGGGGGCGCGTGAGGCCATGGAGGGATTTGAAAACAGGGATGAGAATTTTAAAATTGAGGTGTTGCATAACCGGGTGCCAATGTAGGTCAGCGAGCAGAAGAATCATGGGTGAACGGGATTTGCTGCGAGTTAGGACACGGGCAGCAGAGTTTTGGATGACCTCAAGTTTACGAAGGGTAGAAAGTGGGAGGCCGGCCTGGAGTGCGTTGGAATAGTCAAGTCTAGAGTTAATAAAGGTATGGATGAGGGTTTCAGCAGCTGAGGCAGGGGCGGAGTTGGGCGATATTATGGAGGTGAAAATAGGCGGTCTTAGTGATGGCACGGATATGTGGTTGGAAGCTCAACTCAGGTTCAAATATGACACCAAGGTTAAGAAGAGATTGGTTCAGCATCAGACAGTTGCCAGGGAGAGGGATGGAGTCGGTGGCTCGGGAACAGAGTTTGTGGCAGGGACCAAAGACAATGGCTTCGGTCTTCCCAATATTTAGTTGGAGGAAATTTCTGCTCATTCAGTATTGGACAAGCAGTCTGACAATTTAGAGACAGTGGAGGGGTTGAGAGAGGTGGTGGTGGTGAGGTAGAGCTGGCTGTCTTCAGCGTACATGTGGAAACTGACTGCTGTGTTTTTGGATGATGTCGCTGAGGGGCAGCATGTAGATGAGAAATAGGAGGGGGCCAAGGATAGATCCTTGGGGGACAGCCAGAGGCAACGGTGCCAGAGCGGGAAGAGAAGCCATTGCAGGTGAATCTCGTCTCTAGGATTAAGTTAGTGGGTAGGAATAGAATGTGAATTCCAAGCATGGAGACGGGTTCCTACATTACAACAGTGGCTATAGTTCAAAAGTACTTAATTGGCTGCAAAACGTTTTGGGACATCTGGAGATCAAGAAAGGTGCTATATAAATACAAGTCTTTCTTTCTTCTTTTATGGGTGTCCTAGTGTAAAGCTCCTTCTACTCCATCTTAGCTCTAACGCTCAATAGGGCATCCCCTACTGCACCACCATGATACATCCATTTTCAACATCAGGGGGGGATTTTGCCGGTGCTCAGGAGGCGGGACTGCTGGCAAAATTGCAAAGATTAACATCGAGTCCCGCTGTCAACCCGCCTCCATACAATCTTCCCAAGTGTCGGGTCCCCGATTTGCACACTTACCCGACACCTAGCGGCGGGAAGAGGATTATAGGCAGTTAAGAGGCGCTTTTCAATTTTGACAGGTCGACTGCGGGCTTCCCGACGTCCGGACACCACACCAGGGTAAGTGTGGCGTGCTGTGGGTCTACTGTAAGGTTTGTGCATTGATGACAGCTGCAGAAGTGGTGCAAAGGATCCAATGGTACACTGGTGAGTTTCAGAGGTAAGAAAATGTTGGGAAAATCATTTTTAATGTATTTAGACTTTTCTGTAGGTAACAAGTTTTGAATTGTATGTGCAGTCCCACCTCATGGGAGAACCTCTCTCACCAGTGACAGATCGCTTATGTAACCTCACCTGCAGCTGACATCGGTTTTATCCTAAGGAGTGGGTCACTGGAGAGCCTGGGTACAAGGGCTCACCTTTTACAGTGATTGGCAGTGTTTGCAGCACCTCAATGCTGTCAAACACTGAAAAATCATCTGTCAAAAAAAAATGTGCATGTTCCCTTTAAGAAGGCCAGCAGATGACACGTCATCAACTGACGTCATCTGACACCGGCTTTCTCTTAATTGTCCGGCAAGCCCGCAGGGCAGGGCTTAACAAGGCCAATTGACGTAAAATTATGTCTGTGCGTCGGGCATCATTGAGGGCGGATCGGAACCCAGAAGGCAGCTGACCCACTCCTAACTCGCACCGAAAGGCAAGATCGCGGCCCAGGTATCCATATGGCTTCTTGCTAATTTGTGTCAATTTTTGTGTTGTGGATATGCACTCGCTACAAACCAAGTTAAAACGGCCTCAAATATTTAATGGGCGACCCTTATAGCTGGCAAAAAAGAAAGGGCTTGATTTTAACTCACAGGGCGGGAACACAACAGAGAGTAGCTGGCCCATCCGCAACAGGCAGGCTTGGCCTATTTTAATGACCGGGCCTCATTAACATGTCACTTCCCGATTTCCTCACCAAAACGGCATGGAGGTTGGCAGGAAGCGGATGCCCAGCCATTAAACTCGTTTGGTAGGAAGCCACCGCCGGAGATCCCTGGGAACAGTCCCTGTCATAAATCCCGGTCAGGGGAGGCCCAAGCTTTCCTTGTGGGGCCTAGAGGAGCACTGTAAGAACTCTTGTTCCTGGCAAGTTTGGCCATGGAGAAAGACATCACTGTCCTCCACTCAGGCCTCAAGTTAAATTAGCAGATCGAGCTCTGATCATCAGACCCCGACCTGCATAATTACAGAGGACACTGCCGGCTTAGGACGGGTTTTCTTGCCACTTATAATTTTAAAATTGTAGGTGGTCAGATTGGGTAGGAATTGAATGGGTGATTCCCCCACTCCATTTTAATTGCACCACCACCCGTTCGCCTCAACCCCCCCCCTTCCCTTATCTGGTTTCCACCAGACTAGGGGAGTTAAAAATCGACTTTCAATCCATCAGTCTGTGCTAATTTCAAACCCAGATGCCAGAGGTGAAAGGATAGCATCCTAAATCGACTACACCAACATGTCTCAATTGTAATCTTTTATTCACGCAGAGATTGTAAGAGATAACATTGGACTGTTCCTACATTCCACTCGATTAGTTATTGATTCTACCACCGAAACATATTATAGAGTGAAATAGAAACAGAAAGGTTTGGCTTACCAAGGGTGACACTGAGTGTCAGAGCAGTTTGGGCATTTTCTAGGGCTTCTGCATAGCTCTTCACGTGCAGTAGTAGTTCTGTCAGCTTGTTACAGAGTCTGAGCTCCACCTTTGTGTTTTCAACTTTGATAGCAAGTGGAAGTGCTCGATCCTGTTAACACATACCTGAAATCTGAAAACTTGCAAACTGAATCGTAGGTTTATTAGTTACGATAGCCTTGCAGTATAACAGACAAGATTCAAAAAAATCCTCTCTATGCTTTATCTGTGTCTCTCATAGAACATTAAAATCTTTGTTGGCCGAATTCCCTTTATGACTATAGTCTCTGGACCTACTGAAGGGTGTTTTTAAAATTCCATTTTTAAAGACCAGTTCCCTACTTCTCCAGCCCAGTGATCTAAACATTTTTAAAAAAATTCTAACTGCTTCCACTATAAATAAAGGGGAACCATTTTGAACTCTGTTGTTTCAATGATTAAAGATTGCTAAGTAACAGGCTTTTACAGAAAAACAAAGAAATATCAAATTGTATCCAAATTTTATTTATTTCAGACTGCTTGAAACTTAAATGGTGAATTTTACAATTTAGCACTCACAGCAGAGAGCTCAATGCAATGGGAGTGCATATCAGGAATTCGGGCAAGGAAGTCAGTGGGCCTGATCATCCAACTAAAATGGATAGAAAATTGTGTGGGCTACAAATCAAGAGCACTGACCTTCATGTCCAAACTTCTAATATGCACTTCCATCATGTGAAGATCTGCATCTAGAGCACGAATTCCCAACACAAGGCCAGGAATGGGTTCTTAATATTCCTGGTTACTAAGTATTCAGGAACGAAAGAGAAGGAAAAAGAGGGGGGAGTGGCAGTATTGATTAAGGATGATGTTACAGTTCTAAATAGAAAGGATTTACTAGATAGTTCTAGGACTGAATCTATTTGGCTTGAGTTAAGAAACAGAGGGGGAGCTGTTACATTGCTGGGAGATTTTTTTTATAGAACTCGAAACAGTGAGGAGGAGATAGATGAGCAAATTTGTCGGCAAATTTCAAAGACATGTAACAAAACCAGAGTAGTAATATTAGGAGACTTTAATTACCCTAATTTAGACGGGGAAAAAGAGTGCTAAGGGTAGGGAGGGAGAGGAATTTCTGATGTGGACGAGAGAAGTTTCTCAATCAATATGTCTCCAGTCCAACAAGGAAGGAAGCAGTGTTGGATCTGGTTCTGGGAAATGAAGTAGGGCAAGTGGAGGGTGTTACAGTAGATGATCATCAACTAACAGTGGCCACAGCATAATTCGGTTTAGAGTAATTATGGAAAAAGACCAGAAAATGCAAATGTAAAAATGCTCAACTGGGAAAGAGCTAATTTCAGTGATTTAAGAAGGGACCGAGCACAGGTAGATTGGAAAAGGCGATTGCAGGGTAAAGCATTAACGGAGCAATGGAGGACATTCTGGGAAGAGATTGTTCAGGTGCAAACCAGGCATATTCCTTTGAAGGGAAATGGTAGAACATCCAAAGCTAATGTGCCCTGGATGACAAAGGAAATAAAAGCTAAAATAAAACAGAAAAAGGAGGCTTATGACAAATGTCAGGAGCAAGATTCAGCTAATAACCAGAAAGATTATGGAAAGTACAGGAGGGAATTTGAAAAAGTTAATATGGGAGGCAAAGAGAGGTTACAAGAAAAGATTAGTAGGCAACATTAAATTGAATCTTAAAACATTTTATAAACATATGGGGCTAAAAATTCCAGTACGCTGGAAACCTGCTGGTAACCGGGCCGGCCAAGGCTAACAGCCGCCCGCCGAGAGTGCGCCTGGCAGCACTGGTATTTTGGTGCTGCCTGCTAATTAACATCAGCGGTGCGGAGAATTTGTGGTGTAACGGGCTCTTTCCAGCGTCAAGCTCAGCAGGAGTTCAAAGGTCGCATCTGTTTCCTGCTTGCAGTGAAGGAGAGCGGGGAAGAAACGAGCGAACCTGTAGGTCATGTACGGAACAGTTGTCGTACTTGCTGCAACAATATTACCTGTCACCCGATTATTGTTGATTTTTCAATAGTTCATGAAATGAATGCATCTGCGTTTTCTGTAACACTAATCTTTCCCTAATGGTTACTCTTGAAAGTGTTTAAATGTGTAGAAATCGTGCCAGCTTGTAGTGGGTCTTGCATACGCGACACAAAATAATGATAAATAATTGGTTATGGAATTTTGAATAAATTAATTATAATTCCTTAAAATCTTAAACAGTTGAGTCCAGATTTGCTAGGGGGTGACGTTCTGGTGATGCTATCATAAAGATAAGAGATCTTCTCAGAGATGATCATCAAACGTTTCAATGGAGTTCTAGGCAATCTAATGCGCTTTAGGAATTCATTTTTTTTTTATCAGCTGGGAATCCGCCGAGGGATTTGCAGTTTTGTGCAGGTGTTCAGTTCTGAACTAAAAGCTTGTTCGACAAGGTTTCACCCATTGATTTACTGACCTACAAACACTGTAGGCCTCCCGGAAAGCCACCAGAAAATGCAACCCCCCGCCCCCACTAATGGGGAAAAAATGAAAGTCTAAAAGAAAAACCTTGGCAAAGGAGGCGTTTGAAGTTCCGGCATCCACCTGAACTGTTTTCCACTTGTCAGTCTCCATTTTCGTCTACAATCTGCCAGTCCTGGCTGTCTTACATTTGACAGTTGAAGCGTCCTTATGGCTGTTAACGCTGCTGAAGCACCTTTAGCAGCTGAACGAACGGCCGTGCTTTGAACGAACGGCCGTGCTTTGAACGAACGGCCGTGCTTTGAACGAACGGGCGTGCTTTGAACGAACGGCCGTGCTTTGAACGAACGGGCGTGCTTTGAACGAACGGGCGTGCTTTGAACGAACGGGCGTGCTTTGAACGAACGGCCGTGCTTTGAACGAACGGCCGTGCTTTGAACGAACGGCCGTGCTTTGAACGAACGGGCGTGCTTTGAACGAACGGGCGTGCTTTGAACGAACGGGCGTGCTTTAGAGGGCAGCAAGAGGAGTGGCGACATGAGTGGGCGTCAACTCAGCATCGCACGATGATTGACGTCACGCTTCGACTCATTATAATACTTTTGGCGAGCGCAGGCAACGGCAGTGCTGCTGACTTGCCGAAAATAGTGGCCGCTGCGGGACCTGCTAGAAGCAGGCGAAAGTCCGGCAGCCGCCATTCTCGCCCCCCCGCATCAGGGCGGTAACGGCCAAACCTCGAACTTTTAGCCCCTGAAGTGCAAGAGGTTAGCTAGTGAAAATGTTGGGTCTATTAAGGACCCAAAGGGAAATCTTCATGTAGAGGCAGAGGACATGGCTAAAGTATTAAATGAATACTTTGCATCTGTCGTCACAACGGAAGCGTTACACTAAAAGAGAGGTAAGTTGTGGACAGGATAGTAATAGATAGAGAAGATGTACTATAAAGATTAGCATTACTGAAAGTTGGTAATTCACCTAGTCCTGAATGGAATGCATCCTAGGTTGCTGAAAGAAGCAAAGGTAGAAATTGCAGAGGCATTAGTCACAATCTTTCAATCCTCACTGGATACAGGAGTAGTGCCAGAGGACTGGAGAGTTGCTAATGTTATACCACTAATCAAGAAAGGGGAGCAGGATAAACCAGATAACTGCAGGACAGTCAGCCTAACATCGGTGATGGGGAAGTTATTGGAAACCATTATCAGGGACAAAATAAACTTTCATTTGGAAAGGCATGGATTAATCAAGGAGAGCCAGCATAGATATATTAAAAGGAAAATCATGTCTGACTCACTTGATTGAATTCTTTGATGAGGTAACAGAGGTTGATCAAGGTAGTGCAGCAGATGTTGTATCTCTGGACTTTCGAAAAGGCACAAAGTGCCACACAGGAGGCTTGTTAAGAAGATGGAAGCCCATGGAATTAAGGGGAAGTGGTGATATTGATACAAAATTGGCTCAGTGACTGGAAGCAGGTGGTGGATGGATATTTTTCAGACTGGGAGATGGTTTGCAGTGGTGTACCCAAAGGGTCAGTTTTGGGTCTATTAGACATTTTAATTTTTATGAACAACCTAGACTCGAGTGTAGGGAGCAGCATTATAAAGTTTGCAGATGATACGGAACTTGGCAATGTAGTAGATGGTGATGAAGATATTTGTAGACTTCAGGATGACATAGACAGGATGGTGAAATGGGCAGAAGCATGGCAGATGGAGTTCAATGCAGAGAAGTGTGAATTGATGCACTTTGGGAGGACTAATATGGAAAGACAGTATACAATAAATGGCACGATGTTGGAAAGTGTAGATGAGCAGAGAGACCTAGGTGTCCATATACACAAATCCTTAAAGGTGGCAGAGCAAGTTGACAAGGTGGTTAAAAAGCATATGGGTTACTTGGGTTTATAAATAGAGGAATAGAATATAAAAGCAAAGAGATCATGCTAGAACTTTATAAATTACTGGTTAGGCCTCAGTTGGAGTACTGTGGACAATTCTGGGCACCACACTTCAGGAAAGATGTAAAGGCCTTAGAAAGGGTACAGAGGAGGTTTACCAGGATGTTACCAGGGATGAGGGACTTCAGTTATGAGGAGAGGTTGGAAAAGTTAGGACTGTTCTCCTTGGAACAGAGAAGGTTAAGAGGTGAACTAATGGAGGTTTTCAAGATGATGAGAGGTTTTGCTAGAGTAGATAGAGAAAAACTTCCCTCTGGCGAGTGGGTCAATAACCAGAGGTCATAGATTTAAAATCATTGTCAAAAGATCTAGAGGGGAGATGAGGAGAATTTTTTGGTGGGATCTGGAACGCTCGATCTGAAAAGGTGGTGGAAGCGGATTCCATAAATAATTTTAAAAAGGGAGTTGGACAGGTACTTGAGGATGAGGAACTTACAGGGTTACGGACAAAAAGCGGGAGGGTGGGACTAAACACAACTGCTCTTTCTGTGCTGTAAGTTTCTATGATTCTGTATACCCCTTAATTCATAAGGACTGCTAAACAGTTTTTATTACAGCATTCAATGAACTGTGTATATCAACATGTATAGATAGAGTTAGAGGAGTATGTGCAAAAACTAGAGAGCACAGAACAGGGTAGGAGATAAATGTAACTTTGCACTGGATCAGGAAAAATGCATTTTTCGTCATCACAAGAATAGTGCACTACAATTTAAAAATAGCTATAAAATAAATATACTTTTGCACAAAAAGAGTAGTCTGCTCTGCAGCATGAATGGTTTCTCAGTGGTACACGTGGTGGCTTTTTCAGGTTAATTTTAAATTGAGAAACACAGGTGCAGAACCCAAGCCCGTAATGCAGGACATCACCAAGGTTGAACAGAGGAGACAAGGTAAATCAAACAGTAGTAGTTAGGTGATGGCCAGCTTGGGTTTTAAAACCCTGTAGATTGTAGGATGAAGGGAAGACGGAGGGAGGTAAAGAGTTCCAAGGTTTTGAGCTCCTGGGAAAAATATTAGAGTAGGAACAGGAGTAGGTTCTCGAGCTTGTTCCGCCATTCAATTAGATCATGGCTGATCTGTATCTGAACTCCATTTACCCGCCTTAGCTCTATATCCCTTGACAGGACATGGAGCAATAAATCTTTATTTCAACACAGTGAAGAGCAGCTTTATTTTTGTTTTCTTATATTGCAGGAGCACAGCCTGCCATACAATTCTCCAATCAGACGGTAAAAGAGTAAATTTTCTTTAGATCACAGTTTCTAGCAAAAGCATAATGCATTTATAAAGAGCACGTGAACATAGGAAATCCTGCCTCAATTCCCTCTTGAAAATATCCGAAATCAAATAAACAGCGCTCCGTTGCCGCAAGTGTGGAGGAGCGGGAATCCCAGCTGCTAACTGTACAAGACGTTAACTACATGCCAAATCGCAGAGATGGGGCCATTTAAATAATCAGGGTGAGTGGTCTGCACCTGTAGTAACACAACAAGCCTGCCTGGCCTGCTAATCAGAGCAGCACCATGCCGTTCCAATGTGGGGATGGAGGCCTGGGAAGGGAACAGACGGCCATTTGTTGAAAAGTAATCAGTCACTTCTGGGATTGACTACCTTTCTCTCAGATAGTCTTGGGGCCTTTACTAGGCCCATAATGGAACGCATGCCAGCTCAGAGTTAGGCCTAAAGAGAACATAATGGGTGGAATTCCCGAGGCAGCCTAGAAACTCTCCCAGACACGCCCCATAAGCAATCTTTAATATGGTGGGATGGGGATGGAGGACTTGCCCACAACCCCTTCCCAACTGAAATTTGGGCCAGATCTTACACAGGTGGAAACTCAGTTGATTCATATCCATCCCAAATTGTGGCCCACCAGGTTGGGCGATCGATCCTACTTCCGCCCTCCCACCTCACTGGAATCTCAGGCCCAATGTCTTACTAAAAATTACCAGAAAATGTGTTTACATTTCCAGAAGAGTAAAGTAGAAGCAGAATGAAGTCTTTAGTGATACAGAAGGTACTTACCCTATAGAAGGATATGGCTTTCTCTCTGTCCCGGGACCCGTTAAAAAACACATCCCCCGCTGCTTCAAAAACTTCCATTGCAAACTCCAACTTTTCTGTGCTCACAGCAGCATCTTGTGCAACCTTAATTTTTGTTTTACAAGAAGTTTATATAAAATCAGTATTATTACTCTGAGAACCTTCTTAGAATCCACCTACTTTCACAAGTTTTCTCCTGAAGATACAAACTTTTGCTAGGTACAGTGCCACAGCTGCTGATAGCTTTCCGATTGCTCACCAAATTAGCCAAATGTGATCACTGTAGCCAAGGCCTATCCCAACCTCATTCGGCATCTAGATATGTGCATTTTCCAGCAAAGATCACTGAATAGTAATCAAGGGTATGAACTCTGGCTGATTTTCTTTCCCCCTCTCTAACCTGGGAAGCCGAGAATGATTCAGTGCCCTGACTGCTGTGATTTCCAAGAAGCTAACTCACTGGAATTAAACCAAGAGCCCGTCTCATCTGTACAATTACACACTGGTTGCTGCATTTATTCATTAACCCATCGAGGCAGCTTATCCGATCTTTTTGGGCAATTCCAAAACATACAAGCAAACCCAGCTTATTCAATGTATTCTCGAACGTATAATTGATTATCAATAATTGTAATACACCATTCAGGGTATACAGCAGATAGAATGATACAGCACAGAAGGAGGCCAACCCCCTTTAAAATTGTACCATTTAGTTTATGCTGCCTCTCCTCATTCTTCCTACCAAAATACATCACTTCACACTTCTCACATTAAATTTCATCTACCATGTGTCTGCCCATTTCACGAGTCTGTCTATGTCCTCCTGAAGTCTGTCACTATTCTCCCTCACTGTTTACTACATTTTGGAGTTTGGTGTCATCTGCAAAATTTTGAAATGTATACCCAAGTCCAGGTCATTAATAAATATATAATAAAAAAGGAGGTCCTAATATCGACACCTGGGGGACACCACTGTATACTAGGGAACGGTAGCATAGTGGTTATGTCACTGGACTTGTAATCCAGAGACTAATGATCCAGATACATGAGTTCAAATCCCACGATGGCAGCTGGGAAATTTAAATTCAATTAAATAAATCTGGAATAAAAAGCTAGTATCAGTTTTTCATGATACCATGAAACTACTGGATTGTCGTAAAAACCCATCTAGTTCACTAATATCCTGTAGGGAAGGAAATCTGCTGGTCTGACCTATATCTGACTCCAGACCCACAGCAATGTGGTTGACTCTCTGAAATGGCCTAGCAAGCCACTCAGTTAAGGACAATTATGGATGGGCAATAAATGCTGGCCTTGCCACATCCTGGTGAATTAATAAAAAAGAACTTCCCTCCAATCTGAAAAGTAACCGTGCACTACAACTCTCTGCTTTCTGTCCTTTAGCTAATTTAGTATCCACTGCCCCTTTAATTCCATGGGCTTCAATTGCTAACAAGTCTTGTACTTTATCAATCCCCTTTCGAAAGACCAGATAAACATCATCAACTGCACTAACTTCATCAACCCTCTCCCATTACTTCATCAAAGAGCTCAATCACGTTAGTCAAACATGATTTGCCATTAACAAATCTGCGCCGTCATTTATTAACCCATATTTTTCCAAGTGACAATTAATTTTGTTTCCGATTGTCTCTAAAAATGATGTTAGACTGACTGGCCTGTAGTTGCTGGGTTTATCCCTCTCCAATGTATTTATATTGCAAGATAAAACCTAATTTGCTAATTGCTGCTAAGAGTACTGTATTTATAAGTAAACAATTAATGAATGAACATTTACAATAGTCAGCATGGGGGTAGTGAAGAAGGAAATAAAGAAAAAACAAACAAATGAACAAACTTGCATTTATATAGCATCTTTTATGACCTCAGGACATCCCAAAGCACTTCACAACCAATTAAGTACTTTTGAACTGTAGACACTGTTATAATGTAGGGAAACGCAGCAGCCAATTTGAGCACAGCAAGATCCCACAAAGAGCAATGTGTAACGACCAGATAATCTGTTTTAGTGTTGTTGATCTTGGGATAAAAATTTGCCATGACACTGGGGACAACTCCTCTTCTAAATAGTGCTATTACATCTTTTACATACGCCCGAGAGGGAAGACAGAGCCTCGGTTTAACACCTCATTTGAAAGATACTAAGGGCTAGAATTCCCCGATCTCCTGCCATAACTTCAGCAGAAACAGCACACTTGTCCGTTTGCACCATAATGACGGCGAAACAGTCAGCGTTTGCCATCATTACAACAGTGAATCTGACAGCAACTTCTGGAGTACGCACATGCGCAGTAAAACGCGGAAATCCAGAAGTTGCTGTCAGTCATTCCTTGCTCCCCAAAGCTGACAATCAATTGAAATCACTGAACGGACGAGAACGTAAGCTTTTACGCTGGAATATCACTCTTAAAAACCCCTGAAAAAGTTAAGCCCTGTTGAATGAGGTATTTACTGGGTTTTTAAATGGCAAACGGAGTCTTAAATACCGCTGAACCAATGTTCTGGCCCTGAAAAACTAATTTTATATTTGTGGAATGTCAAATTTTTTCTGTTATGAATAAAATTTCATATTTTTAAAAATTAAAAGAAAAAGTTTATGATATTTCAGTTTCTACCTTAATCGCATGTGTCTGTCCCAATCTTTATTTCGCTCTCAGTAAAATGATTAAAAAATGAAGGAAAATCAGTACATTTTACTCCCTGGTTTGCTGTCTGAGAATTCTTCAGTGTGATTGGCTGATTAGCCAGCTTGATGACATCACTGTTGCTGGACGTTGGAGATCCCCTAGATTTGGCGCCAGAATGAAATTAACATCGGGAGAGGTGAAATCCACACCACAGAGATTGCTAGATCTTTGTGGGCAGCTTTCTTCGAGGTCAGCGGCAAGTGCCATCACTTGGCCACTGACACTTATAATGTTTGACTGGCTCTAGTAGAGAAGGGAGTGTGCCACAATAAAAAGATAACCATTTTAATTTTTAAACGTTCATTTAAATCAATCATATCTGTCTCCCTCATTTTATTCCACTCACATTCCACCTTGTTCCTTACAATTTGAGCAGTTTTACTTTTTTCTTATTGCCTTTTCACAGCCTCACTGAGTTGATCTTTGTACATTAGCCAGAACTTTTCATCTTTCTCAGCTTTTAAAAAATAATGTTCACTGGCAATTAATCCCACTAGCTGCTTTTTTTGTAACAGTATTAGGTCTTTGGCATCAACTTTACATGTTGTTCTCCTCTCCTCTGTCTGGTCAGCTTCTATAAAAGGAAGCTCGCAGATGTTCCCTTTCAGTTCTGAGGAAGGTCCTGTACTCTAACCTGGCTTTTCTCTTTTCAGATCTGCTGTGTATTTCCAGTATTTTCTGTTTTTATTTCAGATTTGCATCATTTGTAGATTTTTCTAGTCAGATCAGTGCTGTTTGTTACCTCTAGACTCGACTATTCTAATGCTCTCCTGGCCGGCCTCCCAGCTTGCACCCTCCGTAAAATTGAGCTCATCCAAAACTCTGCTGCCCGTATCCTAACTCGCACAAAGTCCCATTCACCCACCACCCCTGGACTCGCTGACCTACATTGGCTCCCGGTCCGTCAACGCCTCAACTTTTAAAATTCTCATCCTTGTTTTCAAATCCCTCTATGGCTTCACTGCTCCCCATCTCTGTAACGTTCTCCAGCCCTAAAACCCTCAGAGATCTTTGCGCACCTCCAATTTTCATCGCTCCACCGTTGGCGGCCATGCCTTCAGCTGCCTAGGCCCTAAGCTCTGGAATTCCCTCCCTAAACCTCTCGGCTCTCTCTCCTCCTTTAAGACACTCCTTAAAACCTACCTCTTTGACCAAGCCTGTCCTATTCTCTCATGTAGCTCGGTGTCAATTTTGTTTGATAACGGTCCTATGAAACGCCTTGGGATGTTTTACTACTTTAAAAAGGTGCTGTATAAATGCAAGTTATTGTTAATAATGGCCTGAAATTAGCAGCAATAACGATATTGGTGACGAACACCATAAGTTAGACAGTTGAGCTCCCCGATCCTCCAGTGGCAAATTTATGCCAAAATTTGCTGGAGAACTGATTAGAATATGCCAGAGCAAGCATAACGGTGAATTAGAAGTGCCACAGCGAATGGCCAATTGATCCAGCTGTAAAAATAATTCTAATTGCCATCTAGTTTCCATAAGCACGGATCTATTAATATACCAAATAGATTATGGTTATAATGATCTATACTAGTGACAGATTATAATATTTACCCCCTCTCAAGTTTAGTTGCCTATATTACCACAAAGATTTGTGGGGTTCATTTAATTCTTTAAGATAAAACCTGTTTCGAGGCCCACCTGCGATGTCCCAACATAATTCGTAAAAAAAAAAAATTGATTCGTCTTTCAAGTGTATAAGAGCCATTGGAGCTTTATAGGCAGATTTCTTTGTTATGGCAGTAATACTGAAGTGCTGAATTTAACAGCAGTAAATTAACAGGAAATATTCCATTACCCTAATGCTTATTACAATGGGAATGATTATGATGCCAAATGATGTATTCAATGAGAGTGCTTTGATCAATGACTTATTGACTGCAGAGTTGAACACGATGCTCCTGTAAACAGAAAAGGTAACTGAGATTCCATTTAGATTGATCTTGTGTGCACTAAATGTGGATAATGAGGCATCAGAAGCAGAAAGGACTCCCTGCTGCAACCATCTTGAATAAACTCATAACTCATGCCGCTGGCAGGTCTCGAACACCATTATTTATCAGTCTGAATGGCAACGGCGTGGAGACGGACTTAAATGCAGCAAATTCACGAAAGCCATTGCTTTTAATGGGGCGGAGCTATGATAATGACCATCTAGCTGTTTTCGGTGAGGGGCAACAGTGGAGCAGCACAAAAGTCTAAGGAAAGTATGGAGTGGAGCAAGACCCTCACGCCATAATTTCCTGGAACCACTGCACCATAATAATGGCCAATGATTATACTGTACTCACCGCCTCCGCAGCAACAGAACCATAAATCCCACACAAGACCATAAAAGGAAATTACTGTATATATATTTTACTTGGAGAAATAAAATGAGAAGTGTGTATGTGGATGGGGTGAGGAAGGTAGTGCGACAATTCTGCCCCAGTGCTTGATCAATAACAGTGATATCATTCCCTCTCATGATAAAATAATAATTACAAACACAACATCTATTAAAATTAGTAACTTCAGTTATGTACAAAGTCTTAACTAGATGAGAGGCCATTTGGATCAGCAGATCTGCTTGTTTCAGTTTTTTTAATTATTATTTTTACCTGTATGTACAGGTCCACCAATTCATTCTCTCCCAGAATGTAATATATCTTCCCAGCCTGCAGCCAAGCATACGCTTCCTTCTCCTTTTTCCTCAGATCTATAAAGATTCCAAGGCTCCGTTTGGTATACTCCAGTGCTGATCTGAATGCCCTGAATTTTAAAAAACAAACTGTTACCGGACTGGATGCCACCGCGAATTACCGCACTGCCCTTTCAACTCTGCATGTGAGTCAACATAGAGCGATGAAAGTCCCTGCTCTCTCCTGGCTGCAATGGTCATACATGAACTTATTTGAGTTCAATCTTCAGTCAGTTCCTAATGGGACTTATCCACAGCACAAAATTGCTCATAATTCAACAGAAATCGTCACAAAATCATCAGCCATAACTATGTGTTTCGTCACTACAAAAAGCATCATCACCACGTTCATGGGCAAATTCACTTGTTGACCTTGGATTCTGGTCATGAACTTTCAGCTTCTCAAATAGCCAATGTGTTGTTTCTGCTGCACCTTTTACAGAGCAATGCAACTGCTACCAGAGGATTTGATTTTATAGCATATACTTGAGGGGAACAGTAAAAACTAGCAAGGTGTCCTTTCAGAACAAAAAAAAACACCTTGTAGTTTACAGATTAAGTAAAGATCAATATTCTGCAAAATCTAAATTTTTATAATTGATTTCACTCCTGTAAAATCTACAATTTCAGGGCTTGCCTCACACCACCAAATCTCTTTTTAATCTCGCCATGAACCGTTCCCAGGGCTGTTGAAGGACAAAGGGGGTGTGGGGAGAAAAGAGAAGAAAAAGAAATGATCTTGTAAGAAGTAGAGTACACACTGGATCAAAATTAAAGTTTTTGAGGCAGGCCTCCGTTTCAACGTTGATTGGGAATGGATGGCGTACTACTCTGGTGCTTCAGTCACATTGTAAAAGAAGAACAAACTTGCATTTATATAGGACTTTTTATGTCCTCAGGACATTGCAATATTTTTCGCAATTAATTACTTTTGAAGTCTAGTCATTATTATTTTGTAGGCAGCACCTCCCAAACCCGCGACCTCCACCACCTAGAAAGACAAGGGCAGTAGATGCATGTGAACACCAGTACTTCCAAGTTCCCTTCCAAGTCTAGCACCATCCTGACTTGGTCATATATCGCTGTTGCTTGATCTACACTGGGTCGAAATCCTGGAACTCCCTATCTGACAACATTGTGGGAGCACCTTCACTTGATGGACTACATTGATTCAGGCAGAAAGCTCACCACCGCCTTCTCAGGACAACTAGGGATGTGCATTAAATGCTGGCCATGCCAGCGACGCCTGCATCCCAAGGATAAGTGTTTTGAAAATGCGGCAGCTGATTTTCACACAGCAAGAGTAGTTTAGGAGAGATTGAGAAGACAGAACATCGGTTAGTCAAGTGCTCACTGATGTGCCCAAATTGACGCATCTCTGGTCAGTTTGCTGAACAGCTCAAATATGAGCCATTTTAGATACCATGTCCACCACGGAGATACCTACCTGACCCAGATGACTTTCCAGCCTTACATGCTGGAGACAGGTTTTCTGGCATTTGCCAGGGAGTAGTGCCAGGTTAGAGGTGTAGATTTGATGCAACAGACCACAAGGGCCTGCTGCAGTGGGTTGAAGAAGGCAGCTACTGAACTGCTTGAAGAATCAAGTTTTCTTTCTGCAAAAATTGTCCTGTTGTTGCTGGGGTCCATGCAGAAAGAAAATCTCTCTACCATTCACCACACACTAAGGTATGAACAGAACACACTTGTACCAAATTCCTCTCTGCAATTTTTTAATGCAAAGAGGAATATAGCATGACCACAGCAGTAATCATTAAATTACCCTTACACAATATAATTTTGCAAAGTTTGACTGATGTTTAAAGGATACAACACATTAGCACATTATGTACAAAAGAAAATGATTCTACCATTCACCACACACTAATGGTGAAGTCAATCAGAACAACCAACAATCGCCTGGAAAATTTAACATTACTGGGCATCACTTAATTCAATCCCTTTACCTTTCAGTTCCTAGAGTGAGGTAGAGTTGACTGGTGTTTTGTAGAACATGCCCTTCCAGTTCCTTGTCTGCCAGTTTACGAGTGAGGTAAAGCAGAAACTCATTGTAGATGATGCACTGGGCCTCATTAGGTAGGACAGAACTGTAAAACTGGCATAGCAACTGAGTGGCTCGTACTTGGCCTAGATTCAAAAAGAAAAAAACTGAAGTAAAAAGTATAGAAGGTGCTGGGGAGAGAATCAAGGACAACTGCCTCACTGATTCCTAATCAGCATGTCTCCTGTTCATAATTTTAACCAAATTTGCATTCCATTCATTAATATTGTAACTGTAGATGCAGTAGGACAACAATAGAACTGAAAGCATTAACTAATTTAGTTGTAAGAACGAACACACTGAGACAAATTCTCTTTATTTGATTTGGCAGGCAGTTCTAAACATACCAAACAGTATTACACACTAAGCATAAGAATTAGGAGCAGGAGTAGGCCATACGGCCCCTCGAGCCTGCTCCGTCAGTCAATATGATTATGGCTGATCTTCGGCCTCAACTCCACTTTCCCGCCCGATCCTCATATCCCTTGATTCCCCGAGAGTCCAAAAATCTATTTATCTCAGCCTTGAATATACTCAATGACTCAGCATCCACAGCCCTTTCATGGAGAGAATTCCAAAGATTCACAACCCTCTGAGTGAAGAAATTCCTCTTCATCTCAGTCTTAAATGGCCGACCCCTTATCTGGAGACTATGACTCCTAGTTCTAGACTCTCCAGCCAGGGGAAACAACCTCTCAGCACCTACCCTGTCAATCCCCCTCAGAATCTTATATGTTTCAATGAGATCACCTCTCATTCTTCTAAACGCGAGTGTATAGGCCCAATCTACTCAATCTCTCCTCATAGGACAACCCACTCATCCCAGGGATCAATCTAGTGAACCTTCGTTGCACCGCCTCTAAGGTAAGTATGTCTTTCCTTAGATAAGGAGACCAAAACTGTGCACAGTACTCCAAGTGTGGCCTCACCAAAACCCTGTACAATTGTAGTAAGACTTCCTTATTCTTGTACTCCAACCCCCTTGCAATAAAGGCCAACATGCCATTTGCCGCCTTAATTGCTTGCTGTAACTGCATGCTAACACTGTGCATTGGAGAGTCGGTTGCGTAACACTGATTTATTCTAATTAGAATGACATGCACTCTCTTACTTTCTGTTTCTCTAAGTTTCTGTACACATGAGCCCTGTATGCTTTGCCATGAATTTCACCAGTTAATCCAAAGTATGACAGAAGAAATGAAACAACAAATTCACAGCTGTCATCATTCTGATGAACAAGCTAGTTAGAGCTACATTTTTATCTGTGTGTTCATTTTTGTAAACAGGGAACAAGACCAGCAGAAAGCAGTAACAGATTGTTTGTTTGTACTACTATTCCGAGTCTTTCATCCCAAAACATGTTGAGAAATTAGCAGAAAGAAAGCTTTGTAAAGACTATTATGAAAAGGGAGTCCTGGATGCCATGTGTCTGTTTGGAGTATTAGCACAGTCAGTGATGTTTAATGCTTGGAAAGAAATATTGTTTAGATGTAATAATTTGGGACCCATGTTTTCCTCTGAGCTGCTAATTGCCATATGTTACTGCTATAGTTGGCAGCCAAAACTTAACGACTGACGAGCCTGCTGTTTAACATTTTTCAAGTGTCATGACAGCCAGACATAAAATGAGAAAGCGGCAGTCAGTGCTTACTAAACTGTTTTGAGCAGAGATCTTCCTGCCACAGCTGTAAGAAGGCAGAGAAAAGATAGATTTATAAATCATGTACTCTCAGAAATGATGGGATGCAATAATTGAAAATCACCAAGGCCTGTTTTGTGTAACTGGCTTCACCACTACAAAAGCTCACGACAAGCAGGCGTGGCCACAGGTGGCCAAGAGGTTGAACACCATCTCAAACCCCCTTGTACCTCTTAAGGAAACTTTCGCAAAGATGAACAGTTGAGGTTGCCCCAATATTCTGTGATTACAAGGCCAATGAGCCCTTCTTTAGAGAGGGAGTGCAATCTTTTGTGCCTGTTGCTGCACTCCAAGCAAACTGCTACGAGGCAACAATTACTGCAGTTTATATTACAAAGTACAAATCATATAACCTGAATGGTGAATGAGATAAGCTGAGAAACAAATGCAAAATTGTGTTGATTCTACCTTCCAAATATGTAGGACCTGAAATTCCATAGTTCTCCTGTTCTCGGCCATTTATGCCATTTTTCTGGAGGTTCCACCAGTTTTCAATCAAAATTATGGCAGGAGATGGGAGAACCCTGTGGAATTTCAGGGACATAAGACTCCTTGAAAATGGGCTATCTGTAGTCTGTCAACCATGTTAGGAAGATGCTTCTCAAAACATGCAGCACACTTGGACACCTTCTCTGAGGCACCTTTGAATGGCTAAGACAAGTGAACTGCTCTGTGAGCATGCCAAATGCCTGCTTAATGAGCACCCTATGCCTTGCAATCAGTTACTCTGCTTTGCCTTCGTGCATGATTACAGACTGGTGTTATCAGCCACTGTTGTAGTGCACTAGCTAAAACTCCCCAGTAACTGGCCATCCAGTTTTCTGCCCCCGTGTAGAAGTTGTGCGATACTGCATTGTCTCATGATGCAAGCATCATGGCTGCTGCCAAGTAACCTAGCATTATTGAACAAAAATTGTTTATGATTCCAAATTATCTGCACATTTAACCAGTGAAGTTCCTGTAACTGGACACCAAGTTATAGAGGGTAACTTGTGGGGTAGAAGGGAATAGTGGGATTCATGAGTTACCATGGTCTCAAAGAGATGACTTGTTTACCTTAAAAGGAGTTAGAGAGAAATTTCCCAGAATTTTTCATAAATTAGCCTCAGGTTTTTTCCCCACTGTTGTTTTGCCTCTCCCAGGAGATTACTTGATTAGCAGGATAGATCAAGGGTGTTGATGGCTGCACCATGTCTGGATTGTTGGGGCTTGATGGGCAATGGTCTTTACCTGTTGTTCCTTTTGAATGTTAATCCCTTATGGACTGATGGAATCCCAATGGCTACATGGGAGCAATCTATAACTCCATGCACCCTTGGGAGGTTGGCACTTTCATAGAAGATCTGGTGCCTGGCTGTCTGCCCTAACTACTCATTGAAAAATTGGAGGTACAAGTGGGCATGACTGAGAAGAGCCTCGACGACCTTATGGATACAATGCTGTACAAAAGAACAGCTGACTCTCGGCAGGGCCTTTGTGGCAGGCTGGAAGGATTCTGAGGCAGAGAAGATTTTATGAGGCTCTGCCAGGGACACAGAGCCTTGCTGGTGGCAGGCACGGGCACAGATCAGTCCGAGACCTTGTTTTACATTGTTCATTTTTGGGTCCAGGAAGTGGCTCCAATACAGGTAAGTGCCAGCCTTAGTAATCCTGCATGCTTATTAAAATTACTAGTCAATCTTTCATGGCATTCCGCATGGAGAGTCAAGTCCTGTGCCAGTGTTGAAAGTTTTATCTTGATGCTCCCAAAGAATGTCAAAACATTACACCCTAAAACAATGTACTTCAGAAGCTACTACAATAAAATAAATTGCAGGTTTAAAAAAAAAAATGAATAAATTAGAGAGCTTGCGTTGGAACAAACTTTGTTACACCATACAATCGCAATAGGAAAATTGAACCTACAAAAGACACATGTAACAGTGAAAGGGTACAGATGAATATTGCAGCAAAGAGAATACAAAAGGTAGGCACTGCAAGGAATTCAGGGCCAGAGTGATCTCCTGGTCTAGTTTCGATCGCCTAGATGGGTCGGAGAGGAATTCCCCAGATTTTTTTCCCCCAAATTGGTCTACCACCAGACACACTGACCTGTCAGTGCCACCAGACGTCTCACTCCACCCTTCTCAGCAGGGAAGTCAGCTGCCAACCCATTTACCATCCTACCACATTTAAAATGATAGTGAGGGTGGGCGGGACCATGGAAACCGGATGATATCCCTGCCTCCCGCCTCAACTGCTGCCAATCTGATGGAGTAGCAGGCGAGAGATGGCAGCACACCTTACCCAGCAGCAGGCATTCCACTTTTACTATTAGGAGAGGAGCCAGTAGTGGGCATCTCTCCTCTCTTTAGGCCCATTAGAGTCAGCTGGAGATCACATGGGTCTGCAAGAGCCTCTATTTATTAATTTTTAAAACATTAAGGTGTTTCTGTCTCCTATAAAAGACTTCCTGGCCCTCCTTGAAGTGCTATAATGGGTGTCTCGCTGCAGTGTCACTTAATTTTCCTGGGTATCAGCATGGGCTCTCTCTGTGTGGTGGGGATCCTGCCCAAAGCACTAATAACCCCAACCCTGGAAAATGGGTCTGTTTCATGCCGGGGTAAGAACAGCAGGCAGAAGTCCAACCCCACTCCATTGTAGACAGCAACACCTTGTCTGAGGAAAATTCAGACTTTAACCATATTTCTGTGTGATATAATGAGTGCTTAAACTCATTATGTTGTGAAGGTTCCTGCTCTTTAAAAGTTCAATATTTTGCATAGCCACCATGAAGAGAAATCGCTGGGATGAAAGCTCCTAGGGGAAGGGTGTAGGTAAGTAGGGGATCACAGTGGGGTCAAAAGTCATGGGGATTGCAGAGTCAGAGGTAACAGCTGACAATGCGCGTGGGGGGTGGTGGGAGGTTCCAAGGCCTAAGCTGATAGAATAATAGCTGGATTTCAGCCCATCAGGGAAAGGAAACAGGGCAGATAGGTTGATCCTGAAACTGAGCAGCCAGCCACTATACCATTCGGAAAAACAAACCGGGCAGGTGGGATTCAGGTAGGGCCCAGCCCGAAATCAGGTACCTGGTGGTAAGGTGAAATTTGGTAAAGCCATTCCATTTATTGGGTGAAAACCTCCAAAAATCAGAGAAAACAAACAGCAGAGACTTGTACTGCTGCACCACCCAATGTCCTGCGGCTGTAATTATATCATGACAGGTAACCGCTTACATAAAAGGGATTCGCATTATAAATTGTTTACATACACACTCAGATTATAAATGTTTACATAGATAATTTCAATCACAAATGTTCACTATAAAAGGATAATCATAGGAAATAACATAGGAAGTGCATGCCATTTGCAAGACTTAATATATAGATGTCCCTTGTAGAATTTTGTGACTTTGGGCTAGGTCTTGACCACAGTATCCCCTCCCATACAAAATGAGTGCATCGGCAATCTGGAACCTGACCAGCTCACTATTGTTGCAGTTGTTGTTTACAAAAAGAGCTTTTCATTTGCAATTGCATTTCACTCCACGGATTCTTTGGTTTTGCTAAATAGTCAGTCAATTTTGTAAAAAAAATATTTCTGCCAATACTTTGCTTCTTTATTCTTAGCTGCTGCTGCTATTTAAATAGCCTGGATGAGTGCAGCGCCAACAATACTCAAGAAGCTCGACACCATCCAGGCCAGAGCAGCCCGCTTGATTGGCACCCCATCCACCACCTTAAACATTCACTCCCTCCACCACCGGCGTACCGTGGCTGCAGTGTGTACCATCTACAAGATGCACTGCAGCAACTCGCCAAGGCTTCTTCGGCAGCACCTCCCAAACCCACGACCTCTACCACTTAGAAGGACAAGGGCAGCAGGCGCATGGGAAAACCATCACCTGCAAGTTCCCCTCCAAGTTACACACCATCCACCGTTCCTTCATCATCACTGGGTCAAATACCTGTAACTCCCTCCCTAACAGCACTGTGGGAGTACCTTCACCACACGGACTGCAGCGGTTCAAGAAGGCAGCTCACCACCACCTTCTCGAGGGCAATTAGGGATGGGAAATAAATGCTGGCCTTGCCAGCGATGCCCACATCCCATGAACGAATAAAAAAAAATAGCGCCCAATTGTTAAGGCTGGGAGGTCTTTTGGGGGTTCCCATTGTGCTACATGTTTTAGATGAAGAAGATAACTTCATAAGGGGGCAACAAATCCAGGTACAACAACACCGGAGAAGTTTTGTCCACACCCATCACTACCTTGGGGCCCATACTTAGACTCCTGCACATATAACTGGACATGTCAGAGCCAATGTGTCAGTGAGTTGTACTGTTTGCTACAAGATTATCTGCAGACAGCATATGGAACAGGGGCAGCTCTTCCCATGTTACCACAGCATGAAACTTTCTTGCTGCTGGATTCTCCCAAGCTACCACAGGTAACATCTGCCACATCAGTACACACAAGTATCAACCAAATGGTATGTTGTAAGGCCAACACTTTGATTATGTTCTCTGTGGAAAGGGGGTATCATCTGGGCAGGGCACAGAACTTCCAGGTTCTCTTAAGTGCAGGGCATAATAGATGGCACACATGTGGGCATTAGGATTTCTCAGATCATCCCCATGGCCGACAAGAACAGGAAGAGTTTGCACTCAATTAATGTTCAGGTGGTATCTGACCACAGAAATATAATTATACATGGTAATATTAACCAGGAAGTAGCTATGATGCCTTCATTATTTGGCTGGCTACGGTTCCTGCAATTTTTGAAGGAGAAGAAACACTCGAGTACGCGCACGGTAGCACAGTGTTTGTGTTAACGGACGAGTAATCCAGAGGCTTGGACGAACGATCCGGAGTCCAAATTCCACCACGGCAGCTGGGGAATTTAAATTCAGTTAATTAAATAAATCTGGAATAAAAAGTCAGTATCAGTAATGGTGACCATGAAACTACCGGATTGTCGTAAAAACCCATCTGGTTCACTAATGTCCTTTAGGGAAGGAAATCTGCTGTCCTTACCTGGTCTGGCCTATATGTGACCCCAGACCCACGGCAATGTGGTTGACTCTGAACTGCCCTCTGAAATAGCCTAGCAAGCCACTCAGTTGTACCAAACCGCACAAAGAAGTATACAAAGAATAAAACCGGACGGACCACCTAGCATCGACCTAGGCCCCAGAAACGACAAAGGCACACCCAGTCCAGTTGACCCTGCAAAATCCTCCTCACTAACATCTGGGGACTAGTTGGGAGAGCTGTCCCACAGACTAGTCAAATAACAGCCTGACAGCCATACTCACAGAATCATACCTTTCAGCCAACGTCCCAGACTCCTCCATCACCATCCCGGAGTATGTCCTGTCCGACCAGCAGGACAGACCCACCATGGGTGGCGGCACAGTGATATACAGTCAGGAAGGAGTGGCCGTGGGAGTCCTCAACATTGACTTCGGACCCCATGAAGTCTCATGGCATCAGGTTAAACATGGGCAAGGAAACCTCCTGCACTGCCCTCCCTCAGCTGATGAATCAGTACTCCTTCATGTTGAACACCACTTCAAAGAAGCACTGAGGGTAGCAAGGACACAGAATGTATTCTGGATGGGGGACTTCAATTTCTATCACCAAGAGTGGCTCAGTAGCACCACTACTGACTGAGCTGGCAGAGTCCTGAAGGATATAGCTGCCAGTCTGGGCCTGCGGCAGGTGGTGTGAGAACCAACACGGGGGAAAAACCTACTTGACCTCGTCCTCACCAATCTACATGTCGCAGATGCATCTGTCCATGACAGTATTGGTAGCAGTGACCACCACACAGTCCTTGTGGAGACAGAGTCCCGTCTTCACACGGAGGACACGCTCCATCATGTGTGGCACTACCACCGTGCTAAATGGGATAGATTCAGAACAGATCTAGCAGCTTGAAACTGGGCATCCATGAGGCGCTGTGGGCCATCAGCAGCAGCAGAATTGTATTCCACCACAATCTGTAACCTCATAGCCCAGCATATCCCTCACTCTACCATTACCACCAAGCCAGGGTCCCAACCCTGGTTCAATGAGGAGTATAGAGAGCATGCCAGGGGCAGCACCAGGCGTACCTAAAAATGATGTACTAACCTGGTGAAGCTACAACACAGGACTACATACACACTAAACAGCCGAAGCAGCCTGCTATAGGCAGAGCTAAGCGTTCCCACAACCAACGGATCAGATCAAAGCTCTGCAGTCCTGCCACATCCAGTCGTGAATGGTGGTGAACAATTTTTTTTAAAATTCATCCCTGGGATGTGGGCATCACTGGCAAGGCCAGCATTTTATTGCCCATCCCTAATTGCCCTTGAGAAAGCGGTGGAGGTGCCATGAACATTCCCATCCTCAATGATGGTGGAGCCCAGCACGTGTGTGCAAAAGACAAGGCCGAAGCGTTCACAACCATCTTCAGCCAGAAGTGCCGAGTGGATGATCCATATCGGTCTACTCCTGAGCGACTCACCATCACAGAAGCCAGTCTTCAGCCAATTCTATTCACTCCACGTGATATGAAGAAACGGCTGAGCGCACCGGATACAGCAAAGACTATGGGCCCCGATAATATCCCGGCTGTCGTGCTGAAGACTTGTGCTCCAGAACTAGCCGCACCTCTAGCCAAGTTGTTCCAGTACAGCTTCAACACTGGCATCTACCCAACAATGTGGAAAATTGTCCAGGTATGTCCAGTGCACAAAAAGCAGGACAAATCCAATTTGGCCAATTACCGCCCCATCAGTCTACTCTCAATCATCAGCAAAGTGATGGAAGGTGTCGTCGACGGTGCTATCAAGCAGCACTTACTCACCAATAACCTGCTCACTGATGCTCAGTTCAGGCTCCAGACCTCATTACAGCCTTGGTCCAAACATGAATAAAAGAGCTGAATTCCAGAGGTGAGATGAGAGTGACTGCCCTTGACATCAAGTCAGCATTTGACACAATGTGGCATCAAAGAGCCCTAGTAAAACTGAAGTCAATGGGAATCAGGGGGAAAACTCTCCACTGGCTGGAGTCATACCTAGCACAAAGGAAGATGGCAGTGGTTGTTGGAGGCCAATCATTTCAGCCCCAGAGCATCGCTGCAGGAGTTCCTCAGGGCAGTGCTGCAGGAGTTCCTCAGGGCAGTGTCCTAGGCCCAACCATCTTGCCTCCATTATAGGGTCAGAAGTGGAGATGTTCACTGATGATTGCACAGTGTTCAGATAATGAAGCAGTCCGTGCCCTCATGCAGCAAGACCTGGACAACATTCAGGCTTGGGCCGATAAGTGGCAAGTAACATTCGCGTCACATAAGTGCCGGGCAATGACCATCTCCAGCAAGAGTCTAACCACCGCACCTTGACATTCAACGGCACTACCATCGCCAAAATCCTCACCATCAACATCCTGGGGGTCACCATTTACCAGAAACTTAACTGGACCAGCCACATAAATACAGTGGCAACAAGAGCAGGTCAGAGGCTGGGTGTTCTGCGGAGAGTGTCTCACATCCTGACTCCCCAAAGTCTTTCCATCATCCACAGTGCTCAAGTCAGGAGTGTGTGATGGAATACTCTCCACTTGCCTGGATGAGTGCAGCTCCGACAACACTCAAGAAACTCGACACCATCCAGGACAAAGCAGCCCGCTTGAATGGTACCCCATCCACCACCTTAAAATATTCACTCCCTCCACCACAGCTGCAGTGTGTACCATCTACAAGATGCAATGCAGCAATTTGCCAAGGCTTCTTCGACAGCACCTCTCAAATCCGCGACCTCTACAACCTAGAAACACAAGGGCCGCAGGCACATGGGAACACTATTACCTCCAAGTCACACACCATCCTGACTTGAAAATATATCGCCTTTCCTTCATCATCGCTGGGTCAAAATCCTGGAACTCCCTCCCTAACAGCACTGTGGGAGTACCTTCACCACACGGACTGCAGCGTTCAAGGCGACGGCTCTTCACCACTTTCTCAAGGTCAATTAGGGATGGGCAATAAATGCCAGCCTTGCCAGCAATGCCCACACAGCATGAACGAATAAAAAACAAAACTTAGTTCATGGCTCTTAGGAGATCAGGCTGACCTTTACATCCATGGCTGCTGGCCCCACGAAGAAACCCCTAACAACAGAAAAGCACCTCAGGCTACCTCCTTCTTTACCTTTCAGCCATAAAGCTCCTACACCTATGTACCCAACATAATCTATCGATTACAATACGACTTATTTCTGCTAAAACAGTCAAGCTAACTGCTGCTGCACTTTAAGCTCTCCACTGCAAAAATGCAGACAATTAGCGCTACTCAGAATTAAAAAAAGTGGAGGGTTGCACTGAAACATTTAAATGACCCCGCACTTGGGATACTGAATGGGGTCAGCCGCGAACACAAATCCCACATGCCACTGTCCCACGCCCTCAAAGGCGCTACAGAATTTCCACCTTAAATGATAAGAAGACTATATCTGTTTTGACCACGTAAACACATTTTGTAATAAATGATTTTGGTCTATAAAAAGGCAAGTACTTACTTTCAATATGATTTGCTTTCAGTGCAATTAAAAGTGCCCATTCATAATAAAATATCCCATTTTCTTTTAATTCTTGATCAATGTAGTACTGTCCCAGCATAATTAGAACCTGAATAAAATTTTCATCAGAGGCAACATTTTGCAGTTCAGAGAAGAGATGAATGGACTTTAAAAGAAATTGTTCTGAAAGACGATAGGCCTTTGACCAAAGGCAGAGCAAACCAAAATTAGCATTGGTAATAGCTTGGTTAAATTTCTGTCCTGAATCCACAGAGATTGATAGGGCTCTGTGGTAGTTCTTAGCAGCTTCCTTGACATTTCTCATTCTTCTCATGGAGATAGCAACCATATTGTAAACAACACCCTGCTGTACAGGACAACTCTGAACAGAAGGGGACTCCAGTGTTGTGTTTAAAAAGACAATGGCTTTAGCAGGCTGACTATTGAGAATGTGCAACCATGCAAGAGAAATTAGTGCATTGACCATCTCCTCAGTACTAGTGGAGGCTTCTGTGTTAATGGCCATTTTCATGTAATGAACTGCTTTTCCATATATTCCATGCAGTTTATAAATTTCTGACAAGCTGAGGTAAATGGTTTGACTAATGTTGTCCCGTTCAAGGCTGTTTGTTAAAGAAAGTGCCCATTTAAGGTAAGGTGCAACTTGTGTTGGAATCATGGGAGTGACTCTACCCATTCCACAGAGCTTTGAAGCACCTTTCATGACAAAGTTTACACTTTTCAAACAATCCATTAAAGTTCTAGTAGGCTGTAAGCAGGAAAGTTTTGCACAGCTTATGGCAAGGTTTGGCAGACATTGTCGATAATACAGTGATCCAAGAGTAAAATGAAAGTCTAAAGAGGTCCTATTTTCTAACATTATGGTATTTCTCAAAAACTGCAGTCTTTCAACAAAGGGCAATGCATCTTCATACTGTTTAAGATTTATATGAAGTTTAGCTAGAAGAAAGCATGCCCTTGCTTCAGCATGCTTATTTTCTGACAGCACTGCCTTCCTTAAAATGTATTTCAGAACTTCAGCTTCCATATCAGTGGTACAGATGTAGTTTGGGATACCCAAGAGTAAGGCTGCAATCTTCTCAAAAATGGCAGAGCACTTCTCTTTGTTTTTCTGCTTCAAGTATATGGCAACAAGGTTTGTATACACTGCGATTAAGAGAAACAGGTCTGTGAATTGTCCTTTCATTACACACAGGGCCTCTTCAAAATAAACTCTGGCCTGTGAGCACTTCAGCTTCTTGGCACACATTCTGCCCAGTAGAAAACAGATTCTTGTTTGAGCCCATTGCATCTGTCTCTTTCTTGCTGCCTCCCTTGCCACCTCAAGGTAATGGACCACTTCTTCCTCTTCACTATAGCCATAAAAGGTGGTCTTTAGAAAGGAAAAACAGGAATCATACAGATTTTTAAAGTGCTTGCTGTATTCTTCATTATCCAGGAAGACTAATAAAGGATGAAATATTTCAGGATTGTCCAGGTCTCCTGTGTGGCCTATACAGAACCAGGGCTCCTCTGCCTTCTCAGGGACAAGTTCATCCTCTTGGTCACAAGTTACAGAATTCTGTCCAATAGCTTGCCTCCCGTTGCCTGTGATACGGTTTTTCTCTTTTAACCCATTTACAGCTTTATTCAACTTGGCTTTCAACAATTCGATTTCTTGAGTACTTGGAGTTTGTTGCTCTCCTGTGAGGAAGAAATGGTTATTTACCATGAGTAACAGAAGCAAAACTACAGCATTAAAAGCAGAAACCAGCAAATCTATGATTCCAGCCTATTATATAAACACTCTACTATACTGCCGTAGTACAATGAGAAAATTTCAATTACTTTACAGTTTACTTTATTTCTAAAACACAGACGAAAGACATAGAAGTTACATTTACCTGTTGTCAACTATTCAGAATTACCAAATTATTTAACACTTAAAAAAAATTACAAGTAGTGCTACATTGAAACAGAGTCTAGTTTAAGAAAACGTTGTGAGAACTTGTAAAAATACTGGTTTTGCCCCATTTACACCATTCAAAAATGGTCATAGTAGAAATAGGAGGTATCCTTTTCGGCTTTCATTATGGACAGAATATAGGGCAGGATGGTAATGGGTGCAGTATCCTCCACACCCAATATGCGCTCATGGAATGCAACATTTTGCAGTGGAAATGCAGAACTGGAATATTACCTGTTAAAGTGTTTGCACGCAATTCCTTCTGTGCCATTTTAAGAGTCATTAAAATAAATTGCACAAAATATTTTACACAAATGTGTTGATAAGCACTCAACCAGAGGAAATTAAACACCCAAGATATTAATCCAAATTTACTAGCCACACTTCAACTCAGATCAGTTGCATGACACATTCATAGTCTCAGTATCATAGGAACAATTGTATTCTGTACAGCATCTGGTCATCCTTATCAATCATTCAATCAGATCCTAACCAATCATTTCTCCCAACTCTTACTAAAAGCAGTTAAACAACATGACATTAATTGCTTTTACTGGTGGTCTTTTCTACATGTGCATTATTGGGGCGGGGGAAACAAATTCTAATTTTTTTGCCTTGCTTAAACCCCTGGAGTTTTACTCAGTTAACTTTTGAAATCCGGAGAAATATCATATAGCTTTACCTTCTGTTAGGATAAAATTTGGTTTAGGGGATATAAAGGGGTGGGCCTCAATATTTGACCGGTATAATATGTCTGAAAGGTACCATTCAGTCTTGTTAGGCTGGAAAACAAACGCAAAGCACCATGGGATACTTGGCTATATTAACCCTTTTTAAACTAACAAATACATTTAGCTGACCAAAGACATTCTGAAGTGTTGCTTGTGGTTACACGGAGTAACTGTTTAGAAAGAACCTGTTCTTGGAAGAGATAAGAGTACAAAGGCACGATTAATGAATAAGCAGCAATTGAGGCCTTGAAGAGTAGTCAGCAGGCTACATAACTCACTGTGGCTTTGTAGTCATCCAGCCATGTCTCTGCTGAAAAAACCTTCCCATACTGATAACAAGAGTAAGAGATAGCTCAGGAATACAGAAGTTAGAATGAAGCCTCTGCAGTCCATAAGCTTCTTACTGACATATCCAGAGGGTACTCGAGTTCAAAGGACAGGCTTAATAATTGATTGATTAATCATGTAAACCAATGAAGTATCAATATTCTCATGTATACACCCCCATTAGTAATAAGTGGGGGTTGTCTAATAAACTGTATAAACTAAGCTGTATTGCCACTTTTTCCCTTGAGAACGATGTCTCTAGCTAAGGGTAGCTGAGATAGTTCTCCCGTGTGCACTCGTAATAAAACTATTGATCTGGGTAACACCCAAGTCTGTTAGTTCTATTTTACCTTCCAGATTTTCCTCGCTTACAACTTGGTGTCAGAAGTGGGATACCGCCGGACTGCTGATCGATCCTCCACAATGACATACACGGAAGGGTGAGTAGTAATATTCACCCTTAACGTGGAAGTCCGCGAGGCGGATCGGGGTAGCGGTGGTATAAAGAACAGCGAGTGAAGGAGCAACAGGCTTCAGGTGTGGACCAATAGGACGCGTTTTAAGGTATAAATCCGCGCTTGACGTACTAAGCAGGAACAAACAGACCCGAGGAGTTTAGAAACCCGGGTGGGAAAGCGCTAGAGGAAACGGGTTTAGAAACCTAGAATATGGAAATACCGGGTGACGATCCGGAGGGATTCAAGTTAAAGGGTGTTTAGAGTATAAGTGTTTGTCTGGTTAGAGTGTAAGTTTTGTGTCATTGTTCCGATAAAGTATAAGATTGGATCCTTGAGAGTCACGGGGTGATCAACACGGACAAGGGTGGTTGTCTATCTCAAACACCTAGCCTGAGCCCGAATTAAGAGGACGTAGTCCCACGTGACGGCCAGGATCAAGTAGGTGTAGGGAACTATAAACACCACAGGATCGTGATCCCGTGACGAGTGAGTGTGCACAAAATAAAGTATAAGATAAGGAACCGATAAAACACGATGCCTAAAAATAAGCAAGACAAAGAAACTCTCACTGAGACCAGTGATGATTATAGTCCGGAAGGAAGTTTAGAAAGATATCTGTATGAAGAATATAAAAAGGAAATCCCAGGAATGAGGAAAGTGGGCTGGGATCCAAAAGACGATTCCGGTCGACAGTTTAGGTGGTGGCAAGCGCAGGATAAAAAAAAACACAAAAAAGGACCGCAACAATGATCCTATTGGCTTTCAATTGTCGTCTGAAAGATAGAATTAGGGAGAAATCTGTATGGCAAGCACCATTAACTAATGAAGGTCCAAGACCTACGGCCCCCTTATACCCTGATCTGTCCACATTAGAACAACTAGCAACAAACCAAGAGAAAGCGCTTGACCCAACATCCCCTTCCTCGGCGCCACCCCCCCATGGTCCACCAATAAGAACAGAATTTGAAGAGGCACGACAAGCAGACCCAAACGCCAATCCAGCAGTAGCTGCGGTTCCTGCTCGAACCGTGACTACCTATGTGTCCTTCAGCCTCGGCGACAAGTTACAATTGTTAGGTTTGTTGCCTGACTTAAGATCCCGTCAGAGCAACACCGCGTACTGGCAGAAGATGAGGGAACTCCGTAGTTGTTACGAGTTCCACAACAAGGACGTGGCAAGCCTGGTACGTGCAAAAATGCGGGCCAGTGACTGGGGCTGGTTTGGGGGACCAGTGGTCCAATGGAGGATGGTGTGAGGTCATAAACCCCACTGCCGTTGATAGAGAAGCGGGATTTGACGACTTCAAGGCAGAGGTGGACCGACAACTAGGTGATGCCCCCGTTAATTGGGTATTAGTCTATGGGGTCACGCAGAATAAGGGAGAGTCAGCCTTTGAATATGGGGAACGAAAATGGGCGGTGTTCCAAGCCCACGCGGGCGTTGAGAATCCCGAGGTGGGAAACCCCGCCTTCCTGCAAATGTTTAAAGATGGCCTGAGTAAGGCTCATCGGGACGTACTAAAAACAGGACTAGTAACAATGCAAACGTATGATGCCTTAGTAAGGTGGGCAGCAGGGGTGAATAATCAACAAAAGGCAAAAATCGCCGCTCTAACAGAAGGTGACTATCCCGAAAATGAGCCCCATGGATGGGAACTGTTACAATTGTGGACAAAAGGGACACATATCGAGCCCGTCATAAGGTTATCCAGTGTAACAATTGTCAGAAACCTGGACACACACAAGAACAGTGTTGGGCTAAGGGAGGAGGACAGGAAGGCAACGGGCCATGAACTAGATCAAGACGAGACCCAAGAGAGGATGATATGATCGAGATACAGGGCAGGCCCACAGGACAGGAAATGAAGAAGGGAATAGCAGGCCACCTGGGAGTCTCTAATGAGGGAGGACTAAGTGAGAAGGAGTGGGACCAATGAAACAGGCCGGTCCCCGTGGCAAATGGTGATATAGGAACAGACTCTCGGATGTATATTAAGGCAGTGTTAGGGGGCCGGCACTGTAATATGTTAATAGACACCGGAGCGAGTGTTTCCGTCACCGACATCCCCTTGCCCACAACTAAATGGGAACTAACAATGCAAGGGTTAGGAGGAGGAGTGGTAAAAGCTCAACGTAGTGAGACCATATTAGAAGTAAGGGACATGATGATCCCGATTCAAATTTGGGTAACTACACGGGGAAATGCAGGAACCACGGGAACTATATTGGGACTTGATTTGATGCAACAATTAGGAGCATTGGTAGATACAAAGAAAAAAGTCATTTTATGGACTCACAGGTATCATCCTAGCCGGGGTATACTAAGACCCGGTGCAATGGGAGTGTACGTGGGAGCCCTCACACACATGAACATAAATTGGGATAAGCAGGGTGGATGGGGAGTTATATGCAAGCAATATACGTTGTGGACCAGGCACAAACAAGAATGTGAGTTAGTCCAAGTAACCTGAGGTTGTGCCTGGACCAGAGCACCACCCTGTTCGACAGTACCCGATAAAACAAGAAGCGGTAGAAGCTGTTAAAATAATTGTATCAGAATTAGAAAAGCAGGGTATTGTCAGAGGAGCAGTAAGTACCACTAACTCGCCGATGTGGCCAGTTAAGAAACCTGATGGTTCCTACAGGCTAACTATAGATTACACTGCGTTGAATGCAGTTACACCCAAACAGCATCCAATAGTAGCCAGTCCAGCTACTATTCTAAACGGATTAAATAGTGAGCATCGAATTTTTACCGTCTTAGACATCGCTAATGGTTTTTGGCCAATACCATTAGCCCCAGAATCACAGGATAAATTTGCTTTTACAGTACAAGCAGTACACCTGGACTCGGGTTCCACAGGGATTTCACAACAGCCCAAATATTTTTCACCGAGTAATGGCGGGGGTTTTGGCCCCGCTGGACTTGAGTGCTAGTGGAAGTGTAGTCCTGCAGTATGTAGATGACATTTTGATAGCCTCGGGAACAAATGGAGAACATGTACACGCCTAAGTATTAGATATCATTCAAGCAGCAGGGTTGAAAATAAACCCTAAGAAAGCACAGGTTGGACAATTGGAAGTCCATTACCTAGGCTATGTACTGGCACAAGGCACTAAACGCCTACCAGAAGATAGGAAATTGACTATCTTAAATTTACCCCGCCCACAGCATGTTAAAAAAGTTCGGCAGGTTTTGGGACTGTTCAACTACTGCCGTAACTTTATTCTGAACTATTCACGAATAGCAGCTCCGATACAAGATTTGACTAAAGGGGGGAGACCTTCCAGGACACAATTAGGGTAAGGCGAATGGACCCCACAATGTGAAGAAGCTTTTGTCCAGTTAAAGCAAGCCTTCACGTCGGCACCCGCATTGGGATTGCCAGATATGAGGAAACCTTTTCACGTCCATTGCCACAACCATGGGGGCATTACACAGCGGTGGTAACACAGGACCACAGGGATAAGCAAAGACCGGTAGCATACTATTCTACTAAAACAGACCCAGTAGCGGCTGGCTTTAGCCATTGCCTGCAAGCCCTTGATTGCTCAGCATGGGCAATCAGAATCAGTGAACCTATTACTATGATGGGGGAAGTAGTACTACATACTCCCCACACCATCGTAGAGCTGCTAAATACAGGAAGACTGAAAACTCTCTTGGACGGGAGAAGGGCCAAATGGGAAGCAGTATTACTGCCCAAGGATAAATCCGTAAAAGTAGTTAGGGACATTAAGACCAATCCGGCCGAATGGGTGGTCACTGAGGGAGAAGACCACAAGTGTGCGAATACGGAAGAAAATGAAAATGTAGGACGAATTGGGGAAGAACCAATGGAGCAAGTAGATTTAACCCTGTATGTAGATGGGTCAAGGAAAGTAACTGATGGAGTAGCACGTACAGGTTGGGCAGTAGTAAATGGAGACGGGACGGTAGTCCGGAGAGGCAAATTGGCAGGTCACCTATCCACACAAGTGGCAGAATTAGTAGCATTAGCAGAGGCACTAAAATATGCAAAAGGGAAACGGGTGAACATCTACACCGATAGTAGATATGCATTCGGGGTAGTACATGATTATACGGGACCCTGGAGTAGAAGGGGTTACATGACCTCTGGAGGAGATACCATCCAGAATGAAGCAATAGTACAAACGTTAGTAGAAGCCCCCGAGGCACCTACTGCAGCCTCCGTAATTAAAATCAAAGCGCACCAGAAGATAGCAAATAAGGAGCAGCAGGGGAATGCATGGGCGGATGCAGCGACACGAGCCGCCGCAGAACAGGAGGATGAGGAAACACCCCTATGTTATAAAGAAATATGTCAATGTGACAAATGTCCAATGGCCACCTGCACCCCCATAGATGAGGTTAATTTGTATCAGCTGCACCAAGACACCTGAGGAAGAAAAGCAAGGGTGGAGAGCAAAAGGGGGTAAAGAAAGTTATATAGATGGACTGTGGCAGAACCATGGGAAAGTTATCGCCCCCAGATGTATACAGGAAACCCTTTTGCGACTGTACCATGGCATTGTTCACACAAGCTCCAAAACCATGCAGCACATGATAGAACGATGCTGGTGGTGGCAAGGACTGAATAATGCCATTGAGAAACATTGCCACGACTTTATGGTATGTGCGCAGTGTAACCCAGGAGGAACCATTAAAATAAAAATGCGCCATCAACCATGGCCAAAGGGACCATGGGAGAATCTGCAGATTGATTTTACAGGACCATTGACTCAATCACAAGGGAAGAAGTATTGCCTTGTAATCATTGATCAGTTTACTAGGTGGGTGGAAGCCTTTGCTACCCGAGATTGTTCCGCAGGGACAGTAGCGTGGATCCTGGCGGAGGTCATACCTAGATGGGGGGTACCCTTACAAATGGATTCCGACCAAGGAACGCACTTCACGGGCAAAATAATGAAGGATATGTGTAAACTAATGGAAATTAAACAAAAGTTCCACATACCCTATCGTCCGCAAAGTTCGGGCATGGTGGAACGCATGAACCGTACATTAAAGCATGCTCTGATTAAAGCAATCCAAGAAACAGGGAAAGGATGGGCAGCCGTACTTTATCTCAATGAAGTTAAGAGCTACCCCGAACCGTACAATGGGGTTAACCCCATACGAGCTCATGACTGGGAGAGCTATGCAGCTCCCAGCTGATGTAATTACAGGAGGGACGGATGTAGGACCTGTCAGGGAGAAAGTCCGAAACTACGTTAAACAGTTATGTGAACACCTGCACGATTTAAAGGGCGAAGTACGAGATCGACAGATCATTAAAGATCTCGAGGGAGAAACCCGACAAGCCAAGATTAAATTACCAGAGATAGGGGATAGGGTTATGGTTAAAATAATACCAGCCAAACCCGGGCTGGCGCCCCGGTGGACAGGGCCACATCAAGTGGTAATGTTAAGTGATACTTGTGCATGTGTGGACACTAAGCAGGGACCGCGATGGAAACACTGGTCCCAAATGAAGCCACATGCTGCCGCCACTAAGGACCATCCCTTTGTTTCCGCCTATAGGTGCTTCGCCTACTGGAGTAACCCAGGAAACGGGGACACCTTGTGGCAATCTACATTGTAAACAACGAAATGGGCGGGATATGGGCACTCCTCCTCCTGGGAGGTTTGTGTGCTGGAGCCATAGCAAAGAATCCAGCGAAAACCAGGAGATGCGAGTTCCCCGCACATTCGATTAACGGTAGTAGTACTGCAGGGTGTGTATGTATAGTCACGCACCCTAAGTGTGTGGATAACTCCTCCGAACAGTCATTATGGGAGCATAACACAGATCGAGCAACACTTATATGCGGGACACGGGAAAACAACAAAGTATGCAAACAATTGACGTATCAGGACGTAGGGCACCGCTGGGCTAACAATCAGGGGTGTTATTGCCAAATGACTATCCGGCCTTTTAAACGATGCCCCCTGGTGTACCCACAACCCTCACCTCCGAAAGGGGTATATGGATTACTGTGTAGGTTCTGGATACAATCAGGAGGCCAGTGCTCCGACCGGAGTACCATAATCACCCAAGAAAGGCAAGGCCAGAATATAACAATATGTTGCTCAGGGACGCGACGCGCAACATGTGTTAGTACGACCACGGGGGGAAGCCTCACTTGCGTGGGGGAAGGGATGTCAACGTGTACCCAGACGTACACAATACGGCAGCCTCAATCAAGCCTATAACTCCCTCACCGACTGCCTTTCGACCCTTGGCCTGCCCAACACAAACACCGGGCCCTACCAGTGGATTGGTTAAAAACCTCACTGAAAATGTATTGTATGATAATGTGCAACATGAGCTTGTACCGGTAGTGCTAGATTTGACAGATACGGCCTTACCTACGTGGTGTTCTAAGAAAACTCAACAATTATATCAACACCTTCTAACTCAAGTGTTAAAATAAGGCACGACATGGAGTGGTGGTGGGCACAGTAAAAGAGATAAACAAATATGGAGACGTAAAAGGTCTGTGATAAATGACACAGCAACTGTCTTTAATATGCATGATGCGGAGATGCCGGTGTTGGACTGGGGTGGACAAAAGTGAGAAGTCGCACAACACCAGGTTATAGTCCAACAGCTTTATTTGAAATCACAAGCTTTCGGAGCGCTGCTCCTTCGTCAGGTGAAGTCTTTAATGTGGGTACCTCAGTTGTTAATACTATTGATTTGGCGACACTGGATCAAAAGGTTAGAAGCCTAGGGTCTCGCATTAAAGCTGTATTACAAAAAACAAAATGAGAATACGGATAAGGAATTATCTGAAGATCAAACGTTGACCATACATTTGCAAAGGATAGCTACAGTGCTAGAAACACACACCCAAACCATTAATAAAGGAAGAATACAACACATCTCAGCAGGCAGCTGCTAATGACATATGTAGCACATATGGTAACTGGATTGTGGAACAAACCAGAGAAAACCTGGCCCAGATACAGGCAGGGGAAGTACCCTTCTGGATAACGAATCAACAATTGAGGGCGAACCTGACCGGTGGGCACAAGGGGGACGGTACCTCTAAACGGATGTTGGCAGGCAGGAGCTTGACGGCTTGCCAATTGAGAGCAATGGTTCGGGTGTACCCCACACAAGTCGAGTGTAAACCTGACGGGGGGGGGGGCTCCTAGGGTTGGTATTGGTAATACCGGCGATGGCACCCGAAGCCCAAGGACGAGAGGTGTACCGAATCCAGAATATTGGGGTAGTGAAGGACAGAATGCACATATCCCATCACAATATGTTACCATATGCTGTAAACATTAAAGGAAATTTGGCTGGAACAAAATTGGAGGGATGTGTTACTAGACATGCTATCACTGTATGTCCACATAGTATTGGACACAGTCTAGAAGCACAGTGTGGGTTTAACAATACTGGTACCAATCAGGATATTAACTGTACCATGGAGGCCCTAGAGGCGGATTTAAAACCCACTCAAGTGACATATGTCAGAAAGGGTGAATATTGTGTTACAACTAATTTGAAAATGTTTAAATATGCCAATCTAACTTGTGATATTCCAAGTCCAGAGTTCGGCTTCACTCCTGAAATCCCGGTACGGATTGGACACGAGGAATTGGTGGAGATACATCAGCATAACCTCACCACCTTACAAGTTTCTGAAGATATCAAGAAAGACTTAAAGGACTATCAGAACACATTTGGGTATCCGATACCCCCGTTGCCTGAACACTTGAAAGTACTGCGAATGGAGAGACGCCTCTCCCAGAAGGTTTATTATAACCTACAACAGAGCAATAAAAACATTCAGTATGACATTGACCAAATTAAAGTCACCACTTGGTGGGATGACCTCTGGAGTTGGGGACTGAATATACAGATCCATCCTTGGATTAGATTACTCTCACATGTATTAGTAGTAGTGCAGTTTGTTGTAATGTGCTTCTTGATTTTCATAGCCTGTAATAAATGTCATAGGCAGAGGATGAAAAGGTTGGCAAAGGCAGTAAAACAGAGCCCGGGTGAGAATGTCCTCAGTGTCTCTTTGATCTCAACAAAGAACACGTCTGAGTGGTACCGGGAGGAGTATCTAACGGGATATGGTGCCTATAGAAGGGGAGACAATCATAGTTTGATAGGACTATCAGATGTTCTGCCTCTCTTCCACCTGGACTGGTGGCCACCATGAAGGGAACCTGGTTAGATGAGGTACAGCATCTTGCATATGTAAATATCCAGGGGATGCCTAGGCGCTTGCGAGAGGGCAACACCAAGCGGGGCATACCTATGGGCAACCATGGGTGACGGATAAGGGTTGGCTACCTTGGGCTTAGCCAAGGGCCAAAAGAGGGGATTGTTAGGATAAAATTTGGTTTAGGGGATAGGCCTCAATATTTGACCAGTATAATATGTCTGAAAGGTACCATTCAGTCTTGTTAGGCTGGAAAACAAACGCAAAGCACCATGGGATACTTGGCTATATTAACCCTTTTTAAACTAACATAAATAAATTGAGCTGACCAAAGACATTCTGAAGTGTTGCTTGTGGTTACACTGAGTAACTATTTAGAAATAACCTGTTCTTGGAAGAGATAAGAGTACAAAGGCACGATGAATGAATAAGCAGCAATTGAGGCCTTGAAGAGTAGTCAGCAGGCTACATAACTCACTGTGGCTTTGTAGTCATCCAGCCATGTCTCTGCTGAAAAAACCTTCCCATACTGATAACAAGAGTAAGAGATAGCTCAGGAATACAGAAGTTAGAATGAAACCTCTGCAGTCCATAAGCTTTTTACTGACATATTCAGAGGGTACTCGAGTTCAAAGGACAGGCCTAATAGTTGATTGATTAATCATGTAAACCAATGAAGTATCAATATTCTCATGTATACACCCCCATTAGTAATAAGTGGGGGTTGTCTAATAAACTGTATAAACTAAGCTGTATTGCCACTTTTTCCCTTGAGAACGATGTCTCTAGCTAAGGGTAGCTGAGATAGTTCTCCCGTGTGCACTCGTAATAAAACTGTTGATATGGGTAACACCTGAGTCTGTTAGTTCTATTTTACCTTCCAGATTTTCCTCGCTTACACCTTCTTTGAGATGTACTTGTGGTTAATCACCTCTCTCAAGTGACCAAGTAGTCTAGGTGGAGCCAAAGCCTGCTCCATTTTGCTGAACACTACAGTTTTAGTAAATAACCCACATAAAACTTCACTACCCACAACTCTCAGTCAGTCAAGATCTGGATCGTGTTCTCATTTTCTTTTCCTCAATGAAAACAAGTTCGGCTCTGCAAGTCTCTCCCTGAAGGTAGGGTATTCAAATGTGACCTTCCTAGTGAGTTATATAAAGTTGAAATTACCTGTTTAATTATGTTGTCAAAATCAGTGTCAGTATGTGATTAACCTTTCTAATAACAGCTTCCCATTAACTGGAAACTTTCCTTTTCGACTTTTGCTAAAAGATATCCATTCATTAAGTATCAATTACAAACTCAAAGCAGTTTAAATCAAAGCAGTGTACCTCACTTAATAGACACAATACAGCACCTTTATTTCAAAGTAAGACTATACTGTGCCTTGTTCTGGCTACATTGAGAGTACTGCACACAGTTCTTGGTACATAAGCGCCTTTGGACGTTTTACTACATTAAAGGCGCTGTATGAATGCAAGTTTCTGTTGTTGTTGTAGTTCTGGTCTCCATAACATGTGGTGGCAATTCAGCCCTACAGGCAGTGCAGAGATGAGCAATGAGGCAAATCCCTGTCAGAGGGAAGAGTTATGAGAAACAATTTAATAAGCTCAGGTTCTTCAGCTTCGAAAAGAGATGTCTCGAAGCGGATCTTAAAGAAGCATATAAAATACTTAATGAGATAGAGAAAGTAAACTGGAAACAATACTTCCAGATATGCCAGGAAAGCAGGACAAAAGCTACTGGTCCAGGGTCAAGCAGCAAATTTAGAACTGGCTTTCTTTATGCAGAATGCTCTGGCACATACTAGAAAATTTGGAGAGAGAGTAATCAGCAACTGGAACGTATTGCTCGGAAGAGTGGTTAAAGCCAGGACACTGGAATCATTAAAGAAGCAGTTAAAAGCTGTATGGGAAGATGGTAAGGTTGCTATTCTGGAAGGATGCGATCAAAAGGACATGAGGGCCTTCTTCATCCAAACCTATCTTGCAATCTTGTGCAATAAAAAATAAGGCACACTTGAACAAAACAACTTCTTAAGTTGTTTGATGATCATTTTGGAACGCATGCAAATACAAATGTGACAAACATTTTGATTAAGTGACTAGCAGAAGGATGTTGCATGGTTATATTTTTTACACAAGATAAACTTAAGTTACTTACTGTATTGTGTATAGAGTAAAAAGCTAAAATGGTTCTGTAATTTTATGGATGCAAGAAAATCTGAAAGTCAATGATCCCACATGAATAAATGATATCCCTTATAATATAAATTAGTGATCAATTTACATTAAATAGTTTCTTATTTTATTACCTTTTTCATCCTCCTGTTGTGAATTCAATGGTCCCAGTTTATCTGGATATAAAAATAATATAATACAATCGTGAGTGAAGCACACACTTTAGTCTGATAAATGAATGCAAAGCAGGTTAAGTATCACAGATTTAATTAACAGTATATGCTTTTAAAATGAAGGAAAACAAAAAAAGAAGCACCCCAAAAGGGTGGTTGAGAATACCTTAATACTGTATCTTGCATCTTTCCCAATCAAACATATTTTATATAACAGTGAAAAAGATATATTTAGGATTATATCTAATATTTCTATTTAAAGGGATGCTATTGTAATTGTCTGTTGGGTTGGAGTCAAGTTGGAACTGCCAGAAACAACCAGCTTGAAAAACTGCCCTGCTGGTGGATCTGTTAGTTTTGCACCACAGCAGATATTATAGCCTCTGCAGAGTGAACCTTCACAACTAGTTTTTGACTTTAGCTTTAAATGTAAAATCCAAAATTGAAAGAGAATTGATCTGTCAGATGTGAGCGCTCATTATTCAACACTCCAGTTCAAAGGTGAGCTAGATTGGTTAAAGACAATAGTAGAGGTCCAGAATGGATTAATAGGTATTGACCAGAAAGACTGGTAATCAATCACATAGTGAAGTATATACGGTCTGCGGTGAAGCAAGTTGGGTGAATGGATGGGGTAAACTGGAGAAAAGCAGCACACACTGTACTATGTGGGGCCAGGGCACTACTGAATGAAGAAACACCAATGTGTAATTTGGTTTGGAAAGAGAAGGGTCTCTGGTAGATTGGGGGACTGAAGCCAGTGAACAGCCTGGCGTTTTTGGAAATTTCAAGTAAAATACAGCCACGTCCATAATTATGAAGGAGTTAGAATTTCTTGTAGCTCATCATTGGCAAGACGGAAGCCATCCTATTCGGTTTCCACCAGAAACGCCACTCTAGCTCCTAAACCCATCTTCTCCCAGGTACCCCCTCAAACTCAGCTAGACAATATACAACCTGAAATGAGCTTTAAACTCCACATCCAGTTTCATCAACAAAGCGGACTACTTCCCTGTCCAAAATATCACCAGTGCCCAGCTTAACTCACCACCATTGCTGCTGAAACCCTTATCCATGTCTTTATCACCTTTTCCAATGCACTCCTCACTGGCCTCCTGCATATCACATTATATAAACTCCACCTCATCCTAACCCACACAAAATCCCACTCACCAATCATGCCAATCCTTGGCTCCCCATCATACACAGAGATTTGAAAATCATCTTCCTGGTCTTTACATCCCTCCATGACCCTGTCCCCGTTCGACCTTTGCAACCTCCCCCAGACCTACATTCCTCCCTGCAGCCTCCATTTTTCCAACTCAGGTTCACCTTTGCTCTCCCAACTCTGATCCGCTGCAGCTTCCCCCCTCTCCCCTCCGTCTACTCTACCATTGGTGGCAGAGGCTTGAGCTTTCTTGCCTCCACACTCGAACTCTCTCTCTAAACCCTTTCTACATCTCTCCCCACCTTTTAAAAGCCTCCTTAAAACCCATCTCTTCATCTGTACTTTGTCACCTTTCCTAATCCTACTCCTATTTGGATCCAAAGCCCAACAATAACAACTTGTATTTATACACGTCCTTTTAGTTATTGTTGACCAGAGTTACACCTACATCCTGCAGGTATATTCAGTATATTCATGCCTTTGGGGCCTGGTAGGCCTGGACCTTATTGTGTTTCAGCAAGTACCATTTGAAGGAATGGTGGATGGACTAATAAGGTAGAGTATCAGACAAAAACAAAACTTCAGAGAAGACGAGGAGTTTGGAAACAAAGCTTTTGGGTAACAAGACTGTTAAGGAGTGTGTATGTTGTAAGATGAAGATTACACACATTATTCTGTCATACTCAATATCCAACAGAAATAACGTGCCTTATCGTGGGAGAAATTTTAAAAAGTCCAGCTACTAAATTGGCCACAAATAGTGATATATATGATACAATTGTAGAAAAATGTGAGAACTTAAAAACAAATTAAAATTGGTCTAAAACATTCATGTTAGGTAAAGAATGAATGTCAGTTCAGCAAAAGAAAAGCACCGAGTTCCTGAATGTCTAACTGAAAAACAATCAGAATACAACATCTGCCTTTCAGAAGCCGAAGACAGCTGTAACAAGATACATAAAGTAGTCAGGGAGCAGCCTGATATAAAGGGAGTAGGAATAGGTAGGAGCCTTAGGAAGGAGGACAAAAAAAAGTACAAAATTGCACTTTGACAAAAACTCCAAAATATATGTTTCTTATGGAAGTAGAATCTATTATTAGGGACGTGGTAACAGGGCACTTAGAAAATCATAATACGATTGGGCAGAGTCAACACGGATTTATGAAAAGGAAATCGGGTTTGACAAATCTGTTAGTTTTTTTTGAGGTTGCAACTAGCAGAATAGATAAGGGGGAACCAGTGCATGTGGTGTATTTGGATTTCCAAAAATAATTCTATAAGGTGCAACGCAAGAGGTTATTATACAAAATTAGGGCTGATGGGACTGGGGGTAATATATTAGCATGGACTGAGGATTGGTTAACGGACAGAAAACAGAGATTAGGAATAAACGGGTCATTTTCGGGTTGGCAGGCTGTAACTAGTGGGGTAATGCAAGGATCAGGGCCTCAGCTATTTAGAATCTATATCAATGACTTAGATGAGGGGACCGAGTATAATGTTCCAAGTTTGCTGACGATACAAAACTAGGTGGGAAAGTAAGTTGTGAGGAGGACGCAAAGAGGCTGCAAAGTTTTTTATATATATATATATATATTTATTAAGTGAGTGGGCAAGAAGGTGATAGATGGAATATAATGTGGAGGAAAAATAAAAAAGCAGAATGTATTTTAAATGGCGAGAGATTGGGAAATGTTGGTATTCAGAGGGACCTGGGTGACCTTGTACACAACTCACTGAAAGTTAACAGGTAGGTACAGCAAGCAATTAGGAAAGCAAATGGTATGCTAGCTTTTATTACAAAAGGATTGGAGTGCAAGATCCAAAGATGTCTTACTGCAATTATATAGGGCCTTGGTGAAACCACACCTGGAGAACTGTGTACAGTTTTGGTCTCCTTACCCAAGGAAGGATATACTTGCCTTAGTGGGAGTGCAACGAAGGTTCACTAGACTGATGCCTGGGATGGGGGATTGCCCTATGAGGAGAGATTGAGTAGACTAGGCCTATATTCTCTGGAGTTTAAGCAGGAGAGTAATCTCATTAAAACATATAAAATTCTTAAGGGGCTTGTCCCCTGGCTGGGGAGTCTAGAACCAGGGGTCACAGTCTCAGAATAAGGGGCCGGCCATTTAGGACTGAGATGAGGAGAAATTTCTACACTCAGAGGGTTGTGAATCTTTGAAATTCTCTACCCCAGAGGGCTGTGGATGCTCAGTTGTTGAGTATATTCAAGGCTGAGATCGTAGATTTTTGGCTATTAAGGGAATCAAGGGATATGGGGATAGTGGGGGAAGGTGGAATTGAAGTAGAAGACCAGCCATGATCTTATTGAATGGCGGAGCAGGCTCGAAGGGCCCACCCCTGCTCCTGTTGCTTATGTTCTTAAGTCTTGGTACAAAAAGGTTATAGGGCAAATCAAAAACATGGCAAAGAGGCTTAAAGGAGAAAAGATGAAATTTGTGAGATTTACAGTGATTTCACAAAGGTGATTATAGTTAATGTACAAGCTACTCCCACTGAACAATGCCTTCTGGTAGCACTTGTTATCTCCTACAATAAACACTAAATCCTAGTTCATATTACTGCTTATGTAACAGCATGTTTCCCTATTAGCAACAGTAACTGTGCTTCAAAAGTAATCCATTGGCTGTGAAGTGCTTTGGGACATCTTGAGAGTGTGATAAGGTGATTTTTTTATAATTTACTCTTAGGATGTGGGCAACAATGGTAAGGCAGCGTTCAGCACCTATCCTAAGTCACCTTTAGGGCATTAAGAGGCAACAACATAGTGTAGGACTGGAGTCACATGTAGGCCAGACTGGGTAAGGTTGGCAGGTTCCTTACCCTCAAAGACATGAGTGAGTCGGTCGGATTTTTTAATACAAATTCCGCAACTTTCATGGTGCTAGCCCACAAATTTTGTAAAAATTCATTCATGGGATGTGGGCGTCGCTGGCAAGGCCAGCATTTATGCCCATCCCTAGTTGCCCTTGAGAAGGTGATGGTGAGCCGCCTTTTTGAACCGCTGCAGTCCGTGTGGTGAAGGTACTCCCACAGTGCTGTTAGGGAGGGAGTTCCAGGATTTTGACCCAGCGACGATGAAGGAACGGCGATATACTTCCAAGTCAGGATGATGTGTGACTTGGAGGGGAACTTGGAGGTGGTGGTGTTCCCATGCGCCTGCTGCCCTTGTCCTTCTAGGTGGAAGAGGTCACGGGTTTGGGAGGTGCTGCCGAAGAAGCCTTGGCGAGTTGCTGCAGTGCATCTTGTAGATGGTACACACTGCAGCCACGGTACGCCGGTGGTGGAGGGAGTGAATGTTTAAGGTAGTGGATGGGGTGCCAATCAAGCGGGCTGCTCTGGCCTGGATGGTGTCGATCTTCTTGAGTGTTGTTGGAGCTGCACTCATCCAGGCAAGTGGAGAGTATTCCATCACACTCCGAACTTGTGCCTTGTAGATGGTGGAAAGGCTTTGGGGAGTCAGGAGGTGAGATACTCACCTCAGAATACCCAGCCTCTGACCTGCTCTTGTTGCCACTGTATTTATGTGGCTGGTCTAGTTAAGTTTCTGGTCAAGGTGACCCCCAGGATATTTATGGTGGGGGATTCGGCGATAGTAATACCGTTGAATGTCAAGGGGTGGTGGTTAGATGCTCACTTGTTGGAGATAGTCATTGCCTGGCACTTGTGTGGTGCAAATGTTACCTGCCACTTATCAGCTGAAGCCTGAATGTCGTCCAGATCTTGCTGCACATGGGCATGGACTGCTTCATTATCTGAGGAGTTGCAAAAGGCACTGAACACTGTGCAGTCATCAGCAAACATCCCCATTTCTGACCTAGAGGGAAGGTCATTGGTGAAGCAGCTGAAGATGGTTGGGCCTAGGGCACTGCCCTGAGGAACTCCTGCAGCAATATCCTGGGGCTGTGATGATTAACCTCCAACCACCACAACCATCTTCCTTTGTGCTGGGTATGACTCCAGCCAGTGGAGAGTTTGCCCCCCGATTCCCATAGAGTCATAGAGTTATACAGCACAGAAAGAGGCCGTTCGGCCCATCGTGTCCGCGCCGGCCATCAAGCCCTGTCTATTCTAATCCCATTTTCCAGCACTTGGTCCGTAGCCTTGTATGCTATGGCGTTTCAAGTGCTCATCTAAATGCTTCTTGAATGTTGAGGGTTCCTGCCTCTACCACCCTTTCAGGCAGTGAGTTCCAGATTCCAACCACCCTCTGGGTGAAAAAGTTTTTCCTCAAATCCCCTCAACCTTCTGCCCCTTACCTTGAAACTATGCCCCCTGGTTATTGACCCCTCTACTAAGGGGAAAAGTTTCTTTCTATCTACCCTATCTATGCCCCTCATAATTTTGTACACCTCAATCAGGTCCCCCCTCAGCCTTCTCTGCTCTAAGGAAAACAACCCCAGCCTGTCCAGTCTCTCCTCATAGCTGAAGCGCTCCAGCCCAGGTAACACCCTGGTGAATCTCCTCTGCACCCTCTCCAATGCAATCACATCCTTCCAAAAGTGTGGCGACCAGAACAGCACATAGTATTCCAGCTGTGGCCTAACTAGAGTTTTGTACAGCTCCATCATAACCTCCCTGCTCTTATATTCTATGCCTCGGCTAATGAAGGCAAGTATCCCTTTTTAACCGCCTTATCTACCTGTCCTGCTGCTTTCAGGGATCTATGTACATGCACACCAAGGTCCCTCTGATCCTCTGTCCTACCATTCATTGTCTTGCCTTGTTCGTCCTCCCAAAATGCATCACCTCACACTTTTCAGGGTTAATTTACATTTGCCACTGTTCTGCCCATCTAACCAACCCGTCTATATCGTCCTGTAGCCTGAGGTTTCCCTCCTCGCTATTTACCACTCCACCAATTTTCGTGTCATCTGCGAACTTACTGATCATACCTCCTACATTAATATCTAAATCATTAATGTACACTACAAACAGCAAGGGACCCAGCACCGATCCCTGCGGTACACCACTGGACACAGGCTTCCAGTCACAAAAACAACCTTCGACCATCACCCTCTGCCGCCTGCCACTTCAGTTTTACGAGGGCTCCTTGATGCCAGACTCGGTCAAATGCTGCCTTGATGTCAAGGGCAGTCACTTTCACCTCACCTCCGGAATTCAGCTCTTTTGTCCATGTTTGGACCAAGGCTGTAATGAGATCTGGAGCCGAGTGGTCCGGGCGGAACCCAAACTGGGCATCAGTGAGCAGGTTATTGGTGAGTAAGTGCCGCTTGATAGCACTGTCGACGACACCTTCCATCACTTTGCTGATGATTGAGAGTAGACTGACGGGGTGGTAATTGGCCGGATTGGATTTGTCCTGCTTTTTGTGGACAGGACATACCTGGACAGTTTTCCACATTGTTGGATAGATGCCAGTGTTATAGCTGTACAGGAACAGCTTGGCTAGTTCTGGAGCACAAGTCTTCAGCATGACAGCCGGGATGTTGTCGGGGCCCATAGCCTTTGCTGTATCCAGTGCGCTCAGCCATTTCTTGATATCACGTGGAGTGAATCAAATTGGCTGAAGATTGGCTTCTGTGATGGTGGGGACCTCAGGAGGAGGCCGATATGGCTCATCCACTCGGCACTTCTGGTTGAAGATGGTTGCAAATGCTTCAGCTTTGTCTTTTGCACTCACGTGCTGGGCTCCACCATCATTGAGGATGGGGATATTCATGGAGCCTCCTCCTCCCCCCGTTACTGGTTTAATGGTCCACCACCATTCACGACTGGATGTGGCAGGACTGCAGAGTATTGATCTGATCCGTTGATTGTGGGATCGCTTAGCTCTGTCTATAGCATGCTGCTTCCGTTTTTTAGCATGAATGTAGTCCTGTGTTGCAGCTTCCCCAGGTTGGTACTGCATTTTTAGGTATGCCTGGTGCTGCTCCTGGCATGCTCTTCTACACTCCCTATTGAACCAGGGTTGGCCCCCTGACTTGATGGTAATAGTAGAGTGAGGGATATGCCAGGCCATGAGGTTACAGATTGTGGTGGAATACAATTCTGCTGCTGCTGATGGCCCACAGTGCCTCATGGATGCCCAGTTTTGAGCTGCTAGATCTGTTCTGAATCTATCCCATTTGGCACGGTGGTAGTGCCACACAACACAATGGAGGGTGTCCTCAGTGTGAAGACGAGACTTCGTCTCCACAATGACTGTGCAGTGGTCATGGACAGATGCATCTGTGACAGGTATATTGATGAGGACGAGGTCAAGTAGGTTTTTCCCCCTCGTGTTGGTTCTCTCACCACCTGTCGCAGGCCCAGACTGGCAGCAATGTCCTTCAGGACTCGGCCAGCTCGGTTAGTAGTGGTGCTACCGAGCCACCCTTGGTGATGGCCATTCAAGTCCCCCACCCAGAGTACATTCTGTGCCCTTGCTACTCTCAGTGCTTCTTCCAAGTGGTGTTCAACATGGAGGAGTACTGATTCATCAGCTGAGGGAGGTGGTAATCAGCAGGAGGTTTCCTTGCCCATGCTTGATCTGAAGCCATGAGACTTCATGGGGTCCGGAGTCAATGCTGAGGACTCCCAGGGCCACTCTTTCCCGACTGTATACCACTGTGCCGCCACCCCTGGTGGGACTGTCCTGCCAGTGGGACAGGACATACCCAGGGATGGTGATGGAGGAATTTGGGACATTGGCTGAAAGGTATGATTCTGTGAGTATGACTATGTCAGGCTGTTGCTTGACTAGTCTGTGGGACAGCTCTCCCAATCTTGGCACAAGATGTTGGCGAGGAGGACTTTGCAGGGTTGACTGGGCTGGGTGTGCCGTTATCGTGTCCGTAGCTCGTGCCGAGGTCGATGCTGGGTGTTCCGTCTGGTTTTATTCTTGTTGTTTTTCATGGCAGTTTTTTACAACTGAGTGGCTTGCTAGGCCATTTCAGAGGGCAGTTAAGAGTCAACCACATTGCTGTGGGTCTGCAGTCACATATAGGCCAGACTAGGTAAGGATGGCGGATTTCCTTCCATAAAAAGGACATTAGTGAACCAGATGGGTTTTTACGACAATCCGATAGTTTCATGGTCACCATTACGGATACTAGCTTTTTATTCCAGATTTATTTAATTAACTGAATTTAAATTCCCCAACTGCCCTGGTGGGATTTGAACTCACGTCTCTCGGATCATTAGTCCAGGCCTCGGGATTACTAGACTAGTAACATAACCACTATGCTACCGTTCCCGTCATTACCATAATTACCAAATTTATTGAATTCAATATTACAACTTGTCATGGTGGGATTTAAACTCATGACTTCGGAGTTGCTAGTCCAGTCTCATAACCACAAGGCTACCATACTCTACTTAAATGCTAGCTCATTAAAGTTTGTTTCTATTGTAGTCCTCACTCACCCATTCGATAGACCGTACTGATATCAGTCTGTGTCATTTGCTTGAGCAACTTCATGGAATCTTCTTCACTGAACTTTTCCTGCTCCACAAAGAAGTATTTTTCTGCTTCATCAATGAACAGCAGATCATTTGCCCTACGGACAAATCAAAATTCTTTGGTAACAGTGCGACATTCTGTAACTGGTCACTAGGAGGTGTAAGAGATTACTGCTGGGCTGGGTGAACATACTTCCAATATGCTCTCCCAGTGGGGAATCCCCTGGCCTCTGCTTACTATTTTCCACGAATGCCAGCATTGAAACTGTAAGCACATGGGCACAGTGGCTTTAACTCCACGTCCTACCAGTCTGTGACATGGCACATTGGAGCTGACAACACTGTGCACAAACATGCTGCTATGCACTATGTGTGGATTGTTTTCAAGCTTTGAAATATCAGAGTTAGATAGAGCACACTTGTTTTGACATGGGTCAGTGAGCGTCAGCAGTCTACTTACAATGGAATGGTAGATCATTACCTACACTTATTATATACTCTGTTCTTTGCAGCCATCAATTTTGCAGAATACTGTAACATACACATACAAAGAGGGTGCTGCACCAATTTTGGTTCTTAACTGTTAGAATTACAAAATAATTGCAAATATATGTGTATAATTAGGGGCTTTAAAATAGCAGTGATATGGAGTGCTAAAGCGGAGATATATGCACAGCTTCCCTGTGGTGATGTGGAGGGCATCATGCTAGTGCAATGTGCTCGAATGCCAACATGTTGTATAATTGAGTAGCAGACTTTAATTCACTGCTGTAAACTTCCCATGTCCAATTTTTGATTTTAACCTTGTAGTTAGAGGGAGATAATAATTGCAGGCTAAGCACTTCTCCATAAGGGATTGACAAGTTTAATATTGCATCCAAGAGTTGCAGAGTTACAGTGGTCCTGTATTGTAAATATTACAGCACTGAAGTCTCAAGCAGAAGGTCACAAGTTTTTGCAGTTTTGAAATGTTGCAAAGTAGGGAAAAACTAATTAAAAAGTCATCTAATTTTACTTAAATTTTGTCTTCTAGCAGCCAATCATGTAACTTCCTTGCTGGAAGCTATGAGGACATTCATAGTCCAGACTACCTCTCCATCCTGGCTGAATCATGGGGACAGGCAGTACTAGTGCAGGTCTAAATAAAGGGATGTTATTTCAGAATATATTATGTGTAAGTTACATTCCCAACACCATAAACCTCAGCATTATCTTAAATATTTTATGAGTACAAATACCTAAGGTATGTTAGTCAATCTCCCATGGTATTACACATGTAGTTTTCAGGTGAAGGAAGGTTAAAAGAGCAGGCTGCACAGCTGTAATTCAGTCCTCATTTTAAAGTAATTAATTTTGTCCTTATTTTCTGTGCCCAGATTTAGAATGAAAACTTCTTATATAAACTTGTTATGCTGTTATAAACTAAGATGACATCTCTGCATTATCGGTGATAACATCTTTTCAGATGCGACATTAAACCGAGGCCCCATCTGATCTCAGGTGGACATAAAAGATCTCATGGGATTCTGGGACAAGGGAAGTTCTCCCAGTGTCCTAGTCAACATTTATTCCTCAACCAACATCACTAAAACAGATCATTTTTCTTATTGCTGTTTGTGGGACTTTGCTGTGCACAAATTAGCTGCCATATTTCCCTACATTACAACAGTGACTACACTTCAAAAGTGCTTCATTGGCTGCGAGATGTCCTGAGATTGTGAAAAGCACGATAGAAATGCAAGTTTGTTCTTTATATGGTGTAATTAGAGCGTGACAAGTTTACATAAGAAGTTGCCATTATTAAATGTGGACACGGGAATTTATTGAAGAAAAAAGTTGACAGGGAGTGTGTGCAGATGGAAGATTTTTCATACATTAATGGGTATATATTAGGGGATTGGCTGGTGTCATGAGTTAGCAAACTATTCATTTACCTCGGATCTGAATTCAAGCAGCCTAGAGTGATGGGGTATACAAGTATCTCCTGACTATATGGTTCTATGCAAAATTATTTTGCACAGATTTAATTCATTGCCTACAGGTTGTGGCTCCATAACACAAACCTGTCCATAATTTAATAAATGAGAAAATATTGTGCATCTTACTTTAAAAGTACAATAACAATGGTTCATGACAGAAGCACAAAGCAATTACAAAAAAGTCATTATTTTAAAAATAAAGTGAAGATGCTGATAAAATGTGCCAGGGCAGACTGCCCATTAAAAGAATTACATTTAAATGTTGCTTATCCACTTCCTTTTTGAAGGCACGAGTCACCATAACATTAATTGATTTTAATGGGAGTCTATTCTATATATCCACTATTTTCAGGGAAAACCAGATCTTTTCATTTGTAGACTAATTTCAGATTTGCAAATTTTGTACTTGTGTTTGCAATAATGGGGAAATATTTCCTTTGGACATTATATGGGAGATTTTCCTGGATATGCAGCCAATCACAATAGGCAGAGTTAATATTGAACAGGTTGGACCACATGTCTGTGAAGAACCAGCTTGATTTTCCTCCATTCATTCATAGCTCCAGGAGCATACTATGAATATTTAATGAAGATACATTAAGAATAGTTGGTCTGGTTGGGCTGAAGTACTAATTCAGTGGTAAACCCATCACTGAGGAAAATCTAGCCCACTATCTACACTATTCATTATTTAAAGGGCCTAGATAACATAATCTCTCCATCCACTTTTTTCCAATGAAAGGGAGTTCAGTTCTGTTAGCCTCCCCTCAAACCACAGAGTTTTAAGTCTTAGAATCCTGGTTACTCTTTACTAAGCTCTATCCAACTGGTTAATGTCCTTTAGAAAGGAGGGCACCCAGAATTACACCAAATGGATTTAAATTGTACTGTGCAATATTAGTACCAAATGTGTTAGGAGATTTCTTTGCTATTTTAGTTAATCCAGTAAAAATATTTCCCGCCATTTCTTTGAATACTTATTTGCGGGTTGGTAGGCTGTAACTAGTGGGGTACCGCAAGGATCAGTGCTTGGGCCTCAGCTATTTACAATCTATATTAATGACTTGGATGAGGGGACCGAGTGTACTGTATCCAAGTTTGCTGACGATACAAAGCTAGGTGGGAAAGTAAGTTGTGAGGAGGACGCAAAGAGGCTGCAAAGGGATATAGACAGGTTAGGTGAATGGGCAAGAACATGGCAGATGGAATATAATGTGGAGAAATGTGAAGTTATCCACTTTGGTAGGAAAATAGAAAAGCAGAATATTTTTTAAATGGTGGGAGATTGGAAAATGCTGGTATTCAGAGGGACCTGGTTGTCCGAGTACACTAATCACAGAAAGTTAACATGCAGGTACAGCAAGCAATTAAGAAAGCAAATGGTATGTAGCCTTTATTACAAAAGGATTTGAGTATAAGAGTAAAGAAAACTTCCTGCAATTATATAGGGCCCTGGTGAGACCGCACCTGGAGTATAGTGTACAGTTTTGGTTTCCTTATCCAAGGAAGAATATACTCGTCTTGACAGAGTGCAATAAAGGTTCACCAGACTGATTCCTGGGATGGATTGGCGGGGAAAGGAAAGAGGGAAATTGTCCTATGAGGAGAGATTGAATAGACTAGGCCTATATTCCCTACAGTTTAGAAGAATGAAAGGTTATCGCATTGAAAGATATAACATTCTTAAGGGGCTTGACAGGGTAGACGCAGGGAGGGGTGGCTGGGGTGTCTAGAACCAGGGGTCACAGTCTCAGAATAAGGGGTCGGCCATTTAGAACTGAGATGAGGAGAAATTTCTTCACTCAAAGGGTTGTGAATCTTTGGAATTCTCTACCCTAGAGGGCTGTGGAGGCTCAGTCTGAGTATATTTAAGACAGAGATCGATAGATTTTTGGATACTAAGGGAACCAAAGGATATGGGGATAGTGCAGGAAAGTAGAGAGGAGTTATTCTCAACTGCCTTTTGTATGATGCCCAGTTCTTACTACTTTTATATATATGTCAGATAATCACAAGTTCGTTATTTACCTCATCTTTGATGCTAGTTTTTTCTTTTCAATTTAGGATATCATTTCAATGGTGGTGCAGCCTCCGATTCATTGTTTAAGTGATTGTTCTTCATTTGTAAGATGGACAGTGAGTATCAGCAGGTTATTGAACCATAGGGTGGAAATAGCTTAATTCAATGGCCAATGTTCACACGTGTACTTTCTAATAGAGGTCACTTCAGTGATCAGAGTGGGAATTATGGGCCATGGCCTTTCACCTCAGTTTCTCAATTAAAAAAAAAAGCTACTTACAGTGGCGTAAAGTCATCTGGCGTCACGTGATTTATTTTCACAAATCCAGTTTTTCCACTTGCTTCATTTTTCCCCAGAAACCACTGCATACAGGTGCTGAGGAAGCCAATAATCTCAATCCTGTCCCCCGTGTGGAAGCTCAGCTCCTCAAGTCCAACACCTTCATAATCAACCACTGCCACACAGGACCCCTCTCCTGGCCAGACAATTAAAGCACGTTAAAATTCACTTTAAAAGATAATGCCATCTATTTTTAATGCAGCTTTTCCTCCATGATCATCTTAAAATTGATGTCCCTTATGTTTAATTAATTTTCTCTACCTGTAATATTTTTTCCCCCAAAACAATTCATATACTCTATGAACTGTTGTAAAATGTTAGCACCTTACCCAGTGGATGAGAAAATTCTGCTGCCATGTCACTTGATACACCAATGCCTTCGCCGTACCTTTTGAAAAACCACCTGAAAACAGACAAGATTCCAGCCTGTATTATGAAATGATTCAGCCCATACAACTTGATTAGTTTTAACTATTTGAGCCTGAATGTTCTCACCAGCTTTTAAACTATGTCCACATTTATGAAAATCCCCATTTTTCCCCACAATGTAACTTTATGCCCACATTTCAGTGTTTTCCACCTCTGCTCTTGTCTATCTGCAAATTTCCACTCAGTGCAGTGAATGGGAGAAAAATCATGGGCTGGCAAAAGCAGAGGTGGAAAATCCCAGCCACATGGTATAAGATCTTTCTCTTCGTTTATTTTCTGTGCTCCTCAGGATGAGAGATGTCTTAAACTGGGGTATAGAACACAGTGTTAACAAGGAGCACTCTCAGGACAAGTATAACTGGTACAGATGGACAGTAAAGCTCCCTTTACTCAACCCAACAATTTGCCTTGACTAAAACCTCAAGAGCACGCCTATAGCAATAGTTTATATTTTGTCACGTCAGCTACACTTATGGCCTGTGACTGTGATTGCTAATGATCATGAAATTATGAGCAGCAGTCCCACAATGATGAGCAACTAGGTTACCTAAACTGATTTTAAGAGGAGCCTCACAGCCAGGAGAGGTTTTCATCCTCTCAGTTTGGGCTGGATTTGAACCTCAGCTCTTCTTAATATCTACATACACTCCTGTTTTCTAAGGAGACCAATATCATTCATTTCTAATGCTGAAGATTCTAAAGTGGGTAGAGAGAAAGCACAGAACTAAATATTTTTATGGTACTGGAGTTCCACCAGCACAGGTGCAATCAAATCCAACGATAAATCACTGCCTTTACTAACTTGCACCAAGTCCTGTTCACCCATCACCAGTGCTCGCTGACCTACATTCGCTCGATTTTAAAATTCTTATCCTTGTTTTCAAATCCGTCCATGGCTTCACCCCTCCCTATCTCTAACCTCCACCCCTACAACCCTCCGAGATGTCTGCGCTCCTCCAATTCTTGTGCATTCCCGATTTTCTTTGCTCCACCATTGCTGGCTGTGCCTTTGGCTGCCTAGGCCTGAAGCTCTGGAATTCACTCCCCAATCCTCTCCGTATTTCTACCTTTCTCTCCTCCTTTAAGATGTTCCTTAAACCTACCTCTTCGACCAAGCTTTTGGCCACCTGTCTCAATATCTCCTTGTGTGGCTCGGTGTCAAATTTTGTTTGATAATCTCTTGTGTGAAGCATCTTGGGATGTTTTACTATGTTAAAGGCGCTATAATAATGTAAGTTGTTGTTGTTTAGGATAGGAGTGAAAAAATTGAGGGAAAGAATTACAACTGCAAATTGCCATTTTTAACCTTTTGGCATAGCAGACATACAACAAGTAGTGCAGAAAAATGTCTCAAAGTGCTTTACAATAAGGAGGAAATAGATACAACGAACACGGAGCATGGGGAAAGGAGGAAAAATTGGATAGGCTAGGTTGAGGAATTAGAGGCAAAGTCAAGCATGAAGGTTGAGAGGAGCTCTTTGAAAGCAGGCAGGGAGATAGCAAGCCAGATGGAACTGGGAAGACAGTTCCAGAGGGTAGAAGTACAGGGACTGAAATTACAGCCACCAATGGTGGAGCGAGGCAGCAAGGGGTGAGGAGAAGCTTGATGTTAGAGCAAAAGGAGTGTGCAGGGTCGGAAGATGGCAAGAGACCTCGAAGGTGCACAAACCCATGAAGATTTGAAAACCGGAACAAGAATTTTGAATTCAACACACGTGGGTACAGGGAGTCAATGAATGACTGGGATAAATGAGAGTATGGGACTTTGTGTGGTTGAGGATGTAGGCTGCACATTTTTGGATGGGTTTAAATTTGTGGAGGGTTGAGGTCTGGTAGGAAGGTGTTAAAGAAGTCATGCCTTGGGATGATGAAAACATGGACCAGGTTTTCAGCAGTGGAAGTTCAGAATGGGACAGAGATAGACAATGTTGCAGAAGTAGAAGAAAGTGATTTTGGTAATGGAGCAGGTGTGAAGGAGGAAGCAGAGTTCAGAGTCAAGCAAATCACCAAGATTCTACACCTCAACTCAGCTTGAATGGCAGCTAGAAAGGTTAACAGAATTGAGCTCAGAAGTGCTAACAGGAACCAAAGAGGACGGCCTCAGTTGTGCAGATAGTTTTGACTCATTCAGGTGTTGAAATCAGACAGGTAAGTGCAGAGTATGGCAGCAACCTCTGGGTCATTGAAGGATGTATCAATGTAAAGCTGAGAGTTGTTGGCAGACATGTGGACTATACTTCCGGATAATGTTGCTAAAGGGTAGCATGTAGACAATGGGAGGTGAGCAAGGATGGACCCTTGGGTTACATCAGAGGCCACCATGTGAGCAGAAAAGAAGCCATTTGCAGCAATGTAGTGCCTCTGCTGAGTCAGGTAAGAGTAAAACCAGGAAGGAACATGCCCCATACTGGAGTGCAGAGGAGGAATACTGGAGGAGGATGGAGTGTCAAGGGTATTGAAGGTGCCAGAGGTGAAGGAGGATGAGGAGAGATAGGGAGCCACAGTCAGTCACAGGATGTCATTTGGGACTTTGACCAGTGCAATTTCAGTGCTGTGGGCAGGGTGAGAAAACAGATAGAGGAATTCAAGTAAGAAGGACATGTGCACATACAGAAGGATGTGCCCAGCAATGAGTTTCACACCACCACAGCAGTGGGCAGGCAGCCATCTGTAGCTTGAGCTAAAACCAAAAAATGTTTTTAAAAAAAAATACATTATGATGTTCATGGTGGTGGAATTACACATTAAAGGTACCCACCCTTTGTATGAAGCTCAAAACATTCCAAAAAAAAAAAATCAGCAATCTGTGAGGGTCAATAGCATGATCCAGGCCTGGACCTCTAGCTGGGTCCCGTATCCGTTGTGTGGCAATACTAATTTTCCACCAGGCTGGGGACCAGGAAGCTCCCACTTTCGGAGACACCGCATCAAGCCACGCCCCTCTTACAATGGTGAATTATTATTGGGGTGGGAAGAGGCTTGGACCTCAACAAGGCCCTGCAAAAACTGCCAGAGAAGGACAGGACCCCCTTGGTCTCCCACCACAGCAATGGCGGAAGTGTGCTGGGAAGGCCGTGGATTTTCAGCCCTTAATCTCTAATTGAATATCTGTCAGTGTCTTTGGCCGTCTGGTGAGGAGTACCTGGGGATGATTCCACAATCCCTGCAGGGACCATCACGTGCAATGAAATTGTTGGCATGATCATCATTAGTATTTGAGGGTGGCAGGAAATTGGACGGCATTATTATTCTCTGCCAGTCATGGAAGGTTTTCATGATCAGCTTAGCAAATAAAATACTAGGATTTAGATCTCCAAAACATCTACTCTCTTCCCAAAATAAGTTACTGTAATTTCTTTACAAGTTCAGTATTTTAAAGCAACAGTGATTGGAAAATTCTGGCACCTACTGATGAAAAGGGATCAGAAGCTCCATGTGCGATTTTGGAACCAAACCCTTCTTTCCAGTGACCAGAGACAGCCCTGACCATTTAGAACCTCTTTTTGCATTGTCAACAACAACAAGGTCATTCTGTTTGAGCTCCAGGTCATTTTCTTCACAGTTCTGGAGACTGAATGGACACCTTACAAAAAACACACCTAAGGAAAAAACAAAAGGAGCAAATATTAATTTACAAACTTTTTTGACTTCCACACCTGATCCTGTCACAGTGAGTGGGGTCAGGGAGAAGTCACCTCATTTTAATATTGCGCCTGCTTGACCAGACAGGCCAGTTATTCCAGTGGAGGCTGCTTGATCTGAGGATACAGGCAAGCCCTCTCTCCTTCCGAAACATCCCTCAACGGTACTCATTAGCCCCCCTATGGGTGTCCAAGTCAGGGACAAGTAAACTCCTGGCCAAGTCCCATTCTGACACAGATGACCTTGCTTTTGGTGGATGGAGGTTCACCAGAAGGTCTCGGATTTTGGGTCCCTTGGTTTGCATCAAGGAATTCACAACCGAAATTTGGACAGTTTTGAAAGCATGAACTTTCAGAAATAAAAATAGGACATTTAGTCCAATAACCCCATTGCTACTTGATATTTTTAATTTGATAATAAGCTTTGTGCTCATGTCAGTGCTAGAGATTGAAACACATTCCATTTCAGGCATCGAATATCAGCAGTAAACACAATTCAGAATAACAGATCCTCACCTTCCTGTAAAAGAAGACCTTTGCGCATTATTTTGAGAGACTCTTCACTTATCTGGACCTCGATCCTGGCATCCTCTTCATCGAGACAATTCAGCCAAAATCCTTGATCTAACAGTAGGTTCTCCATGCAGTGACCAACAAAGCCTATCCAGCAACAGAAATTGTAATCACAGGTTACAGTAAAGTGCAAGCCTTTGATCATCTAGCAATGTATCAGTTACCATTTTCTACTTAGTGATACCAAAAGATCTCCACAACAGAGATTAAAAAAAAACAATTTGCAATGTCAACACATGTATATAAAGCATATCTCTTATAAAACATTTTTAGGCCATTATACATCAGTGCTTTATAAAGAATGTGGGAAATTTTAATTAAAGGTAAACTACAAAGAAGTCACCTACATCTGTGATATTCAAACTACGTTGAAAGAACAAATGTTTCTACCTAGTGAGTAATAGGTTGAAAATTTCCAAATTTCTTCAAATGTTTTAAAAGTGATCACAATCAAGTCTTGGTCACTATGTATGGACAGCAGCCTGGCTGAAAGCTCCTGAAATAGTGGGGAAAAAAATTGAATTAAGTGATTACAAAGGAATTGATACATAGCAGAATGATAACTTGTACTGATAGAGTGTAATATTCTTAGACCAATCCATATTTGAGGGGGAAACATAATCAGCATGAAATTACACAAACATTTTCTATGTTATACGTAGAGTGGGTGCTATAAAGGGAAAACAGGCAGAGTTTCTGCTTTGGGCAGAATCGGAAAATTGCGCCTAAAGTGCACTTGAAATCGCGCAGGTTAGGTTACACTTCAGGTTTCCACTAAAATTCATTTGCATAATCACAAATGTCTAATCTTCCATGAACCAGCGCATTCAGGCAGCGTAATAGAACATAATGGTTTCTTTTTTCTTTTTCATTAAAATGGATTCCTTGATGTATTTAAGAGTGGTAACCTGGTGCAGTTTTATTAATACAACTGAAAATGGATTTATCGGCTAAAATAAACATTTTTTAATAAGGTTGTCCAGTCCTCCACCTGTGAGTAACCTGATTTAAAATCACTGAAAAAGACTTAAAACTATATTGAACCATTTAATAGTTTCATTGGTGTACACTAGTTATTTTTTTAGTAAATTAAAATATTTTTTGATGTAAGAAACTTTTAAAACGTGCCTGTGCGCCCAAAATTAGCGCAATTTGAAGAGACTTTCTGAACCAGCGCAATCTTTGGAATCTCGCCCTGGAGGCGTGGCCAGTTTGGTAGGCAGGGCCCGATTCAGTTGATTTGAATCTTGAACCAGCGTAAAAGATCGCGGAAAACATGAACGCAAGTGGCTTTGGGCGTAAATCACTTGCGTTTAAAATTCCCTGATCTTTTGCGCTGGTCCGCCCGATATAACTGGCAGAAACAAGCGGAACATAGACTCCAATAAATCATATCCAACAAGAGTGGCTTTGTGGCTGTTTTTTGCCAGCAATATTGTATCTTTTTCATTGTACAATTATGGGCCTTCAAATTAACACGGTCCCAGGGGTCTATAAAGTCATGAAGTTGTTATCAGATTTCTATGTTTTACAGTATTTGACTCACGAGCACATTATTTCTGCTGCTGTATATTAACACAAATGTTTTATATAAAAGAGAGAACATTGTTTTCTTTTGGGTAGCTGACACTCTCATTCAGAAGCTGGAAAAAGGGGTCCCCAGGGCTTTGTCAATTTCTGTCGGGGTCCTCAGGGACGTGTCAATATTTGTAAGGAGTCCCCCACATAGAAAAGTTTCAAGACTACTGATGCAAGGGACCTTTCATGAAAAATAAGCCATTAAAAAAAAAATCACATTTGTGATGTTCAACTAGCACAAAATTCATCCCAGTCTCATCTCTCCTGTTTTCCTAGGCTCTTAAGTCTGGAAAGAGCTGGAGGAATTTGCACTGTGGATATTTCCCTTGTACCAAATTTTGTGATTGGCAATCCCTTTAACTCTTAAAGCTCTGGCATGCTCTGCACTGCTGGCTGTTCAAATTGTGTTTGAATAAACACTATTATGCATATAATGATCTGGACTAGAGTATACAGGGCATAATTTCAAAGTTTTCAGATGGCACGAAACTCAGAAAAGTAGTAAACAGCGAGGAGGATAGTAGCAGACTTCAGGAGGACATAACAGACTGGTGAAATGGGAAGACACGTGGTAGATTAAATTTAATGCAGGGAAGTGTGAAATGATGCACTTTGGAAGGAAGAATGAAGAGAGGCAATATAAATGAAATGGTACAATTTTAAAGGGGATGCAGGAACACAGACCTGGGGTTTTAAGTACAGAAAACTTAAGGTGGCAGGACATGTTGATAAGGCTGTTAAAAAATCATATGGGATCCTTGGCTTTGTAAATAGAGGCATAGGGGGTCATTTTAACCCCCCAAAAATGGGTGGGTTTGGGTTGGGTGGGAGGTTAAAAAAAGTTAAATATCTGAACAGGAACCCAACCCACCTCAAACCTGCCTACTTCCGGTTTTAACAGAGGCGGGACGAGGGGCGGGCGACCAATCCGCTCGCAGGAGGCGGGTTGGTCGTTGAAACCTTTTAAGGAGGCTGCGTGCCTTCATTTTAACTGGGTTTCTATTTTTAACCCATGCTGGCCAGGTTTCCCGGGCTTCGGAAACCGGCAGGCACAGGGAGGCAAGAAGGGTTGGATACATAAAGGAAGTGCATTTACAGCACTGCTGGTGAGCCAGGAGGAGCAGGAGTGTTTCCTCCAGGCCCAACAAGCTACCCAGTAAACCCCACCCCTCGCGATCGGACCACCCTGACCACCATCTCCACCCCCCCCCCACTGCAATCTCTCTATGCCTCCCTACCTGCTTTTTGCTCGATGGGTCCTTGTGCTGCAGGCTTTCCCACTTGACAGGCAGCCTCTGTCAATCAGGCTGGCTGTCAGGCAGGAAACCTGGAGAAAAAATTTAAAGGACTTCAAAAGTGCAGGACGTTCGGGAATCTCGTACCTCTGGGTTTCTCGTCCATAACTCCTTCCCCCGCACCGAACGCACAGCCCAGTGAATATAGAGACCTGACAAAAGCAAGGAAGTTATGCTAAACCTTTATAAAAACACTGGTTAGGCCTCAGCTGGAGTATTGTGTCCAATTCTAGGCCCCAGACTTTAGGAAGGACGTTAAGGCCTTGGAGAGGGTGCAAAAGAGATTTACTTGAATGGTACCAGAATGAGGGACTTCAATTACGTGGAGAGACTAGAGAAGCTTAGAACATCAATGGTTAAAGGGAGATTTGATAGAGGTGTTCACAATCATGAAGGGTTTGATAGAGTAAATAAAGAGAAACTGTTTCACTGGCAGAAGGGTCAGTAACCAGAGGACAAAAATTTAAGGTAATTCGCATGAGGAGAATTTTTTTAATGCAGCGAGTTATTATGGTCTGGAATGCACTGCCTGAAAGGGTGGTGGAAGCAGATTCAATAGTAACTTTCAAAAAGGAATTGGATATCTATTTGAAAGTGAGAAATTTGCATGGAAGGGGAGAAAATTGCATGGCTGTGGGGAAAGAGCAGGGGAGTGGGATTAATTGGATGGCTCTTTTGAAGGGTCGACGGCACGACGGGCCGAATGTAATATTCTATGATTCTATACTACCAATAACCTGAGAGTTAAGGGAGGCAAACATTCTTTCCTTCCTGACTGGAAGTCTCACAATTGTGAGGCATTTAAAATGATTCATGTTTAATATATGTTGAAAGAGTTTGACACATGCACACAAAAAAGAGAAAAAGGAACTAAACAATTGTAGTTGGATCACAGTTAAATAATCAATAGACTTTATGTAACGGAAAAAGCAACAATCTTTCTTACTTATTACTTACTTCCTTGTACTGCTGGGGGTCACTTAATTGTAAGTATTAATATGTTGTGACAGTTATCTCAATTCTTTATTGCATTAATTTTCTAAAATCTGACGCAAAATTTTATATATGCTCTATTAACCATTCAAAAACTTGAAACTTCTAGCATCCCTACATTACAACAGTAACTATACTTCAAAAATAATTCAATGGCTGTGAAGCACTTTGGGACGGCCCAAGGACGTGAAAGGTATTCTCGAAATTCAAGTTCTTTCCTTGATTTTGAATTTGTAATGTTGCAATGTTCTCTCCAAATTAAATTAGTCTCAGTTATTCATCACTGTGTAGTCATGTATTTACCCCCATTATTGATAAAGTTCCCTATTGGCTCAGTTCACATTATGCTGTGATGTCACTTATTTCTTTGCACTAACTTTTTGAAAAGCAATGACATGCAGACTAGCATTACAGCCCTGTGTCCAAGTGTATAATAATAGTTGGCATTTTCATTGAACACCGTTCAAAATTTTTAAAAGTGTCAAAATTGGACAGCCTGCCAATATATAGACACAGAGGGCTCGATTTTGCCATTGGGGGGGCGGGCTGGGGCGTGTCAGGACCCCGACTCCGATGTGAAGTGGGAAAAAAGTGCGATTTTGCCCCAATTGTGCACTTGATTTCCAGCATGTGGAAACCCCTGGCCCAATGAGTCTTTTCAGACAGAAAGTCGCCTCCGATGATGTCATCAATGCTGCTGGATTTAAGGCCTACAAGCAACCTTGCTTCTTTTGGAGACTTTAAACTTTATGCCCATTGTTGTGATCGCTTCATTCATCAACTATGTCCACCAGTAGGTCAAAGTATGCTCCAAGGTTCGATGAGGCCTCCCTCCAAGCTCTGGTGGAGGGAGCAAGAGCAAATAAGGAGGTGCTCTTCCCTTCCTCAGGGAGGAAAGCGCCTCCCCAGCAGACTAAAGCTGTGTGGCTGCAAGTGGCCCAGGAGGCCAACTCAATCGCTATGTGCCGCAGAACCTGGCTGCAGTGCAGGAAGAGGTTTCATGACCTTCTCCGCACAGGAAAAGTGAGTTTGACTTTCCCATCACCCTGAATCTGATCCCCATCACCTCTCCTCACCAGCACTCTGCTTTGCCAACCTCTTCCTCCACATCCCACTTACATCCCTGCACCCTTACCCATTCCCTCTCTCTCTCGAAGGTCACATTCACTTAACTATTCGACTATGCAGCCCTCACACTCCGTCACTGTGATGCAATGACAACAACTTACAACACACAGGGGAGGGCACTTTGTCTCCTTCTAAGCATCTATGCTATGGATTCTCTGCACTCACTCCTTCATTCTCACTCAAACTCCACTTGTGTCCTTCATTGCAGGAAAAGAGAGCCCACAATAAGAAGGAAAGAGCGAGAACAGGAAGAGGGCCACCCTCAGTAGCCCAGCTCACCACCTCGGAGGCGGCGGCCCTGGAAATCGCTGGTGTCGAGGGCGATTCGCAAGTGGGGGACGGACAGACGTGCTCATCACTGCAAGTTGGTGACAGAATAGTTTGGCATCTCTCTCATTGACATTGCAGGAGTGACTGATAATGATTCTGATGCTCTAACAGATTGACTTATGATCATCTGCACAATTCAATGTGCATGCAACCTTTACCTCACATCTCTAACTCTTTCCTTTACTCCCCCACAGGGCCATCGACAGCCCCCGTCCCCACTGTTCAGGGGGAACAGCCTGCGCCTCAAGACTCGTCAGAGGAAGCTGCAATCTCTGAGGGCGCAGCGTCAGCAGAATTCAGCGCAACCAGCACCAGCGCAGACACTCACACCTCGGTGGGACCTTCGCGAGATAGAGTAGTGTTGTCACCTGGTGTATCACAGCTCACAAGTGAGCATCAGCAGATGGTGGAGACAGGGACAGCAGTGGAGAGTCCTCGTCAGAGGGCGCAGGACTCAGCCAGCTCGACTCAGCTGCATGTGGACCCTGTGCCTCCGGGTCCATCCAGAAGGAGAGCGGTGCTGGAACTCCAGGAACAGGAACAGGTGCAGGAGTCTCTGGCAGGTTTTGTCTCCAGGGTCGCTGCGAGTATGGAGCGAATGGAGGAGTCATTGGCACATGAATGTATCACCACGGAAAGGATGGCTACGGTAGAGGAGCTAAGTCGCCAGAGTGTTGAAAACATGGTCATTGTTCAGAATAGACTGACATCTCTTGAGGAGCGATGGTCAGTTATGGAGCATAGAAACCAGACCTTCATGGAAGTCCTCTGGAGTAGGACTTCCAGTTCAAAAACGGGTCCTCATGGCCCCCCTGAAGTGCAGCAAGGTGCTGTCAAACCACTTGCTAGCTTTGAAGTGGGGCTGACCCATGAGAGGAATGTTGGTGGCAGAGAAGAAGGAAGTGGAGGCTCCTCTCCAAGCACTCACACGACCATGCCACTGCAAAGCCCTCGGTCAGAGCCCCACCAGAGTCCTCACCCAACTGAGATGGGCGTCTCAGCCCCTGCACAGCCGCAGGAGCAGCAGATTGTTGCCGAGCCCTCACAGGTTCGCAACCCCAGAGGACGCCCGCCAAAGGTGTCGAGACAGGAGCAGCAAGAGGCCTCCACATCTGCTGAAGCCACAGGGGAAGCACCATGTAGGAGCACACATAAGAGGAAGATAAAGCACAAGTAGTCACAAGGGTAGTCACTTGGGTGTTCTGTTGTATTGTTTTTTGACAAGCCATCCTTGTAATGTTATGATAAACAGATTTGATGGCAAACTGTTGAAGTTGTGGCCTGTGTCATCTCGCATTGAGGGCTTAGGATGACTTGCAATTGTTAGTATGGTGGTCAGAGTGATAGGGATCCATAGCTTTTTGTCCATTGTTGATGCTCTGGTAAGAAGGTGCAAGGCAAAAGTTTGATTGTGCAGGCTAAGCAAATCTGGCCAACATGAGTGCGTCCCTTGCATCCCGGGCAGCAGTGTGGTTGCGCGCTGGCGCCTTCTGGCCTGTGCAGCTTCAGGTGGGTGAGCAGCAGCTTGGCGCTCCTGTTATTGCTGCTGCTGTTGTTCATGGTTCTGCTTCTGCCGCGGCTGGTCTTCATCCGATTCTGATGTCCAGGAGGAAAGGAAATAAATGCTTCCTATGCTTCTGGTATATGCCTCAGTTGAGGAAGCGCTCAGTCAAGGTGGGGGGAGGGGTTTCCCAGGAGGTCACACTGGAGATGGGTGTCAGGCTCCAAACTTCCACAACAATGAGTATGCCTGCTAAAAGTTCCTCCAGACCGGAGACAAAAAAGTTCTGCCACCTGCAAATGATCATTGGTGAAAACTCCTTTTCAATGGTGGAGCTGCAGCTGTTAGTAAGCAATCCACTTGTGAGGCCGCCAGGATTAACTGGCGTGTTCCAGAGGAGACGTGCAGCACAGGGGAAATGTGTTAAAATCAGAAAGGCCTCTCAAAATGGGATTATAGAAGCAATTAACTGGCTGTTAAGGGCCTATCCCGCCTCTTGGAGGCGGGATGGAAACAGGGTCTGAAACCCCGATTCTGGGAAAATTGCTCGGAGGCGGGATCGGAGCGCCCGCCATTTTTGTCGATTTTAATACCTCACGCCTCCAATCCCGCCTTCTCAGGCCTGGCAAAATTGAGCCCAGACACTCAAGTGTATGTGCTGTGGCAATGCTCATGGCAAGTTGGAAATTTTATAAGTATAGTAGTGTTATCCAATGTTATTGGGAGTGTGAGAATAGATATGAAGTAAGAGCAAGGGCTGGAGAAATAGTATAAAGTGCAAGAAAGTATGTCTGATAGCGAGTCAGATTTAGTGTGTGAATTGGTGATAGTTGTTGATTATGTTGGCGGATTGTTGGGCAAGGAGTGAAGAGAAATTTAATGTTGAAATGGATGTTGGTAAATGAGTGTGGAATGGAATGCAACATGCTTTATGTGTAACATAAATATGGGAGAAACTTGTGGAAAGAATGGGTTCTGGGTTTGATTAAATAAGGAAAGTACAGATTCTAAATAATTTCGATTTTTAAATTAAAATGGAATCAAAAGCGCTGTGCGTTAGTTAGTGGGGATGGTGTATGTGTGTGTGTTTGTGTTCTATCATATGGTAAAGTATGAATTTTAGGAGGTTGTATCTGTGTGTGGTTGCATTTGTCGTTTCATGTTGGTATGGATTGGGTTATACATTCATAGGTAATAAATTGTATGTGTGTGGATGAAGTAGAACTGTGATTTTGCCCAGTTTGTGGCATAGGATTAGGAGTTAGTGTTCTGGTGTGGAAGTGGAGGAATACTGGCAGTTTTGCACTGTGATGTTTGGAATTGGCTGTAATGAAACTTGGAAGATGATGATGTGTACGTTAAGTATGGATGACTGTTTGGAAGAGTTAATCTATTTAATATGAATATATATTGGAAACCCAAATAGTTTATTGAAAGGCATTTGTGGATGGGAAGAGGCGAGGTAGATAACAGATGGATATAGTATGTTAGGTTGAACGAAGTAAGAAAAATAAATGATTTTGATAAAATTTTATATAGTTTGAGAATCATAGAATGATACAGCACAGAAGCAGGCCATTCGGGCCATCGTGCCTGTGCCGGCTCTTCATAGAGCTATCCAATTAATCCCCCTCTCCTGGTCTCTCCTCATAGGCCTGTAATTTTTTTCCCCTTCAAGTATTTATCCAATTCCCTTTTGAGTGTCACTATTGAATCTGCTTCCACCACTCTTTCAGGCAGTGCATTCCAGATCACAACAACTCTGTGCAAAATAATATTTCCTCATGTCGCCTCTGGTTCTTTTGTCAATCACCTTAAATCTGTGTCCTCTGGTTACTGACCCTTCTGCCACTGGAAACAGTTTCTCCTTATTTACTCTATCAAAACTATTCATGATTGTGAGCACCTCTATCAGATCTCCTCTTAACCTTCTCTGCTCTAAGGAGAACAACCCCAGCTTCTCCAGTCTTTCCACATAACTGAAATCCCTCATCCCTGGTACCATTCTAGTAAATCTCTTCTGCACCTTCTCCAAGGCCTTGACATCCTTCCGAAAGTGTGGTGCCCAGAATTGAACACAATACTCCAGCTGAGCCCTAACCAGTGTTGTATTAAGGTTTAGCATAACTTCCTTGCTTTTGTACACTCTACCTCTATTAATGAAGTCAAGAATCCCATATGCTTTTTTAACAGCCTTCTCAACTTTCCTGCCACCTTCAAGGATGTGTACACATACACCCAAGTCTCTCCATTCCTGCACCCCCTTCAAAATTGTAGCATTTATTTCATATTGCTCATTCTTCCTACCAAAATGAATCACTTCACACTTCTCTGCATTAAATTTCATCTGACATGTGTCTGCCCATCTTACCAGTCTATGTCCTCCTGAAGTCTGTTACTATCCTCCTCATTGTTTACTACATTTCCGAGTTTCGTATCATCTGCAAACTTTCAAATTATGTCCTGTATACCCAGGTCCAGGTCATTAATATAGATAAAAAAAGAGTGGTCCAAATACTGACCCTGGGGAACACCACTGTATACTTCCCTTCAGTCTCAAAAACAACTGTTCACCACTACTCTCTGTCCCTTAGCCAATTTTGTATCCATGCTGCCACTGTCCCTTTAATCCCATGGGCTTTAATTTTCCTAACAAATCTATTATGTGGTACTTTGTCAAACATCTTTTGAAAATCCATGTACACATCAACCGCACTACCCTCCTCAACCCTCTCCGTTACTTTAATGATTTGAAGACTATGGTGAATACGTTAGTGGGAAGGTATAGTGGCTATGGCTGCTTAGCTAAAAAAAAACTGGGGGGAGCAAAGCAGCATAGGGGCTGTGGGCAGTTAATTAGAAAAAAAGAACAGCAGCTGGAAGGTCCCGAGCCCTAAAGCTCCTCCTCGAAACACAAGACGAGGTAAGGAAATAATCTTACCTGCAACCTCCTTCCATCCTTCAGTTGCTCCTGATTTCTCCCCACCCCCCATCCCTCAGGCATTCCAGTCCTCGGAGGATCTCCGTACAAGTCCGAGCGCCAGCTTTTTGGGGACCCAGAGTTTGGGCGCCCCGGGGGAGGACGCTTTGGAAGGTGAAGCAGGAGAACCAGGAACACACGTCTCATTTCAATAATAATGTTGGGCCTGTGCCAACTGCAGGTGCAGGCCCAGTTTTGCCCAATTGGGGTCCCCCACGAAATTCCGGGACTGCGTAGTGGGGATGGAGACCTAATAAAATGGGTTTCCCATTCCCTATTCTTCTTTACTACACCTGATGCGCAGCAAAGAGGGAAATCTTCTGTACTGTGACTTACACTAAGGAGGGCTATGACCTCTCCACAGTCATTCTCTAGAATGCGCAGTTTTCCTCTCAGCATGTCCTGTAGCTGAGTATCAGGAAGTCCTGTTGTTTGTCTCTTCATTATCAGATTCAGTAAAATATCTATCAAGGAAACAAAGAAAAAATAATTTACTTGCATGAAGTTACTGCAATGCACCTTTATGTACAAATAGTTTGTATTTACATTGCTGGTCACTCCCATTTTACAGTGGGAATTGTTATATGCACACAGTCAATTCCTACTAATTGTTTCCTGCTAGATCAAACATGTTAATACGTTAGCAAAATACTGCGGATGCTGGAAAATTGAAACATTGTCCTGACACCCGAGCTCTCTAGTGGGGTCAGCAGCAGGGGTCACTGGCACCCACAGCCCTGCACTTAGGCTGGTGGAACAGAGCCAAGGAACTTTGGCCCTTATATGTTTTTTTAAACCACATTTTGATTTCCTGGATACTCTTTCTGCACTGCACATTCATCTCAAAATAAAAGCTAGTCTGGAAAAAAGACCTCTCTGCAGTCTTCCTCAAAGCTGCTCCGTGATTCATTTCTGTGGAGCCGAGTGGCTATGAAGGGTCTTTTTTTTTGCCTTCCTTCTTTCCCCCTCCCCCATGGAGTGTTCTGCTGCTACACAATGACCTGTGAAAAAACAAGCAAACGTGCCAAATAAGGGCAGTGAGTCCAAATGTTAGTTGAAGCTCAGACTGGAGGGGCTGAGGAGATCATTTTCAGAAGGCTTGCACTGTCGCAAGGTTGTACGTTGCTCATTAGTAATGTCAGAAATCAACCCTGTAACATTTTGAAATCTGTATGCTATTTTGAAGAGAAGATGGATCCTCCAACCTTCATGGGTTGGGGGGGGAAAAAAAAATCACCTTATTTCCAAACACTTGCAGGCAAATCTTACCAGTTATACCGACTCTCATTAGGAATTCTTATGTGATTATAGAAATCCACTTCATACTCGCTACCTGATACAGCCACGGATTCCGGAGTGATATTGTGGCATATCCGATAGTCCAGGCGATATTCTTCAAATTAGAAATTGCCATGGTTTACCAAGGTGCCATTTCTGTGCATTATTGCACTCATGCATGATGTGAAAGTCACATATCTTTTGGTATTCAGAGCAATTTTAGTACCATCTCAATACTAATTAGTTGCTGTGGAGCAGAGGCTCCCAAACTGGGGGGAGTGTGACGAGGTTACCAGGGGGGCGCAAGGAGGATGCGAGCTGTTAACTCACAAACGGGTAATGCCTGCAATATGTATTTTCTCCATTGGTTGTGTTGTAGTTGCCCCTCAACTCAGTCGGATTCCCCACTCTGCTCTCTCCAAAACTCAGGCATCCACTGCAAACTGTTTCAGCTTTCAGGTATTTTCAATATTCCTCAATTTAAATGGGTTTCTTTCAGTTTGCCTTCTAGTCTGTACCTCCAAGCAGCATAGATCTATTTTAGGAAGTGCTCTGGTCCCCGTTGCCATAGAGAAATTAATTAAATAAATAAATAAACAGCGCGAGTGCCCCCCCCCCCCCCCCCCCCCGACTCTGCTTCAAAAATCTGTTAAACTGTTCTTTGCTCCGAGGAATCTGTATTTTTTTGTTCCTGCATCAAAGTTCTCATGAGCTCTTGGGTCCCCGTGATGTTTAGAGAAATGTTTAGATAATTAGCCGTCCTTTAAAACCATCTCTCAGCCTCAAAAGTTACTTTAATGCCCCGTACTCTGCACTTTTCTGGAAAGTTTGTTTTGCCCTGCTTGGATTTTGTGTTGTTGCTTACTTGACATCATCTTAAATTGGAAAAATAAATTAAAATGGCATTCGCACTGACAAATCGTTGATGTTTTCACCCCAAAAAAATTTAATTTACATTTCCCCTCCTCCAAAGCAACCCAACAATTCATTAGTCCTTGTTCCACCCCCAAACAACCTGACCATAGACCCATTCCAGTGAGAACTGTTCATCCTGCACCCGGCTCACATCCCTAACGCGAAGGGCGGAGAGGCCTGCAGCTTTCCTTTCAGTGACGTTGCTTGCACGGTCATAGTAGCCGTGAAATTCCCTGGAGCTGCTCACGCTTCGCTGGCGTTACTTCACCAGAAGTGCAGTGAAAACTTAAAGCAGATCCAAGGAATTTCACGGCCACTATGACAGTGTAAGCAACTTAGAGTTAGGGATGTGACCCTTGAACAAAACATTTTTATTGTGCTTCCAATAGCTCATTGGGACTATTAGGTCTGTGATGACACCAACCAGTAACACCACCAAGCCTGTGCTCCACACCAATGGGCTGCAAGGATTGGGCGCAGATGTCACTGTCTTTTCAGAAAGTGGCAGTGAGCCCACTTCCTTAAGGTCCCCTCCAAAGCCTTTGATGGAGCTTAGACATGGGCCCTGCATACTTCTGGGACAGCAGCTACCCGGAGATGAGAGTCACCTCAGGTCTCTAAGGTTCCAGAGGAACCATCTTGGACACCCACTACCCAACCTCATGCCATTCAGGGAGAACTTTGTGGAAGTAGGTTAGGAATTAAAGTGCATTAGCTGGCAAAAAGGGTGGTCACTGTGTTAAGTAGTTGTAGAAAAGGAGATCCCCCCCCCCCCGTAAAGATATCTTGATCACATAGAATTGAGAGTTAATTTCTGTCTGCTTTCAACTTCTAGGAGTTGGATGATGGCAGGGGAAATGTAAACATCTGTTTTATGAAGGACTTGGCAGAAATCTTGGAAAGTGAGATACTTTGTGAAAGTGTGTGGGGGAAGCACAGACAGATGGTAAGTAACTTTATTTGGCAATTGAACCTTTATGTATCGAAAGTTCTGGGCTATCAGTTGTGCTGTCCTTGTTCTGGCAAGCTGGATTTCCTTTTCCACTTCCTCTCTTTATGCAGCCTTCTCGTGTTGTGGGGATACCCAAGACAGATCTTATCGATCTGTGGACCCTGGTGAGTGAGTATCTACATATAGGGAAGAGATGTTTGACTAACAGCCTCCAATATAGCCTTTTCCATGTCTTCATCTTCCGTCTCTTCATAACATCAAAATAAGGATACTCCCATGGAGAAATCCATTTAGAGTGTGAAGCAGTAAAACAAACCAGCAGCAGAATTCCTGAATTAACCCCCAAAGTACTAAAATGAATGCTATGTATGCAAAGACACACTGATCTTTCATCACAGCACTCAAGGGCAGGGACTGCCCTTGACATCAAGACAGTATTTGACAGAGTGTGGCACCAAGGAGCTCTAGTAAAACTGAAGTCAATGGGGATCAGGGGGAAATTCTCCAGTGGCTAGAGTCATACCTGGCACAAAGGAAGATGGTTGTGGTTACCAGATGCCAATCATCTCATGTCCCAGGACATCGCTGCAAGAGTTCCTCAGAGCACCAGCCTAGGCCCAATTATTTTCATCAATGACCTTCCCTCCATCATGAGGTCAAAAGTGGGTTATTCGCTGATGATGCACATTGTTCAGCTCCATGTGTAATAACTCAGTAATGAAGCAGTCCATGCCCACATGCAGAAAGACCTGGACAACATCTAGGCTTGGGCTGATAAGTGGTTAGTAACACTCATGCCACACAAGTGCAAAACAATTACCATCTCCAAGACAGCGCCTAATCACTTCCCCTTGATATTCAATGGCATTACGATTGGCAAGTACCCCACCATCAACATCTTGGGGTGAGGGGGGACACCAATAACCAAAAACTTAACTTGAACAGCTATATAAATGCCGTGGCTACTAGAGCAGGTCAGAGGCTGGGTATTCTGTGGTGACTGGCTCACCTCCTTACCTACAAGGCACAAGTCAGGAGTGTGATGGAATACTCGCCACTTGCCTGGATGGGTGCAGTTGCAACAACACTCAAGGAGCTTGACACCATCCAGGACAAAGCAGTCCGCTTGATCGGCACCCCGCCCATCAGCTTAAATATCCACTCCCTCCACCACCAATGTATTGTGGCTACAGTATGTACTTGCAGGGGAGATTTACTAGAATAAAACCAGGGACTTCAGTTCTGTGAGGAGACAAGAGAAACTGAGATTGTTCTCCTTAGAGCAGAGAAGGTTAAGGTCAGAATTAATAGAAGTATTTAAAATCATGAGGGACTTTGATAGAGTATATCTGTTTCCACTGGCAGGAGATTAGAATAGATAGGGCTTGATGGCCGGCGCGGACACGATGGGCCAAAGGGCCTCTTTCTGTGCTGCATAAATCTATGACTATGAGGGTCGGTAATCAGAGGACACAGATTTAAGATAATTAGCAAAAGAACCAGACAGATGAGATGAGGAGACTCTTTTTTTATATATAAACAGAGCAAGTTATGATGATCTGGAATTCACTGCCTGAAAGGGTGGTGGAAGTAGATTCAATAGTAACTTTCAAAGGGGAATTGGATATAGACTTGAAAGGAAAAAATTGCATGGCTATGGGGAAAAGAGCAGGGGAGTGGGACAAATTGGATTGCTCTTTCAAAGAGCCAACACAGGCACAATGGGCCAGTTGGCCTCCTTCTGTGCTGTATGATTCTGTCTACAGGATGTACTGCAGCCAAGGCTTTTTTGGCAGCATTTCACAACAAGTGACCTCCATTACCTAGAAGGACAAGGGCAGCAGGTGCATGGGAACACCATTGCCTCCAAAATCCCTCCAAGTCACACACCATCCCAACTCGGACATACAGTGCTGTTCCGTTCCTTCATCGTCGCTGGGTCTGGAACTCCCCATCAAACAGCATTATAGGAATACCTTCACTCGATGGATTGCAGCACTTCAAGAAGAAGGGCCTCCACCGCCTTCTCCAGGGCAACTAGGGATGGGCAATAAATGCCGGCCTTGCCAGCGATGCCCATCTCCCAAGAATTTTTTTTTTTAAATGGCCTCCTCAATGTGGTATCTGCCTCAAGGACAGCTTGCAGCAAGCTCTTAACTAAACTGTTATAGTGGCAGTAATTATTTGGTGTGGGTCTGGAGTGATAATAGAGGGGAATGGGGAAGAGGGGTTAGCAACGACCCTTTGACTCCATTTAAAGTGGCAGAACTGTCTTGTGGTGGGCATTAAAAGGAATTGGTTGGGGTTTTTTGGGGAGGAGAATTCAGGTGGAGTTTTATTTTTGTGAAGGATTTGAGGCAGTAGCTTTAGAGAATGCATTTTCCTGTTTACCACCCAGTAATTCAGAGGAGAATCCAGGCCCAAGACTCCTTATATTGTGCACTCACATTCTACTCTATGGCACAGAGTAGTGAAACTCCAGTGCACAGTGCCAGTGTCACACTGGTTTGCATCTCTTTCAAACATGTTTTACTGAGCATACACACAATATAACTGCTACTGCATACATTGCGAGTCATCCTTACCGGTTTCCCAACTTCCCATGCCTGTTGAATCATGTGATGGTTCTTCAGGAAGTGAAAAAGATGCTTCATTTTCTTCTAATGGACCCAGTAATGGAATGCAGCGAGTTAGAAAGAATGTCAGGAGACTGTACAATCGTTCTAAACATGTTAACACTTCATAAATGTAGCAATAATACACTATAAATAATAGAATTTTTCACAATTCTAACAAAAAAAGACCTACTCCCAAAACACTAGCCTATAGGGCCAATTTCACAACAGTCAGATCTCAGCAGAAAACATTGCCCACACCAGCTCATATCAGGAAATCAGCCAAACGCTCCGTATTATTGGAAAATTGTGGGAAGCATGCATCCAAATTCCTTATTTGTGCTCCTGGAGGGCAAGTTCCCCTTCTAGGAGCTTGATTTCATGAAATTGCCTTTATCTTTTCTCTTTATATAGACTGAATATGCTGTATATTTTAAGAATTTTCCATTTTTATTTTGGATTTATACCATTTGCTGTTTTTTTTTTCATCTTTAAAGTAAAGTAATACTTGCAGTAGATTTCCCAATCAGGCTATATTGCAAGTCTGTTGCAGCCTAACCCAATCCAACCAGTCACTTTACAAAAGGTTGAAATTTCAGAATTGCTGCCACACTCACTCCTAACCGTCACTTAGAGATGGGGGCCAAAACTTCATGATCCTGCTCCGCTGCCATAAGTATAATGGAGCAGGATTCGTGCCCCACCGGTGGGCATGAACCCTGACCTGCCGGAGTTTCCAGGATGAGGTTGTTAACATAAACCAGGTGGGCAGCTGTGCCAGCTTCAGCACCCAGTGGAAGAGACAGTTGCAGCAGTGGAAATGCAAGAGGGACACAAGCAGGTCAAACAATTTGAAGGCCCATTGGAATTAGCCCCTTGATCAAAGGGCCAATTTAAACTGAGCAATATTCCTCGTCTGAGGTGGCCTGGAACACCACTGCAGGCCCCACTTCCACCAATCCATTGACCTGGACACCAGTATCTTGCCTGTGTCTAGAATGATCAGTGCTCAGGAGATGAGAGCGGTGAGGAGGAATCCAATGGGTGACACCATCCCACCTCCTTTTTACACATCAGGCCTTTAATAGATCTTCTGCCTGCTCCCACCCCCAGCAGTAATTCCCGGCCTGTTATCTGCAGGGCAGAGAGCTGACGTTTCCAGTTCCCACCAGATTTCTTGCCCCCAACCAGCCTTCCCCCCTCCCCTTACACTAGTACTTCACCCCAAGCTCCGAGGAAATATAGGGCTATACTTGGTATTTAGTGTTCACCTGGGCCTGCTTGCTTTCCAGTTGTTGAGCCTGCTTCGGATTCCATCAAGTTACGTGACAGATCAGACCAGCAGCCTGAGGATCTTATAGATGAATGGAAGGATGCTTTCCCTGGAACAAATAATATGGAGTCTGCAATTTTTTGGCATTTCACAAAAACAAAGAAATTAGCATTTTTTAAAAATCTGCAATTTATATTTAGTGGTTTCTGATCTGAAGCCATGGTATGTACAGTTTTTAAAATGTGGCTATTAAATTAATATTATGAGTAACAAAGCAGTAGGTTGTCATAAAAACAAAGTTCCAGGTCTGGGGTTGTGTTCTTGGTGCATTTAAAAAAAAATCCCAACTAGTGCTCCCTTCAGGCTCAGCTCCTCACTGGGAGCGCCTGATTGCGAAATCAACCAACAAATCCTGCAGCATAGAAAGGGTCGTGGCTGGGGAGCGATGACTTCCCAGTCAGGAGGTCCTGTGCCCCAGTCTGGGATATTCCAGGGCAAGCATTGGCTGCTGGTATGCAGAGTCAGACCAGACATCTTGGGATTAATGAATGCAGAAGTGGACCATGTCCCAACACCCTCCTGCAGACCTGGCTCACTCTGGCAGGCTTCCTAGCCTCTTTCAGCAGGTGGCCATCCGAGATGTGCCTCTGATGGCACGTGACCTTTTAATGACCCCAAAGAACTTTGGCAGGGCCTCTGGCAGGCACATCCTGGCACTGATTCCAGATTGCCGGCTCCAATATGTACTTACGCACAACTTTACTTATGACAGTTTCAATACAAAACAATTATTGCATGTTTTTTAAAAATCATAAATACAGTGAAATTATTAAGTATTTTCTTTCAATAATGCAAATTATTCCAATGAGGTCGAGCAGGTGCATTCAAACATCATCAAGAGCAGTTGATCTAGAGCATTTCCATGGCTATTTATTAGTGCAGCATAGTAATGACAACCATTAGGTTGTTCTTTTTAGCCGTAGCCATTTACTACAATTACATGGAAGGAAAAGTTGTTATAGGGCATCAATTCAAATCAAATCTAACTTGTGTTTGGGAGGGGGAAAGAGAAAGAGAAGGAAGAAAAAATGTTCGGATTCCCTGGCAATCTAATTACAGCCTTTTCATTAATACGCCAGTACACAACAGACAAATCTGGTAGCAGTATAGTTTATAGTTTTACATATACTTCAGCAAATCTAGTCGTGAGTAAACATCCAAGAACTAGTGGTCTACTGTATGTTTGATTCCAGAAGGTCTTGTGACTTTAAGGCCCTGGATTCAGGCTTCTGAAATACCAAAATTCTGTGTCTTTCTGAACCATAATTGACCAAACCCAAATGTTTGCTGGTCCATCACTCTTATCTGCCACGTCACTCTGCTAAAAGGCAAAATTCGAACCCTGCATTAATTCAGCCTCCAACAGTCTGAAGAATGTTTTCAGATTTTGCTGACTACAGGGAGAGGATACACATCCCTGCTGCAGACGCTGAGCACTTCAGCCATCAGCTCCTTATCCTGACGGATACTGATGATTAACTTGAAATGTGAGTTATGAACTCCACTTCATTTCTACAAAACAGAAACTTCCTGTTTATTAAGCAAATCTAAACTTCATTCATCAACACTTACCTCACCCTTTTTATTTTAACCCTTTAACCCACTTCCAATATCCTGGAAGCTCATTGCTCAGCTTGTCATTGGTATAAGACAAAGAGGGAGCTGGAGAGTGAGTGAGAGAAACTGAGAGGGGAGAGAAATGACAGAACGTGGAGGAAGGGGGAGCGAGGGCAAGGGGAAAAAGAAGGAAAACATCAGGAGAATTTCAGCACTGTATTTTATCTTCTAAAACTTGGGTTTAGGTCCAACCAAGTCCTAATAATCGTCAACAAAATAGAAAATAAATTGGCATAAATGTTACAATCTGTTCATAACAGCCTTCTACTATCACTGTCTTTACCCAAGCAAGAAATTCCTAGATTCAGAGGCTCTCCCTCAGGAGCACACAATTAGAAAGTTACCCCTATACAGCACTCCTTGTAATGGTAGGTTTGCTGTTGTGTTAGCAAATTGAACTCACTATCAGCAGTCAATTTTTAAATATCATCTTTGTCTCTACTACTGCTCCTTAATTGGGCAGTGTCCAGGCTCTGGCAGCAAACTGAATCTGAGCTGCATCCTTATCAGAGCAAGAGCACATCCTGCCTAGATTGTCAACATTGCTAAATTGGAAGATTCCTCCATCTGAACAGGAATTCTCACACCAATAGTCTGGCATATTTTTCCTTTATAATTGTGATATGCTTTATAAGTAAAGATGTCAACATTGGACAAATCCCAAGTATGAGATTTTCATCTGTGGGTCAGCCATGTCTGAGGTATCTCCGTGTACCAAAAACAGGCATGTTCATTTTGATGCATGTTCACTTTGTGCTGTGCTAGCTAGTCTTCGCTAGGGTGGCAACAAGGATGTTTGTATAGGACTCAGTGTGAGGGAGCAGAAAAATCACTGAGTTTCTGCTTCTGATCACTATCCAGTTACCTCTGTTTGTATGTGTGGATGTCAGGCAAAGACATGACTGGATTTAGCTGTGATGTCCCTAGAATCAAGTAGTTTGTCACCACTGTCTAGCATCACAAATGAAGAATGGCCACTTGGAGAAGGTATAAATAAAAAGAAAAAACACTGCAAATGCTGGAAATCTGAAATAAAAAACAAAGTGCTGTAAATAAACAGCAGGTCCATCAGCATCTATAAAGAGAAAAGACAGATTACTGTTTTGGGTGCAGACTCTGTCAAAACTGTCTGACCAGGTCGAAAAAGGGTCTACAACCAAAACATTAATCCACCTTTTCTCTTTACAGAGGGTGATGGACCTCGACGAGGTATTGGAGTGCGACTGTTGCAACACCTTCAGGAGAGAGTGGAGAAAAAAAAAAATCAAACTAAAGAAAACATATATGTAACAAACGTGATTAAAAACAGCAAGCTGTATCCATTACATAGACTAGAGGGAACAGTATCCCTGTGCTTGAATCGATATTCACTGTCCTATAAATCGCTGACACGGCCAATCAGGGGCGCTGATTTGTTTCAGTTATTAGAATGCCCGAGTGTGTCTCCTAGTAACTAGGGGGAACAAGCACCAAAAACATGAATCCCGCTTGCATCATTATTTAAATAGAACAGATACTGTGCCGTGTAAAATATTATTTTTCTCTCTCCTCTCATCTTTTTAAAACTCTTATCTTCTTCTTTTCTCCTTCCCAAACTTTTCTGCTCCACATCTTCCTAGGCTTCTGAACATGTACCATCATATTCCATCAAGTTTTTTTGCATTCTGCACCCTCCTTTAGCTCTTTCCTAGGAGATGCTCCATTCAAATATAGAGCAGGGCTATCATGATGATAATCTTCCCTCTTTCCACTGGCTTCCTGATAAACAGCATGATGTTAGTGTGAGCCCACCTCCATATCCTTTCCATTAGAGTTCTTTTTGCATTTCCTCCATATGAATGGAGTATAAAGCATCCAATAAATGAAAATTGTTTATAGTAATTGACATCCGAATGACAAGAATGAAAAGGGAAGATGTGGGATGACCCAAAAATCAAACCAGAAAATGTTGAAAATACACAGCAGGCCCAGCAGTACCTGAAAAGACAAAAGATGGATTACTTTTTCAAGTGTTGACACTTTAGGGCAAATATAGGTTGGACAATTGGCACCACAGTGTTGTACCCCCATCTTTGACCCGCCTTTCCTTTGAGCACAGCTCCCTATTTGCAGTGCAGGAGTGTCAAACAAAACGCTAACCCATCTTTTGTGTTTCAGATGCCAACAGGCCTGCCAATGTATTTCCAGAGCATACTGTTTTAACTGCAGGAAGTATGCGCACATTTCCAGCCAGAAGTGCACCACCCGCCATATTTGTTAGGGACAAATAATATGCGTCCTTTACCCACCACTGGCAGAGCGAGCACGTGGCTTCACGAGGATTACAGGCTTCCCCACGGTGCCATTGACTGCACGCATATTGCTTTGCGGGCATCGCATGTCAACTCTGAAGATGTACTGCACACAAAAGGGATTCCACTCCCTCAACATCCAGCTGGTGTGCAACCATTAGCAGCAAATTATACCCAGTATCCTGGCTGCAGTCATGATGCCTTCATTCTGTGGCAATCCAGGGTGTCATCTGCATTTCAGCCACCACGACAAACCAAGGGTGGCTACTGGGCGACAAGGGCTATCCGTTGACGACATGGCTCATGTCTCCTGGTGCACAACCCACGCACACGTGGGCAGCATGCATACAACGAAAGCTATGCTGCCACACAAAATATCATAGAGCACACCATTGGTGAGCTGAAACAACACTTCCACTGCCTGGACCGCTCTGGAGGAGCCCTGCAGTACTCAGCAGAGCGGATGTCAAGATTCGTGGTGGTCTGCTGCATGCTGCACAACCTTGCCAGCATGAGGGCACAGCCCTTGCCACCAGCAATATTTCTGGCCGGGCTGTCCGTGAACGATTCATCCGACTGCAATACCAGTAAACGCAACCCCAATTCCCCATTCACCAACAGTCCCACACCTTACCTTCCCTCTGTTACTGACCATCACAGCCTTCGCTTGGCCACAATGCAAAAATAAAAAACACAAAATAAACATTACAAACCAAATTTATAAATCAAACCATGCCATATTGCACACAAACATCAACAAATCATCCTTATGCAGTCCCTTAGCACCTGTCTTCCATGTGTCTTTGCCTGTCCTAATGCTCCTACACAGTGGTGCCCCAGTGGCTGCAGCATGGCTGGTGGAAGGCTGTTGATTTTCAGTGGGAGAGACTGCAGATGGCCTAGCAGAATGACCTCAAACAGCTCTGGGCCTAGAAGGCCTGGCTTCGAACTTCACCATCTTGGCATGGGCAGCAGCAATCTGGGCTGGCTGGCTGTCAGGCCACAGCAAGGGCAAAGCCCTGTGCCAAGATGGTGCCGGACTCCTCCATGCTCCTCGACATTGCACACAGGCTTTCTGGCAGTGGTGGGAGGACGGCTGCTGTCATCCTGAGAGAGGACAACAGGTTCATGCTCCACGGAGTCACTGCCACTCCCCGGGGCGGTGCCTCAGCAATCCTAGTAATCTGTTGTAGGACAGATTGCTGGACTGCTGTGAAACCCTCCAAGCCCCTTTGAACACTGGTATCTGCAGCCATGATGGCAGCAGTCTGAGCTTGCACGGCAGCAAGCTGAGCTTGCATGAGAGCAGTCTGAGCTTCCACTGCAGCACCCAGACATTGGCGATCCCACCTCGAAGCTATCACCTAAATTACGTGCAGTGTCAGTATCTGAGCTGATGGCTGCTAGTGTGAAATTGAGTGTTGGTGTTTCTTCCTCTTCCACCTGTTGCTCTTCCACCACTGTCTGGCCAGGTTACAGTTCTTGGGTATCCTAAAGGAGAAATGCACAAGGGTAGGGTTGCAGTGCGGCGAGGGGCATGGGGGGAGGGGGGGGGGAAAGTAAGAGGTGCATGCTTACACCATCTGCAGCTTGTAAATCAGAAGAGTGTGTGGGATGAGGGGGAAGCAGGATGTGAGGAGGAGGATTTGGTATGAGGATGCTATCATCTTCAATTGATTCAGCCCTGCTGCTGGCCATGGGCTCAGCAATTGCCGTTCCAATAATGTTTAGTACCGTTTTCGCCATGGGGATTCGGACATGCAGGTACGCCTGTCCCCCTACGGGTAGCCCCTGCTGTCTCCAGTTGTGCATCACCTTGTCCTGCAAGAGAGGGAAGTGTGTCAGTGAGTGTGATGCAATGTGGTTGAATAGTTGCCAGTGTGTGCAAGCTGTGAGATGTGGGTGTGAAGCTTGCAGCAGGTGTGTGAGGGTGAGGTGAAGCTATGAATGTTAGGTATGAGTCATGATTGATAGAGATTGTTGGTCAGTGAATGATAGGGGTATGGTGCATTGAGCAGGTGTGTGAGGCTAGTGGTGCAGTTGGTGGGATAAGGAATTTGAAGATGAATTCACTGACCTTGACCACTCATTTGATGTCACTGAACTTTTTGCAGCACTGTGTCCACATCCTCGGGGCTTGACTCCTGGCATTCACCATAGCAGCTATTTGCTCCCACTGCCTTTGTAAAGTATGTCTGGGGGGCCTCCTGTGAATAGAGCACATCTCTCCTCCTCTCCACATTCTCCACCAAGGCCCCCAGTGCAGCGTCGGAAAATCTTGGAGCCACTCTCTTCCCAGTTGTGCCATTAGTACGTCTTCTTCCAGGTCAAAGCCACTTCCAGCACCTGCTCCAGCCACAATGCACCTCCCCTTTAAGAGGTGCAGTCAGGCTTTAACTAGTGCAGGCTAGCTTTAAGTAGTGCTAGCCTTGCAGAATCTTGGATCCCCTGCTGAGGCTACTCAACAGCACGGTTAATGCTGGTTGTACGCAGTAATCATGTAAATTGGCTGGTAGCACGAAGTTTGCGTGCTGCCTTGCATGAGCAGCAACGAGCACAGGTTAATTGCGCATTGCGATCCCCCGCTATCGAATTTAGCTCCCTACATCTCCAGGGTTAGATGGTTTTTATTACACAGTGCTGAGAGAGGGGGAATAGGAAGCAGATTTGTGTGGCACTGATCATCATTATGAGGGAGTCAATGGACACTGGGGAGAGGTATCGGTAGATTGGAACTAGGCCAATGTGGGGCCCATATTCAAAAAAAGACAAAACAGACACACAAAACTACAAACCTAGTGGTTTTACTTTAATTCTATGTAAAATAATGGAATTGATTATAAAAAAGTTATCAACACAGCTTTAGAAGGCGAAGGTGTTGCTTGACCAACCTCCTTGATTTTGAGGAAGTGACAACACAAGTCAACTTTGGTAAACCCTACAAAAGTGTGTGATAAGACTTCCAAAAGGCATTTTATAAAGTTCCAAATCAGAGACGACTAGTTAAACTCAAAAGGTGTGGAGATAAAGTTTGCGAATGGATTAAAAAATTGGCTGAAGGTTAGGGGAGTGCAGCGGGGCTCACTGTTGGGCCCACTATTGCTTGGTATTTATATTAAATTACTTTGATCCGAGTACACAGTATGCAGCTATTCGTGAGCCTGTATTACACGCTATATTCTATAATACTTACCATGTTATTTTAACACAAGTAAGCATTTGGGGGTTTAAAAAATATGAAAAAGGTTGAATTCCACAAAGTTCAAACTTCAACAAATAATCAAGGTCGTCCTCAAGCGCGCTAATTTCAATAACGACATATTTATTGCATTTTCCAATCATTGGCAAAGCAATTATTGGGCAGTCTTTAAAGGCAAATAAATGAAAACATGCACCCGTTACCGTTCGAGTCCGGCACTATGTCGGTGTGGCTGACTCCTGCAGCCGGCTTGTCTAGGGACTTTTCAGCCGGCGGGGGGCCGATTGCTGGTCCCTCCACCTCCCGGCCCTTCTCCAAACAGGGATCCCGGGTATTGCATTCAGAAATCTGGCTTGACCTCTCCTCCTCGATGGTGTACAAAAGGAAATCTTCCCCAGTAGGAGCACCACCCTGCTCTGCACTCTCCATAACCACAAACCCGCTCAAAAGCCAAACTTGGCTCTGGTAAGAAGTCTTGCCAACGCTGTCACAGGATATTCCTTCTTCCTAAAAGTTGTTCCGTCGGTTGCAAATTGTTTCATTGTCATTATTCTTGGAAAATGTGCCAAATGCTGTTGAACATCGCTTTAACTTTCCCAGTTAGACTTTTAATCCTGCTAAATACTGCAGTTCCGAGTATTGGTAATTACTCCTTCCGCCCCAACACCAAAAAAAAGGTCGTTAATCATCGATAAAGATCCACAAGTGGGAATGTCAGACTGCAGGAAACATACACCTACCTCCCTGACAGATTAAGGGACTGTGCATATTTTCCGCATTTTTTAAAAAGTTCTTGGAATTCAGATACACCTACTGATTTACATAAAATGCACTGTGAAAATATTATGAGAACTTGTATTTTGACCACTTTCGTGTTTTGGATTGTAACAAAATTAAGGGACCATAAGAAAATCTCAATATTTGTAATTTCTCTATCTTTTGATAGACACAGAAGTTTTCAAATTCTAGTTTTTAGGAAATACAATTAAATGGACTAATTTATGGGGGGACAAATTTTATTTTTTGGTGAGACCTGAAAAGATTTCCTACTAACTAGATGTGTCAAGTCTCATTCATTAGGAGTGAAACTTGCTTATTGCAGCTTCAAAATGTAACCTAAGAAATAAGACCGTAGGTATTGAATCTAGAAATAAATGCTGGGACCAGTAAAAGTGACCAGAGTTGTCAGATTGTCATGAAAACCCAACTGGTGCACTGATGTCTTTCCCAGTCTGGTCTATATGTTACTCCAGTCCCACACTAATGTGGTTGACTCTTAACTGTCCTCCGAAGTGGCCTAGCAAGCCACTGAGTTGTATCAAACCACTAGCAGCAGATCAAAAAGAATGGCCACCACCATCTTCTTAAGGAATATTAAGGATGGGCAATAAATGCCCCCTTGCCAGTGATGCCCACATCCTGAGAATGAATTAAAGAAAAATAAAAACTGTACTTTAGTTTTGTTGAGAAATGATATTGGACACAGATCTCTCCAGTTTAGGGTATGCAAGTTGCACTGGTAAGCCATGCCTTTGATTACTCAGGATGGGTAATAAGGCAAATAACAATGTAATTTTGCAAGATAATCTCTAGGTTCAAAGCTCTTTTATACGTAGAATTCTTCTCAATATCAGGTTCCAGCACTTTTTAAAAATCATGTAATCCACATCATAGAATCATAGATTAGCACAGCACAGAAGGAGGCCATTCAGCCCATCAAGTCTGCATCGGCTCTTTCAAAGAGCAATCCAGTTATTCCCACACCCCTGCTCTCCCCATATCCCTGCAAATTTTTTCTCCTTCAAATTTTATCCAATTCCTTTTGAAAGCTACTATTGAATCTGTTTCCGCCACCCTTTCAGGCTGTGCATTCCAAATCCTAACCACTCGTTGCTTTAAAAACATTTTACCTCATGTCAGCTCTGGTTCTTTTGCCAATCACCTTAAATCTGTGCCCTCTGGTTATTGACCCTTCGACCATTGGAAACCGTTTCTCTTTATTTACTCTATCCAAATCCGTCTAGATTTTAAACACCTCTATCAAATCTCCTCTTGGCCTTCTCTACTCTAAGGAGAACAACCCCAGCTTCTCCAGTCTATCCATGTAACTGCAATCCCTCATCCCTGGAACCATTCTAGTAAATCTCTTCTGTAACCTCTCCAAAGCCTTCACCTCCTTACTAAAGTGTGGTGCCCAAATTGGACACAATGGCCCGAATTTTGCAGTGGGTAATGACGGCGAACTGTCAGCATTCGTCGTCATTACCCCTCTGAAACTGACCGCAACTTCAGGATTCAGCTCATGCACATCTAAATGCGGAAATCCTGAAGTTGCGGTTAGTCATTCACTGCTCCGACACAGGCTGCGCTGTGGCCACCCACCCACCCCGCCCAACTTCAGGGCCGGAAATCAGTGAAACTAATGAAAACTTGGGCTTTTCTGCACTAAAATCACTGTTAAATACCCCATTAAATGTTAAGCCCTGTTGGAATAGGTGTAACTGGGGTTTTGACAGCATATTGACTTAAACATTCTGGCCCTGAAAAACTAATTTTTTATATTTCTGGAGCGTCAAATTTTGCCATTATGATAAACATTACTTTTTTTTTAAACTTTAAATTAAAAAAAAGTTTGTTCATGATATTTCAGCTTCTACTTTATACCTACGTGAAAGTCCCAATCTTTATTTTGCTTTCTGTAACATTTTTAAAAAGTCTGGCTTTTCATTTCCTGGTTTGCTGTCTGAGAATTCTTAATGAGTGGCTGCTTAGACAGCTTGTTGACGTCACTGCACCTCTTCGCTGGGAATCCCCATTACACAGCATTACAATAAATTGCACATCGAGAAAGGCAAACTTCTTGCCACAGAGATTGCGAGATCTCTGTGGGCAGCTTTCTTTGGGGCCAGTGACGAGTGCCTTTGCTTCGCCGCTGACCGCAAATTACAGGCCAATACTCCAGCTGGGGCCGAACTAGTGTTTTATATAGGTTTAGCATAACTTCCTGGCTTTTTTACTCTATGCCTCTATTTATTTATAAAGCCCAGGATCCCAGAAGCTTTATTAACTGCTTTGCTTAACCTGTCCTGTCACCTTCAAAGATTTGTGCACAAACACCCCCAGGTGTCTCTGTTCTTGCACCTCCTTTAGAAATGCATCACTTGGCTTGTATTGTCTCTCCTCATTATGCCTACCAAAATGTATCACCTCACACTTTTGTGTCATCTGCAAATTTCAAAATTGTGCCCTGTACCCCCAAGTCCAAGTCATTAATGTATATCAAAAACAGGCGAGGTCCTAGTACTGTACCCTGGGGAACACCACTGCATACTTCCCTCAAGTCCGAAAAACAGCCATTACCACAACTCTCAGTTTTCTATCCCTTAACCAATTTTGTATCCATGCTGCTACTGCCCCTTTTATCCCATGGGATTCAATTTTACTAACCAGCCTACATCTGCTCCATTATTAAAACTACCTCCAAGAAACTCCACTTCCTCTTTCATTTCTTCTTCCCCTCTAGAATGCTCAATATTCTATAAAGCCCAAGTCCATCCAAGACTTGAACCCTATTTCTGTATACATTGTCCAGCACTTCCAGGATGGAATACAAGATATTGTTTGATATCCAATCGGTGATCCGTATCACTAACTCTAACCCCTCTTCGTCCTTTCTTGTATCAAAACTATGGAACTTCTTACCTTCCTCCTACAATGTACAGAGTTTTAAAACCTGTGTTTAGTGTTTCTGCTACATTTCAAGATTTTTGTCTCCTTGGCCTAGGAGGGATTTTGGGTTCATTTATATTATGTTAAATTTATATTGTATTAAATGCTATTCAGTTAAATTCTGCCCATATGGAGCTTACTCCTATCTGGGATATGTATTAGATCAACTAAATGGGACCAGACCAAGTAACGAATGGAATTGTATTTGTTGCATGCCACAACAGTTTGAGACAATAGAGTTTGGCAGTACATTTTAAGACGTGCGCACACCTATAATGATAGAATTGCTTCCATTTACAGAGCAGGAATTCTAGATAACCAGGAAATGTGCTGCCATGACCCTTACACCAAGGGGAGATCCAGAGGTCAATGCTGGAATTTTCCTTGCCTTACCTTGGCGGGTCCGGTGCGGCCGGTGTCCCTGGCAGGCCCTGACCCCACTGCTGGCTCCATCCTGCTGTACAAAATGAACTTGCCTTAATGGGGCCTATTCAGCTCGGCCAGCGTGTTACCCAGCCCAATGAGATGGAGTGGGTCTGGTGACGTCATTCAAGACGGGTTTTAAGCCGGGATCCTTAAAGAGACCCTGGTCACATTAAATTTTAAGTTTAATCTAACATAGTGGGTGTTGAATCTTTACAGTACTAAAAGTTATGAGTGACAAAAATATTTAAATAAAATTATCATTAATATGACTCATCTACAAATACGATCAAGAACATAATTAAAAATGTACATTAATTGGGAAGTTATTGGTGCTTTAGTCACAAATCTATAGACTTTTGTATCAGTAACTGGTACAAATAAAAGATATGTGTGTATAGGCAATACATAAAATTAAGCAGATTTTAAATGTAATTGTAAATCCACCCCTTTACAATCATATGCAAGTTCAGCAGAACAGCTGCGGAATCCCTGACAAACAGTATAAGTGGTGCTTACAATGTGTTTCTGGGATTTCTGCAGCTCTTCCGTTGAAGTTCACAATGGACAAGTGAGAGAACCTCCGCAGAAATTTACCCTAAAATCTCAGACTGCAAAATTAAATTAGTTATATTCAGGGACTGAAAGCAAATTGAACCAATGGAATGAGTGGGAGTGAATTTGTTAAGGTTGATGACTTGATTTAATGTGTGACTTGATTTAATGTGTAACTGGACAATCACAGTATACTGTGAGAAAAACCTGACTAGAAACAACACAAGCATTTTTTTAAATGGTATATGTCAATTTTTTATAGTGCAGATCAATTCACTGCAATTACTGTTCAGTTGGAAGGCAACAGCCAAGAATGGCCAGTGAAAAATTAACATTTACCAGTAGCTCTTCAAGCAGAACAGAATCTCAATCAATCTGTTAGCTGATGTAATCAACATGTTTTTATTTTGGTTTGTTTCCTATGCTATCAAGTAATCAGCTGGAGCAATGGCCACGGAACTCTCGCCTCAGGTTGACAGATGTGGTTCCCGAGCTGTGTGAATCCCTTGGCCATGCAGGGAAATTTAAAAAGTAGGGGGGAAAAGGCTCTTAAGTGCCTGTAAAATACCTCATAATGATTTCAATTGGGTCCCCCACCGCTGCTGGTTGGGTCAGCTCCACGCTGACAGATGCACCTGTGGGAAAGGCGCATGGGAGCGAGTTGACAGCGGGTTCCTGACCCGCTGTCAAAAAAAACAACTTTCCCACCCGACCCACCACTGATCGCGCCCGCTACCACCCCGGAAAATTCAGCCCATTGTCTTCAGTCCCTGCCACAAACTCCGTTCCCAAGCCACCGACTCCTTCCCTCTCTAGCATCTGTCTGAGGCTGAACCAGACTGTTTGCAACCTTGGTGTCGTATTTGACCCCGAGATGAGCTTCCGACCACATATCCACACCATCACTAAGACCGCCTATTTCCACTTTCATAACATCGCCCGACTCCATCCCTGCCTCAGCTCATCTGCTGCTGAAACCCTCATCCATGCCTTTGTTACCTCTAGACTTGACTATTCCAATGCTCTCCTGGCTGGCCTCCACGTTCTACCCTGCATAAAATTGAGGTAATCCAAAACTCTGCTGCCCGTGTCTTAACTCTCACCAAGTCCCGTTCACCCATAATCCCTGTGCTCGCTGACCTACATTGGCTCCTAGTTAAGCAACGCCTCAATTTTAAAATTCTCATCCTTGTTTTCAAATCCCTATCTCTGTAATCTCCTCCAGCCCCACAACCATCTGAGATATCTGCTCTCGTCTAATTCTGGCCTCTTGAGCATCCCCGATTTCAATTGCTCCACCATTGGTTCCTTCATGCCTTCAGCTGCCAAGGCCCTAAGCTCTAGAATTCCCTCTAAACCTCTCTGTCTCTCTACCTCATTTTCCTTCTTCAAGATGCTCCTTAAAACCTACCTCTTTGACCAAGCTTTTGGTCATCTGCCCTAATGTCTCCTTTTGTGACTCGGTGTCAAATTTTGATTGATAACACTCCTGTGAAGTGCCTTGGGACGTTTTACTACGTTAAAGGCGCTATATAAATACAAGTTGTTGGATGACAACCCCCCCTCCCACCCGCCTGCACTGTTGCCACTGGGTGGGGAGGGGGTTAAAATTGCCTCTAATATTATAGCATTAGACGCGTATTCTGAAACTGTTAACTTCACACTTTAACATGATGAAAACTTCACACTTTAATATGATGAAAAAGTCTATCAAATGAAAAAAATATCTGGTAAGAGTGCTATCTGTTTGTTTATAAATGGTTCAGTATCATGCCGGGGAATCCTGTCAGCATTTCCTGTTCCTGTTAGGAATTGTTTGCTGCAGTTTTCTGCTGACAGGAAAGCTCGAGCACTAAGCACTCAGGTTTGGCGGAAAAGCTGAAGAAATCTGTGTCAATGATTTGAATTATATATTCCTGAAAAACCGCTGCCATCACACAATCACAGAACAAACTGCTGACCTTCTTCAGCTGGAATTCTCTACGTAGGTTTACACCTGTGTGAAACATGAATGGTGGAATTACTCTAATAGATAGGGGATCTATTAGAGACCCTGGGATCGATTTTCCTCTGGCCAATGTCCTGTGTACCATATAATGGGGGTAATTTTACCTTCTATTACTGGACAAAAATCTGGCGATATTGAATCCGCAGCCCGTTTTACATCTCTCTCGATTTGGGAGAGCTGCAAAAATGGGCTGCGTATTCACTCTTGCCCGTTTTTCACCCGGTAATAAAAGTGAAAATCGCCCCCAATGTGTTTAACCTGTGGTGAAACGGACTGGGGTGGAAGCATTTAAATCCAATACAAGTTAAGTGGTAATGATGTAATAAAGTGTTCCACATAATTTCCAGAATTTTGCGAGGTGGATGCCTGCCCTGGAAGTGCCCATTGAAACTGGTACTAGAGAAGTTGCAAGCCTGCCCCTTTAGATCGGAGGATCTGTAAAGTGCAGCCAGCAACTTCCTCATAACTCGGGTAGATACATTTTAGGGTTGCACTGTGGGGGTGGAGGCCACTCGGTTGCAATTTCTAACAGCAGATATAAGGCCAAAATATACTGTTATAGGTCCAACTTCCAGGCCCCAATTTGGAACGAGCGCCAATTCTGAGGCAATTGTCCCACCCACTGCTTGCCCGGCCCATTTAATTTAGCTGAACCTAGAACAATAGCATGGTTCAGTAGATGCAAATCTTACAAGAAAAGTAATGGCACTCAATTTTCATTGGCTATTTGCATAAATATTTGCAGTGCCCCCGTGAGGAGAAAACATTAACAGTGGATGAGAACATTTGCTCGCAGTTGAAATTTGAAAGGATGTGGAAGTGGTAAAATAGGGGGACAAGCATTCTTGCAGTCTTTGGAAAGGCTCAGAGGCTATCTAAATCCATTGGCAGCTTTTGTCAAGGCTGAAGGATGAGAAGGCTAAGAAGTGACTGACAGAAATGAAAGGAAAAGAAACTTAATAAGCAGGCATGGGTCTGGAGGAACGTGACTGAGGAGCCCAACACCCTGACCCCATTGGATGACTGTTGAATTAAAGGTGGTGCCATGTGAAATGATTGCAAAGAGGGTGAACCTGTTCGATCCCAAGCTAAGCTTTTGCCCCTGTATCCTCTCCATCATAAAGACCATGTACTTCCATTTCTGTAACATCACCCGCTGCAACCCATCTGCCGTTGAAACCCTCATCAATGCCTTTGCCACCCCCAGACTCGACTATTCCAATGCTCTCCTAGCCAGCCTCCCATCTTCCACCCTGCATAAACATCATCAGCTCATCCAAAACTCTGTTGCCCATATTCCATCACGCACCAAGTCCCGTTGGTCCATCACTCATGTTTGCTGAACTTCTAGTCCCTCAACATCTCAAATTTAAAAGTAATTTTGATTGTCTTCAATGGAAATGAAAATCCTGAGAGATGTTTCACAGGCGGCTGATCCAATACCACCCGTTTAACACTATCGCCCAAAGTGAAAATGACCCCCCCTTGTGTTTAAACCTCTTCATCAACTCATCCGTTTCTTTCTCTAACCTCCTCCAGCCTTACAACTCCCGCCCCCACCAAATGATCAAGTCCTCTGACTCCATTCCCCCCACCCCCTTCCATTGCCCCACCATTGGTGGATCTGCCTTCTGTAGCCTAGGTCCCAGTGTCTGTATCTCTGCCCAACCCCCCCCCCCCCCCCCCCCCCCCCTGCAGTCTCTTCCCTAAACCCCGCCCCCCTCCTTGACACCTCCCTCTCCTCCTTTAAGACCCTCCTTAAAACCCACCACTTTGGTCACTAAACATTTTGTTCTCCCTCCTAAGCTCTCCTCCTTTGGCTTGTCATCTGTTTCTTTCTCATGTTTTTGTGAAGCACCTTGGGACATTTTTCTATGTTTAAGTCATTGTATAAATGCAAATTGTTGTTGTTATTGTTTGCACTCCACAGCACCATCCCTTTAAGTCAGCATTGTAGCATCCCTGACATGAACAGGAGGGAGGTTTGAGGCCACTGCATGTTCGCTACAGGTGTCAACAGATATGGCACAGAACTGCATCTGGCTCTCTGCTGATCTGGACTCTGTGAAGACCGTTTTCCATGATCATTGCTAGGCACGTATGACAATTCCTGAAGGTATGATTGGTGGGATCTTGGTGAGTGTGTTCAGCCAGGCTATGTTGGTTGCTGATCACCTTGGTAAGCCACCTTTTATGCCGTACCATTGAAAGATTGACATACTGTGGGCAATTTTCAACTTCCAGCCTCCCATTTCTCACCTGAAAAATGGGCGGCCGGCAATTGAAAATCAGGGGTGGGGGGAGGCACCTCAAACACCCCATTGATGCCCAAGGCCCCCTCATGCAATTTTCAGGCCAATCTATAACTGGATGAGCAGTGCACCTGCCTTTTTCTGGTGGAAGGTTGTTTAAATATGCCTTAAATTGGGGTCCTGTGCTGGTTGTAGGACTCCGATTGCAATTTTCAGGTACAAATCAGTGGCCTGTGTGGCACACATACTTTGCCCACCGTCTGGTACAAATAGACAAAGACATTCTTAATTTTTATTTTTGTGGGGCCAGGAGGATCAGGAGTGCTCTGCCTGGGCCCACAAAAAGAACTCCAGCCCATGCAAGGCCTCCCCTATGCCAAAAGAAACCGCTGTCATTTTTTTCAATGATTATATTGCATTTTTCAAATCAGATTGTAGGAAAATTGTTGATACTTCATAATGTCAGTCCTTCTTTAAAAAAAATACTGAATATCTGTTACTCTTATTTCAGTGGGGGAAAAAGGCCTTCAGCTTTCATTTTTGTTACTAAAGTAAATAAAACGTTAAAAGGTTTTTTTTGCCTGCTTTATCTGGTGTGAAAATTATGTTTAGAACAATGGGTCTTCTTATCACTACACAGGCAGGATGTTCATGTTTATAGATTGCGTCTGTCTCTGAGCCAAATGAAATGACAATTAACAGAACATGTTGTGCGGGAAGAGAAAATGGGTGACAGAGAAATGTTATTTTTTGATAAGATTTATATGTGTTAATGTAGCAAATAACTGTACAGATGAGCAAATTAACAGGTGCATTAAGAGCACACCAACTGAAAGAAGAAGGGAATGAATGATGCTATTTGCTATAAAGAATCATTTTGATTGGAGAGAAAGGGAGAGATGGAGGAAAAGAAAACTGTGTTTTGCGAAATTATGAAAACTGAAAGAGTGACAGACAGACAGGCAGAGAGAATGATGCATATTGGGCCTGAAATTATGGTGCTTCCGACAGCGTACACATGCGCGAAACCCGGAACTTGCGATCTGTCAAGTTTCGCTTGGACAGATCCTTTGACCTGCTACAAAACCACTTTTGCTGGCGCAGGGTTGGGCTATTTGCCCAGCTACTGCCCAGTGAATGCCCACAAAACCCTTATGCTTGGTAAAAGCAGGCCTAAGGCCTTCTTTTACCAGCACAAGGGTTAAAATAAATGTTAAAATATATATTTTTTTTAATGATTTAAACATACACATACATTTAAAATTAGTTTGGGTAAATTTTGGCCTGTTTTAAAATGTTTAAATTTTATTTTTCAAAAAATTACATTTTTATTTTAAATGCTTAATTAAAGGGTCTTTTAATTAATTTTGAACATGTGATCATTTATTTTTATTTAAATGGTGTGAATTCTTATTTATTTGGTGATTTTCTAATATGCTTCTGGGGATTCCATACGTAAATGGAATCCCCATAAGCATCATAGGAATCCCCCTTTTTGATTGGTTGGGCTGGTCCAGGTGATCCCAGGGACTCTTGCCCTGGGATCTGTGGGTCTTTACACAGGCGTATGCCTGCAGGCTCAGGACCCGAAGAGTCCGAAGCTCCAGAGACACCAGGGACGTTCGGATTTTTTTTCCGTTCGGAGGCGTATTCTTCTGGTATGCCTCTGACCGCAAATTCAGGGCCATTAGTACAGTAGATAGAAAGTATAGTAAAGCAAAGCGATGGACTGTGTACAGCATTATGGAAATGAGTAGAAGTACATCGACCTACAGTGATAGTGATTCATATTACTGTGGTAGATATTGTACAGTGAAGCCAAAAACAGGTGGATTGATATAGTTATGGGTATAAGGTATAATCAAAACTAATCCCTCTTGATGCAACTAATGAGCTGACCTTGGAAAACTGAGGTAGAAGAGGCACACATCTATTGAGTCTATCTAAAAGCCACCAAAAGCCGTTTGGGTTTACGCCAACAGAGAAAAAGTTGGACCATTGCCTCTTAACAGATTGTTTCACACATTCAGAATTTCATAGGGAGTATTTTATCATTTGGGCGGTTGGCCGGCGGTACCCGCGAGCTGGCCGCTCAGGAGGCGCAGCGTGAGGCCCAGACCAAGGGCCAGCATTCATTGAAATAGAACCATCAAGTTGCCTACCCCAAATGCAGCTTGCCGGATTTGGGCTGGCTCAATATCTGGTACATTGAGGCTCCCCAGCCAGCAGCAAAGTAAGTCTGTGGACAGGGGGTTTGCATTTGCAGAGGGGGAACTCGAGGGCAGCAGCGGCTCAGACTATTCCTGCTCCTTCTGGCCCCACAAAAATAATGTTTTCACCTATCTTTGAGGGCCTCCTCTCCTGGCTAACAGGTTCTACTGATCAGAGCGGCCACAGCAGACGCTCCTCCCTGTTGGCTATGAATCTAGTTTTGGGGTCCTAAGTACATAATAGGACCCCAATTTAAATGTATTCATGAAGCTCCTACCTGAGTTAGGCGAATGCCTCCGCTGCCTATTACACCAGTGACTGGAAGATAGCGACATGACAGAAAACCAGCAGTTAGTCTTTGCTTTGATTTTTAACTCCTATACCACCCAATTTCTGCTGAGCAGAGGGAGTTAAAATGATATAAAAATAGCTTTGCCTAGAACAACTGGGATAAGTTTTACAGTTCTCAATCCACTAGCTGATACTTCATAATTAGGGTTGGGTTTCACATTTGTGAGGAGGAGAAAATTATCATCTGTCTTCCCTAATAGCAGTGGGTTTCCTCTTGCCATCCACCCTGAGTGGCATTTGTGGCCGATCATAAAGATGTCCAGTTACCTACAAAAGTAATTTATTGAATCCCTGGATATGCCTGAGCAGGGGGAAGGGAGCAATCCAAATCCTATACAGCGGGCATATAAAACAAAAGAACAAAAATAAAATAATACTTGCATTCATACAAGGACATTTATTTAAATTAATTGGAAAATCATGTGCAGTACACACCCAAGTTTCCAATATGCAGTACTGGGGTTACGAGGCTCCTCGTCAACAGTGCAAAATTGGAAAATTACACCTATAGGCTTAGAAATTCGATCAAGCCTAAAAACGGGCATGCAGGGGATGGGACACGCACTGCACGTGCCTGTTCACGTGGGTGCAAGGACTATGTCAAATTCATGCAGGCAGCTCATTATCCTGAGTCAGGTGTTCAGCCAATGCCGCCCGCGATGCTTATTGGCTCCGCGGATGTTTGGGGTGGGGGAGCAGCAAGCCGGGCTTCATGATACCACTTAAAGGCAGCCAGCACCACTTAAACGGGAGGTGCGCTCTGCGGGACAGAAAGCGCTCCAGGTAACACCTCCACCAGCAGTGGGAAGAGGTCGCAGAATGAAAGCGCGCGAGCACATGCCACCCATCATATTGGACCCTGAGGAGCCGAGCTTTACTCTTGTTTAGGCCACAGTGCCTTATCATGTCTCAAAGTGCTTAAGATAATGAAATACTTTTGAAGAGCAGTGAATACTGTTACGAAGACAAATGCTGACTTATGCAACAAAACAAATATTTGCCCTCCCCAGAAAAAGCACAGGCAGATTTACCTACAGATATGAAATCATGAGAATGAAGTAAAGTATTCAATGAAGCAACAGCGAGCTGGCACAAAACACTGATAAGGGAACAGTACAATTCATGTGTTAAGATGAGAGTATCTGTGTTTTAAGCATTCTATTGTTTATTTCCTGAGGAACGTAGAGTCAAATTTCAAGCGATTGCAATAGATAATCGATGGGGGTTGATCTTTGTCTTCAGGTGTAGAATAGTTCTAATTTGGTTTGCAGTGCTTTAAGACCTGCCTGAACCCCAATACTAATAACACACAATTTTCTGATCTAACCTTATTTGTATCATTATTTATAACTCCAAGGGCAAACTTGGGTGGGTCTAGAAATTACACCACTGGTAGGAGAAGAAGATTGCATGTAAGTCGAATTTAAAGGTATGGGGACAATTAAAGGGAGTGTCACAAGGACGGTGACAAAATTTAGAAAGTTTCTGGTGAGCATTAAAAGACATCTCAACCTATCAGCGACCTTTGCCAAGGCTGAAGGGCATGGGATTAAGAAGTGACTGACCAGGATGAAGAGAAAAGGACCCCTAGGTACAGGCATAAGTCTACAGACAAGTGACGGTGAACCCCAGCAGATTGCCTCCTCTTTGATGGCTTCTGAAATAGAAATGACGCTGCATGAGATGCTTACGAGGAAAAGTTTCCTCTGTACTACTCTACAGTGGCATCCCATAGGTTAGCACAGAAGCATGCCTACAAGAAGGTGTAGCCAAGTTTTAGGCCAATGCTGACCCCATATCCTCTCCATCACCAAGACTGCCTACTTCCACCTCCATAACATTGCCCATCTCCGCCCCGCCTCAGCTTATCTGCTGGTGAAACCCTCATCCGTGCCTTTGTTACCTCTAGACTTGACGATTTCAATGCTCTTCTGGCCAGCCTCCCACCTTGCACCCTCCGTAAACTTGAGCTCATCCAAAACTCTGCTGCCCACATCCTAACTCGCACCAAGTCCCGTTCAACCATCACCCCTGTGCTTTCTGACCTACATTCCGGCAATACCCCAATTTTTAAAATTCTCATCCTAGTTTTCAAATTCCTCCATGGCCTTGCCCCTCCCTATCTCTGTACCCTCCTCCAGTCCTGCAACCTTCTGAGGTCCTTGCACTCCTCCAATTCTTGCCTCTTGCACATTTCCATTGCTACATCATTGGCGGCTGTGTCTTCAGCTGCCTCGGCCCTAAGGTCACCTGTCCTAATATATCCTTATGTGGCTTGGTGTCAAAGTTTGTCTGATAACGCTCCTGTGAAAGCCTTAAGACATTAAAGGCGCTATATAAATGCAAGTTGTTACTGCCCCAGCACATGTGCAAGCTCTATGTTGCATGGTAGCTTATACTGTTCTTGCAGCAGATGATAGAGCTTGGCATCTTTCCTTCTGCTGATCCATGTTCCACAGAAAAAGTTGGTGGTAGCTTGGCAGGTGCCACCAAACAGGTAACTGGCTCCTGATCACCCTGCCATGCCTCCTTTCATACAATACCATTGTAAAGCATGACATGCTGTGATTGGGATGCTTCTGAAGAACCTTCCAGCATAAGGGTTAGACAGGCATTCACATCTCATTGTGATGCCACTGGGGGTCTGCTGATACAGCCGTCAAAAGAGATGAGGAGACTCCACCAACAACATCTACCAAAGTGAGGTTTTCTATCTCTCTGCAGATGTTTGGGCGTGGGTGCATGTGGGAGGACTCAGAGCTCCTCTTGGGCAGCCTGTACTGCCTGGCATCCTTTCGCTGGTTCCTTTATCCTCTGAACATGTCTACTCAAAGGCTTCCTGGTGGCAAACTTGTTGCCAATAAAGGGAGCTCAGGATAAAATAAATAATTAACAGCAACTGGCATAAAGGCTCATGAAATCCTAAGTGTGAGCTGGGAAAAAAGTTATAAGAAGAGTCTTTAAAAGGCCTAATGCACTTACCTGTAAAGTGTGTGGGCCTTTTAAAGCCCCCCACCACCACCACCCGCCTACAGCGCGGCATGAGGCCTTGTTCCTGCCAGTTCTCACTGGCCGTTTTGGAGACCCCGTTCAGCACACCTGTGGGTCGGTAAATGGCGTTGTAGCCTTCCCTACCTCCTTTTGCATACCACCTGCTTCGGGTAGGAGATTCAGACGCCAGCCCCAGGCCTGACCAGAAGATCAAATGGGGCCTTAAACCACGGGAGTCCAGCGGAACTGATTTCTGTTGGATTTGCTAACCTCTGTTGTCCCACTAGCACCCCAAAACGGGGCACTACGAAGACAAAAATCAGCTCCAATATGTTCTTAAAAGTCAATAGTCTTCAGAATTATTTAGGTTGCTTTGCCTTACAGTGATGTTTGGAAAAATTAGAAAGATCTTGTCTATCTCTAATCCAGAAGATCCGTCCACCTCCAGAAGATCCGTCCACCATGATCGAAAACAATGGACTTTTTCCCAGGTTGCTCAGCTCTGGGAATAGTCAGGAACAGCTTAGCCTGAAAATATCGGATGATGTGGCAAGCTGCTATATTTATTGCAGTGTACTTGTTCAACCTGGTAAAAGTTTTACTCTAAGATTTTTTCAAAAAAGTAAAAGTGGTGCCAGACACAACCAGCAATCCAGTAATGCCATTGTCAAAAGAGCATCAACAAAGTTCAATGACATCTGATGGCTGATCCAACTAACACTGATTTAAATATTTTAGTCTGTGGCTTCTGCATAAAGAAATTTATTATATTGGATATAAGTTTTCTGCTATTATTCATTGAAAGCATATTAGAAATAATGCCACACGATTATTGTTTAGAATTCCATCTGTAGATTCCAAGGGAATTACATTGCATACTTAATAAAGAAATCAGAAACGGAGAGCTATATCCTCAGTAGTAAGGGCAGCAGGCTCATCCAAAATGGATTATTCATCAGCAGCTGCCTAATGGTTCAGTGTGAAGGGTCCTATCATTTTTGTTTCTGATCTTCCCTCGTCTGAATTCACTGGTTCATGGATACAAGCCATTGTCCATTATCTCACCCAAGTGACCATTGTTCAAGGGTTCAGCATAAACAGTGAGTGTGTCTGGGCTATTCAACCATGATGTACACTAAGACCAAACGCAATCCTATCATCAACTGACATTCACAAATGTGCACTATCCAGCAGGGACTACTGGATAGGAATAGGAACCCTGGCTGAATTTTCCCTCTGTAGCTCAAGGATGTTGAGGCCAAATGTAGCACCTCTACTGCAACCCCAGCTAAGATCAGCTAACTCATCAGCACCAAGGATTGAACCTGCAAACTCGGGATCTCCACATACCAGTACTTTTCTAGGTTGTATATTTACTAACTGAGCCTTTGAAGGCACGCTGGATGCTTTGTGACAAAATGGGGAGATTTATGTATTTTTGTATTATGTGATCGCAACCATTTAGGGTAAATCCAATTTAATTATGTTTCTGGGAGGGTCCCATTCTTCTGTAGTAAAGGTGGTCAATATGCATAACTGGCTGCACAATCAGACTTGACAGCATATTCAATTGCAAACGTTTGTCCCAATTTTTGTTTTAGTTTGTTTGACCAAGGATAATAAAACAAATGAAAAATTGCTGCTCATTTGTATATAAATGTATTGGCAGGTTACTGTACTAAGGTGCCAATTTTCCCCATCTAGTTTACAGGGACCAGCTCATTTGAAATGTTAGTATATATTTGTTTGTCAAGGACATGTGTGTAATGTCCTATGGTATAAATCGTAGATCTGGCCACTCAGCTTTTGTTCTGGCAGGAGACCTTGAACTCTGTAAATGAACTGAGGATTAGATCATCCACTACAGTGAGGAGTTATGGCACAATAGTCCAAATAACACAGGCTTCAGTTAATAGGAGACACCGTCTGCTTATGGTAACCATGTTGTTGCCTTGAGCACAAGACAAAAATATTGTGGAAAGGCCTTAACTCTAACAATTTGAGCTCTTATCTCAGATTTATAAAGTATGGGGACTGAATGGTGTTTACCTGGCTCAACCCGTGTGTAACCTTTGTGTCCTGTTCAACCCTGAATTGAGGGTCAAACCCCAGTGTAAATTTTTAGCTTCACCACCTAGGCATTCATTTTGAAATCAATGGAATGAAAATCAAGTGGGTTCTATAACAAGCAGGCAAACTGCTCTGCAAGATAGAGGCCCATGCAGTGAAGACGAAAATATTATCCATCACCAAGATGACATATTATTCCTTCCATTTCATTATCTGCCACAACCCTTACCTCACTCCAAATGTCACTGAAACCCTCATTCATGGCTTTGTCAAACCAAATTTCTCCAATGCTCTCCTTGCCAGCCTCCCGAGCTCCAGACCAAATAAACTCCAACTCATCCAAACATGCAATATTGAAATCACTTTCCATTTGTCTATCATCCCTGTCCTCACTGGACTCCATTGGTTCCTTTTCCCCAAACAAAACTCATCTTTACAAATCTCGTCATAGCCTCGCGCAACCTTAACTCTGCAACTTCATCTAGCCCAATCTGCTAGCATGTGTCCGCAGTTCTTCTGACACTGGCCTCCTATGCGTTCTTCCCTCCTTCTACTCTGTAGCATGGCCTTCAGCCATATTGGCCCTACACTGAGGAACGCTCTCCCTAAATTTATGCAGTTTGCTACTTCTCTTATCACCTCCAAAAGCTTTAACAAAGCACTAAGGGGACTACTGGAAGAATGTCAGGCAGGTCAGGCTGCTTTGTTAAAAGCAGCTTTACTACATGGGGGGCTACACTACTTGGCAAAGAAGCCATCTTATGTGTGATCCTAGTAGATTTTGGTTGACAGGCAACTGCTCAAGTTAAGGTATACTGCAGATGCAACCAGGGTACTCCCCTGGAGGCCTCCAACTTCCACCGCCCCCCCCCCCCCCCACCCCCCACACCGAGGCATCTGATTTATTTTTCTCCCACCCACCCCGATCTCTCCTCCCTCCTCTCTGCAGGCCTACCTGCTAGCAGCCAGCCAGCCTCTCCATCTGGTTGGCTGCAGGTGGGAAACAGAGCTTTGAAATGCTAATCAGGCCCTGCCGTTAAATTCGACAGGGCCTGTGGGAAACCCTTTCTGCCGGGTTTCCCAACCACATTCTAGCCAACGCCCACCTCCAGATTAAAATTCTGGCCAGCTTGTCTGGACATTGGGTGAAAACATGATTAAGTCCAGCTGTAATACCCTCCATGACTGAATAGCATGCCAAAACCTAATATCTGAACTCACCAGTGAAGAATGGTCACTTTGGCAGGGTGCTGCCAAAGGACTGCTGTGGCTTATAGGACAATACCCAGCAAGTTGTGTCGCAGGACCATACCGCTGTGACTGACTAATTTGACAACCAAAGTTAGATTTTGTTGTGCTGTTAAGTTGATTACAACTACAGCTGTGGCACGAAATTCCTAAAAGCAGTTTCTGTTGTTTTATCTCTGGTGGTAATACCGATAATTGTATTGCAGCAGTGTTGAATAAAGTAGCTTTTGGTAGCACAAATTGTGGCATGTCTAGTCCTTAATATCTCTAAAGTGAGCTTCCAGTTAACTGATAACTCTTATTGGTGCTGCAATGTAATGGTAAGAACTGCTGGCTGTTGGGTTTTTAAGTCCTTTTATAAGTCATAAATTAGGATATTACTTAAAGCAGTAATAATAAAATCTTGCCCTTTGCTCAACAACTGCCTATGACTGGAGTTTTCCAACATGAGATATGGAGGGGGGCTCGCAATATTGATTGATTAAAGAAACCATTACAGCTGTGAGGAGGGATGATATCTTAGAAGGATCATCCAATGAGGCCATATGGGTTGAACTGAAAAACAAAAAAGGGGCAATCACACTGCTGGGAGTGTACAATAGACCCCCCCCAAACAGTCAGAGGGGGATAGAAGAGCAAATATGTAGGCAAATTTCTGAGACTTGCAAAAATTGGGCAGTAATAGTAGGGGATTTCAACTTCCCTACTATTAGCTGGGATAAAATTAGTGTGAACGGTTTAGAGGGAGCAGAATTCTTTAAAATACATTTAGGCAAACTTTTTTAGCCAGTACGTAGCAAGCTCAGCAAGAGAGGGGGCGGTTCTGGACCTAGTTTTAGGGAATGAAGCTGGGTAGGTGGAAAGGGTATCGGTGGGAGAGCATATTGGTGGTGGTGGTGGTGGTGATCATAATTCAGTTAGATTTAGGGTAGTTATGGAAAAGGACAAGGATAGACCAGGAATAAAAGTTCTCAATTGGGGAAAAGCTAATTTTACTAAGCTGAGATGTGATTTAGCCAAAGTGGACTGGAGACAGAAACTTCAAGGTAAATCAGTGTCCGAGCAGTGGGAGGCATTCAAGGAAGAGATAGTGAGGGTTCAGACCATGTATGTTCCCTTAAGGAAAAAGGGTGGGACTAACAAATCTAGAGCTCCCTGGATGTCAAGGGGCATACAGGGAAAGATAAAGGGAAAAAAGGGACGCTTATGACAGATACCGAGGGCTCAATACTGCAGAAACCCTAGAGGAGTATAGAAAGTGCAGGGGTGCAATTAAAAAGGAAGTTAGGAAAGCAAAGAGGGCATTGAAAAAATATTGGCAAATAAAATCAAGGAAAACCCAAAGATGTTTTATAAATATATTAATAGCAAGAGGATAACTAAAGTAAGAATAGGGACTATAAAGGTAACCTGTGTGTGGAGGTGGAAGACTTGGGTATGGTTCTTAATGAATACTTTGCGTCTGTTTTCACAAAAGAGAGGGACGATGCAGAAATTGCAATCGGGGAGGAGGAGTGTGAAATATTAGATGAAATAAGCATAGTGAAAGAGGAAGTATTAAGGGGTTAAGCATCTTTGAAAGTGGATAAATCCCCAGGCCTGGATGAAATGTATCCCAGACTGTTAAAAGAAGTAAGAGAGGAAATAGCAGAGAGGAAATAGCAGAGAGGAAATAGCAGAGGCTCTGACTATCATTTTCCAATCCTCTCTGGCTACAGGTGTGGTGCTGGAGGACTGCTAATGTGGTACCGTAATTTAAAAAGGGAGAAAGGGATAGATCGAGTAATTACAGGCCAGTCAGCCTAACCTCGGTGGTGGGAAAATTATTGGAAAAAATTCTGAGTGACAGGATAAATCTTCATTTAGAAAGACACTGATTAAATCAGGGACAGTCAGCATGGATTTGCTAAGGGAAGGTCGTGTCTGACTAACTTGATTGAATTTTTTGAGGAGGTAACCAGGAGGGTCGATGAGGGTAGTGCGTTTGATGTAGTTTATATGGATTTTAGCAAGGCTTTTGATAAGGTCCCTCATGGCAGACTGGTCACGAAAGTAAAAGCCCATGGGATCCAAGGCAAAGTGGCAAGTTGGATCCAAAATTGGCTCAGAGGCAGGAAACAAAGGGTAATGGTCGATGGGTGTTTTTGTGACTGGAAAGCTGTTTCCAGTGGGGTTCCGCAGGGCTCAGTACTGGGTCCTTTGCTTTTTCTGGTATATATCAATGATTTGGACTTGAATGTAGGAAGCATGATTAAGAAGTTTGCAGATGATACAAAAATTGGCCGTGTGGTTGATAATGAAGAAGAAAGCTGTAGACTGCAGGAAGATATCAATGGACTGGTCAGGTGGGTAGAACAGTGGCAAATGGAATTCAATCTGGAGAAGTGTGAGGTAATGCATTTGGGGAGGACTAACAAGGCAAGGGAATACACAATAAATGGCAGGACACTGAGAAGTGCAGAGGATCAGAGGGACCTTAGAGTGCATGTCCACAGATCCCTGAAGGTAGCAGGACAGGTAGATAAGGTGCTTAGAAGGCATACGGGATTCTTGCCTTTATTAGCCGAGGCATAGAATATAAGAGCAGGGAAGTTGTGCTTGAACTGTATTAAACTTGCCTGGATGAGTGCAGCTCCAACAACACTCAAGAAGCTCGACACCATCCAGGACAAAGCAGCCTGCTTGATTGGCACCCCATCCACCACCATAAACATTCACTCCCTTCACCACCGGCGCACCGTGGCTGCAGTGTGTACCATCTACAAGATGCACTGCAGCAACTTGCCAAGACTTCTTCAGCAGCACCTCCCAAACCCGCGACCTCTTGCACCTAGAAGGCAAGGGCAGCAGGCGCATGGGAACAAGTTCCCCTCCAAGTCACACACCATCCTGGCTTAGAAGTATATTGCTGATCCTTCATCGTCGCTGGGTCAAAATCCTGGAACTCCCTACCTAACAGCACTGTGGGAGTACCTTCACCACACGCACTGCAGCGGTTCAAGATGGCAGCTCACCACGACCTTCTCAAGGGCAATTAGGAATGGGCAATAAATGCTGGCCTTGCCAGCGACGCCCACATCCCATAAAACAAATTTAAAAAAACACTAGTTAGGCTGCAGCTAGAATACTGTGTGCAGTTCTGGTCACCACATTACAGGAAGGATATGATTGCACTAGAGAGGGTGCAGAGGAGATTTACGAGGATGTTGTCTGGGCTGGGGAATTTTAGCTATGAGGAAAGATTGGATAGGCTGAGGTTGTTTTCTTTGGAACAGAGGAGGCTGAGGGGAGACCTAATTGAGGTGTATAAAATTGAGAAGCCTAGAAAGAGTGGATAGGAAGGACCTATTTCCCTTGGCAGAGTGGTTGATAACCAGGGGGCATAGATTTAAAGTAATTGGTAGGAGGTTTAGAGGGGATTTGAGGAGAAATGTTTTCACCCAGAGGGTGGTGGGGGTCTGGAACTCTCTGCCTGAAAGGGTGGTAGAGGCAGAAACCTTCCTCACATTTTAAAAAGTACTTGGATATGCACTTGAAGTGCCGTAACCTACAAGGATACGGACCAAGTGCTGGAAAGTGGGATTAGGCTGGATAGCTCTTTGTCGGCCGGCATGGACAAGATGGGCCGAATGGCCTCCTTCTGTGTTGTAAATTTCTATGATTCTATGTACAATATGTGAGAGGAGAAATGGCTGCAATTTTACAGAATTTCTATTACACTTTCCTAAAAAGGTAACATTTATGGTATCAGGCCTGATCTAATTAGCTTTAAAAATTTTAGTATAGCAATTAAAAAACTACTAAATTGAATTCTCAACAGTTTCAGTACAGTTCTTGTACTAAATTAGCTTTATTTAACACTTTAACATTTATGACAAAATGAAGCATTTTGTCTAGTTTAGTGGCAATCCCTTTTAATCTAGTCAGGATACAAAACAAGTTTTTAAAAAGTAGCTGCAGTCATGTCCCTAGCCAAACTCTTGAATGAGTAACTGTAAATAATTGAAGGAGAAAAAATTGCAGGGATTTGGGGAAAGAGCGGAGGAGTGGGACTAACTGGCTTGCTCTTCGAAAGAGCCGGCGCAGACTCGATGGGCCAAATGCCTCCTTCTGTGCTGTAATATTCTATGATTCTATGCTTCTAACTCAATACAGATATTGCAAAGCTTTGTTTGCTTATATCTAGGCAAATTTTCTTGAGGGACAAATCAAGCTTCACTTTTCAAATATAAACCTAGTGGATTAGAAATTTGGCTGCACAGCACCCATTTTTGAAGTCAATGAAAATAAAAATTGAGCGGGGTGTATAATGGGCAGCTGATCCGATATCGCCTGTTTAACACTATTGTTCAAAGTCAAAATTATCCCCATTCTGTGCAAGTTTTGAGTGTATACACTTCATTTGCATGTCATCATTGAAATTGTTTTTTAAATTTATTTTTTAATCATGTATTTAATATTCATACTTTATGCCACCAAAATGTCGTCATTATATAAAATACAAAGATGTGTTCATAATTTTCATGTCATATGTTGGCTATAACATCCTGTGTTCAGGTAGAATCATGGTGATGAATGCCTAATGTTTGAAAAGTGTTGTGTAATTATAATAAACCATGAGTGTCTAAGATTCAAGTACCATCCATTAATTACAACAGCGCTCAGAGCTACTTTTAAGTGTAATAATTCACTTGAACCCAAGAGAAATCAAGCAGATGTCACGGCATCTGTATTAAACCTGAAGTACCTGAAAGTACCTTTGCATACAGTCACTATACCTGTTACCAAAAGTAACTTAAATTAAATTTAAATAAGCTTGTTATCCATTTAGGTAAACAGTGTTTTTTTAAACCATAAACCTTTTGTAGGACGACAGACAACATTACAGAATTTAAAATATTTTGATGTGTTCCCTGTCAGATGGCCCAGATAAGCCGTAACTGTAATTCAGAATATTCTGCTCCACCTTATAGTTTAGAAATTACTTTTGCCGATATTAGCAGACGAGGGGGCGGAAATTCTTTTAAGACTGTTTATGGGCCTGAAATGGGCGCTGCACATGGAGCGTGTGTCCCAATCAGAATGCCGAAAGCCTGCCCAATATGGGGCTTCGAGCCTCATTAACATTATTTGGGCAAGCTGCTGGCGCCTGTCGCGGCTTGACAGGCAGCTCTCTCATTTAATGAGGGTGAATGTCGGGCCACTTGCCTCACTGGCAGTGGCCCGAAGGAAAATCCTGGGAAGGGGGAGGAGAACGGAAGGGGGTGCCCCAACGTGGGCCAGCAGCGGCCGTTGGAGTGCTGTGGAGCCAAATGGGAGCACTGCTGCAGATCAAACATTTAAAAAAAAAACAAAAAAACTTTTTGGTGATGGCAGCTTGCTAGGCCGCATCCACACCTGGAAAGTTAAGCAGAGCAGGCCCAATGCTTGTTCTGCTCAGGGAAGCCCAGTTTCCCTGACTGGTTCTAAAACAGGCATCAGGGCTCTCATTAGCATATGCAAGGGGCCTAAGGTTTGTTTTAGGTGAACATCCTTAATGCCTGAAAAATGCTCTGACCCATCTTTCCGGTATTCTTTCGGCATACAATGTTTATCCCCAAAATAGGCCCTCATTGCACCCAATTGCGAGGTCCAAGTGCTTAACGTGTTTATATGACATTCCTCAATCTGTTAATTTAGCAAAAGCATCAATGTATAAAATAAAATATACAAGCTACCAGTTTCAATAAAATAGAAGACCGAGTAATGTCATATGAACACATTAAGCAGCCAGCTGCTAAACTCACCAACAGGAAATGTTAGACTATGAAGTCAAGCATAGTAATCTGTATATATGTATGGATTGACGAGACTCCAATTCCTCTACCTCCCTTCCCCACCCTCATCCCTTCATGGAACCCACTACCTGTTCATCTGAGCCCAGTTCCTGACCATTGAACTACTTCTCCTCAGCCCAGTGTTTTCAGACACCATCAACTGCTCCCCCTCAGCAGGTGTTGTTTTCTATACTGAGGGGCTTGGCAGGAGGCCTGGCATGTCATCGTATCCTGAGAGAAAGCATCATTGTGTTCTATGATTCCAGCCATGTCACTGGTACTGGACCCAGGTTCACAGTGGTCACTAACCAGCAGGAGGGTAGATCGAAGGGTTCCCACCAGATTCATGAAAGCAGGCTAGGAAAGTATCACAGTACACATCAAAATATTGGAAAGTGAACCAAAAGAAATTCAAAAATCAGTATCTCCTTGAAGGAAATGCCCCATGAAAATACATTTTGCAACATCAGAGTTGATTCCCCGTTCAAAGATTTCTAAATCTATCACTGCAAATATTGGCCCAGAAATTGATCTCGCTCTGTTCCCGCGGGGGTAAGGAGCAGGCGCGATCTCTCACTCCGCGTTGGCTTTTTCAGATCCAGCTCGCACGAACTTGATGTTCCAGACATCAGCTGGGCAGTGCTTGCGTATCCCACCGGCGTAGTGAATTCGTGCGAGCTGTGGGATCACGTGACTCAGTTAGAGCCAATGGCAGCACACCATCTTCCATTCATAAGTTTCACATACGTGCTGTGAAAGCTATGAATCTTACACCCCCCCAAAATAACAGCTAAACCTCAATTAAATTTTTTTTAAAAACCATCACATTAATAAAATAAGTATAGTTAAATAAATTAACCATTTTAAATAAAAAATTAAATTTTTGAAAAAATTTAAAATCTTTTAAAAAGTTATAAAAATAAACTTACCTGTCTTTAAAGTCTCTAAAAAAGATATACCTGTTAAAAAAAATTCAAAAAAATACTTAATTCACTACTTACCTTGTTAAAAGTGGGTCTTACTCCTTTTTCCATTTCTAAAATCTTCCGTCCTTACCTGCGCGTCCAAAGCACTAAGTGCACAGCGTGCGCGCAGCCTGTAGTGCGCACGCGATGCACCGAGGAACCGCCCCCTTTTCCAAAGACCAAGTGCCGGTTTTCAGCGCATGCGCAGGGCATGCAGAAAACCGGCAATTGGAGAGAGAATACGCGAGAGTACGCAGTGCGTACTCTCGCGCAGCGGGATCAATTTTTGGCCCATTACATTTGTGTTAATTTCCCTATATATTACAACTGGTGGAATATTGAGTATAGCTGCAGCTTCTTCAGTCATGTCAAGTTCACATCCCACTGCACTCCCATTGTAATGATTTATTTTTGTGTCCTATATCTGACGCCATTGGGTTTCAATTTTCACAGAAAAACAAACTGAATTGCAAAAAGTAATCCCAAAACACAAATAAATATCCTGAAATCTAATCTAACAAAAAAGAATTTAACTTATTCAGTCACCTTGAAGCAGTGGCCTGATTCAGCTGTTTTCAGCTGTCTGGTAGTTTTTGATTTGTCAGCTTTTTTGGAACTGTCAGGTTTTTTTTGAAGCTGTTCATCAGCTTTTCTGAGTTTTGTAGGTTGGCATGTACACTGACAATACATTGACAAAGCCCTGTGCTGCCATTTTTCTCTCACACAGTAGATGGCAACCTAGTTACAGAATTGAAGTACTTGACAGTACTTTGGGAGTTTATATATTACATACCGTAATATATGTATGCATTAAATATAAAACAAAAAATTAAGGTGTCCCAAGAGGGGCAGCTTGCTTAGGTATAGATTTTATTTTTCCAATGCTTCTTTCGTGTACAGAATAGTTTTTGCTCTTCCAGTCGATTTTAAAGCAGGAAATCTGCTGTACTCAAACTAAAGCAACATTTATGTTGTTATACAGTATATACAGTATATACAGTTATACAGTATTTCTACTGACCGTGCCTTGCCAAGATTTGGTCACATTGGTAGCAAATGTGTAGTCTCTCAGTGCCACTGCTGAACTAATCGTGGAAGCATTGCTGGAGCCTAACACTGAGAGAATAGCCACATCAATTTTTCACTTTTTAAAAATATATAAAAACAGCTCATTTTCTGTGGTGTTGCACACGGGTAATTGGATAAAATTTTAATTTTTCAGGTCAAGCAGGGTCCGAGGGTGTAGAAAATGCAATCAATGTTGGGGAGGCAGGGAATGGAACTAGGGGAAGTGGATAGAAGGCAAGGCTGGAGGGGAGTGAAGGGAAGAGGAGGCAAAAGGGGAGAGGGAGAGTGGAAAAGAGAAAGGGAGCAGTGAGGAGAGGTGGGGAGGGGGAAAGCAGTAGGAGGGGAGGTAGAAGATAATAGGACAGGAGAGGGAGAGGAAGGAAAAGAGGATGAGGACAGAGGAGGGGGAGGCAAAAGCGAGAGGAGGGGAGAGGAAAGAAGTGCTGAGGAAGGGGGATTGAGATTAACCAGTTAGGGGGATTGAGGCATGGAACAGCTAGCCATTGGAATAGGAGAAATATAGCCGTGGGGGCAACGGGGTTACTGTAACAGTAAAGATGAAGACTGGTACAGTTAGCCTGTAAGGTGGGGGTGTTTGGGATGGGGGGATGAGAAGCCAGCAGATAGATTACTATGGGAAATGTAGAGATGGTGAAAGGGGTCAAAATCATCTTCACTGGGGTGAAAAGGCCAAAATCTTGCTCACCAGGAGAGTGGGTGAAATCTTTTTTTGGGGAGAGGGAGGTGGGGACAAAATGTTTCTCAAAGCGGGTGGGGGTAGGGCTGAAAACTTGCTCAGGTTGGGGGGGAAAGCAAGGGGCACATTATTTCTCAGTGGTGATGAGGTGTTGAAGGCCAAAAACTGCTCAGTGTCAGAAGGGAAGAGGTTTGAGAGGCGAAATCTTGCTCAATAGGGGTTAATTTTTACTTCAGTGGCTGATGGTTGGGATTCCTGTATGTTCAGTTAAGGGGTGTCATGTTACATTAGATACGGCCACATTATAATCAATTGGTCACGTAACATTACACTTAAGTATGGGTGCAATACCTTTACCAAATAAGGATAAATCCAACTATTATTTAAATGGTGAAATGCTAGGAACAGTGGAGGTCCAAAGAGATTTAGTGGTCCATGTACACAGATCACTAAAATGTATAGGTACAAAAAATAATCAAAAAAGCTAATGGAATGTTAGCCTTTAATTAAAGGGCTAGAATATAAAAAGGAGTAAGTTTTGCTACAGCTGTACAAAGCCCTGGTTAGATCATATCTGGAGTACTGTGTACAGTCCTGGGCACCACACCTTAGAAAGGATATATTGGCCATCGAAGGAGAGCAGCGCAGATTCACCAGAATGTTACCAGGGTTCCAAGGATTAGATTATGAGGAGTAATTACATAAACTAGGCTTGTATTCCCTGGAATATAGAATCTTGAGGGGTGATTTGATTGTGTTTTTTAGGATTTTGAAAGGAATTAATAGGGTAGATAGAGAAACTTTTTCTGCTGGTGGGGGAGTCTAGGACAAGGAGATATAATCTTAAAATCAGAGCCAGGCCATTCAGGAGAGAAGTTAGGAAACACTTCTTCACGCAAAGGGTGTTAGAAGTGAGGAATTCGCCACCACAAAAAGCAGTAGCTGCTAGCTCAATTAATCATTTTAAATCTGAGATCGATTAGATATTTGCTAGACAAGGGTATAAAAGGATATGGAGCCAAGGCAGGTGGATGGAGTTAAGATACAGATCAGCCATGATCTCACTGAATGGTGGAACAGGCTCGAGTTGCTGAATGTTCTACTCCTGGTCCTATATTCCTTTAGAATCTTGATCACTCACCACTTTTAATATATAATAGACTATTTTGTTCCTCACCAGATTTCAATATAAATTGAAACTGTATCTACTGACTTTATGTGGAGAGAAATGTAGAATAATATAAATTAGCATTTTCAAATTATATTTGAGTTGCACATCACAAGATAGATATGGAGGAAGCACATTTGGCCTATCCTTGCTCATTCATCCAAGGATAAAGTAACAGTTCCCCCATTACAGCGTCCAGCTATGTCTTAAATTATTCCAGGGGTTTTGCCATCACTACTTTACTTTCCCCAGAAATTCGTTCCCTGTGTCAATCACTTGTATGAAGGAAGCTTCCCAACATCAATCCTAAATTTGTCTTTCCCTAGTTTGAACTATATTTTGTTCTTCAGTTACAGTTTAATTTGAAGTAATGTTCTAGATTTGTCTTTTCTATGCCCTTTAGTAACACCTTAGTGAGATGTCCTTTCAGTAGCTTCCTTTCATGGATAAACGGTCTGAATTTCTCCAGTCTTTCCTCATAACGGAGTCCTGTGATATTTAAGAGTAGTCTTGTATAATAAATAATATTATCACCAACTTTTTTTCATTGCAAATCCATGCTAGGCTGTGTCATAGATGCACAGCAAGGGCAGAAATACTACCGATTAACTAAGCACAAGACAGCCAACATTGAGTAATCGGACTTTTTCATCCATCCTAATATCAAAAAAAGGTCTGTTGGGGTAATAAGTAACTGATTGGGAGAAAATAAACATGAGGTAAAAGTGAAAAGGTCACTAACAAAGAATCAATACATTACTGTGTTTTAATTATGCCTTATACACAGGATGTACTACGTATGTACTGGAACCAATGGCATTAGAAACAATCTATCTAAGTTAAATATTCTGCCTTTTTCACAAAGGTCAAGTAGTGATGAAGTTTCTGCAGTACTGATTTCTGCCATTATGGTTTTATTAATGAAGGTTGTGTAGTATTTTATAAAGTACGAATTGATTATGTGTAGTGACCAAAGATAAGTACTCCAATTGATTTAAAATTGCATTTCAGCAACAATGATTAACCGGGCTTTCAGTTACTTTACTCATACGGCTTCACATACTATGACTTTATCGTTCATGTTGGTTTTGCAGTCATGAAATGGCTCCTGTTTCAGATGGTAGGCTCTTTTAATATGCAAATTGGATCTTGCATGCACATAGGACCCTTTTATTGCCATTTTGGGAGACAACTGGACGGAACGTTCACCACGCCCAGTTTTACCTGGCGGCACAGTCAAAGAGAACCAAAAGCGTTAAATTTAACATTATTTTTGTGGGGTCAGGAGGACCAGGTGTGCTCCTGCCAGTTCCAACTAGAATAATGAGTTGCTGCTGCCCCAGACTCAACCCCTCCCCTGTGATCACCTCCTCCCCGGGACCTGCCTCACTGCCAGCTGGGTTAGCCTTTGAATTGGCCCAATATTGCATTAGCCAGGAACTGGCGATCTGCATTAGGTGCCCATTTGGTGTCCGCAGCCCACTGGTGGCATGGCAATGAGGCCCGGCCCTCAAAATAGGCCTGGCTTCCTGTCAGCACTTTCGGGCGGCCAGTTAACTCGCTCCGGCAGTCGGCCATTCGATAGGTTGACCTGGAAATTTGATATTGGTAAAACCTGCCAGTGCCACCAGGGGCCAGTGTTAACGGCTGCTGAAAATGGTGGTGTTGGCAGGACCAGTAAATTGGCGCTGGTGGCTAATGAATATTAGCCCAGCGCTAACTTACTGTGCAATGCCATTCTGGTGGCATTCATCCTGGCAGGAGGCTGCAATGTAGCATGGCCGTAGCGACATTGCAGCAAGAACAGCCTTCTCTTAAAGCAAGGCTGTCATTTCAGAAAGCAGTACGATCTCTTAAAGGGGAACTGCCTTCTGAAATGAAAAAATAAAAATCATGTAAAAATAGGCAGTTTTTAGCCCTTTCAGCTCAACTGCCTTCTGATAAAAAAATTTACATTAAAAATAAGTCCCAAATGGGAGTCTTCCACCCTTAAAGCTGAATTGCCTAATGCATTTAAAAAAAAAAATGGGAAAAGTACCTCAGCATGAACACAAATGGCTCAGCCAGCCAAGGAAGGAGCACCCAGGGTTTCGCACGCAACATTCCAGCTTTGTGCAGGGGGTCAAAACTGCAAAACAGGTCCTCTACCCACAGGGGCCAGGAGGCCCTCCAGACAGAACGATGTGGGACCAGATCACCGAGGCTGTCACTGTAGGCAGTGTCACCCCCACGACCTGGCTCCCGTGCCCAAAGGAGCCTCATGACTTCAAACCAGTGGTCAAGGTCGGCGAGTATATCTTCAAAAGCCATCTCCTATCAACTGCACCACCAGCCTCACACTGCTCAATGCACAACCCCAGCACCCTCCCCCCCCCCCCCCAATCACTCACCTACCAACAATCTGTACCAAACACGAGGCACACCTCCCATTCCAAGCTTCACCTCACCCCCCTAGAGGAGATGGTGCTGGCCATTATTGGCAGGGGCATGGCGGAGTGCTTGGCCAGCGGCGGAGCTGAAAGGATACAAGGGGCCAGAAATTCAGGTCTCCACAGGTGAGTACGCGCTGTGTACTCACCCGTAGACCCAACGAAAGTGCCGGTTTCGCGCATGCACTGCGCATGTGCTGGAAACCGGAGCTTCCGTTCCCCTGAAGGAAGGGGTTCAGAGGTCGAACGCGTGCACCGGAGAGGCAGCGTGCATGCAGCGAACTTCGTTTTTTTTTCAGGTTTCCCTGTGAGGGTAAGTACGGAGAAGCTGCGCAGGAAAAAAGGAGGCGCAAGGCCTGCTTTTAACCGGTAAATGGTGAATTAAGTACAATTTAAACATTTTTTCAACAGGTTTATCTTTTTAAATACTTTAAAGAAAGGTAAGTTTATTTTAGCACCGTTAAAAAGTGTAATTAATTTTTCAAAAATTAAATTTTTGTTTAAAGTAGTTAATTTATGTAATTTATAGTTATTTTAAAAATGTGGATTTTTTTGTTATTTATTTGAAGTTTTAGTGAGGTTTTGGGGCCGATCTCTATTCATAGATTTGACAGGTCTTCCTGTCAAAATCTATGAATGAACATTCCCTGCTCCGACTGGTTCTCCATGGCCCACGTGATCCCAGGGGACGCTTCGAACTAACTGCGCCCCTGGGATACGCAAGCACTGCGCGCCGGCAGCTGCAGGAGGCCCAGGAGCCGAATTCCACGCGGGCCCGAAGCACAACGGCGGGCGCGCTAGGTAAGTACGCGCGCGATCCTTGCACCCGCGGGAAGCTAGAGAGCTGAATTTCTGGCCCATAATATTATTCTCCTTCTTGTATGCACCTCTTGCTTTCCCACCCTCTCCTGACCAGCCAATGGTTGACCAAGAGGAGGGAGAGGAGAGTGAAGAAGAAGAAACACCATCACCCGATTTGACACTCCAGCCACCAGCTCCTCAAAGTCGACCAGCAAGGCCATTTGCAGTCTCCTCCACTGAAAGTCAGCAGCCTTCCACCAGCCATGCTGCAGCCACTGGGGTAGCACTGCGTGACATCAGTAGGATAGGCAAAGGCACACACAAGACAGTCACTAAGGGAATGCATAAGGGTGATGAGTTGATTTCTTGCTGTCATATTGGATGGATAGCTGTATAAAGTTGGATTGGAAAGTTTGCTTTGTGGTGGCTTTTATTTCAGCATTGTGGCCAAGAGGACATTGTGATGGTCAGTAACAGATGGAAGGTAAGGTGTGGGACAAATGTTGCAAGGGGAATTTGGGTTGTGGTCACTGGTCCCGCAGGTGGATGATTCCATCTCGGATATCCAGGCCAGAAAGGGGCTGTCTGGGTTGCATCCTTTCTTCTACTTCCTCCTCTTCTGCCTCTTCCTCTTCCCTCTGCAAGCGAATGCTGGAAATCTGAAATAACAGCATAAAATTCTGGAATTACTCAGCAAGTCAGGCAACATCTCAACCTGAGATGTGAACTCTTTCTCTCTCTCTCTCCGCAGATCCTGCCTGACCTAAGTATTTCCAGCATTTTCTGTCTTCTCCGAGGCCTTCCTTTACCATTCGAGGCCTTGCAAGCATCCAGCAGCACTTCCTGCACACTTTAAAAACTTTTAACATGTATTGCACCAAGCCAGTACTTCAATAAAAATTTTAAAAATCCAGTCTAAAAGCTTAAATGCAAACTTACGTGAAAGGTATGTGTGTCCCTTTAAGAAGTGCTGACAGCGTCTCTGTCAGTCTGCTGAACACTCGCTTTTCAAAGCGAGCTTAGGACCCAGTGGTAAACTCAGTGCTAAGGTTGAAGTTCGCAGAACGTGATGTTAAGTCGGCGTTGTACGCCGACTGACGTCACACTCTCCACATTTGCATCTCCGGGGCCAGCGCTGCTATCGGCAGCGCGAAGGCCCTCACCAATATGGCGGCCACCGAGTCCCGCGGCAAAAGCGGGTGTTAGAGTGGCAGCCGCCATTTTTCGCCAGGACATCGGTGCAAACAGGTCGCGATGAGCTAGGTAATTCCTCCCCCTATAAATCTACTCCACTGTTATCTTGCTACAATATACTTTGATGAGTATTTTAATAATAGGTATTGAAAGCACTTCCTACCTATGTGAACTTTTGGTCACTTTGGTGCAATTGATTTATTTAAAAAAAAAAAAAAAATTGTTTTCAATGTGAATAACATTGAAGCTCATATTTTAAAATGACTTAAAGAATAGTACAATTACAAGCTTTCACCTCCAGAGATTTCTGAACTCAATGTAATGAGGCTCAATGGCACATCGTTAACCACCTACCTCTATTGCTAATTGCACCTGTTGCATCCGGCCAGGATAAAAATCGATGCTGGTAGGATAGAGAGAAATTCTATGTGCATAATTGAAAACTTACATTTTCTGACTTGTAATGAACTAAATATACAGTGTCAGTGCTATCAAATTTATTAAAGCTCAAAACTTCTCTGCACATCTGTTCTGAGGCAGTGGTTATTTCATAAATATAAACGTCCTAAAGGGATATGTATGAACCCAAATTCCAAGCTAGTTCATGCAAAATTATGATTTTCTTTGGACATTGTAAGAATTATTTCCAAGAGAGTAGCTGGACATGCATGAGGTCCCAGACATTCCCAATTATACTTTTTGGGGAATAAAACATTACTCTGAAATTACTTGAGTCAGTTTATGTTTGGTCAAAAAGATGGGGTCTCTAGACCTTTGCCAGTTTGCTCATCTCTACTTGTATGCATTCATTGCCCTCTGCTCATATGTATTATCCTGTACATACTTGTCATTCAATTATTTGTAAATAGTGTAGATTGTAGAGACACTACCTAGAATATAATGCTATCTGTTATAATAAATGAAAGCAACATCTTCTTTGACTCTTTATAAATGGGTGTTTTTAAACTATCTCTATATGGTGCACCAAAAGCCTTTTGTATTGAAATTGTGGTATATAATTATAACAGTAAGATAAGTGTGATCTAACATGGAAGTATTATCTGCACTTGTTAATAGACATAAATTTAAATTAATGGAATATTTAGTACTACTGTACAGATAAACAGGCTGAAGGTTCCCTGGAGATGAAGAATGTTGCAAATGAAACACCTAGGCCTAGAATTTCTTCGATGTGATTTACACTACTGTTGCACCTTTAAAACCTGTGTAAAAAATGGGTGTAAGCAGCTGAGCCTTCAGGACATTTTTGTACAGCCTTTTTAAAGGTGCTGTTCAGCCTGCACTCGTCAGCAGAACACTTGGAGACAAGCAGGTAAATAACAATCACTGCTTCTTGCTTTTATTTCTCTCTCAAATTACTTCAATGCATTTCTCACCAATATCTTGATTATGTTTTGGCAGCATTAGGACCAGTGAACTGCCATCTTGTCCAGAGGGCAGCAGGAAAGTGCTACAACCAAGTGAAGAGCCCAGAACCTCTTGGACGAGACTGAAGCAAGGAGGCACAAACCACTGGGCCTGTAATCCACCGAACTGACCAAGAATGTGAGTTGTGCCACCTGGAGGGAGGTGGCACAGGCACCGCGAGTGACTCCCTCACTCCCAGCACTGAAGAACAGTGCACTTATCTTGTGCGTTAGTATTCATGGAATTAACTGTCATACAGGAAAGGGAGCACTGAATAATTCACTCAGGTGATGATTATTGGAAAAGTCATGCCGAGGCAAAGTGGACTTTTGTATTGTTATGTGGGAGGGTGGATAGTGGTTTGAGAAAATATCTCTTTAATGGCAAGTGGGGGAGGAGGTCAGCCTGTGGTTTCCAGGTAGACTGAATCAAGTAGTGAAGACTTCGGAGAATATCTACTCTCTGATGGCAACTTTGTGAAAGGCACAGAAGGCAATTATAATTCTAGACACCCTCTCTGGTGCATACTGTAGAAATCCACCTGATCTGTCCAGGCATTGAAAGAGCACTTTCAGCAAGCCAATGGTCCTCTCAATCACCAGCCTGGTAGCTGCATGGGCCTCGTTTTACTGCTCCTGTGATCGGGGTAGTTGGAATGGAGTCATCAGTCATGGGAGCAGTCATGCCTTGTCGCCCAGTAGCCATCTGTTTTTATAGTTTTCTACTCTGACGAAATTAGAAGTGCCGAATGCTGGAGGATGAAGATGTCATGACAGCTCCCTGCATACTGGGTGGTGGTGACATGAAGCATCCACTGAGTGGTGTCACAAACTATCTGCATATTCAGAGAGTGGAATCTCTTCCTGTTCACATAGGGAAGACGGTGTTCCCTGTGCGCTTTCAATGCGACGATGGCACCCTGTATCTTGGGGAAGCCAGCAACCCCACAGAACTGTATAGCCCTTTCTCTCTGCTGCCTAGCTGTAATGCCAAAGCTAATGAAGTGGGCTGTTCTACTGTGCAGGAAGAACAGTAAATTGTTGCTGTTTACAGCAGCAAAGACTTTTTTTTAAAAAAGCTATAATAATTCACCTGATTTTAAAGTAAAAATATGTATAAAAGGATGAACAGAAACTTTCAGCATTAATAATGAATACCACATGGATCTTTATGCAATATATTTATACACATAACATGCATATTTATGCATCTCAGTGATATTTAGTCCAAGAATTGGATAAATATAATGCCTCACTGGGACTTGTGTGGCATTTCAGTTATGTAATAGCCAATTAACATAAGTTATTAATATTATTAATAGTGTAGACAAAGAAATATTAAATTAAGGACCAGTTATATATTTATAAATACTTATGATTACAGGCAAAATCACAGATAAGTATTGCATCTGCATGCAGTAAACTGGCATTTGGGTTGAATCCTTTATGATGTGAGGAAATTGCTGTCCAAGTTAGAGTAATCCCTAGACTTGGGAGTTGCCTTTGCTAGACTGAAAATCTTAAGCAATTTGTTAGTCCTTAAGGGATATTCAGCTGCTTTTTCATTAACTTGTGCTATCTGAGGTATTTTTAATTTAATATTTCCACACTTTTAACATCATTAAAGTACTTTTCCTTCATAGCTCCATTTCTTCTTCGCAAAAATTTGATTCAAGAACAAATTAATAACAGCAAGTATAAAATCTGATCACAGGGTGCAGCCTTGTAATACACAAAAGTAGGTCTGTGCAAAGATAGTGGGGTAAATTTAAGAGTTTGAACTCTTGGCATGCAGTCTCACTCATTGGAAGGGCAGATTTCTAGCTATTCATTTTGACGATTGGAAATTCAGGAGGGCCATGAATAAGACATGCTGACATCGGTGCCTGGTTGTCCCATCTGCTCTCTCTCATCAAGCAAGACTCAGTGCCAGGAGTGCTAAATCACAAGAATTACCTCAGTATCACTTTGGTATTAGCATTCTGCACTGGAGGCCACAGTTGTATTAATCTGCATTAATATTCACAAAGGATGGGACAGGGTAGATAGAAGCAGACTGTTTCCAGTAGTTGAGGGGTCAAGTACAAATGGCCATTGATACAAGATTAAATGTAAGAAATTTAGAACAGAAGGCAGGAGTAATTGCTTTACAGTTTTGAGGCTGTGGAATTCACTTCCAGCGCTAGTGGTTGAGACAGAAACCATGTCAACATTCAAGATTAAATTGGATTGGTGGATAAAGGAAAAGGGGTTGAAGGGATATGGAATATATTTGCTTGCTTGGAAAGTAAATGCTGACGTGGGTTGGTTGAGTCGAATGGCCTGTTTTTATGTTCTTCTGTTCTATCAGAAATCTGAATGCACACTGTCCACAAATATCCCAACTCAAAATTATCCCTACTGTGTTTTCTACTATTAAAATAACAGTAGTGAATAATTATTGGTCATCTACAATCAACACCTAGAAATGTATTTAATATAGACTAGTCCTAATTTTATAATGAACATGAATGTATGGACATAAACAGAAAATGCTGGAAATATTCCGCAGGTCAGGCAGTATTTGTGGGGAAAAAATAGACCAGTGTAAAAGGGTTAACACCTGAAACTTTAACTTGTCTGCTCTCTCCACAGATGTTGCCTGATCTGCTGTGCATTTTCAACACTTTCTGTTTTTGTTTCAGATTTCCAGCATCTGCAGTTTTTTTTGCTTTATAAATATAGTGACATTTATTCTGGTAACTAAGTCCAATGTTACAATTCATTTATCATGTGGCTGATTGGAATATCACTCCTTTAAAATGAAACTAGTACCTTCTTATAAATGAAGTTCTGAAGCTTAATCTTTCACCGTTAGTTCGCATGCAGCTGCGGAATGCACTTCACAAGTCAATAGAAAACATCGCCTTTAGTTATAAAGTGCTTAATATCTGTCTGCACATTGACTGAATCACTTTGTTACATTTTTATAAGCATTCACTCAGGCTAGTCATAACCAGTAGATTCTGTAGCAAATTCAACTGAGAGTATGAGGGTGTATGTGAGAAGGAGGCATTTTATGAGCTTCTCATGCTTGGCATATTTTAGATGGAAACATAGGAATTGCTAGACGAAAAAAGACCAAGGTCCAGCTAGTTCGCCTTCTACCATCCTGGTAGTCGCATGATTTTGTCAGAGAATTTTTTGGCCTTGCCTTCTGTTCTAAAAATGTACACTGTTAGAATCCTGTTAATAAAGAACATTCTACAAAAAAAAGGAATGAAGTCTCCATAAGTAGTCTTGAAGGGTATAGAGATTCTGGAGCTGTGCAGTGATGATAAAGTAATGTAGCGATCAAAATGCCACTGGCTATGACGGCTGGGATAAAATATCCATTAAGCTGTCCTTGGGTGCATTTGACTCAGGAATGTCATTATTTTTTAATAACAAAATTTGTGACAATCTATAAAAAACATTTAATGTGACTTTGATAAAACAAAATCAGCAATTGGTACACACAACTGCTTCTCATGTTGATTTATACTGTTAAAGAAAAGGGAAAAGGAGATAAGTGCTTAGATTTACTTTACATAACACAAACCTTAATGGACTTCGTACCAGCTTGACGACTATAAATGGTGTTGACATTTCTGACAGTCCTGACGTATTCTGGTGAATAAAGCTTTATCCATCCTTGGCTAAGGTCGATTTTGCTAGTGTCATGGAACAGATGGTAAAATATTGCCTTGTATTCCAACCAAGATTTGGAACCTTTTAAGCCCTTTGGACAAAAATACTTCTAAAGGAGAGCATTACAATTTTGTGTTTTTTCTTCTCATGCTTCAATAATAGTTTCTAGAAGTGAACTTTTTTCCCTATGATCTGGAAGCTGTACCTTTTCTATATTCTGTCATCACAGAATTGCATACCGGAGGGATTAATAATCAACCCACTTGTAGTAATCTTCTGACAGTCTCTCTCTATGCTATCAATCTCTCTTCACAATACTGAAGCTATTACAACATGAACCAGAGATTTACAGACCAAAAAAACTAACTTATGATAGTAATATGAAGCCCAAAATGTTGGCAAATACTAAAAGTATAACATAAATACTATGCGTAAATCCATAATGGATTGCTTACCTTTTGTAAGGGCAATTTTAACCCTAATCGCTCAGCAGAAACCTGGCGGGTGGGCAGTTAAAATTGCCCTGGCTCTTACTTGTCTGAAAGCCGCCACGATCACACATCTGCAATTTTAACCTGCTTTCCTGAGCTGGCAGCAAGGACACGCTCCCAGAGCCAACAGGGTCCTTCTTTACATATGCATGTTGCGGCCTGATGACATCATTGAGATCTGACTAATTTTAAGTCAGGCCTGTGTGCGGAATCCACCTGGAGTTAAAATTGGGATCAATGTTTTTAAATAGATTATAAAAGTTTCTGTATATGAAATAAACCAAATACTGGTTTTTAGGCACAGCAAATTCAGTCAGTTTTATCTTATAAAATTTTCTCTATTTTGAGACCAGATTGTAATATAACATACCATATCATTCAATTAAGGAGTGAAATAGAACCTTTCATCTGATAAAATACCAGAATTCTAAAGAACTCCAGTCCTCTTTCAACATTGATCTTTTAAACTCTCAGGGGGCGAAATTCATTATCGCCCAGGAATGGGCGGTAACTTCTGAACAGTTTGAGATTTAGTGCCAGGCACTAATGAATCTCGCTGCACGCAAAATTCAGTGTCGTCGCTCAAAGAAAGGATGGGAGCGCTAAATCAAGTGCTAACGGCCTAGCTCAGTGGCGTTAGACTCAAAGCGCTGAGCAATTTCAGGTGCAGTCTAGTTGCTGGTCATCATTGCCACAGGCTCTTTCCAGTTCTTAAAGGGGAGGTTCAGTCATGCTGCAGAACCTCATTCTCAGCATTGCCGGTTCTGCAGCTGTCTCAGCAAGCAGCAGAAGGCCAAGGAGAAGGAACCGCACCACTGAAGGAGGTGTCATTATGGCAGATCATTGACCCAGGGAGAGAGCTCGCAGAGTCTGCGACCAGGCATTGAAGGCGTTGGTCCTCGCTGTGGAGAGACGGAGGGCGGTGCTGTACCCGGCAAGTGGCACTATGCGTTCTTTAGAGGCTAGTATAGTAGCGGGATCTGCACAGGGTGATGCACCGGGGACGAGCGTGCTGCAGCAAGGCCAGGGGGAAATGGTAGCTCGGGAGTCAGCTCCCTGGAGGGCAAGTTCGTGCGCGAGTTCTGCTGCACAGGACTCAGATGAGGATCTCGATGGGAGGCCTTTAGAAGAAGGGTGATGGGCATGCACATGGAGATGATAGGTGCAATGGCCAGGGTGCCTGAGAGCCTCTCAGCAATGGTAAGGAGCGTGGAGGAGTCTGTCACCAACATTGCACAAAGCTCTGCGCACACCATGGAGCCCATCATTTGCAGTCTGCAAAGGATGGCGGACTCCCAGAGAGACCGTGATAACTCAGACCTGATGCCACGTGTGATGGGCGATGTTACAGCTTCCATTGTAGCACAGGCGGAAGCCATGCAACGTCTTAGTGCTGTAATGCAGTCTATTCTCAGACTGCTCTCATGCAGTCTCAGCTTGATGCCATGCAAGCTCTGACTGCTGCCATCATGGCTGGGTCGACCACCAGGCTTTCACGGTGTCGCAGCAGGCCAGCAATCAGTGCTCTAGCACATTGGTAGTGATGCTGAGGTGCTGCCCTGGGGGAGTGCCAGTGGGTCAGTGGAGCAGGAAGCTGTTGTCCTCTCAGGATGACAGCATTCCTGCTCCCACCACTAGTACTCCACCATTACCCTTGTCACTGCCTGTCATCCAGCCAGCCCAGACTGCTGCCGCCCATGCTGAGGTGGTGCAGTCTACAGCTGGGCCTTCCAGGCCCAGAGCTAGTCGAGGGCATCCTGTAAGGCAATCTGAAGTCTCCTGCACAGACACTCAGCAGCCTTCCACCAGCTGTGCTGTAGCCACTAGGCCAACACTTCGTAGGGGTACTAGAGTAGGCAAAGGCACTGGAATGAGGGGCACTAAGGGATTGCACAAGGGTGAATAGTTAATATTGTTGTAAATATGTGTTCACCAATTATTGATAAATTTATTAATTGACTTTGGATGATTTTGTGCCTGTGATATGGCCTGCTACAGGGATGGAATGATGGGGATTGTGGCTGCTGCCAGGATAGTGGGCATTCACATTGAGGATTCGCTGTCTGTGGTCGCACACCAACTATACATTGAGTGGTAGCCTTTGCGGTTACAGAAGACCTCAGGATTGTTATGCGGTGCCCTGCAAAGCCATGTGGGTGCAGTCAATGGCACCCTGCACCATGGGGAAGCCCACTATCCTGGCAAAGTCACTTGCACGTTCGTCCTGCTTCTCTCTGGTAATGTAAATGTAGTCCCTTCTCCTACTGCAGAGAGCCTTTGTGACCTTCCGGATGCAGCGATGGATGGCGAACTGCGAGATGTTCGCTATATCCCCTGTTGCAGACTGGAAGGAATTGCTGGTGAAGAAATTGAGGGTGACGGTGACCTTGATTACCACAGAGAGCAGTGGTCGACCTGATCTGAGGCTCGAGGTCTGGTCGCAGGAGGTGGCAGTGTTAGGTGATCACATCCTTGCTGAAGCGGAGCCTTCTAATGCACTGCTCATCGCATAATTGGAGGTAGAAGTGCTATCGGAATACCCTCGGAGGGTAAGGCCTCCTGTTGAGAGCCCTGATGGCCCTCCTCCTCACTCTGGCCACATTTTGCAATCTCTCTTGCTACCTCTGCTCCCTCCGTAGTAGATTCTGGAGGGGGAGGTCGACTGCCAGTACAGCCCCCATTAATGTAACGATGTGCAGCACTTTGAAATTTTGTCAGAATAAATTAAACAAATTTTTAGTAGCCACAACACTCCTGATACTATAGAACCTTTAAATGGCTGTGTAAGAGTTAAATTCAATCGCAAACTGACAAGGAAACAGTGAACCAGCACTAACCTGACAGCTGTGACTGATCCCTTTAAATAGTGCCCCTGGAGCCGGGAGCCACCAGCCGCCTGCTTCACGCCTCCTCCTCCTCCTCCTGTCATTGTCGGGGCGAGGCGCTAAGACAGGGGGCAATAATCATTTTGGCAGATCGGGCGCTGAGTGAGCGTTGCATGCTCACTGACGTCACGATCTGCCTGGCGCTATAGCCCCAGGCGCTAACTGTTAGTGGCGGCGCTAAGGGGCGACTGGATTTGGTGTGCAGCGCTGGATTTGCCTCGTCCCAGCAATACTTCATTAGTGCCCCTGCCAGGCACTAACCTACCGAATTTCTCCCCCAAAATTTTTGTTTAAAAGTTAATTTATTGTAATTTAAAGTCATTTTAAAAATGTGTTTTTAAAATTTATTTAAAGTTTTACTATGTTTTGGGAGTGATTTCTATTCATATATTTGACAGGTCTTCCTGTCAAATGTATGAAGTGAGATTCCCTTCTCTGATTGGCTCCCCATCGCCCACGTGATCCCAGGGACGCTGCGAACCGCCTGCGCCTCTGGGATACGTGGGCCCTGCACACCGGCAGTTTGGAGAGGCCCAGCAGCGGAACTCTGCGCCTCCCGGGAGCCCTCCGGTCTTGGCGCAGATTTTTCCAGATCGCAGCCCTCTGCCCGCGGGAGGCCTGCGATCAGAATATCTGGGCCATTAGATTCTGAGGGGGATTGACAAGGTAGATGCTGAGGGGTTGTTTCCCCTGGCTGGAGAGTCCAGAACTAGGGGGCATAGTCTCAGGAAAAGGAGTTGGCCATTTAAGACTGAGATGAGGAGGAATTTCTTCACTCAGAGGGTTGTGAATCTTTGGAATTCTCTACCCTAAAGGGCTATGGATGCTGAATTGTTGCTTATATTCAAGGCTGAGATAGGTAGATTTTTGGACTCTAGGAGAATCAAGGGATATGGGGATTGGGCGGGAAAGTGGAGTTGAGGTTAAAGATCAGCCATGATCTTATTGAATGGTGGAGCAGGCTTGAGGGTCTGTATGGCCTACTCCTGCTCCTGCTCCTAATTCTTATGTTTTTATAAAAGAAAAAGGCTTAAATAAAGGAAACCAACCTATTTGACCTCTTGATCAAGGGTTGCAATATAAATTTTAAGCAAATAAAACCAGTAATTCACACTTTATAACAAAGAGGAAGACCCAAGTCAAAAGCGTAGCTTATCATCTGTTGATGTCATTTACCCTACTTGTAAGATACTATTAACAGAATTTTATCATAAACCTCCAGATGCAACAATTTCATGATCAATTATTTCAATTATCACTGAGGGCTAGCTTGACATCCTTTGCTGTGCTGCAGTCTCTCTTAGTTGTTAATGCCCTTACCCAACTGGTGCATTCTCCAAATAGAATGATGCCTACTGAGATTTAGTACTGACCAACTCCACCTGAAAGTACTCAACAAAACATTAGCTGGCACATACAATCACCACTTTGTCTGCATCCAATCGGCTTTTCATTGGTATCTTGAAAGGAATAGCAGGGGATATTTTTCCACTTTGGTGTTCCTTATGCACCCCAGTCCATGATTTTCTGTCCCTACTGAGTGCAGTGTTTGATAACCTTATCAGAATGGGCTCAAGCAGAATGTTCTACCTTAGGCTGCACCAAAGTGGCTGGACAATGAGAAATCAGTAACTTGAGTGCTGGTGTTCAAGCACAATTAGTTCATGTTTTCATGCGTTCCCAGTGGTCACCACCATCAAATTTTTTGAAACTTAGTTCCTTTTCACAGTTGCCTCTGGCTACATGCTGCATTATAATGTAAGAAAATAATATATTTTATTAAAAAGCTTATTTGTTGCATGCACTTCATTTCCACAAATCTCATTTCCTGTGACATGATTTTGAGTCATGCTTTTTATGCTAACATCTAACATTGAAACTGTCTATGTTCACATTTATGATGGAAATTGGTATGTCAATATTTATGATGGCAAACCTTGTCTCAACATGTCCACATAACACTGTCAGTTTATTGATGAACCATTTGAATCACTCAAAACTCATTTTGGGGAAAAAAAATCATCTATTATGTGTTGTCACCAGCTGAAATTTTTAATGTCAAAAATAAATTTCTGAACAAAAAAAAAATGTCAAATTTATGTATTTCACAATAGCATGATGAAATTTACCCAATGAATTGCCTTTTGTGCATTTTAATATCACCATTAAAATGTTTACTTCAAGGCCTCAGCCTGTCTCAAAGGCCTGGCTTTGACTGGACATTTTTAACATAACAGTTGGAGAGAGCTTCTAAAATGTTTGTGCATTCTAAGCATATGTAGCATAGGAACAGGAGTAGGCCATTTAGCCGCTCGAGCCTGTTCTGCCATTCAATGAGATCATGGCTGATCTGTGACCTAACTCCACATACTCGCCTTTACCCTATATCCCTTAATATCTTTCGTTAACCGAAATCTATTCATTTCAGATTTAAAATTAACAATTGATCCAGCATCAACTATCATTTGTGGAAGAGAGTTCCAAACTTCTACCATCCTTTGTGTGTAGAAGTGTTTCCTAACTTCTTCTGAAAAGCCTGGCTGTAATTTTTAGGCTATGTCCCCTAGTCCTAGATTCCCCAACCAGCAGAAATACTTTGGCCGGAAGTTTGCCGGTCCTCAGAGTGCGGGATTGGAGGCGGGACCCCTGTCAAAATCGCAAAGATTGACCGGGTAGGAAACCCGCTGTCAACCCGCCTCAAATCAATCTTCCCAAGTGTTGGGTCCCTGATTTGCGCATGGACCCGACACCTAGCGGCGGGAAGAGGGTTATAGCCACTTACCTGCCTGTTAACAGGTAGTTGATACTTGTTAACAGGCTCTTTTGCAATTTTGCCGCTTCTGCCTCGGGGTTCCGACGTCCGGACTCCACGCCAGGTAAGTGTGGCGTGTTGTGAGTCTGCTGTAATGTTTCTGCATTGATGACAGCTGCAGAAGTGGTGTGAAGGATCCAATGGTGCACTGGTGAGATTCAGAGGTAAGAAAATGTTGGGAAAATCATTTTTAATGTATTTATGCTTTTCTGTAGGTAACAAGTTTTGAATTGGCTGTCTAGTCCCACCTCATTGAGAAAACCTCTCTCACCAGTGACAGATCGCTTCTGTAACCTCACCTGCAGCTGCCGTCTGTTCTAGCCTATGGAGGGAGTCATTGGAGAGCCTGGGTGCAAGAGCTCACCTTTGTACAGTGATTGTCAGTGTTTGCAGCACCTCAATACTGTCAAACACTGAGAAATGAGCTGTCAAAGAAAAATTGTGCATGGTCCCTTTAAGAAAACCAGCAGATGACGCGTCATCAAATGACGTCATCTGACCGGCTTCCTCTTAATTGGCCGGCAAGCCCGCAGGGTGGGCTTAACAAGGTCAATCGATGTAAAATCACGTCCGTGGGCCAGATGCAGTTGGGGGCGAGACTGGAACCCGGAAACCAGCTGACCCGCTCCCAAGCAGCATCCATTTGCAAAATCGTGGTCTTTCTCTATATCTACCCTATCAGTTCCCCTTACTATCTTGAAAACTTTGAAGTCACTCCTTAATCTTCTAAATTGCAGGGAATACTGTCATGACGCCTTCATCCTGTGCCAGTCTGCTGTGCCAGCAATCTTCCAGCCACCACACTGAACTCGAGGGTGGCTGCTCGGAGACGAGGGGTATCTGCTGTACACCTGACTGATGACTCTTCTCCATAACCCCAACACACGTTTCCACGAGGAACCTCGTCGAGCAGACCATCGGGGTGCTCAAGCAATAGTTCCACTGCACTGTCCACTTGGGAGGAGCTCTCCAGTACTCACTGGAGCGGTTGTCCAAATTTGTGGTGGTCTGCTGCATCCTCCACAATTTGGCCATCATGAGAACGCAGCCCTTGCCACCACGGGTCCTGTGACCACATCAGGAGGAAGAGGAAGCAGCCTGCAAATCCTCGTTTGGGACGGGCTGTTGGTGAGCGCATCATCAGACTCCAGTTCCCCTGAATAAAACCCTTCTCCACCTTACCATCCCTCTGTCACGAACATCGCAGCATCCTCTTGGGCACAATGCTGAAATGAAAGCCACCACAAAACAAACATTACAAACATAATTTATAAATAAGTCGATCCAATACTACATGACAGTCAACTAATCACCCTTGTGCATTCCTTTAGTGTCTGTCTTTTGTGTTCCTTAGCCTATGCTAATGCTCCTACGACGTGCTACCCCAGTGGCTGCAGCATGGCTGGTGGAAAGCTGCTGAATTTCTGTGGGGGACACTACAGATGGCCTTGCAGGATGATCTCGAGCAGCTCTGGGCCTAGAAGGCCCAGCTGTAGACTGCACCACCTCGGCATGGGAAGCAGCAATCTGGGCTGGCTGGCTGACAAGCAACTGCAATGGCACTGGTGGAGTGGCAGTGGTGGAAGTACGAATGCTGTCATCCTGAGAGAGGATGGCAGGTTCTTGCTCCACAGAGCCACTCCCCTGGGCGTCGCCTCAGCATGCTGTGAGACCCTGCATGCCTCTTTCCACACTTGTAAACCCAGCCACGATGGCAGCAGTCTGAGCTTGCGTGGCAGCAAGCTAAGCTTGCATGACTTAAGTCTGCAATGGCGTTTGTGCTGCAATGGAAACTGTGACATCGCCCATCACACCCAGCATCATGGGTGGGTGCATAAGTGCTCTAATGGAGTTGCCCGTCACTCCCATCCAGGAAATCATGGGCTCCAAGCTCCGCGCTAAGCCCGTGCAATGTTGAAGCCAAACTCCTCCATGCTCCTTGACAGTGACAAGAGGCTCTCTGGTAGGCCTGTCATTGCACCAAGCATTTCTGTGTGCATGCCCATCACCCTTCTTCTGAAGGCCGCCCCATCGAAGTCCTCATCTGAGTGCTCTGCAGCAAGACTCGAGTGCGACCTTGCCCTCCGGGGAGCTGGCACCTGCGCTACCCTTTCCCTCTGCCCTGGCTGCACCCCACTCAAGCCAGGTGAATCCCCATATGCAGATCCCGCCTCTTCACTACCCTCTAAGCTTTGCGCAGTGCTATTTTCTGAGCTGATGTCTGAGAGTGTCAGATTGAGTGACAGTGTCTCCATCTCCATCACTCTCCTCCTCTACTTCTTCCTGCACAGGCTAGGCTGGTGGCAGTTCTTGCGTATCTGAAAGAAAAAAGGCACAAGGGTCAGGTTGTGGGGAGGGGAGGGGTGGGGGACAGCATCCGCCCAGGGTGTTTAGGGAGCAATTCTCCTACCTGAACTTCAGCGATGACCAATGCTTGAGATGTCTGTGCTTCAGCAAAGAGGACAGCACTGAAATCTGCCACCTGCTGCAGCCACAACTCCAAGCTCACAGCAGGGCAAGGACCACATTGCCTGTGGCTGTCAAGGTGACTGTGGCTCTCAATGGAAGGATTACAGATGGAATACTGAATATAAATGATGCTATATATAGTAGTGTATATATAGCCTTTAATGAATAGTGTAGAGCCCACTTTCAACAATATGTGTAATTTTACTTGTATAACTCAAATGCCACTGTACCAATTCATTCAACACATAACATGACATACAACTGATATAAATGTTGTTATTCTACCTGATTACAATGATAATTCGTTTCTCCCATAAGGAGCAAAGGAATATTTCCAAAAAGTTCTCTCTCTGAATCTCTTAGAAAAATCTTCATCCCAGTTCAGTTGCAGGGAACTGCCACTCTTAGGATCACCATTTTTTTTTAAAGAAAACAGTTTCTTTCAGTTCCATCTCACAAATTAGAGAATGGAGCACACCCTTTAAAACTGGAGAGTCTTTGAATCACTGTTGAAATGGAACAATTTTAAACTAAGCTGATAGTTCACTTTAACTGAACTTGATGCTAAATAATAACAGCAACAACTTATATTTATATAGTACCTTTAACATAGAAGAGCACCCCAGATTGCTTCACAGAGGTGTAATCACAAAATGGGTTGCTGAGCCAAAGATGGAGATATTCCGTGAGGTGTTCAAAAGCTTGGTCAAAGGGGTGGGTTTTAAGGAGAAGAGAGAGGGGGAATGATGGAGGGGTTTAGGGAGGGAATTCAAGAGCATGGAGCCTACGTGGCTGAAGGCATAGCTGCCAATGGTTGGGTGAAGAGAAGACAAAAGAAAACTTGTAACAATGCAACACCTTTGGTGAAATGTTATCATAGGAAAAATGTTTTGATTATAATAAAGTTCCACCTTAGCAACACATTACATTTTGCTGCATTCTCTTTAAATGCAGAAGGATTGTTCTAATATAGTACCATTTAATTAAAATCAATAAGACAAGCTCTATTTTAGGATTCATGGTCCTGGCATTTAATGCACATTATTTTTTAGCTCAGATCTACTTTGGGAAATACTATAAAAACTTCAAACCACAAGACAGCAAAACAACAACTTGCCTTTGTTTAGCACCTTTAATGGAGAAAAACATCCAAGGCTCTTCATAATGATGTGAGGAAAACAAAAGCCAAGCCAACAAAGCAGAGATTAGGGCGGGTGACCAAAAGCTTAATCAAAAAACTGGTTTTAGGAGAGTTTTAAAGGAGGAGATAAAAACCTCGGCTGCTGAAGGCACAGCAGGCAATGGAAACATAAGCTGGAGAATGGAGAGTTCAGGACGGGGAGGGATTGTAGAGCTGAAGGAGGATACTGCGAGGAATGGGTGAGGTGTTGATGGATTTAAAGACAAGTACAAGAATTGTAAATTTGCAGCACTGGGGACCTGGAGCTAATGTAAGTAAGTGAGTCAGCTTTTTCTTCTTGGGATGTTGACAACACCAGCAAGGCAGCATTTGTTACTTGTGAGGCCATTAGAGTTGAACGGTATAGTTTGAGACTGGTATCACATGTTGGCCAGACCAGGTAGGAGTGACAGATTCCTTTCCCTGAAGGACATAAATGAACCAGTTGGGTTTTTACCAACAGATTTCATGGTAATTTTTTCAATTTTGCTACTTGCCATGATGAAACTCTGAGGGGGAAAAATTCGGTATCGACCATTTTGGGGTGCTAACATCGCCTGGGCACAAACTTTAGCGCCGGCGACCGGGGAATCCAGTTTTAGTGCCCCTAGAGGGCAGTGGAGCGCTAAATCAAGTGCTACACACTTCTCTTAGGGCGTTAACGTCGGGGAGCTACAGCAGAGCGCGAATCAAATTCAGGCGCTGTCAATTACAAGTACTCAGACAGACTGGCGCCTTCCAGTTCTTAAAGGGAAGGTTCAATCATGCTGCACAGCCTGACCCTGATCATTGCTGCTTGTGACCTGGTCTGCAAGGAGGTGCAATCTATCTACCACAAATCTCATGGCTGATCAGAGGCCCAGGGAGAGAGCTCGCTGGTTCAGCGACCAGGCATTGGAGGCTCTGATTGAGGCTGTGGAACGCCGACGGGCAGTGCTGTTCCCAGACACTGGCAGGAGGTCATTGCCGCAGGAGTTCCGAAGGATGTGGAGGGAGGTGGCCCAGTACATCTCAGCCAGAAGCGTGGTCCAAAGGACTCACACCCAGTGCTGCAAGAAGTTCAATGACCTCTCGGGTGGTCAGGGTGAGTACTGTACATGCTTCAAAAACCTCTACATCCCACCATCTCAACCTCACTCTGTGCACAGATGGTATAAACCGTCAAATCCCCAACACTCACCCACCAACTATGCCCATCTGCTAAAAGTCACATCCACATCTCACACGTTGCATACATTAACAGCTATTCAACTATGGTAGGCACATCTGCCAAACACATGGCTGCACACTCACTCATACGCTGTCCTTTTTCTTGCAGGCCAAGCTTGCTCATGCTCATAACAGGAGGGAGCAGCAAGGCACGGGTGGAGGTCAGGTGGAGCTGCACCCCCTTACACAGCTGGAGGAGTGAGTGCGTAGCATCATCGCGGCCCAGGTTGTGGGCGCTGTGGCAGTCGGAGAGGTTGACCCCCTTGGGGACAACAGTGGTATGTTCATCATCTCTCCTTCTTCTCTCATACCACTTCCCCCTCACAACACAAGCCCTTCCCACTTTCCATCTAAGTATACTGTCTCCATTCCTTGCTCCCTTCCTGCCCCCATCCCCTGACATTAAACCCACTCTTGTGCCTCAATGCTTTCAGATAATCAGCCACCATCTGACCAGCCTGTCCCTCAGCCTCCCAGAGCGAGCGACACGGGAGAGGAGGAGGAACACCAAGCCGGCGCCTCACTGCCAGTGTCTCCCAAGGGCGAGACATCTGATAATGGGGCCATGCGGTTGCTGGAGAGGAGCATAGCTCTGATGTGGGTGAAGCTCCGGGACCCAGCGGGCTGCAGCAACACCATGGGGAAAGGGAAGCTCGGGGGCCATCTTCCCGAAGGGGGAGTGCACGCATGAGTTCTGCTGCACAGGACCCGGATGAGGACCTCGATGTCGAGGTGGTGACCACACAGGCTATGAGCATGCATACTGAGCTCAAGGGTGCAATGGCAAGGGTGCCCGAGAGCATGGATGCACTGGCTAGGAGCGTGGAGGAGTCCGCCTCCAGCATTGCTCTCATCTCTGCGCAAACCTTTGGCACTTTGCAAAGGATGGTTGACTCGCAGAGAGACCATGGGGACCCAGACCTCATGCCACGTGTCATGGGTGAGGTGGCAGCAGCTATTGCAGCACAGGCCGAGGCAATGCAATGGCTTGGTGCTGTAATGGAGTCAGTGGTTGGTGGCATCCAATCTCAGAAAGCTCTCATGCAGTCTCAGATTGATGCCACTAATGCGCTGACTGCTGCCATCGTCGCTGGGTCGCCCACTGTCCACCGGGGATCTCACGGTGCCGCAGCAGGCCAGTAATCTGTGCTCGAGCAGATTGCTCCGGATGCTGAGGTTCTGCCCCAGTGGATTGGCAGTGTGTTGGTCAAGCAGGAAGGTGCTGTCCTCTTTCAGGATGACACCATTCCTGCTCCCACCACTGCCACTCCGCCATTGCACTTGCCGCAGCCTGTAACCCATCCATCCCAGACTGCTGCCGCCCATGCTGAGTTGGTGCAGTCTGCAGCCGGGCCTTCCAGGCCCAGAGCTGGTCGAGGGTGTCCTGCAAGGCCATCTGCAGTCTCTGGCTCCGAGATTCAGCAGCCTTCCACCAGCCTTGCTGCAGCCACTGGGGCCACATTACGGAGGAGCAGTAGGGTTGGGAGGGGGGAATTGCAAAGGGGAGGGAAATAATTGAGGAAGGCCCAGTAAATAAAATGTTAATAGCAAATGGGGAGAGTGTGTACAAAAGTTGACGTGTTTGTAAATATGTTCAGTTTGGTAAGAAATAGTTCCGTTTTCTAAGAACCAGTTGTGTTTGTTCATAAATTGTTGTGTTTGTTTATTATTGGTTGTGTTTGATGAGAGAGAGTTGTGCAGAATAATAAATGTTTATTTTGACGTAGCAAATTTTGTGATGTTTCTCATTTGAGCCTGGTCATAGGGGCTGCGAGCTGGATGTAATGATGTGGTTCTGTGCAAAGGCCATGTGAGATATCATTTATTGGAAGCGCTGTGTAATGAGGCGTTCATGAATGGCCCTTGCAGAAGCAACATTGAGTTGCTCCCTCCTACGTTGGTGCTGCTCCTCCTCCTTTTCATCCTCCTCCTCTGCCTCCTCCTCCTCCTGTCCCTCTTCCTTCTCCTGAGGTGGACCTGCAATCCCTGGTGGCAATGGCTGGGCCCTCAGAATGGCCAGGTTGTGCAGCATGCAGCATACAACAATGAAAACAGAGACTCAATCAGGTGAATACTGCAGGGCTCCTCCAGAGCGGTCAAGGCAGCGGAACCGTTGCTTTAGCACACCAATAGTCTGTTCGATCAGGTTCCTGGTGGCGCTATGGCTCTCATTGTATGTGTGCTGAGCAGGAGTGTTGTGATTGCGGAGGGGTGTCATCAGCCAGGTGGCGAGTGGATAACCCTTGTCTCCGAGCAGCCAACTATAAGAACATAAGAACATAAGAAATAGGAGCAGGAGTAGACCAATCGGCCCCTCGAGCCTGCTCCGCCATTCAATGAGATCATGGCTGATCTGATCCAACCTCAACTCTAAAGAACACAAGAAGTAGGAGCAGGACCAGGCCACTCGGCCCCTGGGCCCGCTCCGCCACCCACAGGGCCTTGACCGATCCGAACTCAAACTCATGTCCAATTTCCAGCCCGCTCCCCGTAACCCCTAATTCCCTTTACTTCTAGGAAACGGTCTATTTCTGTTTTAAATTTATTTAATGAAGTAGCTTCCACAGCTTCCTGGGGTAGCAAATTCCACAGACCCACTACCCTCTGAGTGAAAAAGTTTCTCCTCATCTCAGTTTTGAAAGAGCAGCCCCTTATTCTAAGATTATGTCCCCTAGTTCTAGTTTCACCCATCATTGGGAACATCCTCACCGCGTCCACCCAATCAAGCCCCTTCACAATCTTATATGTTTCAATAAGATCGCCTCTCATTCTTCTGAACTCCAATGAGTAGAGTCCCAATCTACTCAACCTCTCCTCGTATGTCCACCCCCTCATCCCCGGAATTAACCGAGTGAACCTTCTTTGTACTGCCTCGAGAGCAAGTATGTCTTTTCTTAAGTATGGACACCAAAACTGTATGCAGTACTCTAGGTGCGGTCTCCCCAATACCCTATACAACTGCAGCAATACCTCCCTGTTTTTATATTCTATCCCCCTAGCAATAAAAGCCAACATTCCATTGGCTTTCTTGATCACCTGCTGCACCTGCATACTAACTTTTTGATTTTCTTGCACCAAGACCCCCGTTCCAACTGTGGTGGTTGGAACAGTGCTGGGACACCAGTCTGTCGCAGGATGAATGCATCGTGGCTGCTGCCAGGATAGCGGGCATTGACGGCGAGGATGCGCTGTCTGTGGTCGCACACCAACTGCACATTGAGAGTGGTAGCCTTTGCGGTTGCGGAACACCTCTGCATTGTGATGAGGTGCCCGCAATGCCACGTGGGTGCAGTTAATGGCGCCCTGAACCATGGGGAAGCCCGCTATCCTTGCAAAGCCACGAGCGTTCATTCTGTTTGTCTCTGGTCATGGGGAATGAGATGTACTCCCTTCTCCTTCTGTTCAGAGCATCTGTGACCTCCTGGATGCAGCAATGGATGGCGAACTGTGAAATGTTTGCAATATCCCCTGTTGAAGCTTGGAAGGAGCCGCTGGCATAGAAATTGAGAGCGACTGTGACCTTCACTGCCACTAACAGAGACGTCCTGGTCCTGAGCTGATGCTGGAGCTCTGGTTGCAGAAGGTGGCAAAGCTCTGTGACCACGTCCTTGCTGAAGCGGAGCTTTCTAAGGCACTGCTCCTCTGACAGATGAATGTAGGAGAAGTGCTCCTGGAATACCCTGGGAGGGTAAGGTCTCCTGTGGAGAGCCCTGTTGGCCCTCCTCCCTCTGGCCACGTTTTCCAATCTTTCTCTCTGCCTCCGACGGTGAAGCTAGAGGGTGAGGTCCCGTGTCAGTACAGCCCCCCATTAAGTGTTGGAATGTTGCAGTATCAAAAGTAAGACAAATTAACCTGATAAATTTTTGTCAGGAGCAAAACTCCTTCAAGCAGGAAAACCTCAAATAGGTCAAAACGCTTGTCTGCTTCTGTCAAAGTGACAAAGCAGCACTATTTGCTGACCAAAAAACCAGGAAGTGCATGCCTTTAAATAGCGCTCTTGCAGCTCCCAGCTGACTGCAAACCGTCCTCCTCTACCTGTTGTTCCTAACGGCAGATGCTGAGGCAGGGGGCAAAAATAAATTTCCGGTCCGAGGCGCTACGCGGCTGGATGATGTCACGATCTCCAGGCGCAGGAGATCGTGACGGTAGTATTTAGTGCCACTGCAAACCGCCAGGTGAATTTCGCCAGCGGCGCTAACATCACCGCGCCCGGGCGGTAATTCGTTAACACCCCATTAGCGCCCCCCCTGGAGGTGCTAAACAATCGAATTCCTCCCCGAGTTGCTACTGCCAGGAGCATAACCACTATGCTACCATACACATGATGGGCAACTAGTACTTGGTGCAAGATCGGTTATGAGCAGCAAAGATTTTCAAAAGCTGGTGGTTATGGAGTGTGGAGAATGGAAGGCAAAGAATCCTTCTGACTTGTAATTGAGGATGAGGTTTTCAGTGGTGATTGGGCTGAAGGAGGGGTGGAGATGACTCATCTTATGAAGGTGGAAGTAGTCATCTTTGTGATGGAGAGGGTGTAGGATCAGAAAATTGAAAAGTGCTTAATTTTGTGGTTAGTCTGAATTATTTTCACAGGTGACTTCCATTCTTTTGTTGTGTGACATTTTATAAAAGAAAAAATAAATACTTGCATTTATATAGTGCCCTTCATGACCTTAGGATGTCCCAAAGCGCTTTACACCCAATGGAGTACTTTTGAAGTGTAGCCACTGTTGTAATGTAGGAAACACAGGAGCCAATTTGAGCACAGCAAGCTCCCACAAACAGCAATGCGATAAATTTTTTTAGTGATGTTCATAGAATCATAGGGGAGAATTTTAACCCCAAAAAATGGGTGGGTTGGGGTGGGTGGGAAGTTAAAGTGTTAAAAAATTGAATCCCGACCAGAACCTGCCTCCAACCCACCCACTTCCGGTTTTAACGGAGGCAGGACGAGGGGCGGGCAGCCAACCTGCTCCCAGGAGGCGGGTCGCCAATTTAAATATTATATCGAGGCTGGCGTGCTTCATGGTGGTCCACCATTACAAACTTACCTCTGGCTGGTCGGGTTTCCTCGGGCCTCGGGGAATCGGCCAGCTAAAGGAAGGTGAGGACCGCTGGAACCAGGAGGTAAGTGCCTTCCGCCCCCCCCCCCCCCACCGAGGCCTGCGACCCCCCCCAAAAGGCCGCCGATCTTCCCCACCCCCACCACCTCCCAAGGCTTCTAATCTCCCCCCTCCGGCCCCTGATCACCTCGGCCTCCCCTCTCCAGCGCCTATGCTCCTCCGGCCCCCGAATCCCGACCACTTAACCCCTGCACCTCCCCACCCACCTCACCGATGCTTCTCCGGCCCCTGAGTCCCGACCACTTAACCCCCTGCACCTCCTCACCCACCTCACCGATGCTTCTCCGGCTCCCGAGTCCCGACCACTTAATCCCCTGCGCCTCCGCCCCCCCCACCCCCTTGCCGATGCTTCTCCGGCTCCAGAGTCCTGACCACCTGCTCCCCCTTCCCGAAAGAGGCTCCTCCGGCCCCCAATGCTTCTCCGGTTCCCGACCCCCCCCAAATGATCTCTCCTCTATGCGGCCTAGTACTGCAGGCCTACCCGCCCGCAGCCAGCCAGCCTCTCCATCTGGCTGGCTGCGGGTTGGAATCAGAGTTTTTAAATGCTAATCAGGCCCTGCCGTTAAATTCGGCAGGGCCTGCGGGAAACTCGTCCTCCCAGGTTTCCTGACCGCTTTCTAGCCAACCCGCCTCCAGATTAAAATTCCGGCCTAAGAATCTTACAGCGCAGAAGGAGGCTATTCGGTGCATCGTGCCCGTGCCAGCTCTTTGAAAGAGCTACCCAATTAGTCCCACTCCCCCGCTCTGTCCCCATAGCCCTGTAATTTTTTCCCCCTTCAAGTATTCATCCAATCCCCTTTTGAAAGTTACTATTGAATCTGCTTCCATCATCCTTCAGGCAGCGCATTCCAGATCATCATAACTCGCTGCATCAAAAAATGTATCCTCATTTCCCTTCTGGTTCATTACTATACTAACAAACTTCATGAATTTACTTCAGCTTAGCTGCAGCAATCCTGACTAACCCTTTCATCCAACGTTAACTGGAGTCTGTGTGGTGTAAGATTCTCAAAATTCACAGATCCCCCTAACTCTAAGAAAACCCCAAGGAAAAGGACTTTTGGACTCTTTCCTAGCTATTACAGGGTGGTGAAGTGCATTGGGCCTAAACCGAAGAACCTTTCGAGCAAAAACCAGATTTGGGATTTTAAAAGACATGTCTGGACTTGTAAGGGAGAAAAGGCTGTGAAGGAAGGTGGGTTCAACCTCTGTAAAACCAGTTTGGGTATTGGAGCTAATGAGAACTGTCTGGGGAACTGCATGATCTCGCTGGGAGTTTAAATCGGCCCCTATCAGACATTAGCATCCTAACAATAAACCCGAGGAGAACAGTCTCCACCCCAAGCTACAGAGCCCATTAAGACATGCATAAAACAAATTACTTCGGCTTACCCTATAGAAATTACAGGCCCAACCAAGAAAACCAAACACAAAACCAATCACCTGTAATCAACCGAGGAGATCGACAGGATGCAAGCCATCCCATGGTCATACAACGCCCGACCTCCTTACCTGACATGATCCCTGATCAGCGTGGACCCCGTGGGCAATTTTGTAAAATAATGTGAGCTCAAAATACTTTTTAATGGGCTGTTAACAAGGTCATAATGACCTGAATTGCCTCCCCCGCCGCTGCGTGTCAGGTCTGTTCAGCCCTGACAGACCCGACATCTGGGAAAGTCACGTGGCGGCGGGTTGACAGCGGGTTCTTTCCTCCCCTCCCCCCTTTCCCTGCCCCTGCACTTGCTTAAAATCTGTTACATCTCTAACTTTTACCAGTTCTGACGAAAAGTCATCGACCTGAAACGTTAACTCTGTTTCTCTCTCCACAGATGCTGCCTGACCTGCTGAGTATTTCCAGCATTTTCTGTTTCTATTTCAGATTTCCAGCATCCGCAGTATTTTCCTTTTGTAGTCTGTTTGCCACATTTTCTCCACCAATAATCATGAACCTTTTTTATTTCAAGTGACAGATATTTTCTCAGTTTCTTTTTTCCTAAAATTGCTTTGTAGCATTGTTAAGAAAACATTTAAGGGCAGACTAATCTTTTTCCAATGCAATTCCAATCAAAATCGATTGATAAGATTGTAAACGGTGCTATCCTGTGTTTGTCTTGGTATCGGGGAATTGCAAAGTGGTGATTTTTCAACTGCAAATCTTCTTTTACGATGTGAAACAGGCTCCTACGCTTGCTTTCAGTAATCATAAGAGTTTTCATCTGTAATTGCTGGGCAGTTGATGGGCAAATAGCCCAACTCTGCGCCAGCAATTGTGAGTCAGGGCGTACCTTGATAGATCGCAAGTTCGGGATTCAGCGCATTCGCCAGCGCATGCGGAAATCCCAAAATTGGCGGTGTATTTCAAAGGCGGTATGACAGCTACCCACCGCAAAATCCAGGCCATTAATTGGGCCAGAAATTCGGGTCGGAGGCTTCCCGCGGGTGCAAGCCCCCAACCTGCACTTACCTAGCGCGCCTGCCGTTGTGCTGTAGGCCCGCGTGGGATTCCGATCCTGGGCCTCCTCCAGCTGCCGGTGTGCTGTGCTCGCGTGTCCCAACGGCGCAGTTAGTTCGAAGTGTCCCCTGGGATCACGTGAGCCATGGAGAGCCAATCGGAGCAGGGAATCTCCATTCATAGATTTGACAGGAAGACTTGTCAAATCTATGAATAGAGATTGGCCCCAAAACCTAACTAAAACTTCAAATAAAGTATTAAAAAAAAAAATCACATTTTTAAAATAATTATCAATTACATAAATTAACTATTTTAAACAAAAATTTAAATTTTTGAAAAAATTAATTACAGTTTTTAACGGGGCTAAAAATAAACTTACCTTTCTTTAAAATTTATTTATCTTTTTTAAATACTTTACTTAATTCACCACTTACCTTGTTAAAAATGAGAAGTCGCACAACACCAGGTTATAGTCCAACAGATTTATTTAAAATTACAAGCTTTCGGAGCTATCCTGCCCCTTCTTCAGGTAGAGTTACTGTGAGAGAATCTACCAGAATTCACAGAATATAAACACAGAGAAAATGCAGAGATTCAATCTTTCCCTACATGAAAGACACACTAAGAGCACAGCCAAGACAATGAGATGTGTCCCAGGGGGTCCAACGTGTCAAAACACCTGCTGGCTGCATATCCTCTCCATTTGGGTTTGTTTTTTGTGTTTGTTTCTTGTGTTTGTTTTTTTTAAAAACTGGAAAGACAGGCAACGATGTTAAGTCACGTTCTGTAGCGTGACATGTAAAGTTCCGGTTTCCAGCGCATGCACAGTGCATGCACGAAACCGGCACTTTCGTTGGGTCTACGGGTGAGTACACAGCGCGTACTCACCCGTGGAGAGCCGAATTTCTGGCCCTATATTTTTTACTTTATTAAAAGAGTTAAAAAAAGTAAAAAAATATAATTTTTACCAGGTGTAAGATTTCTAAGGGTTTTCTGCGGACGGAGGTTCTCCAGAAAGCAGAACTATCGGCCCGCAGAGGCCCTTCACTAGGGCAGGCATCTGATCTGTCAAGAGCATTCTTGACCGATCGGAAATGCCGGTTTTCAGCGCATGCGCTTCGCATACCTGAAACCGGCATTTGCGAGGTCGCTACGGGTGACACCTCGTACACACCCATCGGGATCGGAAGATAAGGGCCAATTAGCTCCCGATATCTAGTTCTCCAGCTCTGACCATAAAAACGACAGTCTGCTGCCTGTAGTCATTCTTCGGTTCGCGTGGCATCAGGGCTTTTTGTAGTTCGCGCGCGACTCCACCTCCCGACGTGGCCCCGTGAGCAGATGTAGTCGCTGCGTACGCGCGCGGCTGCGCGTGCGTGTGTGGGCGGGCGGGCGCGCGCTGAGCTAAACTGGCGCTGCGGCGGTGGCTGCGGCTCGCGCTCAGGGACAGAGACCGGGAGGAGAGCGCGAGGACCAGAGCCGCATTTTACTGACTGACAGCGGCTCGCGCTCATCGCTCACCGGCTGCTACTGCAGGGCGACAAATCCCAACCAAGGGGAAGCAGTTCTATTGCATAAAAACAGAAAAAAAGTACTGCTCCGATATTTATCTATATTGGTTAGGCGAACACTTTTAATTAGAAGCTATTTTCAAACGCTGGTGTTTTTTTTTAATTATATATGCGCATGTTATTTTTGCGCATTGAGTAACAACAGGTTGATTTGTGTGCAACACCCCTATCCGCAGGGTTAAGCTATAAGTATTAGATTCGTTGAGACTATTTGGGATTTCAATACATCGAATCGAAATGAGCACTAGTGGTGAGTAGAATGCTTTATTAGATATTATTACTGCGATTTTTATTTTACAGCTAGTGCGGGTTTAATTTTAATAGACATGGCTGTACTGTAATGATATTGGCGTCAATGGCAGTGGCAGTAGTACCGTATTAACAGGAATAAATACTTCAACTACTATTAATGCAATCAAATTTTATAAAACAGATGATTCGTTTGGCAAATATTTTTTACAGTAAAAATTGGTTGGAGTCATGGGAAATTACAATGTATTTCCTGGAAATACTGAGATGTACTTGGGTAACTAAAGTGCACAGGATACTTAAGCAAATTGACGTGTTTTCAGGTTTGTTGCACTTTAAAAAAAAAAGTCCATTTCGTTTGTTACAGTCCCGCGAAGGACCAGTTGCAAATTATTGCAGAAGCATCTCGTCTAGGATTCTGTGTGGGTGTGCGTTACATTGCACTCTCTTTGGGCCCCACCCCTGCAGTTTGTTTCCCTGTTAAAAATGCATATTAGTAATTCTTTGAGTGACACTCTAGACCACTGTGGAAGTTTGATTAAATCTAAATATAGATAGGAACATAGCAATACAATATGCACAGTGACTACTTTTAGACGTTGACACGTCTAACATGAGTTCAGCTTTAACATGTGTCTGCTAAATAAATCCCTCCCTTTCACACCACATTAAGAATTAATACTGCTGTTACAAAGATGGTGTATTAGTTACATGACATCTTTGCACATCAATAACCTGATACATCCAAGACAGGAGAATGTTAATTCAGAAGTATAGATTCAGAGGGGTAGAGTTTTCACTTTGAGCACAATCGGCAATCCGGGTGCAAATTGTGCTTGAAATTGCGTTGGTTTTTTGGGGTGAAGTTATGGTTTGAGTTTCTGCTCAAACTCATTTGCATATTATTCCATGAACCAGTGCAATCAGGCAGCGTTTTAGAACGTAATTGTTTCTTTTTCCCCTTGTATTAAAGATATTCCTTGATGCATTTAAGAGCGGTAACCTGGTGCTGCTTTATTAATACAGCTGAAAATGGCTTTATTACAAAAAATAAGCATTTTTAAGAAGAGTGTCTACTCACCCGTGAGTAACCTGATTTTAATTGATTTGAAAATGACTTAAAAAAAAACTATACAGAACTATTCACTAGTTTCATTAGTGTACACTAGTCAGTTTCTTAGTAAATTATGTATTTTTTAATATTTAAAAACTTTTAAAACTTGCCTACTAGTGGCTTTGCGCCAAAAAAAGGGCTTAATTTGAAGAGCCTCCTCGAAGGGCCGCAAGCAGGCGCAATCGGCGGAAACTCGACATGCTCATTAATTCAACCTGGGGGCATGGCCAAATTTGTGGGCAGGCCGGCTTCCAGCACAATGTTTTTTAAACCAGCGTAAAAAATCGCAGGAAACTCGATTTGCGCTGGATGTAACTTGGCCGATTTCGCATGAATTTTTTTAAATTCGTTTATGGGATGTGGGCGTCGCTGGCAAGGCCAGCATTTATTGTCCATCCCTAATTGTCCTTGAGAAGGTGGTGGTGAGCCGCCGCCCTTGAACCGCTGCAGTCCGTGTGGTGAAGGTACTCCCACAGTGCTGTTAGGTAGGGAGTTCCAGGACTTTGACCCAGCGACGATGAAGGATCGGCGATATACTTCTAAGTCAGGATGGTGTGTGACTTGGAGGGGAACTTGGAGGTGGTGATGTTCCCATGCACCTGCTGCCCTTGTCCTTCTAGGTGGAAGAGGTCGCGGGTTTGGGAGGTGCTGCCGAAGAAGCCTTGGTGAGTTGCTGCAGTGCATCTTGTAGATGGTACACACTGCAGCCACGGTACGCCGGTGGTGGAGGGAGTGAATGTTTAAGGTGGTAGATGGGGTGCCAATCAAGCGGGCTACTTTGTCCTGAAAAAACCAATGCAATCTAGCGGAAACTCTACCCCTCTGTTTTTTGAGTTTGATTGGCCAACTGAGACTATGTATTCAGAGTCTGCAATACTCAATTATATTGCCACTTTCATGTTGATGCGAAGAAGTTTCAGGTGTATATCAAAATGAAAATTGCAATATATCTTAGCGCTTTGGCCTCCAAGTTTACTAAACCAGGAGTGAGAAATCCTCCAATAGTTAATCCTATGATATTTTGATTTTGATATTTTAAAGTGCTCAGCTGGTTCACTGGACCGCGAAGAGACTTTGTAAGATTACTCTTAGGTGTTTCTAATACAAGAAAAAAGCAGGGACTCAAGCCTCCCACTTTCTCCTGATGTTAAAAGTTAATTCTCCAAGTAACGCAAGTCTGTGCATGCTTCCAAGCAACATGCATAGTGTTCCTTTGTTGCTGAGTTCAGTGTGATCTGCAGCAAGGTGCTAGTGATAGTATAACTTCAGTCTGTATTGCTCAGGGTTATGTTCTACAGGTAGCAGTGTAAGACCATATCTGTAGTATATCTGTGGTCGAAGAAATCAGCCACACAGAAGATCTCCCTTTGCACACTATTCAATCTCAAAATGTTTTATGTGATCATTTTTAACATCGTTTTTTAAAATCGGGTTTTCACTGAGTTCTGCTTTTAGAGAGATATGCCTGTAAAAGTATGTTGGCTTTCATACCTTCTCACTGTGTACAAGTGATGATGTAACTGTATGAGAAGGGTTTTATCTGTATTGTAAAATTCAAATATCATCGGGTAAAATTTAAATATCACCAGGTAAAACGACAACAGGTGGATATTTTACAATCTCTTTAGAAAAGTGACTGGATGTAGACAAATATTTTTTGAGACTTTCAGCTCAGAACCATTAAAATGTTATAACTATGAAAGAAAAAGCCGACTAAACAAACTGTGATTTGTACAATTTCAATGTTTTTGCATTTATGATTTTATTTCTTTTTGTATCATTATTTTATAGCCTAATGCAAAACAAATCAAGGAAAGAAAACTATATGCGATTGTTTTACTTTACCTTTCATTTTCTGCTTTTGATTTCAATAAGTTTTATTTAGAGTTTGGGGGGATGGATTAAAACAACAACTTGCATTTATATAGCACCTTTAATGTAAAAAAATATCCCAAGGCACTTCACAGAGGTGTAAACAAAAAAAAAATGTAGCATATTCTCTTGTTTGCTTTAAATAACATTCATGTTAATATTAAAATAACTGGAAATTAAATATTAATATCCACAAGCATTTGAATATATTTCAAATTGGATAATTCATAATTGTCCTTTAAAGATACTTTGTGACATTTTATGAATAATTCACAGTACATTGACTTGGCTTCAAAGGTCAGATCTTGTCAATCATAGCATTTTATAGGGAATTAGATAAACATTTGAAGAAAGATATTAAAAGGTACAGGGAGAGAGCCAGGAAATGTCACCCGTAGTTCAGTGGGTAGCACTCTCGCCTCCGGAGACTTGAGTACAAAATCTAGGCTTAGACTTCAGCGTAGTACTGAGGGAGGTGCAGCACTGTCGGAGGTGTCATCTTTCGGATGAGATGTTAAACCGAGGTCCCGACTGTGCTCTCAGGTGGACGTAAAATATCCCATGGCATTATTTCAAAGAAGAGTTTGGAAGATCTCTCCGGTGTCCAGGCCAACATTTGTCCTTCAACCAGCATCACAAAAACAGATTATCTGGTCATTATCTCATTGCTGTTTGTGGGAGCTTGCTGTGTGCAAATTGGCTGTAAAGTGCTTTGGATGTCCTGAGGTCGTGAAAGGCGCTATTCTTTCTCAAGTATGTAGTCCCAGTGAGGGAGCTTGTGTAATCATAGGCATGTAACAAAATCTCCACGATCCTCTCCAGAAGGATGGCAGCCTGTGGGTGCAGTTTTCTGACTCATGGCAACAGTTACCATACATACAGAGTTACAGTGTCTACAGCACAGAAGCTGGCCATTCGGCCCAACTGGTCTATGCTGGCGTTTATACTCCACTTGAGCCTCCTCCCATCCTTCTGCATTTAACCCTATCAGTATATCCTTCTATTCCTTTCTCCCTCTTGTGTTTATCTAGCTTTCCCTTAAATGCATCTATGCTAGTCGCCTCAACTGCCCCTTGTGATAGCGAGTTCCACATTCTTACCACTCTTTGGGTAAAGAAGTTTCTCCTGAATTCCCTATTGGATTTATTGGTGACTATCTTATATTTATGGCTCCTAGTTTTGGTCTTCCCCATAAGTGAAAACATCTTCTCTACGTCAACCCTAACAAACCCCTTTTATAATCTTAAAGACCTCTATCAAGTGTCGTGTGTGGGGCCATCACAAGGTCACCCCTCAGCCTTCTCTTGTCTAGAGAAGAGAGCTCCAGCCTGTTCAGCCTTTCCTGGTAAGTATATCCACTCAGTTCTGGTATTATCCTTGTGAATCTTTTTTGCACTTTCTCCAGCATCCCTACATCCTTTTTATAATATGGAGACCAGAACTGTGCACAGTACTCCAAGTGCGGTCTAACCAAGGTTCGATACAAGTTTAAGATAACGTCTCTGCTTTTCAATTCTATCCTTTTTTTTCTGGCCTTATTAACCTTTGTCGTCACTTTTAGTGATTTGTGTGTCTCTACCCCTAGATTCCTTTGATCCTCTACCCCATTTAGACACTTTTTATCCAAGCAGTATGTGGCCTCCTTATTCTTCCTACCAATATGTAACACCGCACACTTATCTATATTGAAATTAATTTGCCAATTACATGCCCATTCTGCAAGTTTATTAATGTTGTCTTCCTCACAGGTTGACACAGTGCCTTTCAATCTGATAGTGGGTGTGATTTTGACTGTGATTTATATATCTACCTGTCAGTGGTGCTGAGATGGGGTGAAATGGAAACAACGTCTGTCTGTCCTGCTCTGTTTGAATGTTGGATTGAAAATATGCCTGTGGAATTTTGGGATTAGTGTGAGGCTGTTTATTTCTGCTGTCTGAGATTGTGGAACAGATGACCTGTCTCTGTCTTTGCGCTCTGTGTGTGATAATGTACCGACTGTCTGTGAGAAGGAGCTGGCTGCACTGTTCCTTATGCCTCGGGTGAAGGAAACATCATGGGGCAGAAATTAGGCTCGCCACGCGTGAGTACGCACTATGTACTCGCCCGTGGACGGAACGAAAGTGCCGGTTTCTTGCATGCACTGCGTATGCGCGGGAAACCAGCACTTCCGTTCCCCTGAAGGAAGGGGTTCAGAGATCGAATGCGCACGCCGGAGGGCCAGCGCGTTCACCTCGCACTTCGGGTATTTTTTTACAGGTTCCTCTGTGAGGGTAAGCACGGAGAAGATACACATTGAAAAAGGAGGCGCAAGGCCTTCTTTTAACAAGGTAAGTGTTGATTTTATTAAAATTTAAACATTTTTTTCACAGATTTATCTTTTTTAATTACTTTAAAGAAAGGTAAGTTTAGTTTTAACCCCGTTAAAAAGTGTAATTAATTTTTTCAAAAATTTAAATTTTTGTTTAAAATAGTTAATTAATGTAATTTATAGTTATTTTAAAAATGTGATGGTTTTTTAAAAATTTATTTGTAGTTTTAGGGATGTTTTGGGGCTGATCTGTATTCATAGATTTGACAGGTCTTCCTGTCAAATCTATGAATGAAAGATGGTCTGCTGCCATTGGCTCTCCATGGCCCACGTGATCCCAGGGGACGCATCGCACTAACTACGCCCCTGGCATACGCAAGCACTGTGTGCCGGCAGTTGGAGGAGGCCCAGGAGCCGAAGCCCCCGTGGGCCCAGGAGTCAACGGCAGGCGCGGTAGGTAGGTGCGCGCGCGACCCTTGCACCCGCGGGAAGCCAGGGAGCCGAATTTCTGGCCCCATATTTATTCTAATTACTTCAAGTATTTACCTGGTGCCTGCAATAGCTCTTTGTATAACTCCCCACATCCTGACTGTCCGGCTTTGTTTCCACTGTTCACCTGTACACACATAGCCCGTGAATGACTTCTCCCTTCCACTGCTTACTCCATGTTCCAGGACCAGTTCCTGCTCCACTCCGCCACTTACAAACAGCCCCCAACTCCTCCACACGAAGAAGTGTTCCATCTTTTGACTTGATCATTAGGGACGGGCACAGAAGTCCTGGGCCCAGTCATCCGGGGCTCTTCCTCTCATGCACCGCTTATGGTCCTGTTAGAAAGCTACAGTGTTTTGGGAGTAGGACACCTGTTTGCTCTGTCATTTGAAGCAGCATGAGAAGATCTAAAAGAGTAGAGACAAATATGATTTTGTATATATTAAAATAAAGAAAGTGAGCTCTCCAAATTGTTGAAATAGAAGATGTATTCTGTAGATTAATGTAACAGATGTGTGATCATTATAATTTCTATCAGGTTTCGTGTTTAGATTATGTCTGTGTTTAGGTTGCATCCCCAGTTGCGAACTATGCTCTTGAAATTGCATATACAGAGAGGGCTTAAAAATAGGCATCACTTGCACCATATTTTACTTGTTCAGATAAGATATAACCTGTTTCCATTGTTGCATTGTACCAGATGAATCTGATATGGACTCCATTATGAAGGAAACTTAACAATATAAACACTGCTTAATAGTGTACTCTGGGTTCTTGCTGGTATGAAAGATTACCTTTCAAAGATCCATTTTCACGCCTGTCTCATTTCAGCAATATTTCAGTATAAACTGGCAGGGAATTTAAAGGCAGTATCCGAGTTCCATGTGCCACATACTTTGCTGGATGGCTGCAGTGTTGATATCATTGAAAAATGTGAATGCAGCTGTTTGTGTATGATGTGATTATGCACTCTGACAGGCACTGTGTCACAACAGGAAAAGACACTTACTAGTTGTAGAGCTGCCTTATACTGAAGAGAAATGGAAACAGAATTCGACTTTTTTTTACCTAAAGTGGTTGTAGTATTAGGTATAAATATAATGGCCCGTATTTTCTGATCGCAGGCCTCCCGTGGGCGGAGGCCTACGATCCGGAAAAATCTACGTCCTTACCTGAGGGCTCCCGGGACGCACACGCTTCCGCTCCTGGGCCTCACCAAACTCCAAGTGCGCAGGGCCCACGTTTCCCAGAGGCACAGGCAGTTCGCAGCGTCCCTGGGATCACGGCCAAGGGGAGCCAATCACAGAAGGGAATCTCCCTTCATATACTTGACAGGAAGACCTGTCAAATATATGAAGGGAGATCACCCCAAAAACATAGTAAAACTTTAAATAAATTTAAAAAAAAAATCACATTTTTAAAATGACTTGAAATTACAATAAATTTTTGTTTAAAATACTTAATTATATTTTTGAAAAAAATAATTAAAGTTTTTTACAGGACTAAAAATAAACTTAGCTTTTTTAAAGTATTTTTAAATGATAAATCATAGAATCATAGAATCATAGAAGATAGGAGCAGGAGTAGGCCATTCGGCCCCTCTAGCCTGCTCCGCCATTCAATGCGATCAAGGCTGATCATCCAAATTCAGAACCCTATCCCTGCTTTCTCCCCATATCCCTTGATCCCTTTAGCCTTAAGAAATATATCCAACTCCTTCTTGAATCTATTTAATGAATTGGCCTCTACTGCCTTCTGTGGCAGAGAATTCCACAGGTTCACCACTCTCTGGGTGAAGAAATTCCTCCTCATTTCTGTCCTAAATGGCTTACCCCTTATCCTTAGACTGTGACCCTTGGTTCTGGACTCCCCGACCATCGGGAACATCCTTCCTGCATCTAGTTTGTCCTGTCCTGTCAGAATTTTATAAGTTTCAATGAGATCCCCTCTCATTCTTCTAAACTCCAGCGAGTATAAGCCCAGTCGACCCAATCTCTCTTCATACGTCATTCCTGCCATCCCAGGTATCAGCCTTGAGAATCTTCGCTGAACTCCTTCCATGGCAAGAACATCCTTCCTCAGATAAGGCGACCAATACTGCACACAGTACTCAAGGTGTGGTCTCACCAAGGCCCTGTACAACTGCAGCAAGACATCCTTGTTCCTGTACTCAAACCCTCTCGCTATGAAGGCCAACATACCATTTGCCTTCTTAACCGCCTGCTGCACCTGCATGCTTACCTTCAGCGACTGGTGCACAAGGACACCCAGGTCTCGTTGCACTTCCTCTTCTCCCAATCTATTGCCATTCAGATAATAATCTGCCTTTCTGTTTTTGACACCAAAGTGGATAACCTCGCATTTATCCACGTTATATTGCATCTGCCACGCTTCTGCCCAATCACCCAACCTGTCCAAATCATCCTGGAGTTTCTCGGCATCCTCCTCGCAGCACACACGCCCACCCAGCTTTGTGTCGTCTGCAAACTTGGAGACATTACATCTAGTTCCCCTGTCTAGATCATTAATATATATTGTGAATAGCTGGGGTCCAAGGACCGATCCCTGCGGTACCCCACTAGTCACTGCCTGCCACTCGGAAAAAGACCCGTTTATTGCAACTCTTTGCTTTCTGTCTGCCAACCAGTTCTCTATCCAAGTCAATACCTTGCCCCCAATCCCATGTGCCTTAACTTTACACGCTAATCTCTTATGCGGGACCTTATCAAAAGCCTTTTGGAAGTCCAAATACACCACATCTACTGGTTCTCCCTTATCTATTTTACCAGTTACATCCTCAAAAAATTCCAATAGATTAGTCAAGCATGATTTACCTTTTGTAAATCCATGTTGACTTTGTCCGATCCTGTCACTGTTTTTCAAGTGCTCAGCTATTACATCTTTTATAATAGACTCTAGCATTTTCCCCACTACCGATGTCAGGCTTACCAGTCTGTAATTCCCCGTTTTCTCTCTACCACCCTTTTTGAATAGTGGGGTAACATTAGCTACCCTCCAATCCATGGGTACTGTTCCAGATTCCATCGAATGTTGGAAGATGATCAGCAATGCGTTGAAATTTAAAAAACTTTTTTCAACTCTTATCCTGGTAAAAGCAGACCTTTTACCAGGCGTAAGAATTGTAAGGGTTTTCTGCGGGCGGAGGGTCTCCAAAAAGCGGAACTATCCGCCCGCAGAGGCCCTTCTCCGGGGCAGCCGGAGGATCTCCATTCTTGACAGATCGGAAATGCCGGTTTTCAGCGCATGCGCTGTGCATGCCTGAAACCGGCATTTCCGATGTCCCTATGGGTGGGTACACAGCGCGCACCCACCCGTAGGGATCGGAATATCTGGGCCATTAATATAGATTTGAGAGTCCGCTTAAGGTGTTAGTTCTTTGTCTCTTTTTAACACTACCTCAAACCCATTAACAAGAGGGCACTTGAGGTAGCACTGCTAGTTGCCTCTTTATTGGGACGTATTTTTCGACCCTTACGGGTGCGTATGAGGTGCGCACGTGCCTGTAGGGGCTGTGCAAGTTCCAGGTTTAGGCATGTCTGAAATCGACACTTGCGCGGCCCCTACGTACGCACCTCATACCCACCCGTAGGGGTTGCAAAATCCAGCCCATAAATTTTGTTTCCAAAAAACTAAATTTTTGTTTAAAATATTTAATTAAATGCCATTTTAATTAATTTTATACATATAATTTTTTTTTATTTCATGTGTTTGTGTATTTTTAAGTCATCCCCATTCATACTTATGACAGTTCCGTACGTACCGAATTCCCTTTCATTGGTTGGGCTGGCCCACGTGATCCCTGGGGCACTTGCGAACCGCATGCGCCCCTGGGATACGTGGGCCTCTATGCATTTCTACCTGGAGAGGCCCAGGATCACAAGCCCCCGTATCTCCCAGACCACCAGGTAAATGCGTAGATTTTTTGATGATCGGAGGCATCTGCCCGTGGGAAGCCTCCGATCGCATATTCAGGCTCATTAACTTTAGCAGAATCCTATTAAATCGAAGACACTTTAGGTGCCATCTCTTCTTGCCTCTTCTAAAGCATTGTCACAATCCCATTAACTTGAAGGCACTTTAGGTTCTGCCTGTTGTCTACTTTTGTCTTGTGAAATTGTAAAAGGCAAACATTTTGTGTAGCTGTATTTTTACTTCATAGCAATTATTTTATTTGCTACATTCTTGTTACATGCCTTCGTCCTCTTTTACAACAATCCTGTTAACTGGAGATTACTTCAGTTACCAGATCTTGATGTCTTACTTGACACTAGCACAAGCCAAATGACTCAAGGCTACCTCAGGTGCCATTTCCTCCTCCCTCCTTTATTAATATTACAACACTCCTGGTAATGATATGCCTTGAGAAATAAAAGCTCCATGGTGTCAAACAGAAACATTCACAGATTGTCAATATTTTTTGTAAATGGTTTTATAAGTTGTCCAACATAGTCATTACAAAATACACAGCACACTCCAACTGATATTCGATATCACACCTCTCAAAGTTTTCATCATTGTAGGACACTTTTTAAAGACAATACAGTTCCTTTAAAGGCCCAAAGAACAAGGTATAAATAAGGTAGCTTGTAAACAAATTAAACACTCGTATTGGAAAGACTTTATTATTCGGAATTTCTACCCTTAAACCTAAATATCTTAATGTAAACAAACCACCTGCCCAGAAATGTCCACCACTGCAAGTCTGCTGCTGTTATCTCTGTTTTCCTTTCGAGCTGAGAGAATGTGCAGTCAATTAGCTTCTAGGCTTCCCCCGCTGCTACTCTATAACTGGTCATATTGAGGTGCATGAGAGCAACGCAAGGTAACTGGCCATCTGATTGTCGTCTTTGTGGAGAAATTTCCTACCTTTCCTCGGTGGCATGGCATGGCTGAGATTGAAAAATTATTTGGGGAATTATGAACATAAACCCACACCTGACCAGTTTGTGCTGCAGTGCATTGCAGCTCCAATCACATCACCATGATGCCTGTTCTTGAATAATCCTTTCAATAATAGTATTAATTGAATGGTTTACTCAGTGTAATCCTCATGGAGAGGCTCCTTTATAATGATTCCAATTTGCATTGACTACTGATATCCAAGTATGTTCTGGATTGTACAAGGTGTTTTAAAGTGGAATAGATTATTTAAGTCAAAGTTGGAGATGGTTTCTTTGAAGTCCAACAGCCTTTGAGGTCTAGTTTATTGACATTTAATTCCTTAAGTAGCTGATAGTTAACATTAATGAGTATTACAGATATCACTATGTTAGGTACTGCCATCACTATTGCGAACAGAGCGTGAACTATTCCAAGCTGTTCTTGTAATCGCTCATCTCTTCACTATGTCCAGTGGGAGGACAATGCCCTTTTGAGAGATTGATTGCCATCAACAATAAACAGCTGAATGCTATCTAATCTCAGATCTACGTGTAAGCATCTACAGAGTTTTCATCAAAGATGCTGATCTCATACTTTGTTAGTGACTATCTGCTAGAATAATTGTCAGAAGGGTTTCACAGTTGACTATGGTCTAAAGAACTGTGGTTCTGTGTTTGCATTGCTAATTAGAGGGTAAAGGTTAGGGAGTGGAATAGAGAGATCATATTAAAACATATGGTTATATTCCAACATGTATTTTATATTCCTACAAACACATACAGGTGTGTCTGCCAATTTCAGCCGAATTAAGTGAGATTGACAAAACCTGTATGGCGATGAACTGAGAATTTTACTACAGTGTAAAATGCTTAAAAATTTTAATTTTGAAAAGTTTTAGGAATATTAATTTGCAAACCTTTGGGATAATGTACTGAGTTCTTTGACTTTTAATGTTCTATTTAAGCAAGTAAGTTATTATGGATATAAATCTATGTTGAAAACATGCTTTGTGTAAAATAGTTATTGTGGCTTTAAAAGAACAAAAGGAAAACTTTGACAATCAGAATTTTTTGGAGCAGTAGAAAATAAAATCTGTGGGTTGGAAATTCCCTTAGGCAAATTTTGGGGCCTGAAATGGGTGCCGCAAACAGAACACGTGTCCCAACCGGGAGGCTCAATGCTCACCCGAAATTGGGCTTTGGGACCTCATTAACATTATTTGAATGAGCTGCTGGCGCCTGTCAAAACTCCACCGGAGCTCGACCATTTTACAAAGATCAATGTTAGGCCGCTTGTCTCACCAGCAGCGGCCCAAAGGGTAGGCTCCTGCTCCTCCTGGCGCCACATCAAACCTAAAAAAAACTCACTTTTTGGGTGGTGGCCACTTGCTAGGCTGCATCCATGCCTGGAAAACCTGAGTGGAACAGGCCCAAGTTCCCTGAGGGGTCCTAAAACAGACTTTAGGCCCCTCATTAGCATATGCAAGAGGCCTGTAAAATAGCCAAACCCAACATCTGATTGGACGTATTTCAGGTGCCCTTGGGACGCAGGATGTTGGTCCCAGAAATTGGCCCTCGTTGCATCTCTTTTGTGCCTGTAAGATGGGTGCAACGTGTCCAATTTCCACCCCTGAATTATTTTTCTTATTAACAGAATCTTATAGAAATTATGCATCATAGTGGACAACAAGGTTTTTAAGCTACAAGCAATTTTATCCTGTCAAAATATAACTTCAAACCCTGCTTTAAACATGCACCAATTTTTCAACAATTCTGTAGTATCTTGTAGATGGTACACACTGCAGCCACGGTACGCTTGTGGTGGAGGGAGTGAATGTTTGAGGTGGTGGATGGGGTGCCAATCAAGCGGGCTGCTTTGTCCTGGATGGTGTCGAGCTTCTTGAGTGTTGTTGGAGCTGCACTCATCCAGGCAAGTGGACAGTATTCCATCACACTCCTTACTTGTGCCTTGTAGATGGTGGAAAGGCTTTGGAGAGTCAGGAGGTGAGACACTTGCCACAGAATACCTAGCCTCTGACCTGCTCTTGTTGCCACAGTATTTATATGGCTGGTCCAGTTAAGTTTCTGGTCAATGGTGATCCCCAGGATGTTGATGGTGGGGGATTCGGCGATGGTAGTGCCGTTGAATGTCAAGGGGAGGTGGTTAGACTCTCGCTTGTTGGAGATAGTCATTGCTTGGTGCGAATGTTACGTGCCACTTATCAGCCCAAGCCTGAACGTCGTCCAGGTCTTGTTACATGAGGGCATGGACTGCTTCATTATCTGAGGAGTTGTGAATAGCGCTGAACACTGCAGTCATCAGCAAACATCCCCATTTCTGACCTTATGTTGGAGGGAAGGTCATTGATGAAGCAGCTGAAGATGGTTGGGCCTAGGACACTGCCCTGAAGAACTTCTGCAGCGTTGTACTGGGGCTGTGATGATTGACCTTCAACCACCACAACCATCTTCCTTTGTGTTAGGTATGACTCCAGCCAGTGGAGCGTTTTCCCCCGATTCCCATTGACTGCAGTTTATTTAGGGCTCCTTGATGCCACACTGGGTCAAATGCTGCCTTGATGTCAAGGGCAGTCACTCTCACCTCACCTCTGGAATTTAGCTCTTTTGTCCATGTTTGGACCAAGGTTGTAATGAGGTCGGGAGCCGAGTGGTCTGGACGGAACCCAAACTGGGCATCAGTGAGCAGGTTATTGGTGAGTAAGTGCCGCCTGATAGCACTGTCGATGACACCTTCCATCACTTTGCTGATGATTGAGAGTAGACTGATGGGGCGGTAATTGGCCGGGTTGGATTTGTCCTGCTTTTTGTGGACAGGACATACCTGGGCACTTTTCCACATTGTCGGATAGATGCCAGTGTTGTAGCTGTACTGGAACAGCTTGGCTAGAGGCGTGGCTAGTTCTGGAGCACAAGTCTTCAGCATGATAGCCGGGATGTTGTCGGGGCCCATAGTCTTTGCTGTATCCAGTGCGCTCAGCCGTTTCTTGATATCATGTGGAGTGAATCGAATTGGCTGAAGACTGGCTTCTGTGATGGTGAGGACCTCAGGAGTAGACCGATATGGATCATCCACTCAGCACTTCTGTCTGCAAACACTTCAGCCTTGTCTTTTGCACTCACGTGCTGGGCTCCACCATCATTGAATATGGGGATATTCATGGAGCCTCCTCCTCCCGTTAGTTGTTTAATGGTTCAGTACCATTCACGACTGCAGAGCTTTGATCTTATCCATTGATTGTGGGATTGTTTTGCCCTGCTGCTTCCGCTTTTTAGCATGCATGTAGTCCTGTGTTGCAGCTTCCCCAGGCATGCTCTTCTACACTCCTTATTAAACCAGGGTTGGTCCCCTGGCTTGATGGTAATGGTAGATATGCCGGGCCATGAGGTTTACAGATTGTGGTGGAATACAATTCTTCTGCTGCTGATGGCCCACAGCGTCTCATGGATGCCCAGTTTTGAGCTGCTAGATCTGTTCTGAATCTATCCCATTTAGCACAGTGGTAGTGCCACACAACACAATGGAGGGTGTCCTCAGTGTGAAAATGGGACTACGTCTCCACAATGGCTGTGCGGTGGTCACTGCTACCATTACTGTCATGGACAGATGCATCTGCGACAGGTGAAGTAGGTTTTTCCCTCGTGTGGCAGGCCCTGACTGGCAGTTATGTCCTTCAGGACTCAGCCAACTGTGGTGCTACCGAGCCACTCTTGGTGATGGACATTGAAGTCCCCCACCCTGAGTACTCTCAGTGCTTCTTCCAAGTACTAAGGTTTCCTTGCCCATGCTTAGCCTGAAGCCATGAGACTTCATGGGTCCAGAGTCAATGTTGAGGATTCCCAGGGGCACTCCCTCCCGACTGTATACCACTGTGCCACCATGACAGGACATACCCAGGGATGGTGATGGAGGAGTCTGTGACATTGGCTGAAAGGTATGATTCTGTGAGTATGACCATGTCAGGCTGTTGCTTGACTAGTCTGTGGGACAGCTCTCCCAATTTTGGCACAAGTCCCCAGGTGAGGAGGACTTTGCAGGGTCGACTGGGCTGGGTGTGCCGGTGCCATATCCGCAGCCGGTGCCGCGGTCAATGCCACGTGGTCCGTCCGGTTTCATTCTTATAGTTACAATTGAGTGGCTTGTTAGGCCATTTCAGAGTCAACCACATTGCTGTGGGTTTGTCACATATAGGCCAGACCAGGTAAGGACAGCAGATTTCCTTCCCTAAAGGACATTAGTGAACCAGATGGGTTTTTACGACAATCTGATAGTTTCATGGTTACCATTACTGATGCTAGATTTTAATTCCAGATTTATTTAATTAACACCCCAGCTGCCATGGTGGGATTTGAACTCGCGTCTCTGGATCATTAGTCCAGGCATCTGGATTACTAGCCCAGTGACATTACCACTATGCTACCATTCCCCACATATATTAGAAGGATCAGCAAATGTGGTCACATGGGTTGTTTTCTAAATATGTAAAAAGCAAGAGGACAACTAAGGAAAGAGTAGGACCTATTAGAGACCACAAACATAACCTGTGTGTGGAGGCGGAAGACGTGGTTATGGTTCTTAATGAATACTTTGCGACATTGTAGTTGAGGAGGAGTGTGAAATATTAGATGAGATAAACATAGTGAGTGAGGAAATATTAAGGGGTTTAGCATCTATGAAAGTAGATAAATCGCCAGGTCCAGATGAAATGTATCCCAGGCTGTTAAGAGAAGCGAGAGAGGAAATAACGGGGGCTCTGACCATCATTTTCCAAGCCTCTCTGGCTACAGTCGTGGTGCGGAGGACTGGAGGACTGCTAACATTGTACCATTGTTTAAAAAGGGAGAAAGGGATAGACCGAGTAATTATGGGCCAATCAACCTAACTTCGGTGGTGGGCAAATTATTGGAAAAATTTCTGAGGGACAGTAGTAATCATCATTTAGAAAGGCACGGATTAACCAAGGACAGTCAGCATGGATTTGTTAAGGGAAGGTCCTGTCTGACTAACTTGATTGAAATTTTTTGAGGCGGTAACAAAGAGAGTCGATGAGGGTAGCGCTTTTGATGTAGTCTACATGGATTTTAGCAAGGCTTTTGACAAGGTCCCACATGGCAGACTGGCCAGAAAATTAAAAGCCCATGGGATCCAAGGGAAAGTGGCAAGTTGGATCCAAAATTGGCTCAGTGGCAGGAAGCAAAGGGTAATGGTCGACAGGTGTTTTTGTTACTGGAACGCTGTTTCCAGTGGGGTTTCGCAGGGCACAGAACTAGGTCCTTTGCTTTTTGTGGTAAATATAAATGATTTAGACTTAAATGTAGGGGGACATGATTAAGAAGTTTTCAGCTGAAACAAAAATTGGCCGTGTGGTTGATAGTGAGGAAGAAAGCTGTAGACTGCAGGAAGATATCAATGGATTGGTCAGATGGGCAGAAAAGTGACAAATGGAATTCAACCTGGATAAGTGTGAGGTAATGCATTTGGGGAGGGTTAACAAGGCAAGGGAATACACAATAAATGGTAGGATACAGAGAGGTGTAAAGGAACAGAGGGACCTTGGAATGCATGCATAGATCCCTGAAGGTAGCTGGACAGGTAGATAAGGTGGTTAAGAAGGCATATGGGATACTTTCCTGTATTAGTCGAGGCATAGAATGTAAGAGCGGGGAGGTTATGCTAGAACTGTATAAAACACTAGTTAGGCCACAGATTGAGTACTGTACATTTCTGGCCACCACATTACAGGAAAGATGTGCTTGCAATAGAGAGCGTACAGAGGAGATTTATGAGGATGTTGCCAGGACTGGAGAATTTTAGCTATGAGGAAAGATTGGATAGGCTGGGGTTGTTTTCTTTGGAACAGAGGAGGCTGAGTGGAGATTTAATTGAGGTGTATAAAATTATGAGGGGCCTAGATAGAGTGGAGAGGAAGGACCTATTTCCCTTAGCAGAGAGGTCAGTAACCAGGGGACATAGATTTAAAGTAGTTGGTAGAAGGATTAGAGGGGAGTTGAGGAGAACTTTTTTCACCCAGAGGATGGTGGGGGTCTGGAACTCACTGCCTGAAAGGGTGGTAGAGGCAGAAACCATCATCGCATTTAACAAGTACTTGGACATGCACTTGAAGTGCCGTAACCTGAAAGGCTACGGACCAAGAGCTGGAAAGTGGTATTCGGCTGGATAGCTCCTTTTCAGCCGGCACAGACAAGATGGGCCAAATGGCCTCCTTCTGTGCCATATACTTCAATGATTCTATAATTTAGTGGTTAAATGCACCACAAAGAGGAGATACTGAGCTGTACAAATTAGGAAGAATATAATTTAAATCTTTGGTTTATGCTGAGTTAACTGATCTAATTGGGAGCAGCAATGGGAGCATTACAACTTCTTCAGTGTCCCCTTGCTAGTTAGGTGGAAATCAACTAGAGTTGCCAGTCCTGAATGATATTCAGTGACCCCCCTCCACCCAACACCCCGCCCCCCCCTCCCCCCTTGTTGGGAATGTGTGTGTATACACCAATGAGGACAGATTTGTCCTCAACTGTGATGCCCATGCAGTTGAATAGGTTCCCAACTTTCATTACCCATTCTTCATTTCCGAGAGCAGGTAATGTGCCAAAGGCCCCCTTTGGATCCCCCTACCCCTGGATAAGTCTGCATCTTCAGGTGTGGAGGATAGATCATTTATAGTTTCTTCGCTTTCAGCTTAAGAAATTTGATCATCTTTATGTGACAAGCATGCGTGATATTCTTGTAACTGCCTCTTCTTATGCTGCGGAGATGCCGGTGTTGGACTGGGGTGGACAAAAATGAGAAGTCGCACAACACCAGGTTATAGTCCAACAGTTTTATTTAAAATTACGAGCTTTCGGAGCTGCTGCCCCTTCGTCAGGTAAAGGTACAGTGAGGGAATCTATTACACAGTATATATACACAGAGAGCAATTTGTCTGCAGAGATACAATCTGTTAGGGAGGCATTACATCAAAGGCACATCAGAGTACAGCTAAGACAATGAGGTGGGTCACAGGGGGTCCAACGTGTCAAATGCTGCCGTCTGCAGTTGAGCTTTTAACTTTTTTGGGGGGGTTTTTTTTGTTTGGTTTTTTTTGGTGTTTTTTTTTAAAACTGGAAAGACAGACAACGATGTCGAGTCACGTTCTGTAGCGTGACATGAACCCGAGATCCCTATTAAGGCCGTCCTCATGGGTGCGGAACTTGGCTATCAGTTTCTGCTCGATGATATTGCGTTGTCGTGTGTCTCGAAGGCCGCCTTGGAGAACGCTAACCCGCAGATCCGAGGCTGAATGTCCTTGACTGCTAAAGTGTTCCCCAACTGGGAGGTAACAATCCTGCCTGGCGATTGTTGCGCGGTGTCCATTCATACGTTGTCTCAGTGTCTGCATGGTCTCGCCGACGGTTCCGACGGGCCACAGCAAAAAACTGCATAGACCTCCTCAGAAGGCGAACACGGGACACAACCAACAGAGTACCCTACGTCGTCCAGTACTTCCCCGGAGCGGAGAAACTACGCCATGTTCTTCGCAGCCTTCAACATGTCATCGATGATGACGAACACCTTGCTAAGGCCATCCCCACGCCTCCACTACTCGCCTTCAAGCAGCCGCCTAACCTCAAAAGTACCATCGTTCGCAGCAAATTACCCAGCTGTCAGGAGAACAGCGACCACGACACCACAGAACCCTGCCACGGCAACCTCTGCAAGACATGCCAGATCATCAACACAGATACCATCATCACACGTGAGGACACTACCCACCAGGTACATGGTACATACTCATGTGACTCGGCCAACGTTGTCTACCTCATACGTTGCAGGAAAGGATGCCCCGGAGCATGGTACATCGGCGAGACCATGCAGACACTGAGACAACGTATGAACGGACACCGCGCAACAATCGGCAGGCAGGATTGTTACCTCCCAGTTGGGGAACACTTCAGCAGTCAAGAACATTCAGCCTCGGATCTGCGGGTTAGCGTTCTCCAAGGCGGCCTTCGAAACACACGACAACGCAAAATCATCGAGCAGAAACTGATAGCCAAGTTCTGCACCCATGAGGACGGCCTCAATAGGGATCTCGGGTTCATGTCACGCTACAGAACGTGACTCGACATCGTTGTCTGTCTTTCCAGTTTAAAAAAAAACACCAAAAAAAAACCAACCAAAAAAAAAGTTGAAAGCTCAACTGCAGACGGCAGCATTTGACACGTTGGACCCCCTGTGACCCACCTCATTGTCTTAGCTGTACTCTGATGTGTCTTTGATGTAATGCCTTCCTAACAGATTGTATCTCTGCAGACAAATTGCTCTCTGTATATATACTGTGTAATAGATTCCCTCACTATACCTTTACCTGACGAAGGGGCAGCAGCTCCGAAAACTCGTAATTTTAAATAAAACTGTTGGACTATAACCTGGTGTTGTGCGACTTCTCATTTTTGTCTTCTTATGCTGGTAGCAAGGAGATAATATGGATCTCCAAAAAGCTTCTCAGAGGCATATAGAACTTAGGGAACTAGTGGGACTTGACTTTAAAGCATGTGTCTTATACTGTGCTACTCAAACATACTTCAATGTATTGTTTACTGGTAGGGAGCTATCTTCAGGCTACTTCACATATAATAACAAATATTCATCTTGAGATTGACTTCAATGGAACTGAATATTGGGTGTGGTGTATAACGGGAGGCCCACGCGATACTGCCCAGTTTGCGCTACCATCCAAGTTGAATTTCATCTCAACTGACTTTTGTATAAATTGCATTATTTTTTGTTTAAACTGTAATTCTCACTGTCTCTACTGAACTCTGCTAAATTCCTCTTCAATAATCTAAAGAGGCTAGGTATTCTGCGGTGAGTGTCTCACCTCCTGACTCCCCAAAGCCTTTCCACCATCTCCAAGGCACAAGTAAGGAGTGTGATGGAATACTCTCCACTTGCCTGGATGAGTGCAGCTCCAACAACACTCAAGAAGCTCGACACCATCCAGGACAAAGCAGCCCGCTTGATTGGCACCCCATCCACCACCTTAAACATTCACTCCCTCCACCACCGGCGTACCGTGGCTGCAGTGTGTACCATCTACAAGATGCACTGCAGCAACTCGCCAAGGCTTCTTCAACAGCACCTCCCAAACCCGCAACCCCTTCCACCTAGAAGGACAAGGGCAGCAGGCGCATGGGAACACCACCACCTCCAAGTTCCCCTCCAAGTCACACACCATCCTGACTTAGAAGTATATCGCCGTTCCTTCATCGTCGCTGGGTCAAAATCCTGGAGCTCCCTCCCTAACAGCACTGTGGGAGTACCTTCACCACACGGACTGCAGCAGTTCAAGAAGGCGGCTCACCACCACCTTCTCGAGCAATTAGGGATGGGCAATAAATGCTGGCCTGTGACGGCCGCGGTGATCAATGCCCACATCCCATGAACGAATTAAAAAAAAATAAGTCAGGCTTTTAGACAAATCTTTTTAAAGCAAAGCAGAATAGAGACAAAGCCAAGCTGCCAGCAGCCAAAAGCTTAAATGCAAACGTACTTGAAAGATGTGTGTGTCCCTTTAAGTAGTGCTGACAGTGTCTCTGTAGGTCTGCTGCACGCTCACTTTTCAGAGTGAGCTTAGCAATCAGTGTTAAAGTCAGCGCAAAGGTCCAAGTTTGCAGAACGTGGCGTCAAGTTGGCGTTGCACGACAACTAATGTCATGCTCTGCTGTTTTGCATTTCTAGGGCCAGCGCTGCTAATGGCAGCACTATGGCCCTCACCAAAATGACCGCCGAGTTCTGTGCCAGAGGTGAGCGGAAGTGAGGCGGCCGCCATTTTTTTCCAAGAAACGGGCGTTACCGGAGAGCAGTAAGTACCCAAATTTGTAGGCCTAGTCTCAAGTCATTCAGCTTTCTGAGCGCCAAAAGCATAGTATATCCTCGGTATCAGTGATATCCAGGATGATCCAGCGGATCTCCTGATGCCTGACTAAAACAACATCACCCACCTATTTATTTCATTCTTCATTTTCCATTCTCTTCTTTTACTTTATTCTTTGGCAGTTTATCTTGGTACTTTTATTTTCTTTACACACTTATGCATTCTTTAAATACTCTTAAGCTTGAAAGAAGTTATATATTTCTGCTTTTTGTTCTAATTTCTTTGTGATTTTGTCTTTGATAATTTTCCCTCAGTTAATGTTTTCTTTCACTATCATTTTTTGCTCCTAACATTTGTGATTTATTTTCCAATAGCTTTTTTCCTTTCTACCCATTCCTTCTGTTTATTCTTTTCCTGACACTTTCTCAATCAGGATCACATAGAAGCACAGAATTTTTTTTTAAATTTGCATTCTACAGCCTCATAACCCTCTGAGATGTTCTACTACGTTAAACGCGGTATCTACATGCAAATTGTTGTTGTATAAAAATGTTTCTCCTGCTCTTTGTCCTAAATCTCTTACATTTAATCTTATATCTATGTATCTTTGTTCTAGACTCTTCAACCACTGGATACAATCTGTTTCTAAGTATTCTACCCATCCCTTCATAATTTTAAATGTTTCTATCAAATTAACCTGTAATCCTCTCTGTTCTAATGAAAACAGTCTCCATTTTTGAAGTCTTTCTTCCAGGCCACACCTGGAGTATTGTGCGCAGTTTTGGTCTCCTAACTTAAGGAAGGACATTCTTGCTATTGAGGGAGTGCAGCGAAGGTTCACTAGATTGATTCCTGGGATGGCCGGACTGACATATCAAGAAAGATTGGGTCAACTGAACTTGTATCCTCTGGAGTTCAGAAGAATGAGGGGGGATCTTATAGAGACATTTAAAATCCTGACTGGTTTAGACAAATTAGATGTGGGCAGAATGTTCCCAATGGTAGGGAAAACTAGAACCAGGGGTCACAGTCTAAGGATTAAGGGGAAGCCATTTAGGACTGAGCTGAGGAGGAACTTCTTCACCCAGAGAGTGGTGAATCTATGGAATTCTCTTCCACAGAAGGTTGTTGAGGCCAGTTCGCTAAATATATTCAAAAGGGAGTTAGATATAACACTCACAACTAAGGGGATCAAGGGGTATGGCGAGAAAGCAGGAATGGGGTACTGAGGTAGCATGTTCAGCCATGAACGCATTGAATGGCGGTGCAGGCTCGAAGGACCGAATGGTCTACTCCTGTACCTATTTTCTATGTTTCTATGTTTCTATTTGTATTCCTCAGATAGGTCAGAGTATTTTCTAAATGGCGAGAAGCTGGGAACTGTGGAGGAGCAGAGAGATTTAGGGGTCCAAGTACAGAAATCACTAAAAGCTAGTGGACAGCTACAAAAAATAATTTAAAAGACTTTCGGAATGTTGGCCTTCAGCTCAAGAGGGCTAGAACACAAAGGGATGGAAGTTATGTTACAGCTACACAGAGCTCTAGTTAGACCCCATCTGAAGTACTGTGTTCAGTACTGGGCACAGCACATGAGGAAGGATATATTGCCCTTGGAGGGGGTGCAACACAGATTCACCAGGTTAAATACGTTCTAATTGATGTGTTTAAGGTGAACAAAGGAGTTGATAGGGTAGATAGAGAGAAACTATTTCCTCTGGTGGGGTAGTCCAGAACATTAAAATTAGAGCTAGGCCATTCAGGGGTGATGACAGAAAGCATTTCTTCACACAAAGGGTAGTGGAAATTTGGAATTCTCGCCCCAAAAAGCTATTGAGGCTAGGTCAATTGAAAATTTCAAAACTGAGATAGATTTTTTTTAGGCAAGGGTATTAAGGGTTATGGAAGCAAGGCAGGTAAGATGGAGTTAAGATACAGATCAGCCAAAATCGAATTGGATGGTGGAACAGGCTCGAGGGGCTGAATGGCCTATTCCTCATACCAGGCAGCATTCTCATGAATCTGTGCTGTACCCTCTTTATTGCTTTAGCATCCTTCCTGTAGCATTGAGCCTAAAACAGCACACAGTACTCCCAACTGTGGTTTTGCTGAACTTTTATATCGATTCACCATTACATCTCGACTTTTATATTCTATACCACTTGCCATAAAACCCAGTATTCCATTAGATATTTTATGACCTTATCCACCTGAGTTGCTGCTTTGTGTCTTAATGTAATCTCAAAATAAATACACTCGTAATGGAATACCACATGCTGACTGAAAACACCACTGAACTAAATATTAAGAGCAGTTCTCATTTTTATTAGCCAAATTGTCATTTTCTGAATATTTTTTGAGTGCTAAATACGGGCACTATGTCTTATTTGTTCCTACCTACGTATTACTTCAATAAATTCTCTAATCTAGCTCCTGCTTTCTTCCAGATAGTCATCTTTGTTGGATGATAAAAATACAGGACTGTGTTATCATTAACTGTGATGTGATGTTTTTGGAGCCGTGTATGATTTGTGAAAAAGACATTGGGCCGAAAATTGATCCCGGGACACGAGAGTACGCACTGCGTACTCTCGCGTATTCCCACTCCAATTGCCGGTTTTCTGCATGCCCTGCGCATGCGCTGAAAACCGGCAATTGCTCTTCTGAAAAGGGGGCGGGTCCTGGGTGCATCGCGTGCGCGCTACAGGCTGCGCGCACGCTGTGCACTTCATGCTTTGGACGCGCAGGTAAGTAGGGAAGATTTTGGAAATGTAAAAAGGAGGAGTAAGACCCGCTTTTAAGAAGGTAAGTAGTGAATTAAGTATTTTTTTGAATTTTTTTTTACAGGTATATCTTTTTTAGAGACTTTAAAGACAGGTAAGTTTATTTTTATAACTTTTTAAAAGATTTTAAATTTTTTCAAAAATTTAATTTTTTATTTAAAATGGTTAATTTAATTAACTATACTTATTTTATTAATGTGATGGTTTTTTTTTAAATTTAATTGAGGTTTAGCTGTTATTTTGGGGGGGTGTAAGATTCATAGATTTCACAGCAGGTCTGTGAAACTTATGAATGGAAGATGGTGTGCTGCCATTGGCTCTAACTGAGTCACGTGATCCCACAGCTCGCACGAATTCACTACGCCGCTGGGATACGCAAGCCCAGCACAGCTGATGTCTGGAACATCAAGTTCGTGCGAGCTGGATCTGAAAAAGCACAAGCGAGGTGAGACATCGCGGGGAAGGCTTACCCCCGCGGGAACAGAGCGAGATCAATTTCTGGGCCATTATACGCTAGGATGGTCTTACACCGATAGTACTTAAATATGGCACAAATGGAAATTGTAGACTGTATATCTGATCTTATGAATTACTTGGCACAAAGTAACTTACCGCCAAACTACATATATTGAGGAAATGAGGGTGAAAAAATACAACATTTGTCAGACGACTCCAGAAATGAAAAGGCCAAATACAAGGTCAATCACAGACTTGAAGAATGAATTTCTTTTAACATGAAGTGGTAATTATTGGCCCAAATTTTTCTGGAGCAGGACATCTCGTGTCGTGCGCCATTAATTAGACTTTTTTCCCTCGCCCTCAAAATTATTTTTGTCCTGTAAGTTGCTGGAAGTGCGAGATGATAACGGCATGGTGAGGGCAACTGGGTATCTGGTACCTTGGTGAATAACGGGACCAACAGTTTATCTCCTTAACCAATGAGATTTAAGTATTGAGAAAGAAACAGAGGAATGACAGAGAAGGAAACCAGGTGAATTAGAGTCAAACCAGGTACAGAAAGAGAAATAAAAAGAGAGAAAAAAAGACTGGATTAAGAGAGAGAGATAACAATTTTAACAATCTACTAAAAGTATAACGTTGACAGATTGAATCACTGGAAGGATCTTCCACAGGAGTAGACTCTGAATAAAATGGAACATTAGCCAGTGACACACACACCTACCTTTTTTCATTCATGGGATGTGAGCGTCGCTGGCAAGACCAGCATTTATTGCCCATCCCTAATTGACCTTGAGAAGGTGGTAGTGAGCCACCTTCTTGGACCGCTGCAGTCCATGTGATGAAGATACTCCCACAGTGCTGTTAGGTAGGGAGTTCCAGGATTTTGACCCAGCGACGATGAAGGAACGGCGATATATTTCCAAGTCAGAATGGTATGTGACTTGGAGGGGAACTTGCAGGTGGTGGTATTCCCATGCACCTGCTGCCCTTGTCTTTTTAGGTGGTAGAGGTCGTGGGTTTGGGAGGTGCTGTCGAAGGAGCGTTGGCGTGTTTCTGCAGTGCATCTTGTAGATGGTACACACTGCGGCCATGGTGGAGCTAGGAAGCTATTATTAAAGACGTTATAGCAGGGCACTTAGAAAAGTTCAAGGTAATCAGGCAGAGTCAACATGGTTTTGTGAAAGGGAAATCATTTTTAACCAATTTATTGGAGTTCTTTGAGGAAGTAACATGTGCTGTGGATAAAGGGGAACCGGTGGATGTACTGTACTTAGATTTCCAGAAGGCATTTGATAAGGTGCCACATCAAAGGTTATTGCGGAAAATAAAAGCTCATGGTGCAGGGGGTAACATATTGGCATGGATAGAAGATTGGCTAGCTAACAGGAAACAGAGAGTAGGCATAAATGGGTCATTTTCTGGTTGGCAAGATGTAACGAGTGGTATGCCACAGGGATCAGTGCTGGGGCCTCAACTTTTTACAATTTATATAAATGACTTTGATGAAGGGACCGAAGGTATGGTTGCTAAATTTACTGATGACACATGGATAGGTAGGAAAGTAAATTGTGAAGAGGACATAAGGAGGCTACAAAGGGATATAGATAGGTTAAGTGAGTGGGCAAAGATCTGGTAAATGGAGTATAATGTGGGAAAATGTGAAATTGTCCATTTTGGCAGGAAGAATAAAAAAGAAGCATATTATCTAAATGGTGAGAGATTGCAGAGCTCTGAGATGCAGAGGGATCTGGGTGTCCGAGTGCATGAATCGCAAAAGGTTAGTATGCAGGTACAGCAAGTAATTAGGAAAGCTAATAGAATGTTATCGTTTATTGCGAGGGGAATTGAATACAAAAGTAGGGAGGTTATGCTTCAGTTCTACAGGACATTGGTGAGACCACATCTGGAGTACTGTGTACAGTATTGGTCTCCTTATTTAAGGAAGGATGTAAATGCGTTGGAAGCAGTTCAGAGAAGGTTTACTAGACTAATACCTGGAATGGGCGGGTTGTCTTATGAGGAAAGGTTGGATAGGCTAGGCTTGTATCCGCTGGAGTTTAGAAGAGTAAGAGGTGACTTGATTGAAACATACAAGATCCTGAGGGGTCTTGACAGGATGGATGTGGAGAGGATGTTTCCTCTTATGGGAAAATCTAGATTAGGGGTCACTGTTTAACAATAAGGGGTCACCCATTTAAGACAGAGATGATGAGAATTTTTTTCTCAGAGGGTCGTGAGTCTTTGGAACTCTCTTCCTCAGAGGGCGGTGGAAGCAGAGTCATTGAATATTTTTAAGGCAGAGGTAGATAGATTCTTGGTGAGCAAGGGGGTGAAAGGTAATCGGGGGTAGGCGGGAATGTGGAGTAATCAGATCATCCATGATCTTATTGAATGGTGAGCAGGCTCGAGGGGCCGAGTGGCCTACTCCTGCTCCTAATTCGTATGTTTGTATGTTTAAGGTGGTGAATGGGGTGCCAATCAAGCGGGCTGCTTTGTCCTGGATGGTGTTGGACTTCTTGAATGTTGTTAGAGCTGCACTCATCCAGGCAAGTGGAGAGTGTTTCATCACATTCCTGACTTGTGCCTTGTAGATGGTGGAAAGGCTTTGGGGAGTCTGTAGGTGAGTCACTCACTGCAGAATACCCAGACTCTGACCTGCTCTTGTAGCCACAGTATTTATGTGGCTGGTCCAGTTAAGTTTCTGGTCAATGGTGACCCCCAGGATGTTGATAGTGGGGGATTCGACAATGGTAATGCCGTTGATTGTCAAGGGGAGGTGGTTAGACTTTCTCTTGTTGGAGATGGTCATTGCCTGGCACTTGTGTGGCACGAATGTTACTTGCCACTTATCAACTCAAGCCTGAATGTTGTCCAGGTCTTGCTGCATGCGGGCATGGACTGCTTCATTATCTGAGGAGTTGTGAATGGAACTGAACACTGTAATCATCAGTGAGCGTCCCCACTTCTGACCTTACGATTGAGGGAAGGTGATTGATAATCTTATCGTGTGGCCAGCAGTGGATTTAGGAGATTTGAATGGTGATTCATGGAAGAGGGTGACTGGTTGCAGACTAATATAGTCAATGTTAATGTTAGCTTGGCTCAGTGGTAGTATTTTCACCTAAGTCAGAAGGTCATGGGTTCAAGCCCCAATGCAAAATTTGAGCATGTAATTTAGGCTGGAATTTCAGTGCAGCGCTGATGTTGTCTTTCTGATGAGGTGTGAAATCAAATCCCTTTCTGCTGTTTAAGTGGGCATAAAGGAGCTTATGACACAACATGAAGAACAGAGCAGTTCTCCCAGTGCCCTGGCCAACATTTATTTCTCAACCAGCACCACCAAAACAGATTAATCTAATTTGTTGTTCATGGGAGCTTGTTTTGTCCAAGTTGGCTCCTGCATTTGCCTACAAAACAACAGAGACTACATATCAAAAGTAATTCCTTGGCTGTGAAGTGCTTTTGGATGTCCTGAGGATGTAAATAGCACTATATAAATGCAAGTTCTTTCTTTATTACAACAGATTGACGATAGCCTATTTGGCAAGTTTTACTTTGGCTACCTGATATTGTGAGGCATGAATATTATGGCATTTTTCAGGTGGTGTAAGGGAAACTGCACAACATCACTAACCTAGTCAATGCCCTCACTCTTTCCTGCAGACTCGAGGTGTGGCTGGAGTTGGTTGATAAGAGAAATCGTAATTTATCCTCCTGTGAATTTTAGGTAGCTCCTTGTGTGAGGCAACTTTGTGGAAGATGCTGAAATAGAGATGAGAGCTTCAGCATTGGATGCTAAATCTTTGATACAAATTCCACTCCACTACTTTTCCTTTAAATAATCGGAGTTATTTTCATCTTCTGCAGACAAGATAAAGGATTTCAATGGAATGAACACCTGCCCTAGAATCTCATAATCAAAACAAAATGTGACTTAATTGGGCAGATTTTCCTCTAGCCTGATTATTTTGCATCTTTTAAGATTTGTGAAATGGATTATCTGTAACAGATATGAATAGGGCTCAGCAAAGGTCCCGGCAGATTGGAAAACTGCTAATGTAACACCCTTATTTAAAAAGGGTAGTAGGCTGAAGGCTGGAAATTATAGACCAGTTAGCCTAACATCTGTGGTGGGTAAAATTTTGGAGTCTATTATTAAGGAGACAGTAACGGAACATTTAGATAAACATAATTTAATAGGACAAAGTCAGCATGGCTTTATGAAGGGGAAGTCATGTCTGACAAATTTGCTTGAGTTCTTTGAGGACATAACGTACAGGGTGGATAAAGGGGAACCAGTGGACGTAGTGTATTTAGACTTCCAGAACGCGCAGGTAAGTGGTGAAGATTTTACACACAAAGAAAGCAGGCGTAGGACCCCCTTTTAACAAGGTAAGTAGTTAATTAAGTGTTATTTTAAATTTTTTTCAACAGGTTTATCTTTTTTAGAGACTTTAAAGAAAGGTAAGTTTATTTTTATAACTTTTAAAAAGATTTAAAAAATTTTCAAAAATTTTATTTTTTGTTTAAAGTGGTTAATGTATTTAACTATACTTATTTTATTAATGTGATGGCTTTTTTTAAATTTAATTGAGGTTTAGCTGTTCTTTTGGGGGTTTGTAGTATTCATAGCTTTGACAGCCCTTGCTGTTAAAACTATGAATGAAAGATGGTGTGCTGCCATTGGCTCTAACTGAATCACGTGATCCCAGAGCTCGCACAAACTAATTGCGCCTCTGGGACACGCAAGCACTGCACGGTTGCAACAGGGAGAGGCTTTGAAACTAAAGTTCGTGTGGGCCCGGAGCAAAAAGGTAGGCGCGGAGTGCGATATCGCGGGGAATCCTTACCCCCGCGGGAACCATCCATGTTTAATTTCTGGGCCATTATCTTAATGGCGAGAAACTGGAAAGTACTGCAGTACAAAGGGATCTGGGGGTCCTAGTGCAAGAAAATCAAAAAGTTAGTATGCAGGTGCAGCAGGTGATCAAGAAGGCCAACGGAATGTTGGCTTTTATTGCTAGGGGGATAGATTATAAAAACAGGGAGGTATTGCTGCAGTTATATAAGGTATTGGTGAGACCGCACCTGGAATACTGCATACAGTTTTGGTGTCCATACTTAAGAAAACACATACTTGCTCTCGAGGCAGTACAAAGAAGGTCCACTCGGTTAATCCCGGGGATGACGGGGTGGACATATGAGGAGAGGTTGAGTAGATTGGGACTCTACTCATTGGAGTTCAGAAGAATGAGAGGCGATCTTATTGAAACATATAAGATTGTGAAGGGGCTTGATCGGGTGGATGCGGTAAGGATGTTCCCAAGGATGGGTGAAACTAGAACTAGGGGGCATAATCTTAGAATAAGGGGCTGCTCTTTCAAAACTGAGATGAGGAGAAACTTCTTCACTCAGAGGTAGTAGGTCTGTGGAATTTGCTGCCCCAGGAAGCTGTGGAAGCTACATCATTAAATAAATTTAAAACAGAAATAGACAGTTTCCTAGAAGTAAAGGGAATTAGGGGTTACGGGGAGCGGGCAGGAAATTGGACATGAGGCTGAGTTCGGATCGGTCGAGGCCCTGTGGGTGGCGGAGCGAGCCCAGGGGCTGAGTGGCCGGGTCCTGCTCCTACTTCTTGTGTTCTTTAGATTTGAGGTTAGGATCAGATCAGCCATGATCTTATTGAATGGCGGAGCAGGCTCGAGGGGCCGATTGGCCTACTCCTGCTCCTATTTCTTATGTTCTTATGTTAATCCTTTGAGGTAGTGAGTTGCTGAGTCGAGGAAGGTCCCATGTTTGATCACTAGCCTGCACTGAGTTAGCTTACCTCAACCAAGATATGGGGCACTACAACAGGCCTCAGTGACCCTAAGTTAGATGTGGGAATAATTGCCAAGAAAGTTGGTCCATTGTCCAGTGGACCCTGACTCAAATGCACGTGTATGGATGTCAGATAAGGACTCGATTGGGTTTTGCTGTGATGCCCTCTGTGATAGAATAGTTTGCCAACACTCACTGAATAGCCTCACAAGTGAAAAGTGGCCATTGGGGAAGGTACCAAAGAGCATCTAGAACCGTGGAATCGTATCTTAGCAAGGAGCCAATGTCGGAGGTGCTGTCTTTCGGATGAGATGTTAAACTGAGGCTCTGTCTGCCCTCTCAGGTGGACGTAAAATATCCCATGGCATTGTTTTGAAGATGAGCTGGGGAGTTATCCCTGGTGTCCTAGCCAATATTTATCTCAATAAACATCAATAAAAACAGATTATCTGGTCATTATCACATTGCTCTTTGTGGCAGCTTGCTGTGTGCAAATTGGCTGCCGCATTTCCTACATCACAACAATGATGACTACAGTTCAAAAAGTACTTCATTGGCTGTAAAGCGCTTTGGGACATCTAGTGGTCGTGAAGAGCGCTATATAAATGCAAGTCTTCCTTTTTGAAGAGGGGAAGAGATAGGGAGGAAATTAGTGGGGGAGGGGGTAGGAAATGACGAGGCAGATATAAAACAGCAAGTTATGAAAACAGGAATTACACTAATCAGCTGTTTAAAAAAAAATAAACATGAAGTATATTAACTGTAACATACTTTCCTGAAAGAATTCACCTCAGCCAGGGAACTTAAATTATTATTTTTATGCACAGCTATTAGCCATATGAAGGTAGCAGCACAAACTGTTTCCAGACTTTAGTGTACATTGGGGGAGAAATTCCCCATGAGGGCCATTTGGGGCGCTAAGTCAAAAATGATTGAAAAGTTAGCGCCAGGCGCTAACCTTTTCAAACATTTGAGAAATTCCCATTTTTGCTCCAAGAGGGAAGTGGAGCGCTAAATCAAGCGCACCACTTGCCTCTTGAGCGCAAGAGGCAGGGAATGTCCCGATCTGCCGCGTTGCAGGGGCTCTTCCCCCAATTAGAGGAAAGGTCTCCCCGCTGCGAGCTCTGCATTTTCTTTTGGCATCTGCTGGAGCACTGGGGTGCGGGAGTGACGCACGATCAGCCCGGCACTCAAGCTAACTCAAGCGGCCGGCCTCACTGTTTGCGACCCCTGCAGCAGTCGGTAACATCGCCCGGCGCTCCTGCAGGGCATGAGGGGGAATTTTTCTCCTGAGGCGCTACCGGGGCACTGCGCCCAGAGATGACATCATGATCTCCGGGCGCAGCAGATCGGGGCGATACCCAGTAGTGCCGCCGCTAACCTCCTGCGGAATTTCGCGGGAGGCGCGGTTGGGGGGGGGGGGGGCAAAAAGCCATTTGCGCCCCGTTGGCGCCTCCCACCAGAGGCCCTAACGATGGGAATTTTGCCCCCATTGTTTTTGAACAACGTTAGTGTGATGCCTCAGTAGTGGAGCCAACTTTGCAATACAGACTACACAACAATATCAGTTGCACAAGTATGGCAACTGAATCTATTGGTTTTCTGCTGAATTACTGTGTGTTTCAGAGTTGGGAGGGGGTGACGGTCTGTCAGGAGACTAACAAAAACCCAGTAAGCATAAAACTATGTCATCCTGCGCTGGGGTCTATAGATTAGTAAATGAGTGGCTGTTTGGATTTGATGGCTTAAATGGATGTGCTGCATCAGCTAACAGTTCCAATGCTTCTGCAGAAACAACAAAACGTGTAAGCTTGATGGGGCTTTAGTGTAGTAGATCACTTCCTGTTCAAAGTCAACAGTGGCCAACTGCTGAGAAAGAGAAGACTTAATTAGTACATTTTTAATGAGAGTACATCTCTGTCTGGTATGAAAATAAATTGACAATATTTACATTGGTTTTATTTTTAACATGCCAGATAAAGCTTTTTGGAAAATTCTCAGATTCTATTAAAGTAAAAAATTGAAGAATACAGTATTGGATGACTATACTGAATAACTAACTAAAGATTGAATAGTTTGATTTACAAAATAGATAGAGACCAGGAAAGCCCTAGTTTTTGTGTTTCAGAAGCACCTTGTTCCATCTCATAATTTGGTTACAATGCTCAACATCATAGAATTTGTTGTGAGCCTGCAAAGGACAAAGATGAAAGTCTAAGCTTGCATTTTTTAAGCTCGAGTTAGTATTCTCGACTAAAAATGACATTTACAGTTTTGTCTCTTTTGTATTAATGTCCTGACACTTCAATCATTTTCATAATTTGTAGGACACATCTGTGAGGAAAAGTTTGTGCACAAAATCTTGTAGTGGCAAACCCGTCACTCAAAATTCTTAAATGGCTCATAAGGTCATTGAATATAAAATGAGCTGTCTTGCACTCTCTTTGATAGAATTACAAATGTCTGTTTGCCTGTGTATCTCAGGCTATAAACTATGAATCATGTTTATTGAAAAGTAAAACTAAACAGGGGCAAGACTGAAGTTTACTTTTGAAAATTCATCTAACATTAACATTAAGGGGGTAAAATTCAACTTCGGCAGTGGCGGTAAAGGGTCAGCCACCTGTTATACACCCTAACTGATTTTTCTTTCCATTGATTTCATCTCCCTCCCACCGCCCCCCCCCCCTCCCCCCCCAACCACCCACATGCACACTGACACACGCAGAAATAAACATCCTTGTATTAAGTTAAAGTTTTAAAAACTGTGGAGGATTGATGTGGCTAATAAAGCCCAGTTTATATTAACGAGGAGCCGTGTTCTCAGCTATTACAGCAGAATAATACTGATTTAGAATCAGTTGGCAAATCTTTATCAGTGACGCACTTAGGAAACAGTCCATTGACAACCTTCATTTCTCCCCAATTAGTCCTATTACTGTGGAGAATGCTCAACCACAGCCAAGCTCTTGGTTAGTCCTTGCAATAACGTATATTGGGATGGTCCTTGAGTTCAGTCTTGGTTTAATATTTGCCATATTGTAAACGTAGTACTGCTCTGAGGGAAGGACAGCTTACCCAACACCTGTTCTGTACTGTAGCTTTCAAAAATGAAGTGGACAAATTCCTTTTTCAGTAAGGAATTAAGGTACATTGGCTTGTACCAAGACACAATAAGTGTCAGGGAGTGCTGTTTATGGGCCTAAGTGATGAGGCAAACTAATTATGCTTCTTTTCACGTCAATATCTTTTTATGTTCTTCTTTATACTTGTTTTAACTTTGAGTGTGATTTAAAAAATGTGAAAAATCAGTTAACTTGAAGTGGGTACATTGGTCATTGACTTAAAAAGCACAGCAGTAAGTCTCGCTTGATAAGTGCACCCAAGCAATTACAAGGCTAACGATCATACAACTGAATGGTCCATTTAGCACAGAGTTTCTTCTATCTTTGATTAAAAGCTTTCAAACCAGGTGACTGAGGACTTTTGAACCTGAGGCAGAATGTGTTATTGAAGCACCAGACAATGAACTCAGAAGCAGCTGAAACTTCAATAGAATTATTATAATTTTCAAACAACTATCTGGAAGAAGGTGTGTTTAATGTATAATGAAAGCCACAAGCGAAGAATGTTTTTTCAGCAGAACTGCAGCACAAAAATCCGAAAGATGCACAGTAATATGGACCAGCTGTTGGTAGGTCAAAGGCATCTTAGAAATAAGCAAAATAGAAAAACATTCATTTGAAAAAGATAAAATCTGAATTTATAACACAACTTCATCAGATAACATTATGATTGTCAGCATAGTTTCGTTTTTTTGCTGAACAAAACAATAGCCTTGTTTATCTGTACTGGATAGAGTTGATTAAAATCAAGACATAAAAGTCATTCACTTCTGTTTGACTCCTTTCTGCTGCTATGTAGTTAAAATTAAGAACTTAAACAAATTGAAGAACGCAGATGTCAATTTATGAAAGCTCAGTTGCACCTTAATCTTCTGAAGACCTTCTTGTCTAGAATGTGTAGTAAAGCTGCCAGATTGGTGTACGTTAATTTGTTGGTCGTTAGCCGGTAGGAAGATATTTAGAATATTTTTGTTTCTGTTTCTCTAACTTTTCATGAAACTATTGTAGAAATGTTATTTCTTTTTATTCGTTCATGGGATGTGGGCGTCGCTGGCAAGGCCAGCATTTATGGCCCATCCCTAATTGCCCTTGAGAAAGTGGTGGGGAGCTGCCTTCTTGAACCGCTACAGACCGTGTGGTGAAGGTACTCCCACAGTGCTGTTAGGGAGCGAGTTCCAGGATTTTGACCCAGCGACGATGAAGGATCGGCGATATACTTCCAAGTCAGAATGGTGTGTGACTTGGAGGGGAACTTGGAGGTGGTGGTGTTCCCATGTGCCTGCTGCCCTTGTCCTTCTAGGTGGAAGAGGTCGCAGGTTTGGGGGGTGTTGCCGAAGAAGCCTTGGCGAGTTGCTGCAGTGCATCTTGTAGATGGTACACACTGCAGCCACGGTGCGCAGGTGGTGGAAGGAGTGAATGTTTAAGGTGGTGGATGGGGTGCCAATCAAGCGGGCAGCTTTGTCCTGGATGGTGTTGAGCTTCTTGAGTATTGTTGGAGCTGCACTCATCCAGGCAAGTGGAGAGTATTCCATCACACTCCTGACTTGTGCCTTGTAGATGGTGGAAAGGCTTTGGGGAGTCAGGAGGTGAGACACTCGCCGCAGAATACCTAGCCTCTGACCTGCTCTTGTAGCCACAGTATTTATTTGGCTGTTCCAGTTAAGTTTCTGGTCAATAGTGACCCCCAGGATGTTGATGTTGGGGGATTCAGCGATGGTAATGCTGTTGAATTTCAAGGGGCGGTGGTTAGACGCTCGCTTGTTGGAGATAGTCATTGCCTGGCACTTCTGTGGCGTGAATGTTATCATTCAGTATTAAGGTTAAGTTAAAGAAGTCTTGGTTCAGATCGACAGCACACCTCGGGTAGTGAACCATGTGACTCAAACTGCAGTAATGTGAAGTTCCAATTGAATTACTACTTAAAGGGGAGGTTCATTGAAGCTGCAGCACCTCATTCTCAGGATTGCTGGCTGTGCAGCTGCCTCAGCAAGCAGAAGCAGAAGCAGAACAAAGAGGAGGAGCCGGAGGACTGAACCAGGTGTGTTCATAGCAGGTCCACGCCCCAGAGAGAGAGCCTGCAGATTCTCTGCTGAAGCATTGGAGGCGTTGGTTTTCGCTGTGGAGAGACGGAGGGCAGTGCTCTACCCGGCAAGTGGCAGGAGGCCCTCACCACAAGTCTTCCGCACCATGTGGAGGGAGGTAGTGCAGCACGTCTCGGGAAGCACTGTGGTCTCCAGGACCCACACACTGTGCAGGAAGAAATTTAACAACCTCACTCGGGTGGTCAGGGTGAGTGAATGCTTCAGCAGATGCTACATACCACCATCTGTACCACAATCTTCACACACTGGCCAAAGCACCACACCCCCAGCACTCACCCACCAACAATGTCTACCTACCAACACTCATACCCACATCTCACACCTTGCACACAATGACAGATATTCAACTATGGCAGGCACATCACGCAAACACATTGCTCCACACTCACTCACACACTTTCCTTTCTCTTGCAGGCCAAGGTGGCTCACAACAGGAGGGAGGAGGAGCACACAGGTGTCTGAGCTGGAGAATCGAGTGCTGCAAATCATTGGGCACCAGGTGTTGGGTGCTGTGGCCACCGGCAACATTGACCCCCTTGGGGACAATAACGGTATGTTCATCCCTACTCTTTCTTCTCACATTCCACTTCGCCCTCATCCCACAAGCGTTTTGCACTTTCCAGCTAATCATGCTGTTTGCATGCATTTCTCCCTTCCTGCCCCCCTCCCCTCACCTTAACACGACTCTTGTGCCTTTATGCTTTCAGATAATGAGCAAGCAGCTGAGCAGCCTGTCCCTGAGGGCACGGTAGAGAGTGAGGCAGGAGAAGAGGAGGAGGAAGAACACACCACGTCACTGCATGTCTCAGCCACAGACACCAGCTCTGGCTCTACGTGTTATTTAGAGGCTAGCATAGGAGTGGGATCTGCACAGGGTGAGGCACCGGGATGAGTGGGCTACAGCAAGGCCAGGGGGAAACGGTAGCTCGGGGGCCAGCTTCCCGGAGTTCATGCGCGAGTTCTGCTGCACAGGACTCAGATGAGGACCTCGATGGGGAGGCCTTTAGAAGAAGGGTGATGGGCATGCACACGGAGATGATAGGTGCAATGGAAAGGGTGCCCGAGAGCCTCTCGGCAGTGGTAGGGAGCGTGGAGGAGTCCGCCTCCAACATTGTACAAGGCTCTGCGCACGTCATGGAGCCCATCATTTCCAGTCTGCAAAGGATGGTAGACTCCAAGAGAGACCGTGGCGACCCAGACCTGATGCCGCGTGTGATGGTCGATCTGGCAGCTTCCATTGCAACACAGGCGGAAGCGATGCAATGTCTTAGTGCTGCAATGGAGTTTATGCTTCATGGCATCCAATCTCAGACAGCTCTCATGCAATCTCAGCTTGATGCTATGCAAGCTCTGACTGCTGTCATCGTGGCTGGGCCTACCACCATCGACTGGGGCTTTCAAGGTGTCGCAGCAGGCCAGCAACCTTTGCTCCAACAGATTGCTAGGGATGCTGAGGTGCTGCCCCGAGGGAGTGGCAGTGGGTCAGTGGAGCAGGAACCTGCTGTCCTCTCTCAGGATGACAACATTCCTGCTCCCACCACTGCCACTCCGCCATTTCCCTTGTCACCCAGACTGCTCCTGCCCATGCTGAGGTGGTGTAGTCTACAGCCGGACCTTCCAGGTCCAGAGCTGGTCGAGGACATCCTGCAAGGCCATCTGAAGTGTTCCGCACGGACACTCAGCAGCCTTCCAGCAGCCGTGCTGCAGCCACTGGGCCAACACTTCGTAGAACAGGAAAGGGAAAAGTAATGACAGGCACTAAGAGATTGAAAAAGGGTGAAAAGTAAATAAGAACGTAAGAACATAAGAAATAAGAGCAGGAGTAGGCCACACGGCCCCTCGAGCCTGCTCCGCCATTCAATAAGATCGTGGCTGATCATCGACCTCGACTCCACTTTCCTGCCTGATCTCCATAACCCTTGATTCCCCTAGAGTCCAAATATCTATCTATCTCAGCCTTGAAAATACTCAAAGACTCAGCATTCACAGCCCTCTGGGGCAGAGAATTCCAAAGATTCACAACCCTCTGAGTGAAGAAATTCCTCCTCATCTCGGTCTTAAATGGCCTACCCCTTATCCTGAGACTATGCCCCCTAGTTCTAGGCACTCCAGCCAGGGGAAACAACCTCTCAGCATCTACCCTGTCAATCCCCTTCAGACATTGACGTGCTCTGTCAGTGACTTCCCCCTAATTGGCCTGCTAAGCCCGCAGGGCGGGCTCAACAAGGTCAATCGGGAAAATCCCGCTGGTTGGCCAGAAGATGATGGAGGCGGGACTGAGACCTGGCAAGCAGCAGTCCCGCCTCCAACACGTCTCCATTCAGAAAATCCAGCCCATAATGTTCTCCTCACAGCTTACTGTCCCACCTAGCTTTGTATCATCAGCAAACTTGGATACATTACACTCGGTCCCTTCATCTAGGTCATTAATATAGATTGTAAATAGCTGAGGCCCCAATACTGCAGCACCCCACTAGTTACAGCCTGCTAACCTGAAAAAGCTCTGTTTATCCCTACTCTGTTTTCTGTCCGTTTACCAATCCTCTATCCATGCTACTATATTATTCCCCAACCCCATGAACCCTAATCTTGTGTAATAACCTTTTATGTGGCACCTTATCGAATGCCTTTTGGAAATCCAAATATACTGGCCCGTATTTTCCGATCGCCGGCCTCCCGCGGGCGGAGGCCTGCGATCTGGAAAAATCTATGCCCTTACTTGAGGGCTCCCGGGACGCACACGCTTGCGATCCTGGGCCTCTCCAAACTCCAAGTGCGCAGGGCCCACGTATCCCAGAGGCGCATGTAGTTCGCAGCGTCCCTGGGATCACGTGGGCCATGGGGAGCCAATCAAATAAGAGAATCTCCCTTCATACACTTGACAGGGAGACCTGTCAAATATATGAATGGAGATCACCCCCAAAAACATAGTAAAACTTGAAAAAAAAAATTTTAAATCACATTTTTAAAATGACTCAATCACAATAAATTAAGTATTTTAAACAAAATTTTAATTTTTTGAAAAAAAATTAAAGTTTTTTACAGGGCTAAAAATAAACTTACCTTTTTTAAAGTATTTTTAAATGATAAAACAGTGAAAAATCTTTTTTTTACTTTTTTCAACTCTTATCCTGGCAAAAGCAGGCCTTACGCCTGCTTTTACCAGGCATAAGAATTGTAAGGGTTTTCTGCGGGCGGAGGGTCTCCAAAAAGCGGAACTATCCACCCTGCAGAGGCCCTTCTCCAGGGCAGCTGGAGGATCTGTCAAGACCATTCTTGACAGATCAGAAATGCCGGTTTTCAGCGCATGCGCTGAGCATGCCTGAAACCAGGCATTTCCAATGTCCCTACGGGTGGGTACATGGCGCGTACCCACCCGTAGGGATCGGAATATCTGGGCCACTATATCCACTGGTTTCCCTTTATCTACCCTGCTAGTTACATCCTCAAAAAACTCGAATAAATTTGTCAAACATGATTTCCCTTTCATAAAACCATGTTGACTCTGCCTAATCATGTTATGATTTTCTAAGTGACTTGATACCACTTCCTTAACAATGGATTCCAGCATTTTTGTGATGACTGATGTCAGGCTAACTGGCCTGTAGTTCCCTGTTTTTTCTCTCCCTCCTTTCTTGAATAGCGGTGTTACATTTGCGACCTTCTAATCCACTGGGACCGTTCTAGAATCTAGGGTATTTTGGAAGATCAAAACCAATGCATCCACTATCTCTGCAGCCACCTCTTTTAGAACCCTAGGATGTAGGCTGTCAGCTCAAGGGGATTTGTCGGCTTTTAGTCCCATTAGTTTCTCTAGTACTTTTTCTCTACTTATATTAATTATGTTAAGTTCCTCACCCTCATTAGACCCTTGGTTCCCCACCATTTTTGGTATGCTTTTTGTGTCTTCTACTGTGAAGACAGATACAAAATATTTGTTTAACGTTTCTGCCATTTCCTTATTCCCCGTAATAATTTCTCTTGTCTCAGCCTCTAAGGGACCAACGTTTACTTTTGCTACTCTCTTCCTTTTTGCATACTTGTAGAAGCTCTTACAATCTGCTTTTATATTTCTTGCTAGTTTTCTCTCGTATTCTATTTTTTCCCTTTTTATCAATTTTTTGGTCATCCTTTGCTGGTTTCTGAAACTCTCCCAATCCTCAGGCTTATTATTATTCTTTGCAACATTATAAGCTTCTTCTTTCAATCTAATGCTATCCTTAACTTCTTTAGTAAGCCACGGTTGGATCACTTTACCCGTGAAGTTTTTGTTTCTCAATGGAATGTATTTTTGTTGCGAATTATGAAATATTTCTTTAAATGCTGGCCACTGCTTATCTACCGCCATACCTTTTAATCTATTTTTCCAATGTACCTTAGCCAACTCACCCCTCATACCTATGTAATTGGCTTCATTTATGTTTAAGACTCTAGTTTCGGACTTAGGCAAGCCACTCTCAAACTTAATGTGAAATTCTATCATATTATGATCACTCTGCCCCAGAGGATCCTTTACTATGAGATTGCTAATTAACCCTGTCTCATTACACAATACAAGATCTAAAATAGTCTGTTCCCTGGTTGGTTCCATGACGTATTGTTCTAGGAAACTGTCCGAATGCATTCCATGAACTCGTCCTCCAGACTACCTTTGCCAATTTGATTTGTCCAGTCTATATGAAGATTAAAGTCCCCCACGATTATTGCATTACCTTTGTTGCAAGCTCCTACTATTTCTTGATTAATATTCTGTCCAACGGTATAGCTACTAATATTTTTGGTGTAAATATGTGTCCACTACTTTTTGATAAACTTCACTTACCATTCTTTTGTGGTGTCTCTCATTTCAGCTTTGCGCTATGATTTGGCCTGCGAGAGGCATGGAATGATGGGGATGTGGTGAGCAAAGGGGATCTTGGGTTTAAGTCATCCTGGTGTGAGGCTGGAGGTCTGTTTGGAGGAGGTGGCAGAGTTCTCTGACCACCTTCTTGGTGAAGCAGAGCTGTCTAATAAACTGCTCCTCACTTAATTGAAGGTAGGAGAAGTGCACTCTGAATACCCTCAGAGGGTAAGGCCTCCTGGTGAGAGCCCTGATGTCCTTGCTCATCTCTCTGTGCACATGTTCCCGTATTTCTCGCTGCCTACACTCCCTCTGCCGTAGATCTTGGAGGGCGAGGTGGCATGCCAGTACAGCCCCCATTAATGTTACCAAGTGTAGCAATTTGAATCTTTGAAGAATAAATGTAGCTACTTTTTAGTTCCCAGAAGACTCCTGATACAAAAAAACCTTGAAATTACTGCATGAAACTGTTGCAGTGGGTGAAACTAACAAAATACCACTGAAACTGCACTAACCTGACAGCTGTGAGTGATTACTGATGATCCCTTTAAATAATGTCCCTGGAGCCGGCTTCCTGGTGCTGCACGCCAGCTCTCCCTGTCGGTGTTTACTCCAGGCGGTGAGGTAAGTGGCGAGAATCAATTTAGCAAATCGGCACTCAGTGAGCATTGCACTCTCACCGATGTCACGTCTACCTGGCATTGACGTTTCCTGCGATACCTCTTACCGGCGGCGCTACGGGGTGGGGGGGGGGGGTGCTGGATTTGGCGTGCGGCGCTGGATTCGCCTCACCCCGGCAATACTGGTCTAGCGCCCCATTAGCGCCATCTACTGGCACTAATGGGAGGCACTAAGGGGACGAATTTTTCCCCCAGGGTGTCTAATGTGCAGCATCACCTAGTGACTAGTTAAAGATCATTAGCTGTTAACAAGGAGGGGAGATAAAGCGGAGCAGATGCATCCAAACCCCATTTTTTTTCACATCAGTGTGTAGTCAGGCATGATTACAGAGGTCTGTGCACACTAAGTTTGAACATACACTGATGCCACGTAAAATTGGGGCTGTTATGTATTAATTCTCATTGTTTTTGAAATGGAGTTATTTAAAATAGTGGAATACTTTAGGAATCCTCCAGGACATCTTGTCCGTTGGAGCTCTCAGGTTATATTACGCACTCATAGGTGAAAATTCAGCTATGGGCAGCCTAAAAGAAGTGGAAGCGTTGTAGCTCTGTATTTGTATTCGGCAGAGATCTGACTGAGTTATTAATTGTCTCTGTACAGCATATCCAAATTTAGACAGACTTGAGCAGCCTACAAAGCCAATAGTATACTTGTCAAAGTGTGTTACTAGGTATTTACTAAGTACGTCACTAGATTCGCAAATTATTCATGCATGCATGAGGAATCTTTAAAAAAATTGCTAATACTTCTACATATAGATAAGCTTCTTCACTATGCACATTTATCTAGTCAGATACATTACTGTTTAATGATGTCATGTAAATAGAAGATAGCAAATTGCTTGGAGTATGTTATAAGGTTATATGGGGTATAACATAGCAATGGTTTCGTAAACCATGAGAGTGAAACTTGCATGGTTTATCACTATCAACAACAACTTACATTTATATAGCACCCTTAATGTAGTAAAACGTCCCAAGGCGTTTCACAGAAGAGATTATCAAACAAAATTTGACACAGAGCCACATAAGGAGATATTAGGACAGATGACCAAAAGCTTGGTCAAAGAGGTTGGTTTTAAGGAGCGTCTTAAAGGTGTAGAGAGGCGGAGAGGTTTAGGGGGCAGATTCCACAGCTGAATGCCTAGGGAGCTGAAGGCACGGCCGTCAATGGTGGAGCGATTAAAATCGGGGCTGCGCAAGAGGCCAGAATTGGAGGAGCGCAGAGATAGGGAGGGGTGCAACCATGGAGGGATTTGAATTTAAGGATGAGAATTTAAAAATCAATGCGTTGCCGGACCGGGAGCCAAAGTATGTCCACGAGCACAGGGATGAAGGGTGAACGGGACTTGGTACAAGTTAGGATACGGGCACCAGAGGTTTCGATGAGTTCAGATTTACAGAGGGTGCAGCAGGGTGGGAAGCCGGCCAGGAGAGCATTGGAATAGTCGAGTCTCGAGGTAACTAAGGCATGGATGAGTGTTTCAGTAGGAGATGAGCTGAGGCAGGGGTGGAAGCGGGTTATGTTATAGAGGTGGAAGTAGGTAGTCTTGATGATGGAAAGGATATGGGGTCGGAAGCAACCCCTGAGTTGCGTGCTCTTGGGTTAAAATAACGTCTGCATCTGAGTGACATCATCCGTCCCCAACTTTTACATGTGTTACGCTAATGTTGAAGTCAGATTTCATTCCCCTCATATTTTTAATTCCTCTTAAGCTTTTACAGTAATGTATAAAATTACTTTATTTTACATTTGTTACAGTATGCTGTAACATGTTTCTTTGATAAGTGGACATTACTGTTTGTAACAGCATGTAATATTACAGAAATAAAATTGAGAATTTTGCTTCTGCCAATTGTTTTTGTAATTTTAGCTTTATATTTAAAAGCTCTGACATTTCATTTGGAGTTGGACAATGTTCCAGTTGCAGTATGTCTATTACTCTGAGGTTCTACTGTACTATGTGAACATGATATCCTATGCCTGTTCAGTTGGGCTTAATTTTATTCAACTGATAGTAAACAAGGAATGAAAAGGGATCGTGCAGCCTATTTTTTTCTCTGAGTAACAATGTTTATTTCAAAGAGACTGAAATTCTCCTCTTGATGAATCAGTATGCTGGATATTGAATAGGTAATCCTATCTTCATCATTGCTCATGTGCTGTTGATGGATTATTTCCTGTTGTTTTACAAAGCATACTTTTTAACACATTCATTCATTATTTAGTTGAGCTTTGCAAACAAGGAATAACATCAATCCCTGAAATTGAAAATAATTGATATTGACTTAATAAATATGCCATTAGGTCGTTATATAAAATTCTTACTGCCTGCTGCACTTTAGTGTTTAAACGCTTGTTTGAAGTGTTTTTTAAATTTGTTCTTGGGATGTCTGTGACACAGCTAAAACCACTTTTATTGCTCATCATTAGTTACCCTGATTGTATTTTGTGGAATTTTTTTAAACAACTGATTTGCTTTCTAGGCCATTTCTGAGGGTATTAAGAGTCAGCACTTAATGGGTCACATTGGGGAGGGATGGCAAGCTCCTTTTACTGAGTGACAATGAACCAAGTGGGAATTAACGACAGTCTGGGAGCTTTCATGGACACTTTTCTGGTGCTAGCCTACAAATTACCAGATTTATTGAATTTAGTTTTACAACTTGCCCCAATGGGGTTTGAACGTACAACCTCTAGATTGCTATTTCCATTCCATAACCATTACATCATCATATCTGTTTAATAACAGTTAATCAGCTACTAAGAGAAACTGCAACATAAATTCATTCTTCCTGAAAATGGAGGCTAAGGTGTTGCCTTATTTTTAAATCATAAATTGGTAAGGTGAATGTGAAGAAGTTCTTTGTGTTGAACCAGAAAAGGAGAACTAGGAAGCATGACTATAAGGAAAAAACATTGAATGGACTAATTGCTACCTGAAGAATAACTACCTCAATCTTTACTTCTTCAAACTATGGTATGTGAATAATAGTATACTTTAAGAGAAACATTGACCCATTTAAAATAAACATTTCAATGCCAATGTTAAAACAAAGGTATTTCATACAAATACAGTACATTAAAGGGCCAATTTTAACCTTCCGCACTCGACGAGAATGAGATGTACAGGGGGTTAAAATATCGGCAGCATGGAACTCACGTTGTCCACACCACACTTGCGCCCGCGCAATTTTAGCAGGCGGCGAGAGCCTCATTGACATGCAAAAGTCAGGGACAGATGATGTCATTCAGACACCGACGTTATTTTAACCTCGTGCACAGTGCTGATCGTACCCGGGGAAGCTGGTGTGAGAAAGCTCCAGGGCTAGAAGAGGCCCAGGTAAGTACAAATCTTAAATTTTCTGAAAGTTTCCCTGTGGGCCAGGAGGCGCAGGAGTGCCTCCCCTACCTTGGGCTTTCCCGCCTCCCCGACTGCAATCACTTCCTGATCCACCCTGACCCACTTGACTGTCGGGAACCGTTCTCACAGATCCCTGGTGCTTTTGGCCACTCCAGCCCATTGACTCTTTGCCATTCTTGCTGGGGTCGGGTGGGAGTCGGGGCTGGAGTATGCTAATGAAGTCTGGGAGTTAAAATGGCCCGGGCCTCATCCTGGTGGGTCGGGGTGGCGACCCCTTCCTTGCCTCTTGCCCCTGGTTAAAATTGGGGCGTAAGTGCAATTTCAAGGCCTTGGAGATTAATTTATGGAATAGGCTGTCACCACGCACAACAAAGGTTGACTCATTTTAATTATTGAAAGAAATGGTCACATTTCTTATTCAGCTGGGAGTAAAGGGACACAGTATCTGTAGAAAGATAAGCAGTGGGGTGAAGTGGGCTAAGTGGACCCTTGACTTAAATGATAGGGTGAAGGAGATGGGTTTAATGGGGTTACTGGATGGCTATCAGGAGCGGGAACCCACCCTAATTCAAGATCTGAGGTCATTTGTAGCACCCCTACCATCATCCCACTGGAATCAATGAAGTCAGCACAGAATAGTGATTGAGCTTGGACTTTACTGATCGGAATGGCTCAGCTACTGTCTTAACTAGCAGACCTTGGAAGTGAAATTTGACTTCGGCAGTAGCACAAAACGGGCGATAGCGAATTGGTAGCCCATTTTATACCCTGCCCAATTCACTTTTCCATTAACTTCAATGAAACGGAAAATTGATGGGGTGTAAAACGGCCTGCCAATTTGCTATTGCTCGATTTACACCACCCTTCTTGAGATCTATTTTCTTCCCCAAAAAATAATTGTCTGCCTTAATTCAGTTCTGGTCGCCATTTAACAAAAAGGATATAGAGGAACTGGAGAGGGTGCAGAAAAGATTTACAAGGATGATACCAGAAATGTGAGGGTATACATATCAGGAAAGGATGAACAGGCTGGGTCTCTTTTCTCTTGAAAAAAGAAGGTTGAGGGGTGACCTAATAGAGGTCTTTAAAATTATGAAAAATTTTGATAGAGTGGATACAGAGAGAATGTTTCCACTTGTGGGGAAGAGCATAACTAGAGGCCATCAATATAAGATAGTCACCAAGAAATCCAATAGGGAATTCAGAAGAAACTTCTTTACCCAATGAGTTGTGAGAATGTGGAACTCGCTACCACAGGGAGTGATTGAGATGCATTTAAGGGGAGGCTAGACAAGCATATGAGGGAAAAGGGAATAGAGGGTTATGCTGATAGAGTTAGATGAGGAAAGACGGGAGGAGGCTCCAGTGGAGTATAAACGCCTGGCGTGGACTGGTTGGGCCGAATGGCCTGTTTCTGTGCCGTAAATCCTATGTAATCCTATATAACTACAACTTTTTGGCTGTGGGATTGAAGCCAATTCCTAATCCAGTGTTTCAAATTTCTACTGACCCCACAAGAAACTATCTTATGAAGTAACCTAGTGTGAGATATATTATCAAAGGCTTTCTGAAAGTCCAGGTAGAAAATGTCTTCTTGATTTCCCTCATCCACTAACCTAGTGACTTCCTCAAAAAACTCATCAAATTTGTAGAGCACGACCTATTTTTCCAGAATCCATGTTATGAATTTCTAATGGCCCCTTCCCTTTCCCAGTGATCATAAAGGGCATCCCTTACGATCCCTTCTAGCATCTTCCCAATAATGGATGTCAGGCTAATAGGCCTCTAGTTCCCCGGCTCTGATTTGTCCCCTTTTTTTTGTTGAAAATAGGTACTACGTGAGCTAGCTTCCAGTCTAAGGGAACTATCCCTTACTCTATTGCACTATTGAAGGCACGGTTGTCACTGAATAGGCACCATACCTAACCTAACAAACTATTTGTACCTTCCTCTGATATAAACTAAACATTTCAATGTTGCAAACTGTGCACAAGAAGGAAAAAGGATTAATGGTGCAAGTGAGTTGGCTTCCTGCTACTGATGATAGTTCATGGAAGGACAAAGGTTGTCATTTAATAGTTAAGACTGTGGATTATGCATGTGCACAATGGAACTTTATATTACAGAATCAGAAAAAGAATTACTTGTCTCAAATTAAGAGTAATATTATTCTTGAATGAGCACATGAAGGCTACTGAGTGGGAGTGGATTACAAAGTAGTAATTCAATCATGGGGGGTTCAGAAAATGTCATAAATTGTAAGAGCAAAGCTCAAGCATTTTGTTAGTCATCTGATCTTTAAGATTGGCTTCCTGTATTTAATCCTCTTCTACCTGTGCAGGTATTTTTTTTGTATTTAAAGGAGGTTTTTTTTCCCTCTGCTAGTGCTGCTGTTTTTTTTCCTGTCACTGCCTTTGAGTAATGAACCAAAATGATGCAGAAGCTCACAGATTGTTGGGCTAGAGACACAAAATGATAAAGTATCTGATGTAATATCCAGTTCTTTGAAATAGCAGTTTACATGTAAGCCTTTTTGTTAGCTCTCCCAAGACCTAATGCATTAAGCCAATATTATATGACTTTAAATCATGTAAAGAATGTAATTAAAACTTTGTAGTCAGTTGGACACATAAATTAGAATTATTATATTTTTCCCTACATGTCACGGTTAGGATTTGGGTTCTTAAATACTTTTCTCAGGTTTAGTACATCAACCCATTCCCTCACCCTCGCTCTTTATGAACTGCACTCTCAAACAAAGAATCCGCTTCATTTTATTGTGGCTTACTGGTTATATTACATGCTCTCCCGTGATCTTCCTTGACGTCAGAGGGCAGTAGAATAAACACTTTACTAGCCCATGGCTTGAGCTAAAATTTGCCAAGATTTATTAAACAATGGACAAGTAAACAGAAGCCATAAAACATTAACCACAATGTAAATACTAAACTTGTATGGTTGCTGGATGTCTGTGGAATGTCTGGGGGCTAAATTGGATAGCCCCCGAAAATGGGCAAGGGGATCGCAATGTGATACTAACCCGCGCTTGTTGCTTGCAATGCCGGCAGCACGGCAACTTTGTGCTGCCTGCTAGTTTGCATGATTGCTGCGTGCAGTCAGCGCTAAACGCGCTGCTGAGTGGCTGCATGACTCAGCAGGGGGCCTAAGTTTGTGTGAGGCTAGTACCACTTAAAGCCAGCCTGCACTACTTAAAGCCAGCTTGCACCTCTTAAAGGGGAGGTGTATTCTGGCTGGAGCAGGTGCTAGAACTGTTTGTGGAAGAGAGTGAGCAGGAAGAAGGCTGAATTATGGCGCAACAGGGGAGAGAGAGCGTGCGCCAAGCTTCTTTGACGTTGCACTGGACACTTTGGTGGAGGACGTGGAGAGGAGGAGAGTGGTCCTCTATCCACAGCAGGCCCTCTAGACAACTTGTGCGAAGGCAGTGGGAGCAGATAGCCATGGTGGTCAATGCAGGAAGTCAAGCCCCGAGGACATGGATGCAGTGCCACAAGAAGTTCAATGACCTCACACGAATGGTCAAGGTCAGTGAATTCATCTTCAAATGCCATATCCCACCAACTGCACCACTAGCCTCACACACTGCTCAATGCACCACACCCCCATTGCTCACCTACCAACAATCTCTATCAATCACGACTCATACCTCACTTTCATAGCTTCACATCACCCTCACACACTTACCACTGCTGCAAGCCTCACACCCACATCTCACAGCTTGCACACACTGCCAGTTGTCAACAATGACAGCCACATAACTCAAACAGATTGCACCACACTCAGACTTACTTCCCTCTCTCTTGCAGGACAAGTTGGCGCATAACCGGAGGCAGCAGGAATTAACTGGCGGGGGACAGGCACAGCTGAATGTCCTTACCCCGATGGAGGAGATGGTGGTCGCCATCATTCGAGCAGCCATTGATGAGGCCGTGGCCAGTGGCGGTGCTGAAACCATCGATGATGACGGTATCCTCAATCCTAATCTCCTCCTTACATCCCACTTCCCCGTCCCACAATCTGTTCTGATTTACAAACTGCAGATGGTGTAAGCATGCACCTCTTGCTTTCCCCCCGCCCCCTCCCCTCACCGCAACCCTACTCTTTTGCCTTTCTCCTTTCAAATACCCAAGAACTGCAACCTGGCCAAGCAGTGTTGGAGGAGCAAGACGTGGAAGAGCAGGAAGACAGTGATGAAGATGAAACACCGTCACTCACTTTCACACTTGTAGCCACCAGCTCAGATACTGACATTGCGTAATTTAGAGGATAGCTTAGAGGCAGGATCTGCACGTGGTGAGTCACCAGGCACGAGTGGCTGGCAGCCAGGGCTGGGGGCATGGGTAGCGCAGGTGCCAGCTCCCTGGAAGGCGAGGTTGCACACGAGTTCTGCTACAGAAGACTCAGATGAGGACTTTGATGGGGTGGGCTACAGAAGAACGCTGATGGGTATGCACAATGAAATGCTAAATGCATTAGCAGGCCTGCTAGAAAGCCTGTGTGCAATATTCAGGAGCATGGAGGAGTCCGGCACCAACTTTACACAGGGCTTTGCACAGAGCTTGGAGCCCGTCCTTTCCAGCATGGAAATGGTGGCCAACTCCATTAGCGCACTTGTGGACCCAACTATGCTGCAGCGTCTGATGGCCGATGCCTCAGCTTCCATTGCAGCACAAGCAGAAACCACCCAACATCTGGGTGCTGCAGTGGATGCTCAGACTTCTGTAATGCAAGGTCAGCTTGCTGCCATCATGGCTGCGGATATCACAACCACATTAGACCAAGGCCCCATATTCCCAGTGGTTCAAGTGGATGTTAAAGAGCCCAGGGCACTATTTAAGAATAGAGATCTCTTGGGTATTCTGCTAATCATCTATGGAGATTTTATAAATTGGTGCTTCTAGGACCGCAAATTAGGGATTTTGACAAGATGTCAGGGTGTGCAATTTTCTGTCCATTCATTTTGCATTATGCCTTTAATCCTTTAAGGTCTGTGGTGGTAATTGCTGCAAAATAACAAATGTTAGCAGGCTACATTTTCTTGTTTATTAACTATACACAGTGATTTGGAAAAAAGAACATAACTGTGTAATTTTGCTGTTTAACATTCAGTAACTTATTAGCTATGTTAGAAAAAGGGCTGCCTTTGAAGACTACAGTGCAGCTTATCTCTTCACATGCTGATGAACCTGCTTTGTATCTTCAGCATTTTCTATTTTTATTAAGTTTATTGTAAACCGTTACACTGCACAGGAAAAGAATCAGAGGGCTATCTTTTTAAGAAGTCTTGTGCACAGAATCACGTGACCTTCCCTTGCTTGCACTGATATTATTGCAGCTATAAATGGCTATCTTCCTTATTCTTCCTTATCAGTTACAGTCACACTGAATCTTGCTCTCTCACATGGGAAGCTTTTCATACAACAGTGCAGCTGTTTTTTTTTAAACTTTTTTAGCTCAAAAATTTGTTCCTGAACTATTAGGAATCAGTTAGTTAAGTTAGCTTTCTGTATTTTACATGGTTTCAAGTTCACCATTGATTACAAGAAAAGAAACATCTTCTCCATTTCAGACTGCTATGCATGTTTCCAACAATGGCTTCTTGTCAACCGTGACCTCAGTTTGTGTAAGAGCCGTGTGAAATTTCAGAACGTCATGAAATATGAAAGGCTCCAAAGGCTGTCTGTTATCATTAAATTGGAGATAGCTGAGACTAAGAAGTCAACAGGATTTGGTTAGTCAGATCATGATTCTACCTCTTTTTTGTAATTCTGGAAACAACCCATCCTTTTCATAATGAATTACTAAATTGAATTCAGAGACTACAAGTGAAGCAAGCCAGCAAAGCACTCAGGAGAATACAACCCCTCCCTCCTGTCGACCTCCTCCAAGGTACCAAGGTCTGCGCCAGGATCTGGTGTCCAAAAACAACTCTACTAAATCCTGAGAAAGCAATTTCAACCCTGATGCTTCTGAACTATTCCATGCCAAATCCAGCCTTCTGAACCTGAAATTATAGTGTGCCCACAACTAGACCAAGCTATGTGAACTCTTCTGTTGTAAGTTACGTTCATCAGGTCTTCAGCTACAAGAACTTGCCCTTGTAGTTTATATGATGTGTGGCATCTCTTTTATGAATCTTTTAATTCAAAACAGCTTTCAGAAGCAAGGTGGTTTTAAACACTTTACTCCCAAATTAAAAAGGCTGCTGTGTGCCCTGTATGACATGCTTAAAAACTAGTCGAAGCACAAAATCTTCTCAGAAGTCACCTTTAAGGGTGTAAAAATTGACCAGTGCTCCCTGCAAATCAGTGAAAGATGGTTATTTAGGCAGAATCAGTGATGTCATACAGCCATTTTGCAGCAAATCACTGAGACAAGGTTCCATTGGGCTTTTGCCCTAGAATCAGAGCACTAGAATTAATGCAATTTTCATCATAGTTTGCCAGCTACATTAATATAATCATGCTTACCGTGACATCCTGCAATAATATATTTTTCTAACTTTTTTAACTGTGTCAAAGAATGCAGCCATGTATTCCCACAAAATCGCACACAACCATTGCCCCTATTCTTACCTGGCTTGACTGGCTCCCTGTGCCCAGAAAATTGACTTCAAGATCGTCTTCCTTTTTTTCAAATCCTTCACGGTCTTGCTGCTCATCTCTTTCCTTCTCCATTACAGCTTTGAAGGTTGGTCTTTTAGCCATTACGCCTCTTCTTCCTGGAATCCTGTTGCAAAGGCACTTCTACCTACTTTGCTACCTAACTTCCTGTCTTCAAAAGCCTACTTTTCACCCTCCTGCTGATTTTTCCTTTACTTTCCTGCTCTGTGACCATCTGTATTTTCCACACTCTTCAGGTCCTTTACATTAAGTATTTTGAAATATTTCTATTTACGAGACACCCTCTATGGCATAGTTTCATTTCTACAAACAAATATGCACTCTAGAAGCAGTGGCCTTTCAAGCTTTAGTGTGTGGGAGAATTCTCTGAAAATAATATTGACACACTCCCTGTGTCTTTTGACCTAATTTCTTAAAGATATCCAAAAGAAAACAGACCTATCATGGCAGAAAATGTTTAAGCAACACACAGAATGTGCCAGTAAGTCAATATAGAGAAAGCTATAGAAATTAGATGTCACGAGGGTCAGAAATCTGATGACCCTTGAGGGTATTTTATGTTTTGGGGAGGTGGGGGGATTGGATTAAAATATTTTATGTCTAGATCATTTTTTTTGTGTTCAATGTCTCCAAATACTTTCATCTGTAAGCCCTCACTCCTTATATCCCAGAGGGTGCTTTCACTTGCCCAGATATTTTGTGTCAGGGATCAAACAAAAAACCCTATTCACTTTATTTCAGCCTACAATTATGGGCCCATGTGATCTTCCTTGACTTTGGAAGGCAGCAAAATAAACACTTCATAGACTGTGATCTAGGCTTTAACTGCAAGCATATTTATTAAACTACAAAAGAATAATTGAATAGTAGTAGGAGCACACTAGATTTCACAGCGCCTTTAAATTTAACTATCTCCTTGGATATAGTGGAAACAACAAATAGTCACGATGGCAGCACTAAGCTATATAATGGCCCGGAATGTGCGGTCAGGATGACAGTGAACTGGCAGCGTTTGCCGTCATTCCACCTTTGAAACTGACCGCAACTTTGGGATTTGGCGCATGCGTAAATCCCAAAGTTGCGGTCAGTTATTGACAGCTCCGAAACAGACTGCGCTGTCTGCCCCCTCCTGCCCTGCCCACAGAGCCGGCAATCTGTGTAATCAGCCAAATCATTGAAACTGACAAAAACTTCGGCTCTTCCGCAGTAAATACGCTGTTAAATTCCCCACTAAAAGTTAGAGACAAAGGGATTAGGTGTAACTGGGGTCTTGACAGCATTATTACTGCGAAACAAATGTTAAGGGCCTGGAAAACTAATTTTAATTTTGTGCAGTGTGAAATTTCCCCAATCTTTCTTTTGCTCTCTCTAATTATTTAAAAAAGTTAGAATTTTAAGAGCTTACTCACTTCCTTGTTCGCTGTCTGAGAATTCTGCCTTTTGATTGTTTGCTCAGACAGCCTGTTGGCGTCACAGCAGTTCGAACAAGGGAATCCCTACTACAGTTCGTTGATTTGAATTGAAGGTCGGAAAACCCAAAGTTTTCGACACAGGGATCGTGAGATACTTGTGCGAAGTGTACTTCCCTTCGCTGCTGACCACACATTGCAGGTCATTATTCTTAAGTCACAGTTCTTTTTTTTCTCTCTTAATAAACAGAAGCTCCATGGCCTGACTGTCTTTTCTTTGAAGGTTTCAAATGAGCTCAATTTGAAGCAGACAGCTGAGAAATACAAAAAAATAACTGGGACCAAGCACATTTAACTGACTGTTAGATTTCAGAAGAGCTGCCAATGACATATGTATTGTGACCAATCCCTTCAGACGATTGCATTTAAATGAAATGGATTGGGTTCTCCCTTTTATACCTCGTTCAGAGAAATGATTGTCCTAACTTATTTGAATACACTCATTGCACAATCGTTCTGTGAATGTACTTGGTTTTTAACCAACTATGAACTGTTAAGCCAATACAGTCCTATGTCTTCGACAAAGATCATTTCGTTTATCACAAGAATTTGTAAACCGATGCTCTCGGTATGTCCACTCGATAACATTGATATCAGTACAGTAGGTCCCTTTATAGACCAGTTACAGGACTTCTGTGTTTATTTATTTAGACCAGTTGTGCATATGATTGCAATTAACACTGTGCCCCATATTCGTTGAAAAGAGTAATTTCATTATAAAAATTAGCAGAGCTGAATTCCAGAGGTGAGGGGAGAGTGACTGCCCTTAACATCAAGGCAGCATTTGACCGAGTGTGGGATCAAGCAGCCCCAGTAAAATTGAAATCAATGGGAATCGGGGAAAACTCTCCACTGGCTGGAGTCATACCTAGCACAAAGGAAGATGGTTGTGGTTGTTGGAGGTCAATCACCTCAGCCCAGGACATCACTGCAGGAGTTCCTTAGGGCAGTGTCCTTGGTCCAACCATCTTCAGCTGCTTCATCAATGACCTTCTCTCCATCATAAGGTTAGAAGTGGGATGTTTGCTGATGATTACAGTGTTCAATTCAATTCGCAACTCCTCAGATAATGAAGCAGTCTATGCCCGCATGCAGCAAGACCTGGACGACATTCAGGCTTGGGCTGATAAGTGGCAAGTAACATTTGTGCCACATAAGTACCAGGCAATGACTATCTCCAACAGGAGAGAGCATCTAACCACTGCCCCTTGACATTCAACGGCATTACCATCGCTAAATCTCCCACCATCAACATCCTGGGGGTCACCATTAACCAGAAACTTAACTGGAACAGCCACATAAATACCGTGGCTACAAGAGCAGGTCAGAGGCTGGGTATTCTGCGACGAGTGTCTCACCTCCTGACTTCCCAAAGCCTTTTCCACCATCTACAAGGCACAAGTCAGGAGTGTGATGGAATAGTCTCCACTTGCCTGGATGAGTGCAGCTCCAACAACACTCAAAAAGCTCGACACCATCCAGGACAAAGCAGCCCGTTTGATTGGCACCCCATCCACCACCTTAAACATTCACTCTCACCACCGGCTCACCGTGTCTGCAGTGTGTATCATCTACAAGATGCACTGCAGCAACTTTCTGAGGCTTCTTCAACAGCACCTCCCAAACCTGTGACCTCGACCACCTAGAAGGACAAGGGCAGCAGGCACATGGGAACACCATCACCTCCAAGTTCCCCTCCAAGTCACACACCATCCTGACTTGGAAATATATCGCCATTCCTTCATCGTCGCTGGGTCAAAATCCTGGAACTCCATCCCTAACAGCACTGTGGGAGTACCTTCACCACACGGACTGCAGCGGTTCAAGAAGGCAACTCACCATCATCCTCTCAAGGGCAATTAGGGCAATAAATGCTGGCTTTGCCAGCGACGCCCACATCCTAGGAACGAATAAAAAAAATAGGCTGTGGTTTTATAAAAGCTATTTTACATTGTCTTGTGAAGGAGTGCTTCAATATGCACCAGCCAGGGTCTCCAGAATGATCGTGGTATGTTACGCTCGTGACAACATAGCGCAGCAGCGAAGATCGGAGCTGCAGGAGGAGCAAGGCACAGAGCCTCTTCGGAGGAGAATGAAGAGGAGGATCAGGAGGAACACGAGGAGGAGGAGGAGGAACCTGAAGTGGACATGGCACCAGCAGTGGCGCACATTACTGCCTGGGAGGCCCGGGATGGACTCATAATGGCACAATTTAGTTAAGTAGCACCAGTGCACCCATATGGCACCCAGATGTTGAACAAAGTTCCCCCCCCCCTCACCCTCCCCACCACCACAAAGCAGTCCTAAAATGACCAAACCATTCCTGTCATACATACCCATTTGCTCGAGGTTAAGTAATGTCTTACCATTCACTCCAACTGACAAGGCCACTACAACTTGTATGCCGTGGAACCTCTGTGGCTTCAGTAGAGGTAGAGGCAGGCTGCTCACTTCCCTGTTCTGACCGTTTAGATACTTTTGGCGGACGTCCTCTGGGTTTTGGAGCCAGTGGAAGCTCCGCCAAAGACCTGCACCTGTGCGGGGCAGACTCGGCCATCGGGACAAGAGGTAGCATGTGGGGCTCTGACTGAGGAGGGAGGCAACGGGGAGGGGGGGAGGGTGGAAGTGGGAGCGCTTTGAGCGGCGTCCCCACTTCCATGTCCCCTCTCACCATCATCCCTCTCATGGCCCACCCGCACTTTGCTGCACATCAGTGAACGGCCAAGTCTAGGTTTCTATCCATCCTAGATAATGGCTGTATTCAGAGTCTGCAAGCTGTTGTTCAGTGCAAGCATGCACTCGTTTGACAGTTGCATTTGATGCTCCATGCAAGTGGTCACCCTTTCCATGGATGAACACATCATAGCCACGGCCTGCGACATCATGCCGGTCATGCTGGAGATGGACTACTCCATTCTCCCTACAATCAAGCACATCGCGGCTGGAAAAGCTGCCAGAGCCTCCCTGCATTTTCTGTTGCTCCTCAAGAATCATCCGTTTTGTCGACGGCCCCCGAGGTTCAGCATCTTCGTCCAGCTGCTTGGAGCATCCTGCACCCTCCAACGAGGACTCTCCACTGCTGCCCCTGTCTCCACCATCTGCTCTTGCTCACATGTGATGTGTGAAACACCAGCTGACAACACGACTTTCTCACTTACTGGACCCACTGACGTGTGTGTATCTGCGCCGGTGCTTGGTCTGCATAGGCTGTGTGACGGTGCACCCTCAGAGTCCGCGACCTCCTCTGAGGAGTCGTCTTCTTCCTCTGGCTGGACAGTGGGGGTGGGGGGGGACACTTGATGGGTCTGTGGGAGAGTAAAGACATGAATTAGAACGGTTATGATAAGAATGTTTTAAGTTACCATTATGCACATGATCATATTTCACTGGCTGCTGACATCAAGTCAACATGAGTGACTGTTGTATACAGTGTGGCTGTATGATATTTAATTCTGTCACCAGGTAGTTGGGAGTTCCCCCTGTCTCCATCTCCCACCTCCAGCAGCTCTGCAACGTGGCTCAGCTCCAGTGCTGCCTCCTCTGATGAAGTGAGCGGTGTGATGACTGGAGGGCCACCACTAGTTCACTGCCTGTCCCGGGTGTTCTGTGCCTTCTTCTCCTGCATGGAGGGAAACAAGAGACCTATGAGTGAGAGACATGGAATGAGTGGAAGCGATGGATGGGCAACATCAGTTGAGAGTGACGATGAGGGAGAGGTGTAGCATTGTATTACGATGAGGGTGAGTGTCAGTGGTGGATGGTCAGACGGGGATGTGAGTAAGTGCACAGACAGTGAGGGATGGGCGCACCTGCAATGTAGGTTGGTGTGAGGAGTGATTTGCAGGAGTAGGCTTGGGAAGGCAGAGTGAGAGGGTTGGGGTGACACACACATCAGGATGTAGTTGAATGTGGCAGTGTGCTCACCTTTACTGACCTCAAATGTTAAAGCATTTGCGACACTGTATCCAGGTCCTGCCAACAACACTCCTGCTGCTCACTCCTTCAGCGATCTCCAGCCATGCGTTCTTAGTCTGGCCAGCTGGCCTCTTCCTCCCATCAGCAGGCAAGAGGATGTCCCTGCGGGCCCTGACTCCTTGGAGTAATATCTCCAAGGAGGCATCACTGAATCTTTGGGCTGCTTTCTGTCTTTGAGCCTGCATATTTAAGGTTAGAACTTTATCAAATTTTTACAACAGAACCAACTCACTATTCCCACAACCTGTCTTCCACCTCCAGCAGCCTTCAAGTGACACCTGCGCATTGCTCCTTTAAATAGCTCAGCTGAAGTAGAGTCATCCGTGACATCATCGGACCCGCTCCAGTTAATTGGTTGGGAGACCCGGAAGTCTGATTTAATTGCAGTGACTTCGTTAAAAAGCCACTTCAAAACGCGCATCTTCAACTTCCGGGTTCCCGACGCGATCCACGGCCCTCCCGCTGCCATCGACACTCAAAGGTAAAAATTCAGCCCTGCGTGTCTCAGTAACGATTCTTCAATCTGATTGGTGAAGGTGATACACAGTTGTTTGCCCTGTTCACACAGGTCCCAGATCCCCTGTTTTGAATTTCTAATCACCACAAGTTCCAGTGCAAAATCATATAGAAAGTCTGTGGGCAAATGTAAGTGTAGTGCCGTTCATTCACCGCTGACCGCAAAATCTAGGTCTATGTCAGACAAGCATTCTGACAGAACACAAGCAAGTGAGGTATCAAAAGGGGTGGTGAAAGGTAGGGCTGAATGTTACCTGCATACATGTGGAAGATGACATTGTGACTGCAGGTGATGTCCTCTTGAGTGCCGAGCTCTTTTGCCGGCACCCCGCTCCCTGGAGGGCCAGCAGGGCCCCGGTGCGCGCTGCGCTTTAATCAGGGGAGGGAGGTCTGCAGTACCACGGCGCTACATACTGCACATAACGCGATATTCAATGGGAGCGCCCCAAGAGGGAGGGGGAGCGCTTCCAGTAGCGCCCCGCCTCCTGCTTGGGGCGCTACCATTGAATTTTGGGCGCGGGGGCGCTAACTTTTTCGGGGCGCTACTTGCGAAGTTATCGCCCCAAAGGGGGGGGGCGAGCCAATTTTCCCCCAAAGACTCTTCTCCCACAGTTCTTTAAAATTCATTTTTGCAAGTGTACTTCACCTGATTTAAGTGATCATGGTTTAGATCAAAAAATAAATGAACAAAGAGCTAGTTATTATATTATTTGTTGTGGAAGTTTATTGGAAGGTTTAGTTTTAGGTCTAAAAATAGATATTTCAGAGTTGTGGAACTAATCCACTCCCTTATCCCTCACTCCCATTATATTTATAGTTAAGTACTAGACCTGTAGAAGCTATAATCAACTGCCCCAACCCCTTCTTATCTTACCTTTCTGGTGCTGCGTTCTCTTGACCCCTTCAATTTTATTCAGCATTCACCCATCCATAATTCCTTCCGGAATTGTTACCTCATCAGGTTCTCTTAAGCTTACAAAATATCTATCACCTTACATCCTCACCCCTGTAATCTAATAATAACATACTGATTCTGCAATGAAGACATTTTAAAATAATATATAAATACAAGCTTGATTTGAACAGAACTATCTCGTACTATGTTTTTAAACCATTCTAAACAGCTGCAGTGTACTGTAATAACTAAACGTTGAAAGAAGGCTAAATGCTTCTTACCTACTAGACTCTACTTAGTGCAACAGAGTTCTTTAGCCCATTGTTATATTCTAACAAGATGGCTCCTGGGCTGGCAGCTCACTAGGGAGCTCCTTTGCCATCCTTGGCTATCCGCTGCCATCCTTTGCTCTTTCTCCCCCCCACCAGTCTCCTCTCTTCTGCTGTTTAAATTCCCCTGGCTCTAATAGTGAGTGCATTTTATCCCTAACTGCAAGTTCAAGCTGCAAGGTTAAAGTTACCTGAGCCCACTGCCCATCCCCCGACCATGCCTGTTCTTTGTTCTCATCAGTGAGCACTGGCTCTTCACTTAACCTTAGCTCCAAATTCCCAGACCTCTCTGCCGTCAAGACTACGCTTCTCCACTGGACTAGTGATCTAGTGACTAGTGAATCGCGAGTGGAGCTCAGGGCCAGGGAGAGACAACATCATTCTGTGAGAGACAACATCATTCATGTCCGAGGCCAGGACCCAGGAGCGAGGATGAGCCCAGCAGCGAGGTCAAGGCCCAGGAGTGGCACAGCATGGACCAGCAGTGGGGTCAGGGCCCAGGGAAGGTGCGGCACGGGCCACCAGCGAGGTCGGGAGGACCACAATGCATCCTACGAAACCCAGGCAGAGAGGACCTGCGGGAAGGAGGGAGGAGGACAGTAGCAGTATGTTGTGTGTGTGCTAGGCCGTTGTAGCAGAGCCTGGTCTCCAATCGTCTTGGATCCCCTTGCCATTGGACCAAGACCTTGCTCTGTCAAGCACGTGTGGTAGCTGCTGTGCAACGGCCACCCCACGTTAAAAGAATTCATGCACAGGCATCTTCCACCCTTTAAAATGAAGTTCGGGACCTGGAACATCAGGACCCTCATGGACAACCTCAACAGTGACAGACCAGAACGCCGTACTGTTATCGTTGCCCGGGAGCTCAGACGTTTCAACATTGACATCGCTGCCCTAAGTGAGACCCGGCGGGCAGGGGAAGGCCAGCTCAAGGAGGAAGGCGGTGGCTACACCTTCTGGAAAGGCAAACCTGAAGAAGAACACCGCTTCCATGGGGTAGGCTTCGCCATAAAAAATGAACTAGTTGGGCGTCTCAGAGACTCTCCTAGCGGTATAAACGAGCGCCTCATGACTCTTCGGCTCACCCTAGCCTGGAACCAGTGCGCTATGGTCATCAGTGCGTACTCCCCAACACTGGAAGCCACAGACGAGACCAAGGAGGAATTCTACTCCAGCCTCGAACAATCCCTGCCCCGAGTCCCAACGGGCGACAAGCTGATCCTCCTTGGCTACTTTAACGCCAGAGTTGGAAAGGACACAGACCTCTGGGGAGGTGTGATCGGCAGAGAGGGGGTAGGGAAAGCCAACTCCAACAGTACCCTCCTCCTGTCGAAACGCTTAGAACATGGCCTTGTCATAACCAACACCTTGTTCCATCAGAGAGACAAGTACAAGGCTGCATGGCAGCACTGGCATCTGCTGGACTATGTCATCGTCCGAGCAGAGGACCGCAAGGACGTCCGCATCACCCGCGCCATGACAGAGCTGACGACTGCTGGACAGACCACCGCCTAATCCGCTCTGTCATCTCCATCAACGTAGCCCCAAAACAGCGGCGGCAACAGAAACAATGCCGCAGGAAAATCAATGCTGGAGCATTCAAAGACCCCGCTAAGAAAGCCCTATTCAGCCTGCGCCTCACAAACAACCTGACGACCCCCAGTGCAGAGACACAGAGTGTCCACAGCACCTGGTCTGCACTCAAGGCCTCCATAATCAGCACCTGTGAAGAGACGCTCGGTCACTTGACCAGGAAACACCAAGACTTGTTCGACTAGAACGACCAGGAGATCTAGGAGCTAATAAGCCGCAAGCGCAAGGCATCCCTGATCTGGAAATGGCAACACAACTCGAGAGCAAGAAGGCAGCTCTACAGATGCCTGAAGGCCGAGAACAGAGAGGTACTCATCAAGGACAGAGAGGCAGTCAGTGCCCGCTGGAAGGAGCACTTCGAAGATCTCCTTAACCGAGACTTAACCGAGACTCTATCTTCGACGCGAGTGTCCTCAACTCCATCCCGCAGCATGCTACCGGTCACCATCTCAGCACAACCCCAGCCCAGCATGAGGTTGAAAAGGCCATCCGACAACTGAATAACAACAAGGCCTCAGGTGCAGATGGAATCCCTGTCGAGGCACTAAAGCATGGCGGCGACGCACTACTGGCGCAAATTCATGAACTAATTTCTCTTATCTGGAAGGAGGAGAGCATGCCAGGGGATCTCAGAGACGCCGTAATTGTGACCATCTTCAAGAAAGGTGACAAGTCTGATTGCGGTAATTACAGAGGAGTTTCTCTGCTGTCTGCCACAGGGAAAGTCATCGCAAGAATCCTCCTCAATCGCCTTCTCCCAGTGGCCGAAGAGCTCAACCAGAGTCGCAATGCGGATTCCGCTCACTAAGGGGCACAATGGACATGATCTTCACCGCACGTCAATTACAAGAGAAATGCAGGGAACAGCACCAACCGCTGTACATGGCCTTCTTTGATCTCACAAAGGCCTTCGACACTGTCAACCGTGAGGGATTATGGAGTGTCCTCCTCAAATTCGGCTGCCCTCAAAAGTTTGTCACCATCCTCCACCTGCTTCACGACAACATGCAAGTCATGATCCTGACCAACGGTTCCACCACAGACCCAATTCACTTATGGACCGGGGTCAAGCAAGGCTGTGTCATCACACCAACGCTCTTCTCGATCTTCCTGGCTGCAATGCTCCATGTCACCCTCAGTAAGCTCCCCGCTGGACTGGAGCTAATTTACAGAACAAATGGGAAACTGTTCAACCTCCGTCGCCTCCAGTCCAGATCCAAGGTCGTCCCATCCTCTGTCGTCGAATTACAGTATGCAGACGACGCTTGCGTCTGCGCTCACTCGGAGGTCGAACTCCAAACCATCGTCAACACCTTCACCGAAGCGTACGAGTGCATGGGCCTTACACTAAACATCCGTAAGACAAAGGTCCTCTACCAACCTGCCCCCGCCACACAGTACTGCCCCCCGATTATCAAAATCCACGACAAGGCCTTGGACAAAGTGGACCACTTTCCATACCTCGGGAGCCTACTGTCAACAAGGGCAGACTTCGATGACGATGTCCAACACCGCCTTCAGTGTGCCAGTGCAGCCTTTGGTCGCCTGAGGAAGAGAGTGTTTGAAGACCAGGACCTCAAACCCGGCACTAAGCTCATGGTCTACAGAGCAGCAGTGATACCCGCCCTGCTGTATGCCTCAGAGACATGGACCATGTACAGCACGCACCTCAAAGCACTGGAGAGGTACCACCAACGCTGCCTCCGCAAGATCCTGCCAATCCATTGGCAGGATAGGCGCACCAACGTCAGTGTTCTCGCTCAGGCCAACATCCCCAGCATCGAAGCTTTGACCACGCTCGATCAGCTCCGATGGACAGGTCACATCGTCCACATGCCCGATACGAGACTCCCAAAACAAACGCTCTACTTGGAGCTCCGACACGGCAAGAGAGCCCCAGGTGGGCAGAGGAAATGCTTCAAGGACACCCTCAAAGCCTCCTTGAAAAAGTGCAACATCCCCACTGACACCTGGGAATCCCTGGCCCAAGACCGCACAAAGTGGAGTAGAAGCATCCGGGAAGGCGCCGAACACCTCGAGTCTCTTCGCCGGGAGCAAGCGGAAGCCAAGCGCAAGCAGCGCAAGGAGCGCACGTCAACCCAAGCACCCCACCCCCCCCTGCCTCTTCAACCACCATCTGCCCCACCTGTGACAGAGACTGTAGGTCCCGCATTGGACTCATCAGTCACCTGAGAACTCATTTTTAATGTGGAAGCAAGTCATCCTCGGTTCCGAGGGACTGCCTAAGAGGAAGATATTCTAACCATTCACAGAAACAGAAGTAGTATTTCATCCAGTTTCCACAGAATCATGGTGTAGGCTGAGTATAACATTAATCTAATGGAAGACTCAAACTGCTGAGCTCAGCAGGGTTTAAAGGATAAAGTCAGTGGATGTGAGATTTGGCTGCACAATTTTGCGGTAAGTGCACAGCCTCATTAAAGTGCAGAACAATTATCTTTAAGCATTCCTAGCGACTATAGATTGATATAATATTGCATATTTTACTCATTAACTATACGAGAGAGTGTTTTGGTGTGTAGTATTATGATGCAAATGATTATATATTTGGCTAATCTTAAGCAAGAGACTTAATAGAACATTTCTGATTGCATTTTGAATTATAGTTGAACTGACTAGAATTGAATAATCAGCAAAATTTCTGTGTTTTATTTTTAAATAAAGCTTATTTTACCATTGATGAACGTTTCAGCATAGTAGAGATGCACAAATTATCAAATATAGTTTAGAAGTCATTGTGAGATTTTGAAATTGTCCAATGTAGTTATATAATATGCTGTAGAATAACAAATATGTTGAAATAAAATTTTACTCATAAAAGATAGCAGAACAAAGTCATGTAGGAATTGTTCAAAATTAATGTTCATCCTAAAATACACAAATCAATCTTGCATGTAAAAATTTACAGGATATTTTTAGGGACGAGTGAGTATTATTGGCAGATTATTATTACCAGGATATTTTGTAATTTTTTATATTAGGGTGAAAAGTTTAGTTTCTTCTTTCCCATAACCATCTGCCGTCATTTTTGTTGCATATTTTTTCTTGTTCAATGTAAGCATGTGATGTGAGATAACACAATTTTAAAGTGCCAAACCACTTTTGATTCTTTTCCATGCAATTTATTTTGCTGTTAATATATATTAGTCATAGATCAGTAAGATGTTTTGGGGCCTGATTGAAGACAGAACCGTTATCCGTAGATTATGACCCCTGGTTCTGGACTCCCCGACCATCGGGAACATTCTTCCTGCATCTAGTTTGTCCAGACCTGTCAGAATTTTATATGTTTCGATGAGATCCCCTCTCATTCTTCTATACTCCAGTGAGTATAAGCCCAATCGACCCAATCTCTCCTCATATGTCATTCCTGCCATCCCAGGTATCAGCCTTGTGAATCTTCGCTGAACTCCTTCCATGGCAAGAACATCCTTCCTCAGATAAGGCGACCAAAACTGCACACAGTACTCAAGGTGTGGTCTCACCAAGGCCCTGTACAACTGCAGCAGGACATCCCTGTTCCTATACTCAAACCCTTTTGCTATGAAGGCCAACATACCATTTGCCTTCTTCACCGCCTGCTGCACCTGCATGCTTACTTTCAGCGACTGGTGCACAACGACACGCAGGTCTCGTTGCACTTCCCCTTCTCCCAATCTATTGCCATTCAGATAATAGTCTGCCTTTCTGTTTTTGACACCAAAGTGGATAACCTCGCACTTATCCACGTTATATTGCATCTGCCACGCTTCTGCCCACTCACCCAACCTGTCCAGATCATCCTGGAGTTTCTCGGTATCCTCCTCGCAGCACACACTCCCACCCAGCTTTGTGTCAGCTGCAAACTTGGAGATATTACATTTAGTTCCCTTATCTAGATCATTAATGTATATTGTGAATAGCTGGGGTCCAAGGACCGATCCCTGCGGTACCCCACTAGTCACTGCTTGCCACTCGGAAAAAGACCCATTAATTCCTACTCTCTGCTTTCTGTCCGCTAACCAGTTCTCTATCCAAGTCAATACCTTGCCCCCAATCCCATGTGCCATAACTTTACCCGCTAATCTCTTATGCGGGACCTTATCGAAAGCCTTTTGAAAGTCCAAATACACCACATCTACTGGTTCTCCCTTATCTATTTTCCCAGCTACAGTAAATTCTGAAGAGTTTCAACTAGACTGTTTGCACTGGTGTTTAAGTCAGCGTTTGATACCATCATTTCAAGATGAGTACATAAGAGTTGCACCCCAGAGTTACTTTACACTAACAGAATTTATACAAAGTTTAATTCTTAAATTAGTTAAACATAAGCAGTTATTTTATTTCACGAAAGTATTTTTAAACATCAGTGAACATGTGCTGCATTCTGAAGAACTTGTACTTGATGTCAACACAAGTGTAACAGCAAAATACATTGATCCAAAACAATTCATACCAAATGTATCTAAATCATTAAGCTGTACAGGTGCTAAGATAAATAATAGCTTTTTATATCTTGTACCAAACAAAATATAAAACATATACAATATGCTTCTATTTTAATAATCTGCTGAAGTGCTGATCTTCCTCTCCTGGTGCTTTCCGGGAACAGTTAGGGGAAAAATTCGGCTACTTACAGCCATGAGTTACCACTGGCTTCCTAAAAAAAAGGTGGCCGCCGCTCTAACACCCTTCTCTGGCGCGGGACTCGGGGCCACCATTTTGCTGAGGGCCATAGTAGTGCCGTTAGCAGCGCTGGCCATGGACATGCAATCTGGAGAGCGTGACATCAGCCGACTTGACACCATGCTCTGCGAACTTGGAGCTTTGCGCTGAGTTTAGCACTGGGTCCTAAGCTCACTCTGAAAAGAGAGCTGTCAGCACATCTTAAAGGGACACACACATCGTTCAGGTAAGTTTGCATTTAAGCTTCTGGACTGGATTTTTAATATTTTATTGAATGGCTTGGGGCAATACATGGTAGAAGTTTTTAAAGTGTGCAGGGAGTGCTGCTGGATGCTTGTAAGGCCTCGAATGGTAAAGGAAGGCCTCTGAGAAGACAGAAAATGCTGGAAATACTCAGCAGGTTAGACAGCATCTATGGAGAGAGAAACAGAGTTCATGTCTCAGCTCAAGATGCTGTCTGACCTGCTGAGTATTTCCAGCATTTTCTGCTTTTATTTCAGATTTCCAGGATCCGCTCGCAGAGGGAAGAGGAAGACGGCAGAAGAGGAAGATGTAAAAGAAGAGGAAGCAGAAGGAAGGATGCAACCCAGATAGCCCTTTTCTGGCCGGGATATTCAGAATCGAATCATCCGCCTGCGGTACCAGTGACCACAGCCTGAATTCTCCTTTCAGCATTTGTTCCACACCTTACCTTCCCTCTGTTACTGACCATCACAGTGTCCTCTTGGCCACAATGCTGAAATAAAAGCCACCACAAAGCAAATTTTCCAATCCAACATTATACATCTATCCATCCAATATGACATCACAAATCAACTAATCACCCTTACCCATTCCCTTAGTGACTGTCTTGTGTGTGCCTTTGCCTATCCTACTGATGTCACGCAGTGCTATCCCAATGGCTGCAACATAGCTAATGGAAGGCTGCTGACTTTCACTGAGACACACTGCAAATGGCCTTGCAGGTCGACCTTGAGGAGCTGGTGGCTGGGAGTGTGAAATCAAGTGACGGTGTTTCTTCTTCTTTCTTGGGTGTGTGAAATGAGGAAGGCACAAGGGTGGAGTTGTGGTGACGGGAGGGCAGGAAAGCAAGAGGTGCATGTGAGAAGGAGGATAACGTATGAGGATACCAGTATCTTGTATCCATTCAGCCCCGCCTCTGGCCAAGGGCTCAGCCATGGCTCTGCCAAGAATGTCCAGCACCGTCTCCTCCAAGGAAGTGTGCTTCGTGTTTGGTACAGATTGTTGGTAGGTGAGTCGTGCAGTGAGCAGTGTGCGAGGCTAGTGGTGCAGTTGGTAGGAGACAGCTTTTGAAGATGCATTCACTTACCTTAACCACTGGTCTGAGGTCATGAAGCTTCTTTGGGCACTGGAGCCAGGATTTTAAAAATTTGTTCCAAGATGTGGGCGACACTGGCAAGGCCAGCATTTATTACCCATACCTAATTGCCCTTGAGAAGGTGGTGGTGAGCCGCCGCCTTGAACCGCTGCAGTCCTTGTGGTGAAGGTACTTCCACAGTGCTGTTAGGGAGAGAGTTCCAGGATTTTGACCCAGCGACAATGAAGTAACGGCGATATATTTCCAAGTCACGATGGTGTGTGAGTTGGAGGGGAACTTGCAGGTGATGGTGTTCCCATGCGCCTGCTGCCCTTGTCTTCTAGGTGGAAGAGGTCGCGGGTTTGGGAGGTGCTGCCGAAGAAGCCTTGGCGAGTTGCTGCAGTGCATCTGGTAGATGATACACACTGCAGCCACGGTACACCAGTGGTGGAGGGAGCGAATGTTTAAGGTGGTGGATGGGGTACCTGCTCTGGCATGCTCTTCTGCACTCCTGATTGAACCAGGATTGGTCCCCTGGCTTGATGGTAATGGTAGAGTGAGGGATATGCCGAGCCATGAGGTTACAGATGGCGGTGGAATACAATTCTGCTGCTGCTGATGGCCCACAACCTCACGGATGCCCAGTTTTGAGGTGCTATATCTGTTCTGAATCTGTCCCATTTAGCACGGTGGTAGTGCCACACAACACGTTGGAGGGTGTCCTCAATGTGAAGATGGGTCTTCGTCTCCACAAGGACTGTGCGGTGGTCACTGCTACCAATGCTGTCATGGTCAGATGCATCTGCGACAGGTAGGTTGGTGAGGACGAGGTCAAGTAGGTTTTTCCCTCGTGTTGGTTCTCACACCACCTGCCGCAGGCTCAGTCTGGCAGCCATGTCCTTCAGGACTCGGCCAGCGCGGTCGGTAGTGGTGCTACCGCCACTCTTGGTGATGGACATTGAAGTCCCCCACCCAGAGTACATTCTGTGCCCTTGCTACCCTCAGTGCTTCTATCCAAGTGGTGTTCAACATGGAGGAGTACTGATTCATCAGCTGAGGGAGGGCAGGAGTGGTTAATCAGCAGGAGGTTTCCTTGCCCATGCTTGACCTGAAGCCATGAGACTTCATGGGGTCCAGAGTCAATGTTGAGGACTCCCAGGGCCACTCCTTCCCGACTGTATACCACTGTGCCACCACCCCTGGTGAGTCTGTCCTGCGGTGGAACAGGACATACCCAGGGATGGTGATGGAGGAGCCTGGAACTTTGGCTGAAAGGTATGATTCTGTGATTATGACTATGTCAGGCTATTGCTTGACTAGTCTGTGGGACAGCTCTCCTAATTTTGGCACAAGTCCCCAGATGTTAGTGAGGAGGACTTTGCAGGGTCGACTGGGCTGGGTGTGCCATTGTCGTGTCTGAAGCCGGTGCCTAGTTCGATTCTGGGTCCTGTTTTATTCTTGTTATTGTTATTGTTTCTCGTAGTGGTTTATTACAACTTAGTGGCTTGTAGAGGGCACTTAAGAGTCAACCACATTGCTGTGGGTCTGGATTCACGTATAGGCCAGACCGGGTAAGGATGGCAGATTTCTTTTCCTGAAGGACATTAGTGAACCAGACAGGTTTTTACCGACAATCCGATAGTTTCATGGTCACCATTACTGATACTAGCTTTTTATTCCAGATTTATTTAATTAACTGAATTTAAATTCCCCAGCTGCCGTGGTAGGATTTGAACTCATGTCTCTGGATCATTTGTCCAGGCCTCTGGATTACTAGTCCTGTAACATAACCACAATGCTACCGTTCCCGGCGGGGGGACGGTTGTGGGAGCAACACTGCTGGCAGTGACGGCCTCGGTGATCTGGTCGACACATCATTCTTTCAGGAGGGCCTCCTGGCCCCTGTGGGTAGAGGACCTCTCTTGTAGTGCTGACCCCCTGCACAAAGCTGGAGTGCTGCGTGCGAGTCCCTGGGTGCCCTTCCCTGGCTTGCTGAGCCATTTGTGTTAGTGCTGAAGCACTTTTCCCATTTTTTTTTAGGTGCAGAAGGCAAGTCAGCTTTAAGAGCTGAAGACTCCCATTTGGGAATTATTTTTAATGTTTGTTTTTCAGAAGGCAGTTGAGCTGTAAGGGCTCAAGACTGCCTATTTTTACATGATTTTTATTTTTTTCATTTTAGAAGGCAATTCCCCTTTAAGGAAGCGACACTGCTTTCTAAAGTGATAGCCTTGCTTTAAGAGAAGGCTGTTCTTGCTCCAGTGACGCTACGGCCATGCTACGTTGGGCCTCCTGCCGGGACTACCGCCATGAAAACCGGCCATTGCTCGGTAGGTTTAGCGCTGGGTTAATGTTAATTAGCAACCAGCGCCAATATCCTGGTCCTGCCAGCGCCAGTAATTTCGGCAGCCGTTAACTCTGGACCGCGATGGCACCGGCAGGTTTTTAACACTCTCCAATTTCTTGCCCATAGTGTGAAGCATACCGGAGGTACACCCTTTGGGGACCAAGATCTGACTGCCAAGACTTTTTCTGGGACCTCATTTGATTTCTGCAGGCACACAATGGGAGCTCTAGTGGGTTATTGGCCACAGTCATGAAGAGCGGAGGAAGACTGGGTGTATCCTGGGCCTTAAAAACTGCCTTCACCTTAAAGGGCCATGCACAGTTGAAGCCCCATAAAATAAAGAGTCATTTTTCAGGATTTCTTGGTGCATAAAATATCAAATATTAGAAGTGTCAGCTGGAGATGAGTATTGGCGAATGCTAAAATTAATTATAATAACCAAAATAATTTTCATTTCTGTGGTCTTCCTCAATAAAATGGGATGACCACAGTAAATATCTTTGTGCAGCTATGCCATGGCTGGGAAACCAGCAACATCTCAAGTATGATTCTGGGAACCCCTGCAGTCTGACTTGAGTGAATGAGTAAGAGGGTGGCAGCGCTGTAGTACCAAGTAGCATGTGCAGAAGCAGGGAAACCAAGTATTGGCATGAAGAATGATGGTACAGTAATAGTGGAGGATGCTGGTTTGAATGCGAAGCTCCTCTTTTTCTTTAAGGTGACACGAAGCAGTGGTACAGTCAGGAGGAGTGAGAATACAACTCTGCGGTAGGGAAAGAGTTGCTGGTTGCTCAGAAGAGAGCCAGGTGAATTGTCTTCAGTAGTGTCAAGGGGGCTTATGGTTGTTTCCCTTCCACTGTCTCCAAATAAGCTGAATCGCAAAAGGAAGAAGGGGGGGTGGGGGCGGGGGTTAGTGACTAGGTACCGAACAAGGCCTAAATGTAACAAATCCTGAAACAACAAAACTATGCTGTGCTCAAAAAGTCGGAAATAATGACAGTAACAGCCTATGCCTTAAGAGTGACAGCATATAAGCAGTAACTCAGGAATCAGTTGTCTCAAATTTTTGTGAAGGGAGCTTGTGCATGATTTGCACCTGGTGCTATTAGAGGAAATTGGGTGGAAAGTCCTCTGACATTCATTTGCATGTATTTTACATTGCTGCATCCTCTACAGCAGTCATATGCAGACATCAGAAAAGCCATGAGGAAGTTTGAGTGCAGTGGTATTCAGGAGCAAAATGGGAGCAAAGGATTAGCGCCCATTTTCTCTACATTGCACCGTTTTTTGGGTGTCAGTACAGCTGCATTTTTGCCTGATGTGGGAAATTGGGGTGATAGTGAAAAGGAATAATAAATCCAAGATCCAAAGAGATATTTGCTTTGTATCTATCTTTTAATCATCGTTTCAATGAAAGTTCAGATAAAAATCTCAAAACTGCTCTGCAAATGTAGGCCTGAATTTCCACCTCTGCTTTAGTGGAAAAACACAGGTTCGGGTGGATTTGGGGGCCGGACCTGGTTATGTTGTGTTCCCACCCCTTTTTCCTCCTGTTACAAAATTTTGCTGGAATTGGGAGCAAGCAGATAACACGAGTGTGCATCCCTGGCATTCAGGGTTGCTAATGGCCTCTGGGGGAGGAGCATTTTTCAAAACCTACAACTGTTTATTCTTACAAAATTATTTGGCCGGACTGCATTTATGCTTCAGCAAGATGCCACAGTGAATTCCCCTTCCACCACCACCTGAGGTGGGTGACCCATTGGTGCTGACACCTACCCGAAATATTTAAAAGCCCTTGTCCCTATGAAATTGGCCAGGGACACATGTTATGAGCAGATGGAAGTCTCGGCTAGCAGACTTATAGTAGTGGAGGAAATTTGGGCGCATGACATTTAATTAGATAATGGGGTAAATTTTCATCAATGGAATGAATCGAGCACATTCTACAAGGTGGGGGTCGATCCGCTCTGCCATTTTACCACCTAGGCAATGAAGATGGAAATATATCCCACTATACTTTGAACATAATATTGTCCACTAAGTTGTTCTTTTAAAGATTAATATTTTTGTTTTGTTATTTTTTTCCCCCATCTTTTCCTGAAGGCTCTCATTCTTGCTGGTTTATGACGTCTTTTGCTGTGAAGAATCATTGCCATATAAAAGTAAAAGATAATTAGTGGAGGCTGCCTTGTGTGTGTGCAGTACTGATCACGTAAACAGCACCATATGTTTTCCCTAGGCTTAGCTCCCTATTATTTAGCAGTAGTAAGAGGAAGAAACTAGAAATCTGCAGTTTCTCTAATCTCACTGCTGTTCTTGATGGAGAACCAATTAAATGCTGGAGCCAACTCAGCCACTGTGAAGATTTCTTCTGTGTGTAAATTTGTTTTGTTAATTCATGAAACCTTTGCCCCCAGCCAACTGTAAAAATAGTTGAATTTTAAACAATTTATTAAATATTTTTATCCCTATTTGCAAGTTCCCCCTTTCATTCCCTATTTAAGAAGGTGGGTATGACCTATTTCAAGGCCTTTACCAGCACGTGACACATGGTGACTTGTCCTCAATTTTTCTCCTCTTCTCCATCTGGAAACATCTTGTGCCTCCATTCGCTGCCTCCCTGAAAGGCTAGTTGAAATCTAGAAATCAGTGGCTGAGAAATTTGATTGCGCTGTGCACGTTTTACAAGAGTAAAACAGGAACCCAATGGCCAAATATGGCGGGCGGCATGAGCGTGCCTGTCCCACACCAGAAGTGTGCCACCCGCCATATTGGTTTGGGCTGCTCGATAGGTGTCCAGGGTGCAACCAGAAGTATAAAAAAGCTTAATTATAATATTAAAATAAGGGTCCTATGCTTCTTATAGGACCATTTTGTGAAATTGGTCTGCCCCAATGCCTGAGTAGCCACGTGATAAAGACGTCCAGAAAATCATGGCGCTAATAGTCAGCAAGGACCCTGCTGGAGTGCTGTTTAAAGGGCTAATCCATTCCGTAAAGGTTAGTTGCTGGTTTGTCCTCTTGGGTTAGTTAACTTCTGGGCTATTTTTTGGGCTATTGTCTGCGTTCCACAAGTGAATTCTGACTTCTGGGTCAACTTTGTGCTGGTACTGCAGGGTTTTGCCGAATTTGGAAAGAGTCCTGCACGGTCTGGTAGGTCTGCTTTTGGGACTGGAGGATGAACGGGAGCAGTAAAGAAGACAGGAGAGAGCAGAAGCAATTGGGAGAAGAGGGAGGAGGAGGGTAATGCGCAGGAGGCCTGCAGTGGGTCTATAGGGAGCACTTCTCATACCTGAACTTCACTGAAGAGCAATGTGTGAGGCACCTTTGCTTCAACAAGGAGATCGTCACCAAGCTATGTCACTTGCTGCATCCACAACTGGAGCCTCAAACTAGGGCTTAGACAGCAAGGTCACCGTGGCCCATAACTTTTAAGCCACAGGGTCGTTCCAGGTTTCAACAGGTGACATCAGTAACATCTCAGAGTTTGCAGTGAGGTATATCAGGGAGGTGACCGAGGCTCTCCACACCAGGAGGTGTACATCAGATTCTCTATGGACAGAGCAAAACAGGACGATAGCGCACTAAAATTCGCCCACATTGCAGGCTTCCCCAGGGTCCAAGGTGTCATAGATTGCACCCACATTGCCTTGTGTGCTCCCCGTTACCAGCCTGGCAGCTTTCTCCATAGAAAGGGCTATCACTCCCTAAATGTGCAGCTTATTTGCGATCAGCGCATTATGCAGGTCTGTGCCTGGTTATCTGCAGCAGTCATGATTCATTCATCCTGCGTCAGTCCTCTGTGCTGCCGTTATTCCATGCAGGCTGTCGGGTCACAGGCTGACTACTTGGCGACAAGGGATACCCCTCCAGACATGACTTGTGACTCCTGTCAGGAATGTGGGCACAGTCGCAGAGCTGGCCTACAGCACGAGCCATGCCGCCACGAGAAATATCACTGACCAGTAAGTGGCAGAAAGCTATTTCCCACGGAAGCCATCATAGTTGAGCCTAATTGTATTCTCAATTTGCAACCATGCAATCCATTTTCCACCATTGTCACTTGATAGCAAACAGAACTGGGAGCTCTGCAGCTTTCCCCCATCCTAGTCCAGCGAGGCTGAGGCGAGTTGTTTTGCTTCACATGGCTTCCCAGCTTAGGTCAGAAAACTCAGCCGAAACCAGTAATCAAAGTTGTCAGTCTCTAGTCTGCTTGGTTTAGTATCGCACCAGATGGTGCCTTTCCCATAGGGGGAGTTCTTAGAACCAGTGTTTAAAAAAAAATTACAGGCACATGTATGCATAAATAGTTTAAGGGAAAAGCGGAACTCAGAATTTGGAATAGGTTGGAGAGGAGCATCATGACCTGTGCCAAAATTTTTGGGAGGACAGATATTCCTCATTTCCCAAGTGGTCGCACAGTTCATATTCTACTGATCCATGGAGCTTTGTGCAGACTCATCAATGCGCTGCACTATACGAGTGGCTTGGAATAACTGGAATTGCACACAAGAATGTTGATCGAAGAAATGAATGTCCCACCAACTAGAGAGGGATCTCCTTTGCCTAGAATGTCTCTTAGTCCTGTATGATGACACTGAATATTTTCCCTGTGCCCATCATTCACATTTGTCACAGCCTGTGTCTGCTTTGAGCTGAAAATGTGGTCTTCAGTCAGATGCCCTGAAGGTGTTCGTATTCATCCAGGAGCAGGATGGGGGAGGAAGTTCTATTAATATTAACAGCCTGCAATAACACAGCCTGTTTGTCTCGGGGAGCTTCTGCAGTCATATGATCTCTGCCATTCTTGAACTATCTGGAGGAATATCCAGTAACAGAGTTTCACTTCTCAGCTGCAGCAAAGCCCACGCTGTAATTTAGTGGGCACCAAAGTATGGGTCGTATGTCTAGATGGATCGGAGACCCATTTAATGGAACTGTATATATGTAGCTGACATGACTGAATTGAAATCAACTGCTGCTATGCCTGAAGAAACCGGTAGAATACTGCTTAGTAAATATATCTATATTCTACATTGATTCCATAGTATTTTCATGTGAGGGGAAGAGGTTGTTTTACTGAATAACCTAATATGTGTATCTAAGTGTGTTTTATTGCATTCGCTATGTCCTATTTTTGTCTTTTGACTAATACAGGAACAGCTGTATTGTGATCAAAATGGCTGTAAAATGATTTGCAGGGCTTGCTTTTTTAAGTTTTGGAGAGGGCTGGACATTTCAATGATACTGGTACTTTATGTTAGATACGTCATTGAATGGAGTGTGCTGCAAGGCCATAACTCATAGTGGTTCAGATGTAATGTTGCAAACCACAAGCTATGTCCTTGAAACACATTACAGCTTGTGATGTCATTTACAGCATATAGTCAGAGTTACAATAGCAAAATACTGCGGACGCTGGAAATCTGAAATAACACAGGAAATGCTGGAAACACTCAGCAGGTCAGGCAGCATCGAGGAGAGAGAAACAGAGTCAACGTTTCGAGTCGGGGACCCTGCGACAGAACTCATATAGTCAGAGTTTGTGGGACCAGCTTTATTTTATAGTATCCGTAAGATTTTATTTTACTGCTGTTGGGTATCATGGGGTTGGGGGGCAGAGGTAGTGACTAACGTCAGGCATCTGCTGTGAGATCATGAGATTTGTATGGAAATGTTATGTAGTACGTGTTTTAAATGGCTGCATATTATGAGGAAGTACATTGTACATCCAACATAAATTAATTCTGGAAATAAAATCACATTTGATACAACTTCATGTGATTATTGTATATTTCTAGGCTGGGTAGATTGGTCACTGGATTTTTTAGCTGATAAATTTTATTAAAGCTTTGTAGCTGTTTCAACTATTAGTCTGGAAATTATGCTGAACAATATTATAGTACGCGTGCTTAAATTAGATAGAGGAAATTGATAAGAACATGTCGTGTTCCTACAATAATATTGTTCAGTGTGATTTCCAGGCTATTATGTTTTACTGGATTGAGGGCAACAACCTATATGCAGGCTGTGGATTTTGTTTTATTGAGCTAACATAACATTTTATATAATTCTCTTTATAAATGTGCTTCTGAAAACCTTGAAACCTGATATGCCCCATTTTACTTGTTTTCTATGTAGTTCGGTGCTTGCTTAAAACATTAGGTATGTCATTGTTTCATAGACCGAGACTTCTAAATGCTACATTCCTTGACATATTGTCCTGTGAAGTGCATTGCGGTTTGATGGCCTTCCCATATGGTCTTGCATAGATTCCATAGGAAAACACAAATAAATCCTCTGAGTTCTTTGCCTAGCATCAGCGGTATTAGCAAATAGTGCTGTGTGTTTTCTAATTTAAGGATCAGGATCCTTGGCACACTAAATGTTAAAAGGATTGAATCAATGGTCAGGAAGTGAATACCCTTCTCTCGTAAAGTGGCACTATATATTCTGGGGATGAAAATAATCTTATAGACATGTTAAAGGGCATGCTGATTTGACCCATAAAAGCAGAATGAGACTCTTTTTCATGCTGTTACAGCTTGTGGCAGCCCTTGGTCGTAAGTCTTTTCAAGCTAGAATTGGTGTCATGCACATTTTGTACCTGGTCATGTTTCAAACCTCCCATTCATAGTCACTGGGCACAAAATCAACCCCACATCTGTATAGGCACAAACTTCTATTCTTGCGGGCAGTGCAATGGAAGAGGGAGGAAATACTATAAACACTCACGGTAATACTTATCAGAGTCTTAGTCCGTGCATTTCTCTTGACATCTATCTAAATTAGTCTGGGTCCTCATCACTTCAGTCTTTTCCTGTCTCTGTTATCTTTAGTGACAGACTTTCCAATGGGATCGACACTAGTGCGGCTCATTGTCTTGACAATGTAGTAACCAAACCCAAAAGTGACTAAGATTGGCGTTGGTATCAATGCAAGCTGTTAAATATAAATTGAGACATTCTAGCAAAAATCCTAGCTTTATTAATAATAACTAGTAGTAAATCTCTCATGGCATTGTTCATGGACAAAAGTCTAGAAATTGGTGTTGGGATAAAGCGTTGAACTAGCTTTGGGTGTTAATCCCTTCCATTACAAGAATACAAATTTAAAAAAACTTAACACAGGAAAGAAATCCATTTTGCCACGGTGATGTATGGTGCTGGTTTGCTCAAGGACACAGGCTGTAGTGTGAATCTATTTTTCCAGGCCTAGATTTTGCAAGTTTAGGTAGCACATAGAATGACATACTCAACCTTCAGTAAATCATGTCTGATACAAATAGAACATGAGGCTAGTTTGGTTTAGAGAGATTTCCTGAGCTAGACTTCCATCCTTTAGAATCAGTGGGTGGAAAATCTAGCCCCCTGTGTCAAGCCCTTCTAAGATTTCTGTCTCACTGTAGTTCAAGTTGTATAAATTGCTGCTTGTATTTGTCCTACGCTGCAGTTTGGAGATACCTAGCAACCATTCAGTGGGCTATTTCTTTAATGGTAGGACTGCACAGGATAAGCTTTTATTAATGCTTAGAATGGTTCAATACAAAATGGTTATGAGAGTCCTTTTTTTGTCATGCGTACTCAGGGCAGGTACTTGGCACCGAAAGCTGCCCTTTATCCTTACCTTCTTATTCCTGACCTGTTCCAGGCCAACTGGGGATTACTTTCACCTTCACCGCCTGGGTAGTAATCTGAAATCTGAAATCAATGGGACGAAAACCGGGCGGGTTCTATATTAGGCTGGTGATCCATTCCTCCAGATTACTGCTCAGGTGATGTCGGCAAAAATTACCCCCTGTAACTTTTCAAATTTAATATCTTGCTTCGTGAAATCAGTTCTCTATTTGGGGCAGAACCTGCCTCTGCTGGGACTCGTCTCATTCTTAGTATCTGTTTAAATTCTGGTCGGGGGATGGGTGGTGGCGTGGGGAAGGAATTCTGTTGAAGCCTTTGGAAAGACCCACACCTTGCCTAGACTTAGGTAATTGGTCCTGGAGGGGATAGATTACCTTTTCTTAAATGCTGTATGTCTCCCTTTTAAACTCAAGAGCTGTTTATCATTTCTTTCATTGGCCCGGGAAAGCCCTCGAGGTCGCTCTAGCAGAGCTGCTGAGAGTCACTTTGCCTTCTGTCGGCAAATGCTTTTGTGTCCTTACAGACACAGGCACAGGCCCCTGCCACGATTATGCTTGTGAGCCCATCCACGCAATTTGGGGCAGGGTCAGCAGCTATCAGAATGGTTCCGGGGATGGGAGATCTTAGCTACAAGGACAGGTTGGAGAAGTTGGATTTATTTTCATTAGAGCAAAGGGGGTTGAGGGGTGATTTGATAGAGGTGTACAAGATTATGACGGGTTTGGATAGGCTAGATGGGGAAAGGCTGTTCCCACTAGTTAATGGTACAAGGACTAGAGGACACAGATTTAAGGTTTTGGGCAAGAGATAGGGGGGATGTGAGGAAAAGCTTCTTTGTGCAGCGAGTGGTGAGGACCTGGAACTCGCTGCCGACGGAAGTGGTGGAAGCGGAGACACTCAATGTTTTCAAGGGGAGACTGGATAGGCACTTGAAGGAAATAAACTTGCAGGGCTATGGGGATAGAGCGGGGCAATGGGACTGACTGGATTGCTCTACAGAGAGCCGGCACGGACTTGATGGGCTGAATGGCCTCCTTCTGTGCCATTATGACTCTATGGAGGGACTAGAGTTTTGCTCCATTGCACTTATGCCGGCTGAGAGGGACTCCTGGAATTTTGGGCCCAATGCAGTTTCAGATTCCTTAAAACCAAGGCAGAGAAAATATTCTGTTTTTAATGAATAAGAGTATCAATTGTAATCGAGCCGACAATTAAATTTTAGGTGTTTTTTTGTCTCTCCACAATCAAGATTACAAAATTTATGTGGAATAATATCTTGAAAATAATTGGGATTCATCTTATTATTTTTCCTAATAGAAATAAACGAACATTAAAACAATTGTCCTGCTTTAATTCATGCATTCCTGCAAATCAAGCTATGTAACTGTCGTTAAAATCTCCAGGGCCTAATGATGCAGAGGTCCAGATAGTTTACCGTCCTCCTCGACTCCACCTGCACAACTCGCAACCCTAGTTAAAATCAGCCCTTTCACTTTGATGCATTTGATTTTTCCCTTCGTGAAATATATTTATTCTATACTCTATGATCTCATATTAGAAGATTTCACACTGCTGACCTGACATTAATTTGAAGCAGAGTACGATTGCTGCTACCTCATCAGGGATAACATTTTGCCGGTCAGGCAGACTGCAGCTGCACATTCCCATTTCTAACATGGTGCAGTGAAAGATGCGATAAGCTACTGTTGCCTTTGGCACTGCAGCTTATATGGAGGATAATGGGAATTGATTCCCTAATTATTAATTAAAAATATCTTTACAATATTTAAACTGGACTTAAATTTAAATAAACTAATGTCGAATTATTTTACACAAAATTGAGCAGTATGTTAATTTTAAGCAGTGTTGCGTGTAAACCCTTTACAATTATTTATTCCCATTGCTGTGTGAATATATCATACTGGAAATATGGAATGCTGCCATATTCATACAGCATGTTTAAGTCAGTCAAAAACACTTCTATTTTTATGGTCCTAATTTAAATTTAGTTTACATGTCCACAAGATGAACTTCAGAAGTGTTGTCATGAATTCCATCACTATCAAACTTCTCATTTCTTGCTATCTTTCTTTTAAGATCTACAGGGGTGGACAGCCACCTAATTCTGGCCGAAGCATGCTCCGACCGGGTCAGTACAAAAATGACAATTGGGGTCATTTTTAAATGAGTCTACCGCCTGACTCTGGAGGCTGCTCCGGCGACCCAGCAGTAGACCCCAGTGAATATTATTGTGGCTGCCCACTGTTTTCGGGGTGCTAGCGCCCTATTTCCACCTGGCAGTAGGGCTGAAAATCCAGCCCATACTTTCAAGCAGTGGATTGGGCTTCTGCTGAATAGGCGCAGCATCCCAGCTCTGTTTAATGTTTCAGCTCACCTGCCCTTGTTGCCGCTTGGATCAGCAGTTCTCATCCAGCTGTTAGAAAGAAAGGAAAGTTGTTGGATGGAGCACTTCAGTGAGTTGGGAAGAGATGACAGAAAAGACCAACCCACCCTGCAAGAATGCAATTCCTGCTGTTCAATCATGAAGCAATATTGACAGTATCTGTGGAGAAGGCAGTGTGCGAAACTGTTCTAGCTTCCCAGCAAAAGGGTGACACGTGGGAGCAGTGGTCGATGTAAAAAGGCAAACCAAGAACAAAAGAACATAACCTACAATTATTAAAACAAATTGTTAAATCTTCAGAAATTATGTTTATGTAGGTTGACTATAATTCAATATGATGGCTACATATCAGTTGGAGAGATATTAAAACATAGCCTGTAAAACTGTCAGCTTAAATTAGAGGTCCTAAATAAATTTGTTGTGGCGTACGCCTCTGAGCTTTGACCACAGGATGCACCCATTTGTGGAATTGTGAATATCAGTGTTTCCTTGAGTGCTATTGTAAGGTTTTTTATTAAGAAGGTAAGAAAAACTGAATTTGTATATTATAGAAAATACTGTGGAAGAAATCCAAAATTAGCTAAAAGCTTAAAGCAAAGACAAGGAAGTAGTGCAGGAAAGTGATTGGGGTAAGGATAACCAGATTGAGTCAGGAAGGGACAGAGCGTACAAACAAAGGAGTGCACTAACAAATAGGGTCCGGGTAAGAAAAAATGGTAATAAGACAAATAGGGCCATAGTACAAAAAAATGGTAAGATGCCTAAAAATGTTAAAAAGACAAATCTAAAGGCACTGTATCTGAATGCACGAAGCATTCGTAATAAGGTAGACGAATTAACAGCGCAAATAGATGTAAACGGATACAATATAATTGCGATTACGGAGACATGGCTGCAGGGTGATCAGTGCTGGGAGCTGAATATCCAAGGATATTCGATATTTAGGAAGGACAGGCAAAAAGGAAAAGGAGGTGGGGTGGCGTTGTTAGTAAAGGATGAAATCAGAGCAATAGTGAGAAAGGATATTGGCTCAGAAAATAAAGATGTAGAGTCAGTCTGGGTGGAGCTAAGAAGCACCAAGGGGCAGAAAACATTGGTGGGAGTTGTCTATAGGCCTCCAAACAGTAGTGGTAATGTAGGGGATGGCATCAAACAGGAAATTAGAGATGCATGTAACAAGGGTACTGCAGTAATCATGGGTGACTTTAATCTACATATAGACGGGCCAAACCAAATTAGCAATAATACTGTGGAGGATGAATTCCTGGAGTGTGTATGAGATGGTTTTTTAGACCAGTACGTTGAGGAGCCAACTAGGGAACAGGCTATCCTAGCTTGGGTATTGTGCAATGAGAAGGGGTTAATTAATAATCTTGTTGTGCGGGGTCCTTTAGGGAAGAGTGACCATAACATGAAGAAGTCCAATCCGAAACTAGGGTCCTAAATCTAAACAAAGGAAACAACGAAGGTATGAGGAGTGAGTTGGCTATGATAGATTGGGGAGCTTCATTAAAAGGCATGACAGTGGATAGGCAATGGCTAACAATTAAGGAACGAATGCATGAATTGCAATAGTTATACATTCCTTTCTGGCGCAAAAACACAAAAGGACGAGCGGCTCAACCATGGCTAACAAAAGAAATTAAGAATAGTATTAGATCCAAAGAGGAGGCATATAAAGTTGCCAGAAAAAGTAGCAAGCCTGAGGATTGGGAGCAGTTTAGAGTTCAGCAATAAAGGACCAAGAGATTGATTAAGAGGGGAAAAATAGAGTATGAGAGTAAACTTGCAAGGAACATAAAAGGCATTAGGCAAAGTCAACATAGATTTATGAAAGGGAAATCGTGTTTTACAAACCTGCTGGAGTTTTATGAGGATGTAACTGGTAGAATAGATAAGGGAGAACCAGTGGATGTGGTGTATTTGGATTTTCAGAAGGCCTTTGATAAAGTCCCACATAAGAGGTTAGTGTGCAAAATTAAAGCACATGGGATTGGGGGTAATATACTGGCATGGATTGAAAATTGGTTAACAGACAGGAAACAAAGAGTAGGAATAAATGGGTCTTTTTCGGGATGGCAGGCGGTGACTAGTGAGGTACCGCAGGGATCAGTGCTTGGGCCCCAGCTATTCACAATATATATCAATGATTTGGATGAGGGAACCAAATGTAATATTTCCAAGTTTGCTGATGACACAAAACTAGGTGGGGTTGTGAGGAGGATGCAAAGAGACATCAAGGTGATTTAGACAAGTTGAGTGAGTGGGCAAATACATGGCAGATGCAGTATAACGTGGATAAATGTGAAGTTATCCACTTCGGTAGGAAAAACAGAAAGGTAGAGTATTATTTAAATGGTGATAGATTGGGAAATGTTGATGTACAAAGGGACCTGGGTGTCCTTGTACACCAGTCACTGAAAGCAAACATGCAGGTGCAGCAAGCAGTTAGGAAGGCAAATGGTATGTTGGCCTTCATTGCAAGAGGATTTGAGTACAGGAGCAAGGATGTCTTACTACAGTTATACAGGGCCTTGGTGAGACCACACCTGGAGTACTGTGTGCAGTTTTGGTCTCCTTACCCAAGAAAGGATATACTTGCCATAGAGGGAGTGCAGCGAAGGTTCACCAGACTGATTCCTGGGATGGCAGGACAGTCGTATGAGGAGAGATTGGGTCGACTAGGCCTGTATTCACTATAGAGTTTAGAAGAATGAGAGGGGATCTCATTGAAACGTATAAAATTCTGACAGGGCTAGACAGACTGGATGCAGGGAGGATGTTTCCCCTGGCTGGGGGGTCTAGAACGAGGGGTCACAGTCTCAGGATACGGGTAGGACATTTAGGACTGAAATGAGGAGAAATTTCTTCACTCAGAGGGTGGTGAACCTGTGGAATTCTCTAACACAGAAGGCTGTGGAGGCCAAGTCACTGAATATATTTAAGAAGGAGATAGATAGATTTCTAGACACAAAAGGCATCAAGGGGTATGGGGAGAGAGCGGGAATATGATATTGAGATAGAGGATCAGCCATGATCATATTGAATGGCGGAGCAGGCTCGAAGGGCCGAATGGCCTACTCCTGCTCCTATTTTTCTATGTTTCTATGTTTACTGTACCGAAAGGTGTATTCTTCAACAGATCATTACGAGATAGTTAGTTGTAGACTGGAACACTACAGTCTGATTGAAAGTTAGCTTTTTCAGAGAACTGCTTCCAAAAGCCATGTGAAAAGGTGGCTAGGTCCTTGACTGTTAACTGAGGAATCTGAATTTGGTTCCCAGTCTCAACTGGAGTTCACACTTGTGTGTCTGGTAGAGGCTAATGTGTCAGTTTTACATGGATTATGTGGGAAGTGGAAGGGTGGGATAGCTGATCTAGGGAAGAGTTGCTACTAATACTGCTGAAGCTTGCCACCTTGCATGCCAGGTGAGGAATGGTGCAGCATTGTGAAGGTTTGGAATTACTTATTGAATGAACCATTCTGACATTCAGGATCAGAAGAACAGTGTGGATGTGGGAAACTAAATTTGGAGGTGGAACTTCTATAAGAAGAAAAATAAATTACCAAAACTAAAACGTCTTCTGCAAGTAGACTTGTCCAGTCAGGCAAAGGAAAATATATGGATTTTGTTTTAATACTACCTTGTTCACAGATAAGCCCAGTTTTGAGTTTTGTGATAGCATAAGAAGACCATTTAAAGAAAATGAGGAAAGAATTCTGATAAGTAATGAGTAACAATAATAGTGAAACATCATGGCCCTGAAATTGTGGTTGGCGGCGTAGCTAAGGAGTACGCCACCGACCTCCAAATGAAATACTCGCTTACTTGGTGCGAGGACCCAAACGAAAACTTGCTTTGAAATGCTGCAGAGTTGTGCGCAACATAGTAGCCCACGGATCCCAGGGGCGCACCGCTGTGCGTAAGTACACCTGGAATCACATGGGGCGATGCTCCTTTCACTAGCCAATCAGGAAACAGAAATTTCTGATGCCTGACATCAATCAAATTTTTAATTAAATGGTGTGAATATTTAGTTGACACGTGCAGTACTTGGCTTTCAAAAGCACAGGGAATACTTTGGAGCAAGTACGGTTATTTACTGGAAGACTCTGCAAGATTAAAAATAAAGATTAGAACATCTCATCCCTCAAACCAAGCCTTTACAGCTGCCTGGTAGGTTGATACACAGTGCTTTTACGTGTTCGTTTTAAATTATTTGGACATTTTCTCATTCCCATTCCCTTACGCTGTGCAAACAGGCTCCTGCGCCTGTTTGCACCAGCCTTAACATTTTCCAGCATAATTGCTGCGCAGTCGGTGGGTAATTAGCCCAACTTCTCGTCAGCAATGAGGATTTGACAGTCACAGCGGATGATCTGTCTAATTGGAACTTGACAGATCGCAAGTTCGGGATTTAGTGCATGCTCTGAGAGTACGCCGTCAAGCTGACCGCAGATTCTGCCCCAATAGTGACTGGCTTCAAGTTGGGGTGTGTGAAGAGGAGTGCATCTTAGGGTGTATTTACCAGCTAACACGTTTAACCCTACTGGTGCAGAATGTATGAGTGGAAGCTCAGGAATGGCTTTCGCTGATCCCCACCCAATTCATGCATAGCACAACCTTCTGGCTGACTTAAAGCACTCTTGCACGAAATGTGTGAGAATTTCATTTCAATATTAAAATAGATTCTAATAACATGGTGAGTGATAGCACAATTTCTTGATTTTTTTTTCTCACAGGCAGTGCTTTGAGCTCTTAAACAGTGCATAAATGATGGTCACACACACTCTGGCCCGACAGCAAGTGACTTCTTAAAGGGGGTCCTGTTGGATTTTTCGCAGCAACATTTTTGGCTGTGGACTTTAACATTTGAGTTTTGACAGCTGAATTTCTTGTTTTTTGGGGGTTTCTGCATTTTTTTCTCTGATTTGTGGCAGCAAGATTTTTGATTGCTACAATTAAAAATCTGTATATGCAAATTCCTTTAGGTTTTTCTTTTTAAATTATTTCCAAGAAGAAGATGCTGAAATGAGGGATGGGAGGCAGGTCCAATTATGCCAGAGGCAGACTGCTTGCACCCGCTATTACCATTGTAGCTACATATGCTGCTGACCCAGGTAAATCTACCTGGGAAAGTCCAAGGAAAATTGTCTTCACAGGCTGCATTTCACCAGGGTAGAAGTGACAGATTTATGCCGTCGTCTGGAATTAGACCTGCAGACAATCTCTAGTGGTGGTTAAAGTCGTCACAGCCCTGGCTCATTCTAAGCTACCACAGGAGACATCAGTAACAACAGTCTATTTGCAGGCGCACAGACAAATCACTGAGGCATTGTTTGGCAGGGTAAACACCACCATGATTTTCCCCAGGGAAACCTGGCAGCATAGTGGTTATGTTGCTGGAGTAGTAATTTCAGAGGCCTGGACTAATAATCCAGAGAAATGAGTTCAAATCCCACAATGGCAGTTTGTGAATTTGAATTCAGTTTAAAAATAAAACAAAATAAATCGGGAATAAAAAGATGGTATCAGTAAAAGTGACCATGAAGCTGACGGATTGTTGTAAAAATTCAACTGGTTCACTAATGTCCTTGAGGAAACCTCAATCGATGCTATATCTGACGTGGCAGTGCTGAATTGTATTAATTCTATGCTATTTATGACTTGTGAGTGTTTGGTGCTGTTAACAAATTAAAGAAAAAAATTAATTCCCTGAACATGCAACCTCTTGTCTAGATAAATATTATTTTGTTATGCATGGAAATCTGTCAACAAACTTAATGGGCCGTATATTCCGATCCCTACGGGTGTGTATGAGGTATGTACACACCCGTAGGGACATCGGAAATGCCGGTTTCAGGCATGCGAAGCGCATGCGCTGAAAACCGGCATTTCCGATCTGTCAAGAATCCTCTTGACAGATCAGACACTTGCCCTGGAGAAGGGCCTCTGCGGGTGGAGAGTTCCGCTTTCTGCAGAACCTCCGCCCGCTGAAATCACTTAAAAATCTTACACCTGGTAAAAACAGGCGTAAGGTCAGCTTTTACCAGCAGAAGAGTTTAAAAAAAAGTAAAAAAAATAATTTTTTTTCACTCATTTATAATTTTAAAATACTTTTAAAAAAGGTAAGTTTATTTTTAGCCCCGTAATAAACTTTAATTTTTTTAAATTTATTTAATGTTTTAGTGTCTTGAAGGGGGATTCCCTTCTCCCATTGACTCGCCTGGCCCACGTGATCCCAGGGACGTTTGCGAACTGCATGCACCCCATGGATACGTGGGCCCTGCGCATTTCGACTGCGGAGAGGCCCAGGTTCGGAAGTGTCCGGACCTCGGGAGCCCTTAGGTAAGGGCATGGATTTTTTCCCGATAGGAGGCATCCGCATGCAGGAAGCCTCCTATCGGAAATTACGGGCCAATAGTCTCCAAACCAAGCTACTGATCAAGTAGAGTTTCTGTTTTGCCCCATATTGATTGTACTGTCTCTCCCTGATGAGATATACCCCACTTATTTTAGTCCAAAGGGTTTAATTATAGGTTGACAAAAGTCATGCACAGGGTCCTAGCTAAAACCAATCAGCTCGCCAACAAGAACACTCGTAAGCTTCCCACAACTTGTTGAGCGAAGACCATCCCACCCATGAAGGTCATTGGTTTTCAGGGTTATCTGGAGCCAAGTGCATTGCAAGATGCAATGATGCTGTTTAATCCTATAGAAAGTAGGTTATAGATGTTGCACATGAAACGGAACGTTTATCTGTATACTTAGTGTAACTTGCTAAAATAGGCTGCAATTCGTGTTTTGTCTTTGGTGATTACAGCATGCCACTGCCTGTCTTACAGCCTGCTAAACTATTTCAGTGTATCATTAAATTGTTGTTGATTTGTTCACATGACTACTCCGATTGAACTTAGTAATAAAAATGGAGTCAACATGTGGGTCCATTGCCCCTCCCATTAGGTAATGTTGAGAAATAACTGTTGCCTGATTTGTTTTTCTGTTTTTTTTAAAGTGTCACAGCACATGGCCATGCACAGTCCCCTGGGAAAGCCATCTGGTGTTGGGGTCCTGTGCCATAAGTGTGGGAAACCCTGTAAAGGAGAGGCTCTGCGGGTGCAAAACAAGTTCTTCCACATCAGTTGCTTCACTTGCAAAGGTAATTTTGTTCTTCTCTGATTCAATGCATTTTCACATATCAAGGATCCTTCTGACACCAGTTATTTTGTAATTTTTGATTAGTTGAAACTTTCTTTCCATCTGAACAAAATTAAAAATGCAATTTAATTCATGCTGACTTCCTTTGTAAAGTTATTTTTTGGTTATGTTTTTTCAGGATAGTTTTAATGATTGAAATGATTTTAGGAAAATGCACTGTATTCACAGCAGATATAAAAACAGAAATGTGCAGTGCTTATCCTCTTTAATACAATAATGGCCTGTAATTTCCGATCGGAGGCTTCCTGCGTGTGGATGCCTCCTATCGGGAAAAAATCTACGCCCTTACCTGAGGGCTCCAGAGGTCTGGCCATTTCCGATCCTGGGCCTCTCCACAGTCGAAATGTGCAGGGCCCACTTATCCCAGGGGCGCATGTGGTTCACAAGCGTCTCTGGGATTATGTGGGCCAGGCGAGCCAATGGGAGAAGGGAATCTCCCTTCATACTTTTGACAGATAGACACTGAAAAAAGACATCAAAACATTAAATATATATTTTCTTTAAATCACGTTTTTAAAATGAGTTAAAATTACATTAAATTAAATATTTTAAACAAAAATTTAATTTTTTGAAAAAAATAATTAAAGTTTTTTACGGGGCTAAAAATAAATGCACCTTTTTAAAAGTATTTTAAAATTATAAATGAGTGAAATTTTTTTTTAAAACTTTTTTAAACTCTTATGCTGGTAAAAGCAGGCCTTACTCCTGCTTTTACCAGGCGTAAGATTTTTAAGTGATTTCAGCGGGCGGAGGTTCTGCAGAAAGCGGAACACTCCACCCGCAGAGGCCCTCCTCCAGGGCAGGAGTCCGATCTGTCAAAAGATTCTTGACAGATCGGAAATGCCGGTTTTCAGCGCATGCGCTTCGCATACCTGAAACCGGCATTTCCGATGTCCCTATGGGTGTGTACACAGCTCGTACACACCCGTAGGGATCGGAAAATATGGGCCAATGTTACAGCAAAATCCTGCACACATTGATTACTTGTCTTAGTTGACTCCATGCAAGTGAGTTCCCAAAATAAGCACCCTAGTTTTGAGCATATATAACCACATACCATTATCCATATTAAATACCTAAAACACCCAATATATCTGAAGTTAAAGCTGCAATATAAGTAATCATAGAATGGAAAATAAAATAAATCAATGTGAAAGTTGTGTAGTTCAATATCATGAGTTGATTATTTTGCATATTCAGCAACATAACTTGCATTTCTGAGCACGCCTTATCTAGAAGAATGACTCCGAGCACTTTTCAAGGGGAGTAGTGGAATCCATGTAGGAAATGAAGGAATTTGGCAGTGAGGGGAGAAGAAGAGATCAATGGATAGATTTTCAGCAGGTTTTTGAAGGCAGGGAGAGAGCTAAAAAGGAAAATTGATTCCATAGGACAGGAGCATAATGGTTGAAAGATCAGCTTCCAGTGGTGTAGTTCTAGGGGTAAGGGACCAGCAGTAATCCAGAATCAGAGGAATGGAGGGTACCGGCTAGGCTGTATAGGATGCAGGTTTCCCAACCAGGGTAGGACGATGCAATGGAGGGATTTGAAAACAAGAACGAGCATCTTGAAATCTTTTTCCTGGGACCGGGAACCACGGGAGCTGAGGGAGGATGGATGGTGGTGATGAGTGTGTTGGACTTGGTGCCACAGTGGACACAGGCCACAAAGTTCTAGATTAGTTTACGTTTATGAAAGGTAGAGTTCTGGGAAGGGAGTATTTGAGAAATCAGTTGACCAATTAAAGTTATTAATTATATTTCTTTTACTTGAACAGCTGTGAGAAGGGGGGAATGGGGGAGTTAGTTTGTAAAATACCTTTGGTCTGAAATTATAGAGAGAAGATATTACTGCAGATTGTTTCCAGTTGCACATTGACATCCTGCAATAAGGACTGCTCCTACTGTTAATGTTTCCCTCTTGGTTCTTTTGATGACACAAATTTATCTGGAAGTATAATAATTAATCCAACTATTTATCTGACTACACAAATACCAAAAACATAGATTAAAATATTTATATTGTTTAATTCTGTTGTCAAAAATATTTTTCCACTTTTAACCAGATTCACAATCAGCTCCATACATGAACTGGAACTGAGTGTAAAAACTGAACAACAAAATTGAAAAAATGGGTGTCACACTGCGCTAGGACACTGCTCTCACAATTCTGGCCCTGGTTTGAAATATAACTCAGACTGAGGGATTGAAATTCTTTATAAATTGAGTTTGGGCAGTCTCAGCCCCGTTCATGGAAGATATGGGCTAGCAAAATAAAGTTGCTCACAATTTGAAACCAATTGGCAGTCTAAATTGGAGAAGCAATTAGGACTTGTGGGGGTTGGTTTTCATTCCTGGCATGCATTGGGCAGGCAATGGGTGGGGTGTCCGCACCACTCACCTGATGATGGCGGGAGGCCCGATCAATTTTCATGAGCGGGCCTCAGTTACATGCAGGAGACGAGCTGCCAGCACTGATTGCGCTGCTTATAGGCAGCTGACCATTTAGGTGGGTGGGAAATCTGGCAGGGTAGAGACTGAAATTGGCTTGCAGTAGCAGCTTAAAGGTGAGGGCTGAAAAGATCAGAAGGGAGCAGCAGACTGAAGTGGCAGGGAAATGTGAAGAGCACACCAAGCAGTAAAGAGTCAAAATTAAGCGAGCCTTTAAGGCTTAAAAGCCCCAATAATAATGAAGAAAAAGTCACTGTCAGCTACTTCCAGCTTTACCCAACTGTAACTTATGATCCATTTAGGAAGCACCGTAAATGGATGCCTCCCGACCTGTCCCGTTGATGGTATGTGGGTGGGTTGAGGAAGCACCGATGGCAGCATTGCTTGACAGAAAAATTGTGTTTGGGTCCTAACAGCATCATAGGAAGCTAATTTTAATGCATTAATTAGGCCCCTGCCAGTTTCGAGTGGGACCACTGGCCACCTAAATCAAGGCCCGCCAAAAAATTGCAACCAGCAATGTAAGTTGGCAATTTTTTAAATGGTTTTCATCTTGCTACTGCCCCGTTCGTACTGAAAACTGGGGCAATAGGCAGACAAAAAGCATCCCCATGGTATGCAAAGTGGAAAGGTTCAAACTAGAACAGTGGGGGATGCAATTCTCAATTTGAGATTAACATTGTAGTTATACAACAGGTATTGCTTAAGAAAGCTTTGAGAGGTAGCATGTTGAGCTAGACTCCTGGCTCTGTATCACTCAAAAATCAGTCAAAATCACTGTACGTGAACATTTGAACACATACTCAAAAGTCTTCTTACTAGCATCTGAACACTGGTGAAATTTTTAATACTGATCAAAGTTTGAACTGTACTTTTAGCATTTTCTTTATATTAGGTGTGGAAACAAAGCAGTACAAGACTGCTTTGTGTAAGTGGCCTCTCACTGGTTTGGCTAAAATTATATTACATATTTGGTGTAACTGCAAAGATAAGACCACCTGCAGTGGTACAAAATACTCACTATAACTAGAACATTGTTGGGACAGAGTAGAGAGAGCTGCATTTGACATCAGGTTGTGTTCGATCTGAACGGGAAATGCTTGATTATGGCATTCAGTAACCCAAGAGAAAAATGCTCCAATGGAGTACAAAATTGAAAATCTGCATGATCAAGGGAATTTATATTCAAATGAAGTGTTAAAGAAATTCTACTGGACTTACCACAGTTGGTCAGCATGTGTCTTTCAAAACCTGCATATAATTGAATATATCTAATAAAATTAACAACTTGAATTTTGCAGTAGTAGACACTGACAAACCCACAGATTTAATCTTTGGTCTCAGAAAACTGAATAAATGATACATCAACTAATGTAACTCAACACAAACATTAGCATAATTAGTGCATTCTCAATAATTAGCGGGAAAAAGAGCAGCATTTGAAGTTAGCGTCACAATAACCAGACATCTGTATGAGAGTTTAGACATCATCCCAACTAGCTAGTCCCACCTTAATAATGTCCCAGCGTGGCTTCTCATTTTCCAATAATATGCACAGAAACTAATACATTTCCCAAGTCTGCTAATATTGGCCCTGAATTTCTGATCGGAGGCTTCCTACGGGCGGATGCCTCCGATCGGAAAAAATCTATGCACTTACCTGCTGGCTCCGTAGGTCCCGAGACTTGCGATCCTGGGCCTCTCCTGGTCCGCGCGGGCAGAGGCCCAGGTATTCCAGGGGCGCATGCGGTTCGCAAGCGCCCCTGGGATCACGTAGGCCATGGGGAATCAATCAAAGAAGGGAATCCCTCTTCACACTTTTGACAGGTCTCTACGCGTATACCTGTCAAAAGTATGAATGGGGATCACTTAAAAAAGTTAAACATTAAAAAAAAAAATTAAATCACGTATTTAAAATTAGTTAAAATTACATTAAATTAAATATTTTAAACTAAAATTCAATTTTTTGAAAAAAATAATTAAAGATTTTTACGGGGCTAAAAATAAACTTACCTTTTTTAAAAGTATTTTAAAATTATAAATGAGTAAATTTTTTTTAAACTCTTATGCTGGTAAAAGCAGGCGTTATGCATGCTTTTACCAGGCGTAGATTTTTAAAGACTTTCAGCGGGCGAAAGTTGTGCAAATAGCGCAACTCTCTGCCTGCGGAGGCCATTTTCCCGGGCAGGCGGATGGTCAGTCAAGAGGATTCTTGACAGAGCGCAAGTGCCGGGTTTTAGCACATACGCTGCGCATGCCTGAAACCGGCACTTGCGAGGCCCCTACGGGTGCGTACACTTACCTTATTGGACAGGGTTTTTAAAGAATAAATGTGTGATAAAATTTTATTTTTCTATTTTTTAAAACTCTTATGCTGGTAAAAGCAGGCCTTAAGCCTTAACATGACTCTTTCAATTGGGGCCATTAAGTGAAAGTCGCGCGTTGCTCAGAACATTACGTTTTGGACCCGCTACGCCGCCCAAACGCACCCAACCTGACGCAAAGGTGAAAATTCCGGCCAATGTTTCCAAGACAGAACCCAGCATGGCTTGAATCAGGATCTGTCAAAAAAAATTGGTGCCATAGAAATTTGAGGGCTGATTTTCTCTGCCTGCTGCAAAATAGTGCCCTTAGAACAGGTCCAATGTAGACCGAAAATTAACGCTAATCTTTTGCTCTCATTCTGTTCCTGAATAGTACTGCACTTGAACTTCCTCTATGGCCAGCAATTTCCTAGGAACTGCTCCCATTCTGCCACCTTAATTACGCTGGTGCAAACCCCGTTTGCGTACGTAAACGGGGTTTTTGCTGCACTTCCGGCAAAATTACGATGGTGGAGCAGGAGCAACTCCAAGGAACTTTGTGGTCTAGGACTTTTCTGGTGTCTGTACCTGACTGTACCTGATGATGGCACAGCAATGTAAAGTGCATCCAAATGAGTCTCAGAGGGCTTTGTACTTAGATTTCTTCCAATAGCTCCATAGGCAGATTAGGAACAAATTTCCCCCATAAAATTATGCTGCTACTGATTCCTGAGCTGCTGTTTAGGCATTATCAGACTTAAGGGACAGATTTATATTATCAAGATAGGTTTTTAATTTTGAATAAAAATAGTTTTGCTGCTTCAGGACTTGATGGAGATTGCAGTTAGTGTTTTACACTTAGTGGTGGAGACTGTGTCACCCCACTCCCTTTTACAATATGGTTTATTTAGAGTCAAATAAAGGAAAACAACCACAAGCCCCCATGGCAACTGCTGATGTCATTCGCCTTGTCCTCTTCAGAGTCACTAACAACTGTTTCCCTACCACAGAGTAGGAAGCCCCCTCTCCATGACTGTAATGCAGGCTGCATTAGAGCCAAGCTTCAATCTTTACTCACCTCATAAACCACACTTTCCAGCAGTGGTCAAGAGCATAAATCAAACTGATTTCCCCCCCTTTAAGCACTGAAGCCAATTGTAATGTCAGTACTTCCCAGAGATCCCCAAATTTAGAACTTGGATCAAAGATCAAACCTGGGACCTTCTGATCTGTATAACTCAGTACCAACCATTCGGTGCATTCACCCATTCAGCAGTTATAAGTTCATAGATGGTTACAGCATGAAACAGTCCATTTGGCCCATCAAGTGTGCCCTGGTGCTGTTTTCCACATAAGCCTACTAGTCAAATTCCGCTCTCATTGTCCCCGTATCGTTTAATATTCTTTTCCTGATTCTCTTTTAGAAATACTTATGACCTTAACATTGGTTTGTGGCAGAGAATTCCACATTCTAACCATCCTTTGTATCAATACATTTTACTAACCTGCTCAAACTCTTGCAATGTAAGCAATTGAGCCCCTCTAATTTGTGCATCTTCTTTATTACCATTTCTCTTTGAATAATAATCTCCACAACAACCACCTCAGGTGGTTCTATAATCCCAAATTCACCTTCCCTGTGAAAATTGAGGCAAAGTACTCATTTAGTATCTCTGCCATTTCTTCCGTCTTCACTACAAGTTTACCTCCTTCACATCTTAGTGGCCTTACCCCGACCCATATCTTGATTTTCCTCTGATTACTGATAGAAAGTCTTTCCCCTCTTGCCATTTTAATCTTCCTTTTTGTAGCTTTCCTATAATTTATTCTGCCCTATTTTTTCATTATCTGCACTAATTTTTGTTCAGTTTCAATTTTGCCCATTCATCTGTGGAACCTCAGGGCTGGATTTTATGAATGGAGACGTGTTGGAGGCGGGACTGCTGCTTGCCTGGTTTCAGTCCCGCCTCCATCAGCTTCTGGCCAACCAGAGGGATTTTCCCTGATTGACCTTGTTAAGCCCGCCCAGTGGGCTCAGCAGGCCAATTAGGGGGAAGTCAGTGACAGAGCACGTCAACGTATGACGTGTCATCTGTCAAGAATTTTTGAAAGAAGAAATGTCATTAAATGGAGAGAAAAATTGGCAAATAGAACCATAAATCAGCAATTAAAATATTGAACAATGAGAAAGAAAGAGTGTAAATGAAAATAGATTTCAGTGAGGAAAAAAAGGGATGTGTATAGAAGACTGAGGTCTGGATTTTCTCAGCCCCGAGGAGCACTGTGAAGCTGTCAAACACTGACATTCTGTGTAGTTTGATGAGTCCCTGTGTTCAGGACTCATCAAACCTTTCAACTTTGCAGAAATCAGCTGGCTGTTGGATTGGAGGATCCAACAGCTAGTCTGTGATCTCTACAATGGAGATGTCGGGGACTCCGGCTCCACAGCGGCTGAAGGCTGTAGGGAGAAACAAAGGTAAGTTAACATTTTTTAACACTTTACACTCACCTCACATACTTACCACTTCACACTTGCACCCATCACTCACCTCTACTTCGCACTTTCAGACCCCTCCGACCCTCGCAGACCTCCTACTCACCTCCTACACCCCGGCGGGGTTCTCCCAGGTCGGGAAGCCTGTACTTCAGAACGAAAAATGGGGATAATCCTATTTTCTGCCTGTTAACTACCTGTTAACAGGCAGTTAATAGGCTTTAATCCCTTCCCGCCTCCAAGGAGACGGGACCCGGGACAGGACGGCTTCCCGCCTCCTGGCAAGAGGGCACAGAGGCACGTTGGGGGCAGGTTTGCCACCCGCCCCCAAATTCTGCAACTTTCCCGGCAGTCCCGCCTCCATACCCGCCTCCTCGGGGCTGAGAAAATCCAGCCCTCAGTCTTCTATACACATCCCTTTTTTTCCTCACTGAAATCTATTTTCATTTACACTCTTTCTTTCTTATTGTTCAATATTTTAATTGCCTGATTTATGGTTCGATTTGCCAATTTTTCTCTCCATTTAATCAAGGCAGAGTCCCCTTTATCTTACTAAAATTTGCTTTTTTCTAATCAACTATTCTGGTCCTCGACGTTTCTTTTCCCTTTTCTATTCTGATACTGAATCTAATTTAATTGTGGTTCTATTTCCCAAGTGTTCCCCTACTTTTTGGTGATCTACTTGCTCCACTTCTGTAGGCTCACTCCTGTTCCACTCTATTATCTGATTAAGATCTATAACCAGATAGCCTCTTTCTGTTAATGACACTTAAGAAAATTTATATTATTTCTTAATTGACAAATGTACCTTTGATTGTGTATTTTTTGTTCTAGTACACAGGTAATTCTTTTGTCACAGTTGAAACTAAACCATAATAAAAACGTGCTTGAGTTCATTACTTCCATTAGATTATGGATTTGGTGTGGTTGTACTTCGATTTTCCTTGTGAGTTTTTGTTCTTTTTCCCTTGGAATTTTGGTCTCATCTTACTAAAATGCAACAACAAAACCTGCAGCTGAGCCAAGGAGTGCATACAGTGTGGATTTTTATTTGGTTCATGCTCAACCCGTCTTAATTTAGAACCATATATAACTACGATCTGATGATCGTTTTATCAGACTTCATCTTACAAAGAGGTTTAATCCGCTGTGTTTTATTGTTGATGGAGGATAGATTCTGTGTTGGCTATAAGCACCTGTTACTCTATTGTATCTAAAAATACTTTGTTTTGCATTATTCAGATGTTTACTTCCTGCAGCCTTGAAGGCCTTAGCAGATTCTGACCAATAAGTGATTGGGAGCAAGATTGGAGGGATTGAAGGCCTCTACCCATCGGCCTCTCTGTTTTGCTGCACTCTGGGAGCATTATCACAATTAGCCTGGGCCTACCACTACCTTTCAAGTGGTGGTAACATGGTGGGCAGGAGGGAAATGTTATTGGACAGAAAGGGCAGCTAGTGGCAGTTCCAGTAGGGGCAGGGGGAAGCAAATCAAGGTCAGTGTGGTGGTAGGCTTCGCTGCTCTATTTTTTCCTCAATTTCTGCCACTATCCCATCTGATTTTGGGTGGGATAGTGGAGGAAATTCAGACTATGGAGTTCAGTTTCAATAGATTAAAAAAATTATATTTAAATTTTAAAAAATCATACTACTTTCCAAAATTTCAATGGTACTTAGAGGTTTAATATCTTTCATAAGATATTTCTTGGGACTTTGTCCAATGGAGAACTGGAAAAGATACGGTAATTTTTTATCACAATTTTCAAATATTTTATTTGCCATTAGTGACTTCTAGATAAAATCATGTTCCCTGCGGGACTCGGACAAATGCTCACGGCTTCCTGCCCTTGTGCATGAAATGAGCTAATGAGGACATGAATTATTGGGTCATGTCTGATTTTGTAAGTTCTGGAAATGAGGTGTGAGAAAAACAAATAAAAATTAGCCAGTTTTTAAAAGATATTGAGGCTGGGGGAGGGGTGGGGGGTGGTGTTAATAACATGATTTAAATTAATTTGGATCTGAGTTGCATATGGTTGGCTGCGATGTCCTTTTCGCCACAAGTATTCCTTCTTCCTATGTGTTAAAATAGCTGATTGTTGCTGGTGAAATATTTACATATTCAGATGAAGCTTAAAACTGGGGGTGGAAATCAATTTTACGAGATGAATATTTTCCACCAGCAATGATCCTTTACTGCCTGCCCACAGCAATATCCTAACCTGCAATGTTTGGGTGTGGTCATAAAATGTGATTCCAGCATTCTTGGTAACATTCCAATGATAGCCAGATAGAACATCATAAAACAATTCAGAGCATGTACACTTCTCAGAGCTGCTGGAAAATGTGTTTGATGAATTGCCATAGCTACATCAAAACATTAAAACAGGCTGACAAAATATCATATTACTTGATGCTATCTTCAGTTTGCAAGAACTAAATAACTCTCCAGAATGAGAAGAGAAACATAATCAAAAACAGATAGACTGTAGAGGGTGAAGTAGTTAAAATAATTAATTTTAACTTTATTAACTGTGGGTGTTAATGAAGTGAAGAACTTGGGTGGTCTGGTGGGTTTGGAGGCCTCACCTTGCTCAAATCTAGTCCAGACACATTGGATGAAAGCCTCTTTATTCTGGTCTCTCACAGCTGTTCTGAGTCCTAAGTGAAATGAGTTTAAGCAGTCTTAATCCACTTTTCCATGGACTTCAGGCTGCAGCACAAAACTGCTTTCAGAATTTTGTGACAGCCGTAATTTGGGAGTCTCACTCTGAGAAATCTTAAGCAGAGGTTTATCTTTATTTATTTATTTATTTATTTAATCTTTAAATGCAACAGAAATCAGCAACAAGATGCTTTGGTTGTATCCTTAAGAAATATTAATAGAACAGCTATTGTTACCAGAATGACTCCCATCAGAGTTACACTTTCTTTTATTTTAGCTGGCAGTTGTTTTGATGAATAAATTTATAATGCTGTTCAAATCAACGTATAAAGTTCAACATTCTGGGAAATAGAAATGTCACCCTGGTACTCTGGGGGGTTCCCACTGAGACTGGGGTTCAGGTACATTGTCACAGAACATAGACTGAATCTGTAATGCATCCACCCCATACTGTGCCAGACCGAGGAGCATTTGATACTGTCATTGGGTGCAAAGTAGAGGCATGTTCTGTTCCCCAGCACTGGTTGCCCTCAGCATAGATAGCACAAATAGATCAAAGATACAACTAAATATGTAGTTAACTTCCATCTTGCAATATATGCAGGAACTCCAAATGGTTATAGCAGCAAATGCTGTCATCGTCATCATCATCATTTCGTATCTTCACGCTCTTCCCTTGGAGAATAATAAGAACATAAGTCGCAGGAGCAGGAGTAGGTCATTTGGCCCCTCGAGCCTGCTCCACCATTCAATAAGATCATGGCTGATTTGATCTTGGCCTCAACTCTACTTCCCTGCCCGCTCCCCATAACCCTTGACTCCTTACCTTTCAAAAATCTGCCTATCTCCATCTTAAATATATTCAATGACCCAGCCTCCACAGCTCTCTGGGGAAGAGAATTCCAAAGATTCACGACCCTCTGAGAGAAGAAATTCCTCCTCATTTCCGATTTAAAAGGATGCCCCCTTATTCTGAAATTATGCCCCCTAGTTCAAGATTCCCCCACGAGGGGAAACATCCTCTCTGCTTCTACCCTGTCAAGCCCCTTCAGAATCTTATATGTTTCAATAAGATCCCCTCTCATTCTGCTAAACTCCAATGAGTATAGGCCCAACCTGCTCAACCTTTCTTCATAAGACAACCCCTTCATCTCAGCAATCAACCTCGTGAAACTTCTCTGAACTGCCTCCAATGCAAGTATATCCTTCCTTAAATAAGGAGACCAAAACTGTATGCAGTACTCCAGGTGTGGTCTCACCAACGCCCTGTCCAGTTGTAACAGGACTTTCCTACTTTTATACTCCATTCCCTTTGCAATAAAGGCCAACACTCCATTTGCCTTCCTAATTACTTGCTGTACCTGCATGCTAATTTTTTGTGATTCATATACAAGGACCCCCAGATCCCTCTGTACCTCAGCATTTTGTAATCTCTCCCCATTTAAATAATAATTTGCTTTTTTATTTTTCCTTCCAAAGTGGATAACCTCGCATTTTTCCACATTAAACTCCATCTGCCAGATTTTTGCCCACTCACTTAGCCTATCTATATCCCTTTAGAGATTCTTTGCGTCCTCCACACAATTTGCTTTCCCACCTATCTTTGTATTATCAGCAAATTTGGCTACATTACACTCAGTCCTTTCATCCAAGTCATTAATATAGATTGTAAATAGTTGAGGCCCTAGCACTGATCCCTGCGGCACCTCACTAGTTACAGTTTGCCAACCTGAAAATGACCCATTTATCCTGACTCTCTGTTTTCTGTTAGTTAGCCAATCCTCTATCCATGCTAATATATTACCCCCAACCCCGTGAGCTCTTATCTTGTGTAGTTACATTTTATGTGGCACCTTATCGAATGCCTTCTGGAAATCCAAATACATGACATCTACTGGTTCCCCTTTATCCACCCTGCTCGTTACATCCTCAAAGAACTCCAGCAAATTTGTCAAACATGATTTCCCTTTCATAAAACCATGCTGACTCTGCTTGACTATATTATGATTTTCTAAATGTCCTGCTATCACTTCCTTAATGATGGACTCCAGCATTTTCCCAATGACAGATGTTAGGCTAACTGGTCGATAGTTGCCTGCTTTCTGTCTCCCTCCTTTCTTAAATAGGGGCGTTACATTTGTGGTTTTCCAGTCCACTGGGACCTCCAGAATCCAGGGAATTTTGGTAGATTACAACCAATGCATCCACTATCTCTGCAGCCTCTTTTAAGACTCTAGGATGCAGGCCATCGGGTCCAGGGGACTTGTCCACCTTTAGTCCCATTAGTTTGCCTAGTACTTTCTCTCTAGTGATAGCCATTGTTTTAAGTTCCCCCCCCCCCCCATCCCAATAGCCCCTTGATTATCCATTATTGGGATGCTTTTAGTGTCTTCTACCGTGAAGACCGATACAAAATATTTGTTCAAAGTCTCCGCCATTTCCCTGTTTCCCATTATTAATTCCCCAGACTCATCCTCTAGGGAACCAATGTTTACTTTAGCTACACTCTTCCTTTTTATATACCTGTTGAAGCTCTTACTGTCTGTTTTTATATTTCTTGCTAGCTTACGCTCATAAGCTATCTTCTCTCTATCATTTTTTTAGTCGTCCTTTGCTGGTTTTAAAAATTTCCCAATCCTCTGGCCTTTCACTATTCTTCGCAACATTGTATGCTTTTGTTTTCAATTTGATACCATCCTTTACTTCCTTAGTTAGCCACGGATGGTTTATCCTTCTCTTAGAGTCTTTCTTTCTCACTGGAATATATCTTTGCTGAGAGTTACGAAATATCTGCTTAAATGTTTGCCACTGCTTTTCTACAGTCTTACCCTGTAATATATTTTCCCAGTCCACTTTAACCAAGTCTGCCTTCGTACCTTTGTAATTACCTTTGTTTAAGTTTAGGACACTAGTTTGAGATCTAGCTTTCTCACCCTCAAACTGAATTTGAAATTCTACCATGCTATGATCACTCTTCCCAAGAGGATCCTTCACTTTGAGATCATTAATTAATCCAGCCTCGTTACACATTACCAGATCTAAAATAGTCTTCTCCCTGGTTGGTTCCACAACATATTGTTCCAAGAAACCATCCCGTATACACTCTAAGAACTCTTCCTCAAGTCTACCTTTGCCAATTTGGAGTTAGTAATGTGAAGTAATGGAAGGAATCACAGGCTGATTAACAGTCTGACAGGCTACAACGTGAATACTCCTTCCATGGCCGTAACCATTTTTTATACCAACCGATAAAGTGGTTAATTCTATATAGCAGGAGAGTTTTTAATGGCTCTTGCAACCCATATGACATGAGTATCCCGCTGGATGTCAAGCCAGAGCGCCAGTCTTCACTTGGGGACTGTCTCGAGCAGGGTTAAAACGCTGCACCTTCTGACTCAGAGACGGGAATGCTAACACGAAGCCAAAGGCTCGCATCAACAAATGCTGTGACTTAAGGCTTTGAAAATGTATTTAAATTGAATTCGATTGAATGTTTGCTATTGTTTGAAATATGTTTATCCTATGCAACAAAATGTTACTCATCCTTGCTTTCTCTAATGATCGGGATAGCATTAGGATAAATTCCAATTTTGGTTTCCAATTCAGCTTGGAAGTATCCTTGCCACTATGCAAAGGAACAATAATGAGATTAGATAATGTACTGTATCTAAGACCACATACTGCTCTTTCTTAGGGATCAAACAGAGACAAATCCAGAAAAGATATTGTCCGTAGAGTTTTCTAGGAAATACTTTTTAGCTACTGTACCAGTCACTGCATTTTTTTAAGAATCTAATTAACAGCTTCCACTATATTTTAACAATACAAAAGAACAATTTTTTTTCTTCAAACTTTCTTCCATTCTTTTCCTGGAATCACTAGTCATGCCAGAGTACAGCTTAGCCATTAAGTACTTTGACCAAGTGGTCATTCTTTATGTGCAGGCCTAGACGGTGAATGTGAGCAGGCTATTTAACCCACAGAGAGAGTGTGGGGGAGCATAACAGATGAGCATAATACTGTCTTCACCTGAAGTACACGTGCACACATACACTCTAATTTCCCAACAGATCACTGAGTAGCTGACTTTTTCCCCCTCCAGGTGACTTGAGGGTAATTTTAGAACACCCACCAACCATCTCCTTGAGATTAGCTAATTTATCACAGACCAGGTGTCGAACCTGAGACTGTCCTGGCAGCTCAGTACCACACTGGGCAATATTGTTATCTACAATCCAACAGTCATGCTAAAAATATTAAGTATTAATATTCCATTTAATTAAAATAATTTTCACCCCATTCAAAACTATTCCAGACACAGTGATAGATGAGGAAAACAGCTTAGCAGTGAATCTTTTCAGGCCTTACTGAAAAATAGCAGGCTAAAGTTTCAATGAGTGATTTATTCCTGTTCCTACCCTCTCGCCACTGCCCCTCCCCCTAGGGAAATTAGTTACATAGGATCACATTGGATATACAGCACAGAAACAGGCCATTCGGCCCAACCAGTCCATGCCGGCCTTTATGCTCCAGTGGAGCCTCCTCCCGTCTTTCCTCATCTAACTCTATCAGCATAACCCTCTATTCCCTTCTCGCTCATGTGCTTATCTAGCCTCCCCTTAAATGCATCTATATTCGCTTCAACCACTCCCTGTGTTAGCGAGTTCCACATTCTCACCACTCTCTGGGTAAAGAAGTTTCTTCTGAATTCCCTATTTGATTTCTTGGTGACTATCTTATATTGATGGCCTCTAGTTTTGCTCTTCCCCACAAGTGGAAACACTCTCTCTATCTACTCTATCAAAATCTTTCATAATTTTAAAGACCTCTATCAGGTCACCCCTCAGCCTTCTCTTTCCAGCCTATTCATCCTTTCCTGATAGGTATACCCTCGAATTTCTGGTATCATCCTTGTAAATCTTTTTTGCAGCCTCTATCTACTTTTTATAATATGGCAACTAGAATTGTACGCGATACTCCAAATGTGGTCTAACCAGGGTTCGATACAAGTTTAGCATAACTCCTCTACTTTTGAATTCAATCTGTCTAAAGTTACAATCATCAACACAATTTTGCTGGTGCCAGTAACCTGATCTAACTAAGCAGTAGTCAAGAAGCTGAAATCTATAATACTATTAGCATTCAAGACAAAATAGACATCTGAACCAGCAGCAAAATGCTGGCTGGATGATAAACTTCTCCTAATAACAATGAATCACAAATCCCCATTACCATGATGTCACAGCACCATGGCTGGAATCTGGAAATGTTGATGAAACAACTACAGTCATGTTAACTGAATCTGATTTAGAAACACAAAATCAAGAGTAAACGTAAATTTTCAGTAAACTGTTCCCAATTAACATAATTTACACATACCCAAATTCATATAGAAAATGTGTTGCTGTGGGGAATTTTGAAAAATTTAGTAGTATAGGAAAATTCCAACCTGCATCTTCCACTAAAAGCTAATTAACAGAAACATGGCTTACTCCAGTAGGAGATGAGTAGAACATATTTGGCATACTGAGGAACATGCAGGACAAAGGCAAACCTAAGATTAGAAAGCATAGTTTCAAAATATGTGACCTTAATTAGATCAACAAGTCAATCAGAAATGAAATCAGAAAAGAAAAGAACTTTGCAATCCCTGAAGAAAGGAGAGAAGGTGGTCCACTGGGAAGTATAGAGGAAACTCCAGAAGAATGATGTAATGGGGAAATGTAATTTTTAAAATTCTGAATGCATGTGCTAAGGTGGGTAGAATGGATTTCTTCATCTATATCTATCTTGTGATATTGTGATCATGTTAGTGTTGTATGGAGGAATTTCTCTTGTATTGTTTCACAGCTGAACATAAAATCTTGTGGTTACACAAGTACAATGTGCAAAACAGTATAAAAATAGTTGTTACATTACACAATTGTACTTCCTGGAGACGGATAGCATAGTTTACCTAATATTTGGAGATTACAACATAACTCAAAAGTGACATAGTTATTTAGTGATTCCAGATGTTGAGTAAATCACATATCATAATACATGTGCATGCTATTTTTCTTTTGTTGCTCTTGATTTTTCAGAGCTTTAAAATGGTTTAAATCAATACAAGCAGAGTACATTCAAGCAATCTCATTAAAATATATGGTATAAAACAAAGCAGATCAATATCTGTGCTCTTTGACTGGGTGAATATTAAAATTGCTTATATTCTCATGCTCATCATTTTTTATGAAAACATGTTTTATTTTAACAGGAAAATAGTTTCTCTTAACTATTATATCCTTTAAAAAAACATGTGTCTGTAAAATGCATTTTTGATTAACTTAGAATTAGTGAGGCTCCTTGATGGTACAGTGTGCTGGAATAATCAGACCTTCCCCACTTCACTGAGTTCAAATCTAAGGCTTTCTGCATTGGTAAGGCATTAAATGGAAGCCAGGAAGAGAAGAAATGTCAAAGAGGGAGTCGTTGTCAAGCCACTTACATGTTCTTCCTCATTGTTCACCAGACTGGAATATTGGCAGAGCCTGCGAGCAGGTTGCTTGCTCAGCCTCACAGATAAATGAAAGGGATGGCCCAACAGAACCTGGAGAGAAAAGAAGGGAAAATGGAAGCATTTCTTACTCTGAAAGAAATATGATTAACAAAAGGGTAAATTGTAGCTTTAGATGTGAATGCCACAAAAAGGACATTACCATGATTCTGTAGATGGTGGGAGATCTCATGTACAAATACAATTAGCCTGCTTCCACAGTGTTTTCAGAATGGCTAAAATCAGATTTGGAAGTGTCTACTTTGAGCTGTTGTGATTGATTTATCTGGAATTTCAATCGGCTAGTATCAGTAGGTTATAATAGGGGTGCCTGTTGTTTACAAGGCTGGAACCATCTGTTATGGTATAAATAACTATGTAGAAAGTCAGTCTGCGTAATGTGATAAGAGACTTGCATTGCAACATACCAAAGAATCACTATATCGCATATTATGAGATAATCATTGCTGTGGTTGGTCGGTAAGTAAGTAGCTAATTGTGGTGCTTCAGAATTTTATGGCAATATAAAGAGGAATAACGACTGATTAATGATACGTTTTCATAAAAATGAAGCCATTTAGCCTAGCCAGTGAATTTAGCATGCAGTGTTTCGCCATGTTGTTTTGAAGAACCTAAGTATTTCCTATGTATGCTAAGTGACACCTAATTCCCAATAACTCTATTTTTAACAGAACAAAGTATGTTAACTATATTAAGCAGAAACTCTATTTTACATAATCAGTACTGGCCTAAAAATGGAATAAAACTGGAATAGTATATATTTTACACAAGAAAAGATTTAATTTTTTTATTTATTTTGAAGATTCAGATTATAGTGAATAAATATTATTCTGAATTAAGAGCCAGGAACCTCCTTTTATAATATACTGCACGCTTGAGCATATTAACCATACAATGTCAGTGGCTCTTGTTTCTGAAGGAAAATTTTACTTTCTGCTTAATATTCATAGAATTATACATTATCCTTTAAGTGGCCACATCCCATTAATTTTGAGCAGCAGCCCTTTAAGAGCTGCATGCTTGCCTGATTTTCTGCCTTCCCCAACCGACATAGTCACAACCCTTGTGCAAGGTTCCCATGGTACAGGGAACTTAGTTAAATCATAGGGCCCACAATATCTGCCGAACTCAGCTCCCCACTGTTCTGGTATGTGTATGATGTACTGCCGACAGTTTTTAGCTGGTAATGGAAAATTAGGTGCATCGTTTTCAACATAAACTTGCCACTAATTGAAAAAGTATCAACTCAGTACTGTGGGGAAACAAACCTATTATCCTCACTGCCATTTGTAATCTGCACTTTTTAGCCATTAAATAAAGTACTTGTCACTTGTTCAGCTCGTATTTTGACCTTTGCTTTTAGAGTCTGCAAAGCGTATTTATACTTATCCTAAAAAGGCCAGCATTATTGTGAAATATTTACAACAACTAAATATTTTGTGTCCTTGGTTGATTCCACAATTTTTAAACAATACTTGATTTTAATTGTTAAAGACGTGCGACCATCAGGGGTGAAACCACTTTATCTGACAACTGAAGGTAAAACACTCCCAGGTCACTCTGCAGGGCACATACAGAAATTCGACTCAGTTTGTTGATGTTAGAATTCCATTGAATAGTGGTCAAAATATGGGTTTATTCAGAAAAACATTGATGGCACAAAGAAGCATTTTGTTGCTGACATGCCTTGAATGAAATCAGTTCCGTGGAGTGTCAGATGAGTACATAAAGGAGGTTTGCATGTTTGTGAAATACAATGTGGGCGTACTTATTGTGAGAATAAAAGTCACTGTCACATAGTGAAATATTTGATGTGGTCAAAGTAAGGGTTGAGTCTCAGTAAACTCATTTCATCAGAAGCTTTCAGCAAATCGGATGGAGGAAACTTTCATCCCATAGACAGACCAGTGAAATGGGTAGACACATGACAATTTAATGTGGATAAGTGATTTGGGGACTTCAAATATCCTAATATAGACTGGGATAGTAATAATGTAAAGGGCAGAGAGGGGGAAGAATTTCTGAAGTGTGTTCAAGAGAACTTTCTTGATCAGTATGTTCCCGGCCCAACGAGGAAGGAGGCATTGCTGGATCTGGTTCTGGGGAATGAGGTGGGTCAAGTGGAGCAAGCATCAGTAGGGGAACATTTAGGGAACAGTGATCATAGTACCATATGGTTTAGGTTAGCTATAGAAAAGGACAGGGAGCGATCTAGAGTAAAAAATACTTAATTGGAGGAAGGCCAATTTCAGTGGGTTGGGAATGGATCTGGCCCGGGTAAATTGGAATCAAAGATTGGCAGGCAAAACGATAATCGAACAATCGGCTGTCTTTAAAAAAAGAGATGGTTCGGGTACAGTCGAGGTACATTCCCACAAGGGGAGAAAGGTAGGGCAACCAAAGTCAAAACTCCCTGGATGATGAAAGAGATAGAGAGTAAGATTATGCAGAAAAAGGGGGCATATGACAGATGTCAGGTTGAGAATTCAAGTGAGAACCAGGCTGAATATAGAAAGTTCAGAGGGGAAGTGAAAAAGGAAATAAGAGGGGCAAAGAGAGAGTATGAGAATAGATTGGCAGCTAACATAAAAGGGAATCCAAAAGTCTTCTATAGGCATATAAATAGTAAACGGGTAGTAAGAGGAGGGGTGGGGCCGATTAGGGACCAAAAGAGATCTACGCATGGAGGCAGAGGGCCTGGCTGAAGTACTAATGAGTAATTTGCATCTGTCTTTACCAAGGATGAAGATGCTGCCAAAGTCATAGTGAAAGAGGAGGTAGTTGAGATACTGGATGGGATAAAAATTGATAAAGAGGAGGCACTAGAAAGGCTGGTTGTACTTAAAGTAGGTAAGTCACCAGAACCGGATGGGATGCATCCTAGGCTGCTGAGGGAAGTAAAGGTGGAAATTGCACAGGTACTGGACTTAATCTTCCAATCCTCCTTAGATACAGAGGACTGGAGAATTGCAAATGTTACACCCTTGTTCAAAAAAGGGTGTAAGGATAAACCCAGCAACTACAGGCCAGTCAGTTTAACCTTGGTAGTGGGGAAGCTTTTAGAAATGATAATCCGGAACAAAAGTCACTTGAACAAGTGTGGATTAATTAAGGAAAGCCAGCACGGGTTTGTTAAAGGCAAATCGTGTTTAACTAATTTGATTGAGTTTTTTAATGAGGTAACAGAGAGAGTTGATGAGGGCAATGTGGTTGATGTGGTGTACATGGACTTCCAAAAGGCTTTTGATAAAGTGCCATGTAATAGGCTTGCCAGCAAAGTTGAAGCCCATGGAATAAAAGGGACAGTGGCAGCATGGATATGAAATTAGCTAAGTGACAGGAAACAGAGAGTAGTGGTGAATAGTTGTTTTTCGGACTGGAGGAAGGTCCACAGTGGTGTTCCCCAGGGGTCAGTACTAGGACCACTGCTTTTCTTGATATATAGTAATGACTTGGAAATGGGTGTACATGGCACAATTTCAAAATTTGCAGATGACACAAAACTTGGAAGTATAGTGAACAGTGAGTTGGATAGTGATAGACTTCAAGAGGACATAGTTAGACAGGCTGGGGGAATGGGTGGACACGTGGCTGATGAAATTTAACACAGAAAAGTGTGAAGTGATGCATTTTGGTAGGAAGAACGAGGAGAGGCAATATAAACTAAAGGGTACAATTCTAAAGGGGGTGCATGAACAGAGACCTGGGGGTATATGTGCACAAATCGTTGAAGGTGGCAGGGCAGGTTGAGAAAGTGGTTAAAAAAGTTCAAACTTACAGCCATCTGCAGTGTGACCTGATTGGAATAATTTCAGGCCACTTCGACTGTGCGCTTGCAAGCTTCTTGCCTCAACTGAAATCTATAGCAAAGGGATTATTATCCTCTCATCCTGGTCGTCAGATTCGGAGGAGGAGTAGCCGTGGCAGCACTACAACCAGCCACAACAGCAGCACCAGGAGCGCCAACCTCCTCCTCACCCACGTGATGATGCACAGGGCGGAGGGTCTCAGCACAGGGATGAACCTCGTTGCAGGAGATACCCCCAACACAGTGTTTACAGGCAGAGGATCAGCTTCCTCAGCATGACTGAGCAGCAGTGCCAAAGGAGGCTGAGACTTTCAAGAGACATAATCGCTGACATCTGCGCAATGCTGCACCAACTCCTTACCAGTGGCTGTCAAAGTCACCATTGCAGTAAACTTCTTTGCTTCAGGCTCCCTCCAGGGATCAGCTGCAGACATCAGCGGCATCTCCCAGTCAGCCACACACACCTGCATCACGCATGTCACCGATGCCCTCTTTGCAAAGGCGCACAGTTACATCCACTTCTCCATGGATGGCCCAAGTGTGACGGCGTGCGCGGTTCGCTTTGCCAATATGGCAGGCTTGCCAATGGTGCAGGACGTCATAGACTGCACACATGTAGCCATTAGGGCCCCCTATCACAACCCAGCTGTATTTCTCAACCGCAAGAGGTTCCACTTCCTGAACATCCAGCTGGTGTGTAACCACAGGAAGATCATCATGCATATTTGAGCAAAGTACCCTGGCAGTTGCCATGACTCCTTCATCCTGCACCAGTCTACTGTGCCTCAGCTCTTCCATCTGCCAACCCAACTTTCCGGATGGCTTCTTGGCGACAAGGGCTATCCCCTGAAAAAGTGGTCTATGACACCGATGAGGAGGCTATCAAACGATGCTGAGGAGTGGTACAATGTGAGTCACATATCCACCAGAAACATCATCGAGCAAACCATATCGAGCAAACCATCGGCTTGCTCAAAATGCTTTTCTGATGCCTAGACAGATCTGGAGGAGCCTTGCAGTATGCACCAGCCAGGGTGTCCAGAATCGTCGTGGTCTGCTGTGCCCTGCACAACATCACACAGCAGCGTGGCTTATTGCTGCCGGATGAACAAGTGGCTTAGCACACAGCCTCCTCGGAGGAAGAGGACGAGGAAGAGCACGAGGAGGACGGGGCGCAACATCTTGCGGGTCCGCATGTGTCCAATCCAGCAGCAGGCGACCACATTGCTGGCCGTCAGGCAAGGGATGCACTCATCCATGCCAGATTCGCGTAAGGTTACGCTTCAACCACAGGTGGCTGGCACATGGAGATGAATATAAGTCCGACATTCTCAAAACCCCAGGCATCATCTGTCCAATAAACGGTGGTTTGCGCTCAGTGTCACTACCAACATTCTACATGGAATTCTCCCTGAGCCCTCACTCTTGAACTTCCATTTCCCAGAACACAGAGGCCACACTTTAGGTGATCTCAGCAGATCAATAAACATTTTTTGACACTGAACCCATGTGCATCTGCACACAGACCTCGAACTCACCTCCTCAACAATTTGCAGCCAAGCTGCCTTGGTTTGCTAAGGAGGCCTCCTCCTTGCGTTTCCAGGGAAGAGGACCTCCTGACGTCCTCTAACTGCCTCAACAAGAGCATGGAGAGAGCCCTCATTGAGCCTGGGTGCAGCCTTAGTTTTTGGGGCTGCCGTTCCTGCAGCAGCCAGCACCTTTAAGAGGAAAAACCTAATGCTTTTGCAAAGGGGACATGGCCCCTTTAAATTTTTACCTGAAACAACACGTCATCAGAGGCGAGAATCTGACGCTCTGCAACTAATTGCCTGGAGGGACCCGCACGTCGGCCGTAATGAGGCCAATCAAGCGAAAATAGTAACCGCTGGGAGGCAGCATCCGGGAGCGGGTCCGAAAGCTACCGAGCAGCGGGACTGCCCTGAACCCGCCTCCCCAAAAAGATCGCAGCCATTGTGACAAATTCTGGGCACTGCACTTTAGGAAGGATGTGAAGGCCATAGAGAGGGTGCAGAAAAGATTTACAAGAATGGTTCCAGGGATGAGGGACTTCAGTTACGTGGATAGACTGGAGAGGCTGGCTTGTTCTCCTTAAAGCAGAGAAGGTTGATAGAGATGTTCAAAATCATGAGGGGTCTAGACAGAGTAGATAGAGAGAAACTGCTCCCATTGGCAAAGGGTCGAGAACCAGAGGACACAGATTTAAGGTGATTGGCGAAGAACCAAAGGCGACATGAGGAAAAACTTTTTTACACAGCGAGTGGTTAGGATCTGGAATGCACTGCCTGAAAGGGTGATAGAGGCAGACTCAATCATGGCTTTCAGAAGGGAATTGGATAAGTACCTGAAGGAAAAAAAATTGTAGGGCTACGGGGAAATGGCAGGGGAGTGGGACTAGCTGAAGTGCTCTTGCAGAGAGCTGGCACGGGCTCGATGGGCCGAATGGCCTCCTGTGTTGTAACTCTTCTATGATTCTATGGTGCACTTTGGGAGAAACAACATGGAGAGGCAGTATAATCTAAATAGCGAAAGGGTTTGAGTATAGGAACAGGGATGTCCTGCTGCAGTTGTACAGGGCCTTGGTGAGACCACACCTTGAGTACTGTGTGCAGTTTTGGTCGCCTTATCTGAGGAAGGATGTTATGCCATGGAAGGAGTTCAGCAAAGATTCACAAGGCTGATACCTGGGATGGCAGGAATGACATATGAGGAGAGATTGGGTCGATTGGGCTTATACTCGCTGGAGTATAGAAGAATGAGAGGGGATCTCATCGAAACATATAAAATTCTGACAGGTCTGGACAAACTAGATGCAGGAAGAATGTTCCCGATGGTCGGAGAGTCCAGAACCAGGGGTCATAATCTAAGGATAAGGGGTAAGCCATTTAGGACAGAAATGAGGAAGAATTTCTTCACCCAGAGAGTGGTGAACCTGTGGAATTCTCTACCACAGAAGGTTGTTGAGGCCAAGTCATTAAATATATTCAAGAATGAGTTAGATATATTTCTTAAAGCTAAAGGTATCAAGGGATATGGGGAGAAGGCAGGTACAGGGTACTGAGTTTGGATGATCAGCCATGATCTCATCGAATGGCGGAGCAGGCTCGAGGGGCCGAATGGCCTACTCCTGCTCCTATCTTCTATGTTTCTATGTACTATTTTGAGAGGGGTGCAAGAACAGAGGGACATGGGGGCGAATATTCACTAATCTTTGAAGGTGGCAGGGCAAGTTGATAAGGCGGTTAAGAAAGCGTATGGAATACTTGGCTTTGTAAATATGGGCATACAGAGGAGGTTTACCAGGATGAAACCAGAGAGTTCAGTTATGTGGAGAGTTTGGAGAAGCTGGGATTGTTCTCCTTAGAGCAGAGAAGGTTAAGGGGAGACCTAATAGAGGTATTCAAAAATATGAGGGCTTTTAATAGAGCAAGTAGGGAGAAACAATTTCCTCTGGCATGTGGGTCGGTAACCAGAGGTCACAGATTTAATATAATTGGCAAAAGAACTAGAGTGGAAATGAGGAGAAATTTCTTCACACAGAGGGTTGTTAAAATCTGGAATGTATTACAGGAAACTCTTTCGTATCCGGCACCGACGGGACCGGGATGGTGCCGGTTGATTAAAAATTCCGGATAACGGAGAGGTATATCTACCGAGGCTATTTTTAACAAACAAAAATAAAAAAATCAAGAAATGTGCAGTATAATTGGGTACTCCTCTACAGAATGTTGTGTTAAATGGATGGTGGAAGATGCTTGATTAAGTACAGTAATGCCAGTTGAGGGTAATCCATAACTCTTTAATTACTTAACAGTAAAACAAAACTTATAAACGACTGTATACTGTAGTTTTCGGAGTATGAATTCTGCCGGTTATTAGAGAATTCCGGATATTTAGGTGCCGTTTAAACGAGAGTTTCCTGTACTTGAAAGGGTGGTGGAATCAGATTCCATAGGAACTTTTAGAAGGCAGTTGGACATGTACTTGAAGAGGACTAATTTACATGGCTATGGGGAAAAGCTGGGGTGTGGGACTAAATTGGACAGCTCTTTTAAAGAGTCGGTACAGGCATGATGAGCCGAATGGCCTTCTATGCTATAAGATTCTATGATTCTTTTGGTCTGAATTTGAACACAGGTCCCAAAGATGAAATGTCATTGTCTAAACCATTGCACTACCCACATTCCATACTGTTCCCACAAGAAAATACTATTAGAAAAATAGTGCACACAGTAGCTGAAACCATTCAGGCACATCAAAAAAAGAGCATAATCTACAGGAAAGGTTCAATCAGGACATAACCCTGGAACAATATTACACTAATGTGTAATATTAAACTTAGGGGGGAATTTTCCCAGCCCTGAGGAGGCGGGTTTGGAGGTGGGACTGCCGAGAAAATGGCAGAAACTGGGAGCAGGTACCGACCCCGCTCCCAACCCGCCTCCGTGCCATCTTCCCGGGAGGCGGGTCCCCGAGTCGCGCAGGGAACCGTCTCATCGAGGCGGGATGGGATTAGAGCCAATTAACTGCCTGTTAACAGGTAGTTAACAGGCATTTTTGAGGCTTTTCCCCATTTTACGCCTGCAATTGCGGGCTTCCCGACGGCTGCGAACCTCGCCAGGCTCAGCGAGGCGAGCAGTGGGTCTGCGGGGGTGAGAGGGGTCGAAATGACAGATGTAGAGGTGAGTGATGGGTGCAAGTGTGGACAGGTAAGTATGAGAGGTGAGTGTAAAGTGTTGGAAAAAGTTTCCTTACCTTTGCTTCTTTCTGCAGGCTTCAACCGTTAAGGATCCGGAGGTGCCTCATCTCAACGGCAGAGATGACAGAATGGCTGCTGCATTCTCAGATGCTGAAGCCATCTGCTTTCTGCTGAGGAGAGGTGTCTTGGTGAGCCTTTGTGCAAGGGCTCACCTTAGAATAGAGATTGTCAGTGTTTGACAGCTTCTCAAAGCTGTCAAATCTGACAATTCATCTGTCAAAAAATTTTCGACAGATGAAGTGTCATACGCTGATGTCATCTGTCACCGGCTTTCTCTTAATTCCAGTAACAAGGCCAATCAAGGGAAAATAGCGTGGGTTCATCAGATGTCGGTGGGGGCGGGACTAGAATCCGGAAGGCAGCAGTCCCGCCCCCAACTCGTCTCGGCTGGCAAAATCCAGCCCTTAGTGTCAGCTGTGGCTCAGTTGTTAGCACCCTCGCTTCTGAGTCAGAAAGTTGTGGGTTGAAGTCCCACTCCAGAGACTTGAGCACAAAAATCTAGGCTGACACTCCAGTGTAGTACTAAGGGAGTGCTTTTGGATGAGACGTTAAACCAAGGCTCCGTTTGCTCTCTCAGGTGGACGTAAACGATCCCATGGCACTATTTCAGAGAAGAGCAGGGGAGTTCTTCCCGGTGTCTTGCCCAATATTTATCCCTCAATCAGCATCACTAATAAACAGATTATCCGGTCATTATCACATTGCTGTTTGTGGGAGCTCGCTGTGCGCAAAGTTAGCCGCTGCATTTGCTACATTACAACAGGTAGCACTTCAAAAAATACTTAATTGGCTGTAAAGCACTTTGGGACAGCCGGTGGTCATGAAAAGCGCTATATAAATACAAGTCTTTCCTAATGATGTTCTGTATGGGTTGAGAGAAAATTCCATGAGACAAGATGCAATAATCCTGAGTCACAGTTCTAGGTATAAAAAGAACACTCCAAAGTACAGAAAGCCTAACCTAATTGGAGCAGCAGGTAGCAGATAGTATAATATACTGAATATTAAACAGTTTATTAGTAATATTTTTCTTTTGTAGAGGAAGAAAATTCAATGATGAATGCATATATACAATATTAAATTAGCTATGTGGGGCATTGAAATGCATTAAAAACTCTTGTCAACCTGTTCGTATGGTAAATTTCATTATAATATATCTAGCAATTCAAATCAGAGCATCCATGAAGCACTGTGGGACATCAGCAGCAGCAGAATTGTGTACCATCTCAATCTATAACCTCATGGCCCGGCATAGCCCTCACTCCTCCATCACCATCAATCCAGATGGCCAACCCTGGTTCAATGAGGAGTGTAGAAAGAGCATGCCAGGAGCAGCACCAAGCGTACCTGAAAATAAGGTGCCAACCCGGTGAAGCTACAACAGAGGACTACATGTCTGCTCAATAGTGAAGCTACAACAGAGGACTACATGTCTGCTCAATAGTGAAGCTACAACAGAGGACTACATGTCTGCTCAATAGTGAAGCTACAACAGAGGACTACATGTCTGCTCAATAGTGAAGCTACAACAGAGGACTACATGTCTGCTCAATAGTGAAGCTACAACAGAGGACTACATGTCTGCTCAATAGTGAAGCTACAACAGAGGACTACATGTCTGCTCAATAGTGAAGCTACAACAGAGGACTACATGTCTGCTCAATAGTGAAGGCTATATCAGGAGAAAGCTCTGCAATCCTGCCACATACAGTCAGGAACAGTGGTGGGCAATTAAACAACTAAAAGGAGGAGGAAGCTCCCTGAACATCTCCGTCCTCAACGATGACAGAGCCCAACACGAGTGAAATAAGTGTACATTATACCTGTTGCTGAGCACTTCTGACTGTAATGGGCTATCTAACATAATTTTTTATACCTTTTCAATTTCACTGCGTGACCACAGGAATCACACAGCTCAGGAACCACGTCTGTCAAGCTGAGTTGGAAGTTCAGTGGCTATTGATCGAGGTCATTACTGCAGAGCATGGAAAGCACAATAAATACTTCCACATGACACCTGCTTACTTGCCTAAGAGAAAGGCTCTTGCTGACTGCATTTAGAACACAGATTTAGGTGTCTACAGTTTGCAAGTCTTTTCTGCAAATTTGGAAGCCACTCTCACCGCATTGCTACTGCCTATCACACCACTGACAGATTGGTCCTCTGATCTATACTTGACCTGCCATCTATTACATCAGCATGGGTGTCGTTTATACTGTCTTACCCTGTTCCCCAGAATCGGACCAAGATGAGCCCCAACACCAGCAGGCACACCAGCAGCAACAGCACCAACAACCTTCTCCTCAACAACCTGATGCTCCACAGAACAGAGGGCATCAGCACAGGGCTGCACCGCGCCGGAGTCAATACCCCCAACACAGGGTCTACAGGCAGAGGATGAGCTTCCTCAACATGACTGAGCAGCAGTGCCAAAGGAGGATTAGGCTATCGTGCCAGGTCGTCGCAGACATTTGCAGCTTGCTGCAACCAGACCTGTAGCCCAGAGGACCTGGTGGACACGCTTTACCAGTGGCTGTCAAGGTCACCAGCGCCCTCAACTTCTTCGCCTCAAGCTCCTTCCAGGGATCTGCAGCAGACACTTGCGTGATCTCGCAGTCAGCCGTCCACAAATGCGTCACCGATACCATGATTGACAATTATATCAACTTTGCCACTGATGAAGCCAGTGTTACTGAGCGGGCGCTCGGCTTTGCCGCTTTGGCAGGCTTCCCACAGGTGCAGGGCATCATCAACTGCACACATGTGGCAATGAAGGCATCCCATAATCACCCAGGAGTATTTGTGAACCGCACGGGCTTCCACTCCCTCAATATGCAGCTCATCTGCAACCATAAAAAGATGATTATGCTTCTGCGCGCCAAATTCCCTGGCAGCTGTCATGACTCTTTTGTCCTGCGCCAGTCCACCCTCCCTCAGCTCTTCGCATATCCAAACAGACTTTCCGGCTGGCTACTTGGAGGCAAGGGCTATCCACTGAAGATGTGGCTCATGACACCCTTGAGGAGGCCAAGTACTGAGGCCGAGGAGAGATATAATGAAAGCCACATGTCCACCAGATGTGTCATAGAGCAAACAATAGGCATGCTCAAGATGTGCTTCAGATGCCTTGACAGATCTGGAGGAGCCCTTCAGTACACACCAGCCAGGGTCTCCAGAATCGTGGTTGTCTGCTGCGCGCTGCACAACATAGTGCAGCAATGAGGATTAGCGCTGCATGAGGAGCAAGGCGTAGAGCGCACAACCTCTTCAGAAGAGGAGGAGGAGGAGGATAAGCATCAGCTGGAAGATGAGGAGGAGCAGGAGATAGCTGAGGTCCAGATGCCAGCAGCATCTGAGCACATTGCTGCCCGGGAGGCCAGGGATAGCCTCATCATGGCCAGATTTACTTAACTTTCTGCATTACACCCATATGTCTACCACATGCTGTGCCAGGATCCCCCCCCCCCACCCCCCACCATCCCACAACACCATAAAACATCCCTACAATGACAAAGCCATTCCTTTCACACTGACCCCACCGCCCCCCCCACCCCCCCCAATTGCTGGAGGTAACGTTGGCCCAGAAATTCCGATCGCAGGCCTCCCGCGGGCGAAAGGCTGCGATCTGGAAAAATCTGCGCCAAGACCGGAGGGCTCCTGGGAGGTGCAGAGTTCCGCTGCTGGGCCTCTTCAAACTGCTTGTGTGCAGGGCCCACGTATCCCAGAGGCGCAGGCAGTTCGCAGCGTCCCTGGGATCGCGTGGGCCATGGGGAGCCAATCAGAGAAGGGAATCTCCCTTCATACATTTGACCGGAAGACCTGTCAAATATATGAATAGAGATCACCCTCAAAACATAGTAAAACTTTAAATAAATTTTTTAAAAATCACATTTTTAAAATGACTTTAAATTACAGGTACAATAAAGTATTTTAAACAAAAATTTTATTTTTTGAAAAAATTAATTAAAGTTTTTAACAGGGCTAAAAATAAACTTACCTTTCTTTAAAGTATTTTTAAATGATAAATCAGTGGAAATTTTTTTAAAAACTTTTTTCAACTCTTATCCTGGTAAAAGCAAACCTTACACCTGCTTTTAGCAGGCGCAAGAATTGTAAGTGTTTTCTGCGGGCGGAGCGTCTCCAAAAAACGGAACTCTCCACCCGCAGAGGCGCTGCTCCCGGGCAGCCGGAGGATCTGTCAAGAGCTTTCTTGACAGAACGGAAATACCGGTTTCCAGCGCATGCGCAGTGCATGCCTGAAACCGGCATTTCCGATGTCCCTACGGGTGAGTACACAGCGCGTACACACCCGGAGGGAACGGAATTTCTGGCTCATTATGTCTGACCATTCACTCCAACTCACTAAGCCTCTTCCAAAGTAGCAGACAAAAATGGGCATGACCGGAAAGTGGTGAAAATAAATAGTTTTATATGTGACATAAGAGTAACAGAACCTTAACAGAAACAGTTTTTTAAACACGAATGTGCTTACCCTTGTGTATCTACTTCTGTGTCATTTTCCGCTTGCGCGTGCTTCTACGAGGTGCAACCCCTGAGGCTTCAGCAGAGGTAGAGACAGCCTGCTCACTTCCCTGCTGCGACTCTGTAGACACTTTTGGCAGACGCCCTCTGGGGTTTGGAGCCTCTGATGGCCCCGCCAAAGTCTGCTCTTCCTGCAACTGTACAGGGGTAGACTCGGCCATCGCGATCCGAGGAGCCATCTGGGGCTCTGATTGAGGGGGAGGCAATGGGGGAGAAGTGGGAGCGCTTTGAGAGGAGCCCCTACTTCCATGTCCCCTCTCACCATCATCCCTCTCATGGGCCACCCGCATCTGACTTGTGAGACACCAGGTGACAACAATACTCTGTATTGTGTGGCACCCACCGAGGTGTGCATATCTGCGCTAGTGCTGGGTGCGCTTATGTCTGGTGACGGTGCGTCCTCAGAGGCTGGAGGCTCCTCTGAGGAGTCTTCTTCCTCTTCTTCCTGGATAGTGGGGGGGGGGGCGGGGGGGGGGGGGGGGGCGGCTCTTAATGGACATGTGGAAGAGTAAAGAGATGATTTCGAAACGTTATATCAAAAATGGGTAACAATACCATTATGCACATGATGAACATTCACTGGCTGCTGACATCAGTCCCCGTTTGAGTGACTGCTGTATGACATGTGGCTGTATGAGATGTAATTCTGTCACCAGATTGCTGATAGGTCCCCCACTCTCCATCTCCCACCGCCTGCTGCTCTGCTGGAGTCAACATGGCAAATGATGGAGTGCCACCTCCAATTCTCTCCCTCTCCCTCTTATTGTGGGCTCTCTTCTCCTGCAATCAGGGAAAGAAGAGATGTTTGAGTGAGAGTGATGGCATGAGTATAAGGCATGTGTGGGTTACATTTTTAGAAGGTGACTATGAGGGAGTGTATGCCAAAGTGCCAATGCCAAATGGCCTCCTTGTGTGTTGTTAGTTGGTATGATTGCATTAGGTGGTTAGTCAGATGGGGATGTAAGTATGTAGATAGAGAGGGATGGGTGGACGTGCAAGGCATTTTAGTGTGAGTAATGATGTGCAGGAGTAGGCTTGGGAAGGCAGAGTGATGGGGATGTGATGAGAGGCACAGCAGGATGAAGGTGAGTGTGGCTTTGCACTCACCTTTCCTGATCTCATAAGATCATTGAAGCGTTTCTGGCACTGCACCCAGGTCCTCCTCACCACATCTCTGCTGTTGACCTCCTCTGCAATTTGCAGCCAGGCTCTTTTAGTTTCCTGGAGAGGTCTCTTGCGCCCATCAAAAGGGAAGAGGACCCCCCTGCATGCTCGGACTCTCTCGACAAGAATATGTAGGGAGTCAACTGAGAACCTGGGTGCAGTCTTCTGTCTCTGTGACACCATCTGTGCACAGCTCAGCAGTAACCAGATGGTGATATGTACTGCCTACACACTCCTCAATGAAACTACAAATGCAATGTGGCCAAGGCTGCTTTAAATATCCCGGCTGGAAATGCGTCATCGATGATGCCATCAGACCCGTACCATTTAATAGGGCCAGGTAACGCACAGGTCTGCCTTAATAGGTGCCATTAAGGGAAAGTTGCTCTGAGGAGCAGGATGAAAAAAAGCACGGGGTTCCGAGCCGCCATACCGACCACCCGCAGCCGACCCACCCTGGTAATGGAAATTCCGGCCTATCTGTGAATGTGTAATGGACCCAGTGGCTGGGATGAGACAATGTGGCTAACAGAATTGGGCATCTTACTTACCATATCAGTTTGTAACAATGAGGTTTGTTAGCACACTCCAGAAAGGAAATTGGATGTAATGTTAGAATAGCTTCTCTTCACTGAGCACAGTGTGGATTCTTAACTAAACAGGTCATGCAGGCACATTGAGGGAAGGGTTTTGATTCAAGGTAGCAGTTTTGATTGGCAGCTCAATTTGCCAATCCCTGATAGAGAGCTGGGGAAAGGTCGGAGGGCAAATCTCAGACTTCCTGTCTGGCTGCAGAAGAGGACAAACTGAACAGGGTTGAAATGGAGGTAGAGAGCTTTTGTTTTTCAGTTAGTTAGTGAGTGATGGGGAGTCTTCAGGCTGAGGTATGGACATGTGTGCTGGTTTTGCTAGTCTGTAAAGTATATTTAGCTTATTGAGAGTGATAGAGTGGCATAAATGACCAGAAAATTGATTAAAAGGGAAAAAATAGAATGAGAATAAACTAGCAAGAAATATGAAAACAGATTGTAAGAGCTGCTACAAGTATGTAAAAAGGAAGAGAGCAGCAAAAGTAAGTGTTGGTTCCTTAGAGGCTGAGACAGGTGAAATTATAATGGGAAATCAGGAAATGGCAGAGACTCTAAACAAATATTTTGTATCTCTCTTCACAGTAGAAGACACAAAAAGCATACCAAAAATAGTGGGGAACCAAGGGGCAATAAGAGTGAGGAACTTAAAGTAATTAATATCAGTAGAGAAAAAGTACTAGAGAAAATAATGGGACTAAAAGCTGACAAATCCCCAGGACCTAATGGCCTACATCCTAGGGTTCTAAAAGAGGTGGATGCATTGGTTGTGATCTTCCAAAATTCCCTAGATTCTAGAATGGTCCCAGCGGAAGGTAGCAAATGTAACCTCGCTATTCAAGAAAGAAAAGAGGGAGAGAGAAAACCGGGAACTACAGGCCAGTTAGCCTGACATCAGTTGTCAGGGAAATGCTGGAATCTATTATTAAGGAAGTGGTAACTGGGCACTTAGAAAATCATAGTATGATTAGGCAGGGTCAACATGGTTTTATGGAAGGGAAATTGTGTTTAACAAATTTATTAGAGTTTTTTGAGGATGTAACTAGCAGGGTAGTAAGAGGGGAACCAGTGGATGTAGTATATTTGGATTTCCAAAAGGCATTCAATAAGGTGCCACATAAAAGGTTGCTACACAAGATAAAGGCTCATGGGGTTGGGAGTAATATATTAGCATGGTTAGAGGATTGGTTAACAGACAGAAAAAAGAGAGTAGAGATAAACTGGTCATTTTCAGGTTGGCAGGTTGTAACTAGTGGGGTGGGGCAAGGATCATTCCTTCGGCCTCCGCTATTTACAATCTATATTAATGACTTAGATGAAGGGACCAAGTGCAATGTATCCAAGTTTGCGGATGATACAAAGCTAGGTGGGAAAGTAAGCTGTGAGGATACAAAAAGCCTGCAAAGGGATATAAACAGGTTAAGTGATTGGACAATAAGGTGGCAGATGGAGTATAATGTGAGGTTATTCACTTTGGTAAGAAGAATAGAGAAACAGAATATTTTTTAAATGGTAAGAAACTATTAAATGTTGGTGTTCAGAGAGATTTAGGTGTCCTCGTACAGGAAACACAAAGTTAGCATGTAGGTACAGCAAGCAATTAAGAAGGCAAATGGTATGTTGGTCTTTATTGCCAGGAGGTTGGAGTACAAGAGTAAGGAAATCTTACTACAATTGTACAGGGCTTTGAGACCGCACCTGGAGTACTGTGCACAGTTTTGGTCTCCTTATCTGAGAAAGGGCATACATGCCTTACAGGCGGTGCAATGAAGGTTCACTAGATTGCCCCCTGGGATGAGAGGATTGTCCTATCAGGAGAGATTGAGTAGATTGGGCTGATACGCTAAGTAGTTTAGAAGAAAGAGAGGTGATCACATTGAAACATAGAGGGGGGAGAAATTCGGCATGTTAGCGCATCCTGTTAGTGCCTAGGTAATTGTGGCGGGATGTGTCGAATCCAACGCCGCATGCGACATTCACCTGGGATTTAGCGCTGCCGATAACATTTAGCTCCTACACCTTTAGCAACTGCCAGATTGTGACGTCAACATGTGTGGAACGCCACGTTAATGCCCCAGATGCAAAATTGACTGCCACCCCCTGCTTTAGCGCCTGGCGTGAACAAAGGCAGAAAGAGGAGGCATGATGCAGTTGGATGGCCGCTGTAGGAGCGGTATTTAAAGGGATCAACATCCGGTTTCATTTTAGTCGCCAATCAATGCTGCCTTCTCAGATTGACATAGGGAAACAGCAATTTTCAGTGAGGTAAACGTTACTTTCAGGAGTGTTCTGGCTGCTAAAACTTTGTCACTTTCATTGTGCTGAGATTTCGAACTCCTACACTTGGAAACGTTAATGGGGGCTATACTGGCACTCGACCTCGCCCTCCAGCATCAATGTCTGAGGCAGAGACAAAGATTGGAAAACGTGGCCAGTGGGAGGAGGGCCAACAGGGCTGTCAACAGGAGGCCTTACCCTCCCAGGGTATTCCGGGAGCACTTCTACATAAATTTAACTGAGGAGCAGTGTCTTAGAAGGCTCCGCTTCAACAAGGAGGTGGTCACAGAGCTCTGCCACATCCTGCAGCCAGACCTCGAGCCTCAGATCAGGACCACCACAGCTGTCTCAGTGGCAGTCAAGGTCACCGTCGTCTTCAATTTCTACGCCAGCAGATCCTCCCAGTCTGCACCAGGAGACATATCTAACATTTCGCAGTTCGCCATCTATTGCTGCATCCGGGAGATCACAGATGCTCTCTACAGAAGGAGAAGGGACTATATTTCTTTCCCCATGACCAGAGAGAAGCAGGACGAGCATGCATGTGGCTATGCCAGGATAGCAGGATTCCCCATGGTGCAGGGCGCCATCGACTGCAGCCATGTGGCTTTGCAGGCACCCCGTAACAATCCTGAGGTATTTCATTACCGCAGAGGATACCACTCACTTAATGTGCAGTTGGTGTGCGACCACAGATAGCGAATCATCACTGTCAACGCCCGCTATCCTGGCAGCAGCCACGATGCCTCCATCCTGCACCAGACTCTTCCAGCCACCACATCAAGCTCGCGGCTGGCTGGTTGGAGACCAGGGGTATCCGCTCTCCACCTGGCTCACGACTCCCCTCCACAACCCCAACGCTGCTGCTCAGCACTCATACAATGAGAGCCATTCCGCCACCAGGAACATCAGACCATCGGAGTACTCAAGCAACGGTTCCGTTGCCTTGACTGCTCGGGAGGAGCCCTCCAGTAGTCGGCTGAGCGGGTGTCCCTTTTCGTCGTGGTGTGGTGCATGCTGCGCAATTTGGCCATCACGAGGGCCCAGCCATTGCCACCAGGCATAGCGGTACCACCTCAGGAGGAGGAGGAGGAGCAGAAGGAGGCACAGCAGCGAGGGAGGAGGCAGCCACTCAATCGGCCTTCTGGAAGGGTGGTCCGTGACCGCCTGATCAGACTGCGGTTCCAATAAATTCTACCCCATATCCCAGTTGCTGACCACATCCCCATCATTCCATCCATTTCGCTTGCCATATCGCAGCGCAAAGCTGAAATGAGAGAGACCACAAAATCAGCAAAATTCCATTAATAAATTTATCAACATTCAGTAAACACATATATACAACAATATTAACTAATCACCCTTGTGCAAACCCTTACTTCCCCTCTTTACAGTGCCTTTCCCTAAGCTACTGCTCCTAATTAGTGCAAACTGCCAAGGATGGGCTCCATGGTGTGTGCAAAGCTCTGTGCAATGTTGGAGGCGGACTCCTCCACACTCCTTACCATTGCGGACAGGCTCTCGGGCACCCTTGCCACTGCACCTATGATCTCCGTGTGCATGCCCATCACCCTTCTTGTGAACGCTTCCCCATCTGAGTCTCAGAACTCGCCCTCAGGGGAGCTGGCTCCCAAGCTACCGTTTCCCTCTGACCTTGCTGCAGTCCACTCGTCCCCGGTGCATCACCCAGTGCAGACCCCTCTACTAAACTTGCCTCTAAAGATCGTGTAGTCCCAGTATCTGAGGTGGTGCCTGCGGGTGAGACATGCAGTGACGCGGTGCTATCTTCCTCCTCCTCTTCTCCTGCCTCACTGGGAGGCTCAGGGACAGGCTGGTCATCTGGTTACTGATTACCTGAAAGCATAAAGGCATAAGATTCGCGTTAAGATGAGGGCAGCGGGCAGGAAGAAAGCAAGAAATGCAGACAGTATAATGAGCTGGTAAGTGGGAAAGGCTTGTGCTGTGAGGGGGAAGTAGGATGAGAGAAGGAAAGGGGATGAGCATACTGTTGTTGCCCCCAAGGGGAGGTCAGTGTCGCTGACGGCCATGGTGCCCAATGACTCTCACCACTTGCTCCTCCAGGTCTGGAAGCTGTTGGATGTCTGCTTCACCTCCGCCTGTTCGTTGCTGCTCCCTCCTATTGTGGGCCAGCTTGGCCTGCAAGAGAAAGGAAAGTGTGTGAGTGAGTGTGCAGCTATGTGTCTGCTATAGTTGAATAGCTGTGATTGTAGGCAAGGCATGAGATGTAGGTGGAGATATGGTGGTTTGTGCAGTGTGTACAGACTGAGGTTCAGATGCTGGTATGTAGGACTTGTTGAAGCATGTACTCACCCTGACCACCCGAGTGAGGTCGTTGAATTTTTTACGGCACTGTGTGAGGGTCCTGATGACCACACTGCTGGCCGAGACATCCTGCGCCACTTCTTTCCACGTTGCCCTGAAGACATGGGGCAATGGCCTCCTGCCAGTGGCCGGGAATAGCACTGCCCTCCTTTCGACTGCCGCGACCAATGCCTGGTCGCTGAAACGGCGAGCTCTCCCCCTGGAACTGGGATCAGCCGTGAGGATAAGAGGTGTAGCTGTTGAGTTGCTTTGAGGTCGCCTTCAGAGCCAGCAATGTTGAGATTGAGGTTGTGCTGAATGATTCAACCTCCCCTTTAAGAACTGGAAGGAGCCAGTGTGAATGATGAGTCCCGATTGGAGTGCACCTGAAATTGTTTATAGCTCTGCAGTAGCACCTCGCTCTCTGTGTGTAGCGCCCTAAGTTAGGTGATTAGTGCTTGATTTAGCACTCCAGTTCTCTCTCGGAGCGCTGATAATCAATTTAGTCGGAGGTCAGAAGGATTAGCGCCTGGCGCTAACTCTCCAACTTTTTAAAATTTAGCGCCCCAACCGGGGCGATACCGAATTTTTAGCCCATAAGATTCTGAGGGAGATTGACAGGGTAGATGCTGAGAGGTTGTTTCCCCTGGCTGGAGTGTCTAGAACTTGGGGGCATAGTCTCAGGATAAGGGGTTGGCCATTTAAGACTGAGATGAGGAGGAATTTCTTCATTCAGAGGGTTGTGAAGCTTTGGAATTCTCTACCCCAAAGGTCTGCAGAAGCTGAATCATTGAGTATATTCAAGGCTGAGAGAAATAGATTTTTGGACTCTAGGGGAATCAAGGGATATGGGAATCAGGTGGGAAAGTGGAGTTGAGGTCGAATATCAGCCATGATCTTATTGAATGGCGAAGCAGGCTAGAAGGGCTGTATGGCCTACTCCTCCTGCTAATTCTTATGTTCTTGTGTTCTTAAGCCTGGTCAAAGAGGTAGGTTTTAAGGAGCGCCTTAAAGGAAGAGAGAGGTGGAGAGATTTAAGGAGGGAATTCCAGAATTTAGGGCCTAACAGCTGAAAGCACAGCCGCCAGTGGTGGAGCGATTTAAAATCAGGGACGTGCAAAAGGCCAGAATTGGAGGAGCACAGACATCTTGGAGGGTTGTTGGGCTGGAGGAGGTTACAGAGATAGGGAGGGCCGAGGCCATGGAGGGATTTGAAAACAAAGATGAGAGTTTTAAAACTGAGGCGTTGTCAGACGAGGAGCCATTGTAGGTCAGAGAACACAGGGACGATAGTTGAACAGGACTTGCTGTGAGTTAAGATACTGGTAACAGAGTTTTTGATGAGCTCAGGTTTATGTAGGATGGAAGATGGGAGGCCGGCCAGGAGAGCATTGGAATAGTCAGGTCTAGAAATAACAAAGGCATGGATGAGGGTTTCAACAGCAGATGAGCTGAGGCAGGGGTGGAGTCGGGCGATGTTACAGAGATGGAAGTAGGCGGTCTTAGTGATGGAGCGGATATGTGGTAAGAAGCTCATCTCGGGGTCAAATAGGACACCAAGGTTGCAAACTGTCTGGTTAAGCCTCAGACCGTTGCCAGGCAGAGGGATGGAGTCGGTGGCTAGGGAACAGAGTTTGTGGCGGGGACTGAAGGCAATGGTCTTCCCAATATTTAGTTGGAGGAAATTTCTGCTCATCCAGTACTGAATGTTGAACAAGTGGTGTGACGAATCACAGATAGTGGAGGGGTCAAGAGAGGTGGTGGCGACGTAGCGCTTAGACCTTGGATCAAGGATCAAACCTGGGACCTTCTGATCCGTACAACTCCGTACCAAACATTCGGTGCATTTACCCATTCAGCAATTATATGTTCATAGATGGTTACAGCATGAAACAGTCCATTCGGCCCATCAAGTGTGCCCTGGTGCTGTTTTCCACATAAGCCTACTAGTCAAATTCCGCTCTCATTGTCCCCGTACCATTTAATATTCTTTTCCTGATTCTCTTTTAGAAATACTTATGACCTTAACATTGGTTTGTGGCAGAGAATTCCACATTCTAACCATCCTTTGTAACAATCTCCACTAACTGTACAACAACCACCTCAGGTGGTTCTATAATCCCAATTTTCAGCTTCCCTGTGAAAATTGAGGCAAAGTACTTATTTAGTATCTCTGCCATTTCTTCCATCTTCACTACAAGTTTACCTCCTTCACGTCTTAGTGGCCTTACCCCGACTCATATCTTGACTTTCCTCTGATTACTGATAGAAAGTCTTTCTCCCTCTTGCCATTTTAATCTTCCTTTTTGTAGCTTTCCTCTAATTTATCCTGCCCTGTTTTTTCATTATCTGCACTAATGTTTGTTTAGTTTCAATTTTGCTTATTCATCCGTGGAACCTGTCTTCTATACACATCCCTTTTTTTTCCTCACTGAAATCTATTTTCATTTACACTCTTTCTTATTGTTCAATATTTTAATTGCTGATTTATGGTTCGATTTGCCAATTTTTCTCTCCATTTTATCTTACTAAAATTTGCTTTTTTCTAATCAACTATTCTGGTCCTCGACGTTTCTTTTCCCTTTTCTATTCTGATACTGAATCTAATTTAATTGTGGTTCTATTTCCCAAGTGTTCCCCTACTTTTTGGTGATCTACTTGCTCCATTTCATTAGGCTCACTCCTGTTCCACTCTATTATCTGATTAAGATCTATAACCAGATAGCCTCTTTCTGTTAATGACATTCAAGAAAATGTATATTATTCATAATTGAAAAATGTACATTTGATTGTGTATTTTTTGTTCTAGTACACTGGTAATTCTTTTGTCACAGTTGAAACTAAACCATAATAAAAACGTGCTTGAGTTCTTCCATTAGATTATGGATTTGGTGTGGTTGTACTTCGATTTTCCTTGTGAGTTTTTGTTCTTTTTCCCTTGGAATCTTGGTCTCATCTTACTAAAATGCAACAACAAAACCTTCTGCAGCTGAGCCAAGGAGTGCATACAGTGTGGATTTTTATTTGGTTCATGCTCAACCCGTCTTAATTTAGAACCATATATAACTACGATCTGATGATCGTTTTATCAGACTTCATCTTACAAAGAGGTTTAATCCGCTGTGTTTTATTGTTGATGGAGGATAGATTCTGTGTTGGCTATAAGCACCTGTTACTCTATTGTATCTAAAAATACCTTGTTTTGCATTATTCAGATGTTTACTTCCTACTGCACTATCCTATGCTGGCAAAGAGCAAAAGGACAACATTTAATTAGGAAAATAGCTGTTATTCTCCAGGCCTTAAGTTAGAGCTACTGGCAGACTTCTGAACTTGGACTATTAACATATGAGTGCAAGTGGCATTAATTCATAACATTTTACAGCCTTTTTTTCCCACTTTTCTTTCCTGCTTTCCTGAAGGTGCTGATTCATACTGAGATTTTTCAAATGGTGCCACAGTTCACTGAAACTGCAATAACTTACATGTATATCGCGCATTTAACATAGTAAAATGTCCCAAGGTGCTTAACAAGAGCGATATCAATTAAAAAAATTTTTGACACCGAGCTAGAGAAGGAGATATCAGGACAGACGACCATAAGCTTGATCAAAAAGGTAGGTTTTAAGGAGCATCTTAAGAGGAGAGAGAGGCAGAGAGGCTTAGGGAGGGAATTCCAGTGCTTACGGCCAAGGCAGTTGAAAGCACGGCTGCCAATGGTGGAGCGATTAGAATCGGGGATGCACAAGAGGCCAGAATTGGAAGAGCGCAGAGATCTCGAAGGCTTGTAGGGCTGGAGGAGGTTACAGAAGGCTGGCGAGGCCGTGGAGGTATTTGAAAACAAGAATGAGGATTTTAAAATTGAGGCATTGTCGGACTAGGAACCAATGAAAGTCAGCAAGAACGGGTGATGGTGAACGAGATTTGGGCGAGTTAAGATACGGGCAGCAGAGTTTTGAATGAGCACAAGTTTGTATAGGGTGGAAGATGGGAGGCCGGCCAGGAGATGATTGGAATAGTCAAGTCTAGAGGTAACAAAGGGCTTCAGCAGCAGATGAGCTGAGGCAGGGGCAGAATCGGGTGATGTTACGGAGGTGGAAGTAGGCGGTCTTAGTGATGGCGCGGATATGTGGTCAGAAGCTTATCTCGTGATGAAATAGGATACCAAGTTTGCAAACGGTCTGGTTCAACCTCAGACAGTTGCTTGGCAGAGGGATGGAGTCAGTGGCTAGGGAACAGTGTGCTGTGGACTGAAGGCAATGGCTTTGGTCTTCCCAATATTTAGTTGGAGGAAATTTCTGCTCATTCAGTACTGGATGTCGGACATGCAGTGTGACAAATCAGAGATAGTGGAGGGGTCAAGGGAGGTGGTGGTGAGGGAGAGCTGGGTATCGCCAACATACATGTGGAACCTGGCGTGTTTTTGGATGATGTCACCAAGGGGCAGAATGTAGATGAGAAATAGGAGGGGACCTAGGATAAATCCTTGGGGGAGCTCTAACGATGCTGGAGTGGGATGAGAAGTCATTAGAGGTGAATCTCTGGTGATGACTGGATAGATAAAAATGGCACCAAGTGAGGGCAGTTCCACCCAGCTGGACGATGGAGGAGAGGTGTTAGAGAATGGTGTGGTAAACCGTGTCAAAGGCTGCAGACAGGTCGAGAAGGATGATGAGGGATAGTTTACAATGGCCACAGTCACAAAAGATGTAATTTGTGACTTTGATAAGGGCTGTTTTAGTACTGTGGCAGGAACAGGAAACCTGATTGGAGGGTTTGAAACATAGAGTTCCGGGAAACATGGACACGGATTTGGGAGGTGACGACACGTTTCAAGGACTTTGGAGAGGAAAGGGAGGTTGGAGATGCAGCAGTATTTTGCAAGTACAGAGGAGTCAAGGATGGGTTTATTGAGGAGCTTTATGCAGTTTTGGGTCCTTTTCTGTGCCAACATCAGATATTAGTGTTTCTTTCTCCACAGATGCTGCCTGACCTACTGAGTTTCCAGCATATTCTGTTTATATTTCAGATTTACAGCATCTGCATTATTTTGCTTTTGTATCGGATGTTAATCTACCAAAGTACTCCATTCCATTGATATATGATATTTCACACTGAAAATTTTTAACAATTATGATGTCACTATTATAAGTGTTAATGGCCAGGATGTGTATTCTATCTGGAATAGCAAGTGCCAACAAGTCATCAGTGTTGGGTGGAAGAGGGAGTAGGGGTTAAAGTATCAATCTCTGTTGGAGCTCAAAAGTATAAACTATTTAACTATGAAGTTAACTCACTATACATAGCACTAAGTACAGGTGTTCTTTCACAAAGGTAAAGTGATCTATAACTTGATGCAAATTGGTTATAATGCAACAGTCTCTCATGAGTGAAATGCCCTTGTCTTGATTCCGCATTTAGTTATTTACAACACTGCATGGTCCTTGGCGACAAGAGGGGAGATTGTTCATGTAGAATATAGAGGGAAAAGACAGACGTTATCCAAGTGCTGCACAAAGGAAAGGTAAAGGTTGTTTCACAGGAAGAAATGCAGACCATAAATACATGCAGGCCAACAGAGATGAGACAGCTTGTTCTTTAATTATGTGAAAGGAATCTCTGATTCATTATCTGCAGCTGGGGATATATTCCATTATGGCTAGCCATATACTCTCAAGATTTTATGCTGTTCTGTTCTTTGCAGAAAAAGGTCAGTATTGAGCAGGCAACAGTGTATACGAACAGATGCCAAGTCATGTCACCAGAATCACCTCATACTTTATCAGAGCACCATAGTAGAGGTCATTGAATGGGAGGCAATACATGATGTGGACTCTTAATGTTCAGAATTTGTGCTTTGCCAATTGCGTGGCTTCTTTGGCAATAATTGTCATTTGAATCATTCTCAAAGTAATGTTTCTCCTCATTCAGTCATAGCATATACTATAAAATGACTGGAAGACCCCTTGTGTCAACACTGCAGTCTCCACCTCAACCCTGAACTGACTCTGTAGGTCACTAATGTATGAACGCTTTACATGTTGGTTTGTAAACCCAGAGATAGGAAATTCAGAGGAATGCTTTACGTATTTGTATGTTCGTATCATTTCAGGGTATATATTACCTAATTTTAGGGTATATATTATCTAAGCCACTCAAAGCTCATACACATGTCCAAGACACACATTTTGGAGGGTGGTGGTGAGCTCCCAGAGGTTGCACAGGATGAATCACTGATCATAAGTGAGGAAGGGTTAGATGTGATGGGTGCGGAAAGAGCAATTTCCTGTTGAGTGGCGCTCAAGCAAGGCCAAGGGCTCTACCCTCAAGGGGGCACCCATTAAGCATAGATTACTGTATGAGCTGAACAAGTCTCTTGTTTCAGTGCACAAGAAGTACAAGCTGCAGTTGGTCTGGAGAACATTTTGCTACTTCAGTGCAGCAAAAGTTGTCTGCTCTGCTGTATACCATTCAACAACTTGCAATTATATAGCACCTTTAACGTAAGAAACCTTCCAAGGTGCTTCACAAATGGAAATGGATGCCAAGCTTTGAGGAAGAAATTAGGAGGGCAAAGTCAACATGGATTCATGGACAACTGAGAGGCCAGTAAGGAGAACATTGGAATAATTTGAGTTTAGAGATGACATAAGGAAGCAGAAGGGCTGAAGTAGGGGCAAGAATAGATGGGCAACTGCGGGTGCGGGGAGTGGGGGAGGAGGTTGGAAGCAGGGGAAGAGAAAGTGAGCTAGTGGCAGAGGGAGATACATAGATGGTCTGAATTTGAGAGAAATTCCTGAGATCTTCACACTTGACATTGGAACTGGGGGTGACGGGGCTGAAAATAGGAATTTGAGGAGGCGATTAGCTATGGAGAAAAGAAGGAACTTTGGATTGCTCCTCCTGGTCCCCAAAAAATCATTGGCAAAGGTTTTCTTCTTATTTTCTGAGCGGCCTGCAGCAGTCACTTTAAGGACTGTAGTTCAGCCATTTAACACTCAGTTCCACAGAGTGGAAGGTATAGCCCCCACCCCCACTCTAAAATCGCAGTGGACTGGACATCAGCAGGAATGGGGCAGTAAGTACCAGGCCATGATTTTTGACCTGCTACTGCTCCATTCCCACCCAAAAATTGCGCCCAGTAACTGCAAGTTCACAGATGGCATAAAGACATGCACAAGTGTGGGATTCAGAGATCTTTGAATTGCATTGGTGTATGCCTCCACAGGCCAGTGGGTGAACTGAAGACAGTATCTTCATCAGTGGCGTATGTATTGAATCGCAGGAAACAGTTGGCTCTCAGGCCACCTCCACTTCTTTGCCAGCATATACCAATTGAGAGATAAGGTATGGGAGAAGCTGCAGCAAGCATACTGCTTTCCAAATAGAGAATAGAACAGGCTATATCTGGCACACAGGTAGAACCGTCTAGATCGAGATCACATCAAGGTAGATAGGCAGCATAAGGGACCTCTCAAAAATCTGTAACCTCTACTCTATCACTTGGGTATTGCAGTTCCCACCACTTAAACCAGCCATGTTTAAATCGGGCAATTGTTTAAAACGGCCAAAAGGCGCTAACTATTTCACATACATTATAGTTAATTACAAAGTTGTCTTAAGAGCGCCATGCATTTTATAAAAACAGGTGTTTTACTCAGTAGTTCACACCTTGTTAAGGTGCAATTCCCTTGTATACTTAATCACCTCTAACTGGTGTTGGGTTGCAGCTTGCACTACGCAGCACTGACTGCAGTAACAAAATGTTAAATTAGTAAACAACACCTCGTTAGTATCCTATTACCTGGTGTACTTAATCCCCTTTAAGTGGTGTGGGGTTGCAGCTTCAATAGTGATTTGCTACAATGTTATTCAGTAGTAATAGCAGTACCACTTTAAACTGTCCAGCATGTATAGCGGACAAATTGAGCTGTGGGGACTGTGTATAGAAGTGGGGTAGCAGATACAGCACAGTGCCGTACTGCACGCAGCACATGGGCTCAGCACAACAATGCATCACAATAATGACATTCACACAGCACACATTCACTCTCACTAAAAAAAAAAAATTGTCAATACTATAAATATCACATTTGTGAGTTATTATTGCTTTTAACATACATCATTATTTTGTCATCGAACAACAGAGCAGGTGGTCACATATTTATGTGAGAAGTCGCACGACACCAGGTTATAGTCCAACAGCTTTATGTGAAATCACAAGCTTTCGGAGCGCTGCTCCTTCGTCAGGTGAAGTCACCTGACGAAGGAGCAGCGCTCCGAAAGCTTGTGATTTCACATAAAGCTGTTGGACTATAACCTGGTGTTGTGCGACTTCTCACATTTGTCCACCTCAGTCCAACACCAGCATCTCCACATCATGGCTACATATTTATGTATTAGTGATTTCTGTATTTGTGTGTGCAATAAGAACCATGGCTGGGTCTCAGTGGAAAATTAATTGATAAGACTCCAACTTCAGATGTGAAGGCTCTGCCAATGCCTGGTTCTCTGCAGGAAGGTCAATTTTAACCTCATCTACTTCCTGAACCCTGTCTTGCTGCTGCTGCTGCTCATCCTCACCAAGCATGCATTTGTACTATTCAGTAGCATTATTCTATCACATGCAACATACCACTCAGTGGCTCATTAATGCAAGGTGTCAGAAACATTGCTTTAATAGTCCTATGACATTTGTTCCTCTAGAATATGTGTCATTATAGGCCTTTTAACTGATGGGAATGAGGCTTCTGTAAAAGGTGTCAACAGCTGAGCTTGAGTTGATAGCTTATGTCTCCAAGGAGCTTCCCACATGATCTATTTTCTATTTCGATGTGTGTTTTGTGAACACTGCCTGGAAAATAAACAGCTGCATACATAATTATCTGACTGTAGTTGCAAACTATCTGTATGTTAAGCAGGTATTGCAGTACTGTGTATGAACAGTGATTTGCATCCAATTAATGCTGCCTAATACTCTGGATCCACCACACATCAGAAAAAAATGTTTGCTGGTCCAGCTGCTGCAGCATGATACTAATGAACTCTGTGTATGCAGAAGTGTGCTGAACAGGAGCATAATTTAGCTCTGATGGTGTGATGAACTGATCTGAATAATTTCTCCAGCTGGTGTCTGAAGGACTGTTAGTTTATGCGGTGATCACTTTAACTCTTTTTTATTCATATATGGGATGTGGGCGTCGCTGGCAAGGCCAGCATTTATTGCCCATCCCAAGTTGCCCTTGAGAAGGTGGTGGTGAGCCATCGCCTTGAACTGCTGCAGTCCGTGTGGTGAAGTTACTCCCACAGTGCTATTAGGGCGGGAGTTCCAGGATTTTGACCCAGTGACGATGAAGGATCGGCGATATACTTCTAAATCAGGATGGTGTGTGACTTGGAGGGTGAATTTGGAGGGGAACTTGGAGGTGGTGGTGTTCCCATGCGCCTGCTGCCCTTGTCTTTCTAGGTGGAAGAGGTCGCGGGTTTGGGAGGTGCTGCCGAAGAAGCCTTGGCGAGTTGCTGCAGTGCATCTTGTAGATGATACACACTGCAGCCATGGTACGCTGGTGGTGGAAGGAGTGAATGTTTAAGGTGGTGGATGGGGTGCCAATCAAGCGGGCTGCTTTGTCCTGGATGGAGTCGAGCTTCTTGAGTGTTATAGGAGCTGCACTAATCTAGGCGAGTGGAGAGTATTCCATCACACTTCTGACTTGTGCCTTGTAGTTGGTGGAAAGGCTTTGGGGAGTCAGGAGGTGAGACACTCGCCGCAGAATACCTAGCGTCTGACCTGCTCTTCTTGCCACAGTATTTATGTGGCTGGTCCAGTTAAATTTCTGGTCAATGGTGACCCCCAGGATGTTGATGGTGGGGGATTCGGCGAAGGTAATACCGTTGAATATCAAGGGGAGGTGGTTAGACTCTTGCTTGTTGGAGAAAGTCATTGCCTGGCACTTCTGTGGCGCGAATGTCACCTGCCACTTATCAGCCCAAGCCTGAACGTCGTCCAGGTCTTGTTGCATGCGGGCATGGACTGCTTCATTATCTGAGGAGTTGTGAATGGCGCTGAACACTGTGCAGTCATCAGCAAACATCCCTATTTCTAACCTTATGATGAAGCAGCTGAAGATGGTTGGGCCTAGGACACTGCCCCGAGGAACTCCTGCAGCGATGTCCTGGGGCTGTGATGATTGACCTTCAACCACCGCAACCATCTTCTTGTGCTAGGTATGACTCCAGCCAGTGGAGCGTTTTCCCCCCCCCACCCCCCGATTCCCATTGACTTCAGTTTTACTAGGGCTCCTTGATGCCACACTTGGCCAAATGCTGCCTTGATGTCAAGGGCAGTTACTCTCGCCTCACCTCTGGAATTCAGCTCCTTTGTCCATGTGTGGACCAAGGCTGTAATGAGGTCGGGAGCCGAGTGGTCTTGGCGGAACCCAAACTGGGCATCTGTGAGCAGGTTATTGGTGAGTAAGTGCCGCTTGATAGCACTGTCAATGACACCTTCCATCACTTGCTGATGATTGAGAGTAGACTGATTTGTCCTGCTTTTTGTGGACAGTACATACCTGGGCAGTTTTCCACATTGTCGGATAGATGCCAGTGTTGTAGCTGTACTGGAATAGCTTGGCTAGAGGTGCTGCTAGTTCTGGAGTACAAGTCTTCAGCATGATAGCTGGGATGTTGTTCGGGCCCATAGCCTTTGCTGTATCCAGTGCACTCAGCCGTTTCTTCATTTCACGTGGAGTGAATTGAATTGGCTGAAGACTGGCTTCTGTCATGGTGGGGACCTCAGGAGTAGATATGGATCATCCACTCGGCACTTCTGGCTGAAGATGGTTGCAAATGCTTCAGCCTTGTCTTTTGCACTCACGTGCTGGGCTCTACCATCATTTGAGGATGGGAATATTCATGGAGCCTCCTCCTCCCATTAGTTGTTTAATGGTCCACCACCATTCACGACTGGATGTGGCAGGACTGCAGAGTATTGATCTGATCCGTTGATTGTGGCATCGCTTAGCCCTGTCTATAGCATGCTGCTTCCTCTTTTTAGCTTGCATGTAGTCCTGTGTTGCAGCTCCCCCAGGTTGGCACCTCATTTTTAGGTACACCTGGTGCTGCTCCTGGCATACTCTTCTACACTCCTGATTGAACCAGGGTTGGTCCCCTGGCTTGATGGTAATGGTATAGTGAGGGATATGACGGGCCATGAGGTTGCAGATTGTGGTGGAATACAATTCTGCTGCTGCTGATGGCCCACAGCGCCTCATGGATGCCCAGTTTTGAGCTGCTAGATCTGTTCTGAATCTAACCCACTTAGCACGGTCGTAGGTAGTGCCACACAACACGATGGAGGGTGTCCTCAGTGTGAAGATGGGACTTCGTTTCCACAAGGACTGTGCGGTGGTCACTGCTGCCAATACTGTCATGGACAGATGCATCTGCGACGGGTAGATTCGTGAGGACGAGGTCAAGTAGGTTTTTCCCTCGCGTTGGTTCTCTCACCACCTGTCGCAGGCCCAGACTAGCAGCTATGTCCTTCAGGACTCGGCCAGCTCGGTCAGTAGTGGTGCTACCGAGCCACTCTTGGTGATGGACATTGAAGTCCCCCACCCAGAGTACATTCTGTGTCCTTGCTACTCTCAGTGCTTCTTCCAAGTGGTGTTCAACATGGAGGAGTACTGATTCATCAGCTGAGGAGGATGGTAGGTGGTAATCAGCAGGAGGTTTCCTTGCCCATGTTTGACCTGAAGCCATGAGACTTCATGGGGTCCGGAGTCAATTTTGAGGACTCCCAGGGCCACTCCTTCCCGACTGTATACCACTGTGCCACCACCCCTGGTGAGTCTGTCCTGCCAGTGGGACAGGACATACCCAGGGATGGTGATGGAGGAGTTTGGGACATTGGCTGAAAGATATGATTCTGTGAGTATGACTGTCAGGCTGTTGCTTGACTAGTCTGTGGGACAGCTCTCCCAATTTTGGCGCAAGTCCCCAGATGTTGGTGAAGAGGACTTTGCAGGGTTGACTGGGCTGGGTGTGCCATTGCCATGTCCGTAGGCGGTGCAGAGGTCGATGCCGGGTGGTCCATCCAGTTTCGGTTTTTTTTGTTTTTCGTAGCGGTTTGGTACAACTGAGTGACTTGCTAGGCCATTTCAGAGGGCAGTTAAGAGTCAACCACATTGCTGTGGGTCTGGAGTCGCATATAGGCCAGACCAGGTAAGGACGGCAGATTTTCTTCCCTAAAGGACATTAGTGAACCAGATGGGTTTTTACGACAATCCGATAGTTTCATGGTTACTATTATTGATACTAGTAATTATTCCAGATTTATTGATAACTTCCACTGATAGTGCCATCTGGATGTCGCTTCTTGGCTGCAGGTCTGGTTGTAGAGCTGGTACATGTAATAGATGGCATCCTTGCTGAAGTGCAGCCTTCTTACACACTGGTGGTTGCTGAGGTCATGGTAGCTGACATATACATGGTATTCTTGGAGCCTTGAGTAATACCGATTCTGTAAAGTATCCTATGCCTTTGGATATGGTCACCTGCTGTTTCCGCTCCTCCTCTTCCAACATGTCCAGCAATATAGTTGATGCTGTACCCATGCTGCCTTCTTTTGCCATAAACTATGTGCAGTTTCACAGACCATGTGAACTCTGGGTTGAAATGAGAGTAATTAATACAATACGAGAAATTAGTAATTCTTTTGGAAATTTGTACATTTTCCTTTAATTGATGCTTAAAAAGCAGAATTATGCATTATTTTATGTTAGACTATTTGACTCAGTAATGTTTGGAGCATGTACTAAAGCATGGTACTTTAATACAGTCAGAAATTTATTCCTCCATAACGCTGATAAAATTAGGCCCACAAAACTTGTTCTTTAAAACCATGTTTCTGGCACTCTTCTCCAGCATTTGGTAAAAGTTGTACAAATTTAAGGCATAGTTCTATAAATCAATTCTAGTGGAGCTGAGGTTTGATTGCTATTGTGTGTGATACAGTGCAAAAACTTACTCTATTCATTAAAGGTGACAATGCAGATAAAGCGGTTTGATCATGTGACCTCTGATAATGCAATGTCTGTTCACATGACACTTGCCTGCAGTTTGCAAATGTTATAGTAAAGGTTGGGTCCCCTGTAGTTGAGTGTCTTTGTTCATGGTTTTGTTCTAGCAGTTGCCACGCGAGAAGTTTTGAGAACCAGAAGGCTGCCCACGAGCAGGTGAAGAAAGGTGCAAAACACAGGCATGAAGCTCCAAAGTAATGAGGTTCTGGAAATGAATTAGATAGAGTGGGAGACCTGGAGATGAGGCTTTCTCTCAGCACAGGGAGGATGCAACTAGGAGGAAGAGTGTGTAGATTTATCTGGAATTCAGAAGGAATCAGAAAGTTGACATGACCACAACAGTATTGATACAATCGGAAGGCAGGTATGTGTGTAATAGAAAATGGGAGGTCAGAGGTGAAATGGAGACCTTTTTTGTTGTTGGATCCAGTCTGCGTGTGTTAGAGGTGTTGGCATTAATTGTGTCAAGAACTGTTGAGGGGAAAAGAATTGTTTGGTATGGTGGGAGATGGCGAGTTGCGGATGGGGGGCGGGAGGGTGCAGGTGCAGCTTCAGGTGATGCAACTGATGTGTGAGCAGTGGTTTGAGTTTTGAATCATTTAGAGTTTGTCATTGATCAAGGAGCATGTTCGAGATAGTGTCAACAAATGGTTTTCAGTCAGAGAAGTTTTGATGGTGTTTTAACTGTGGGTAGTGTTTCTTCCCACATCCAACTGAACTGTTGCTGAAGTGTTTTCTAATACCAGAAACAGCAAGGCTGCAATGGTGATGCTGACTACCCACGATCTCCCGTGCCGCTGAAACCGCTCTCTTGTGTGTGAGCGGAGAGGTTGTGCGTGAACAGACACGCTGTGGGAGCAGTGGCACGGGGTCGGAAAAGAGTGGGAAGGAACAAATTAGGGCGGTCACAGGTGAGCTTGAAATTCTTTCTCCTGGATTGCTCATAGCAGTGTCCGAGAGATCAGTCCTCAATTCAGAGAGACTCGCTGATAATTTGAGAGGGTTGACATCCCTAGGGGTGACTCAATGGAAGTCGTCAAAATTATGAGGGTTTATAACAGGATAAACAGTAATAAATTGTTTGGGCTGGTCAGTGAGACTGAGAGCGACAAGTTTAAGATAATCACAACAAGAATTAGAGAAAGTTAGAAAAAATTCCTAACATTGGGTGGTTACATGTGTTGCAGCAGAGCCCATAAGTATTTTTAAAAAGGAAATTAGATATTTGCTTGATAAAGTATGTTAAAGGATATGCAGAAGCCACGTAGCCAGTTGGACTAGACTCGATGGCTTGGGGAGAAAAATACCGGGACAGAACTGATGGACTGCGTGGCATTTTTCTATGCTGTAGTATGATTCTGAGGTTCTGTTCGTCCCGTGTGATGCGGTCAAAAGGCATAATGCAAATCAGATGTTGTCCTTAAACCATGCTGAGAAAATTATGGGATAGGTAATTTTAACACACATTTTCTGTGTTCATTTTTTTCCACTCCTCAAGTAGTGGAATTTCACCACCTTCACATCTATATTATCAAACTAAAACACAGCTGTGGCATTTAATGATAATTAAGGCCAATTTTTGAGTTCTGGAAAAAACTGTGGGATTAGATCGGATATTACAGGATATTGAGCCACTGATGACGAAGGAACAGCGAAATATGCCCAAGTAAGGATGATATGTTACTTGGAAGGAACCTTGGAAGTTATGGGGGTAAAAATTGGGTTGCTTTGCACCTCCCGGCGGCGCTGCGCCTCCGGGCGATGGCGTCACTGCCGTGCGCAGCGCCCCACTCGCGCCCCGGCCGCAAACTTCGGCTGCGCCCCCTGACCTACCGCCGGACGATATGTCCGACAGGGTCATGGTGGCGTTTTTGCGGCCGCGGTGGCCCAAATTAAAGGGCAGGTGCCAGGTGGCCTTTTTTTGGGCCGCCTGCCAGCACCTGCCCCCTTCCGCTTTTTTATGTGGGGTGCCGGCTGCGATCAGTCATCCCGGCACTCCTTTTGAGTGCCGGGCTGTTTTTCCAGCACCCCGCTCCCCGGTGGTCCAGCAGGGCCCCGGTGCACACAGCACTAGGCCCCTCCCCTTTTAATCAGGGGAGGGTGGCCTGCAATACTGCGGCGCTACGTGCCGATGCACGTGGCGCTGTTGCGCGTAGCACCGTAATATTCAATGGTAGCGCCCCAGGAAGGAGAGGGAGCGCTTCCAGTAGCAGCCTGCTTGGGGCGCTACCACTGAATTTACGGCGCTGGGGCGCTAACTTTTTCGGGGCGCTAAAGTTGTGCCCTGGCAAAATTAGCACCCCAAAGGGGGTGCCACCGAATTTTTCCCCCATGGTGTTCTCACATATTGATGCTGTTGTCCTTCTTAGTAGTAGAGGACATAGGAGAGGTGTGCATTTTTTAATTTTCTATGTTACAAAGAGTGCTATGAAATTAAGTTGAATTAAAGTAAGAATGAGTTTAAATGTCACTCTGGGGATAATTTTACCTCCACCACCTGGGTTGTAATCTGGCAGAGCAGATCGCCCTCCTGTTGTATAATTTGCCTAATTTTCATTGAAATCAGTTTACCGGCAGGTGGTGGTGAAAATTACCCCCTCTGTTTGATCACTTATTGTTTGTAATATAAACCAGCCTGTTGATTTATATTTGACCTTGTCTCACCTAAAGTGTTAATTAGGCTTTCAAAAGATTGGATAAGGGCATGTGATAGCACATGCAAAATTACAGTATCCAGGTCATATAACAAGGGGTTTCATTGTTACAGCTCCTGGATCACAGTAAATGACTAGATATTGGGAAGTAAAGGTAAGCACCTGATCGTAAGGGATGCAGGATCAAGTTACAGGAGAGACAGGTAACACTGAACCCAAGAGAATATCAAGTGTAGACCCAAAATTTGTAACCGTCAAAAATGTTTTATCTTAATTTAATATCCATGAAAAACACTAGAGTTCCACCTCCTTCTATCTTGTCACTTTGTTACAGAATTTGAGACCCATGCAACTGAGGTCTTTGCCATGTAAATAAGCTTTGTGCTATTTGAGAAAGAAGAATTAACTCCACGGTGACACATTTGAGACAGGGTTTTGTGTATGTAATACATTTGTTTAGTACATAACGTTTCATCTCTTTCTCAGCGCAAAGGCTTTCCGTTCCCTCCTGTTGTCTTTTTTAATTTTTTCCATGACATTGTGATATCACCTCTTCAGCTACCTCTTTTCAGCATCTTTACTTTAGAATTCTAACACTGATGCTGTTGACTTCCTTTCACAGGTCGTCATGACTTCGGTGTGAAATATTCAGGATAAAGTTAATTACATTAATAATGTACACTTCGTGAATGCCTCCTACTGAGAACTGGAGAGCCAGTCTTGCTTTTTCCTTAATCAGTCACAAATGTGAAACTAAAACACATTTTCATCTGTCTTTAAACTATAAAGAAGATGCTTACTGTAGTACATGCTAATATATCAGTGCCTGTGATATAATGAGGTTTGTTTTGTTTTCCCTCATTGTGAAAATAGAGAGAACAATAGTAATGTGTTCTGTGGAGTAATCCAGTTTTATGTGGAATATTATTTTCATGTTTTTGGTAGTGGGAAATGCTACTATCACCGGTTATCCAATTTTTCCCAGTCTATTTTACTTCCAGAACATGTACCTGCAGGTATAATCTCCATTACCACCAAGTGACATTCTGCCTTCTGGGATTTACAGACTTTAATAGGGGTTGGCATTTTGGCCTCGGGTGCAGAAATATTGATATCTTGTTGATGTCTGTTTGTGTAACACTTCTGTGAGGAATTAGGAGTGGAAATAAAAAATCAATTTCAATTGATAGGAAATCAAAATATAAATTGGCATCACAAAGCAGTTTCAACTGATTTCTTTGGCCTGTGAAAGCAGAAATAGGGGGCATATTGTATATCAAATATTATAAATTGAAGGTATGATAACAGCCATTCCTGGAACAACCATTCGTGTTTTCAGTTACCTCACTTGCACTGATTGTTACATTATGTATCTAGGATGAGAATAGGCCATCAGGCCCATACACACTCACCCTGTTTTCTGTCAAATTTCATCCCTGTGTGCCAGCCCTCTCTTGCACCACAGAATGGTTCTGTTCTTTCGTAACACATTACCACTGGAGAAAATAAAAGCTCAGTATAGTTTTAAATATAAGCCTAAAACTTGGATTTAATCTCATCTATTTATGTGTTTTTGTTCCAGTATGTGGATGTGACTTGGCCGAGGGTGGATTTTTTGTGAGGCAAGGGGAATACATCTGCACTACCGACTATCAGAGACTGTATGGAACACGCTGCTTCAGCTGTAATGAATTTATAGAGGGTGAAGTGGTTTCAGCTCTGGGCAAAACCTACCATCCAAAGTGCTTTGTTTGTGCTGTTTGCAGGTAAGGAAATAAATTCTTACAGAATTATGTAAATGCAAAGGCCTGTAGGAGAAGGGTTCAATTTATAATTACGAAGGTCCCATAAATCTGTGGGTTGGTACAAATCGGCACAAGTACTGAGATGCACCCACTCTGGACCTCTGCTGGTGACCTTGCCAAAGTTCATGAAGTCAGGGAAATTCCTACGATTTGAATGTCTTTGGCGGGGTAGGACCACATCTGGGATTCCCCCACCGCTAACTGGCCAAAGAGATTGAAAAGACTGGCTGAAGACTCTCGGGTGGGTGGGGGTGGGGGGGATGCCATGTATCCCCATGGTTGCCCCACATTTTCTGCCTGGACATCCAGCTGGGCCCCAATTCTGTCCTGTGGTCGGTTGGTACACCAGGACTCACCAGATGTACCTGTGCCCACCATACGCTAAGTTCTGATGAAGAAGACCAGGGGTGCAGGAACTCTGACCCTTCCCAGCCCCCCCCCCCCGGGCCCAGCCTCGTCTCCATTGGTTCCAGCCAGAACCACTGAGCTGTAATCTGTTAACTGTTTATGTATGTTATTGGAACCATAGGGCCGCTGTTAAGCCCCTAACACGCTCTGCATTTGTTTTTACAATATTGTGTGTGTATATAGAATTGCAGTTTTAATTCATGGAAGACATGAATTCAAGATGACTTATTTAGAAGTGCCACAAACCTTTGTGGATTGATATTTGTGATTGCATATCACGTGTGTTTGTGACATATGTAAATAAATGTCGCTAATTAACCACTAGGGTATCACAAGGTTCTATTTTGGAGTTTAATTCTAGGTTATACACCACATTGTATATAATTGATTTTAATGTTGTAGTAAATATAGGTCATAAGTCACACCATCACCAGACAACAATAATCAATCTAAAATTTTCTCCCGCTAGTTGCCTGACTCATTTGATTCACTGTTTAGAATTTCTTTGCTGTGTTTTTGTGGTTTCTAAGCAACAAACTTGCATAGAATTACATAAGATATATGACACAGAAACAGGCCATTCAGCCCAACCAGTCCATGCCGGCATTTATGCTCCACACGAGCCTCCTGACGTCTTTCCTCATGTAACTCTATCAGCATAACCCTCTATTCCTTTCTTCCTCATATGCCTATCTAGCCTCCCCTTAAATGCATCTATACTATTCGCTTCAACCACTCCCTGTGGTAGCGAGTTCCACATTCTCACCACTCTCTGGGTAAAGAAGTTTCTTCTGAATTCCCTGTTTGATTTCTTCGTGACTATCTTATATTGATGGCCTTTAGTTTTGCTCTTCCCCACAAGTGGAAACACTCTATCTACTCTATCAAAATCTTTCATAATTTTAAAGACCTCTATTGGGTCACCCCTCAGCCTTCTCTTTTCAATAGAAAAAAGACCCAGTCTGTTCATCCTTTCCTGATATGTATACCCTCGCATTTCTAGTATCCTCCTTGTAAATTTTCTCTGCATCCTCTCCAGTGCCTCTATATCCTTTTTGTAATATGGTGACCAGAACTGTACGCAGTACTCCAAGTGTGGTCTAACCAAGATCCGATACAGGTTTCGCATAACTTCCCTATTTTTCAATTCTATACCTCTAGAAATAAACCCTAGTGCTTGATTTGCTTTTTTTAAGGCCTTGCTAAACTGTGTCGCAACTTTTAGTGATTTGTGTATTTGTACTCCGAGATCCCTTTGTTCCTTTACTCCACCTAGACTCGCACCTTCCAAGTAATAAGTGACCTACCTAATCTTCTTACCAAAATGTAATCCCTCACATTTATCTGTGTTAAACTTAATTTGCCAATTATATGCCCATTCTGCAAGTTTATTAATGTCCTCTTGTAACTTATTGACTTCCCCCCCCCCCCCTCCCCAATTTGGTGTCATCTGCAAATTTAGAAATTGTGTTTTTGATTCCAAAGTCTAAATCATTAATGTAAATTGTGAACAGCAGTGGTCCCAGCACTTATCCTTGTGGAACACCACTACCCACCTTCTGCCACTGTGAATAGCTATCCTTTACCCCTACTCTCTGCTTTCTGTCCTGAAGCCAGCCAGCAATCCATTCTGCTACTTGTCCCCTGACTCCGCATTCTCTGACCTTGTTCATCAGTCTATTACGGGGTACCTTATCGAAGGCCTTTTGAAAATTCAGATAAATTACATCTACTGCGTTACCATTGTCTCCTCTCTCTGTTACCTCTTCAAAAAAATCAATAAATTTGGTCAAGCAAGACTTTCCCTTTTGAAATCCATGCTGACTATTCATTATTATATTTTTGGTTTCTAGATGTTCTTCTATTTTCTCCTTTAGTAGCGATTCCATTATTTTTCCTACCACCGATGTTAAGCTGACTGGTCTATAATTCCCTGGACATGTTCTATCCCCCTTCTTAAATATCGGTATTACGTTAGCTATCCGACAGTCCTCTGGCACTACACCTTTTTCTAATGAATTATTAAATATGCGTAGTAATGCCTCTGCTATCTCTTCCCTAGATTCTTTTAAAATGCGTGGATGCAATCCATCCGGACCAGGGGTTTTATCCTCTTTGAGTTTGATTAGTTTATTTAATATATTCCCTCTTATTTTATATGCACTTATCTCATTACTAATCTCATCATCCAATACCATGTCCACCTGTTCTATCTCCCTGATAAATACTGAAGCAAAATAATTATTTAATATTTCTGCCATCTCTCTATCGTTACCTGTGGTATTTTCCTGTCTATCCCTTAATGGCCCTATTCCCATCCCAAATTTCCTTTTTTATTGATGTGCCTATAAAATATTTTACTATTTTGTTTTATGTTCCTTGGTAATTCAATTTCATAGTTCCTCTTTGCCTCCTTAATTGTTTTTTTGACTTCTCTCCTAATCTTTTCATATTCTCTCATCATGCACTCCCCTGCTGTCTATGTACTTAATGTATGCCTTTTTCCTTATCCTCAATTGTTCCCTTATGGCTTTATTCATCCATGGAGTCTCATTATTGTTTAGTTTGTTCTTTCCTTTGAGCAGAATTTATTTTTCCTGCACGCTGTTGAACACCATTTTAAATGTTTCCCATTGCTGTTCTACATCGTTGTTTGCCAATATTGTTGCCCATTTTTCCCCCCCCAAGTTCTATTCTCAGCCCCTCAAAATCAGCTTTCCTCCAATCTATTAACCTGGTTTTCGTCATACTTATGTCCTTCTCAATTTTCATCTTAAAACGAATTATATTATGGTCACTATTACCTGTATGTTCCCCTACTTTTACTTCTCTTATCTGCTCTGGTTCATTCCCCATTACTAGATCCAATAGCGAATCCTCCCTTGTTGGGCTTTTTACATGTTGGGTTAGAAAGGAGTCCTGTAGACATTGTAGGAACTCCATTCCCTTATCCCCTTTACCTATCTCTTCTGTCCAATTAATATCTGGGTAGTTGAAATCCCCCATGATTATTATTCTCTGTTTTTTACTCATTTCCCTAATTTGTCTGCATATTTCTTCCTCCACCTCCCTTCCACTATTAGGTGATCTGTAGACTACACCTATTAGTGTGATTGATCCTTTATTATCTTTTATCTCTATCCATATGGATTCTATTTTTGTCTTGCTGATATCTGCATCACTTTTTCTACTGCCATTATGCTATCCCTAATAAGTACAGCTACTCCACCTCCCCTTTTTCCCTCCCTATCTTTTCTAAATATGCTATACCCTACAATGTTTAATTCCCAGTCCTGATTTTTCTGTAGCCACGTCTCCGTAATCTCTACTATGTCTGGTTCCTCGCAACGCATGATTGCCTCCAGCTCCCCTGTTTTATTACGGACTGTTAAACTAGCATCTGTAAGGTAGTGACAATGTACATAAGGCTGTGAACTCCACTCTCTGCATTAGAACTGGCCAAGCTATAATAAAATTTATAAGCAGTCAGGTTTGTAATTGTTGTTCGTCACTATTTTTCTTTGACTTTTTGTATTCCATCGTGGTGAGGCCTGTTAATATTCGGGTATAGAACAGTTTCCTCTTCTGGCTCCCAGTGGTCAGAGATGAAAATGGAAGAGATTGTTTTCTCATGGTATTTGGTTTTCTATAAAGCAATAGAAAAAACATCAAAAGGAGGGTAGAGGTGGCCTCTAAGGTGAAATTTTGTAACTGGCCCTAGGTCGAGAATGAGACCTCCATTATTGCACTAGGACCCCAAGAGCCACTGTGACTATATCCTACATTCTACATCAATCCAAACAGTGCACACACAATACACCTGTCGTTATGTGGAACGCTCTCCCAGGCATTCCCCTTGTTTGGAATTCTGTTTGTTGCATGTATAAGTTTAACAAGCGACAAAAATATTCACCTAAAAATGTTCTTGCTTAGTGGAAAACTTTCTGTTACTTCACAATTAGAACCTGACATGGCAGCTGTCACGTGATGGATATCATACTTGTTCTCTGAAGCTGACCGGAACCCACTCGTGATTTTGTTGTTCGTGAACTGTTTGGTCAGCCTCACTTGTCATATATCACGTGACTCTGTAATGTCAATTTGGTATTGTGACTTCACATCTGTGGAGATGGTTTTTCTCCATGACTTATCTCAGAGATGGTGAATCTTTTGAACTCAAGTTCCATAAAATTACAAAACGTAGACTTCTCATGTTTGTTCTCTGCTCCAGGCTGTATCCTTCCTCCCTGCTGCAAACAGAATCTTTCCCGTAGATGAACTAGTCCACATTTTTTTATATCTCTGCTCCATGACTCGCATATGCTGCTAGATTTGTTGACACGTGCCACTTTGGACATACTAGTCATATAAATTTGTCTTACCCCATTGCAATTTTTAAAAATTAAGAAACAAAGATGAAGGACCAAGGCTCATACTTGCACCACCAGGTTGATAACAGTAGGGGAAAAGATAGTAATTAGGAGGGCACCAAAATTGGATTTTAAAGACATGTAGATTACAGTGCAAAGGTGAGGGAGGTTAAAAAATTTCACAGGTTTGAGGTCCTAGGAAAGAATGAGTTCAAGTAGAAGAGTGAGTGATAGAATCATAAGTTCCGAAGTTCTACTCTGGCTGTTCTGCTGGCAAAAGAGTGATGATGTAGACCATATGTTGGCCTGAGCAGAGCGGGCCAGACCCCAGCACAAGGCATCACAACTGTATGGGACAGGCTGGATGGACCAGCAGGTCTTTTCCTGTTGGTTGTTTTTCGTATGTTCGTATTATTGGCTGGAATTTTCTCAAGGGAGGCGGGTTGGGCACGGGGGGCCTCCGAGGCGGGCGGGAAATCTGGGAGGCTGGGTTTCCCACAGACCCTGCCGACTAACAGCAGGCTTGATTTGAATGCAAGGCCTCGGATTCCCGCCCGCAGCCAGCCAGCTTGAGAGGCTGGCTGGCTGCTGCGGGAGGGTAGGCCTCACAAGCGAGTGGCCGGGAATTGGGGAGGGGTGGGGAGATGATCGGCTGAGATCGGGGTGGGGATGGCTGGGAGAGGACCGATCGGCGGGAGACAGGATCGGGGCCAGCCACCGGAGGATCATGGCCGGCCTCCTCCTCATCGTGGGGTGGGGGGTGTGATCGGAGGCCTCATTGGGGGGGAGGGGGGAGGGATAGTGTCTAGAATGTGGGGGGTGGGTATGGTAGTGACCCTGGATCCAGGAGGTCGGTGTAAAGCCACTTACCTCCTGGATACAGCAATCCCCACCTCTGTTTAACTGCCGGGTTTCCCGAATTGTGTGAAACCCGTCCACAGGCAGTTAAACACAAAATGGAGGGGGGAAAAAAGAGGCTTTCAGCCTCATTACAATATTTAAATTGAGGTACGATCCCCCTGGGAGCAGGTTGGTCATCCGCCCACAGCCCGCCTCTGGCAAAGATGGGCGGATTGGAGGCAGGATCAGGTCGGGAATCCCATTTTTAATACTTTAACTGCTCACATATAGGCCAGACCAGGGTAAGGACAGCAGATTTCCTTCCCTAAAGGATATTAGTGAACCAGATGGGTTTTTACAACAATCCGATAGTTTCATGGTCACCATTACTGATACTAGCTTTTTATTCCAGATTTATTTAATTAACTGAATTTAAATTCCCCAGCTGCCGTGGTGGGATTTGAACTCTTGTCACCGGATTACTAGTCCAGTAACATTACCACTATGCTACCATTCCCAACCTTCACCACACGGACTGCAGCGGTTCAAGAAGGTGGCTCAGCACCACCTTCTCGAGGGCAATTAGGGATGGGCAATAAATGCTGGCCTTGCCAGCGACGCCCACATCCCATAAACGAATAAAAAAGACTGCTAGTGACTCTTAACTGATCTCTAGCAGCTGTAAAAGTGACAACAGCCAGTAATTATTTTGGCGGGCGGGTGGGTCTTTACAGGCACCAGCAAGTCATTTTTTTCCTAGCTATTTGTCAAGACACAATGGCTGAAAAATTCAACTTCCACCCAAAATAGGCGTGAAGTCAGTGGAGCAGTCGATCCGCTCGCCTGTTGGTGCTGGCAAAGGGCCTGAACAAAATTTGGGTTTGGTCTTCATTGAAATACTGCCAGTGAGCTGCAGGCACCAAATGGCCAGCAGCTTGGGCCTGGGACTGGGAAGGAAGGCGTTCCTAAAGGGGGCCTTTAATGGGCTGGCAGTGGGACGGAGTTGATTAGAGGGCCAAGGAGAAGCAATCCTGTTTCTCCTGGGCCCACAAAAATAAAAGCTCAACATTTTGTGGATCATTTTTTGAGCAGCTTCCAGCAAGCTGCTCACACATTTACAGGTCTGCCTGAATATTGCATCAGGCGAACCTTGGTCATCAAAGGGGTGATAGTGGTGACCGCCCCTCTGGCCCCCCACGATTTTTAATCGCGAGCCACCCATTAAATTTCTCCCCCACTGTCTGCCTGTTTTCAGTAGTGACTAATGCACTCTTCTTAAGGGCTCACAAATGTGCAATTCCACAAGATTGCAGAGGCACAGATGAAGGCACGCAAAAAGCTTTATACCATTATTGGCTTCCCAAGTGTTGGTTGTGGTACACATGCTGAATTGAGTGCACACACAAGAAGATAAAGTTAATCTGATTACATCCATCAGTGGTAAGGGGCTTTTCATTTTATCTATGTAGATAGTGCACAATGTTCAGAAAATGATCCTCATAGTAAATGTATAATACTTTGCATCAATGCATGATTCCTGGAACTTGTTGAGGCGTATGTTCATGGTTTGTTTTAACAGGATAACCAGTTACAAGGATGGTATTTGCAAGATAATAGCTACAGTCTCAATGGCTCATTAACTCTATTGTATAATCCACAGCTGCCAACCGAACACAAGTATAGCTAGGCATACATACCATTAGTTATACATCAAACATGTGATTGTTTGAGCAGCAATTATCAGTGCCTGGACCTCAATATCTGTTTGGTTTTCCTTCCATTTAAAAGTTGGTGGCATATAAATGAATGGAAGGAAAATCAGGCATGTTCCTTTACACGAAGTGTGCTCCCACATGCCTGATTTCCTGATATTCACTGCGCTCAGGCAATCCAGTGCACCTGGGCTCAAACCCAGGAATATTTCCCCTAGTGTCTTTGAGTGGGCTTTGTATGATTATGTGATCTGGGGCCTCTAATACAATGATCAGCAGTAACATGAATGTATATTTACTGATCTACAGTTATTGAATGATGTCATAATGCATGGCAGCACCACATACAATACAATTCTTTAGTGGATCTGAATATTCTGATGATCCAATACCCTCTGTAAAGCAGAACGCGCAGGGAGAATAGTCTTTTCAGGATCACAATCATTTATTCCTGTTGTCCGCCTCCAAGCATTCCAAAGGGAAAGGGCAGGGCCAGCCTCTGGTCTCCTTCAGCTGCTGTGGTTGTTCTGTGATTGTAATCCTGTCCTGACGCGGTCGTTAAACACTGTTTACTCCCTTTTTGGGTTTTTTTTTCACATCATCAGAATTTTTCTGGCCCTCATGCCAGGTTATTTATTCATGGAGGCTGTGCAATGGTTGAATGCAGTCTCCTCCCAGGCTTCCATTCTTGTGTGGATTTGTGGAATCGATGCCAGTTCTCACTACTGAGCACTTTCTGGACACAGTCTGCTCCACAATCAGCCCCACATTAAACTCTCAGAATATTGGGCGTTCTGCTGTTTTTTGAGATACAATTGCTATTTTGTATTCCATTTTAGCTGTAAAACTACAGCATGGTGATTTATAGGGGTCAAATGCCATTTTCAGTTTAACTATTTTTTGTAGCTGTGTAATGATTGGATTTTTTAAATTTCCCATTGATAAGTAAAGATGTTCTACATCAGAATACACAGCACTTCATGCCTGAGCAATAAGTTTATACACATACTACTACTTGATTGATTAAAGTGCCTTAACCAGTCTTTAGATGGCATTAAAATGGGGATTTGTCCTCTGGAGGACGCGTTTTAAATGAAAGATTCTCTTCACAAACAAATACCCTTATGATATTTGGAGCCCTGAAATAAACTCTTCAGTAATTCATAACTAGTTCCAGTTCACATTTAATTTGTGTTTTTAAACAGTTAAAGCAGTTTCAGAAACGGGGGAGCAGATTGTGAACTATTAACGCATTTTATTTTTACTTTGTCAGTTACCTTGGGCCAAATGCCAGACTTCACCTGGCAGTCCTGGGGAGCAGAGGGAACTGGAGTGGATATGAGGGAAATAGGCAGCCCTGCCCTCCCTTCGCCAGCATTTGATGTGGCAGGGGAGGAGAAGGGGTGGGCAGTGGCAGTCTTGGCAGGGACAGGGGGAGGGAAATTGAGGTTGGGGCAACAATACAATGTTAGGCCTCACTGCCCACTTTGCCCCGTTTTCCTCTGCTATCCCACCTGATTTCAGACAGGATAGAAATGGGAAATCTACCGCTCTGAGACAATTGCCAATCTGGCTTTGTAATGTAAACAAAATGTCAACATAAATTTCCAGGACTAACTGGTTGGTTGTTATTGGCCATATTGATAGAGTATTGACTAAATTTAAAAGCAGAATACTGCAGATGCTGGAAATCTGAAAAAACAGAAAATGCTGGAAATACTCAGCCGGTCAGGCAGCATCTGTGGAAAGAGAAACAAAGTTAACGTGTCAGGTTGCTGACCTTTCATCAGAACTGGAAAAAGTTAAAGATATAACAGGTTTTAAGCAAATGCAGAGGCAGAGAAAGGAGGGAGGGGAGGAAAGAACAAAAGGGAAGGCCTGTGATAGGGTGGAAGGCAGGAGTGATTAAAAGACAAAAGGGATGATGGTGCAAGGTGAAAGGGGATGTTAATGGTACAAGTAAAGAAATAAAAGATGGATTTAGAGGAGGTGTAAATGGCAACAGCAGAATCATTACCAGCACTTGCTCTCCGAAAAAATGGGAACAGTGGCTATGATCTGAAATTGTTGAAATCAGTGTTGAGTCCGAAAGGTTGTAAAGTGTGTAATCGAAAGATGAGGTGCTGTTCCTCGAGATACGATTGAGCTTCATTGGAACAGCGTAGGAGGCAGAGGTCAGAGTGGGCATGGGACGAAGAATTAATTCAAGGCACCATCATTCCTTTTGTTATTTAATCTCTCCTGCCTTCTACCCTATCACTGACCTTCCCTTTTGTTCTTTCCTTCCCTTCCTCCTTTCCCTGCCTCTATATTTGCTTAAAACCTGTTACATCTCTAACTTTTTCCAGTTCTGATGAAAGGTCATTGATCTGAAACGTTAGCTTTGTTTCTCTCTCCACAGATGCTGCCTGACCTGCTGAGTATTTCCAGCATTTCCTGTATTTATTGACTAAATTTATTTACTGACACCTCATTTGAATATTGAAATTTGATTGGCTGGGAAGTTTGATTTGGACTGTGTCATAATACTGGGGTGATGACTTACTGAACTCAGTCACAGATAGTAAGTAAAAGGGAGCCCGGTGCGTAAACAGGCACTGTGTTTTTGCAATCCTCATAGTAATATGGTCTTAGAAAATTTGTAATTCAGATCTATTCCATTTAAAAGTTATAATGAGTGGTCCATTCCTGAGTATAAAGGTGAGGAAACATTGGATAAGATATCTGCAATCATTGAATCTTTACCTTTTCTTTTAAATACAAGTCCTTTTTTCCCAAGAAGCAAATGGATATGGCAGATAACAATAAGTTGGATAATCAAAGGATAAAGAATTTCAAGAAAAAAGGGCGGGATCTGGAGACTGTGAGACGACAACAAAATGAGATCGTTGTTGAACTAAGAAAAATCAAAAGGGATGAACACTACTTAAAGCGAAGGAATGTACTAGTAGGAAATGAAGAAACTGATCCTGATGGTGATTTCAAAGTGCAAAATGCATCATTAGAAGAAATAGTAAAAAATGCAACTAGTGATAACCAGGAAATTCAACTCAGCGGAGTGCAAGCTGCTAGAGAGTTAGTGTCTGGTGATTATGCTCCTCCAATAGGTGATTTAATCAATTCTGGCATTTTTCCAATTCTTATGCGCTGTCTAGAACAGGACAACAATCCTCCATTGCAGTTAGAAGCAGTGTGGGCTTTAGCAAACATTGCTTACGGTCCTTCAGAACACACAGAGGCTATGATTAAATCAAATGCTGTCCCGCTCTTGTTAAGACTGCTAAGCTGTCCACATCAGGATGTGTGTGAACAAGCACTTTTGGCTTTAGGCAACGTAATAGCTGATGGGCCTAAATGTAGAGATTATGTCATTAGTCTAGGAGTGATAAAGCCCGTGCTTTCTTTTGTCAATGCTTCAGTCCCCCTTCCTTTCCTTTGCACTGTCACATGGGTAATTGTTAATCTCTGCCGTCAGAAAGACCCTCCTTTGCCAAAGGAATCTGTTCAAGAGATTCTTCCAGCTCTGTGTGTTCTTGTTCACCATAATGATATTCATGTCTTAATAGACACTGTTTTGGCCTTGTCCTACATAACAGATGCTGAAGATGACCAGATCCAGATGGTTATAGATTCAGGAATAGTTCCTCATTTGGTACCTTTCTTTGGCCATCAGGAGGTCAATATTCAGACTGCGTCATTGCGAGCCGTAGGAAATATTGTAACTGGTACTGATGAACAAGCACAAGTGGTCCTGAACTGTGGAGCTCTTTCTCATTTCCCAGCATTGCTAACTCATCCTAATGTGAAACTCAATAAGGATGCTGCATGGTTTCTCTCCAATGTCACTGCTGGGAACCAGCAGCAGGAACAGGCAGTGGTTAATGCTAACCTTGTTCCTATGATAATAAATCTCATGGAAAATGGGGATTATGCTACGCAGAAAGAAACTGCTTGGGTCATAGCCAATCTAGCTAATTGCGGCAGGAAAGATCAGATTAACTACCTGATTGAACAGAATGTAGTAGTTCCATTCTGCAGACTGCTTACACTGCTGGACCCTCAGATAATTATAGTGGTACTGGATGGGTTAAGTAATATCCTGAATACAGCAAATGATAAGACAGAACTGATAGCAAACCAGATTGAAGAGTGTGGAGGTTTGCAAATGATTGAACAATTACAACTGCATGAAAATGAGGAGATATATAAACTGGCATATGATATCCTTGATCAATTGACAACCGAAGAAGAAGATGATTCTATTCTGGTGCCAGAAAAAATGGAAGATGCAAAACATGGTTTTAGTTCTTCCACAAGCAGTCCAGAAAAAGAGTTCCAGATCTAAAGAGGCTTACTTTCTGGAGTTATTGAAATGGAAGATTTGATCAATCCTGCTTGCTTCCAATGCTGCATTAAGTTGAAGAGCTGTTCTACAGATTGTGTTGGTCATCCCCGAAAATCCCAAACTAAACTAGACTCCTCCATTCAAGTCATGGTTGCTATTCACCTTATCAGGAAAAAAAAACTTCTGATCAGAGTTGTCCTTATGCATACAGTTGAATGTAAATGTATGCGGACTTGGTTTCCTTCTACAAGTCAATGAATAAAGCCCAGAAAACAGCAACATCAGTTTGTCTTATTTATACTAAATAGGTACTGGAGAATTTAGGCAGTTTAGTTGTAGTGTTCATACTTTATTGTGCAAAATAGAAAGTTTAGAGAAATATGGTTGGATATGCCAGTGGCAGAAACCCCAACAGCTGTGTGAAAAAAATTATTCTACCCCTCCCCGCCTCTCCCCCACTTTGTTCATCTAGTGATAATCCTGAATTTATGCCCCATGATGATGCTGGTAGAGTGAGATTGTGGTGGAATATAATTCTCTCACTCTACCATTAACATCAAGCCAGGCGACCAACCCTGGTTCAATGAGGAGTGTAGAAGAGCATGCCAGGAGCAGCACTAGGCGTACCTAAAAATGAGGTGCCAACCTGGGGAAGCTCTAACACAGGATTACATACATGCTAAACAACAGAAGCAGCATGATATAGACAGAGCTAAGCTATCCCACAACCAATGGATCAGATCAAAGCTCTGCAGTCCTGCCATATCCAGTCATGAATGGTGGTGGACCATTAAATAACTTTGTATTTGATTTGACTCTTCCCTACTTTTTTGAAAGCCCACACACCCCAATTTCATGTCATTTGCAAACTTAGCTTTGTTTTTATCCGCAGCCCCATTTATAAACACTGTAAATAGCAATGGATCCAGCACTGATCACTGTGGCACCAGCTAGCCAACCCTTACAATGTCAGCACAGCTGCATCACAACCACTCTTTACTTTCTCTGGCTTAGCCAGTTTTGTAAATGCACTTTAGTGGCTTGCCACCTATTCTATGCCTTCCAACCTTGTGGACTCATTGCTTGAGTGGCACAGTATCAAAACTCTTGCTGAAATCTAAATAGATCATATACACAGGCTCCATGAACATCCCCATCTACAATGATGGCGGAGCCCAGCATGCGTGTGCAAAAGGCAAGGCTCAACCGTTTGCAACCACCTTCAGCCAGAAGTACCGAGTCGATGATCCATCTCGGCCTCTCCTCAGGTCCCCACCATCACAGAAGCCAGTCTTCAGCCAATTTGATTCACTTCACGTGATATCAAGAATCGGCTGAGCACACTGGATATAGCGAAGACTATGGGCCCCGACAATATCCCGGCAGTCGTGCTGAAGACTTGTGGTTCAGAACTAGCTGCGTCTCTTGCCAAGCTGTTCCAGTACAGCTACAATAGTGGCATCTGACCGACAATGTGGAAAACTACCCAGGATGTCCTGCCCACAAAAAAAACAGGACAAATCCAATCTGGCCAACCTGACAAAAGAGCTGAATTCCAGAGGTGAGGTGAGAGTGACTGCCCTTGACATCAAGGCAGCATTTGACCGAGTGTGGCGTCAAGGAACCCTGGTAAATTTGAAGTCAATGGGAATCCGGGAAAAACTCTCCATTGGCTGGAATCATACCGAGCACAAAGGAAGATGGTTGTGGTGGTTGGAGGTCAATCATCTTAGCCCAAGGACATCGCTGCAGGAGTTCCTCAGGGCAGTGTCCTAGGCCCAACCATCTTCAGCTGCTTCATCAATGACCTTCCCTCCATCATAAGGTCAGAAGTGGGGATGTTCGCTGATGATTGCAGTGTTCAGTTCCATTCACAACTCCTCAGATAATGAAACAGTCTATGCCCGCATGCAGCAAGACCTGAAAGACATTCAGAATTTAGGCTGATGTGTGGCGCGAATGTTACCTGCCACTTAAGTGCCAGGCAATGACTATCTCCAACAAGAGAGAGTCTAACCACCACCCTGGACATTCAGTGGCATTAGCATGGCCGAGTCCCCCACCATCAACATCCTGGGGCTCACCATTGACCAGAAACTTAACTGGACCAGCCACATAAATATTTTGGCTACAAGTGCAGGTCAGAGGCTGGGTATTCTGCGGCGAGTGTCTCACCTCCTGACTCCCCAAAGCCTTTCCATCATCTACAAGGCACAAGTCAGGAGTGTGATGGAATACTCTCCACTTGTCTGAATGAGTGCAGCTTCAACAACACTCAAGAAGCTCGACACCAACCAGGACAAAGCGGCCCGCTTGATTGGCACCCCATCCACCACCTTAAACACTCACTCCCTCCACCACCACCACACCGTGGCTGCAGTGTGTACCGTCTACAAGATGCACTGCAGCAACTCATCAAGGCTTCTTCGACAGCACCTCCCAAACCCACGACCTCTACCACCTAGAAGGACAAGGGCAGCAGGTGCATGGGAACACCATCACCTCCAAGTCACACACCATCCTGACTTGGAAATATAGTGCCGTTCCTTCATAGTTGCTGGGTCAAAATCCTGGAACTCCCCCACCCCCCCGCCCCCTAACAGCACTGTGGGAGTACCTTCACCATGTGGACTGCAACGGTTCAAGAAGGCGGCTCACCACCACCTTCTCCAGGACAATTAGGGATGGGCAATAAATGCTGGCATTGCCAGCGACGCTGACATCCCAGGAACGAATTAAAAAAAAATGAGTCTTGACTTCAACGAAGTGCAAATACAGGGAGGAGGAAGACCATATTTGGCACTTAGCAGGAATAAGAAAAAAAATCAGGTTGCAATGAGCACACTTGTATCAACAAACTAGAAAGAGATAAGAACAATCTGGGACAAGAAAAGGTAATTCAACCCATAAAAGCTTAACCCACAGTATCCTAACTTTGCAACTGTAGCTTCCAACCAAATTTTGAACACCACTAATCATTTTGTTCCTGCTATCTTGGATGTCAGTTTATTCTATGCAGTTATAACTTAACAAAAGGAAGTAAGAAATAGCAGCAGGAGTAGGCCATACGACCCCTCGAGCCTGCTGCACCATTCAATAAAATCATGGCTGATCTTCTACCTCAACTCCACTTTCCCACCCTATCCCCATATCCCTTGATTCCCTTAGTGTCCAAAAATCTATCAATCTCAGTCTTGAATATACTCAACAACTGAGCATTGACAACCCTTTGAGTGAAGACATTTCTCCTCATCACAGTCCTAAATGGCCAACCCCTTATCCTGAGACTACGACCCCTAGTTCTAGTCTCAAGCCAGGGGAAACAGTCTCAGCATCTACCCTGTCAAGCCCTCTAAGAGTTTTATGCGTTTCAATGAGATCACCTCTCATTCTTCTAAACTCCAGAGAATATAGTCCCATTCTACTCAATCTCTCCTCATAGTACACACTCTCATCCCAGAAATCAATCTTAAAAACGTAAAATGATAACTTAAAAAAACAAGCCTGTTGCCTTTTGCTAAGGCTTAGTATTCACAGTTATTATCTGAATGAGAGTTATAGCTCCATGGGAGTTTTATGAAGGTTCAAAAGCTTTTGTATTCCCTTGCTAGCTGACGTCGTAAATTGTTACCTTCAGGTACCGTTCTCCTTCCTTTTCAAAACTGCCTATTTTTTGGCCCTCCATTCACCACATTACTTCTGCAGCTGCCAATTTGTTGAACCACTCCTTTGTCTCCACCTTTGATGGCCCTTGATGGGACTTGGTGTGAGTTAGGATATGGGCATCGGAATTTTGGTTGAGCCTAAGTTTACGGAAGGTGGAAGATGGGTGACCTGCCAAGAGAGCATTGGAATATTCGAGTCTGGAGGTAGCAAAAGCGTGGATAAGGGTTTCAGCAGCAGATGGGCTGAGGCAGGGCAGAGATGGGAGATATTCCAGAGGTGGAAATAGGCAATCTTTGGGATGGCGAGCATATGGGGTCGGAAGCTCATCTCAGGGTCGAATAAGATGCCGAGATTGTTAACGGTCTGGTTCAGCCTCTGACAATAGCCAGGTGGAATCAGTAGCTAGGGAATGAAGTTTGTGGTGGGAACCGAAGATAATGGCCGGAATTTTCCGGGGTGGTAGTGGGCGCGATCGGTGGCGGGTCGAATGGGAAAGTTGTTATTTTTGACACCGGGTCGGGAACCCGCTGTCATCATGCTCCCACGCGCCTTTCCCCCAGCGCGTCTGTCATCGCGGAGCTGACCTGACCGGCAGCGGCGGGGGATCCAATTGAGATGATTATCAGATAGTTTACAGGCACTTAAGAGCCTTTTCACTTACATTTTAAATTTCCCTGCCACTGGATTCACGCAGCTCGGGAAGCACGTCTGTCAACCTGAGGCGGGAGTTCCATGGCCATTGCTTCAGCTGATTACTTGACAGCATGAAATGTTCAGTGAAAGCTCCCACCTGACAGATGATCACTTTCCGCAGGCAGAAGCTGTTACTCAGCCCATTTCCAGCACAGATTCTGCAGGCTGCAAGTCATAGAGTCATAATGGCACAGAAGGAGGCCATTCGGCCCATCGAGTCTGTGCCGGCTCTCTGTGGAGCAATCCAGTCAGTCCCATTGCCTCGCTCTATCCCCGTAGCCCTGCAAGTTTATTTCCCTCAAGTGCCTATCCAGTCTCCACTTGAAAACATTGAGTGTCACCACTTCCGTCGGCAGCGAATTCCAGGTCATCACCACTCGCTGTGTAAAAAAGGTTTTTCCTCACATCCCCCCTGTATCTCTTGCCCAAAACCTTAAATCTGTGTCCCCTAGTCCTTGTACCATCAATTAGTTGGAACAGCCTTTCCCCATCTAGCCTATCCAAACCCATCATAATCTTGTACACCTCTATCAAATCACCCCTCAACCTCCTTTGCTCTAATGAAAACAAATCCAGCTTCTCCAATCTGTCCTTGTGGCTAAGATCCCCCATCCCCGGATCCATTCTGGTAAATCTCCTCTGCACCCTTCCATGGGCCTTCACATCCTTCCTGAAGTGTGGTGACCAGAACTGGACGCAATACTCCAGTTGTGGTCTAACCAGCGCTTTATAAAGGTTCAGCATAACTTCTCTACTTTTGTACTCAATACCTCTATTTATGAAGCCCAAGATCCCATATGCTTTGTTAACCACTCTCTCAATATGTCCTGCCACCTTCAGGGACCTATGCACATTAACTCCCAGGTCCTTCTGTCCCTACACACTCTTTAAAACTGTGCCATTAAGTGTATATTGCCTCTCCCTGTTCCTTCTGCCAAAATGCATCACCTCACACTTCTCTGTATTAAATTCCATCTGCCACTTGTCTGCCCATTCTGCTAGCATTTCTATGTCCTGTTGCAGTCAATTGGTATCATCCTCACTGTTTGCCACACCCCCAAGTTTGGTGTCATCGCAAATTTAGAAATTCGACTCTGTATTCTAATATCCAGGTCATTTATATATCAAAAAAAGCAGTGGCCCCAGCACTGACCCTTGGGGAACACCACTGTCTACCATCCTCCAGTCTGAAAAACAGCCCTTTACCACAACTCGCTGTTTTCTGTCCTTAAGCCAATTCCTTATCCAAGCTGCCACTGACCCACCTATTCCATGAGCCTCAATTTTGTTAACCAGCCTTCTATGTGGTACTTGGTCAAACGCCTTCCGAAAATCCATGTAGGCAACATCCATTGCATTCCCTTCATCAATCCTCTCTGTTACTTCATCAAAAAATTCAATTAGAATAGTCAAACACAATCTTTCTTTTACAAACCCATGTTGGCTCTCCTTAATTAGCTTAAACCTCTCCAAATGCTCGTTAATTTTTTCCTTGATTATTGTTTCTAAAACTTTACCCACCACTGATGTTAAACTGACCGGCCTGTAGTTACTAGGATTGTCCTTACACCCTTTCTTGAACAATGGTGTCACATTTGCCACTTTCCAATCATAAGAACATAAGAAATAGGAGCAGGAGTAGGCCAATCGGCCCCTCGATCCTGCTCCGCCATTCAATAAGATCATGGCTGATCTGATCCTAACTGTCAATCTACTATCTATCACAGAACCATCTCCTGCATCTAACAGAATTGCACACACGAAATAGGAGCAGAATCAGGCTACACGGTCCCTGGGCCCGCTCCACTACCCACAGGGCCATGAACGATCCGAACCTAGACTCATGTCCAAATTCCTGCCCGCTCCCCGTAACCCTTAATGCCCTTTACTTCTAGGAAACTGTCTATTTCTGTTTTAAATTTATTTAATGATGTAGCTTCTACAGCTTTTTGTGGCAGCATATTCCATGGACCTACCACCCTCTGAGTGAAGTAGTTCCTCCTCATCTCAGTTTTGAAAGAGCAGCCCCTTATTCGAAGACTATGTCCCCTAGTTCTAGTCTCACCCGTCATCGGGAACATCCTCCCCGCATCCACCCGATCCAACCCCTTCACAATCTTATATGTTTCAATAAGATCGCCTCTCATTCTTCTGAACTCCAATGAGTAGAGTCCCAATCTACCCAACCTCTCCTCATATGACCACCCCCTCATCCCCGGGATTAACCGAGTGAACCTTTTTTGCACTGCCTCAGGCACCTCCCCCGCATCTAGGGAAGATTGGAAAATTATGGCAAGCCCCTTCCGCTATCTCCTCCCCCAATTCCCTTAGCAACCTGGGATGCAAGTCATCTGGACCAGGCGACTTATCCACTCTAAGCATACCCAGCCTTTCTAGTACATCCTGTCTATCAATTTTCACCCCTTCCATTGCTTCTACCTTTTCCACTTCTACCGATATTTTGTCAGCATCCACCTCCTTAGTAAACACCGATACAAAGTATTCATTGAGTATTCTAGCCTTACCCTGCGCCTCTAAGCATATATCACTTTCTTTGTCTCTAATAGGCCCCCACCCCGCCTTTTACTACCCGCTTACTGTTTACATGCCGGTAGAAGATTTTTGGGTTCCCTTTTATGTTAACCGCCATTCTACTCTCATTCTCTCTTTGCCAATCTTATTTTCATCTTCACTTCCCTCTCAACTTATTGTATTTGGTCTGGTTCCAGCAAAGTCTCCATCCAGTCTCCCCTCATTTGAAGAACTCTCTCACCATTGACAGAAAGCTTCTGTCATCTGTACTTCACCAGTCATCTATGCCATCAACATGGGTGCCATTTATACTGTCTCACCTTGGTCCTCAGAAGCAGACCACAATGAGCCCCAACATCAGCAGCACCAGGCACACCAGCAGCACCAACAACAACATCAACCTTCTCCGCAATCACCTGATGCTGCACAGGACACAGGGCATCAGCACCTGAGCACTTTGCTGCTTGAGAGGCCAGGGGTGGCCTCATCATGGCCAGATTTACTTCGTTGTACACCCATATGGCTGCCACATGATGCGCCAAGTTGGCACCACCCCACACCAACACCATAAAGCATCCCTATGATTCCCAAGCCATTCCGTTCACACGCATCACCATTGCAGGGGGTACTGTTATGTCTCACCATTCACTGCAACTCACTAAGCCACTTCCAAAGGTGAACACAAATCTATCCAAGAACGCAAAGTGTTGAAAATAAAGGTTTCAATGTTTGACAGCACATTAACAGAAACTTTACATGAACATTGGATAAAACACCTAAGTGGCTACCCTTGTGTGTTGATAGTTGGTATAATTGCACTAGGATGAGGGTGAGTGTGAGGGGTGGCTAGTGAGATGGGGATGTGGTAATATAGATAGGTGAAGGTACAAGGTAAGTTGGTGTGAGTAGGGATGTGCAGGAGTAGGGTAGGGAAGGCAGAGTGATGGGGACGTGATGAGAGGCATAGCAGGATGCAGTTGAATGTGGCTTTGTACTAACGTTTCATGATCTAATGAGATCATTGAAATGTTTGTGGCACTGCACCCAGGTCCTCCTGAACATATCCCTGCTTGTGACCTCCTCTGCAATGAGCAACCAGGCTGTCTTGGTCTCTTGGGGAGGTCTCTTCTGCCCATTGGAAGGGAAGAGGACCTCCCTGTGTGCTCTGAATCCCTCCATTAGCATATGGAGGGAGTCATTGGAGAACCTGGGTGCAGCCCTCTGCCTCTGTGCAGTCAGTGTTTGCAGCACTCCAATGCTGTAATGCAGCACTAAGTAAGATTAAACTTGAAGTCTAATGTGGCCATGGTCCTTTTAAGGATCCCGGCTGAAAACGCATTATGAATGACATCACCAGACCCGCTCCATCTCATTGGGCCGGGCAATGCGCTAGGTGGGCTTAACAGGTAAGTTCATTTTCAGCAGCAGGATGGAACCAGCAGCGGGGTCGCGACCTGCCATGGACATCAGCCGCACCGGACCCACCCAGGTCGGAAAATTCTGGCCAATGTCTTCAATCTTTCCAGTGTTTAATTGGATGAAATTTTGTTTCGTTCAGTAGCAATGGAGCAGTACGGAAATCAGCAGAGACTGATCCGAGCTAGCTCAGTTTAGAGTGAAAAATACCTGGCAGAAAACTGTGGACACAGCGGAAGGCCAGATAACTAGAATCGAGATGAACCAGCCTCAGCTAAACATTGGGAAGACCAAAGACATAGTCTTCTGCCCCCACCACAAACTCGGCACCCTTGCAACCGATTCCATGGCCACTATCTCAGGATGAAAAAGATTGAATAGTATGCTGTGGTTGCAAACAATCAAAAGCCACTATGTAAATACAAGTTGTTTTTGTAGTGTTCTATTCATTCTCCATTAACTGGCCAAGGGGGACGGTAGGGTAGTGGTAATGTCACTGGGCTAGTAATCCAGAGGCCTGGACTAATGATCCAGAGACGTGAGTTCACCACGGTAGCTGGGGAATTTAAATTCAGTTAATTAAATAAATCTGGAATAATTACTAGTATCAGTAATGATAACCATGAAACTATTGGATTGTCGTAAAAACCCATCTGGTTCACTAATGTCCTTTAGGGAAGGAAATCTGCCGTCCTTACCTGGTGACTCCAGACCCACAGCAATGTGGTTGACTCTTAATTGCCCTTTGAAATGGCCTAGCAAGCCACTCAGTTGTAACAAACCGCTACGAAACAAAATAATAAAAATGAAACCGGACGGACCACACGGCATCGACCTCGGCACCGGCACACCCAGCCCAGTCAACCCTGCAAAGTCCTCCTCACCAACATCTGGGGACTTGTGCCAAAATTGGGAGAGCTGTCCCACAGACTAGTCAAGCAACAGCCTGACATAGTCATACTCACAGAATCATACCTCTTAGCCAATGTCCCGAACTCGTCCATCACCATCCCTGGGTATGTCCTGTCCCACCGACAGGACAGACCCACCAGGGGTGGCGGCACAGTGGTATACAGTCAGGAAGGAGTGGCCCTGGGAGTCCAAAACATTGACTCTGGACCCCATGAAGTCTCATGGCTTCAGGTCAAGCATGGGCAAGGAAACCTCCTGCTGATTACCACCTACCGCCCTCCCTCAGCTGATGAATCAGCACTCCTCTATGTTGAACACCACTTGGAAGAAGCACTGAGAGTAGCAATAGCGCAGAATGTACTCTGGATGGGGGACTTCAATGTCCATCACCAAGAGTGGCTCGGGAGCACCACTAGTGACCGAGCTGGCTGAGTCCTGAAGGACTTAGCTACCAGTCTGGGCCTGCGACAGGTGGTGAGAGAACCAACACGAGGGAAAAAACTACTTGACCTCGTCCTCACCAATCTACCTGTCGCAGATGCATCTGTCCATGACAGTATTGGTGATGCCACACTTGGTCAAATGCTGCCTTGATGTCAAGGGCAGTCACTCTCTGGAATTCAGCTCTTCTGTCCATGTTTGAACCAAGGCTGTGATGAGGTCTGGAGCCGAGTGGCCTTGGCGGAACCCAAACTGAGCACCAGTGAGCAGGTTATTGGTGAGTAAGTGCTGCTTGATAGCACTGTCGACTGACACCTTACATCACTTTGCTGATGATTGAGAGTAGACTGATGGGGAGGTAATTGGCCAGATTGGATTCGTCCTACTTTCTGTGGACAGGACATACCTGGGCAGTTTTACATATTGTCGGGTAGATGCCAGTGTTGTAGCTATACTGGAACAGCTTGGCTAGAGGCACGGCTAGTTCTGGAGCACAAGTCTTCAGCACGACAGCCGGGATGTTGTCGAGGCCCATAGCCTTTGTTGTATTCAGTGCGCTCAGCCGTTTCTTGTTATCGCATGGAGTGAAATGAATTGGCTGAAGACTGGCCTCTGTGATGGTGGGGACCTCAGGAGGAGGCCGATATGGATCATCCACTCGGCACTTTTTGACTGAAGTTGGTTGGAAACGCTTCAGCCTTGTCTTTTGCACTCGCGTGCTGGGCTCCGTCATCATTGAGGATGGAGATATTCATGGAGCCTCCTCCTCCCATTAGTTGTTTAATTGTCCACCACCATTCACGACTGGATGTGACAGGACTGCAGAGTTTTGATCTGATCCGTTGATTGTGGGATCACTTAGCTCTGTCTATAGCATGCTGCTTCCGCTGTTTAGCATGCATGTAGTCCTGTGTTGCAGCTTCTCCAGGTTGGCACCTCATTTTTTTTAGGTACGCCTGGTGCTGCTCCTAGCATGCCCTTCTGCACTCTTCATTGAACCAGGGTTGGTCCCCGAGCTTGATGGTAATGGTAGAGTGAGGGATATGCCGGGACATGAGGTTACAGATTGTGGTGGAATACAATTCTGCTGTTGCTGATGGCCCACAGCTCCTCATGGATGCCCAGTTTTGAGCTGCTAGATCTGTTCTGAATCTATCCCATTTAGCACGGTGGAAGTGCCACACTACACGATGGAGGGTGTCCTCAGCGTGAAGACAAGATTTCATCTCCACAAGGACTGCGGTGGTCACTACTACCAATGCTGTCATGGACAGATGCATCTGCGACAGATAGATTGGTGAGCACCAGGTCAAGTAGGTTTTTCCCTCGTGTTGGTTCTCTCACCACCTGCCGCAGTCCTAGTCTGGCAGCTATGTCCTTCAGGACTCGGTCAGTAGTGGTGCTACCGAGCCACTCTTGATGATGGACATTGAAGTCCCCCACCCAGAGTACATTCCGTGCCCTTGCTACCCTCAGTGCTTCTTCCAAGTGGTGTTTAACATGGAGGAGTACTTTATGTGTTGTTTGAGAGATAAATGTTGGCCATGACACCAGGAGAACTTCCCTGCTCTTCTTCGAATAGTGTTGTGGGATCTTATACATCCACCTGAGATGGCAGATAGGGGCCACAGTTTTAATCTCCCATCTGAAAGACGCACTTCAGACAGTACAGCACTCCCTCGGTGCTGTACTCAAGTGTCAGCCTGGACTATGTGCTTAAGTTTCTGGAGAGGAGCTTGAACCCACAACCTTCTGACTGAGAGGGGAGAGTGCTACCACTGAGCCAAGGCTGACACCTAAATCAAAGACTAAATCTGTTCTCTTTGAAACAGAAAATGCCAGCGTAAGAGTTATCAACAGAATAAATTAGTCGGGCAAAGTATTTCTTGGATAAGTCACATAGAATTATTGCAGAATGGCAGATTACTTTTGCAGTTCCAGGGATTATTGATAGCTGTGAACAGTGATGACAATCCCAGTAGTATAAATACAATGGGCCGTATTTTCCGATCGGAGGCTTCCCGCGTGCGGAGGCCTCCGATCTGGAAAAAATCTACGCACGAACCTGAGGACTCCCGAGGTCCGGACACTTCCGCTCCTGGGCCTCTCCAAACTCGAAATGTGCAGGGCCCATGTATCCCATAGGCGCATGCGGTTCGCAAGCGTCCCTGGGATCACGTGGGCCATGGGGTGCCAATCAAAGAAGGGAATCTCCCTTCATACACTTGACAAGATAGACCTGTCAAATATATGAAAGGAGATCACCCCAAAAACACTTTAAAACATTAAATACATTTTTTTTAAAATCACATTTTTAAAATTGATTGAAATTACAATAAATTAAATATTTTAAACAAAAACTTAATTTTTTGAAAAAGATAATTAAAGTTTTTTACGGGGCTAAAAATAAACTTACCTTTTTTTAAGTATTTTTAAATGATAAATGAGTGAAAACTTTTTTTTTAACTTTTTTCAAATCTTATGCTGGTAAAAACAGGCCTTACGCCTGCTTTTACCAGGCGTAAAATTTCTAAGGGTTTTCTGCGGGCGGTGGTTCTCCAGAATGCGGAACTATCCGCCCGCAGTGACCCTTCTCCAGAGCAGGCGTTCGATCTGTCAAGAGGATTCTTGACAGATCAGAAATGCCGGTTTTCAGCACATGTGTTTCGCATGCCTGAAACCAGCATTTCCGATGTCCCTACGGGTGTGTACACAGCGCGTGGACACCCGTAGGGATCGGAATATCCGGCCCAATGTGCTTCATATATCCATTCTCTCTGCCTGTATGTTATGGACGATTTGGTTTATTTTTAGCTTTTTATAAGTAAGTAGGTCTTTTATGACCAAAAGATGTGTTTCAGCCACTTTTATTAATGGCTGAAGTCTGAGTTTGTGTCTGGATCAAACTATTATTGCTGCATTCGGAATAGTAAAGACTTCATAATGGAAGTGACGGATATTGTCAAAGATGTCAAGATTCTTCCCATGACACTAGATTGAGGGAGGAACGGTGAAAGGAGAGGATTCCAATTTTGTATGCATACAACTCATGCTATTTAGACCACTGTGAAGAGCATATCAATGTTCCCCTCCTCAGGTTATCATGCACCAGTCCTGATGAGAGTGAGGATGTATCCATGTAGATCAGCAGAAGTTTCCCTCAGTGCTCCCTGCTGTCCAGTTTTCCCTTGTTCAGGCACATTCTGGCCAAATAAAAATAACACACCAGACCAACAAACTTTTTTTTATGCACAATGATAAATATTGGAAAAAGCACAAAGAAGACCCACTTTGGTCCCCCACTTTGGTCCCCATCAGTAGCCATAAAGTTAGAAATGAAAGCCTGCCTACCAAATTCAGAGAGAATTAGCAAAAAACCCCAGAAATGATCAGAGAAAGGCAATTTACTGGTAAAGCTGAAGCAGAAATAGAGGCAGGAAAAGAGAGAAGAAATTGAGAATTAAGACATTATTAGAAGTAAAAAGAAAACACTAAATAGGCTGGAAATTAGACTAAGTTGATAGCTCTTTCAAAGAGCCAGCACATGTGCCACTGGGCTGGATTACCTCCTTCTGTATTATACAATCACAGGAATTTATCTGAAATAAAAACAAAACACTAGAAATACACAACAGGCCAGTCATTGTCTGTAAAGCAAAAGGATCATTTAATGTTTTGGGTGTAACCCTTTATCAGAACTGAAAATGAAATGAGGGAAACATGGGAGGATGGATAAACAACCAATACTCCAATCTTAGAAAGGGACCTGAAGATTCCCTTCCACAGTGGTCAACTTGACATTGACTGTGAATGTTCCGTTTCCTGGATCACTGCTCCCACCTCTTCCCCTGCTCTCACAAAAAACAGCGAGGCTCACCTTGTCAAGCCTTCCAACCCACTGTTTGGGGGCGGTAACCGAGTTAAGGCTGGACATTTAGCGCCCAGCATGGAAGTACCGTCCCGGCCACTAAATTCGGCTTACCGCCCCGCACAGGAAGTGGAGCGCAATCTCGGGCGGTATCCAAGGTGATGTTAGGGCGCGATCGACAGCGCTCCATGGAGCACTGCCGCGTTTCAACACCCCTCCCCTTCAGTTAAAGAGGAGGGCCCCTGCGCACTCTGCAGGGCCGCCCATGGCCCACAGTAGTCCACCAGGACGGCATGGTGCCATGGCAACAGCCCGGCGCCGAGACACGGTGCCAGGCTGTGCGATGGCGGCCAGGACCATGCCATGGCACACCACGGAGGGCCGGCCTGGAGGTCGGCCAAAAAAAGAAAATGGCAGCGTGGGTCGCGGCCGCACCTCCCCTTTAACTACCGCCCTGTGAGCGGATACCGGCCTGGCTCGCGACCCACGAGGCTGGCGCTGACGCTGCCCGTGGCAGCCTCTCGAGGCACATCCGAATTTCTGCTGCAGGGCGCGAAGGGATCGCGGCACACAGCATTGACGTCATTGCCGGCGGCCTGGGGTGCTACCGCTGGGGGCGTGCCACTATCGGATAGTGCCTCAGCAACACCTGGCCGAATTTCTCAGCAGGCACTTTTTTTGGCCCCTCCAGGGCGGTAAGCCCTTTGCACCCCATATGCGCCTCCCCCCCCCCCCCCCCCCCCCCGGAGGCACTAACAGCAGGTGCAAAGGAGCCAATTTCTTGCCCGTTAACTCTGTTTCTCTCTCCACAGATGCTGCCTGATCTGCAGAGTATTTCTAGCATTTTCTGTTTTTATTTCCCTCATTGTGATAACAGGACACTTGGAAAATATCAATGGCATTAGACAAAGTCAACATGGATTTATGAAAGGGAAATCATGTTTGACAAACCTACTGGAGTTTTTGAGGATGTAACTGGTAGACTAGATAAGGGAGAACCAGTGGATGTGGTGTATTTGGATTTTCAGAAGGCCTTTGATAAAGTCCCACATAAGAGGTTAGTGTGCAAAATTAAAGCACATGGGATTGGGGGTAATATACTGGCATGGGTTGAAAATTGGTTAACAGACAGGAAACAGAGGGGGAGAAATTCAGTATCGCCCCATTTGGGGCGCAATTATCAGCCGGGTGCAAAGATTAGCGCCTGGCGCTAATTATCGGCAAGACTGCAAACTTGGCTTTTATCGCCCCTGGAGGTGATTGGAGCGCTAAATCAGGCGCTTCACACCTGTCTTAAGGCGCAAAGGCCAAGGAGCGAGGTGCTATCTCAGAGCGCTGGCGAAGCTCATGTGATGTCAGTCAGCAATGGAACACAGACACAATGGTGCCGGCCAGTTCTTAAAGGGGAGGGTTGATCTTGCTCTCCATCCACATCCTGCTCATTGCAGCCTTGAATCTCGGCCTGGAGAGACCTGTACATCAAATCTGCTGGAAAGAACAATGGAGAGAACCAGGGAAAGAGCTCAGAGTGCAGCCCCCACAGTCTCTTCTAAATCGATACAAGGAAGGGCAAATCAAAATGAACCTGCAAAGTGCTGCTCAGTACCCAAAACTCCTTCACACCACGTTGAATCTCACCAGAAGTCTCTCTCTCTCTCTCAGAATGCGTGGTGCAAAAGTGTCACCAACAAAAAAAGGCAGGAAGCGTTCGCCTTTAAATAGCGCTCCCCCAGTCCCTTCCTGACTGCAAAACGCTCCCCTCAACCTGTCGTTGCTAGCGGCAGGCGGTAAGGCAGGGGGCGCCACTCAATATCCGATCTGGGGCGCTACCGGGACGTTACGCACTCGACTGATGTCACGATCTGCCGGCGCAGGAGATCGTGGCGGTAGTGTTTAGCGCCGCCGCAAAATGTCTAGTTAATTTCGTGAGCGGCTCAAACATCGCCGCGCACGGGCGCTAGTTGCTTTGTGCCCCATTAGCGCCCTCTTAAGGCGCTAACGGGAGGCGCAAACCAACTGAATTTTTCCCCCAGAGAGTAGGAATAAATGGGTCTTTTTCGGGGTGGCAGGCGGTGACTAGTGGGGTACCGCAGGGATCAGTGCTTGGGCCCCAGCTATTCACAATATATATCAATGATTTGGAATATTTCCCAGTTTGCTGATGACACGAGACTAGGTGGGATTGTGAGTAGTGAGGAGGATGCAAAGAGGCTTCAAGGCGATTTAGACAAGTTGAGTGAGTGGGCAAATACATGGCAGATGCAGTATAACGTGGATAAATGTGAAGTTATCCACTTTGGTAGGAAAAACAGAAAGGCAGAGTATTATTTAAATGGTGATAGATTGGGAAATGTTGATGTACAGAGGGACCTGGGTGTCCTTGTACACCAGTCACTGAAAGCAAACACGCAGGTGCAGCAAACAGTTAGGAAGGCAAATGGTATGTTGGCCTTCATTGCAAGAGGATTTGAGTACAGGGGCAAGGATGTCTTACTACAGTTATACAGGGCCTTGGTGAGACCATACCTGGAGTACTGTGCAGTTTTGGTCTCCTTACCTAAGAAAGGATATACTTGCCATAGAGGGAGTGCAACGAAGGTTCACCAGACTGATTCCTGGGATGGCAGGACTGTCGTATGAGGAGAGATTGGATCAACTAGGCCTGTATTCACTAGAGTTTAGAAGAATGAGAGGGGATCTCATTGAAACGTATAAAATCCTGACAGGGCTAGACAGACTGGATGCAGGGAGGATGCCTGGCTGGGGGGTCTAGAACGAGGGGTCACAGTCTCATGATACTGGGTAGGACATTTAGGACTGAGATGAGGAGAAATTTCTTCACTCGGAGGGTGGTGAACCTGTGGAATTCTCTACCCCAGAAGGCTGTGGAAGCCAAGTCACTGAATATATTTAAGAAGGAGATAGATAGATTTCTAGACACAAAAGGCATCAAGGGGTATGAGGAGAGAGCGGGAATATGGTATTGAGATAGAGGATCAGCCATGATCATATTGAATGGCGGAGCAGGCTCGAAGGGCCGAATGACCTACTCCTGTTCCTATTTTTCTATGTTTCTATTACATTTTTAGGTTATTTCCAACCCTCTTTACTTTAGGCTTCTCAGCTCTGATATCTTCAATCACTCTCATAAGCGAGTCTGAGAGTCCTGTGTTGGGATAACAAATATAAAAGCCTTCTATGAATTTTTTAAGGTACTAACTAATGTTATGTCTCCACTGGATCCCTCTCCAGTCCTCGATAAGTGCTGGAGCATCGTATTAGATTTTATAAAATCTTAATCATTAGATATTAGTTCTGGTTTAAGCTGTTAAGCAAATATATATTAAACAAACAAATAAGTAAAATGATAGAATATGCATATATTTTTCAGTAAAAATTCTGTTAACTACCTCCTAAAAAAAATAAAAGATTGCAATCCTTACGCTAAACTGTTTTCTAACTAACTTTTGTACATGTAGTTTATTTTTGTTTACTAACCATGGGAGCTAGCTGGTCAACCTTGGCTTTCTGTGAAGAATTCAGTCTGTTCAATTCAGCCCCACTCGAATGATTCTCCTTTGTTCACTCGTTTTATACCCCACAAACAGTGGACAAAGTTTTTTAGATCTTCATAACTGCCAGCCCCATTCAAAAATATCTGGCTGTCATAATCATAACCAAACAAATGCTGACGCCTGTATCTGCTTATATATATAATATATATTTATTTGAAATATAATGACTCCGCTCTCAAGCGTGTTACCATGCAAACAAGAAGGACAAACTTTGCAGCATATGTACCCATATAGGCAACTGTGGCTTAGTCGGTATCACCCTCGCCTTTGAGCCAGAAGGTTGTGGGTTCATAGTCCCACTCCAGAGACTTGAGCACAAAAATCTAGGCTGACACTCCAGTGCTGTACTGAGGGAGTGCTGCACTGAGGGAGTGCTGCACTGTCAGAGTGCCGTCTTTCGGATGAGATGTTAAACTGAGGCCCTGTCTGCTCTCTCAGGTGGACGTAAAAGATCCCAAGGCACTATTTTGAAGAAGAGCAGGGGAGTTATCCCCAGTGTCCTAGCCAATATTTACCCCTCAATTAACATCACTAAAACAGATTATCTGGTCATTATCACATTGCTGTTTGTGGGAGCTTGCTGAGCGCAGATTGGCTGCCCAACATTACAACAGTGACTACACTCCAAAAAGTACTTCATTGGCTGTAAAGTGCTTTGGGACATCCGGTGGTCATGAAAGGCGCTTGATAAATGCTCTCTTTCTTTAGGCTGGAACGATGCATGAGCTTTTCAAACTCTTCATGTGTTCTGCCCAAAAAAAATTAAAGGGACAGCTACAAGACAGAACGGGTACATTTTTGTACCTAAATATAAAACTGAAATTCCAATTTCCCTTTTTATTGCTTATTCTACATGTATTCTCACCTTTTAAAGATCCATTTTACTGCACCCTTAGATCATTCTGTTCCTCCACTTTTAATTAGGGTGGAATACCTTTCACTGTTCTTTATCCCAAAGTGTACTACGTATTTTACATTTCTGTACAATGAACTGCTTCTGCCACCATAATAGTTGGAAAATTATGTGTAGTGCATGCCCAAAACTTACAATATGTGCTACCAGCAGCTGAGGCTCTCCACCAGCAGTGCAAAGTCAGAAAACTACCCCTTAGAGATTTACCCATGACCAAGGAAAAACTAATCTGCCTAGAATTTCCTGGTTCATCCCTTTTACCTTTTTTGAACAGGGGTGTATAATTTGCCAGTCCTTTGGCACAATTTTTGTTTCCAAAGGTAGTGCCTTTGCTATCTCTACCTCAACCTTCTTCCGTATTTTTCCCCAACCTTATTATGTATACCATCTTGGCCTGGTGGCTTTTCTATTTTTAGTCACACTTTTTAGCATTCTAATGCAATGTGCTTTTGATTATTTATCTCCATGTAACTCTTTCGTGCTCTCCTCAGGTACTGTTATTCCCAATTTTACCTTCCTCTGTAAAAACTGATGCAAAATACTTATTGAGTATCTCTGCTATTCCCTCAATCTTAAATGCAAGATGACTTCTTTTACTCTAAAGGATCCGACAATATTTGAATATTCTTTTGCTTCTTAATTGCTGATAAAAGGCTTTGCTATTTTCCTTTATGAGAACCACCAGTCTTCTTTCGTACTCCCTCCTCTCCTTCCCTTCAGGTTGCTCCAATTCTAAAATCTTCTCCACCTGCGCTGTAATGTCCCTTATCCTGGCACCTGGGAAGCAAAAGACAAATCAGGACTCCCAGTCTCGGCTGTAGAAAAGGCTACCTATCCCTCTGATAATAGAATTCCCTATAACTACCACTTGTCTTTTCTCAATGTTAATTACTACTGTTAGAGAAACCAGCTTGGGGCTGTTGTGTCTGTGCCAGGAATTAAGGTTCTAAATGCAGAATCTTAGTTTTACAGATTTTATTCGAGGACTTAATACTCAGGATAACAGACACGATGATGTGAAGGCTGCAGGAGACGTTGTTAAAGTTGCTGAGTTTGGTCGCAGGGGGATTAGCCCCTGGGCCTTCCCCTAAAATCCTTACAGTGGGCTTGCTTGTTAAGCTCCCATAAATGGCATCACCTTATCCATGACCTTCGGTCTTGGTTTTAAATTGATTTACATCAGGTCAGCATTACAAAGAGTGGGTCTCATAACAAAAGCTGTCCTTGCAAGTACAAAGAAGCTTGCTGCACAGTGGCGAATCATTGCTCATCCTCATCTACATTATAGGTATCCAGCACCAGACAACTTTAGACCTCCAGGAATTTCCTGCAGTGCCTCTACCCAAGTCCTCTTTCCACCAACCCCACCCACACCCAGGTTGATGCTCACCTCCTGGCCTCCTTCTGCCACATTATTCTACTCTATAGGAAGTATATGTGAAGGGATATTCATTAATATTTGTTAGTGACATCTTGACAATCAGGAGGGTGCATGTATGACTTCCTGATTCCACTGAAGCTTCCTGAGCAGAAGGCTCTTCCAACATTGGAAGAGCACGATGCCTGGCTGGGATTTTTTTCTTATATAAAGGTTTTGTTGAATTCAGCAATCTTGAGTGACAGAACCTTACGGGTCATAATTAAGTTTTAAACTTTTACTTACCAGTTTTCTTCCAGCCCCACCCTTCATTTTGGAAGTGGATGCTTTAAAAATTAATTTTTTAGTCAATCAAATGTTCAAATGTTCTGACGAAGGGTCATCGACCTGAAACGTTAACTCTGTTTCTCTCTCCACAGATGCTGCCTGACCTGCTGAGTATTTCCAGCATTTTCTGTTTTTATTTCAGATTTCCAGCATCCGCAGTATTTTGCTTTTGTATTCAAAATGTAAGGATTGGGGTAACATTTTAACACAACTTTACAATGTCAATTGGAGATACTTGCATCTGTAATCTCTCGATTTGCACTCAGCGAAGGACTTCTTGCAAAATCTTAGAGTCCTGTAGAATGGGGAAAAAGGGTCAAATAACAAACAGTTCTCCCCCCCCCCCCCTCCCCCAACCTGCCTCCCCCCCTCCCCTCCCAGCAGACTGGAATTTAAAAGTCCAGTCCAAATAGGATGGAATCCTAATGGTGCTAGTTGCCAGGTCTATATTCCGCACCATACCGGGCATAATTGCAGCAAATGTCCTCTACAACCATAGGAATTTCAGATCCAGTATCTGTGAAGGCAGGTTCTTCTAACAAATGTTAGAAAGTTTAGGATAATTACATAAGCTTACTTATCTACAAGCATATACAGTCACGGACCAGTAAGATACCAATGCATTTGGTAGTGAGAACTCAATGTCACCTTCACCTACGACAGATATTTTAACCTCCAATTGAGAGGCTTGTGGAATTTTATACATTATCTTGAGTGACTGTGTAGTATCAGAGCAGATATGAGAGTACAGCCCACACTCCTGACATAACATCACTCAAAACATGGTATTTCCGATATTCACACTAGATTGGCTAGCTGCAGTGAATATCAGAAAATCGGATGGGTTCCTTTACCCGATAGATTTACCAATATTTGCAGTGCCCAGGTGATCTAGTGTGCCTGGGCACAGACCCCTTCTTACATCAAGTCTACAGCACAGAACATGCCATTTGGCCCAATTGGTCTATGCCGATGTTTATGCTCCACACAAAGCTCCTCCCACCCCTCTTCATCTAACCTTATCAGCATACCCTTCTATTCCTTTCTCTCTTGTGTGCTTATCTAGCTTCCCTTTAAATGCAACTATGCTATTTGCCTCAACTACTCCTTATTGTAGCACGTTCCACATTCTTATCTCACTTTGAATAAAGAAGTTTCTGCTGAATTTCCTGTTGGATTTATTAGTGACTATTTATGACCTCTAGTTTTGATCTCCAGCACAAGTGGAAACATTTTCTGTGCATCTACCCTATCAAACCCTTTCATGATCTTAAAGACTTCTATCAGGTCACCCCTCAGCCTTCACCTTTCGAGAGAAAAGAGTCCCGGCTGTTCAGCCTTTCCTGATAAGTAGTTGTTCTCAGTTCTGCAAATTGTGAAATTGTGCTTCCAATTCCCCAGTCCAAATTGTTAATGTAAATTGTGAACAACCAATCCCTGTGGAACACCTCTTCCCACCTTTTGCCAGTCTGAGTAACAATTTTGCCAGTAGCATATTTGAGTATCTTATGTTAATAAGAGCTTGTTAGGCAATACTGAGAAGACACTGATTTCTTCCCTGTAGGATCCCTCTTTCTGCAAGTAGTGCCTTAGGGAAATAACAGAAATTCTGCTCTCCTGTATCTGTGCTGCATCATTGCTTTATTGTAGTTTTTATTCATCTGGTGTATGCATAAGTAAAATAATGACATCTCATCATTTATTTATCAGTGGAAAGCTACAAGGAGACAGCAGGCTTCTTTATTACAATATCTAGTGTGCACACCAACTGTGGAGATACTAGATAAGGATGACATTGTTGCAGATTACTGCAATGGCCCATATTTTCCGATCGCAGGCCTCCCGTATGTGGGCTCCCGGGACGCGCACACTTCCAATCCTGGGCCTCTCCAAACTCCAAGTGCGCAGGGCCTACGTATCCCAGAGGCACAGGCGGTTCGCAGCGTCCCTGTGATCACGTGGGCCATGGGGAGCCAATCAAAGAAGGGAATCTCCCTTCATACACTTGACAGGAAGACCTGTCAAATATATGAATGGAGATCAATGAAAAAACATAGTAAAACTTTAAATAATTTTTTTTTTAAAAATCACATTTTTAAAATTACTTGAAATTACAATAAATTAAATATTTTAAACAAAAATTTTAATTTTTGAAAAAAATAACGTTTTTTACGGGGCTAAAAATAAACTTATTTTTTTAAAGTATTTTAAAATGATAAATCAGTGAAATTTTATTTTTTTTACTTTTTTCTACTCTTATCCTGGTAAAAGCAGGCCTTACGTCTGCTTTTACCAGGCGTAAGAATTGTAAGGGTTTTCTGCGGGCGGAGGGTCTCCAAAAAGCGGAACTATCCGCCCGCAGAGGCCCTTCTCCAGGGCAGCCGGAGGATCTGTCAAGAGCACTTGACAGATCGGAAATGCCGGTTTTCAGCGCATGCGCTGTGCATGCCTGAAACCGGCATTTCCGATGTCCCTACGGGTGGGTACACAGCGCGTACCCACCCGTAGGGATCGGAATATCTGGGCCAATGTCTTTGCATACTTTTAAGTAACACAAGTAATTCCATAACCATTTTAATAGAAAGATTTATTGCCTTTATTGCCCTTCCAAGTGTAATAACTGATGAAGTCAACACAGGCAGAATAGAATAGCTGGCTACAGTAATGAATACAGATGAATGTACTGGCCTAGTACTGCACTGGAGAGAATTGATATTTATTTCAGAAAGTGGCACACGCCTTATTCCTATTACATTTTTAATGTACCCTCAACAATGTACTGTTGACAAGTGACCTGATCACATCAATGATGTGGCTCATTGATGTGATCAAGTTCAGCCCTAAATGATCCCTGTGCAGAACTGAAAGTCTCACAGTCAGTTTAATGGCAGGTAGAGACCACTGCAGTCAAGAAAGTGGAAGAAAATGGTTGGAAGGGAAAAAGATTTGATTAAAATTAGGAATGTGAATGCAGGTCCGTGCAACCAATGAAAATGACAGAAACTGAATTAGGATGACTTCTTTTCAATCTATAATTTCTAATTTCTAGCAAAGACCTTGAGAAAGGCATATTGCTAGTCAAAACTTGCTTTTCTAAACCATTCTCATTTCTAATCTGTTTGGCAGAGGCCTACGTGGTGATGATTTATTCTAGAAGATCTGTATTGTTTCAGTGATTTAACAATTATCTGATAAATAAATAGAAATAAATCTCCATTTCATTTTATTAAAAATGTGCATCTAACTAATAACAATTTTGTTCCCCATAAACTGGGTCATTTTGGGTTAACTAAACTGTCAAATCTCACTCAATTCTAACCAGTTTTAATGTATTACTAGCTAATGGCATTGTTCCCAGTGTGAGTCAGAGGATTCAATGTTATATAACAATAGGGATGTTTATGCCATGTAGGAGGAGAACAACATCAGGGCCACTGATTCACAATGAGTGACTAAATCGAATTCCACTTTTTACTAAATGGTATTCTGGGGTTTTTGCTGGTGCTGTGGAGTTTTAATTCCACTGCTCTGTCCATTCTTCTGTGAAAATAATAAATTAATTGGCCATATATTCCTTTACCTATGTATTTCATTTTTATCTTTTAATACATTTTTTTGTCTTATAACACTCCCGTAAAACGCCTTGGGACATTTTACTACGTTAAAGGCGCTATATAAATACAAGTTGTTGTTGTTGTTGTCCTTTTCTAGTTTTAAAACTGAGAATAAACAACAAAATGGTATGCACTATGCACTAGTTGGACTTGGACATCTGGGGTAGAATTTGCATGGGATTCTACTGCATTCCTGCTATAACTTCAGCGGAAGGTCGGCAGGAATCCTGGAGAAATTACGTAAATAGCCAGTTATGCCATTTCTACAGGGGTTCTGCCGACATTCCGCCAAAGTTACAGCAGGAGGTAAGGAAAACCCCCGTGGAAATTCCAGGCACTGGTACTTTGTACCAAGCTGGCATTTGGGGTTTAGATGTTTGGAGTTGGTCCTGGATTTTGTTAGCACTGGAGGATGGTTCTTGTCTTTGGTAGAACTGGGCAGAGGGTCCTGGAGATTTGAAACACTGTGAAGAGGAAGCTCAGGTCAGGCAGAATTGTGAAAGAGGCATCGATAGCTTGACAGAACCCGGGGGTGGAATGTGGGTTTTGGCTCACTGGTGGATCCCTGGCACCTGTCAGTAATGAGGGGAAGGGGAAGGCATGGGCTGGGGGAGCATCCCAGGTCTTATAGAACTGGGTGGGGGGGGGGGGGGGAAGGTTGACTTTTAGGTCTGGCAGCATAGGTCTCTGACATCTTGGCAAATATTAAATTTGGTGTTTTGTGCTTGCATCCTGGAAGTGTATCTTTGCCCTCAATTTTAAATCCCCTCGCCCGGCGAGAATGGTGCGTGGGAGAGGTTAAAATTTGGCCGAGTCGTGAGGTCACTCCATTCCCACCTGGCACCATTTCATCTTCGGCAGCTTTCAAGTTGCCGGAGGGTCCCGCTAAAGGTAGGTGGGGACCTACTTTAAATGCAAACGTTGCAGCCCGATGGCATCATTGATAATTTAAGAGGATTTATTTGCTTTCAAAGTCTAACATATTTATTTTGAAAAAACAAATTAGGATTATGAAAAGCACTTCTAGGGCAAATATTCTTGTTCCTGCGCCTGGGGCTATTCGACTGCCTGGGCACAACTCCCCCTTCCTGCACTATCCCCATATCCCTTGATTCGCTTAATATCCAAAAATCTGTTGATCTCTGTCTTGACTATACTTAATGACTGAGCCTCCACAGCCCTCTGGGGTAGAGAATTCCAAAGATTCACCACCCTCTGAGTGAAGAAATTGCTCCTCATCTCAGTCCTAAACGGCCGACCCCTTATTCTGAGACTGTGACCCCTAGTTCTAGACTCCCCAGCTGGGGAAACATCCTCCCTGCATCTACCCTGTCAAGCCCTGTAAGAATTTTATATATTTCAATGAGATAAATATGACTTTCCCATTGTAAAATGTTTAAATGCAGAATCCCATTGTAAATTGTTTCCGTTATAAATGTTAACATAAAAAGTGTTAAAGAAATTGATGTTTGTGGACAAGAAGTGCTTGTCATACATAATACTTTTGGTAATATATAGATTACACAGGAAAGTAAACTTCCGTGAATATTTGCAATTGATTTTACTCTTTTAAGTCATAAATCTTGTTCCTAGCATTTCTTAATATTGACTACTCTGACATTTAATTGTTACTAGTAAATTTCCAACTGCATATGGTCATTTGGTGAATATATCTTTTTATGTGTAGGATGGTCACAGAGTTAGGAAAGACTTCAAAAACTTGCTTGGCAGAGCACCTAGTGGTCAGTGGCTGGAACCACATTGTGATGTTGACATAGCAAAATTGAATGGGAAATGTTGACAAATAAACATGGACCTGGGTTTAGGGGAATGGTAAGCGCTGTGATGGCTTTGGTGACCTCTGGGACCTTGGTCCAGAAGAGCTGGAGATTGGGGTAGGAGCAAAATGTTAGTGAGAGGATTACCTTTTAACCACAGTTCTGGCAGTACTCGTCTGCCAGGATCAAGTGAAATTTTAAGAGTTTGTAAGGTATGAGCCAGTTCTTCCTCATTCGGGTGCAGGTATTTGTCTTACAGTTCTACCTCAGTGATTCCATCCAATGTTCCCATAAGATTGGGTGGCCCAGAACCCAGTCCCAGGATCTTCAAAGGTAACTTCTGAAGTGGAAAGATGATCTGTTTGTAAAATGAATCTTCAATGCAAGAATTATGAAGGGTTGGATGACAAGATTTGTAATTGACTGTTGTCATGGGGATTCCAATAAATGTTGATACTTAAATTGAATTTATCGTGGTAAAGCTGTACTGAATGAGTATTTTTTTACTCTTTAGACAGCCCTTCCCTCCTGGAGACCGTGTGACTTTTAATGGGAAGGAATGCGTTTGCCAAAAGTGCTCTCAGCCTCTGAACACCAGTCCTAAACATGTGTCAGCGCATTCCCCTCGAAGTAAGTATGTTTGGTTACCTCTAAACATTAACAACATAATTCTGAAGGTCAATTTATGTCCAGTTATTTATTTTTCATTGGCCATTTATCTTCATTTTGCAACATTTAAGATACATCCTTAAATGTAGACATCTTTGGTGAGGTACCCCATGGACTATTTTAAATATAACAAAACCACAATTAGGAGCGACCTATGCTCTGGCAAATTTCACATATACAACAATACAAGTAGTAGGATCTTGTTGAACAGATAGATCAGCTATAGGATTGCAGTGGTATCTTGCAATTGCTGCAAAATACCATCATGGAACTACTTGTACCTCTTTGATGAATGCAGATGTCCATGACTGCAGTCACCCACGTGGAGTCTGATTGGCTTTTGAATTAACAATATAAATAGCACTGTGCTAACCTGCATGCTGCCGGTGATGTGAGAAATCACAGAATCCCTTTGGGGACAGTAACAGCCAGTGTAAAATAAATGACAAGTAAGTGTCGTTGGATAGGGACAGATCATCCCAAAATTATAGAAATAGTAACCACTAGCAAACTGAGATTGAAATTGCCATAAAAATTAACCCCACTCTGTTTTACATGACTGGCACAATCTACATCTAATTATGTCACAGGTTATTTGTGAGAATTACTGATATTTGATATTAACTAGGTCTGAACTAGTAAGCCTTTTGAACGCATGGAAATTGATAACATTACATTAGTAATTTGTTTGAGATGCCACCTCCTTGATCTTGCTATCATCTCAATCATTCATTTTCTTTGGTGATCCGTGATAATTGTCATAATTTTTGTATATTGAATTTATTGTGATAGATAAAATACTGGATTGTTGAAGAGGAATTTTTTTTTAAAATGTACAAGGAAAGAGCTTTAGAAATTGGATTAGAGTAGACAACTCTATGTTAGATAATGCATGATGCACTGAAACTATTTATTTATACATTTAGGAGTAGAATTTCCATGGGGATTCCCCCGTCTTTCTGTAACATCGGCGGAAACCTGGAGAAACAACAGAAATAGTCATTTATACCATTTCTCTGGGGTTTTCGCTGAAGGTCGGGGAACCCTCATGGAAATTCCTGGGTATTAGTGATATCAGACACACATTTTTGAATTCGTTAAAATGATGTGTTTGGGGCACTATTAGTGAAATTTTAGCAGGGTGGGTGGTCACTTCACAATAAATTAAAAAATATATAGATGTGTTTTCTCTTTGGGATGCATTGATAATTTTTTGTGTTTAGAAAAGCACTGTGGCTGTTTTGAATACATCGCCTATCTGGCCCAAATATATTTAAATGTATTATTTTTAAAATTTAGAACTATTTGCAGTTTACTGAGAGATAGGGCTTTCCCATGGCATATCACCTAAAATTTTAATCATTTTGGTGATGGTGCTCATCATTAGAAGAATCAACAAAAGCATAGATTATTTACACAACCAACCAATAGTATTAACTTACAATCAACGCACAACTTCGGTGTTGTGTTTGATCCTGAACCGACCTTCATACTCTCACATTCTCTCAATTATCAGGTCTGCTAATTTCCACAATACTCCCATCTATGCCCCTACCAGAGCCCCTCCCTCCTGTCATTGAAACCCTTATCCACATTCCTGTCACGCCCTGCCTTAATTAATTCAAGACTCTCTTTGCTGGCATTCCAACATCCACCCCCCATAAACTCCAACTTGTATGAGATGCAGCTGCCCAATCCTGTCCTGCACTAAGTTCCAGTCATCCAGTACTTCTGTCTTTACTGACCTATGCTGGCGCCTGGTCCTCCAATACATCCTATTTAAAATCCTTGTCCTTATCTTCAAATCCCTCCTCCAGCTATGGATCTTTCAGTCCTCCAACTCTGGACTTCTGTGGATCTTCCCCTCCCTTTGCCCCATCATAGGTGGTAGTGCTTTCGGTTGCCTAACTGGTCATTCACCTCATTGCTGTTTTTGGCACCTTGCTGTGCACATATTGGCTACTGCATTTGGCAACAAAACAACAGCGACTACTCTTCAAAAGTAATTCATTGGCTGCGAAGTGCTTTGGGACATCCTGAGGATTGAAAGGCACCATATAAATGCAAGTTTTTTCTTTCTATAAATCTTATAGAGAACTAACTTCAACTGCACTTATTTCTTATTATGCTGTTATCAGATAGACAGTTTCCAAGTTGCTTGATTTTGCAGCCTATGGTTATTGGGGCGGGGAGAGGAGGAAGAGAAAGAGACATACAACATTAGCACAACTGACACATCTCCCACAGATTTGTCTCCACAGTCCACATCTCCATGGTAACCTTCTATTACAATGTCAGCTAACTTTGCTGTAGCAGTAGGTGGGTGGCAAGTTAACTACCACCTGCGGCCACCCTACTTTGTTTTTAACAACAGACACCATTAAGTCAATTGGCGCAATTGACGACACCCATTTGCCATGCTGTACAGCTGCTTCCAAAGTTGCACATTTCTACATAATAAATCTTACAAATGTGCAAAGATATCTACAAACATGGTAATGAATTTTCATTTTTTTATATAACTACAAAAATCAACACCAGAATGAATAACTGTTTCAGTGACCAAGCAGGTCTATCCTACGTTGAATATTAAATTAAGAATACATATTAACATGTCAGACAGTAAAAAGAAAAAATGGCAGAGGAGTCAAAAATTCACAGACCTTCCAGGGGACCCCCATTTGTAACTCTGACAGGAGCACACCGGAAACGTCATAAATGAGACTGGTAGCCGGATACAATGGATCCCAGGCTCGCGTCAAGGATTCTGTGGGCCTTGTAAGGATGGAGCTCTGCCTGCCTCAAAGATGGCCATTAATGTAGGAAAAGATGTATGAGAGGGTGAGGTCAGGGGCGATGATCTCCCAATGCCGGGAATTCCAATGGTGTCGGAACTCAGTCAGCAGGTGGATTATCAGCAATCAGTATGTATGTAGAAAAACTTGCATTTATATAGCGCCTTACATGACTATCGGCTATCCCAAAGCGCTTTACAACCAATGAAGTACTTTTTTTTTGACGTGTAGTCATTGTTGTAATGTGGGAAATGCAGCAGTCAGTTTGCGCACAGCAAGCTCCCACAAACAGCAATGTGATAATGACCAGATAATCTGTTTTAGTGATGTTGATTGAGCGATTAAATATTGGCCAGGACACCGGTGATAACTCCCCTGCTCTTCTTCGAAATATTGCCTTCGGATCTTTTATGTCCACCTGAGAAGGCAGATGGGGGCCTCGGTTTAACATCTCATCCGAAAGACGGCACCTCCAACAGTGCAGCACTCCCTTAGTACTGCACTGGGGTGTCAGCCTAGATTTTTTTTATGCTCAAGTCCCTGGAGTGGGACTTGAATCCACAACCTTCTGACTCAGAGGCAAGGGTGCTACCAACTGAGCCTCAGCTGATATGGTGGCTAGGTGTGCCAGGCTGCAGAATGATGGTGTAGGGAACCAGAGGGATGTGGTCTGTACATCCAAAGTATCTGATCTCTGGGAGAAGGTGGCTGCCCTAGATGTGCCCCTAGTGGAATGGCTTCTTGACATTGGCATATTAATTAAGGGACCTCCCCTGACCCTGTGAACATTGGCAGAATCAGTGCCAGAGGTCGCAGACAGGTGCATCCTGGCACCTACACATTGGTCTTCTATCTCTCTCGTCTTCTTCGCATCTCCATCTTCTTTCAACCTTTAAAAATCCTTTCACAACCCATCTCTGCAGCCAAGCTTTCCACTTAATTTCCTAATTTATCCCTCTCGCTTGGTCGGCATTTAATCCCATTAACTGCCTGTAAATGGTTTGGGATGTTTTCTTGCATTAAAAGCACTGTATAAATTTAAGTTATTGCTGTTGAAGTTCTCCAAAGTTGGGGAGTATCCAGCCTGTTTCATAGAGGTGTCCTACAGTCTATGTAGAATATTTCTATTAAATATTAGGTTCAGTCCACCCTCACCCCAAACTTAGCAGAGCATCAGGGAGTATTAAAAAATGTACATAAGTGTCCATAATTTCTTTATTCTATTTCAGGGTTTGATCTCTATATCTCTGAACATCTGGACAAGACAAAAAGATGGGAAATCTGATACCCAATTTTAGGCATCGTCTCCAGTGCACTTTTAAACTCTGTTTTTCATCTATGGCATGTAGCTACGGTGAAATATGTCTGGTGTAGGATCTTAAGCTGACCTTTCCATGGGCGACTGTAGGTAGCTACCTTAAAGGCTGTAACTCCTCCTCGGGAAGGCTCTGCCATGGCTCCAGAATGAGTTTTCCTATGGTTCACGGAAGAAAATATTATGAAATTCAAGTGGTCTATCAGATTGTAAAAAGAATAACCAGAGATATGATTCATCTTATGATTCTGAAGTTAGGTAAAGGTACATTTGAAGGTAATGACAAAAGTCCCCACTCAAGCAGAATTGTTTGGAGCGACTTGTATGACTCAACCTCCAAAACTTAGGCGATCCTAGGGCCCAACGATGTTAAGCTGTGCCAGGTCAAAATGGTGTAGGTAGCATGAAAAATTTGTGCTCAGTCCTCATTAACATGATTGTAGTCATGATCTCAGCACTAAAACTGCTGCTCATTGGCTTACCGCTCAACAGGTGGGCCAATATCGGGTCCAGTTGATTTCCCAGTCATGTTTGGCATAGGCTTTATTCAGTACTTAAAGGGGAGGTGCATTGATGCTACAGCACCTCATTGTCAATCCACTTACAGCTTCACCTGGAAGAAGACGGCAGTGGAAGCACATGGCTGAGCCTCAGCACAGAGAGAGAGCGCACAGATTCTCAGACGCAGCTCTTGAGACACTGGTCGTGGCCGTGGAGAGGAGGCAGGCTGTCCTCTTTCCGCTGACTGGCAGGAAGTCCTCACCACACACATCTCAAAGGATCTGGCAGGAGATAGTCGCCTATGTGATATACTACATCCACTGGTTCCCCTTTATCTACCCTGCTAGTTACATCCTCAAAAAACTCTAATAAATTTGTCAAACACGATTTCCCTTTCATAAAACCATGTTGACTCTGCCTAATCATGTTAGGATTTTCTAAGTGCCCTGATACCACTTCCTTAACAATGGATTCCAGCATTTTCCCAATGACTGATGTCAGGCTAACTGGCCTGTAGTTCCTTGTTTTCTTTCTCCCTCCTTTCTTGAATAGCGGTGCTAGATTTGCTACCTTCCAATCCGCTGGAACCGTTCTAGAATCTAGAGAATTTTGGAAGATCAAAAGCAATGCATCCACTATCTCTACAGCCACCTCTTTTAGAATCCTAGGATGTAGGCTGTCAGGTCCAGGGGATTTGTCGGCTTTTAATCCCATTAGTTTGTCTAGTATTTTTTCTCTACTTACATTAATTACGTTAAGAAGAAGACACAGCATCACTGCATCCGTCACTCACAGACACCAGCTCAGAAACTGGCACTGCACATACTTTAGAGGCTAGTGTAGTAGTGGGAACTGCAGAGGGTGAGGCACTGGGCTCAGGTGGGCTGCAGCAAGGCCAGGGGGAAAGGGTAGCTTGGGGGGATCAGCTCCCCTGAGGGCAAGTTCTGCTGCACAGGTCTCAGATGAGGACCTCGATGGGGCCGCCTTCAGAAGAAGGGTGATGCGCATGCACACCAAATTGCTAGGTGCAATGGCAAGCCTGCCAGAGAGTATCTTGGCAATGTCAAGGAGTATGGAGGAGTTTGCCTCTAACATTGCACGGGGCTTTGCGCAGTTCTCGGAGCTCAGGATTTCCAGGCTGGAAATGATGGTACGCTCCCGAAGAGACTATGTCGACCTATACTGTGTGTGATGAGCAATGCCACGGCTGCCATTGCAGCACAGGCGGAAGCGACCCAACGTCTTAGTGCTGCAGCGGAAGTGCAGACTGCTCTCATACAGTCTCAGCTTGATGCCACCCATGCTCAGACTACTGTCATGCTGTCTCAGCTTGCTGCTACCCAAGCTCAAACTGCTGCCATCGTGGCTGGGTTTACCAGTGCTAACCAGGGTTTGCTGCAGGGTGTTGCAGCAGCCCAGCAATCTGTCCTCCAACACATTGCTTGGAATGCTGAGGCGCTGCCCAGGGGGAGTGGCAGTTGGTCAGTGGAGCAGGACCCTGCTGTCCTCTTTCAGGATGATAGCATTCCTGTTCCCACCACTGCCTCTCCGCCATTGCCTGTTAGCCAGCCAGCCCAGACTGCTGCCACCCATGCCGAGGTGGTGCAGTCTACAGCCGAGCCTTCTAGGTCCAGAGTTGATCGAGGTCACCCCTGGAAACTCAGCAGCCTTCCACCAGCCATGCTGCAGCCGCTGGGGGAGCACTTCGTAGGAGCAGGAAAGGGCACCCAAATGACAGGCAGTAAGGGATTGCACAAGGGCAATTAGTTCATATCGTATGTGTCAATTGATTTTGGATAAATTTATTAATTTTGTTTGGAATCTTTTGTGGTAGTTCTCATTTCAGCTTTGTTCCCAGGATGGCCCTCTGATATTCCATGACAGAGGGATGATATGAAGGGGATGTGGTGAGCAATGGGGACCTGGGGTTTAATTCATTGGAATCGGAGTCTGATGAGGTGTTCGCGGACAGCCCGTCCGAAAGGGTGATTGGCTGCCTGCCTCCTCCCTTCCTCCTCGTCCTCTTCCTCATCTTCCTCATCCTCCTCCTTTCCCTCGTCCTTTTCCTGAGGTGGTGGCGCAATCCCTGGAGGCAAGTGCTGCGCCCTCATGATGGCCGAGTTGTGAAGCATGCAGCAGATCACCACAAAATTGGACACCTGCTCCGCTGATTATTGGAGGGCTCCTCCCGAGTAGTCAAGGCAGCGGAACCGTTGCTTCAGCAGCCCTGCTCGATGATGTTCCTGGTGGAAACATGGTTCTCATTATATGAGTGCAGGGCATGAGTGGTGGGGTTGCGGATGGGGGTCACCAGCCAAGTTCAGAGCAGATAGCCCTTGTCTCCGAGCAACCACCCTCGAGTTTTATGTGGTGGCTGGAAGATTGCTGGCAGACCGGACTGACGCAAGATGAAGACATCGTGGCTGCTGCCAGGATAGTGGACATTGACCATCAGGAATCGCTGGGCGTGGTCACACATCAATTGCACACTAAGTGAGTGGTAGCTTTTGCGGTTACAGAAGATCTCAGGTTTGTTATACAGCGCCCGCAAAACCACATGGGTGCGGTTGATGGCGCCATGCACCATGGGGAAGTCCGTTATCCTGGCAAAGCCACATGCTCGCTTGCCCTGCTTCTCTCTGCTCAGAGAGAAGAAAACGTAGTCCCTTCTCCTGGTGTAGAGATCCTCAGTTACCTCCCAGATGCAGCGATGGATGGTGAACTGGGAGATGTTAGCTGTGTCTCCTGCTGCAGACTGGAAGGATCCGCTGGCGATGAAATTGAGGGCCACCGTGACCTTGACTGCCACTGGGAGAACCGTGGTTGTCCTGCTCTCAGGCTGAAGGTCTGGTTGCAGGAAGCGACAGAGTTCTGTGACCACCTCCTTAGTGAAGCGGACCCTTCTAATACACTGCTGCTCGCTTAAGTGGATATAAGAGAAGTTCTCTCTGAAGACCCTAGGTGGGTAAGGCCTCCTGTTGAGAGCCCTCCTGGCCCCCCTCCTCCTCCCTCTGCGAGCATCTTCTCGTCGTCTTCACTGCCTCCGCTCCCTCTCCCGGAGATACTCGAGCACGAGGGGGACTGCCAGTAGAGCCCCCATGACTGTGAACAAGTGTTATGAGTAGAAGCCTTTAAATAACAATGAAGGCGTTTTCCACTTGCAACAACACTCCCTGTTACCTTAGAACCTTGAAAGAAGTTTATAAAGCAGCTGGAGTTGCAGAAAGTTGCACAGAGCCAGTCAAACTGCAGAAACATGTCAGGTGCAAATTGTTGCTGATGATCCCTTTAAATACCGCTGCTGGAGCTTCCTTCCTGCTTGTCAATGCTTGCTCAGCTCGTTGCACTTAAGACATGCCGTAAGTGGAGCGGTGAAGTCAAAACTCGCAGATCGGGCGTTAAGTGAGACTTGCACACTCACTGACGTCATGATCTGCATAGCCTACATATCCCTAGCGAACGCGGACATCCGAAAATGGTGGGCGCCGGGGGACCCGCCGGCAGCAGGCGGAAGAGCAGCGGCCGCCATTTTTTTGCCCGAATCTGGAGGTAACAGGTGGCACCAAACTCTGAATTTCTAGGCCCTTATCTATACAAATCATGGAAACCTATGCCTACTTTCAGTGGAGTAATGTTGGATTGTTGTAGAAAGGGGATATAGTAGAGAGGCCCAGAAATATATGGGAATGTCAGCAGACTTGCAACCCAGCCCGGTTGATCAGATGAAGTTGAACTTCCAGATGAGGAGGATGTGTCACTGGATATTGAGAAGTTATTAAGCAAAAGCAGCATTTACCTTCCAGAAGTGATAAATCATTTTAAGTACGAGATTAGTTGGAATAAGTACATCAACCAAGGAAGAATTGACCTTGCCTAGAAATTTCCCTTGTCAAATGCTCAATGTGTGAAGAACAAATAAGCTATCATTCATTATTAACATACCCCTGGGGACCAATATAAACCAGCAATCAAAATATCTAATTTGGATATTGAGTAGTTAACTATTATTAGCAAACAAAAAAGTACATTGCCGGTAATGATTAATGGATGGAAGAACAAGCTGTGCTCTGGCTGTGCCAAATCATGAAAATGACACTGTGATGTTCTACTACAGTAAATTGCTTTAGTTTTCATTCATGAAATGTTCTTGATATGTATATGTATGTATGTATAACTAGGTTACAGGATTCTGATATATTTTTAACTAGAAATTGAATGAGCTCACCTAATTCTGCTGTTTTTGCAGGGTGTGGCGGCTGTGGCCTGGAAATTAAAAATGGACAATCCTTGGTAGCTCTGGACAAGCAGTGGCACCTGGGCTGTTTTAAGTGTCACACTTGTGGGAAAGCCCTATCTGCTGAGTATATCTGCAAGTAAGTACAGTTTGTTTAAAGGATGCAGGGACAATGGGGGTAAACATCAACTTCACTGGGGCCGTAAAACTGGCGGTATCGGATCGGTCACCCGTTATACCTCTGCCCAATTTTCCTTTCCATTGACTTCAGTAGAAGAAAGGAAAATGGCCTAGGTGAATAACAGGAGGCCAATTCAACAACACCCATTTTGCGCTCCTGCCAAAGTTGAAAGTTACCTCCTTGTCTTGCGTAACCACAAATTGCATTTTAGTTTTAAACCAGAAAGTCTGGACTTCGACTTGGAGGGGGTGGGAATAGGAATTTGCATGTGGTTCTCCCAATTTTTCACTGTAACTTTCTTGTGGGAGATTGATGGAATCCCTGTAGAAACAGCATACAAGGACATTTTTAGCCACTTACGCCATTTCTCCAGGAGTTCTGCCAATCTTCTGTCAAAGTTGTAGCAGGAGATCAGGAGGACCCCCACAGAAATTCTAGGTAAATGTAAACGCTGCAAAGGTTAAGATGACAATACCCTTCAAATTATCCTCTGGTACATTGAGCAATTTCTCTCGGAGTGCATGAAGACATGAAATATTTCTAATGAAAAAATGATTGTTAGTAGGTCTTACCTTGCTTGACACATAGTGGGTTTGATTTAATATTCAGTGGAGCTAGCACAAAGGGTGTTCAGACAAAAAAATAATTTGCCCTGCACTGACGTTGAATTTAGTATATATTTCTGCAAGCTTTGGACAGTGAAACCACAAGAGCTTAAAAAAAAGGAGCAGTTCATACTACTAATCCCAGCATAGCGAACCATTTCATGAAAGCTTTTAGGAAAGGCTTTTAAAAATGCCACCAAGAAATAGAAGAGATGAAGCCCATTCTTCTCATTTCCACATTTGCAAGATTAGAAGCTAGAGAAACAATAGCTTTTCCAAAGATATGGGGGGAGAAATTCGGTATTGCCCATTTTGGGGCGCTAATATCGGCCGGGCGCAAAGTTTAGTGCCTGGTGCTAATTATCGCCTCCCACTGCAAAATTCGCCTCTATCGCCCCTGGAGGTGATTTGAGCGCTAAATCAGGCGCTACACACCTCTCTTAAGGCGCAAACGTCAGGGAGCAAGGCGTTACATCAGAACGCGACTGAAGCTCAGGCGATGCCAATTACCATGGAAGCCAGACACACTGGTGCCATCCAGTTCTTAAAGGGGAGGGGCCATCTTGCTGGCCAGCCACACCCTGCTCATTGCAGCCTTGAATCTCGGCCTGGAGAGACCGCAAAAGCAATTGTGTTGGAAGCACTAATGGATAGGCCCAGGGAAAGAGCTCGACACTTAGGAACCTCAAAAGTGGTGCTGAGGGCCAAAACTCCTTAGGACAGCTTTAAAACCAAATATTTTGCCGACAAGAAAAGGCAGGAAGCTCCCGCCTTTAAATAGCGCTCCCCCAGCCACTTCCCGACTTGAAAACGTTTCCCTCTACCTGTCGTTCCTAGCGGCGGGAGCTAAGGCAGGGGACGCGACTCAATATCCGGTCCGAGGCGCTACCGGGGCGTTGCACGCTTGACTGACGTCACGATCTGTAGACGCAGGAGATCGTGGTGGTAGTGTTTAACGCCGCCGCAAAATGTCTGGTCAATTTTGCGAGCGGCACAAACATCGCTGCGCTCGGGCGCTAGTTGCTTTGTGCCACGTTAGCACCGTCTTAGGGCGCTAACGGGAGGTGCTAATCAACCAAATTTTTCCCCCATGGTCATTGATGTGTGGGGAAAAAATGTGTCTGTTTTGTGTTGGTGCTTCTTTACTCTGGACCAGTGTTTTGAAGGAGTCAGTTTGGAACCAAATTTTATTGGGGATAAAATTTAACTTTGGTGGGGACATAGACGCCAATGGAAAGGAAAGTTGAATTTTAACCGGACCCCCCGCCCCCCACTCCTTGTATTGCCTCACAGTACAGCGTAATTGGAATTTTTAATAAAATTACGGAGCACTATATCCAAATACTCTACATCATGCTCAGCATTTTATTTGTGTCATAAAAACCTTAATGATTAATGACTAAACCATACAGTTGAATTAGATATGACTACTATTTCACTGGTTGAGAAATGAACCTCAAATGACCCTGTTGTGCTGAAGGGTTTGTCTCCCACATAAACATCCTTGGATTACTATTGTGACATGATGGCTAAAAGTATAGTGAAAGGCTGATTATTTTTCAGCTTAAATTGAACAATATTTTACAGTAGGTGTTTCTAAATTACCATAGTCAACAAAAGTACCCTCTTTTTCATATCAGCATAAATCTTTTGTCGACTGGAAAATAATTAGAAAAAGAGTGGCTGCCACATGCTGAAATTTTAATAATGAGACATCATCAGTAATCAAAGATGTGTCAGATCAGGGTCAGATTTTAATATTTTACTGGTACACTGCTCAAAGTGACCATCAATCTTTTTCCACTGCTGCCTGCATTTCTTCAAATTCATTCCCGGGATGTGGACGTCGCTGGCAAGGCCAGCATTTATTGCCCTTGAGAAGGTGGTGGTGAGCCACCTTTTTGAACCGCTGCAGTCCGTGTGGTGAAGGTACTCCCACAGTGCTGTTAGGGAGGGAGTTCCAGGATTTTGACCCAGCGACGATGAAGGAACGGCGATATATTGCCAAGTCAGGATGGTGTGTGACTTGGAGGGGAACTTGGAGGTGATGGTGTTCTCATGCGCCTGCTGCCTTTGTCCTTCTAGGTGGCAGAGGTCGTGGGTTTGGGAGGTGCTGTCAAAGAAGCCTTGGCGAGTTGCTGCAGTGCATCTTGTAAATGGTACACATTGCAGCCACGGTACACCGGTGGTGGAGGGAGTGAATGTTTAAGGTGGTGGTTGAGGTGCCAATCAAAGTGGGCTGCTTTGTCCTGGATGGTGTCGAGCTTCTTGAGTGTTGTTGGAGCTGCACTCATCCAGGCAAGTGGAGAGTATTCCATCACACTCCTGACTTGTGCCTTGTAGATGGTGGAAAGGCTTTGGGGAGTCAGGAGGTGAGACACTCGCCACAGGATACCCAGCCTCTGACCTGCTCTTGTAGCCACAGTATTCATGTGGCTGGTCCAGTTTAAGTTTCTGGTCAATGGTGAACCTCAGGATATTGATGGTGGGGGATTTGGTGATGTTAATGCCATTGAATGTCAAGGGATGGTGGTTTGACTCTCTTGTTGGACATAGTCATTGTCTGGCGCGAATGTTACTTGCCACTTATCAGCCCAAGCCTGAATGTCGTCCAGGTCTTGCTGCATGCGGGCATGGACTGCTTCATTATCAGAGGAGTTGCGAATGAAACTGGACACTGTACAATCATCCGCGAACCTCCACACTTCTGATCTTATGATGGAGGGAAGGTCATTGATGAAGCAGCTGAAGATGGTTGGGCCTAGGACACTGCCCTGAGGAACTCCTGCAGAGAGGTACTGGGGCTGAGATGATTGACCTCCAACAACCACAACCACCTTCCTTTGTGCTAGATATGACTCCAGCCAGTGGAGAGTTTTCCCCTGATTCCCATTGACTTCAATAGGGCTCCTTGATGCCACACTCGGTCAAATGCTGCCTTGATGTCAAGGGCAGTCACTCTCACTTCACCAGTGGAATTCAGCTCCTTTGTTCATGTTTGGACAAAGGCTGCAATGAGGTCTGGAGCCAAGTGGTCCTGGCGGAACCCAAACTGAACATCGGTGAGCAGATTATTGGTGAGTAAGTGCCACTTGATAGCACTGTCGACAACACCTGCCATCACTTTGCTGATGATTGAGAGTAGACTGATGGGGCGTTAATTGGCCGGATTGCATTTGTCCTACTTTTTGTGGACAGGACATACCTGGGCAGTTTTCCACATTATCGGGAAGATCCCGTGTTATAGCTGTACTGGAACAGCTTGCCTAGAGGCGCGGCTAGTTCTGAAGCACAAGTCTTCAGCACAACAGCCGGGATGTTGTCGGGGCCCATAGCCTCTGCTATATCCAGTGCACTCAGCCGTTTCTTGATAGCACGTGGAGTGAATCGAATTAGCTGAAGACTGGCTTCTGTGATGGTGGGGACCTCAGGAGGAGGCCGAGATGGATCATCCACTCGGCACTTCTGGCTGAAGATGGTTGCAAACGTTTCAGCCTTGTCTTTTGCACTTGCGTGCTGAGCTCCGCCATCATTGAAGATGGGGATGTTTATGGAGCCACCTCCTCCCATTAGTTGTTTAATTGTCCATCACCATTCACAACTGGATGTGGCAGGACTGCAGAGTTTTGATCTGATCCGTTGGTTGTGGGATCGTTTAGCCCTGTCTATAGCATGCTATTTCTGCTGTTTAGCATGCATGTAGTCCTGTGTTGCAGCTTCCCCAGGTTGGCACCTCATTTTTAGGTACGCCTGGTGCTTCTCCTGGCATGCTCTTCTGCACTCCTCATTGAACCAGGGTTGGTCCCCTGGCAGGAAGGTAGTGGTAGAGTGAGAGATATGCCAGGCCATGAGGTTACAGACTGTGGTGGAATACAATTCTGCTGCTGCTGATGGCCCACAGCGCTGCACGGATGCCCAGTTTTGAGCTGCTAGATCTGTTCTGAATCAATCCCATTTAGCATGGTGGTAGTGCCACACAACACAATGGAGGGTGTCCTCAGTGTGAAGACAGGACTTCATTTCCAGAATGACTGTGCGGTGGTCACTCCTACCAATACTGTCATGGACAGATGCATCTGCGACAGGTAGATTGGTGAGGAAGAGGTCAAGTAGGTTTTTCCCTCTGTTGGTTTTCTCACCACCTGCCGCAGGCCCAGTCTGGCAGCTATGTCCTTCAGGACTTGGCCAGCTCGGTCAGTAGTGGTGCTACCAAGCCACTCTTGGTGAAGAACATTGAGGTCCCCCACCCAGAGTACATTCTGTGCCCTTGTTACTCTCAGTACTTCTTCCAAGTGGTGTTCAACATAGAGGAGTACTGATTCATCAGCTGAGGGAGGGTGGGGTAGGTCGTAATCAGCAGGAGGTTTCCTTGCCCATGCTTGACCTGAAGCCATCAGTCAATGTTGAGTACTCCCAGAGCCACTCCCTCCCAACTGTATAGCACTATGCCACCACCTCTGGTGGGCCTGTCCTGCCGGTGGGACAGGACATACCCAGGGATGGTGATGGAGGAGTCTGGGACATTGGCTGAAAGGCATGATTCTGTGAGTATAACTATGTCAGGCTGTTGCTTGACTAGTCTGTGGGACAGCTCTCCCAATTTTGGCTCAAGTCCCTAGATTTTAGTGAGGAGGATTTTGCAGGGTCGACTGGGCTGGGTGTGTCTTTTTTGTTTCCGAAGCCAGTGCCAAGGTCGATTTTATTCTTATTATCCGGTTTTATTCTTATTATTGTTTTTCGTAGCATTTTGATACAACTGAGTGGCTTGCTAGGCTATTTCAGAGGGCAGTTAAGAGTCAACCACATTGCTGTGGGTCTAGAGTTACATATAAGGGTAAGGGCAGCAGATTAATGTACATTAATGAATGAGATGAGTATTTATGACAATCCGGTAACTGATTGTAAATTCCCCAACTGCCGTGGTAGGATTTGAACTCACGTTTCATGGATCATAAGTCCAGGCTTCTGGATTTCTTGTCCAGTAACATAAGCACTATGCTACCGTACCCCTGTCTGAGACAATGGCCGACGTTCTAACGAGGAGCTGTGACTGTTACTGGTTTGGAAATGCGAGATACACAAAAAAATCATTTGCCCTGCTTTTGTGCTGACATTGAATTTGGTACGTATTTCCGCAAGCTTTGGAAAGTGCCTACATAACGGCAAAGAAAAATGAGCAGTCCATGCCATCAATCCCAGCGAAAACAACGATTTCATAAAAAGCTTTTAGGACAGACTTGTAAAAATGCCACCAAGAAATATAAGAGATAATATCCACATTTCTTATCCATATTTATAAGGTTAGAAGGCATTTCAACTCATGCCACTTTCAAACTCCATCACAGAGCGACTTTGTCAGAGGACTGAAAACAACAAGCTGAATGCATCTGAACATTTTAGTGAGCATGCCTTTCTTATTGGTTTTAAGCACTGAAAATGTGAAATGTTACTTTAAGGTTTAAAAAATCTACATTGCCCTATTGAGGGGAGGGAGATTTGTTAAAAATAATATCATAGACCCATTCTTCTTCTTCATCTTCTTCTAAGGCAGTCCCTTGGAACCGAGGATGACTTGCTTCCACATTAAGAATGAGTTCTCAGGTGGGGCAGACGGTGGTTGAAGGGGCGGGTAGGTGGGTGCTTGGGTTGACGTGCGCTCCTTCCGCTGTTTACGCTTGGCTTCCACTTGCTCCCGGCGAAGAGACTCGAGGTGTTCGGCGCCTTCCCGGATGCTTCTCCTCCACTTTGTGCAGTCTTGGGCCAGGGATTCCCAGGTGTCGGTGGGGATATTGCACTTTTTCAAGGAGGCTTTGAGGGTGTGCTTGAAGCATTTCCTCTGCCCACCTGGGGCTCTCTTGATGTGTCGGAGCTCTGAGTAGAGTGCTTGTTTTGGGAGTCTCGTATCGGACATGCGGACGATGTGGCCCGTCCATCGGAGCTGATCGAGCGTGGTCAAAGCTTCGATGCTGGGGATGTTGGCCTGAGCGAGAACACTGATGTTGGTGCGCCTATCCTGCCAATGGATTTGCAGGATCTTACGGAGGCAGCATTGGTGGTACCTCTCCAGTGCTTTGAGGTGTTGACGATGGTTTGGAGTTCGACCTCAGAGTGTGCGCAGACGCAAGTGTCGTGTGCATACTGTAATTCGATGACAGAGGATGGGACGACCTTGGATCTGGACTGGAGGCGACGGAGGTTGAACCGTTTCCCGTTTGTTCTGGAGATTAGCTCCACTCAGTGGGGAGCTTACTGAGGGTGAGATGGAGCATTGCAGCCAGGAAGATCGAGAAGAGCGTTGGTGCGATGACACAGCCTTGCTTGACCCCGGTCCATACGTGAGACCCATTCACAAAGAATATGGCTACAATTGTATTACACACAGTGGAAATCTGTTCTCTTGGTTGGGTAATGGTGCAGGGCATGAGAAGAAAGACAGAAAAAAAGGAGATAAACTTGGAGGAGGGTTGAATGTTTTCAAAACTAGTATTTAATTGGAACAAAAAGCAAAAAAACTGTAGATACTGTAAATCTGAAACAAAAACAGGAAATGCTGGAAGCACCCAGCAGGTCAGTCAACATCTCTGGAGAGAACAGACAAGTAAATGGGCCGGATTTTCCGATCGGAGGCTTCCTGTGGGCGGATGCCTCCGATCGGAAAAAATCTACGAACTTACCTGCTGGCTCCGTAGGTCCCGAGACTTCTGATCCTGGACCTCTGCTCTACGAAATGCGCAGAGGCCCAGGTATTCCAGGGTGCATGCGGTTCACAAGTGTCCCTGGGATCATGTGGGCCATGGGGAACCAATCAAAGAAGGGAATCCCCCTGCACACTTTTGACAGATCTCTATGCATAGATCTGTTAAAAGTATGAATGGGAATCACTTAAAAAACAGTTAAACATTAAAAACATTTTTTTTAAATCACATATTTAAAATTAGTTAAAATTACATTAACTTAAATATTTTAAACAAAAATTTATTTTTTTGAAAAAATAATTAAAGTTTTTTACGGGCTTACTGTTTTTAAAAGTATTTAAAAATTATAAATGAGTGAAAATTTTATTTTTTATTTTTTAAAACTCTTATGCTGGTAAAAGCAGGCCTTATGCCTTCAAGGCTTTCAGCGGGCAAAAGTTGTGCAGAAATTGCAACTCTCTGCCCGCGGAGGCCCTTTTCCCGGGCATGCGTGCGATCTGTCAAGAGGATTCTTGACAGATCGCAAGTGCCGGGTTTTAGCGTATGCGCTTCGCATGCCTAAACCCGGCACTTGCGAGGCCCCTACGTACGCACCCGTGGGGGTTGGAAAATCAGGCCCATTGTTTCAAGTGTAAACCCTCTCTTCAGAATTTTGTCAGATTTGTCCCATATAATATTGGATTAAGATTAATATAGAATAGAGGATAGTCGCAGTGGGTGAATTCTATAGGTGGTTGTGATCACAAGCTGGTGTCGTGCATATATCTATATAACTGGCACAACTTTGGGATAGAGTAACGAGGCGGCTACATAAACCACATTTAAATAAACTTATGGTACTAAGAGATATCAAACTCTTCAGGGGTAATTTTCAACTTGACTGCCTGGACGGTAAACTAGCGAAGCGGATTGCCCACCTATTCTAGAACCCACCTGATTTTCATCCCATTCAAATCAATCTACAATGGGTGGGTGATCTGCACCACCAGATTACTGCCCAGATGGTGAAGTTGAAAATTACTCTGATCATTTACAGGTTTATTCACACAAGATGAGAATAACTCTCCTTGGAAAATTCATTTTTCTTTTGCAGCATTTTTTCCAATATGTCAAGTACCATATTTTTTGGAGAGCTTTTAATTAAAAATACCCACACCATAAAATTATGCATTATTGCCTTACTCTTCAAATCTTTAAACTTTCCAGGTTTAGCAACCGAATTTGGTTCAGATTGTAAGTGCTATTATTAGGGTAGGTTTTATTTCTAGCTGTACGTGCAGTATGTGACACAATGGGCTGGATTTTGTCTTGGGTCGGGTTGGGGTCGTGTCATCCGCATTTCGTGTTCCCCCCGACTCCAGATTAATGTGGATGAATGATGCAATTTTCACTTAATTGGGCAATTGAGTTCCAGCATGTGGGAACCCATGAACTAATTAGTGGTTTCAGTCTGAAAGTCGCCTCTGATGATGTCATCATTGCTGACTGTCTGGTCTCAGTGACTGGCTGTTGCTGAGCGAGGACCTGCCTTTTGCTGTGAGTGGACCTGGATGCAAAATGGAGAGAGAGAGAATTTTTTTGCATCCAAGTCCTCTCACAGCAAAGGCCATACAGTCTCTGAAGACATTCAATGCAGCAGCATCAGAGGCGACTTTCAGACTTAATACTACCTTCATCACATCTCCGTTGTAATAGTGGACCTGCAGCTGATAGTCAGCTATCCACTTGTGCTCCCGCCAGGTTTCACTGGAGTGTTTCACACCAGGCGTACTTCACGTCGGAAAAGGGTTAAACTAGCTAAAACGTTTCAAAATGGCATTACAGAGTCTATTTAGGGCTTGTTAAGGGCTTTAATGGCCTCTCCCACCTCTTGGAGGCGGGACGGAGTCGGGAACACCGCGACTGATTTTGTCAAAATTGCGTGGAGGCGGGATGGAGTCAGGATGGGGTCGGGACCCCCAACCCCGCAAATTTAACCCCCCACACGCCTCCAAACCCGACTCCACGGGTCATTCAAAATCCAGCCCAATCTGTTCAACAGAGTCCAGGAAAAATATATTCTGCTAAAAAACAAGAACAAGCTAAACACTAATGAGACACCATGGATGAATAAAGCCATAAGGGAAAAACTGAGGGTAAGGAAAGAGGCATACATTAAGTACATGGACAGCAGGGGACAGCATGATGAGGAAGAATACGAAGAGATTAGGAGAGACATCAAAAAAACAATTAGGAAGGCAAAGAGGAACTCTGAAATTAAATTATCAAGGAACATAAAACAAAATAGTAAGATATTTTACAGGCACATAAATAAAAAAAGGAAGGTAGGGATGGGAATAGGACCACTAAGGGATGGACAGAATAATACCACAGGTAGCGATAAAGAGATGGCAGAAATATTAAATAATTACTTTGCTTCAGTATTTACCAGGGAGATAGAACAGGTGGACATGACACCAGATGATGAGATTAGTAATGAGAGCAAGAAAGCAGCTCTACAGACGCCTGAAGGCCGAGGTCCAACAAAAAACTCGCGACCTAAAGAACAGATGGTGGGTGAAGAAAGCGCAGAAGATCCAGCAGCTAGCCGACAACCATGATGTGCGTGATTCTTTAGCGCAGTCAAGACCACCTACAGCCCAAGCACCCAAGGTCCTACCCCACTGCGGGCCAAGAACGGAGAGGTACTCATCAAGGACAGAGAGGCAGTCAGTGCCCGCTGGAAGGAACACTTCGAAGATCTCCTTAACCGAGACTCTGTCTTTGACGCAAGTGTCCTCAACTCCATCCCGCAGCATGCTACCCGCCACTAGCTCAGCACAACCCCAGCCCGGCATTAGTTGAAAAGGCCATCCGACAACTAAAGAACAACAAGGCCTCAGGAGCAGATGGAATCCCTGCCGAGGCACTAAAGCATGGCGGAGAAGCACTACTGGCGTGAATTCATGAACTAATTTCTCTTATTTGGAAGGAGGAGAGCATGCCAGGGGATCTCAGAGACGCCGTAATTGTGACCATTTTCAAGAAAGGTGACAAGTCCAATTGTGGTAATTACAGAGGAGTTTCCCTGCTGTCTGCCACAGGGAAAGTCATCGCAAGAATCCTCCTCAATCGCCTTCTCCCAGTGGCCGAAGAGCTCCTCCCAGAGTCGCAATGCGGATTCCGCCCACTAGGGGCACAATGGACATGATCTTCACCGCGCGTCAATTACAAGAGAAATGCAGGGAACCGCTGTACATGGCCTTCATTGATCTCACAAAGGCCTTCGACACTGTCAACCGTGAGGGATTATGGAGTGTCCTCCGCAAATTTGGCTGCCCTCAAAAGTTTGTCACCATCCTCCGCCTGCTTCACAACGACATGCAAGCTGTGATCCTGACCAACGGTTCCACCACAGACCCAATTCACGTACGGACCGGGATCAAACAACGCTCTTCTCGATCTTCCTGGCTGCAATGCTCCATCTCACCCTCAATAAGCTCCCCGCTGGAGTGGAGCTAATTTACAGAACAAACGGGAAACTGTTCAACCTCCGTCACCTCCAGCCCAGATCCAAGGTCGTCCCATCCTCTGTCGTTGAATTACGGTATGCAGACGACGCTTGCGTCTGCGCTCACTCGGAGGTCGAACTCCAAACCATCGTCAACACCTTCACCGAAGCCTACGAGAGCATGGGCTTATACTAAACATCCGTAAGACAAAGGTCCTCTACCAACCTGCCCCCGTCACACAGTACTGCCCCCGATTATCAAAATCCACGACAAGGCCTTGGACAACGTGGACCACTTTCCATACCTTGGGAGCTTACTGTCAACAAGGGCAGATGTCAATGACGAAGTCCAACACTGCCTTCAGTGTGCCAGTGCAGCCTTCGGTCGCCTGAGGAAGAGAGTGTTTAAAGACCAGGACCTCAAACCCGGCACTAAGCTCATGGTCTACAGAGCAGCAGTGATACCCGCCCTCCTGTATGCCTCAGAGACATGGACCATGTACAGCAGGCACCTCAAAGCACTGGAGAGGTACCGCCAACGCTGCCTCCGCAAGATCCTGCAAATCCATTGGCAGGATAGGTGCACCACGTCTGTATTCTCGCTCAGGCCAACATCCCAGCATCGAAGCTTTGACCACGCTCGATCAGCTCCGGTGGATGGGTCACATCGTCCGCATGCCCGATACGAGACTCCCAAAACAAGCGCTCTACTCGGAGCTCCAGCACGGCAAGACAGCCCCAGGTGGGCAGAGGAAATGCTTCAAGGACACCCTCAAAGCCTCCTTGAAAAAGTGCAACATCCCCACCGACACCTGGAAATCCCTGGCCCAAGACTGCACAAAGTGGAGGAGAAGTGGCGCCGAACACCTCGAGTCTCTTCGCCGGGAGCAAGCGGAATCCAAGCGCAAGCAGCGCAAGGAGCGCTCTTCAATCCAAGCACCCCACTCACCCGTCCCTTCAACCACCGTCTGCCCCACCTGTGATAGAGACTGCAGGTCCAGCATTGGACTCATCAGTCACCTGAGAACTCATTTTTAATGTGGAAGCAAGTCATCCTCGGTTCCGAGGGACTGCCTAAGAACAGAAGAAGACAGGCAGCGATAAAGAGATGGCAGAAATATTAAATAATTACTTTGCTTCAGTATTTACCAGGGAGATAGAACAGGTGGACATGACACCAGATGATGAGATTCGTCATGAGATAACTGCATTTAAAATAAAAAGAGGAGATATATTAAATAAACTAATCAAACTCAAAGAGGATAAAACCTCTGGTCCGGATGGATTACATCAGTGCATTTTAAAAGAATCTAGGGAAGAGATAGCAGAGGCATTACTACACATATTTAGTAATTCGTTGGAACAAGGTGTAGTGCCAGAGGACTAGCGGATAGCTAACGTAATACCGATATTTAAGGGAGATAGAACATGTCCAGGGAATTATAGACCAGTCAGCTTAACATCGGTAGTAGGAAAAATAATGGAATCCCTACTAAAGGAGAAAATAGAAGAACATCTAGAAACCAAAAATATAATAAATAGTCAGCATGGATTTCAAAAGGGAAAATCTTGCTTGATCAACCTCATTGAATTTTTTGAAGAGGTAACAGGGGGAGTAGAAAACGGTAATGACGTAGATGTAATTTATCTAGATTTTCAAAAGACTTTCGATAAGGTACCACATAATAGACTAATGAACAAGGTCAGAGAATGCGGAGTTAGGGGACAAGTAGCAGAATGGCTAGCTAGCTGGCTTCAGGACAGAAAGCGGAGAGTAGGGGTAAAGGGTAGCTATTCACAGTGGCAGAAGGTGGGAAGTCGTTTTCCACAAGGATCAGTGCTGGGACCACTGCTGTTCACAATTTACATTAACGATTTAAACTTTGGAATCAAAAACACAATTTCTAAATTTGTGGATGGCACCAAATTGTGGGGGGATAGTCAATACTGAGGAGGACTGCAACAAATTACTGGAACATATTAATAAACTTGCAGAATGGGCATATAATTGACAAATGAATTTCAACACAGATAAATGTGAGGTATGACATTTTGGTAGGAAGAATAGGGAGGTCACTTATTACTTGGAGGGTGTGAGTCTGGGTGGGGCAGAGGAGCAAAGGGATCTCTGAGTACAAATACACAAATCACTAAAAGTAGCGACACAGGTTAACAGGGCCATAAAAAAAGCAAACCAAGCACTAGGGTTTATTTCTGGAGGGATAAAATTGAAAGGTAGTGAAGTTATGCTAAACTTGCATCGAACCTTAGTTAGACCACATTTGGAGTACTGCGTACAATTCTGGTCGCCATATTACAAAAGGATATAGAGGTACTGGAGAGGGTGCAGAGAAGATTTACAAGGATGATACCAGAAATGCGAGGGTATACCTATTAGTAAAGGATGAACAGGCTGGGTCTCTTTTCTCTTGAAAAGAGAAGGCTGGGGGGTGACCTAATAGAGATCTTTAAAATTATGAAAGGTTTTGATAGAGTAGATACAGAGAGAATGTTTCCACTTGTGGGGAATAACATAACAAGAGGCCATCAATATAAGATAGTCACCAAGAAAGCAAATAGGGTATTCAGAAGAAACTTCTTTACCCAGAGAGTGGGGAGAATGTGGAACTCGCTATCACAGGGAGTGGCTGAAGCGAAAAGTATAGATGCATTTAAGGGACGGTTAGATAAGCATATGAGGGAGAAGGGAATAGAGGGTTATGCTGATAGAGTTAGATGAGAAAAGACAGGAGGAGGCTCAAGTGGAGCATAAATGCCGGCATGGACTGGTTGGGCCGAATGGCCTGTTTCTGTCCTGAATATCCTATGTAATCCGATGTAATCTTGGTCTTCTAAGTACACATTGTGCAATAATCTTTCATCAGAATGTTGCAGCTGCATGCACAAATACTGAGGTCTTCTAGCGCCTTCAGAAGCTTCTCCAAGTGCTGAATGTGATGGAAAGCAAACTGACCCATGAGAAAGACGAATATTGATTGAGTAAAACAATAATCCCTAGATTCAGCTCTAAAACTCGATTTCAGTTCTTGTGTGGAAGTGGAACATATTTAGTGCTGCGAGATATATTATGTTAGTACAATGTTGGCTGAAAGTAAAGATGGCAATCTGTCATGTTTTATCTGGATTATGTGCTGTCATAGCCATTTCTAGCAGTGCCCAATGGTTTTATCTTTATGTTCACTGTACCATGAAATACTTCTGTGATTTGTGTCATTATGCAGACAAATAAGTTGGGGGCAGTTTTTTAAGCTTAATGAGAGACCGCTGTTTAAAAGTAAACGGTAGCCCTGAGTTTATGTAAAACATTATTATACCAGATATAAGCTGTGTATAATTTTTGTCACTTAGTAAATATAAAATATCTAGGGGATGGAGGCATAGGAGAGCGTCCAGAGCTGCAACTCAGTCTGAGGGACCAGATACCTAATTTCATGGTCATTGCTGTACATTTGAACTGTAATCATTTGGCTCCTAATACACACTCGTATATAAATATTCAGTTTGCTTTCTGCATATCTGAGAACAGAACTTACTGCTGTGCACACTTTAGCTGTGATTATGGTCATTAATGTTAGTTATGCAAATAGTAACAGAAGTCCTCAATAGGTAGAGCTAGTGATTTGGTGCTATGCATGTCTACACTTTACGCATGAAGTATAGGCCCGAAAATTAGACCTAATACGCGAGAGTACGCACTGTGTACTCTCGCATATTAGGTCTCCAATTGCCGGTTTCCTGCATGCACTGCGCATGCGCGGGAAACCGGCACTTCGTGAATTCAAAAGGGGGCGGTTCCTAAGTGAACCGCGTGCGCGCTACAGGCTGTGCGCATGCAGTGCACTTAGTTATTTTTTCAGCTTTGAACGTGCAGGTAAGTGGTGAAGATTTTACACATAAAGAAAGCAGGCGTAGGACACCCTTTTAACAAGGTAAGTAGTTAATTAAGTGTTATTTTAAATTTTTTTCAAAAGGTTTATCTTTTTTAGAGACTTTAAAGAAAGGTAAGTTTATTTTTATAACTTTTGAAAAATTTCAAAAATTTAATTTTTTGTTTAAAGTGGTTAATTTATTTAACTATACTTATTTTATTAATGTGATGGCTTTTTTTTTATTTAATTGAGGTTTAGCTGTTCTTTTGGGGGGGTATAGTATTCATAGCTTTGACAGGTCTTCCTGTCAAAACTATGAATGAAAGATGGTGTGCTGCCATTGGCTCTAACTGAATCACGTGATCCCAGAGCTCGCACGAACTAATTGCGTCTCTGGGTCACGCAAGCACTGCACGGTTCCGAGAGAGAGCCTTTCAAACTAAAGTTCGTGTGGGCCCGGAGCAAAAAGGTAGGCGCGGAGTGCGATATCGCGGGGAATCCTTACCCCCGCGGGAACCCTCACTGTTTAATTTCTGGGCCATAATTTGCTGCACCAGTATGACAGTTTTCTATTAAAAAAATCACTCAGAAAATTGTTGATTTTTGAGCAGATCTCTTTGATAACAAATTACTTGGTGCTACAAATCACGTGTCTTATTGAAGGTAAGACTTCCATCCTCCAATTGTCAGTTTTTAAGAAGTTTCAGCAACAGCAACTTGCATTTATATAGTGCCTTTAATGTAGTAAACATCACAGGAGGAGAAGTGGATGACTAGCATGGTCTGGGATGTAGGGTTGGAAGAAGTTGTGCCACACCAAACCACTTGTCCTAATTGTTGAGGAATTCTCTTACTATTTGTACAACTAATGTAAATACCATAATTACAGCTGAAAAATTTCAGAAATTACCTACGTTTTTGGTTGCAAGTTATACTGCAGTGTCAGGCCCAGTTTGAAACTGCCTGGTGATGTTATAAGTGATGTATTAATATATGTCTCCCCTTTTCAGGGATGGAGCTCCTTACTGTGAGGCTGATTACCATTCTCAGTTTGGTATCAAATGTGAACGCTGCACGAAATTCATTACTGGCAGAGTATTGGAGGTAAGAATTAATATGGTGCGTTTTTCAAAAATTTTACAGCTCTTCTATTTTTCCTCCTTCTCCATTTTTCCTCTTTTTCTCCCCTTCTCTTCGGAATACACAGGCCTGGATTTTCCATATTTTTTACACCCAATTTTTGGTGGTTTTCAGGTGCACAAAATGGGGGCGGGGAAGCGATGAGCTGGATCCCTAACCCTGAAAATATGTTCTCCATTTTCCACTGGATGTTACGCCAGTGAGAGCAGATACCACACAAATACTGTGGCAGAAATGAAATAAAACTTAAATAAAGTTGTAATGCTGGATGTTGAGCACCCTCTGAGCAAAGTAAAACCTTGGGACATTGAACTCACTCTCTGCTTTCTTAGTTTATTCAGGTGGCCCGTAGTTCTACCCGGCCCCATCACCTCAAACACAATATTTACTTGCATGTTGTCTTTGCCTTTAATAATTTTAAATAGCTGGATCAGATCCCTTCTAAGTCTACATCTCACCAGCAAATACAAGCCCAAAGTCTCAAGTTTATCTCCATAGTTCAATAATCTTAGGCTAAGATTATCCTTGTTACCCTTCTCTGCACCTTCTCGAGAGCTTCAGTGTCCTTCCTGAGGTGGTTGGTGATCTCCCTCCATTCACCTGGCTCCTGTGCTTTCCTGGAGGATGGTCTTTAGCCCTAAATTGGGCCATCCTCCTTTGGTGCATCACCTGCAGCAAGACCACCAAATCTTCAGAATCAAAGTGGGAGGGGTTGCACACATGTCTCTGCTGTGTCATTGTGAACAATTAGTCCACTTTTCTGGCAAAACCACAGCTCTCTTTTATGGAAAGCTGCAATCATAAGAACATAAGAAATAGGAGTAGGAGTAGGCCATACGGCCCCTCAAGCCTGCTCCGCCATTCAGTAAGATCATGGCTGATCTTCGACCTCAACTCCACTTTCCCGCCTGATCCCATATCCCTTGATTCTACCAGAGTCCAAAAATCTATCTATCTCAACCTTGAATATACTCAACGACTCAGCATCCACAGCCCTCTACGGCAGAGAATTCCAAAGATTCACAACCCTCTGAGTGAAGAAATTCCTCCTCATCTCGGTCTTAAATGGCTTACCACTTATCCTGAGACTGTGCCCCCTAGTTCTAGACACTCCAGCCAGGGGAAACAACCTCTCAGCATCTACCCTGTCAATCCCCTTCAGAATGTTGTATGTTTCAATGAGATCACCTCTCATTCTTCTAAACTCCAGAAAGTATAGGCCCATTCTACACTATCTCTCATCATAGGACAGCCCTCCAAGGCAAGTATATCCTTCCTTAGATAAGGAGACCAAAACTGTGTACAGTACTCCAGGTGTGGTCTCACCAATCCCCTGTACAATTGTAGCAAGACTTCCTTACACTTATACTCCAACCCCCTTACAATAAAGGCCAACATGCCATTTGCCTTCCTTATTGCTTGCTGTACCTGCATGCTAACTTACTGTGTTTCTTGTACGAGGACACCCAAATCTCTCTCAACGCCAGCATTTAAAAGTTTCTCACCATTTAAAAAATATTCTGTTTTTCTTGAAGGTGGCAGGGCAGGTTGAGAGAGCAGTTAAAAAAGCTTATGGGATCCTGGGCTTCATGAATAGGGGTATAGAGTACAACAGCATGGAAATTATGATAAACCTGTATAAAACACTAGTTCAGCCTCAACTGGAATATTGTGTCCGATTCTGGGAATCACACTTTAGGAAGGATGTGAAGGCCTTCGAGAGGTTGCAGAAAAGATTTACGAGAATGATTCCAGGGATGAGGGACTTCACTTACGTGGATAGACTGGAGAGGCTGGGCTTGTTCTCCTTAGAGCAGAGAAGGTTGATAGAGATGTTCAAAATCATGAGGGGTCTAGACAGAGTAGATAGAGAGAAACTGCAAAGGGTCGAGAACCAGAGGACACAGATTTAAGGTGATAGGCAAAAGAACCAAAGGCAACATAAGAAAAAACTTTTTTACACAGCAAGTGGTTAGGATCTGGAATGCACTGCCTGAAAGGGTGGTGGAGGCAGACTCAATCACAGCTTTCAAAAGGGAGTTGGATAAGTACCTGAAAGAAAAAAAATTACAGGGCTACGGGGAAAGGGCAGGGGAGTGGGACTAGCTGAAGTGTTCTTGCAAGGAGCCGGCACGGGCCGAATGGCCTTCTTCCATGCTGTAACCATTCTATGATTCTATTCTTCCTACCAAAGTGAAAAACCTCACATTTCCCTACATTATACTCCATCTGCCACATTACTGCCCTTAGTCTATCTATATCCCTTTGCAGACTCTTTTTGTTCTCCTCACAGCTTACTGTCCCACCTAGCTTTGTATCGTCAGCAAACTTGGATACATTACACTCAGTCCCTTCATCTAGGTCATTAATATAGATTGTAAATAGCTGAGGCCCCAGCACTGATCCTTGCGGCACCCCACTAGTTACAGCCTGCCAACCCAAAAAAGACCTGTTTATCTCTACTCTCTGTTTTCTGTCCATTAGCCAATCCTCTATCCATGTTACTTTATTACACCCAACCCCATGAGCCCTTATCTTGTGTAACAACCTATTATGTGGCACCTTATCAAATGCCTTTTGGAAATCCAAATATACTACATCCACTGGTTCCCCTTTACCTATCCTGTTAGTTACATCCTCAGAAACTCTAATAAATTTGTCAAACACGATTTCCCTTTCATAAAACCATGTTGACTCTGCCTAATCATGTTATGATTTTCCAAGTGCCCTGATACCACCACTCTCTAACAATGGATCCCAGCATTTTCACAATGATTGATATCAGGCTAACTGGCCTGTATTTCCCTGTTTTCTCTCTTCCTCCTTTCTTGAATAGCGGTGTTACATTTGCTACCTTCCAATCTGCTGGGACTGTTCCAGAATCTAAGAAATTTTGGAAGATCAAAATGAATGCATCTACTATCTCTGTAGCCACCTCTTTTAGAACCCTAGAATGTAGGCCATCAGGTCCAGGGGCTTTAAGTCTCATTAGTTTCTCTACTTATATTAATTACATTAAGTTCCTCACCCTCATTATACCCTTGGTTCCCCGCCATTTTTGGTATGCTTTTTATGTCTTCTACTGTAAAGACAGATACAAAATATTTGTTAAATGTTTCTGCCATTTCCTTATTCCCCATAATAATTTCTCCTGTCTCATCCTCTAAGGGACCAATGTTTACTTTTGCTACTCTCTTCCTTTTTACATACTTGTAGAAGCTCTTACAATCTGTTTTTATATTTCTTGCTAGTTTTCTCTCATTCTATTTTATCAATTTTTTGGTCATCCTTTAATGGTTTCTGAAACTCTCCCAATGCTCAGGCTTACTACTATTCTTCGCAACATTATACGCTTCTGCTTTCAATCTAATGCTATCCATAACTTCTTTAGTTAGCCACTCATACCTCTGTAATTGGCTTCATTTGAGTTCAAGACTCTAGTTTGGGACTTAGGCAAGTCACTCTCAAACCTAATGTGAAATTCTATCATATTATGATCACTCTGCCCCAGAGGATCCTTTACTATGAGATTACTAATTAACCCTGTCTCATTACACAATACAAGATCTAAAATAGCCTGTTCCCTGGTTGGTTCCATGATGTATTGTTCTCGGAAACTGTCTCGAATGCATTCCATGAACTTGTCCTCCAGACTACCTTTGCCAATTTGATTTGTCCAGTCTATATGAAGATTAAAGTCCCCCACAATTATTGCATTACCTTTGTTACTAGCTCCTACTATTTTTTAAAAATTAGTTTATGGGATGTGGGCATCGCTAGCAAGGCCAGCATTTATTGCCCATCCTAATTGCCCTTGAGAAGGTGGTGGTGAGCCCCCTTCCTGAACCACTGCAGTCTGTGTGGTGAAGGTACTCCCACAGTGCTGTTAGGTAGGGAGTTCCAGGATTTTGACCCAGTGACGATGAAGGATCGGCGATATATTTCCAAGTCAGGATGGTGTGTGACTTGGAGGGGAACTTGGAGGTGGTGGTGTTCCCATGCGGCTGATGCCCTTGTCCTTCTAGGTGGAAGAGGTCGCGGTTTTGATTAATAATCTGTTCAACAGTAAAGCTACTGTTAGGGGGCCTATATACAACTCCCACCAGTGTTTTCTGCCCCTTGTTATTCCTTATCTCCACCCATACTGACTGTCCTTATGTCATCCTTTATTATCAGGGCTACCCCCCTTCCTTTTCCATTCTGCCTGTCTTTTCGAAACGTCAAGTTCCCAACCTTGGTCACCTTGCAACCACGTCTCTGTAATGGCTATTAGATCAAACCCATTTATCTCTATTTGTGCCACTAGTTTGTCTATCTTGTTACGAATGCTTCGTGCATTCAGATAAAGAGCCTTTAATTTAAATTTTACCATTATTCCCTGCTTTGACCTTATTCTCTGCTGCACTGCTACAGTTAAACTCTCTGTCCCTTCCTGCCTTCCTATTTTTACCCAAATCGCTACACTGCTCTATTGCCTTGACCTTCATAAGTACATAAGAAATAATGATCGATCTTGGCCTCAACTCTTTAGATTTCTAAATTTCCCCTCACCTGACCCCTCCCCCACCCTTTTTTAGTTTAAAGCCTTATCTATAGCCCTAGTTATTCGATTCGCCAGGACGCTGGTCCCAGCAAGGTTTAAGTGAAGCCCGTCCCAACGGAACAGCTCCCTCTTTCCCCAGTACTGGTGCCAGTGCCCCATGAATTGAAACCCCTTCTTCCCACACCATTCTTTGAGCCACGCATTTAACTCTCTGATCTGCTTGACCCTATGCCAATTTGCGTGCGGCTCAGGTAGTAATCCAGAGATTAGACCCTAGCTTCTCAAACTCCCTCAGCAGAACCTCATTCTTAGTTTTACTTATGTCGTTGGTTCCTACATGGACCACGACAACTGGGTCTTCCCACTCCAAGTTCTTCTCCAGCCGCGAGGAGTAACCCTGGCAACACAGCCTTCGGGACTCCCTTTCGCGGCTGCAGAGAACAGTATCTATCCCCCTGACTATACTGTCCCCTACTACTACCACATTCCTTCCTTCTCCCCCACTTGGATGTCCATGGTGTTATGATCAGTTTGCCTATCCTCCCTGCAGTCCTTTTCCTCATCCATACAGGTAGCAAGTACCTGTCGTAACTGCAGCATGTGGGAGTTTATGGAGAGCATCACGATCCCGAGCAACCATATCTGCAGTAAGTGTCTGCAACTCAAGGAACTTCGGCTCAGAGCTGTTGAGCTGGAGTCCGAGCTGCAGACATTGCGATGCATCAGGGAAGGGGAGAGTTACCTGGACACTTTGTTCCAGGAGGCAGTCACACCCTTTAGGTTAAGTAGTACTTCAGAGTTGGTCAGTGGTCAGGGACAGGAGGGTGTGACTGCGAGTCAGGAAGGTATGGGGACCCAGGATGTAGTGATGGAGGAGTTTCAGCCAAAAAGAGAAGAGGACGTTTTGGAGCATCTTGAGCCTTAAAGGCACCAGCATCATTGTACATACTCTATGGAAGGATCTGGCTTGGTAGGCCAAACAACAATGGCCCGTATTTTCCGATCCTTATGGGTGTGTACGAGGTGTGTACACAGCCGTAGGGACATCGGAAATGCCAGTTTCAGGCATGCGAAGCGCATGAAATCAGTTAAAAATCTTACGCCTGGTAAAGCAGGCGTAAGGCCAGCTTTTACCAGCATAAGAGTTTAAAAAGTAAAAAAAATATTTTTTTTCCACTCATTTATAATTTTAAAATACTTTTTCAAAAAGGTAAGTTTATTTTTAGCCCCATAAAAACTTTAATTATTTTTTTCAAAAAATAAAATTTTTGTTTAAAATATTTAATTTAATGTAATTTTAACTCATTTTAAAAACGTGATGGTTAATGTTTTGATGTCTTTTTTCAGTGATCCCATTCATACTTTTGACAGGTCTATCTGTCAAAAGTATGAAGGGAGATTCCCTTCTCCCATTGGCTCGCCTAGCCCACGTGATCCCAGGGACGCTTGCAAACCGCATGCACCCCTGGAATACGTGGGACCTGCGCATTTCGTCGTGGAGAGGCCCAGGAGCGGAAATGGCCGGACCTCGGGAGCCCTCAGGTAAGGGCGTAGATTTTTTCCCGATAGGAGGCATCCGCACGCAGGAAGCCTCCTATCGGAAATTACGGACCCTTGTCGTACTGCAATTACGCTTCTGCTTGCGGGCTTGATTTCATGTTATGACTGCTCCACGGTGACACTACTGGTAAGTCAGGGAACTGCAGTAGAAAAGGAAAATGCAGGAAGTCATTCCTGCTGTTGCAGTTTCCTGACTGACCAGTGGTGTTGCAATAGAACAGCGGTTCTCAAACTTTTTTGGTTGAAGGACCCCTTTTCAATAGATTAGTAATCACGGACCCCCCATCTAAATTATATTACTATATAATACTCAAAATCTGTGTTAGATTCCCCCCCCCCTTAATTTTCTCTGTTCCAGTAAAAATGTCCGAATATTTTAAGCCTTTCTTCATAACTAGAATCATGCTAGTTAACCTTAGCTACAGCATTCCTATGGCGCTAATATATTTCCTATAATGGGTGCCCAGAATTGTACGTAATCCTCAACTCAGATTCGGTTGTGTATGGGGTGGATTAGAAAGGAGAAAATGATAGCTGGAAATAAGTATAACAGAGGAGCGGAAAGAAAGAAATACAGAAACAAGAGAGATTAAGAGAAGCTAAAGATGGACAATAAATGCTGGCCTTGCCAGCGACACCCAGATCCCATAAGCACATTTTAATAAAGCACAAACTCTGCAAGGATATCTATTTTACAAGTGACATATGGTAAAATTAATAAACTTCCAAAAATTTATTTTATTTCAAAACAGTACTGGCTACACAAATTCTGGATTGTGCTTATTCGCTTTGGTTTCACAATAAACGTTTGCATCAGTGCTAAAAGGAGATGCCGACTAACTGGTGTCCTTTGTATCGCTGTTTTTGGAAGTGATGTATGATTATTGTTATTTCACATTTCAATGAATTTGTGAAGTTTCAGAGATCGTTATTTCTCACCTTTTGCTTCATGGGAGTCAGGGATTTTCTTACTGAGTTTAAGTGTTCAGATCAGATTATCAATGACATGAAATAGTTTGACATAGAAACATAGAAGATAGGAGAGTAGGCCATTCGGCCCCTCGAGCCTGTTCCGCCATTCAATGCGATCATGGCTGATCATCCAAATTCAGTACCCTGTCCCTGCTTTCTCCCCATATCCCTTGATCCCTTTAGCCTTAAGAAATATATCTAACTCCTTCTTGAATATATTTAATGAATTGGCCTCAACTGCCTTCTGTGGTATAGAATTCCACAGGTTCGCCACTCTCTGGGTGAAGAAATTCCTCCTCATCTCAGTCCTAAATGGCTTACCCCTTATCCTTAGACTGTGACCCCTGGTTCTGGACTCCCCCGCCATCAGGAACATCCTTCCTGCATCTAGTCTGTCTAGTCCTGTTAGAATTTTATAAGTTTCAATGAGATCCCCTCTCATTCTTCTAAACTCTAGCGAATACAAGCCCAATCGTCCCAATCTCTCTTCATACGTCATTCCTGCCATCCCAGGTATCAGTCTGGTGAATCTTCGCTGCACTCCCTCCATGGCAAGAACATCCTTCCTCAGATAAGGTGACCAAAACTGCACACAATACTCAAGGTGTGGTCTCACCAAGGCCCTGTACAACTGTAGCAAGACATCCTTGCTCCTGTACTCGAATCCTCTCGCTATGAAGGCCAACATACCATTTGCCTTCTTAACCGCCTGCTGCACCTGCATGCTTACCTTCAGCGACTGGTGCACAAGGACATCACACATCTGAAGCAACCCCAGCACGTTGTTTGCTTTTGTCCAGTATCTGCTATCAGCAAACCATTCCCAAGTCCCTAATATATATTTGCGCAGAGCCACCTTGTTTAAAGTAGAATCAGAAATCTGAGTATTTAGATCGTCAGGAACGGTGCGATTAATACACGAGCGGGAATGGGTGAAATCTTTGCTTAATGTTGGTTGCAGGAGTCTGTCAACCCACTGCAGGAGATCCAAGCTGCCAATCTTCCGGACCAGCCCTTTTAAAAATTGCTGTTTGGATAAATACCCTGCTTGGTCAGTACTTCCACATTGTTTTGCGGACCCACTGGAAAGTCTCTACGGACCCCAGTTTGAGAACCACTGCTATAGAAGACAAACAGTTCCACACAGTTTCAAAGGTTTCCCAGAGAAGCAGACAATAATTAAGACAAGGAAGGGAAAGAGGAAGGGCAGAGAGCCAAGAAGCAATGGTTAGGGAAAACATTTCCTCCAGCTCCTCTTATGGCCAATTTTCCTTTCTTCCTCTTCTTGTGAAGGCGTTGACTCTTTACCATGTCATGGGTAGTGTTCATCCTCATGCGTGAGCCTAGGCAATGATTTTCAACAAGATATTTCACCACGGGAGGTTTCACAGAAGACCAATTCAGTCCTCACCCAGTGTCCATTTACACACAATTCTGGTAGGGGCCATTGAATAGCAATCAGAAATGGGAATCCAAACCATTATTCGCCTCTGTTACCTAGGATCACTAGGGTTGCCAGCTCTGGTTGGATATATTCCTGGATGTGTCATCACATCACCTCCTGCCTTCAACCACCCCACCCCCACACTCTTGTCATTGGTTGCCCAACATGTCCATGTGGTGCCCCACTTTCCCATGGCAATTGGAAAATGAGCAGACTCAACATTGCCCGATTGGATGATTCTTGACCGTCAGTCAAACAATTTTTTTCCCCCATGACCAATATTTTTATAACTAGTAAGCAAAAGTGTTCAAAGAAAATGTAAAAAAAGAACAATTGTTTATTGCCCCTATGTTGCTTGCAGCAGTATCTTGGAGATTGGTCTTTAATTCCTGGAGACTCCAGGGCAGTCCTGGAGGGTTGGCAACTCTAAAGGTCACCAAGGTCATTTGTTGTGCCCCTACTGCTGTTCTGACTGAAAGTGAACTCAGCACAGACTGGGGGTTGAACTTGGGTCTTTATGGCCTGTTTGGATTAACTTCTCTCTCGTTTAACCAGCTGAGCTATTTAGAGAGAGCCCAGAATGGCTTATAAGGATTTATTTTTGCTATGCTGCCCAAATAAGCAGGGGATGAAATTCAATAAGGCCCGAAAACGGGCAGGAGCACCGCAAGGTGAGATTTGCTCACGCCCGTTTAGAAAGCGCAGGCAGCACGTTAATTTGGTGCTGCCTGCTAATTTAAATGATTTTAGTGCCTAGCCCAGCGACTATCTTCAGGCTGTGCACTCAGCTGGAGGCCCAATGTCAGCATTTTCTTAAAGCAAAGCTGTCAGTCTCAGCAGAAGAGTGTGGTATCAAGAAGCCCTAGTAAAACTTGAAGTCAATGGGAATCAGGGGGAAAACTCTCCACTGGCTGAAGTCATGCCTATCACAAAGGAAGATGGTTGTGGTTGTTGGAGGCCAATCATCTCAGCCCCAGGACATCGCTGCAGGAGTTCCTCAGGGCAGTGTCCTAGGCCCAACCATCTTCAGCTGCTTCATCAATGACCTACCCTCCATCATAAGGTCAGAAGTGGGGTGTCCGCTGATGATTGCACAGTGTTCAGTTCCATTCACAACTCCCCAGATAATGAAGCAGTCCATGCCCGCATGCAGCAAGACTTGGACAACATTCAGGTTTGGGCTGATAAGTGGCAGGTAACATTTGCGTCGCACAACTGCCAGGCAATAACCATCTCCAATAAGAGAAAGTCTGACCACTTCCCCTTGACAGTCAATGGCATTACCATCGTCAAATCCCCCACCATCAACATCCTGGGGGTCACCATTGACCAGAAACTTAACTGGACCAGCCAAATAAATACTGTGGCTACAAGAGCAGGTCAGAGGCTAGGTATTCTGTGGCGAGTGACTCACCTCCTGACTCCCCAAAGCCTTTCCACCATCTACAAGGCACAAGTCAGGAGTTTGATGGAATACTCTCCACTTGCCTGGATGAGTGCAGCTCCAACAACACTCAGAGGCTCGATACCATCCAGGACAAAGCAGCCCGCTTGATTAGCACCCCATCTACCACCTTAAACATTCACTCCCTCCACCACTGATGCACCATGGCTGCAGTGTGTACCATCTACAAGATGCACTGCAGCAACTCGCCAAGGCTTCTTTGACAGCACCTCCCAAACCCGTGACCTCTACCACCTGGAAGGACAAGGACAGCAGGTGCATGGGAACATCATCACCTCCAGGTTCCCCTCCAAGTCACACACCATCCTGACTTGGAGATATATCGCCGTTCCCTCATCGTCGCTGGGTCAATATCCTGGAACTCCCTAACTGCACTGTGGGTGTACCTTCACCACACAGACTGCAGTGGTTCAAGAAGATGGCTCACCACCACCTTCTCAAGGACAATTAGGGATGGGCAATAAATGCTGGCCTTGCCAGCGATGCCCACATCCCGTAAATGAATAAAAAAAATATTTAAAATCAAAAGCAGATATAGAAGATTGTATTTTGTGACTGCAGTTTAATTCTGCCATTCTCAGGAGAGTAATTTGGATTTCTTGCAATGTGCTGCTGTTATTCTGTGATGTTGCATTTAGTGCTCACATAGAGGTAAAACACCAACACGGACTGGTTGGACTGAATGGCCTGTTTCCATGTTGTAATTTATGTGTAATTCTAAGTGGGTCTGTCTTCTTGAAAGATAGCTGTCAAGTGACTTATTTCACAAGTTAATGAATTTCTAAACTCAGATTGGTCATAGAAATCTGTCCCAGTACCAAGGAGTATCTCCAGCTGTTTTTATATTGTTTTAGTAGGGTGCTTGACCCATTTTTATTGGGGCTTCCCAACCCTTGGCCTTAGTGAATCTGGCAAGTTTGCTTTGAGGTTGCCACTCGCTATGTGACACCTGCATGTCTGGAGTTGGCAGCTCTAACACCCCACTAAATCCAATATTAAAACAGCTTGGTTTTAACTGTCTTAAATATTATTTATGTGGTAATAGTTCAGTAACATCCTGGACTAAAGCAGTAGTTCAAAGTTCAAACATTACAGGAGGCTCCAGGTCATAAGGAATTTGCTGATCTACCAAAATGTAAGGTTTTATGGTTATTGGTGAAAATTGCAAAATTAAGAGATGAGCAAAAGCTGTTTGAATATTAGCCAATGTCTGTATAAAGTCAGTAAAATGTTCTGGGGTAAATACCTATCTGAAAATTTCAGTATCATGTTACCCTAGAAAAATAATTACATATATCTGAATACTTTGCTATCAGAAGCTTTACTGAATTTTAACAAGGTTTACATAGAAACATAGAAAAAATAAGAGCAGAAGTAGGCCATTCGGCCCTTCGAGCCTGCTCCGCCATTCAATATGATCATGGCTGATCCTCTATCTCAATACCATATTCCCGCTCTCTCCCCATACCACTTGATGCCTTTTGTGTTTACTTTTTGTTGCTATGTGCAGAAATAGAGTTTTAGGCTTGTGGTTGTGTTGCTATATCAAATCACAAACTGTTCTCATCATCTACATTACACCCTCATTATAATAAAAAAAAAATTGGCAAACAGTCTAAAACACAGAATAAAAACATATACATTATACACCTAAGTTGTTAAAAGAAATTACATCCCTGAAAATCTGAGGCTGCAATGGGCAGAAATTAATCCAAGACCTGGATTATGTCCCCTAACTCTACATGCTCTGATCTCATTCATTAGTCTATTATGTGGTACCTATTATCTGATCTACTCTCTCTCTTACCTCTTCAAAGAATTCAACGAGGTTGGTCAAGCAAGACTTTCTCTTTTGAAACAAAAGCAAAATACTGCAGATGCTGGAAATCTGAAATAAAAACAGAAAATGCTGGAAATACACAGCAGGTCAGGCAGGGAGAGAAACAGTTAACATTTCAGGTCGATGACTTTTTGTCATAACTGGAAACAAGGTAGAGATGTAACTGGTTTTAAACAAGTACAGAGGCGGGGGAAGGGGAGGAAAGAACAACACGGAAGGTCTGTGATAGGGTGGAAGACAGAAGAGATTAAATGACAAAAGGGATGATGGTGCGATAAGTAAAGAAACAAAAGATGGGTCTACAGAAGGTGTAAGATGAGGTGCTGTTCCTCAAGCTTGCGTTGAGCTTCATTGGACAGTGTAGGAGGCCGAGGTCAGAGTGGGAGTGGGGCAGAGAATTAAAATGACAGGCAACCGGAAGCTCGGGGTCACGCTTGTGGACTGAGCGGAGGTGTTTTGCAAAGCGGTCACCTAATCTGCGTTTGGTCTCCCCAATGTAGAGGAAACCACATTGTGAGCAGCGAATACTGTATACTAAATTGAAAGAAGTACAAGTAAATCGCTGATTCACCCTTTGAATCCATGTTGACTATTCATTATTATATTTTTGGTTTCTTGATGTTTTATTTATTTTCTCCTTTAGTAGGGATTCCATTATTTTTCCTACTGCCGATGTTAAGCTGACTGGCCTATAGTTCCCTGGACATGTTCTATCTCCCTTCTTAAATATAGGTATCATGATAGCTATCTGACAGTCCTCTGACACTACACCTATTTCTAACTATTTATTAAACATTTGTAATAGTGCCTCTGCTATCTCTTCCCTGGATTCTTTTGAAATGTGTGGATGCATTCCCTCCGGACCAGGGGTTTTATCCTCTTTGAGTTTGATTAGTTTATTTAATAATTCTCCTTTTTTATTTTAAATGCAGTTATATAATTTCTAATCTTGTCTTCCGATGTCATGTAAACCAGATACGTCTAACTGGTAAATACTGAAGCAAAATAGTTATTTAATATTTCTGCCATTTCGCTATCGCTGCCTGTGACTTTATCCTGACCATTCTTATTCCCATCCCGACTTTCATTTTTATATTTATGTGCCTGTAAAATATTTTACTATATTGTTTTATGTTCCTTGATAATTTAATTTCATAGTTCCTCTTTGCCTTTATAGTTGTTTTTTTACTTCTCTCCTTGTCTCTTCGTGTTCTCACTTGTCATGCTCTCCCCGGCTGTCCATGTACTTAGTGTATGTCCCTTTCATTACCCTCAATTTTTCCTTTATGTCTTTATTCATCGATGGTGTCACATTAGTGTTTAGTTTGTTCTTGTTTTTTTAGCAGAATATATTTTTCCTGGGCTCTGTTGAACACTGTTTTTAATGTTTCCCATTGCTGTTCTACATCATTGTTTGCCAATATTGTTGTCCATTTTATTTTCCCAAGTTCTAGTCTCAGCCTCTCAAAATCAGCTTTCCACCAATCTATTACCCTAGTCTTTGTCATGCTTATGTCCTTCTCAATTATTATCCTAACCGTATTATATTATGGTCACTATTGCCTAGATGTTCCCCTACTTTTACTTCTCTTATCTGCTCTGGTTCGATCCCCATTACCAGATCCAGTAGCAAATCCTCCCTTGTTGGGCTTCTTACATACTGGGTTAGAAAGAAGTCCTGCACACATTGTAGGAACTCCATTCCCTTATCCCCTTTACCCACCTCTTCTGGTCAATTAATTTCAGGGTAGTTGAAATCCCCCATGATTATTAATCTATGTTTGTTACACATTTTCCTAATTTGTTTGCAGATTTCTTCCTTCCAGCAATGTATCCAAGTTTGCTGATGATACAAAGATAGATGGGAAAGTAAGTTGTGAGGAGGACGCAAACAGGCTGCAAAGAGACATAGACAGGTTAAATGAGTGGGCAAGAACGTGGCAGATGGAATATAATATGGAGAAATGTGAAGAAATCCACTTTGATAGGAAAAATAGAAAAGCAGAATATTTTTTCATTCATTTAATAAGTATTTTTTAAAGTCAGCTTGTACAGATCACCAAAAATATATTATTCATCAGTGATTCGGATTTTAGTGGATAGTGGCAGCACAGAGCGCTCGCCATTGAAATGTGTTGTATCATTTTAAACTGGTGGTTTATGGAAACCACTCCAGAGACATTGACTTGAATAATTGATGAGATTAAATTCAAACTTTCATGTTCAAGTACAGATTGGAGAGATTTTTGCCTCAGCTGCATTACAGTATCAAAGAAACCAGTTCTAGCCGACTCAAGTCCTACTCAAGTTACAGTGGCCGATCAGAAGATTGATGGAAACCAAAATTACGACCAAGAACCCCCAAGAAAATTCCTGCCAATAGTATTTTCTGAATATTAACATTTGACAGTTGAACAAATCTGAAGAACTTTAATATTTTGAACTTACGCAGTTCCACCTAATTTTCTCTTTTCAGGCAGGAGAAAAACATTACCATCCAGACTGTGCCCGATGTGTCAGGTGCGAGGAGATGTTTGCAGAAGGGGAAGAAATGTATCTACAAGGTACAAAAACTAACTAACAAATATTCTTGAGAGATCATCATGGCCTGTTATTCACTGTGCCTAGGTTGTAATCAGGCTGTCCAAAGCAACCTCAAACTTTTGCTTCCTGCCCATAATGAGAAATATCTTGTGTAGACATAGTTCTGTGAGATCATGTGAAGCTGCTGATGAATATGATTGCCACAGAGCGGATCAACTCAGTACTGTAGTCAGAGTTCTGACAGCAAAAAGCCAGGTTAACTGAACAAATCCTACTTCGGTTAATATGATTGGATGAAAACCATTCACTGAAAGAAAGTAGAATCAAAACAAAAGCACAAAAAGGTATTATTCAAAGAGGTATTAAAAATGAAATGTGCTTTGGATTTATCGCTGTTGACAACCAGTTTCCACATTTAGTGTAAATGTAGCTGATATTAGCATGTTCAATTATTGCTTTTTTTTTGGTATGTGTCTGGTGTGTTGTTAACAGTCAGTATAACATTCATATAATTGTCCCAAGATATCAACAAAAACTTGCATTTATATTGCACTTCTTGTGTATGTCTGTATTACAACAGTAACTATACTTTAAAAGTATTTAATTGGCTTTTGGACATCCTGAGGGCATGAAAGGCTATATAAATGCAAGTTCTAAAGAGGTATTTTAATGCTTAGCAAGGAGGAAAACGGACATTGATCAGAAAAAAGAAAGAAAATTAGGGGGAGAGAACATAGGCATGGCAGCTTGATCCTTATAAGGTGAAGGCATCTCCGGGAGCTGATGGAGTGCTCCTTTTTTGCTGTTGCCATGAGTGGACGCAGCATCTGAGACTCGCACACCAGCTGTTCCACTGGTACTGGGAACAGGATTCTGGTTGCCAGTGATCAGTGGGAGAACAGACTTCACGGAATCAGAAAGATCTTTAAATCCCTGAGACAGAGTTGCTCCAAGATGCTGCCCTGTATACTTTGCAATCCAGTTGACATTGATACCTTCAGATAGTTCCCCCAAGACCTGCAGTCCTTCAATCAGTGCCTCCACAGTGAGTTGATTGACTTGCCTGGCTCTCTCATGAAGCGGAGGCAGGTTTACAGATGCTCTTGCAGCTGCCACTTTCTCCAGGCTGCCATGTAGTGAATTAAAACCCTCTGGCATTTTGGCATACAGCAGGGCAGTAGACTCCACTGCTGTGCCAGCCATCTGCCACACCTGCCTGGAGAGGCTACATAGAACCTCCACATGTGTCTGATGTTCTGTTAGCATCCTTCCCTTCATGACAAGACCCCTGCTCAGCAGCCAGGGGCTGAAATGTCACGTCTTGCTCAACCATATCCGATTCCAAATCTGCATCCTCTGATTTCCTGGTGCTATGTGTCTCACCATGTGTCAGTTCCTCATCTACACTAACTTTGCCCCCACAAGTGGTTGTTCTTAGGCTGCTGAGTGCAAGGGAGAGGGTGAATGACGGGGTGAGTAACTGGTCACCAGTGTTGCCAGAGCTAGAGGGGACCACAGTGTTTTGCTCCTCAGCATCTTCCTCAGCTGTATCCTGGCTTGAGCCTCTAGAAGAATAAACAGTCTATTATCTTGGGTGTGCATGAGCAGCATTCTGTCTTAATGAGCAACTTTAAGGATCTCTTATGAGAAAAGTGGTAGCTGATGGAGAGATTGAAGAATATATAGAAACAGTAAATAAGAAAAGGTATATGTTATCACAAACCCACTGAAGGCACAGTGACTCTCACATCTCGATCCTCAACTGCCAGGCCAGTGTTGAAGCCGGTGATTGACGTGTGGTGTTAAATGCTGGATGTTGGCAAATCCACGTCCAGTGGCCTGGCGTCCCGTGGCCTGGCGTCCCGTGGCCTGGCGTCCCGTGGCCTGGCGTCCAGTGGCCTGAGTCCAGTTGCCTGGCGTCCAGTTGCCTGGCGTCCAGTGGCCTGGCGTTCCGTGTCCAGTGGCCTGGCGTCCAGTGGCCTGGCGTTCAGTGGCCTGGCGTTCCGTAGCCTGGTCTCCAGTTGCCTGGCATCCAGTGGCCTGGCGTTCCGTGGCCTGGTCTCCAGTGGCCTGGCGTCCCGTGGCCTGGCGTCCCGTGGCCTGGCGTCCAGTGGCCTGGCGTCCCATGGCCTGGCGTCCAGTGGCATTGTATTTTGTCTGCTTTTGCAGGACGAATGCATAGTGTTGATTGGCTGCTGCATTCTGGTAGAGAAGTTATGCTAAACTTGTATTGAACCTTGGTTAGACTACACTTGGAGCACTGTGTACAGCTCTGGTCACCATATTATAAAAATTATATAGAAGCACTAGAGAGGGTGCAAAAAAGATTTACAAGGATGATACCAGAACTGCGAGGGTATACCTAACAGGAAAGAATAAACAGCCTGGGTCTCTTTTCTCTTGAAAAGAGAAGATTGAGGGGTGACCTAATAGAGGTCTTTAAAATTATGAAAGATTTTGATAGAGTAGATACAGAGAGAGTGTTTCCACTTGTGGGGAAGAACAAAACTAAAGGCCATCAATATAAGATAGTCACCATGAAATCAAATAGGGAATTCAGAAGAAACATCTTTACCCAGAGAGTGGTGAGAATGTGGAACTCGCTACCACAGGGAGTGTTTGAGGCGAATAATAAAGGTGCATTTAAGGGGAAGCTAGATAAGCATATGAGGGAGAAGGGACTAGAGGGTTATACTGATAGAGTTAGATGAGGAAGGTTGGGAGGAGGCTCGAGTGGAGCATAATCGCTGGCACGGACTGGTTGGACCGAATGGTCTGTTTCTATGCTGTATATTCTATATAATTCTATGTAATTCTCCAGATCCTACAGTATCAGGGTTTGTGTAATGGATGGTCGTAATGGTAGGTGTCAAGTGAGAATTTGATGTGCTAGCACACAATACAGGATATAAGACACCACATGAGTGCTGACAAGTGACTTTGCTTCTGGGACAAGGAGGATGGTTCCATGTGCTATCTCAAAGGGCAATGCTTGATTATTTTGTCAGGGAATACCCATGTGCTTCTCTCTGTTACTCAACTATCTGCCCTGTTGTTCTTCTGAAAAGACCCTTACCTTTGCTGACGAAATGAGATCATTAAACTTCTTCCAACACTGTAAGGGGTCCTTGGGGTTATGGAGATCCTACTCACAGCCACACCGGCTGTTTAGATGTGGTCTGTGCTGCTGAATGTAATGGCTTTGTCCCCTGTACTTCAACAATGGCATTCCTCCGTTCTCTAATTTGGGACAACAGCACTTCCACACCAGCCTCAGAAAAGTTAGATGCTCCCCTTTTCCTTTCTGTTGCGGCAGCCATTTCACTCTCTCTTCCAATAGCCTGTTCAGCCCTTTAAATACATGCAGCTCTTTAAATAAGAGAGTTGCTCCCGTGCTCTGCTCCCTTCCCGAATTTCCACCCCACCCCCACCCCACTGGCATATCTGGTTTCCTGCTGGAGGGAATTACGCCCTTGCGAAATGACGTGACTCTGGGATTTTGAACAGTGTCAGCCTCCTCTGACTTCGGCAGGTGTAACTCTTGCCCCACCACTCTTGCACTGCCACATCAGGAACCCAGGAGTTTAGGTTTGAGACCATGGGGTTTAATTTGGGAGCTCCATTTTTGGACGCACCCCCCTGCACAGTGCTAACGCATCGCCCAAATGGTGAGGTTCAAGGAGCAGTGTTCCCGTTTAGCTGCACGGCTGTGCAGGCTGTCTGAAGCTCCCGCACAGGCCGCTTGCTGATTTCTCAATGGAAAAGCCGCGCATGCACGGAAGTTTGAAGGGGCCGTGCACCCCAAAAAAAATTAGAGGGAACATTGATGAGGAACCCCGGATATTGGGCGTTGGACCACTACATAATAGGGACAGCGCTGCGGGAGCAGGCAGCGCATGGTAGGTGCTGCAAATTTTTGCATTAAGCTGTTGCACTTTGCAGTCGAGGCCGGGATGTAGGGGTCGGGTTCTGGAGATCGGGAAGGGGTGATGGGAGAGTCAGTCAAGAAATGGAGTCCGGTTTTGAATGAAGGGATCGGGGAGGGGTGGGGGGAAGATGGAGTCAGAGCCTCAGACAAGAATCGGAGGTCGGGGCCGCCTGGATCTCGGGACCTGGAGCGGCGATCGGGATGGTGATGGTAAGCACTTATCTTTGTCTTATTTAGGCAATACTTATAGTTGGTTTTTCCTAGGACAGGATATGGGCAAACCAGTGTTCTACCAAGGACCTGAAACGGACGTCATACCCCTTATTTGGTTATGCAAATGGTCTAATGCCTGCTTCAGGCGTGGGTAAACGTTGCCTTTTTGTGTCCTGACCCAATATAGCTGGTGGTGTACTTCCGGTCGGATGTATGCACACGCTTTAGCCCACTATTTTGGTGCCTTAGGAGGCACAACAAAGACTTGGGCTGCATAGCACCCATCTTCAGTCGCTAGATGGCCCAATTTAACCCCGCATGTCTTTCTTGTGGGCAGGGAGAGTGGTCTCACCATGGAGTTCATTGTCAGCAGCAGCATTCATGCATTTTAAACTTAGAGGGCTAGAAATTTGGCTCCGTAGCACCCGATTTATCAGTGCTACAGGTGCCATTTTGTGTTGAAAATGGCATCCCCACTGCGAGCGGGCTGGTGCAGGCCACCCAGGCTGCCATTTTGGTTAGGCCGGGAGTTCGGAGCGTGTGCCGGAAGTATGTTGAGTGGGCAGATCGTGACATCAATCAGCAGATAGTGCTCCTATGAAGTGCTAGCCAGTGGCTGAAGCGTGGCTGATGGAAACCTGCTGTCTTTCAGTGGGGGAGACTGCAGATGGCTTTGCAGGATGACCTCGAGCAGCTCTGGGTTTAGAAGGCCCAGCTTTAGCCTGCACCACCTCGGAATGGGTGGCAGCAGTCTGGGCTGGCTGGCTGACAGGCAACAGCAAGGGCACTGGCGGAGTGGCAGTGGTGGGAGGATGAATGCTTTCATCCTGAGAAAGGACAACAGGTTTGTGCTTCACGGAGCCTTTGCCACTCCCTCAGCATTCCTAGTAATCTGTTGGAGGTCAGATTGCTGGACTGCTGTGACACCCTGCAAGTCCCTTTCCACACAGGTAAACACAGCCATGATGTCAGCAGTCTGAGCTTGCGTGGCAGCAAGCTGAACCTGCATGAGAGCAGTCTGAGCTTGCATTACAGAAGTCTGAGCTTCTAGTGCAGCACTCAGACATTGGGTGGCTTCTGCTTGTGCTGCAATGGAAACTGAGACATCGGCCATCAGACGCTGTATCATAGTTGGGTCCACAAGTGCGCTAATGGAGTTGGCCACCACTCCATGCTGGAAATCATGGGCTCCAAGCTCCGTGCAAAACCCTGTGCAAGGTTGGTGCCAGACTCATCCATGCACCTTGACATTGCACTCAGCCTTTCTGGCAGGCCTGCCATTGCACCAAGCATTTCATTGTACATACCCATCAATGTTCTTCTGTGGGCCACCCCATCAAAGTCCTCATCTGAGTCCTCTGCAGCAGAACTCGTGTGTGACCTCACCCTCCGTGGAGCTGGCACCTGCGCTACCCTTTCCCCCTGCCCTGGCTGCAGCCCACTTGTGCCCGGTGACTCACCACGTGCAGATCCCGTCTCTAACCTATCCTCTAAGGTACGCAGAGTTTCAGTACCTGAGCTGGTGGCTGTGAGTGTGAAATCAAGTGACGGTGCTGTGTTTTCATCATCAGTGCCTTGGTGTTCTTCTATTTTGTGCTCCTCCACCAGTGCCTGGCCAGGTGGCAGTTCTTGGCCATCTGAAAGGAGAAAGGCAAAGGGTAAGGTTGTGGCAAGAGGTGCATGGCTACACCATGTGCAGCTTTTAAGTCAGAAGAGATTGTGGGATGAGGGGAAAGTAGGATGTGAGAAAGAGGATTAAGTATGAGGATACCAGCATCTTGTATCCTTTCAGCCCCGCCACTGGCCACGGGCTCAGTGATGGCCCTCCCAATAATGGCCAGCACCGTTTCCTCCATCGGGGTCAGGTTATGCAGGCGCGCCGGTCCCCCACTGGTTAGGTCCTGCTGGCTCTAGTTGTGAGCCACCTTATCCTGCAAGAGAAAGGGAAATGTGTCAGTGAGTGTGGTGCAATATGTTTGGGTGATATGCCTGCCAATGATTGAATAGCTGACAGTGTGTGCAAGCTGTGAGATGTGGGTGTGAGGCTTGCAGCAGTGGTAAGTGTGTGAGGGTGAGGTGAAGCTATGAATATGACGTATGAGTCGTGTTTGGTAGAGCTTGTTAGTAGGTGAGTGATGAGGGTGTGGTGCATTGAGCATTGTGTGAGGCTAGTGGTGCAGATGGAAGAATATGGCAATTGAAGATGAATTCACTGACCATGACCACTCGTGTGAAGTCTTTTAACTTTTTCCTGCTCTGCGTCCGACTCCTCATTGCTATACTGCTGGCATTCACCACAGCGGCTATCTGCTCCCATTGCATTTTATGCATTTGCCTGGAGGGCTTCCTAGCCCCCTGTGGAAACAGGACCTCCTCGTGTTGACCTCCTGCACCAAGGCCTCCAATTCTACGTCAGAAAATCTTGCCGCATGCTCCCTCCGCTGTTGTGACATTTTTTTTGCTGCTCTTACTCTCTTCATCAGCAAGTTGAATGACCTGCTGAAGGCAGAATGCACCTCCCCCTTAAGAGGTGCAGACTGCCTTTAAGAAGTACAGGCTAGCTTTAATTGGTCCTAGCCTCGCACGAACTTGGGCCCCCTGCTGAGCGCTGGGCTGAACACCACAATTATGCTAATTAGGAGGCAGTATGAAATTAGCGCGCTGCCTACATTTGAACGGCTGCAGGTCGATTGCGCATCGTGAACCCCGCGTCTGTTTCAACGGGCAAACAAATTTTTAGCCCAGAGATTTAAATTTCACATGCTCCAGGCAGCCTTCTCAGCACAGGAAATTTGAATCTGTTGATTTAGGAACAAGTGTGGAGAAGCTGGTCACATGTTGTCAATGACCACATCATTGTACACGAATCACTGAAAGTTAACATGCAGATACAGCAAGCAATTAGGAAAGCAAATGGTATGTTGGCCTTTATTACAAGAGGATTTGAGTATAAGAGTAAAGACATCTTACTGCAGTTATATAGGGCCCTGGTGAGATCACACCTGGAGTATTGTGTACAGTTTTGGTCTCCTTACCTAAGGAAGGATATACTTGCCATAGAGGGAGTGCAATGAAGGTTCACCAGACTGGTTCCTGGGATGGGGGGATTGTCCTATGAGGAGAGATTGAGTAGACTAGGCCTATATTCTCTAGGGTTTAGAAGAATGAGAGGTGATCTCATTGAAACATACAAAATTCTTACAGGGCTTGACAGAGTAGATGCAGGGAGGATGTTTCACCTGGCTGGAGAGCCTAGAACCTGGGGTCACAGTTTCAGAATAAGTGGTCGGCCATTTACGACTGAGGTGAGGAGAAATTTCTTCACTCAGAGGGTGGTGAATCTTTGGAATTCTCTACCCCAGAGGGCTGTGGAGGCTCAGTCGTTGAGTATATTCAAGACAGAGATCGATAGATTTTTGAATATTAAGGGAATCAAGGGATATGGGGATAGTTCAGGAAAGTGGAGATGAGGTAGAAGATCAGCCATGATCTTACTGAATGTTGGAGCAGGCTCGAAGGGCCAAATGGCCTACTCCTGCTCCTATTTCTTATGTTCTTATATTGGGTCAGTGCTTGGATTGTGGGGCTGCATCTCAGTTTCCAGGAGTGAAGAGCAGCTATTACTTTACACCAGTGTTGTGGGGTTTGCGCTACTCAAGCCCATGTGTTTAGCAAGCAGTACTGTCTTGACTTGTATAACTCTGAGATCTGGGGAGTAATTTTGACTTTGCATTAGTGCGCATTGGCAGCCCATTTTACATCGCTCCCGATTTTTATTTTCATTGCCCTTTGATTTCATGTGCTCAGGTACTGCAGCAGGGCAAAAACCATCTGACTCCAAGGAGAGAATGCTGCCCACTGCACTAAGAAGATATGCATCAAATTGATGTTCTAATGATCCTCACTAGAAAATACTGTGTTATTGTGTCCAAATATAAAAAGCATGATATTTCTTAGCTGGAGAAACGGGATCATATTGTGAGTGTCAGCAAGCATTTCTATTAGTCGGACTGTGGTCTAATCCAGTTCGTGCTATTGGTATCCTTGTTGTTTGTGAGTAATTTATGTAAGGTTCGGTCTTTCATACAAAGAGACTAGAGGGTGTTTTGTTCTAAAGTATAAAGGTTTTATTAAGAAGCTACAATACAAGAAGTAAAGATGTTGAAGATGTTAACACTGACAAGTTCCAAGGTGCACTCTTGAAGGACCTTGTGCTAACACTTGAGCAGTCCAGTTTCGCTCTGAGAATGTTCTAACATCTATGTTTTATGTCCAGTCTTATATACATTAATCACCCAATGCATTACGGGTCCTTGAGCCTGCTTTGGGCCAGTATGTCAATCAATTTCAGTGTCTCCCAACCTAAGCAGCCGTCTGCTGTCTCGCGCATATTCCACAACATGGCTAAACAGACCGTAACACTTCCCATGCCACCAACCCATAAATATGAGATAATAAATGGAGACAGGGTGTCTCACTGCGTGGTATTCATCAAGGGCAAACAAACTAAACAATGTTTCAATCTTTTAGCGGATTAATTGCTAATGCTAACAATGTCATATAGAAAGCCTTATTCTAAATTGAAAGGCTGCAAGCGTGCTTTTGTTACATTTTTTATGACCAGATTAGGCACGGTCTTAAGTTTGTGTAAAATCTTTTATTGACAAAGTTTAGATGACTGCAGTAGTACCAGACACTGTTTAAACTCAAGTGAATAGGCATGGTACTGAGCAGACATAAGGAAATGTCATCCAATATTATAAGAGTGGCCTAATTATCAAAATGCTTCAACAGTTTGGAGTAATTATTTTGAGACATAACTCATGGAATATGGAAGAGACTTCCACTCAGAAACTAACTCCACACTAGTCAGCAGAGTTTCAGAGATTTCCTGAATGATTTCAATCTGCTGGCCAATTTACTTCAGCAGTAGAATCTGCAGGCCTCGTTTTCTGGATATCTAAGACCACAAGCAAAGGTTTGGGCAGGTTTGTGTGTATTTTTTGGCCTGGCATTAAATGGATCCAGTTGTATGATATGCGAACATAAATCCAATCTTATGCACCCCATTGTTGCAGCACTGGGTATTCGTGTTCTTCCATTCAGGAGAGGGTGTGGATGGGAATGGGGACATCAGTGTACATGCAGTTTTCCAATTAAGCCAACCTAACTTTTCTTCATTACGTTGACCTCTGTTTCAGAGGTACAAATTTTTACGGTTAAATAGTCACAAGCACTACACCATTTTCATAATTCCATAATTATTAGCCCAGAACTTTATTGTTAATTTTGCATCAACTTTTAAAATTTATGCGAAGTCAAAATGAGAGGAGAAACAATCCTCTCCCAACATTCCTGTCAAAAGATTGCAGTTACACAATAATGGAAGTGCATGGGAATGGCAATAAAAACTGAACACATGGAACAGGATTCATATAAACTTCAAGTAAAAATAGACAATTTGCATAGCTGTGCATCACAGCCCATTAATCTATTCATTTAATTATGATTCAGTCTTAACAAAAGCAGACAATGCATTACAGAAACATATATTCTACAACAAAATAATTATATTTTTCTTCTCATCTCTTCTGGTGTCTGACTCATGGTGGGATATGGTTCCACAGGTGCTAGCAGCTCCTTGAAATGGCCATTCTTTTTGCATGAACCTATACAGTGAGTGTCAGTAGGCATTTTGAGTGAGTGAGGGAAAGAGGCAACACATGTAAGCCTCATCCTGTCTACAGTCAGTGCAATAGAAACATAGAAGATAGGAGCAGGAGTAGGCCATTCGGCCCCTCGAGCCTGTTCCGCCATTTAATGAGATCATAGCTGATCATCCAAATTCAGTACCCTGTCCCTGCTTTCTCCCCATATCCCTTGATCCCTTTAGCCTTAAGAAATATATTTAACTCCTTCTTGAATATATTTAATGAATTGGCCTCAACTGCCTTCTGTGGTAGAGAATTCCACAGGTTCGCCACTCTCTGAGTGAAGAAATTCCTCCTCATCTCAGTGCTAAATGGCTTACCCGTTATCCTTAGACTGTGAGCCCTGGTTCTGGACTCCCCCACCATCGGGAACATCCTTCCTGCATCTAGTCTGTCTAGTCCTGTTAGAATTTTATAAGTTTCAATGAGATCCCCTCTCATTCTTCTAAACTCTAGCGAATACAAGCCCAATTGACCCAATCTCTCTTCATACGTCATTCCTGCCATCCCAGGTATCAGTCTGGTAAATCTTCGCTGCACTCCCTCCATGGCAAGAACATCCTTCCTCAGATAAGGCGACCAAAACTGCACACAATACTCAAGGTGTGGTCTCACCAAGGCCCTGTACAACTGCAGCAAGACATCCTTGCTCCTGTACTCGAATCCTTTCGCTATGAAGGCCAATGCGTGCACTTTCCAGTAGAAATGGCTGGCTTTTGGTCAGCAGTAGGGACCTTAGCCAAATTGTTTCTCCCTCCTTCGGCCAGGTACTCTGAAGCCTATTGTGCTGCTTCCATTTCTGCTGCTGCTGATATCAGCTAACTCAGCCTAGAACAGAGATCTCAATGTGTATGGCTGAAGTACTACACCAAATAATGTATTCACCTACTGAGCCTTCAGGGATAAGAACATAAAGCATGGAATACAAAAAGACCATTCAGGCCCCTTCTTCTACAGACCATATTATTTTACACCAATCGTGATCTGTACATAATCCACTTAATCTTTTAAGGGAAAGTTAGAACTATAGAATTTTACAGCACAGAAGGAGACTATTCGGCCTATCGTGTTGGTGCTGACTTTTGCTAGAACAATCCAAAACTAAGTCCATTGTCCTGCTCTCTCCCCCTAGCCTTGTATGTTCCTATGCTTCACATATTTATTTATTCACTCTTCCTTAGAGATGTGATGGTCTTAGTCTCAGATGCTCCCTGTGGCAAAGCAATCCATGCTCCAACAAACATCCAAATAAATAAATTTCTCCTGATCATCCTCTTTACTCTCTGAGTGGCAATTTTAAATTGATGACCCCCTTGTCATAGATTCTCCAACCAAAGGAAAAAACCTTTCCATATTCACCTTATTCAAAACTCTTCGCAATTGTGTACAGTGGCTCCTTTAAAATGTGACTCCATCGACCCTACACAGCAGGTACTTCTGAGGATCAGGAAAGCTGGAACTCCTAATGTACTAAATCTCTGCCCTGCCCCCTCTTACACTGATGCCTTTTTTGGCTCCAGAAACTCCCGTGCAATGCTAAGACTGGTGTATTTTGGTCTCGGTCTAACTTGCAGTCCTTCCGGTAGATTCTCGCCAAAGTTACTGGGTATGTGCTGGAAGGGCCACAGATTTTCAGGTTCCAAAACTTTACTTCATTAAACTCTTATGCTAATATTGTTATCCATGAGTTTGTTTTAATAAATCTATGAACATATTGTTTGTAAAGATGTTGATGAGTTTATTAAAACTGATTCACAGAGGAAAGTATTAGCAGTAGTTAATAATGTAGAGATCTCATATAGAGATATCTCTGATATAGCCCTTCGTCCTAGTCCAAAATGTATTTATATGCACAGGTAATATTTTATTTTTATTATCATATTGGAACTCATTCAACTTGTTTCTACTTCCCACTAAGTGACAACAGGCATAGTCAACATTCCAAGAAGATAATAACCAAGTACTTTCACTCATAAACTGTCGTCCTCCAGTTTGGGATAGTCCATCACCTTGTGCAGTATCTTGGACCCTACAATAAAGCAGGCAAAATTCCTACTTACAAATTCTCCCTAGTCCTTATGCATAATGTTAATTTGCTATAATAGCACCGTTGACACTTTTCTCAGATACCTCAATCCCCTAATTGCTTTTAGGCCCTTCATCCACAGAATGAAGAAAACTGTATAAAAAGTGAAAGAAAAATGTGGATTTGGATATAAATACTAAAGTATCCAATTTAATTAAATATATTGGAGAATTTGTCAAACTTTTTCCAATGTTTACTGTTACTTTTTATTATTTGTTTCTTACTTGCTGCAGGTATTTCAATCTGGCACCCAGTTTGTAAGCAGGCTGCCAGGGCAGAAGAAAAACAGAAGGTAAGGAGAAAGAAGCATGATGTGAGTTAAAAACCTAAGTATCAATATTTAAAAACTCTACCATGAATGTTCAAATTAAGATAATCTCATAGCTCTTAGTTAATTCTAGTAGAACCGCTTTATTGCTGATTTTTATGTTATGCAACATTGCAGATTTGTTTTATAAGCTTCTAAAACAAAGTCTGTACTGTTAGGCTATAAACACACTGGTTTATTGTACTGGTTCATCATTGAGTGTTAAAATTTCCAGTCACTCTCTTCATTACTGAGCTAAACACAGTTTTTTTTCTGGAGTTTAGGGTAGAGGGGAAAGCAAATTAAAATTACATCGACATGAGTACCACATGCATCCAACAAACAACTGTGCACACATAACACTTAATAAACACTGGGGGGAAAATGTTCTACATAAATAATCATACATATTTGACTTGTAAGTGGTTGCATGGAATAACTGAATATAAGGCAATAATCAACTAGTAGATTCTGTACCAGATGCAAATAACCAATTTCTACCTTATGGACTTTATATACAGCCTCTCTTGAGCAGAAACCAATTGAGTTAAGTAAGCCCTGAGACATCATAGCATGAAGTGAGAGTGTTCAAAAGGTGAATAGGGAAAGACTATTTCCTTTATTCAGGGAGTTAGTTATGAGTGTGAGGAGAGAGATTAGGAGAAATTTCTTTACACAGAAGATTGTTTTTTTAATTCATTTACGGGATGTGGGCGTTGCTGACAAGGGCAGAATTTATTGTCCATCCCTACTTGCCCTTAAGAAAGTGGTGGTGAGCCACCTTCTTGAACCACTGCTGTCCGTGTGGTGAAGGCAGTATACTTCTTTATAGCGATTTTTGGTAGACCATTTCAGAGGGCAGTTAAGAGTCAACCACATTGCTGTGGGTCTGGAGTCACATATAGGTACCTGACCAGGTAAGGACGGCAGATTTTCTTCCCTAAAGGCAGTTAGTGAACCAGATGTTATTTTACAACAATTCGGTAGTTTCATGATCATCATTACTGATGATCGCTTTTTATTCCAGATTTATTTAATTAACTGAATTTAAATTCCTCAGCTGTTGTGGTGGGATTTGAACTCTGGATCATTAGTCCAGGCCTCTGGATTACTAGTCCACTAACATGACCACTATGCTACCATACTCGCATGTTTTGCCACAGGGAGTGGTTGATACAGATTGTAGTATAATTTACGGAAAAATTGGATAAATATTTGGAGCAGAGGAAGATACAGTGCAGTGGAATTAGTTTCCCATTGCACTAGCAAATAGCTTGCACAAGCATGATGACTAAATGGCCTTTTTCTGTGCTGTAAACTTTCATAGTTCTCAAATTGAAATAAATATTACACCTCAAAGCTATATTATGTGCAGCAAATAAGGACGAAGAAAAGTGTTGTTTGGAAGTACTTGCTTGACCAATAAAACATGCAGTGTGATTTCTGGAATAAGAGAATAATGGATCAAGACTTGAGACTGACATGAAGATGGAGTAACAAAAGGATCCTGAGACCTCAAGGAATTATCAGAGTCAGGATGTGAACTTGAACACTGGTGAAATCAGGAAACACAGAACTACTTTATATGAAAAGTGAAAACATTGTGTTTTGGGAATACATTTTCCAGATATTTAGAGGTACGGCTATAGCTTTTAATTTTGATATCTGAAGTATATATAAATAGGTATTGTTGTTTACTTTTAGATCACCCGTACTTCTTCTGAGAGCATCACATCTGCTCCAGCCTCAAGTACTTCAGGGTCCCCAAGCCGTATAATATATGTAAGTTTATTTAGCAGTTTATTTTTTTAAACTATCAGATATATCATCTCCTGTAATGCCTCAAAATATTTAAACATTTTCAAATATGCCTGCTGTAAAAATCTTAGAAAATTGACATGAATGAATATTTTGAATGTTTCTACATATAGGGTATGGTAGGGTAGGTAAGCCAAGTGCTTACAGGACCAGAATATTTAGCTCCCGTTGGTTGTAGTTAACAGTGTGGATTGCCACATGGGGAGTGCCATCAATCTCAGCTTGGATAATTGCCAGAGGTTTAAAGGTTGAGCGAGTCATACACCCCTGTCTGTAAGGATCACACACTTCCTAATGGGGCAATCCAAAGAGCAGCACTGATGGAGAAGTCTGCAAGTTAAGCCATTCTCTGCCTGCCCACCTAACTTAGACTGGGGGGTGGGGAACAAGAAAAAAAAAGGAGTACATCAAAACAGCAAATGTACACTACTTTTAATTATTTAATTCCTTAAGCATGTAATATTACGCAATTGAAGCTAACTGGAATATATTTGTTTATTTATTGATTACAGACCACCTTGATAATAGAAGATGGATTTCAGATAAATGTGTTAAACTTTAGAAATTAGTTTTACATAATGTAATTTCAGGGCTTATGGGGGAAAAATTCGGCTCTCTGAAGACCCTAGGTGGGTAAGGCCTCCTGTTGAGAGCCCTCCTCCTCTCTCTGCGCGCATCTTCTCGTCTTCTTCACTGCCTCTGCTCCCTTTCCCTAAGATACTCGAGTGCGAGGGGGACTGCCAGTAGAGCCCCCATGACTGGGAGCAAGTGTTGTGAGCAGAAGCCTTTAAATAATAATGAAGGCGTTCTCCACTTGCAATAACACTCCCTGTTAGCTTAGGAACTTGCAATAAGTTTAGAAAGCTGTTAGAGTTGCAGAAAGTTACATAGAGCCAGTCAAACTGAAAAAGCATGTCAGCCGCAAGTTGTTGCTGATGATCTCTTTAAATAACGCTGCTGTAGGCTCCTTCCTGCTTGTGAATGCTTGCTCAGCTGGTCGTAATTAACAGGCTGGTAAGTGTAGCGGCGAACACAAAAATGGCATATCGGGCGTCAGGTGAGCATTGCACAATCACTGACATCACGATCTGCATAATCTAAATATCCCCAGCGAGCGCGGATATCGGCAGCACTGCCAGCCATCCAAAAATGGCCGCTGCGCGACCCGCTGGCAACAAGCGGAAGTGAGGCAGCCGCCATTTTTTTCCAAAATGGGCCATAACGGCCAGCGTTAAAACCTCCAATTTCTAGGCCTTGATGTTTAATGGCACAAATGTGATCATTGACATGACCACACATGTCTTTCTATTCCAACTTATTCAAGTGTCTTGTGAGTTACATTAGAAAGAGACAGTGCCCCTACAACAGTTGCAAACTGAACTTAATTACTAGCCATGTGAAAAGATACCATACCTTCAGTAAAACAATTAATTTAACTAAAAGTAGTGCCCCGACGAAGTTAGTGCCCGAAAGGGGGCGCAACCGAATTTTTCCCCCATAAGCTCTGAAATTACACTATGTGATACTAGTAGACAAAGCTTAACACCTTTATCTTTAATCTGTCTTCCAGATATGTTAACAGTTGTGTTAACCCATTTATTTTAAATGAGTCAATGCCTTTGCTAAAGTAGAAGTATTTCAGATAAATCCATTAAGCATACATTAGCATTCCTGTAATTTTAGGGCAAAGGGTTTATTTAAAACTGTAAGTAATACACAATCGCAATTAATTTCCACCGGGGTTCTCCCGATTGTCCACCGGAACCTTGTAGAAGTGGCATAAACAAGCAAAGTTCTGGTGGGAGATCAGGGAGCCCCTGCAGAAATTCTACCCCAGAATGTTTTCTTGTGTACATCTGTAATTTAAAAATTCTAGTAAATGGTGAAATTGCTCTGATATTTTGCTAAATAATAGAAAAATCTGGTCTTAAAAATACATAACACCATGATGTCACCATTTGAGTGACATCCACAACTCCTGGCACCATTTTAGATGCTGGAAGCTTAGTATAAAATTCAAAAGGAGCACAAAAATACAATTTTGCTTTGTCTAAACTGGATGTGTTCCTCCTTTATAATGAATGGAACCCTGTAACTATGTTGCAATATTTAATTTTCAATGGGTATATTAACTATAGAGACACATGCTGTGAATTTCCTCGGAGCTGTTCCCACTCTGCCGCTATAATTTCGCCAGAAGTGCGGTGAAATCCTGTTTATATGCATAAACAAAGCTTCCGCCACACTTCCAGCAAATTTATGGGAGTGGAACGGGAGCAGCTCCAAGGAAATTCCCGGCCGTGATTTGTATAGTCAAGTATGAAATTATGTTTGTGATATATACCCAAATGACTCTTGGCTATTCATTTCAATGAGTTTTTCTTTTGAAATATACGCTAAACCATCCTGAAGGGGACATCAGAGCTCCGATATTTGAAATAGTTATCTGTCTACTTTTGTTCTTCTGTTTTCTTTGTTCCCTGCTCATTATCTCTTGCATCCTTCTTTTGTTCTTCCTCTCTTAGGCCAAGCTAGATGATGAGATTCTTGACTACAAGGATTTGGCCGCTCTGCCCAAAGTTAAGGCCATTTACAATATTGATCGTCCTGACATGATCTCCTATACACCGTATATCAATTACTCCACTATTGACAGGCATAGCATGGGGGAGGTACTGAACAACTCAGCCATCCTCAAAAGTTCTTGAATTTGAATATTATTTAAAAGATGAGGTCTGGATTTTTATACTGGACAGCTTGGTGTCACTTATTTTGGAGAATAATTCACAATAATGCTTACCAGTAGATAAAGTGGTTTTCCTGCTGGTAATATTGCAGTGAAGATAATTTACCACAGAAAGGGCTACATAAAGTAATAGGGGACAGCAAAGATATCTGTCTGTCTCATGAGTTTTTAAAATATAAATATATCAATGGAGGTAAGGACGAATTCGCCTCTAGTCTGTTAACTTTTTTTAAGTACCAGTTTCTCTTTTCTTCAAAGGAATCTAGGCACCATGTTAAAATGAATTCTGTGGGGATTGGCATGATGAACCTTACTTATTGCAACCTGGCCCCTGCTTTGTATGTTGGTTATATTTCTGCCCAAACACTGACCAGTGATGAATTGAATATATTGCTCTGAAAGTTACCAGCAATAGTGTAAAGTGGGCCACACGTTAGGTAACTAAATTTACCACTGCATTCCTTTTCACTGCTTGTCCAGAGAAAAATCCAGGCCAAAGTGTCTCTTTGTTCTACCCAAGTGCTAATTACCTAAAATTAATTCTGTATTATGTACCTTTTGAATTATTACTCTTTTAGCTCATCATTCCACATAGTACAAATTGTCCTCCTTGTATGTGGATCAGATGCTGTTTGCTATTTGTGTAAATATTGCATAAGCAAACAGTTAGAATTGAAGCTACTTTTCATATTTCCACACTGTGGCTGCAAGTTCTAGGAAGCCATTCCTTGACTAGGTGGAGAGGCATATCAGCTTAAATCAGGGCAGGACTTCAGTACCTAGAAAACTCATATACCTGCTTTCACCGTGGCCTCAAAATGTAGCTATATTTTTGTGTGATGAGATTTATTTATAGTGAGTTTTATCTGTACATAGTGGGCCATTATTTTTCTCTATCAATATAACAATTTCAAAAATGGACTTTTGTCAAAACAGGAATTCTTTAACTGTAAGAGAAAGCTTTTCTACTCCAAATAAGGAATGATCAAAGGTGTTTTTTAAATAAATGGAATGCAAAATTAAGCATAGACATCTGTCCAGTTATTGCATATATAGTATCTGATATGCCTACAATACTTATTAATGCAGAGCTAATGATACAATCATGTAAATTATAGTACGATGTACAGGTATACAGAAACTTGAATTTTGCTTATGAGCACAGTGGCCAACAACTTTTGCACACAATATGTATGCAAATAAATGGGAAATCATAGCCATGCGCTCTTTTAATTATTTTAACCGCCCCCCCCCCCCCACAACCATGACGGGCAGGAGAGGGTCGGGGGAAGTTAAAACTTAAGTAACGCGACCCCAACCCGCCATGTATGGGCCTGCTGCCATTTTTGCGGCGGCAGGTTGCGTTCTGTGCCTGTGTCCTGCTCTCGAGAGGCAGGACACCTCATAATATTTAAATCAGGCTTCCTCAATGCAGTTGGGTGGCTGATTTAAATTGAACGCTGGTCGGCTGGGTTTCCCAGGGCTCGGGAAACCCGGCAGCTAAATGGAAATGGGAGCAGACGGATCAAGCAGGTAAGTGTTTTTTATAGAACTGCTTTTGAGCCAGGAGTAGCAGGAGTGCTCGCCGCAGCCCCTAAAGCAAATCTTCTATCGCGATCGGCTGACTCCCCCGCCCCCCTCCCCCCCCCCCCAAATGCACGATCCCTCCCAGTTCCTCCTCCTTCTTGATTGCCAGTTTGAACCCCCTCTTCGGGCAGGGAAATGGAACTGAGCCCAAGATCAGATCAGCCATGATCTTATTGAATGGCGGAGCAGGCTCGAGGGGCCAAATGGCCTACTCCTGCTCCTATTTCTTATGTTCTTATGTTCTCTCCCGGTCACCACCCCACCAACCCCCAAGCTTTCCCAGTTGCCGGGGACCATTCCCAATGGTCCCCGGCTGCGCCCTTCTACCGTTGGCTTTCCCGCCCGGCAGCTGGCCAGCCTGTTAATCTGGTTGGCTGCCAGGCAAGAAACAGAGTAAAAAAAGTGATAATGAGGCCCTGCCGTTAAATTCAGCAGGATCTCCACATTCCTGGGATTTCCAGGTTTCCCCTGGAACCACGCTCCCTCTCCCACCTCTCCGTTAATATCGGGTCCATGATGATCATCAACTGGTGTTAGCTCCCACCACCCTATGCTACTAATTTAAGCAGTAAGTAGTGGGGACTGCTGGAAGCTGAAGCTAGGTGATGGAACATCATATTTCTGCAACCAGCCTACAAAGATCATAAAGATATGTGCAGATGAGGGAGACCATTTGATCCATTTAGGTTATTCTTGAAAACATTGAGAACATCATGGCCTGATTCAGAGTTCAGCTCATCTTATCCCATGGTAAATTGATGAGCAGTTTTAACTTGGAAATAAAGATATATATTTTTTAAATGCAGAGCATTTGAATACTCAAGGTTGAGACCATTGTCCTGGGGTATTCCTTTCAAATTCTACAGAACTTAGTTTAGTCATTCATCTTTCTTTCCTTAGACCAGGTTCCTTTTTTTTTGATTGATTACCTTTCGTTTTAAGACAGAGAGCAGTTTGCGCAAGATCAATTTTTTGTTCTATTTCAATACAAATTGTTTCATCACAATTGTTTTGGATCTGGCAAAAAGCAAGCTGTTGTATTATTTCATCTGTATACCGCTGGTACAGTACTGCATTCCTGCAGATAATGTGTGTTTGCCTTAAATCTAGCAATAGTTTCTAAGAGTTAATAAAATGTATTTCTTCCTTTCTTTCTTTTTCCAGTCACCTCGGCTGCTGTACCCAACACCAACTGAGGTAATTATTAGATTCCTCCTTTCTATGCCATTTTTTGTGCTCATAAAAATGAGAAATATTAGTGCTGGGAAATGAAACATGCTCCCATTTCAGACACCCGGGCTATAAAATACACATTCTTTCTGCTTTACTCCTGCTGTAACTTTAGCAGGAAGACTCCAGAACAGTTGGAAACTAGGCTGGGACTTGGATACACTGAGTCCTGACCTACTCCCAAAGTTTCCTTTTAGAACAGAGCTAAGTCTGTCCCAAACATGTTCATCAACGTAAGGAGGTGCTAGGATTGGGGGGAACAGGGACTCCAAACGTTGGAGTCCTCTCACCCTAGACCTTTATTAGCCCCTGGCGTATGGTCAGCAGAGGTATGCCTTGTGTACTGGCCAACTCATAAGTGGATATGGGAACCGGCTGGGTGTTCAAGTCGCGATCGAGGCATGGATCCCTGAAGATTTGTGCACAAATTTTAAATACATTTTTTAAAGCAGCCCTTTTTGTAAGGGGGCACCCACATGATCCTATGGGGGGCGGGGGTGGTAGCACCCCCTCTAGTCCAGCAATCTACAGCCAGAATTTCTATCTTTCCTGCAATGGTAGCCACATCCAATGCACCCCTGGTGGCACAGGCGCCCACTAATGGTAGGGAAATGAAGGGACCTTCCCCTGACCCCACAAACTTTGATGGGGCCAGTGGCGGAGATCCGAGTCGAGGGCACCTTGGCACTTAACACTAATTTTCGGAGCTCCAGTGTCAAAATGAAGCACTCATAGATCAGGTATAGTAAGGGATAGATGCAAAGGGAAGCTTTCCCATTCAGTCCCAACCTTAGAAAAGCAACTTCACCAGTGTTACATTTTCCAGTGCTCACACCAGATTTCCTTGTGGTTTGTATGAATGAGGGTGTGTGGCAGGAAGCCTGATGCTATTGCAGAGGGGGGAGTTGTTAGAGCATAATTTATCGGGTAAGTCCATGCTTTGTGATTTTTTTTTCATTTGTGAATTTTTATGTTAAGTGATAAATTTTATTTTCAGGGCTTGTAGTGGGGGTGGGTGAGAAACTGTCATGGCAATTATAAATCAGATTCTGGAATGTCATTGGGGTGAAATTTGAAAATAAGGAAAATGTTTTGGCATAATTTACTTGAGAAAAATAAAAATAGAAAGTAACCAATTAGAGTCTATGTGGGGAATTTTTGCGCTGGGAGCGGGGCGGGGGAGGTTGGGGGGAGGGGCGGTCTACATCTGACTTCCAGAATTCCTGACCAATTAGATTGAGCAGGCGTGATGACAACCTGCATGAATCGATTTCAACTCCAGTATTTAAACTGCAAAGATGACATTTGATGGATCCTAGAGGTGGGAAAACAAGAGAAGGAACTGTCAGAATGGAGTCGCAATATTCCAAGGCTGTGCCTCGTTTTAGTGACACCTCCCTAGATGTGCTGCTGGGGGCTGTAAGGGCCCGCAGGGAGATACTCTTCCCAACTGACGCAGGGAAGAAGCCTGCCAGTGAAACCAAGAAGGCGTGGCTGCAGGTGCTCATGAGGTGAGCAGCAGGAGTGTCACACTCCTGGATTCAGTGTCGAAAGCGGTTTAATGACCTAAGCAGGACAGGAAAGGTGAGTACAGTGGCATATTCAACTACATCCTGATGTGTGTATCAAGCCAACCCCTTCACTCTGCCTTCTCAAGCCTACTCCAGCACATCACTCCTCACATCAGCTTACCTTGCCTGTGCACCCATCTCTCTCTGTCTATGCACTTCCTCGCATCCCCGTTTGTCCATCCACACTTGCCCTCATTTTTATGCAATGTTATACCTCTCCCTCACAGTCACCCTCAACAAATGCTGTCCATCCATCTGTTCAGCATATTCCATTACTGTCAGTAATAGGTCTCTTCTTTCCTCCTGGCAGGAGGAAGAGAGCACAGAACACCAGGGAGAGGCAGAGAACCAGAAGTGGCCCTCCATCAATCTCGCAACTGACAGCTGCAGAGAAGGAGGCGCTGGACAACAGCGGAGCCTCGGCGTGCTTGGCCATTGGAGATAGGAGCCTTCCAGCTACCTGGTGACAGAATTAAATATCACACAGCCACAGGGCAGACAACACTTATGTTGACTTGATGTCAGCAGCAAGTGAAATATGATCATGTGCATAACGATTACTTAAAACATTCTTACCATGACAGTTCTAATTCATGGGGGGGAGTTTTAACCTAAAAAAAAAGGTGGGTTTGGAGCGTGGGGGTAGTTAAATTGTTAAAAATCAGATTCCCGAGATGAACCCACCTCCAACCCGCCCACTTCCGGTTTTAACGGAGGTGGGAAGGGAAGCAGGATGGGGGCAGGCAGCCAACCCGCTGCCAGGAGGCAGGATGTTAATTTAAATATTATAATGAGGCTGAAGGCTTTTTTTTAACCTGCATTTTGTTTTTAACTGCATCTGGTCAGGTTTTACACACTTCATAAAACCTGGCAGTTACAGCAAGGTGGGGACTGCTGCATCCAGGAGGTACGTGCCGTTACACCTACCTCCTGGATCCAGGGTCCCTACCTAACACAGACCCCCGTGATCGGAGACCCCCTCACGAGGCCTCCGATCGCCTTCCCAAACCCCCTCCCCCCCCACTCCAAACGATCATCCTGAGGCCGGCCACGAACCTCTGGTGGCCGGCCCCAAAGTGTTCTCCCCTGCCCCCCCACCGATTATCCTGAGACCGGCCCTGAAGTAATCTCCCACCCCCACCCCACCCTGGGTCCCACGATGCACGATGTCCCCGATCTCCCCCCCCCCCCCCCCCCCCACTCCCGGTCCCACAATGTCCTCGATCTTCTCCCCACACCACCTTCCCCCCCTCCCCCCTCCCCCAACTGGGTCCCATGATGTCCCTGAACTTTCACCGCACCCTGCCCCCGCAACCACCACCCGGTCCCTCCCTCCCTTCTCTGTGCGACCTAGTGCCGCAGGCCTATCCGCTGCCAGCCAGCCTCTCCATCTGGCTGGCTACGGGCGGGAAACCAAGGCCTTGCAGGCAAATCAGGCCCTGCCGTTAAAGTTGGCAGGGCCTGTGGGAAACCTGGCCTCCTGGGTTTCCCGACTGCCTTGTAGACCCCCCACCCCCAACCCGCCTTCCTCCTTAAAATCCAGCCCCATGTATTAATCTTCAACAGGGCCTTCAAGCGTCTCACAGAGGTGGTGCAGGAGGACGACGACTCCTCCTCAGAGGAGGTCACTCACTCTGAGGATGCACCGACATAGGACTCATGCAGACCATGCACCAGCTCAGATACTGACACTTCGGTGGGACTGGTGAGGAAGTTAGTTGCGTTTTCACCTGGTGACTCCCACATCACAAGTGAGCAAGAGCAGATGTTGGAGACAGGAACAGCAGTGGGGAGTCCGCTTTGGAGGCAGTAGGATGCTCCAAACTCTGCTCAGCTGGACGCAGATGGTGAACCTCGGGGGCCGTCGGCGAAGAGAATACTTATTGAACAACAGCAGAAAATGTGCGATTCACTGGCAGGCTTTCCAGCTGTGCATGCTTGCAGAGAGATTCGAGGAGTCCATCTCAAGCATGAGCGGCACGATGTCTTCATCCATGAAAAGAGTGGCCATCTGCATGGAGCATCAAACGCGGCAATCAAACAAGTGCATGCAAGCCCTCACCAATGGCTTGCACACTATGAATGCCACCTTAAGTAGAATGAATAATACCCAAGCCTTGGACGTTCATCGCCCTACTGATCTGCAACAAAGTGTTCTCCAGCTCATTGTTAGCAGGGAAGCGCGGCTGGGCCATGAGAAGGATGATGGTGAAAGGGACATGGAAGTGGGGACTCGGTTCAAAGCGCTTCCACTTCTCACCCGTTGCCCTCCCCTCGGTCAGTACCAGACATGCTGCCTCGAGTCCCGATGGCCGAACCTGCCCCTGCACAGGTGCAAGTGGAGCAGTCTTTGGCGGGGCTCCAAAACCCAGAGGACATTGGTCAAGAGCATCTCAGCAGTCAGAGCAGGGATCTGAGCAGCCTGCCTCTACCTCTGCTGAAGCCACAGGGGTCAGGTCATGTACAAGTGCTAGGAAGAGGAAGAATAAAGATTTGTAGTTGCACAAGGGTATGCACGTGGGTGTGTTACACAATGTTAGAATGTTAAGTTTCTGTTTCATTTTTGAGACACAAATATTATTTGTTTACACCACTTTTCTGTGTTGCCCATTTTTGGCTGCTGCCTGGCAAGTGGCCTTTTCACTTGTGATGAATGGTAAGATAAGAATTAACACCGAGCAATTGGGGGACTGTGAAAGGGATGCTTGGTTGTTTGCAGGATTGATTTGTGTTGGGGGAACGTGGGGTGTCAGGGGAGGTGTGGGTGGTGGCAGGGGAGGGTGGGTTTTGCATGTGACTGCCAGGTGGATGCACTGGTGGAACCGCACTGAACTTGCAATAATGAGGGCATCCCGGGCACCAATGTGTGCCCCTGCTGGTGTATTGGCCGCGTCACATTCCTCCTCCGCCAAAGAGGCTCTGTGCTCTGCGCTTTGTTCCTCCTGAAGGTCTAAACCTTGCTGCTGTGCAATGTTGTGCAGAGCGCAGCACACCACGACCATTCTGGAAACGCTGGTTGGTGCGTATTGAAGGGCGCCTCCAGATTTGTCGAGACAGCTGAAGCGCATCTTCAGCATGCCGATTGCTTGCTCAATGACACATCTGGCTGTCATATGACTTTCATTGTAATTCTCCTGGGCCTCATTGGTTGGGTTCCTCACAGGTGCCATCAGCCACGTTTTAAGTGAGTATCCCTTGCCTCCAAGCAGCCAGCCGGTAAGTTCACTTCGCGGTGCGAAGAGATCAGAGAGGGTGGACTGGTGCAGGACAAAAGCATCATGGCAGCTGCCTGGGAATCTTGCGCACATCTGCATATGTGAAGGAATAAGCCATATTCAGAAAAATACACCATTCTATGAAAGAATTCTGGCCTTATTAAAACATGACAAACTGGGTTTGAAAATCTAAAAACCTAACAATGGAGAAGCTGTATTGTTAACAGCATTCAGGCTATTGGGATAAGATAAGTTGTTGACACTGAATCAATAACCTTATTGAAACAGGAGGTTGGAGGCTCCTGAAGTCTGAAGCTTTGGAAAGAACACAATGGTACACCCTGTTAAGGTGTTCTAAATTACACTTCGGAAAGAAACACATAAAATTAAGAAACATATGCCTTCGTAAAAATGACATCAAGTAAAAGAAACACCTGCTATCAAACCGTTTTTGTGTTGAACTTGGAATACCTAGAGGGGAGGAGAGACATGATTCTGTGTTACAACCAGCTGAGGTGACTAAGAATTGCATAGATCACCCTGGTTGAGGTGTTTTAATTTACACTTCGTAAAAAGACAGAAACAGAAGGCCTTGGTAAAAATGACATCAAATAGATGCACCTGCTGTTACACCGTTTTTTATGGTGGGCTTGGGACACCTGGGGTAGAGACATAATTCTGCATTGCTACCAGCTGAGGTGACTGTAAGAATAGCAGGGGTCAGCAGAAAAATGATTATTGAGATAATTAGCTTACATCAGCAGAAACCTTCAAAGGAAATACCATTGAAAAAGGATATAAATATTGAACTTTCAAATGGGATGATAGTCTCGCTGTAAAGGGGCAAAGCGATTCTCAGGCTTCAGAGGCGGCTCTGTAAGTCTACAACACTTTGTACCTTGAGGATCAAGGTATTGTACTGTATTTGATTTTGGTGGATATCCTGGAATAAAGACTAAGAACTGTAAAAATGTAGCGAAGTTAAGATCTGATAATAAGAATTGTAAGCTTTCTCTTTTTGGAACTGTTAATGTTGCGATTGAAACACCTACTGTAATTACATGTCGGTTCTTTAATAAATCTATATATTTTGAGAACTGTCTCACATAATACTTCTGTATCAAACTCGCGAACTCAATCTCTGTACACTCTTTGGTGAGGAGTTGCAGAATTCTGGGGGAGTTTTCCGGACCCTCATAATATCCGGAACGTTACAGTCTAGCTAAACTTATTAAAAGTGCTATCTGGAGGACGGTAACATCTTCAGGTTGTTCCTTTCCTTTAGGGAGAGATAGTCTGGACCTTTAGACCCAATTAAGTGTCTTTAGGATTCGGCTACCTCAAACTTTAGTTGAAAGTGAACGTCTGGGGAATACGCCTGATCCGGGGTAGCCCTAAAGGGGCTAGGACTAGTAACAATCCCTTGACATAAACATCTTTTTGTGGTTGCAAACCAGCTGCACATTGATGGAGTTGAAACCCTTGTGGTTGATGAATACTCCTGGATGATCTGAGGGTACCTTCATTGCCACATGCGTGCAGTCGATGGTGCCCTGTGGGAAGCCAACCAGAGCCGCAAAGCCGAGTGCCTGTTCATTCTGATTGGCATCATCGCTGGCAAAGTTGACATAATTGCTGGCCCTGGCAAACAACCCATCAGTCACCTGTCTTATGCATTTGTGGCCTCCGACTGCGAGATCCTGCAAACGTCTCCAGCAGAGCCTAGAAGGAACCAGAGGCAAAAAAGTTGAGGGTGGTGGTGACTTTGATAGCCACTGGTAAAACTTGGCCACCAGATCCACTAGGCAGCAGGTCTTGTGCCAGCAAGCTGCAAATGTCTGTCACCACCTGACGTGAGACCCTGAGCCTCATGAGACAGTGGTGTTCCGACATGTCCAGGAAGCTCATCCTGTGTTGCGGGTATTGCCTCCTGTGAGCTGCACCTCTGCTCCTCCCCTCCTGTGGAGCGGCAGGTCTGTGAGGAGTAGGCTGTTGCTGGTGCTGCTGGTGGTGCTCCTGCTCCTGCTGCTAGTGTTCTTCATGCTGCTGCTGGTGTTGTTGATGCTGCTGGTCATCTTGGTCCTCATTGGAGGTCCAAAGTAAAACAGCGTAAGCGGCACCCATGCTGACCGGATAGATCACAGCTATAAAGTGGAGATCAGACGTACAAACCTCCAAAGTAGTGAAAGTAACTGTAAAGTAGTGAAAGTAACCTCTCAGCACAAATACTGTGAGCAAAAGCCTTTCACACTATTAGGCGAGAAAGCAGCTGTGAGGTTTCAGTACTTATTAGAATATTTGCCTGTCATGTCTTCAACCCCCTCAATTGCCGCTGTGTTCTCACCTTGCTTTCACTGGTGAGTCCCAGGAAGCCCATGAAACGCGTGCACCCACAGTTAAATCCCAAAACCCATGTTAATATCATTCTTAATGAGCTATTAACATATTAAAATTGACAACCAGCCTCTCCCGAGGAGGTTGCTCGCACATGGCCTAACGCGTTGCAGTTAAATGCAGAAGTCGGCAGGTTGGAGCCGGCTTCCTGACACGCTGTCAATTTCAGCGCTTTTAACTCCCCACTCGCTCCCAAATCCACTCTCTCCTGCAAATAAAAATGTCCCCCTATAATTAAGGATACAGTGACTGAACACTTTGAAAATTTTCAGCTGATAAGAGAGAGCAGTATAGATGTGTAAAGGGTAAGTCATGCCTGATGAACCTGATTGAATTTTTTGAAGAAGTGACTAAAGTAGTGGACAGGGAAATGTCTATGGATGTTATTTACATGGACTTCCAGAAGGCATTTCATAAAGTCCCTCATAAGAAACTGTTAGCTAAAGTTGAAGCTCATGGAATTGAAGGCAAATTATTGACCTGGTTAGGAAATTGGCTGAGCGACAGGAGACAGAGTAGGGATAATGGGCAGGCACTCTAATTGGCAGGATATGACTAGGGGTGTCCCGCAAGGATCTGTGCTGGGGCCTCAACTATTCGCCGTATTTATTAGCGACTTAGATGGTGGGATAGAACGCCACACATCCAAGTTTGCTGATGACACAAAGAAAGGCGGCATTGTAGGCAGTGTAGATGGAAACATAAAATTACAAAGAGATATTCATAGATTAAACGAATGAATAAAACTGTGGCAAATGGATTTCAATGTAGGCAAATGTGAGGTCATCCACTTTGGACATAAAAGGATAGAACAGAGTACTTTCTAAATGATGAAAAGCTAGGTTCACTAGATTGATTCTTGGGATGAGAGAGTTGTCCTGTGAGGAGAGATTGAGTAGATTGGGCCTATACTCTCTGGAGGTCCAAAGAGACTTGGAGGTCCATGTACATAAATCATTAAAATGTCATGGACAGGTGCAGAAAATAATCAAAAAGCTAATGGAATGCTGGCCTTTATATCTAGAAGACTAGAATACAAGGGCGTAGAAGTTATGCTACAGCTGTACAAAGCCCTGGTTAGACCAGATTTCCAAAAGGCATTCGATAAGGTGCCACATAAAAGACTGTTAAGCAAGATAAGCGCACGTGGGGTTGGGGGTAATGTATTAGCATGGATAAAGGATTGGTTAACGGACAGAAAACAGAGAGTAGGGATAATCGGGTCATTTCAGATTGGCAGGCTGCAACTAGTGGGGTGCCGCAAGGATCAGTGCTTGGGCCTCAGCTAATTACAATCTATATTAATGACTTAGATGAAGGGACCAAGTGCAATGTATCCAAGTTTGCTGACGATACAAAGCTAGGTGGGATAGTAAGCTGTGAGGAGGATGCGACGAGCCTGCAGAGGGATATAGACAGGTTAAGTGAGTGGGCAATAAGGTGGCAGATGGAGTATAATGTGAGGAAATGTGAGGTTATTCACTTTGGTAGGAAGAATAGAAAACCAAGTATTTTTTAAATGGTGAGAAACTATTAAATGTTGGTGTTCAGAGAGATTTAGGTATCCTAGTACAAAAAACACAGAGTTAGCATGCAGGTACAGCAAGCAATTAGGAAGGCAAATGGCATGTTGGCCTTTATTGCTAGAAGGTTGGAGTACAAGAGTAAGAAGTCTTGCTACAATTGTACAGGGCTTTGGTGAGACCACACCTGGAGTACTGTGCACAGTTTTGGTCTCCTTATCTAAGGAAGGATACACTTGCCTTAGAGGCAGTGTAGCGAAGGTTCACTAGATTGATTCCTGGGATGAGAGAGTTGTCCTGTAAGGAGAGATTGAGTAGATTGGGCCTATACTCTCTGGCGTTTAGAAGAATGAGAGGTGATCTCATTGAAACATATAAGTTTCTGAGGGGGCTTGACAGGGTAAATGCTGAGAGATTGTTTCCCCTGCTGGAGCGTCTAGAACTAGGGGGCATAGTCTCAGGATAAGGGGTAGACCTTTTAAGGCAGAGATGAGGAGGAATTTCTTCACTCAGAGGGTTGTGAATCTTTTGAATTCTCTGCTCCAAAAAGCTGTGGATGCTGAGTCGTTGAATATATTCAAGGCTGAAATAGATAGAATTTTAGACTCTAGAGGAATCAAGGGATATGGGGATAGGGCAGGCAAGTAGAGTTGAGGTCGAAGATCAGCCATGATCTTATTGAATGGCGGAGCAGGCTCAAGCGGCCGTATGGCCTACTCCTGATCCTAATTCTTATGTTCTTATGTTCACACCTGGAGTACTGTGAGCAGTTCTGGGCACCACACCTTAGGAAGGATATATTGGCCTTGGAGGGAGTACAGAGTAGATTTACCAGAATGATACCTGGACTCTGAGGGTTAAATTACGAGGAGAAATTACACAAACTAGGGTTGTATTCCCTGGAATTTAGAAGGGTAAGGGGTGATTTGATCAAAGTTTTCAAGATATTAAGGGGATCTGATATGGTACATAGAGATAAACTATTTCCACTGGTTGGGGATTCTAGGACTAGGGGGCATAGTCTAAAAATCAGGGTCAGGCTTTTCAGGAGTGAAGTTAGGAAACACTTCTACACGCAAAGGGTGGTAGAAGATTGGAACTCTCTTCCGCAAACGGCAATTGATGTTAGATCAATTGTTAATTTTAAATCAGAGAGCAATAGATTTTTGTTAACCAAAGGTATTAAAGGATATGGGCCAAAGGCGGGTATATGGAGTTAGATCTCATTGAATGGTGAACAAGCTCGAGGGGCTAAATGGCCTACTCCTGTTCCTATGTTCCTATAGGAAAAAAAAGCATGTGCCATTAATTTCCTGACCGACTGCAGTAACAGTGACAGACGATCTGTGGAATTCCTGGAGAAACAAGGTAAATCCGCAGATCTTTCGCCAAAGTCACTGCGGTCGATCGAGAGAACCCCCGTGGGAGTTCAACCCCATAAACTTGAACACTTAACCAATGACGAAGATGAAAATTGATGTACTTGGGGTGTGATTTTGCAGAGAGAAGCAATGGTTGCACAATCGTGTATGTACTGCCATGTGTAGTAAAATGAAATGTGACATACCCTAGGGTGGAAAAGTTAAATTGAGTTCCTACTGTGTACTAGGATAGTTCGTGAACATTTTTTTTCAGCTACCAGTTAGCATGTCTGTCTTTTCCAGCCTATTGTAACACTTCCAATCCTCCTTGGATACGGGGATGGTGCCAGAGGACTGGAGAATTGTAAATGTTACACCCTTGTTCAAAAAAGGGTGTAGGGATAAAACCAGCAACTACAGGCCAGTCAGCTTAACCTCGGTTGTTTTTCGGACTGGAGGAAGATATACAGTGGTGTTCCCCAGGGATTGGTACTAGGACCACTGCTTTTCTTGATATATATTCATTACTTGGACTTAGGTGTACAGGGCACAATTTGAAAGTTTGTAGATGACACAAAACTTAGAAGTATAATGAGCAGTGAGGAGGATAGGGATAGACTTCAAGAGGACATAGACAGGCTGGTGGAATGGGCGGACACGTGGCAAATGAAGTTTAACGCAGAAAAGTGCGAAGTGATACATTTTGGTAGGAAGAACGAGGAGAGGCAATAAAACTAAAGGACACAATTCTAAAGGGGGTGCATGAACAGAGAGACCTGGGGGTATATGTGCACAAATCGTTGAATGGGCAGGACAGGTTGAGAAAGCGGTTAAAAAAGCACATAGGATCTGGGCTTTATAAATAGAGGTATAGAGTATAAAAGCAGGGAAGTTATGATGAACCTCATGGTCCATATCGGTACCAACGACATAAGTAGGAAGAGGTTTGAGGTCCTGCAGGCAGAGTTTAGGGAGCTAGGAAAGAGGTTAAAAAGCAGGACCTCAAAGGTAGTAATCTCCGGAATACTACCAGTGCCACGTGCTAGTGTGTTCAGAAATAGGAAGATAGAGCAGATGAATGCGTGGCTGGAAAGATGGTGTAGGAGGGAGGGCTTTAGATTCCTGAGGAATTGGAACCGTTTCTGGGGGAGGTGGGACCTCTACAAGCCAGACGGGTTGCACCTCAACGGGAACGGGACCAATATCCTCGCAGGAGGGTTTGCTAGTGCTGTTGGGGAGGGTTTAAGTTAGCTTGGCAGGGGGATGGGAACCTAAGTATAGAGTCAATAGGGAGGGAAGAAAAACTGGAATTGGAAAACAAAAACATAGAAAATAAATTGGAAGGACAGAGGAATCAAGGGCTAGATAGTAGTCAACAAGGAGGTTTGCCTGTACTAAATGGTATATACTTCAATGCAAGGAGTATAGCGAACAAGGCAGATGAGCTGAGGGCACAGGTAGATACTTGGGACTATGATATTATAGCTATTACAGAGACGTGGCTGAAAGAGGGGCAGGTATGGCAGCTCAACATTCCTGGTTACAGGATTTTCAGACGGGATAGAGAGGGTGGTAAAAAGGGAGGGGGGGTCGCGGTATTGATTAAAGAAACTATTACAGCTGTGAGGAGGGATGATATGTTGGAGGGATCATCAAATGAGGTCATATGGGTCGAATTGAAAAGCAAAAAAGGGGCGACCACACTGCTGGGAGTGTACTACAGACCCCCAAACAGTGAGAGGGAGATAGAAGAACAAATATGTAGACAAATTTCTGAGAAGTGCAAAAACTATAGGGCAGTAATAGTAGGGGATTTCAACTACCTCAATATTAACTGGGATAAAATTAGTGTGAAGGGTATAGAAGGTGCGGAATTCATAAAACGCATCCAGGAGAACTTTTTTAGCCAGTATGTAGTAAGCCCAACAAGGGAGGGGGCGGTTCTGGACTTAGTTTTAGGAAATGAAGCTGGGCAGGTAGAAGGCATATCAGTGGGGGAGCATTTTGGTGCTAGTGACCATAATTCTGTTAGATTTAAGGTAGTTATGGAAAAGGACAAGGATAGACCAGGAATAAAAGTTCTAAATTGGGGAAAAGCAAATTTTTCTAAGCTCAGAGGGGATTTAGCCATAATGGACTGGAAACAGCTACTTGAAGGTAAATCAGTGTCCGAGCAATGGGAGGCATTCAAGGAGGAGATACGGAGGGTTCAGACCAAATATGTGCCCTTAAAGAAAAAAGGTGGGACTAACAAATCTAGAGCCCCCTGGATGACATACAGGGTAGGATAATGGGGAAAAAAAGGAGGCGTATGACACATACCGAGGGTTAAATACTCCAGAATCTTTAGAGGAGTACAGAAAGTGCAGGGGTGCAATTAAAAAGGATATTAGGAAAGCAAAGAGAGAGCATGAAAAATTCTTGGCAAGTAAAATCAAGGAAAACCCAAAGATGTTTTATAAATATATTAAGAGTAAGAGGATAACTAAAGAAAGGGTAGGGCCTATTAGAGATCATGAGGGTAATCTGTGTGTGGAGGTGGGAGACGTCGGTAGGGTTCTTAATGAATACTTTGCGTCTGTTTTCACAAAGGAGAGGGGCGAAGCAGACATTGCGATCGGGGGGGGGGGGAGGAGTGCAAAATATTAGATGAAATAAACATAGCGAGAGAGGAAGTATTAAGGGGTTTAGCAGCCCAGATGAAATGTATCCCAGGCTGTAAAGCGAAGCAAAAGAAGAAATAGCAGAGGCCCTGACCATCATTTTTCAATCCTCTCTGGCTTCAGGTGTGGTGCTGGAGGACTGCTAATGTGGTACCCTTGTTTAAAAAGGGAGAAAAGGATAGACCGAATAATTACAGGCCAGTCAGCCTAACCTCGGTGGTGGGAAAATTATTGGAAAGAATTCTGAAGGACAGGATAAATCTTCATTTAGAAAGACACGGATTAATCAAGGATAGTCAGCACGGATTTGTTAAGGGAAGGTCTTGTCTGACAAACTTGATTGAATTTTTTGAGGAGGTAACAAGGAGGGTAGATGAGGGTAGTGCGTTTGATGTAGTGTATATGGACTTTAGCAAGGCTTTTGATAAGATTCCACATGGCAGACTGGTCACGAAGTTAAAAGCTCATGGGATCCAAGGCAAAGTGTCAAGTTGGATTCAAAACTGGCTCGGAGACAGGAAGCAGAGGGTCATGGTTGATGGATGTTTTTGTGACTGGAAGGCTGTTTCCAGTGGGGTTCCGCAGGGCTCAGTACTAGGTCCCTTGCTTTTTGTGGTATATATCAATGATCTTGACTTGAATATAGGAGGTATGATTAAGAAGTTTGCAGATGATACTAAAATCGGCTGTGTGGTTGATACTGAAGAAGGAAGCTGTAGACTGCAGGAAGATATCAATAAATTGGTCAGGTGGGCAGAACAGTGGCAAATGAAATTCAATCCGGAGAATGTGAGGTAATGCATTTGGGGAGGGCTAACAAGGAAAGGGAATACTCATTAAATGGTAGGACACTGAGTAGTGTAGAGGAACAAAGGGACCTTGGAGTGCATGTCCACATATCCCTGAAGGTAGCAGGCCAAGTAGATAAGGTGGTTAAGAAGGCATACGGAATGCTTGCCTTTATTAGCCGTGGCATAGAATGCAAGAGCAGGGGGGGTTATTCTTCAACTGTATAAAACACTAGTTAGGCCTCAGCTAGAGTACTGCGTGCAGTTCTGGTCACCACATTACAGGAAAGATGTGATTGCACTAGAGAGGGTACAGAGGAGATTTACAAGGATGTTGCCGGGAGTAGAGAATCTTAGCTATGAGGAAAGACTGGATAGGCTGGGTCTGTTTTCCTTGGAACAGAGGAGGCTGAGGGTAGACCTTATTGAGGTGTATAAAATTATGAGGGGCATAGATAAAGTGGATACAGAGGACCTATTTCCCTTAGCAGAGGGTTCAAAAACCAGGGGCACAGATTTAAAGTAATTGGTGGAAGGTTTAATGGGGATTTGAGGGGAAATTTCTTCACCCAGAGGATTGTGGGTGTCTGGAACTCACTGCCTGAAAGGGTGGTAGAGGCAGGAACTCTAACCACATTTAAAAAGTACTTGGATGTGCACTTGGGATGCTCTAACCTGCAGAGCTACAGACCAAGAGCTGGGAAGTGGGATTAGGCTGGATAGCTCTTTGTTGGCCGGCGCGGACACGATGAGCCAAAATGGCCTCTTCCGTGCTGTAACTTTCTATGATTCTATGATTTATAAAACAGTGGGCCGGCCACAACTGGAGTATTGTGTCCAATTCTGGGCACCGCACTTTAGGAAGGATGCGAAGACTTTAGAGAGGGTGCAGAAAAGACTTACAAGAATGGTTCTAGGGATGAGGGATTTCTGTTACATGGATAGATGGGAGAAACTGGGGTGTTCTCCTTAGAGCAGAGAAGTTTGAGAGGAGATTTGATAGAGATGTTCAAAATCATGAGGGGTCTAGGCAGAGTAGATAGAGAGAAACTGTTCCCATTGGCAGAAGGGTCGAGAACCAAAGGACACAGATTTAAGGTGATTGGCAGACGGTCCAAAGGCGAAAGGAGGAATTTTACTCAGTGAGTGATTATGATCTGGAATGCATTGCCTGAAAGGGTGGTGGAGGCAGATTCAATCGTGGCTTTCAAAAGGGACTTAGATAAGTACCTGAAAGAAAAAAATTTGCAGGGCTACGGAGAAAGGGCGGGGGAGTGGGACTAGCTGAAGTGCTCTTGCAAAGAGCCGGCACGGGCTCGACGGGCCAAATGGCCTCCTTCTGTGCTGTAACCATTCTATGATTTTATGACTTCTGAATTAGCACCTCTCTTTTGATTCCACTTACAGCAAGGTGCTGGCTAAATTTGGATTAACAATTGTTAAGTATTCAGACAAACATGATTGACACCAGTAACATGCAGGAATAAGCTTTCTACCAATATAAGATAACTGGTAGTCATACCCATGTAGAGCAGTGAGAGATAATTGACACTGATTTTCATTGGTTACTTTGCCACTTTTCTTCAAGTCAGATACCACGTTCAGTATCTCCTTCCATGCACAGTAAATTGTTGTGACTGCATCTCTTGCATGGTTGCCTCCCAGGCAATCCAAGGAAATTCTGTGTCATATATATTGGAGAAAATTATTTTATAACAATAACCTGAAGCCTAAGAAGGAAAGATGTTTTAAATTAACCCTGTATAAATATTAAGTATACTTGCAAACGTTGAGTTTTATCAAGCAAGAACAAAACATTTAGGGGGAAAAATTCGGTTGCTTTGCGCCTCCCGTTAGCGCCCTAAGACGGCGCTAACCGGGCGCAAAGCAACTAGCGCCCGGGCATGTCGCCGCCAACGCCTCCCGCGAAATTCAGCGGGAGGTTAGCGGCGGCGGCAACCATTAGCGCCCCACGGCGCTGCACAGCCAGCGATGATGTCATCACCATGCGCAGCGTCCCGGCCGCGATCTTCGGTAGCACCCCCTGACTTACCGCCGGACGCTATGTCCGACGGGATCAGAGGGGCCTTCCTGCGGCCGGGGCAGCGCTATTTAAAGGCGAGGTGCTGGGCAGCCATTTTTGTTGCTGGCCGCCTGCCTCCGCTGCCGTCCCCAGCCTCCTGACCCCCCCCCCCCCCTCGCGGAGTGCTGGCTGCGCTCCATGAGCCCAGCACTTCTCTTGAGTGCCGGGCTCTTTTGCCAGCACTCCGATCCCCGGTGGCCCGGCTGGGCCCCAGGTCACGCTGCGCAAGGCCCCTCCCCTTTAAGAAGGGGAGGAAAGCCTGCATTACCGCGGTGCAACGTGCCGCAGCGCGAGGGAAGCGGGGCGCTACCACTCAATTTCAGCCGCGGGGGGTGCTAAACGTAGCGCCCCGGCGAGGTTAGCGCCCCAAAAGGGGCGCGACTCAATTTTTCCCCCTTAATTTCACATTTCTTTCTTCATTGCAAAGTGGTTTTCCACCAGATTTAAGTTTTTCTGTTCAAAGAGGGGAAAGTGGGAAGGCATCACCGGAGATGGAGGCGTAATCAATAAAATGAAAATCAGGCAGGTTCTACAATGGACAAGTGATCTGCTCCACCAGAGTATCACATAGACAGTGAAGATGAAAATTTACCTCAGAGAGTCTACGGGGGAGAAATTCGGTACCTTAGCGCCTCCCGTTATCGCCTCCGGGGGGCGATAACGGGGCGCTAATGACTTACCAACTGGGCGCGGCGGAATGAACGACTCCCGCTAAATTGGCTGAGAGGTTTGCGGCGGCGGTAAGACTTTGCGCCACGATCTCCTGCGCCCGGAAATCATGACGTCATTGCCGTGCACATCGTCCCGCTAGCACCTTGGACCCGAACTTCGGTTCCGCCCCCTGCAGCATCGCCGGGCGATAACACCGACAACTGCAAGAGGCGTTGTTCGGGAGGCCGGGAGCTTCGGAGGTGCAAATAAAAGGGGATGTTGGCGCGGGTAGGAGAAAAATGTTAACAACACTTCAGGTGTTTTCTTTCGATTGCTCCAGGGCTGCGATCGATCAGCCTGGCACTCTGCTGGAGCGCATGGGGCTGATCAAGCCGCATCGCGGCTGCCGTCGGGAACCAGCTAACTGGTCCCAATGCAGAGCCTGCAGCGATGGCCCTTCCCTTTAACTGAGGGAAGGAGCCTCGGATCGCAGCAGCGCTTCACGGGACATTGTGCAGCGCTGCCCCACTTCCACCCCGCCTGCGTCCTTTAGCGCTCTGGGAAGGAAGTGGAGCGCTTGATTTAGCACTCCACTTCCTTCCTGGACGCAAACACCGAATTTTGAAAAAGCTGGGAATCATTAGCACCTGGTGCTAAGTTTCCCAGCTTTCAAAAGTTAGCGCCCCAAATGGGGCGATACTGAATTTCTCCCCCTATGTATTTACAAGATGTACTGGAAACCTAATGAGGCACTACATTTATGCACACAGGAATTTTTCATCTGAGACTCGTAACATTTTACATTTGTTAAAAGAAAAAGTAGTGAGGTACTGAACCTCACAGCACAATTTAGTGCTATTATGCTATAGTAATAATGCATTCAGATTTCTTGACAACACCACACTTTCATTCCTAGTGGAAGAAACCATTGTCCGCTAAGTCCCAACAAATCATTTTGGCTCCAATATATGAGGATTATATAGGATGAGACATAGGTCAGTTGAAGTTTTTGCCGCAGCTTCTATATTTACAAAAGGCTATACTTTGAGATGTAGGTTTTCATCTTGGAAATAAGGGTATACCCTTGTGTGGGGTTGGTTGGAAACTAGGGCAGCAAGTGAAGTGCTTTTACAAAGATCATTGTTCCATATTTTTGTGCTCTATTTTCTTTGGAATTACAGCTTGCTTCAATGCTTTAAAAGTGCATATTTGATAGATTTTGAAAGTCAAAGGATACACAGAAAAGGATTAGTGCATCTATGGTCATACAAATGCATTTCTTGAGCAATATTATATTGTGTTAGAAGAATGCCAAACACATTGGTAAAACAATATCCAATAACATTCCATGCATATACTGTATTTAAAGGTAAAAGGTCAAAATTAGATGACACGTTTTGGGATTCATTTTTTTGACACTCACTATGGACTAAAGATATTGGCCCAGAAATTGATCTCGCTCTGTTCCCGCGGGGGTAAGGCTTCCCCGCAATCTCTCACTCCGCTTGTGCTTTTTCAGATCCAGCTCGCACGAACTTGATGTTCCAGACATCAGCTGGGCAGTGCTTGCGTATCCTACCGGCGTAGTGAATTCGTGCGAGCTGTGGGATCACGTGACTCAGTTAGAGCCAATGGCAGCACACCATCTTCCATTCATAAGTTTCACATACGTGCTGTGAAATCTATGAATCTTACACCCCCCCAAAATAACAGCTAAACCTCAATTAAATTAAAAAAAAACCATCACATTAATAAAATAAGTATAGTTAAATAAATTAACCATTTTAAATAAAAAATTAAATTTTTGAAAAAATGTAAAATCTTTTAAAAAGTTATAAAAATAAACTTACCTGTCTTTAAAGTCTCTAAAAAAGATATACCTGTTAAAAAAAATTCAAAAAAATACTTAATTCACTACTTACCTTGTTAAAAGTGGGTCTTACTCCTCCTTTTTCCATTTCTAAAATCTTCCGTACTTACCTGCGCGTCCAAAGCATGAAGTGCACAGCGTGCGCGCAGCCTGTAGCGCGCACGCGATGCACCGAGGAACCGCCCCCTTTTCAAAAGACCAATTGCCGGTTTTCAGCGCATGCGCAGGGCATGCAGAAAACCGGCAATTGGAGAGAGAATATGTGAGAGTACGCAGTGCGTACTCTCGCGTCGCGGGATGAATTTTTGGCCCTTAGATTTCTTATTAACTACCCACAACATACACTAGATAGTTAATGTTATCGACCCATTCAAAGTATAATACTGTAATGCAAATACAGTTACAACGCTTTCATTCAGATTTTAGTTTAGATGCCAAACTTTGACCCTGCAAATTGGAAATATATATCAATAAAACCTAAGTATTCTTAGTTCTTGGTATGATTTGCATAGAGATTTATTGTAGCATGTAAGTTTGCTATAAATAATCACAGACAACTTGTAATAATGTAGGCATGTTACTTAGACTCCCTACAGTATACTCTGGCATACATGTTTGCATCATACATTTCACAATATATTTATATTTGTTCCATTAGTGAATCTTGCCTACATAATTATCAGTGCATTTCAAATTCACTGTAAGTGAAGCACTTTGAGAAGCTTATGACAGACTTGACAAAATGCTATCTAAATTTATTGGATTTGTATTTTCTTAATATTATACAGAACTTGAAAACAAAATTGTGCTAAATATTTACAGCTGATCAAACAGTTGCTACTGGACATGTATAAATAGTGACTGGGTTAATTCAAGGAAGATAATGCTATCAGTGGCAACAAGATTCGTCATCAATACAGTCAATAGATTTCTTGTTTCAAAACAAGAGGAAGATTTAAAAAAAAATATTAAATGGCAGTTTTGTGAAATTGCCAATTTAAACTGCTAGCCGAATTTAGTGTGATGGCTACAACGAGTACAGGCAGATGTGATGGCACCCTAAGCTGATTAAATAAAGCCAATTTAATTGATGGGCAGTTTAGATTGTAAAGAATCATTTCAATGACAGTGGTATATATTGGCTCTCGGTTTACGTTGGAAGATGGATTCCACAGCACCAGTAGTAACACAAAAAAAACTGCACATGCACAGTAGTTTAATGGTTGTGATAGCAACTTTGATTTCTGTCAGTATAGATCCCAGACATTGGAGAATGAAAACTCATTTTTGTCATTTGATTTTTACAAATATATGTTGTATAAAAATAATCTTACATGCTGCAAAAAACTATAAAGCCCAAAGCATAGAATATTCTTATTTTCATAGGACACAATGAAGAAACTTGCAAACTTCAGTCTTAAAAAAAGTTTATCTAAATTTCAAAGAATCTATTAAAAAAAATGTAGCAATAGAATTGCTACAATATTCATTAATTAATTAGTTATATTGCAAGGTACACAAAACCAAAAACATACAATACTACACCTTGGAGGTGTTCTTGCATCTTTATCGCAAGTGCACTTTTGGTGACTTTGCAAGTTTCATTACACAGTTCCTGTTGATGCAGTGCTAAAATCACGTTGTATCAAATAATCTGTTTAGTATAACTGGTCTGTTTGATAAATACATCCAGAAAACTGCCATCTGAATTGAGATCAGCAGGTGTTAGCGGTTACTTGATCTAATCACGATTGGTCTGCACGGTATTAAAAAGTCAGAGTTCCCACTGCTCCATTCCTCAGCATTGTCATTCTCCACTCTATGAGCTGTGTGCCTCAGCACTGCACTGGAGTGTCAGCCTAGATTACATGCTCAAGTCTCTGGAATGGGGCTTGAACTCAGAACCTTCTGACCCAGAGGCAAAAGTGCTACCACTGAGCCACAGCTGACTATGAAATGAATCCAGCACACTCTGAGATAAAATTGACAGATTCAATTTTGCTATGACCACTGCAGCAAATGTTGAGGGTAAATCTTTGCCTTGCTCCTCAGAGGTGCATTAAAACTACGTAAATAGAGTTGAACAGCTCTAAGCAAAACAAATGTTGTAGTCACTGATTGCTGTGGTCCAGTGACCAATATACTGATACCTGCTAAACAGCACATGACTATGGAATCCTCTATTTTCTTTTGCATTGCAGGATGAACAGGAAGGACCCAGACAGCGCAGAGCCTCCAGTCCTGGATCCTTTGGGTCTCTTGGTTATGGGCGTTACACCCCAACATGGTCCCGCTCACCCCAACATTTCCATAGACCAGGTAATAACTACCCTTATTATAGTGCCTCCTAACTATTGTGGAAAGGCAAAAACAAAAAAGTGCAACAAGCTTTCTACTTGAAATATTTTGAGAACTGTGAGTAATTTGATCACATTTTTTAGTGGGCCATTTCACAGTCTACCAGGATAGTAATAATATTACAGCAACGAGAACTTGCATTTATAAAGTGGCTTTAACATAGTAAAACGTCCCAAGGTACTTCACAGGAGCGTAATCAGATAAAAATTGACACCAAGCCAAAGAAGGAGATATTAGAACAGGTGACCAAAAGAGGTGGAGAGGCGGAGAAGTTTAGGGAGTGAATTCCAGAGCTTAGAGCCTAGACAACTGAAGGCATGGCCACCAAAGGTGGGGTGAAGGAAGTCGGGATGCATAAGAAGCCAGAATTGGAGGAACACAGAGATCTCTAAGAGTTGTAGGACTGGAGAAGGTTATAGACATTGGGAGGGGTGAGGCTATGAAGGATTTGAACACAAGGATGTGAATTTTAAAATCGAGGCGTTCGTGGACTGGGAACCAGTGTAGGTCAGCAAGCGCAGGGGTGATGGAAGAATGGGTCTTGGTGCGGGTTTTCGGTTAGCTCAAGCTTATGGAGGGTGATAGATGGAAGTCCAGCCAGAAGAGCATTGGAATAGTCGAGACTGGACTGGAGGTAACAAAGGCAAGGATGAAGGTTTCAGCAGCAGATGGGGTAGGCAGGGGCAGAGACAGGCGATATTATGCAAATAGAAGTTGGCAGTCTTGGTGATGGAGAGGATATGGTGTCGGAAGCTCAAGCTCAAGGCCAAATAGGACTGTGAGGTTGCACATAGTCTGGTTCAGCCTGAGACAGTGGCCAGGGAGGGGCATGGAATCGGTAGCTAGGGAACGGAGGTTTTGGCTGGGGCCAAAGACAATGGCTTGGATCTTCCCAATACTTAATTGGAGAAAATTTCTGCTCATCCAGTGCTGGATGTCAGACAATTTAGAGACAGTAGAGGGGTTGACAGTGGTGGTGGTGAGGTAGAGCTGGGTGTCATCAGCGTACATGTGGAACCTGACATTGTGTTTTCAGATGATGTTGCTGAGGAGCAGTATGCAGATATGAAATAGGAGGAGGCCAAGGATAGATTCTTGGGGGACTCCAGAGGAGTGGGAAGATAAGCCATTGAAGGTGATTCTCTGACTACGACTGGATAGATAAGGATGGAAACAGGCAAGGGCAGTCCCACTCAGCTGGATAATGCAGGAGAGGTGTCAGAGGAGGATAATGTGGTCAACCATGTCAAAGGCTGCAGACAGGTAGAGAAGGATGAGGAGAGGATAGTGCACTATGGTCACATTCACATGGGATGTCATTTGTGACTTTGTTAAGGGACATGTCCGGAAACCTGATTGGAGAGATTCACATATGGAGTTGCGGGAAAGACGGGCACGAATTTTGGAGGTGGCAACATGTTCAAGGACTTTGGAGAGAGAAGGGAGGTTGGAGATGGAGCGGTAGTTTGCAAGGACAGCGGGGTCAAGGGTAGGTTTTTTGAGAAGTGGGGTGATGATGGAAGATTTGAAAGGGAGGGGGACAGTACCAGAGAAGAGGGAACCATTAACAATATCAGCTAACCAATGTTCCCTTCAAATTTTTTGTGTGCACAGCCCCTTTAACGGGCTGCACGGCCCATTCAAATTCCCGCACATGCGTTTTTTTTCTATTTAAAAGTTGGTGAAGCTTAACGGGAACACTGCAGATAAGATGGGGGCCAGAAAGGGAAGTTAGGTGGTCAGAAGTATCATGGCGAATGGAGGGCCAAAGGCTAGACAGTTGTGAAATTGAATGTGTCATTGTAAGTGACTTAGGGGGAGAGTTTTATCCAGGGGCAGACACAGAGGAAGTGGAGTTGAAATGGGGAAGGGTGATATGATCGGTGAGGGATATATTGAAGTGATCACAGATGGCCTTATCTGTGATTGAGATGATGTGATTAGAGAGGCAGGGTTGGGGGAAATGTATAGATATTTTATATATATATATAAATACATATATAGGCCCCAATAATAACTGCGAGGCGGGAAGGAAGCGGTGGGGGGAGGGAGAGATTTAGTGGCCCGGAAGCACGGGCCTGATTTAAATTTTTCGAATCGGTTTCCCAGCCACAGCCAGCCAGATTGAGAGGCTGTCTGGCTGTCTGGCTGTCTGACAGGTAGGCAGCCGAGGAGCGGAGCGGAAATGAGTCAGACATGAGGGGGGAGGTTGTGGCGGGGAGGGGGGGGGGAGTAGGATATCGGGGGTCGGACATCGGGGGGTAGGGGGTCAGATTGTGGTGTGGATTACAGAGTAGCTTGAAGGGCTGGGGGTAAGCACTCCTGCTCCTCCTGGCCCACAAGCAGTGCTAGAAAGGCACTTACCTGTTCCATGCAGGCGTTCTCGCCTCCTTTCAGCTGCCGAGCTTCCCGAGCCCCCGGGAAGCCCATGTCAAAGATGTTAACTTTAAAGGTCAGTGATATTCAGTTTACACAGACCTAATTAACATCACATAAGGACATTAATTGCTGCGATAACTACTCGCCCGCCTGCTCTCACTAAGGTTGTGACTGCAGAGAGCAGGTTACTCACACACATCCAAACGAGCTTCCGTTAAACCTGGAAGTGGCCGCGTTGGAGCTGGGTTGCAGTCGCGATCCTAAAATCTATTATTTTAACTGCCCACCCGCCCCCAACACACCCGTTCTAGGGGGTTAATATTCCCCCCACAGAAGTTGGGATTGTTCTCCTTGGAGCAGAGAAGATTAAAGGAAGATTTAGACAAGCTGTTCAAAATTATGAAGGGTTTTGATAGAGTAAATAAAGAGAAACTGTTTCTTCTGGCAGGACGATCGGTAACCAGAGGATACGGGCTCGATTTTAACAGCCCTGAGGAGGAGGGTTTGGAGGCGGGTCTGTTGGGAAAATCGGGAAAAATGGCTTCAGACACCCAACCCGCCTCCATCCCACCCCCACCTGATTTTCATGAGTGTCTGTTTAGCCGCTCCCAAACTGACCCGTCTCCGTTAACAGCCTGTTAACTACCTTGCTAATCCTATTTTCATCGTGGTTTCCCATTTTCCTGCTTCTGGCTCCTGTTTCCCGACTTGTCAGAAACAGGCCAGGTTCAAGGAGACAAATTGCTGGAGGACATGATTTGTATGCATTGGTGGAGCGCTTTAAAGCGCCCCTGAAACATGGCTGACATTCAAATGCAACAACTTTGCTGTTGTAGGTATGGGATAACATTTTGCACATCTACTGACCTTCTGACTGTTCAAGCTGACACCCATCTGCAGTGTGACCTGAATGGAATAATTTCAGGCCACTTCGACTGTGCGCTTACAAGATTGTTACCTCAAATGAAATCTATAGCAAGGGGATGGGAAACATTTATGCCCTCTCATCCTGGTCCTCATAATCAGGGGAGTAGCAGCTGTGTGGCTCAGCGCAGATCTTCCTGGGAAGAGGAGCAGGAGGAGGACGAGGGGAGCCTTGCGTGCCCTGTTGTGACCAATGCAGCATCCCTCCAGTTCACTGCTGCCCGTCAACCAGGGTATGCACACTGCCATGCCACACTACCATAAGCTTACTCTTCAACCATAGGTGGCCACCATATGGTTCTGTAATTGCAGGCGACACTTGTCCAACGTCATACTTCATCTCTGCTGTACCCTGTTATTTCCTATCACTTTTACCATCAGCATTACAAATGCAAGTCGCCCTGAGCCCTCAATGCGCTTTTGCCATTTCCAATAACACATAGGCCACACAATCAACTGTTTGACATAATTTATCTTTAACACATGACAAAAGGATAATATACCAGCAAGAGTCAGAAAAAAAAGAAACATCACCCAAGTGAGGCCCCTTGTGACTATAGGTGCTTAATCTTTCTCGTCCACGTGCTTCTATGTGGTGCTTCCCCTGTGGCTTCAACAGATGTAGAGGCACCTTGCTGACTAGGAGGCTGCGCCTGCTTAGATGCCTTTGGCGGGCGTCCTCTGGGTTTGGGAGCCTGGGAGTGCTCTTCAACAGTCTGCTCTTCCTGAAGCTGTGCAGGGGCTGAAACGGCCATCTCAGCTGTCTCTGCAAAGTGGGTCTCTGACCGAGGGCTCCGCAGTGGCATGGTCGTATGAGCACTTTGAGAGGAGCCCACACTTCCTTCTGTCCTGCCAACAACATCCCTCTCATGGGTCAGCCGCACCTCAGTGCTGGCAAGTGGCAGGAGAGCACCTTGCTGCACTTCAGGGGGGCCATGAGGACCCGTATCTGCACTGGCAGTCCTCCTCAAAAGGACGTCCATGAAGCTCTGGTCTCTCTGCTCAATAGCTGCCCATCACTCCTCCAGAGATGTCATTCTATTCTGAATAGTCACCATGTTTTCCTGACTCTGGCAACTTATTTCCTCCATGGCCGGAACCAACCTTTCCACTGAGGTAGCCATCCTTTCCACGGAGGTTGCCATCCTATCCATGGTGGTGCGTTCATGCGCCATTGCCTCCACCACGGCAGTGCTGATGTTAGAGATGGACTCCTCCATTCTCTCCACACTCGCACTAACCCTGGAGGCAAACCCTTCCAGAGACACCTGCACTTGTTCCTGTATTTCACGAACCACTCTTTTTCTGGATAGCCCCAGATGCACAGCGTCTGCATGCAGCTCAGCAGAGCTAGGAGAGTCCTGCAACCTCCACCAAGGACTCTCCACTGCTGTTGCTGTCTCCACCATCTGCTGATGTTCACTTGTGCACTGTGATAGACCAGGTGGTAACACTACTCTAACTCGCAATGGCCCCACCGAGGTGAGCGTTGCTGGTGGTGCTGGGTGCGCTGAGTCCCGGTGACGCTGGTCCCTCAGAGGCTTTATGTTCCTCTGAGGAGATGTCCAGGTCTTCATCCTAGATCGTGGGGAGGGAGGCGCTCGATGGTCCTGTGGGAGAGTAAAGTCTTGAATTAGACATCTGATATTGATATAGCAGACGCATCCTTTTGAGCAGATGATACAGAGCGATTCTCTATAAACATCATATTCCATTGATTTCTCAGAGGGATGAAACTCTATTATGTCACCAGCTTCCTCTAGTGTGCCCGTCTCTCCATCGGCCACTTCCAGGTCCTCACCACCTCCAACAATCTTGTTTGCTGCCTCCTCAGCAATGGTCAATGTTGCAAGGGAAGCTGTTCCTCCTCCAGTCAGTGTTCTCTCTCTCTTATTGTGGGCTATCTTTTCCTGCAAGAAGGGACACAAGTGGTGTTTCAGCCACAGTGATGGAGTGAGTGTGATTAATCCTTACCATAGAAGCTTTGAGTGAGATGAAGATGGGGTAAGGTGCCAAGAGGAAGCTAGCTACCTCTGCGTTGTTAGTTGTTGTCACTGCATGACAGTGAGAGCGAGTCTAAGGGGTGCATAGGCAGGATGCTGAAGTGATTCAGTGCAGAGACAGAGATGGATAGGAAAGGGTGCAAGGGAAGTAAGAGTAAGGTGGGATGTGAAGGAGGAGGCTTACAACGCAGGGTGCTGGTGATGAGAAGAGAAGGGAAGCAGAGTGAAGGCAACTGAGATGGGATACTCTACTTTTGATGTTCTCACAAGATCATTAAACCTTTTTCGGCACTGGATCCATGAGCGTGTATAAACGCACCTTACGCTCACCTCCTGAGCAATGCGCAGCCAGGCTGCCTTGGTCTGCTGAGGAGGCTTCCTCCGGCCATCAGGAGGGAAGAGAATCTCCCTGCGCCCTCTGACAGCATCCACAAGAACTTGGAGGAACTCATCATTAAAACGAGGAGCTGCCTTGCCTCTGGAAGAAGTCATAGGGGGAAAAATTCAGTTGGTTGCGCCTCCCGTTAGCGCCTTAAGAGGGCGCTAATGGGGCGCAAAGCCGCTAGCGCCCGGGCGCAGCGATGTTTGCGCCGCTCGGGAACTTAACTAGACATTGTGCGGCGGCGCTAAACTTTACCGCCGCGACCACCTGCGCGCGCAGATTGTGACGTCATTCCATGGTGCAACGCCCTTGTGGCGCCCCGGAGCGGAAATTGAGTGGCGCCCCCTGCCTTACCGCCTGGCGCATCCAACGACCGGAAGACTGGAACGCTATCAATCGCTGTGGGGCTGGGGGGGGGGCGCTATTTAAAGGGAGCCTCTTCCTGTCTTTTTCTGTGGTTGACATTTTTGCACCACTCGTTCTGAGAGAGAGAGAGAGATTCGGAGAGAGAGAAAGAGAGACTTCTGCATTGAGTCAACGCTTTGTGAGGTAGTTTTGCCTACTGATCCTAACTTTGCTGGTACTTTGGTTGCTGTCCTTCATAACTTTGCTTGCAAAGAGACTATGGGGGCTGCACTGAATGGAGGCGTCGTCCTGCTCCAGCTGAATCGGAGGACACAGAGACGCAGAGAGAGAGTGGCAATGATGGCCAGACGGAGGAGGGCCAACAGGCGTCTGTACAGGAGAGCTTACCCTCCCAGGGTATATCGTGAACAGCTCTCCTACATTCATATGTCTGAGGAGCTGTGTTTGCGAAGGCTGCGATTCAGCAAGGAGGTGGTCACTGAGCTCTGCCACCTGCTGCAGCCAGATCTGCAGCCTCAACTGAGGTCCAGGACGTCTCTGTTGGTGGCAGTGAAGGTCACAGTGGCTCTCAACTTCTATGCTACTGGCTCATTTCAAGCTGCTGCTGGGGACCTCGCCAATATCTCCCAGTTCGCGGTGCATTGCTGCATCCGGCAGGTCACAAATGCCCTCTTTAAAAGGAGACGAGAGTTCATCTCTTTCCCCATGACCCTAGACAAGCAGCGTGACCGCGCTCTGGGCTTTGCGAGGATAGCGGGCTTCCCCATGGTGCAGGGCGCCATTGACTGCACGCATGTGGCTTTGCGTGCTCCACATGAGAATGCCGAGGATTTCCGGAACAGAAAGGGGTTCCATTCCTTGAATGTTCAGTTGGTCTGTGACCACAGACAGCTGATACTCGCTGTCAATGCCCACTATCCTGGCAGCTGCCACGATGCTTTCATCCTGCGCCAGACTACTGTGGCAGAACTTTCGAGGCACCGCATCAGCCAGTTGGTTGGCTTCTCGGGGACAAGGGGTATCCATTGAGCACCTGGCTGATGACACCGCTCCGTACGCCCAACACCCCTGCTGAGCTGCGGTACAACGAGAGCCATCAAGCTACCAGGAACATCATTGAGCGCACAATCGGCGTGCTGAAGCAACGGTTCCGCTGTCTCGACCATTCTGGAGGAGCCCTGCAGTACTCGCCTGAGCGAGTATCCAACTTCGTAGTTGTGTGCTGCATGTTGCATAACATGGCAATCGTCAGGACCCAGCCAATGCCACCAGGCCTTGGAGCACCACCAGAGGAGGAGGAGGAAGAGGACGAGGAGGATGATCATCAGCAGCACCAAGGCGGGAGGGCGGCCCACAATGGTGAAACTGCAAGGGCCGTCCGTCAACGGCTGATAGCAAGCCGCTTCTAGGGCCCCTGCTGTGGAAATGGCTTCTGCCATTGCTAACAACATCAATGAACCCAGCACGCAACCCCTAAGCCGGCCAAGGCACGAATGATTCCAAACACCAAACATGTATATTTTGAATACAAAAACTTATTTATTTTACAAACTCTGTGTGTGTCATTTCCTCATGACAAACTCATAGAAATAAACACAAAAAAACAGTCATTAACATAACTGGTTCTCACAACCTGGAGATAATGTCCAAAACACTAGACAAAAGTTGGACCACGAACCTCGGCCTTTAATAAAAAAATGACCAGCATTTTGTCACACCTCCTACTTTTTGCCCTTCGAGGGTGATCTCCTTCCCTTGCGCACTTCCCCCCTTCTAACCCTACTGCTCCTCCGTAATGGGACCTCAGTGGCTGCAGCAAGGCTGGTGGAAGGCTGCTGATTGTCAGACCCTGACACTGCAGATGCCCCTGAAGGACGGCCTCGACCAGTTCTGGGCCTGAAGGGCCCGGCTGCAGACTGCACCAACTCTGCATGGGCGGCAGCAGTCTGTCCTACAGGCGGTGGCAAGTGCAGTGGAGAAGTGACAGTGTTGGCAGCAGGAATGCTGTCATCGTGAGAGAGGACAGCAACTCCCTGCTCGACCGACACACTGGCACTCCCACGGGGCAGCACTTCAGCATCCGGAGCAATCTGCTGGAGCACAGATTGCTGGCCTGCTGCGGCGCGGTGACAGCCCCGGGGACATGTGAACGAACCATCGAGGTTGGCAGCAGTCAGTGCTCGCGTGGCCTCAATCTGAGTCTGCATGAGAGCAGTCAGAGATGGGATCACGGCAGTCAGTGACTGAATTGCAGCACTAAGCTTTAGTGTGGCATCCGCCTGTGCTACAGCGAAGTGCTCCACACTCCTTGCCAGTGACTCAATGCATTCGGGCACCCTTCCCACTGCACCCATGAGCTCAGTGTGCATGCCCACCGCCTGGGTGTTCATTTCTGCGATCAGCCGCTCCTCCTCTGCGTCCATTGCAGTAGGAGTCGCTGGCATACTCTCCCTCTGGGGAGAAGGCCCCCGTTCTTCCCTACCCCCATGGCGTTGCTGCAGCCCGCTGGGTCCTGGAGCTTCACCCTCATCAGACCCTTCCCCCCTGCTCCCCTCCAGGGTAGGCGTGTTCCCAGTGTGGGCATGGGCTTCCTCGGGAGAGGGTGGCACTGATGCTCCGGCTTCCTCTTCCTCCTCGGCTGCAGCTTCACTCCCACTGGCAGCTTCAGGGCCTGTCTCCTCAGCTGATGAATCACCATCTGAAAGCAGGGAGGTACAAGAGTGGCTTTAGCGTGAGGACAGGGTGGCAGTAAGGGAGGAATAAGTGCAGCGAGTTAGCAAGTTGGATTGAAAGTGTCAAAGGCTGGTGTTGTGAGGGACAAGTGGAAGGACAGAGGACAAAAAGGTGATGACCTTACCATTGCTGTCCAGAACGGGGTCGGCGTCTCCAGTGGCGACGGGACCGATCACCCGGCTTGCCACAATCCTGTGGACGCGCTCCTCAAGATCGCTGAGGGGTTGCAGCTGAAGCCGCCCTCCACCTGTCCGTTGCTGCTGTCTCCTATTATGCGCCAGCTTGGCCTGCAAGAAAAAGGACAGCATCTGAGTAAATATACAGCCATGGTCTTGCCTGATGTGCCTCCCATAGGTGAATAGCCCTTACTGTATGCAGCCATGGTCTTGCCTGATGTGCCTCCCATAGGTGAATAGCCCTTACTGTATGCAAAGTGTGGAATGTGTGTGTGTGTTTCATGAAAGGGCCATAGGTGTTGGATGAGTGTTGTGCATTGGGGTTTTAAGACCCTCTGGCCATAGAGTGAGGTTGAGATGGAGGGATGGAGAGGTATTGAGAAAAAGCCACTCACCCTGACGACCCGAGTGAGGTCGTTGAACTTTTTGCGGCATTGAACATGGGTCCTGGGCACCATGCTCCTGGAGGAGACGCTCTGAGCCACCTCCCTCCACACTCTTCTGTACTCGCGTGGCAAAGGCCTCCTGCCACTCTCAGGGAAGAGTATACATCTTCTGCGCTCCACCGCGCCAACCAGAGCATCCAAGGCCCGCTCGGTGAAGCGCTGAGCTCGTTCTCTCACCCTCTCCATCCTTGGCAGCAAAATGGATTTACAGGTCTCTCCAGGCCGAGATTCAAGGCTGCAATGAGCAGGGTGTGGCTGGGGAGCAAGTTGGCCCCCCCCCTTTAAGAACTGGCCGGCGCCAGTGTGTCTGTGTTCCCTCGCTAACTGGCAGCACCTGCGCTGCGCTCGCGTGCTGAGTTAGCGCCTCACTGCTCGGCCTTTGCACCTTAAGACAGGTGTGCAGCGCCTGATTTAGCGCTCCACTCACCTCCCGGGGCGGTAAAAGTGAAGTTTCCAGTCAGTGGCGATAATTAGCGCCAGGCGCTAATTTTTGCGTCCAGACGATATTTGCGCCCCAAATGGGGCGCGACCTAATTTTTCCCCCATAGTGTTTAAATCAAGTGCAGGAAACCACAATAGAAAGGCTCAGGCTGGATGGCAGCTTTAAAAGCAGCTGCTATTATGACGTCATCAGAGGCGGCCAGCCGACCCGATCCCACTCATTGGACCGGCCAGCTCGCCTCCATGAAATTAACAAGGTACTTTAATAAAAATCGCAACTCTGCAGCTGTTCCCGCCAGAAGCGGCTCCCGAACCCGCCCACCACGCAACCCGACTCCAACCCGCCTCGGGAATTAAAATCGAGCTCCGCAGATTTAAGGTGATTGGCAAATGAACCTGAGGTGACATGGGCAGAATTTCTTTTACACAGCAAGTTGTCATGATCTGCAAGGCACTGCCTGAAAGAGCAGTGGAAGCAGATTCAATAGTAACTTTCAAAAGGAAATTGGATAAATACTTGAAGGGCTATGGGGAAAGAGCAGGGGAGTGGAACTAATTGGAGAGCTCTTTCAAAGAGCCGACACAGGCACGATGGGCCGAATGGCCTCCTTTTGTGCTGTACAGTTCTATGATTCTATATAGAAAATAAACCCTCAGCTTTTTCACAGGCTATTTAATATGTATTACCATACATTTGTTTAAAATGTAATTTCTCTCTTATGTTCTGGTACGTGGCATTGTAGGCATTAAAAATGTAGGTCTGGATATTAACAGGGGTGGGTTACATAGGTGTGGGTGGAGTTTTGGACAGGAATCCCAGAAGTCCGGGTTTCCCCGCATGCTGTAGAGTTTTAACTCCACAGCATGCGCCTTCTGTCATTGACAGGTTTCCTGCCCGGAAGTCAGCCTGATTGACCGGCTTGGGTTCCAGTTGGGCGGGGAGATCTCCAGAGCAGGCCACAGGAGTAGGTAGGTCCGATCCACAACTCCGGGAAGATGGGGTGGGTCCGATCCTGGGGGTAACATAGGAACAGGAGTAGGCCATTTGGCCCCTCGAGCCTGTTCCGCCATTCAATGAGATCATGGCTGATCTGTGACGCAACTCCATATACCCACCTTTGTCCCATATCCCTTAATACCTTTGGTTAACAGAAATCTATCAATCTCCGATTTAAAGTTAACAATTGATTTAGCATCAATTGCCATTTTCGGAAGAGAGTTCCAAACTTCTACCACCCTTTGTGTGTCGAAGTGTTTCCTAATTTCACTCCTGAAAGGTTTGGCTCTAATTCTTAGACTATGCCCCCTAGACTCCCCAACCAGCGGAAATAGTTTCTCTCTATCTACCATATAGATATGGTCCGATCCCTGAGCCCGGGGAGGGGAGAGTTCGATCCTGGGGCGTGGGGGCGTCCAATCCCTGATCCCGGAGCGGGGTGGGGGTTCCGACCCCGGGGGTCTTTATATGGTGGAAGGGTCTGATGGTGGAGCTTGGGGGGCCGGGACAAAGCACTTCTGCTCCTCCTGGCCCACAAACCGTGTCGTAAGAGCACTTACCTTTTCCCTGAAGCTGTCCTCGCGTCTCTTGAGCTGCCTGCTTTCCGAAGGCCTGGGAAACCCGGCCATCCACTATAAAGCAGGTTAAATCAGTGGCCTCATTAAAATATGTAAATTACCAACCTGCCTTCTGGGAGCAGATTGTCTGCCCGCCCCTTGTCCTGCCTCCGTTAAACCCGGAAGTGGGAGAGTTGGAGGTGGGTTGGTGTCGAGGTTCAGATTTTTAAAAACTTAGCATCTTCCTGACCCCAACCCACCCGTTTCAAAAGGGTTGACTTTCATTGCTATTTAATTTTAATAGGTTCAGTGCAGTAGTCACTGAGAATCACATAAAGAATTAGCTTTTACTACAGAGCTGCTATTTTGGAACATCTAGGGTACTTGTTTTAATTAACTGGCAAAATGGCAACCTTATTCCAGACTCTTCCAATGCCACTTTACAACCCACTACTAGGAGGTGTGAAAAAGCAATTCAAAGGACTTGCATGTTGGTTTTCTGTTTCTCAGCATGAAGAGAGGCTTAGCCTCTGCTCTGCACCTCTCAATATCATAGCTAAGATTGAGAACTCAGTGCTAGCAATTAGGGAGCACGGCCCCCACCCCCCCCCACCCCCGCCCGCGCAGGGTAATTATCACACGGTACATATGGCGGGGTCTGAGGAGCACCGGATATTCGGTCTTGAACCACATTGACATAGAGACGCCGCAGTGGGAGGAGGCCACGCAAGTGAGTTGCTGGAGGTTTGGGCTGCTGCTAGTGCCACAGCACTCAGGGGAAGTGGACAACGTGATCGGTAGTTGGGCGAGGGGGATCAGGAGTCGGGGGAGTGGGGATCGTAATCGGTGGTCAGGTGAGGGGGGGCAGGGGATGGCGGATCGCGATCAGTGGTCAGAGGAGGGGGGGCAGGGGATGGGGGATCGTAATTGGTGATCGGGCAAGGGGGATCGTGGGGAATGGGGATCACGATCGGGAGTGGGAGATCGGTGGCCAGAAGAGTGGGGATCATGTTTGGTGATTGGGGGAGGGAGATCAGGGATCGAGAGAGTGTGGATCGCGATCAGTGGCGAGGGAGAGTGGGAATCGGGAGATTGGGGATCGCGATCGTGGGAGTGGGGATCGGGTGAGTGGGGATCGCAATCGGTGGCGAGGGAGCTTGGAGATCGGGGATCTTATTCGGTGGTCGGGCGAGGGAGATTGGGGGTGGGTAATCGCAATCGGTGGTCGGGGAAGGAGGTGGTCAGTGAAGGCGGGATTGTGGTCGGGGGGGAGGGAGATCGGGGGACTTGGAGTTTGGGATCCTGGGCCAGCAGTGGCAACCTTCTGGATGGTAATTGTGATAAGTAACTGAGCTTTTCTTTAATGTAGTTGGTCTTTAGGTTTGGTTTTCCTGAGTGCAGTGAGTGCTATCGCTTGCTGCCTCAGGGTTAACCAATGTTGCAGTGGGGACCTAAAGCAGTCATTAGGCCCCATATTTGCATATGCAAAGGGGCCAACGCGTGCTTCAGGCGTGGGTAAAGGAGCCTCTTGTTTGTTCTTACCCAATATGGTGGGTTACGCACTTCCAGTCAGAAGTGTGAGCGCGCTTCCTGACGCCATTTTGGGGGTTTAGGAGGCCACGTAGCAATGGAAACATGAGTGCTATGCGACCTAATTTAACCCCCCATGTCTTTGTTGTGGGCAGGGAGATTGGTCTCACTGTGGAATCTATTGTCAGCAGCAGCATACGTGGCCCAATTTAACCCCCTCAGTCTTTGAGGAACCCACATCATACCATGTTCTGGCATCAATAATTTTATACTCCAAATTTATTTGCTCTAACATAAAGTCAAATTGCAAACCACAGCAGTTTCCAAATTGGCTCACCATTTGATAGACATATTTTGAAAGGAAAAAGATTGACTATGGAATATGAATTATCTTTACCTTCATTGCATGTTAGGCAGAGATTTAGTTCAAATAATCTTATTTCTGTCTGCCTTTAACTCATCATGTGATTGCAGGGTCGACACAGACTTACGCATATTAACTTGGTTTATTCGGGTATAGTTTCTTCCTCTTTGTACCTAAGGAACACTTAGTTCCCAGGGGCAGTCGAGGAAAAAGAGACAGAAGGCCATTATGCCAGATCTCTTGTCCCCTCTACACCATTGCACTACTTGGGGATCCTGAAGTTATGTCACTGGCTTGTGCCTGACATAGGCACCGGCTCAGTGTTACAATGGTAACGAGGTAGGATGGGGCATTCTTAGCTGTTCGCCTCACTTTCCTCCTCCGCCAGCTGTTGTGTGCACCACTTGAGCGGTGCCTGAAGAAACCTGGTGTTAGGACTTGCACCCCGCAAACTGGAGGGTCTACAGAGGCACCAGGGGCAGTTGGAAGATTTTGCCAGGCAAGTGGATTCTTCATATTTGAACTCCAGGATGATCTTTGTAGCAGCCAGAAGGTACTGATGCTGGCGGGCAGGAGTGAACTGCAAGCCTCTAAGGCTGGCAGTTCTGCTTCTGTTTCCTGCCACGCCTTCTGGTGCTAGATTCAACTCGGGAACAAGCTGATGCCTGGGGTGTGCACAGGTCATGCAAGTGGCCTGGGACAGGAAATTTGTATGCACTTCTCTTATGGCAGGTGCAGGACACCTCCGGCAAGGGGATGGGTCCAAAGGAAAATCTAATCTGAGTGTTTCCTATCACTAAATTACTCAGCTGGCTTTTCTTCATGTGTGTGCCATGACAGTAAATGTTGGCTAGCTATTTTTACTGTGGGGAGCATCACAGCTGAGCTAGACTCAACAGTCTACCAGGGATAAAAAGTGGCACTGCTATTTTCACACTGTATGGATACCAGTTATTCACTAAAGCTTTTCTGCATGAGGTCATTGCAATGCTTCTTTTCTAGGATGTATATTCAGTTCAACAATCAAATAGCACCAAGGCAGCCACAGTCAATATCTTGGCAGTTGATGTTGTCATCGTAATATGCCATCCTCAAAAGAATTTCTGAGGCTAAAACAATGAGCCGGATATTCCAATCCCTACGGGTGTGTACGCGCTGTGTACCCACCCGTAGGGACATCGGAAATGCCGGTTTCAGGTATGCAAAGCGCATGCGCTGGAAACCGGCATTTCCGATCTGTCAAGAATGCTCGACAGATCCTCCGGCTGCCCTGGAGAAGGGCCTCTGCGGGCGGATAGTTCCGCTCTTTGGAGACCCTCCGCCCGCAGAAAACCCTTACAATTCTTACGCCTTGTAAAAGCAGGCGTAAGGCTTGCTTTTACCAGGATAAGAGTTGATAAAAGTAAAAAAAAAAATTCACTGATTTATCATTTAAAAATACTTTTAAAAAAGGTAAGTTTATTTTTAGCCCCGTAAAAAACTTTAATTATTTTTTTCAAAAAATTAAATTTTTGTTTAAAATACTTTATTGTAATTTCAAGTCATTTTAAAAATGTGATGTTTTTTTAAAAATTTATTTAAAGCTTTACTATGTTTTTTCATTGATCTCCATTCATATATTTGACAGGTCTTCCTGTCAAGTGTATGAAGGGAGATTCCCTTCTTTGATTGGCTCCCCATGGCCCACGTGATCCCAGGGACGCTGCGAACTACATGCGCCTCTGGGATACGTGGGCCCTGCGCACCTGCAGTTTGGAGAGGCCCAGGAGCGGAAGTGTGTGCATCCCGGGAGCCCTCAGGTAAGGGCGCAGATTTTTCCAGATCGCAGGCCTCTGCCCGCGGGAGGCCTGCGATCGGAAAATACGGGCCAATGTTACTGTGTGCATTTATTGCCAGTAATCACAGTTACGACTCATATTATTCAGGCTGTAGCCTCTGTCCTGTCACATATCATCTATTTATTCCAGCACACTAAATCTGTGTGAAATTACCATCTTAACTACATAGGCACTTCAAAGCTGGAACAAATTAAAGATTGCTTAAATTAATCTCTGTTACACTCAAGAGCTGCAGCATAAATTAGTTGTGGCATTTCACTGGGCTACATACATCTGTACATTCTGATAAACAAGTAGAGCTTGTGAGTGCAAATAACTTAGACAGTCCCTTTCACTCCCAAACATGAAATGCAGATTTTACTGATGACACATTAGGCCAGAATTTACAGTAAAAGTAATGGTGAGGCTAACACTGTTATTTATGCGCAAATCAGAAAGTAATTTTAGGCGACCGCAGATGCACAGTTAAACGCAAAAATCCAGAAGTTGCTGTCCAAGTAACACCGCTGCTCCATAAACTGCACGAAAATGGAATCTTGCTGTCTGGTTCCCCATTCAAATGTATTGAACGGTGTGAAGTTCCTCTACTTACGTCATAGATATGGACTAAACTCACCACTAAAAGTTAGGGCTTGTCCATTCCAGTGTAAGTACCCAGTGCCAAAGGAGGCGAGAGTTAGTCACTGACATGCTGCACCAACACCTGGAGCCCAGAGAAGCGGGTGGCCACTCCTTACCAGTGGCTGTCAAAGTCACCACCGCATTCAACTTATTTGCTTCAGGGTCCTTCCAGGGATCAGCAGCAGACATCAGCGGCATCTCCCAGTCGGCCGCACACACTTGCATCACGCAGGTTACCGATGCCCTCTTTGCAAAGTAGCACAATTACATCCATTTCTCCACCAATGAAGCAAGTGTAACCGTGCGTGCAGTTGGATTTGCAAATATGGCAGGATTCCCAAGGGTGCAGGGCATCGTAGACTGCACACATGTGGCCATTAGGGCACATCATCACAACCCAGCTGTTTTTGTCAACCGCAAGGGCTTCCACTCCCTTAACGTCCAGCTGGTGTGTAACCACAGGAAGAACATTATGCATGTTTGCGCCAAGTTCCCTGGCAGTTGCCATGACTCGTTCATCCTGCGGCACTCTACTGTGCCTCAGCTGTTCAATCTGCCAACCCAACTTTCCGGATGGCTGCTTGGAGACAAGGGCTATCCCCTGAAGATGTGGCTAATGACACCGATGAGGAGGCCATCAAACCAAGCTGAGGAGCACTACAGTGTGAGCCACATTTCCACCAGAAGCATCATCGAGCAAACCATCGGCTTGCTCAAAATGCGATTCAGATGCCTCGACAGATCTGGTGGAGCCCTACAGTACTCACCAGCCAGGGTCTCCAGAATCATCGTGGTCTGCTGTGTACTGCACAGCATCGCACAGCAGCGTGGCTTACCGCTGCCTGAGGAACAATGGCTCAGCACACAGCCTCCTCCTCAGAGGAGGAGGAGGAGAAGGAGGAGGAAGACCTTGCGGAGGCGCATGTGCCAGTTCCACCAGCACGCGAGCACATTGCTGGCCGTGAGGCAAGGGATGCACTAATCCATGCCAGATTCGCGTAAGTTTACGCAGCAAACACTTGTGGCTGGCACATGGAAATGAGTGTCTGGCCGACCTTCTTACTACACCATACAGCATCTGTACAATAAACTGTGGCTTCCTATCACTCTCAGCACCATCATTACAGATGAAAGGCACCCTGACCCCTCACTGTGACACTTCCATTTCTGAGCACACAAAGGCCAACTCTTTGAAGCTTTGCCATCACATCTCTTTATTACAATTGAAATAACGATGAAAATGTTCATTTTGTTTTATATCAAAACACCCAAGTGACTACCCTTGTGACTATTTGTGTGTTAACTTTCACTTACGCATGCTTCTACGTGGTGCTTCCCCTGTGGCTTCAGCAGATGTTGAGGCACCTTGCTCACTTCCATGCTGCGCCTGCTTTGGCGTCGTCTGGGTTTTGGAGCCGGGGAGGGCTCCGCAACAGTCTGCTCCTCCTGCGGCTGTGCAGGGCTGAAACGGCCATCTCAGTTGGGTGAGGAATCGGGGGCTCTGACTGAGGGCTCCGCAATGGCATGGGAGTGTGAGCGCTTGGAGAGGAGCCCACACTTGTTGTCGACCACCAACATCTCTCTCATGGGTCACCCGCACTTCACTGCTAACAAGTAGCTGGAGAGCACCTTGCTGCACATCAGTGGGGCCATGAGGACCCATCTCTGTGCTGACAGTCCTCATAATGGGGATGTCCATGTACCTCTGGTTCCTCTCCTCAATAGATGCCCATCTATCCTCCATAGCAGACCATCTATTTAGAAGAGTCACCGTGTTCATTTGAGTCTGGCGATTTATGTCCTGCATGGAGGTTGCCATCCTTTCCATGGCGGCACCTACATTCGCCAATGAGTGCACCATGGCATTACTCATGTTTGAGATGGACTCCTCCATTCTCTGCACACTCGCAGTTACAGTGATTGCAAACCCTGTCAGAGACTCCTGCACTTGTTCCTGAAGTTCCAGCACCGCTCTCTTTCTGGATGGCCCCAGAGGCACAGCATCCACATGCAGCCGAGCAGAGCTAGGGGTGTCCAGCGCCCTCCGACGAGGACTCTCCCCTGCTGTCCCTGTCTCCACCATCTGCTGATGCTCACTTGTGAGCTGTGATACACCATGTCGCAAAAGGCCCACCAAGGTGCGCGTCTCTGCGCTGGTGCTGGGTGCACTCAATTCTGCTGACGCTGCACCCTCAGAGGTTGCAGTTTCCTCTGAGGAGTCTTCCGGCTCTTCCTCCTGGAAAGTGGGGAGGGGGGCTCTCGATGGTCCTGTGGGGGAGTAAAGGCATGAGTTAGACATGTGATATTAGCATAGTAAACACAACCCATTGTGCAGATGATCAGAATTCAATCTGTATGAACATCATATGTCATATCAGTCACTCATGCAATCTGAATGAGAGGGTTGCAAATCTATTCTGTCACCAGCTTGCTCTACTGCGCTCATCTCTCCATCCCCCACTTCCAGCTCCTCAGCACTTCTGACGATGTCGATTGCAGCCTCCTCAGCGGTGGTCAAGTGCGCCAAGGAAAGTGGCCCTCCTCCTGTCCTGCCCCTCTCCCTCCTTTGTGGGCTCTCTTTTCCTGAGGGAGACAAGTGGAGTTTGAGCGAGAATGTTGGAGTGAGTGTAGAGAATCCATATGCATAGATGCTTAGAGGGAGACAAAGATGGTGTGAGGTGCCAATACCAAGGTCCCTCCCTGTGCATTGTTAGTTGTTGCCATTGCATAACAGTGATAGCGAGTGTGAGGGGTGCATAGTAGAATGGTGGAGTGATTCTGTACATAGAGAGAAAGGGATGGTTAAGGGTGCAAGGGATGTAAGGGTAAGTTGGGATGTGCAGGAGTAGGTTGACAATGCAGAGTGCTGGTGATGAGAGGAGATGGGGAGCAGATTGAAGGTAAGTGTGATGTTATACTCACTTTTGCTGAGCGTAGCAGATCATTGAACCTTTTGCAGAACTGAACCCAGGTGCGTGAACACAAAGACCTGCCGCTCACCTCCTCAGCAATTTGCAGCCAGGCTGCTTTGCTTTTCTGAGGAGGCGTCCTCCGTCCATTTGCGGGGAACAGAACCTCTTTGCGTCCTCTCACTCCCTCCACAAGAGAATGGAGGGAGTCATCATCAAATCTTGGAGAGGCTTTTGATCTTGACCCACTCATCTCTCTATCTGCCACACTGAAAAGCATCAGAAAATTAAGGAAAAATCACAAGGCTGCATGGACCCCTTAAATGCAGCTGAATGGAAGACGTCAGCAGAGGCGAGCAGCAGACCTGAACCCACTGATTGGACCGGGCAATGCACACGACGGGCTTAATAAGCCTAGTTAAGGGAAAATACTTAATGCAGAGCGGATTAAACCGGCAGTGGGACCGGAACCCGCTGACCAGCCAACCCGACTAGAACCCGCCTCCACTCGAAAAATTGCGGTCAAAGTATTTGTTTAATTTCTCTGCCATTTTCTTATTCCCCATTATAATTTCTCCTGTCTCAGCCTGTAAGGGACCTACATTTACTTTCGCTAATCTATTCCTTTTTACATACCTGTAGAAGCATTTACAGTCTGTTTTTATGTCTCTCGCTAGTTTACTCTCATATTCTGTTTTCCCTTTATCAATTTTTTGGTCCTCCTTTGCTGAATTCTAAAATCCTCCCAATCCTCAAACTTACTGCTCTTTTTGGCAACATTATAAGCCTCTTTCTTTGATCTAATACTATCTTTAACTTCTCTTGTTAGCCATGGTTGGACTACTTTTCCTGTGGGGTTTTTGTGCCTTAAAGGAATGTATATTTGTTGTAAATTATGTATTAATTCTTTAAATGCTAGCCATTGCTTGTCTATCGTCATACCTTTTAATGTAGTTTCCCAATCTACCGTAGCCAACTTGCCCCTTATACCTACGTAGTTTGCTTTGTTTAGATTGAAGACCCTAGTTTCGGATTTAACTAAATCACTTTCAAACTTCATATAAAATTCTATCATATTATGGTCACTCTTCCCTAAGGGCCTCTTTACTACAAGGTTATTAATTAACCCTTTCTCATTGCACAATACTAGATCTAAAATAGCCTGTTCCATAGTTGATTCCTCAACATACTGATCTAGAAAACTATCTTGTATACATTCCGTGAATTCGTCCTCCACACTATTCCTGTCACATTGTGGTAAAATGCAGATTCTCACCTACTGTGTCAGCTTGTAGCACTCTTGCCTCTGAGTCAATAAGATTGTGAGTTCAAGTCACACTCCAGGACTTGAGGCCCTAAGGCTGACACATCAGTGCAGTACTGAGCTCTGCATTGTGGAAGGTGCGTCCTTTGGATGAAACATTAAACCTAGGCCCAGTCTGCTTGTTCCATTGATTCAGGTTATGTTAAAGATCCTCTGGCGCTTTTCAAAGGATAGCAGGGAGTTCACGCAGTGTCACGGTCAACATTCCTTTCAACAACTATCATCACCAAAAAAAGATTAACAAATCGTCATTCTGCTCATATGCAGTTAGTGGAACCATGCTGTGTGGAAAATGGCAGTTGTATTGCCCACAAAACACCAGTGACTACACCTTAAAGTAATGAATTGTTTGTGAAGTGCCGTGGAATGTTATTGAGAGACATGATAAGGTGCTATATATAAATGCAAGTTCTTTACAATTCCCAATGTCAACGAGGGTCACTGGGGGAGACATCAAATGGAGGTGAGATGTTTCTTTAGGGGAACGAGGAAGACAGAGGGAGAGTCTGACACACAGATGCATTTCCATGGTATTAGTATTGGTAGATGCCAGGGGTGAGATCAATTTATTCACCCTATAAGGAATGGTGTATGTCAGAAGAAAATCTAAAAGGGATGAATATTATATAAGAAGGGTGTGGGAGATCAGAACCAATCTCACTACCAATCCTTATTACCAAATACATTTAAACAATTTTCTTTCTTTACTTGCATCCTTTTTGTTCTGCTCAGAGCTCACCTCTGCTGGTATTCATTCCCTGCATACTGGTAGTTACAGCTCCTTGTCAACACACTCCAGCCCTCCATCCACTCTCACACCTAACTATGTTCCTTATTTTAAAGGTAAGATGCACGTGCTGAGCTTGTCAAGATGTACCACTCTGTGCCTATCCAAAGAGATAGGGTCTATGCATGTTTGTATAGCAAACTTGATGTCAGTATATTGTCTCAGGAATTATTGCACACATATCTAGTAATGAATCTTGCATCATAATATCCTTTTACCACATTTAATTTGACAGTTTTGTTGCAAACCAAAGTAGTGTTGCCGAGCTGTTTTTCACTATTAGTGCTATGTATATTTAACCTTACAAAATCATGTAGTGTTTTTAAGTAAATTTGAGTCATTACTGCAGCCCAATTTTCAAGTTCTAACTGACATAATAAAATATTTTTTCTTAATGTATTCAGGTAAATTTTATGGGGCTCCACTCTTTAACATGTGGCCTCATTCAGAGGGAATGTGCATCAGAGAATTAAGCACAGAAATCAGTCCACCAAGCTTGCAGCACACCTGATTTTCCAGTGATTAAACTTTACCCTGTTAATTGTTTCCAAATTAGCTGTAGAAAAGACCAGTTGATACCTCTGCAGGTCATTATTTGCTTTGAAGAATCTGATTGATTTGCTCCAGACATTCGTAACATGCTGAGCATGATTTTATAATTGCAATGTGCAGCGGTGCTAATATAGTGAGGTTTGCACTTTTTTTCCACCACCAGTGCAACATGGCACAAGTCATTCTCTACATAATGGCAATATTAACACCAGCTGTAGCAGCAAGTCATATTCTGCATATAAATAAAATGAAAATACAGCGAAGGGGGTGGAGGTAATAAAAGGATAAAGCAAACTATTGCACAATTAACATGAGAACACAGATAAGACGATAAAGAGAGAGAAGAGAGAAAGGGCATTTTACAGATACAGGAGGTATTGTTGAGCATTTTGAAAGGCCCTCAATCCTGAGAAGGCTATGATAATCAATCCCAGAAGCACAGCAGGCTCCATTGGGAGCCAAAAGGAAAAAATGTACCTGGATCATTGAACCCTTTTCAAGCCTTTGTTCTGCCCTTGGAGCTACATGTCACCGCTCCAATTATTGGGCCCTCTATTGGGGTGGGTGCCATTAATTATTCTTTACAGGTGCCAGTATGCAGATGCCTCTTTCCCTAGGAATTAAGATTTTTTTTCATCGTAACTTCTGTGCCAGCAGAACAGGACTTCTGGAATTTAGGCTCAGTGGTCTTTATAAATTGTATGGTACAAGACCTGTAAAACTGCACTGCACTTGAAATGCACCGCTCACAAAGCATATGTGAACTGTAATGGTGTAAACATGCAGCAGAAAGAAAATTATTAGCGCTGCATCACAATGTGCAAACAGGAAAAAATGTTGCACAAATATATAAAAACGTGCCCACTGAGTGCTCAGGTCTGTGAATGACAGTGAATATGAGACATGTTAATAACAGCACGACTAACACATTGGCTTAATTTAATATGGAAGTACTTGGCCTTGGGAAATCCTTCAAATCAGAAAGTTAAATTGAAGAGCACATCCATCATTTATGCTTGCAAATCATGAAATAAACCTTAAACCCTCAAGCAGATTGAAATCTGACTTATCAAAACATAAACTTGTCATTTTACAGTAATTCTATAAAGATGCAATGATTTTGCATTCTTTTTCGTTATTTTTCTGATTACTTACAGAATGCCATTGATGAGAACACAATAATTTGTCCCTTATGTTAATAGCTGACATCAAGGCAGTCGTGATTGTCTTTGTGTGTCTAGTGTTGCCATTGTTAGCTCAAAGCTTAGGTGGTTATTTGATCTGCCTGTTAGTATATTTGCAGCAGCATTTGTCTAGTTTTAGTTAAGTGTCAAATGGCTTTATGTCCATTTGGTGTGTGTAGTCCTATGCTTCAGCAGCATCATTTTATTATGAGTCAACTCACTGGATGTAAAACTGCCAAGGAAAGATTGTCTTGTTCAAATGTAAATATTTAGTTTTGCACCATAAATGGTTATTTGGAAGACTTTGAATAACATTGATGGATAGATGGCAAAATGCTTTAAAATATTATGAATTTTTGATGGTGCAGAAGTAGTTTAAGCCACTGTTATATATTGACATTATAGAATCATACAGCATAGAAGGGAGCTATTCGGCCCATCGTGCCTGTGCTGGCTCTTTGAAAGAACTATCCAATAAGTCCCATTCCCCGGCTCTTTCCCCATATCCCTGCAATTGTTTTCTTTTTAAGTATATATCCACTTCCCTTTTGAAAGTTTCTATTGAATCTGATTCCACCACCCTTTCAGGCAGTAATTTCCAGATCATAACAACTCGCTGAGTAAAAACAAATTTCCTCATCTCCCCCTTAACTTTTTTGCCAATTATTTTAAATCTGTCTTCTCTGTCTTACCGATCCTCCTGCTAGTGGAAACAGTTTCTCTCTATCTACTGTATCAAAACCCCTCATAATTCTGAACACCTCTCATTAAATCTCCCCTTAACCTTCTTTGCTCTAAGGAGAACAAACTCAGCTTCTCCAGTCTATGCACATAACCAAAGTCCCTCATCCCTGGTACTATTCTGGTAAATCTCCTCTGCACCCTCTCCAAGGCCTTGACATCCTTTCAAAAGTGTGGTGTCCAGAATTGGACACAATACTCCAGCTGAGGTCTAACTAATGATTTATAAAGGTTTACCATCACTTCCTTGTTTTTGTACTGATTAAAGATTGTTAGACAGTGATTCTGAAAGTTTGACAAACTCTGTGAAGAACATTTAATCAATGCCTGTCCCATAAGGATTCCATCCAGCACACACTAGATTTTATATAACCACTGGTTTTAGGAACTTTGTATAAGGCATTCATTTTAATAGGGTTTTACATGGTCATCACCTATTTTGGCTAAAAGATAAGGATCATAATGGATGAAGTTGTATAGCTTTTGGAAATTTCCAAATAACAAATCTCCATTAGACAGATTTCCCAATTCTGTAATTCCTGAAATGTCATGAATCTCATGATTATTTCTGAGCACCTTTTTTTAGGTGCACAGGTAGATGGAATTTGGCATGGTTTGGAGGGTTTTCTCTCTTCTTCCACCCAGTGCAGTATGAAGAAATAAAATTAAAAATGGAAATGGGTATTTTTTAAACTACAAAATCAGTCAAAAGAACTGCGGCGTGACTTTCAGCTATCTCAACGTTAGTGTGCAAAACTATTTGGTGATTTTTTTTTGTAACATTACATCCCCCCCAAATTTTCACCTGCAAAATATCAGTTTTTAAATGAAAACTCAAATTCTTCAGAAACTTTTTAAAAAAATTAAAAAAGGAGAATGCTAAGGATACTTTAAAATCTACTCAATAATGCAAGTATTTTTCTTTCCATAAAGCTACACTAAATTAAGGTCACGAACAGGGCTGTATTGAGACTACATAGCTAAATGTTGACTAGCTCTTGCATTATCGGCAGGAAGTCAGCCTGAGATGAACCAAAAAGGGTAAAAATTTTGCCAAATGATCTTTACCTGCTCCTGAAATTTCTGATGTGATGTTCCTGAAGTCTAGTTGTGATAAGAATTATTATACATACTATATAAATTTAGTTCTTCATTCTCTGTGGCATATATACTGTAATAAACTAAGGGCGATTAACTCATATTTGACCACTCCGATAAGTAATGGCCCTGAATTTGCAGTCAGCGGCAAAGCGACGGCGCTCGCCGCTGACCTCGAAGAAAGCTGCCCACAGAGATCTAGCGATCTCTGCGGCGTGACTTTCAGCTATCTCAACGTTAGTTCGAATCTGGGGCCAAATCAAGCGAATTGCCAGCATCCAGCAACAGTGATGTCATCAAGCAGGCTAAGCAGACAATCACATTGAACAATTCTCACAGACAGCAAACCAGGAAGTAAAATGCACAGATTATAATTTACTTTTGATAAATTTTACAGCGAGCGAAATAAAGATTGGGACATACACATAGGATTAAGGTAGAAGCTGAAATATCATAAACAAACGTAACAATTATAATATTAAAAATCATGTGATTCTTAACATATTAATGAAAAAACTTGATATTCCACAAATATAAAATTCGTTTTTCAGAGCCAGAACGGTTGTTCAGCAGTCAATACGCCATTAACAATCCAGTTACATCTCTTTCAACAAGGCTTAACTTTCTCAGTGGGTCGGGGTGGTGGGGAGGTAGGGGTGGTTTAACAGCAATATTCCAGCGTAATAGGAGAAGTTTTCGTCAGGACCTACATTTCAGTGTGATTTGAATTGATTGCTGGCTCCGGAGAGTTCCACAGCGCAACCTGTGGCGGAGCAGGGAATGACTGACCGCAACTTCTAGTTTCTCGCGTTGATCTGCACATGCGCTAAATCCTGAAGTTGCTGTCACTCTCCAAGGAGTAATGATAGCGAACACTGACAGTTTTACCGTCATTACCACCGCAAAATCCAGGCCAATGTAGGCCTCTTGGTGTGTAGTGAGGTATGGTGATCACATAAATCAATTAACATTCAGAGATCACTTTCTACACAAGCTCCGAACTCGTCGCAGAATGTGTACATGAGTTCCTTGTTCTGGATATTGTTACTGTCCATCTCTGTTTCAAAATGATACTGATAAATCTACTAAATGAACTTAGGTTATGTGCAATATCTTCTTTCTTGGCAGTGTATGTAGTTTGGTAAAATATGTAAAATGGTCAAGTAAAACATCTTTATTTGGAAACACACTCCTACCCTGCACAGAACTTGGAAGGCTTTGCTTTGACTATCCCTGATTATTGCAATTTCTTCTTTTTTCTAAAATATATTGCTTTAAAATGCTCAGACCACATAAAAGTTGGCATATGATAAAATGTATGCACAAATATTTAAGTGTAGTTTTAAATCTTATTATTATGTACCCTTGCTATCTTTCATTTGGCAGAACTTTAGTGGAGAGTCAAGCCATACAACCAGTTATCAGAAAATGGACCAAGGCTTTAAGTATTTATGTGCAACGTTATGATTCTTTGCAGTAGCCTGGCTTCAAATACTGATGCAGTAATGCATCAGAAAGATTCAAATTATTGGTAAATAATGTATCCCAGAATTTGCTCGATTATGAAATCAAACTAAAGACCAAAACCTAAAGCAGTATTTACCAATAATTAATACTTTTGCTTGGTATAACTTTATATAATGCCATAGATAAATCTGAGTTATGGTTTTAAAATGGACAATGTCCCCCATTCCTATTATGTTGGGCAAGGGGGAGGTGAAGAGTAAATGAAAGATTTTTACTGCCAGCTGCAATCCTGAGGGCCTTAACAACAGCTTATATTTATATAGCGCCTTTAACATAATAAAACATCCCAAGATGCTTCACAGGAGCATTATCATAAAATAATTAATACATTTAAAAAAAAATATTTATACTGGATGGGGCTGTACTTGCCTGGTTCCATTCCTGCCTTTCCAACTATGGCCATAGAATCACCTGCAATGGCTTCTCTTTAAAAAAAATTACAGAATACAGCATAAATAACATTTTCTTAGTAACTAATCAAAATCTAAATCTAAACCTCTTGTAGGATGATGTTTTCACTCTACAAGCACCTGAAAACCTGGATGTTGCTCTTTGGCTTTAAAAGTACTGACCTCTTATCCAATTGCTTGACTATCACTATGGCATTATATCCTTTTATCACTAAGCATATAACTATATTACTCTGCTTCCCACTTTCTTTTCTCTACCTTCTTTGCTTTTCTCTTTGGAGGCAGTGAAAGTCGTCGGAGCACTCCCAGCTTATCCATGCACCTAGACAGCAAATCTTATGTCCAAGCTCCTAGACATTTCCATGTACCAGGTAGGAACTGCATGTGCTTTGCTGGTTTTTGCACAAACATTCTTTGCCTCTTTTCTAATTTTGGCTTTTATACAATAGTATCTTGTGTTCTGCAAAACCTCACTGCCATTGAAATGGTAATTTTGTATTGATTGTTTTGATTTTGAGGATATGGAGTAGATGACTGTATCAAAAGGTGACATGGTAGAAATTACTGTTGGCAATATTATCATTTAACTCGTACCAAATTCCTCTTCATTATTTTAACGGAGATATTAACCCATTTAAAATAAACTATTTAAGATCTCAGCTAAAATATCTGTGAGAGGAATGTGACAAGTGCATTTAGCATGGTGCAATATTGTTATTGTGAACATGAAATAGTTATTGTGTGTCTGGTTCAAAACAGTAGATACCATCAGGAATTTTGTAAACCATTTCTGGGGTATTAGTGTCAATTTGACATAATACACATGCTAGATTTGTTGAAGAACCGTTATTTATATAGAGATTTAAAAAAAAACTTACTGGAAATACACAGCACACCTATCAGCGTCTGAAAGAGAAAGTTGACATTTGAAATGAGAAACATCTCGCTGGTCTGGTGAGGGATCCCATCTCAATTAAGAAATAGGAACAGGAGTAGGCCATACGGCCCCTTGAGCCTGTTAATGGTTCATGGTAAATGTTAACCTATCTTTTCCCTTCAGGTGAATTGGTGTGTATTTTTGTGTTTTTTTGTATCAGGATTATTTGTATATGATGCAGACCTTCAATAGATGCAGGTTGCTTGACTGTGTCTGTTTTAAATCATTGCATTTCAGGTTTAATGAACAAAAAGAATGGAGGCTCAGCTTAGCAATTATTTCAAAATAAAACCTACACATTCTTTTCAATCTATCACACCTTATCAAGATAAACGAGTTGTTCTAGCATTCAGTACTTAATTGTTTCCAACTTTGTTGATTTAAAATGAGTCAACTGAGAAACCTGTAATACACTGTAGGGCAGAACATGCTTTCTTTCATTTATTAGCGAGCCACTAATGGAACATTTGATTCAATAGTGGATTCAAATTTCCTGATAGTTAACTGCAGATTATATCTTGGCAATGTGTAGTAATTACATCACCATCATTAATCCTTTTCTGTGAACATTATAACACATGGACAGGAAGTGCACTGATGGTAGCTGTTCATGTTGCCAGCAGAAAAACAAAGTGATATTAGAAACTGTACATTATAAATAATAGAGATTCCAGATCTACAGTGTTTTCTATATTTAGTAGGAAGTCTAACGTAAAAACAAGCAAATAACAAACTCCAGTAATATAGGGATTTGCCTTGCCTGCATTTGAAAATGACCAAGATTCTCATTGGACCTGATTGTTCCTCTTTGCATTATGCACTACAGTTGGAGAAGCAGTACAGGGGGTTACGTTATCCTGGCACATCGGGATGTAGCCACAAGGAGAGTAGCAGGTGGAAACAGACAAATGAAACAAAATAGATCAAATTAAGTAAAGAGCTGGAAAAAAACAAGACAAGAAGAGAGACAAAAGAAGCAAAAGACAGATGAAAGAAACCAGATAGAATGAAACAATAAGGTGAGGTAGAGATAAGCAACAAAATAAAATCACTCCAGGAAAGAGGAAAACAAATCTGAGACATCGAAGAAGCAAATCAAGATGAGAGAGAAAGAAAAGTGATGCAAAAGCTACATTTTATATATACAACATATTTTTCTTGTATCTCCTTAGTGACCTATATGTAGGCTTCTTAGATTATAATTTTTTTGATGATTTTCCATACTTTTTTGGTGATTTCTCACTCACATACATTCTCACAAATGTATGTGCCTAATTTCAAAACAAATACAGGGGAAGAAAGCAGGTTATAGACTACAATGACTTGCCTTGACTTAGGAACAGTGTAGATATTAGGAAGTGATTTCAAGGCTTAGGTGTTATAAATGTCTCAATATTTGCTCTTGAGATTTATAAGCTCACTTGAACTCCTCAATTAGATTATTGCCTTGTAATCATTCCCAGGTTATTAATTATTCTATTCTTAGCTAACATAAGCTACTGTTTGTACCGCCTGTGCACTGGATATCACTTCAATCTACATCTGCAGGCTCTTAACATTTTCCATGAGGACTGAGGTAGTCATGTGTTCTGCTACACAGACATGACATCAGCTAGGCAAGCAAATATAAAATGGTTCATAACTGAAATAGGCATGTATACCCAAATCTGATCTATTACCATAAGATGGGCCTAAAATACAACCTTAAGACATAAAACCTTAAGACATAAAACTGAACTATGACAAAAATTTGTACAATTTATTTACTTTAAAAAAAAATATTCCCATTTTTATCTTACAAATCACTCACCATCTTGGATTTTAATCGACATGGGTGACCAGAATAGTCTGGCACATAAAACATCTCTATGACCATAGCCTTCTGTGATTGGTCAAGTGATCCATATTTTTCCTTCATTTCCCCCAATCCGCAGCACTAGACATTACATAGAATAGATAATGCTTTATCTGATGGCTGATGTAATTCAACTAAATCAGGCAACCATATGGGAATAATTAGCATTGCAGCTCTGGGATTCTATCTTGAAACTATTTGATTAGAAGCTCAACAACTGAAGCTACCAAGTGCCTGACTGACACCACTTGGAAGAAGCACTGAGGCAGCAAGGGCACAGAATGTACTCTGGGTAGGGGACTTCAATGTCCATCACCAAGAGTGGCTCGGTAGCACTACTACTGACCGAGCTGGCCGAGTCCTGAAGGACATAGCTGCCAGAATGGGCCTGTGGCAGGTGGTGAGAAAACCAACATGAAGGAAAAACCTACTTGACCTCGTCCTCACCAATCTACCTGTCGCAGATGCATCTGTCCATGACAGTATTGGTAGCAGTGACCACCGCACAGTCCTTGTGGAGACAAAGTCCCATCTTTACACTGAGGACAACCTCCATCGTGTTGTGTGGCACTACCACTGTGCTAAATGGGATAGATTCAGAATAGATCTAACAGCTCAAAACTGGGCATCCATGAGGTACTGTGGGACATCAACAGCTGCAGAATTGTATTCCACCACATTCTGTAACCTCATGGCCCGGCATATCCCTCACTCTACCATTACCGTCAAGCCAAGGGACCAATGCTGGTTCAATGAGGAGTGTAGAAGAGCATGCCAGGAGCAGCACCAGGCGTACCTAAAAATGAGGTGCCAACCTGGGGAAGCTGCAACACAGGACTACGTGCATGCTAAACAGCGGAAGCAGCATGCTAGACAGAGCTAAGCGATCCCACAATCAACGGATCAGATCAAAGCTCTGCAGTCCTGCCACATCCAGTCGTGAATGGTGGTGGACAATTAAACAACTAATGGGAGGAGGAGGCTCCATGAACATTTCCCATCCTCAATGATGGCGGAGCCCAGCACGTGAGTGCAAATGACAAGGCTGAAGCATTTCCAACCATCTTCAGCCAGAAGGGCTGAGTTAATGATCTATCTCGGTCTCCTCCTGAGGTCCCCACCATTACAGAAGCCAGACTTCAGCCAATTCTATTCACTCCACATGATATCAAGAAATGGCTGAGTGCACGGGATGCTGCAAAGACTATGGGCCCCGAGAACATCCCGGCTGTTGTGCTGAAATCTTGTGCTCCAGAACTAGCCACGCCTCTAGCCAAGATGTCCCAGTATAGCTACAACATTGGCATCTACCCGAAAATTGCCCAGATATGTCCTGTCCACAAAAAGCAGGACAAATCCAATCTGGCCAATTACCGCCCCATCAGTCGACTCTCAATCATCAGCAAAGTGATGGAAGGTGTTGTCGACAGTGCTATCAAGCGGCACTTACTCACCAATAACTTGCTCACTGATGCCCAGTTTGGGTTCCGCCAGGACCACTTCGCTCCAGATCTCATTACAGCCTTGGTCCAAACATGGGCAAAAGAGCTGAATTCCAGAGGTGAGGTGAGAGTGACTGCCCTTGACATCAAGGCAACATTTGATTGAGTGTGGCATCAAGGAGCCCTGGTAAAATTGAAGTCAATGGGAATCGGGGAAAACTCTCCACTGGCTGGAGGCATACCTAGCACAAAGGAAGATGGTTGTGATTGTTGGAGGCCAATCATCACAGCACCAAGACATCACTGCAGGAGTTCCTCACGGCAGTGTCCTAGGCCCAACCATTTTCATCAATGACCTTCCTTCCATCATAAGGTCAGACGTGGGGATGTTTGTTGATGATTACACAGTGTTCAGCTCCATTCGCAACTCCACAGATAATGAAGCAGTCCATGCCCACGTGCAACAAGACCTGGACGACATTTCAGGCTTGGGCTGATAAGTGGCAGGTAACATTCGTGCCACATAAATGCTAGGCAATGACTATCTCCAAAAAGAAAGAGTCTAAACACCACCCCTTGACATTCAACGGCATTACCAGCGCTGAAATCTCCACCATCAACATCGTGGGGGTCACCATTGACCAGAAACTTAACTGGACCAGCCACATAAATACAGTGGCTACAAGAGCAGGTCAAGACTGGGTATTCTGCGGCGAGTGTCTCACCTCCTGACTCCCCAAAGCCTTTCCACCATCTACAAGGCACAAGTCAGGAGTGTGATGAAATACTCTCCACTTGCCTGGATGAGTGAAGCTCGACACCATCCAGGACAAAGCAATCCGCTTGATTGGCACCCCATCCACCACCTTAAACATTCACTCTCTCCACTACTGGCGCACCGTGGCTGCAGTGTGTACCATCTACAAGATGCACTGCAGCAACTCGTCAAGGCTTCTTCGACAGCACCTCCCAAACCCGTGACCTCTACCACCTAGAAGGACAAGGGCAGCAGGCGCATGGGAACACCATCACCTCCAAGTTCCCCTCCAAGTCACACACCATTCTGACTTGGAGATATATCGCCGTTCCTTCATCGTCGCTGGGTCAAAATCCTGGAACTCCCTCCCTAACAGCATTGCGGGAGTACCTTCACCATAAGAACTGCAGTCGTTCAAGAAGGCGGCTCACCACCAACTTCTCAAGGGCAATTAGGGATGGGCAGTAAATTCTGGCCATGCCAGCGACGCCCAAATCCCTGGAACAAATTAAAAAAAAGTAAATGCACAACGCAATAGCATTTTATTTATAGATCATTGCTAAAAGAGGAGTCTGTATGATTGAGAAACAAATAAAAACTCAACAAGAAATTGAGGGAGATATTTGGTCATCTAAAGCCAGTGAACTTGTTTACTTTGCACCAACTTTATGTTATGCTAAAATAGCACTCTAGATTATGTATCACCCACAAGTGTATGATTTTTAGGGACTGGGTGGTGCAGTGGGTTTAAATCCTGCCCAGCCTGAATATGCATCCACTCGGTTGTAAGGGACCTATGTGAAATTAGTTTGGGCAGTCTCAATCCATTTTCTGTTGAGCGTGGGCTATAGCATAATCCCATTTTCTACATCTGACCTTGCTTGAGTCGTCGTGGGAGTATTTAGGAACATGAGAAAAGTCAAGGATGAGAAAAGGAATCCAGTGAGTTCATCCCTATAGCATTTTAATTATTCCAGCATAGCAGCTAACTGCATTCAAACTCCCCTAATATCTTTAATTCCACTTCCTTACCTGGTAAATCATTTCAATGTTTATCACCTTTTGAATAAAGAATTTTTCCAATATCTTGTTTAATTTCACTTTACATTCATTTAAATATATGGGGGGCTAAATTGGTTGTGTAGCGCTCGTTTTTTAGGCACAACGCGGCCACATAAGGATCGAAAATGGGGTCTGAGATGCGTGCGCACACTTCCAACGGGAAGTGCGCAGGACGTCATCTTGGTAAAGGTGTTTGTGCGCGCGTGCCTTACGACCATTAGAGCAGTGAGATGATGATGCAAATCAGTGTGCATTGCTGAACACAATGTTAGACGGAATGAAGGACCCCACCAGCACTATTTAAAGGGATCATGAATTACTTACAGGTTAGTTGCTGGATTATTTCTTCTGGCTGCTGGTGCAATTGTTTTTGGAGTTTTCCCATACTTGGCTATGGTTTAAATACTCTACAGGGAGTGGTCTGGCTGGTCTTGAAGTAGTTTTGGGTCATTTAACATCTTGTGCTGAAACAAATTGCTTCCAGACATGAGTAGGGCTTCCTTTGGGAATTGAACATGATTGGGTGAATGAAGAGAGGCCACACAGAGCAGGACAAGCTGCTAGAAGAGGGAGGGGGAGAAAGAGGGAGATGCCATATACGCCGAGGGTCTTCAGGGAGCAATTCTCTTACCTCAACTTCAGCGAGGACCAATGCATGAGACGCCTTCGCTTCACTAAAGAGGTCGTGAGTGAAATCTGCTAATTGCTGCAGCCACAACTGCAGCCTGAAAGCAGGGCAAGGACAGCATTACCTGTAGCTGTCAATATGACCGTGACTCTTAAATTTTATGGGCTGGATTTTGCGGGGGTTCAGCGGACGCAATCGGGGTTGGGTCAGGTGGGAAAGTGTCGTGACCCCGCTGTGAACCCGCTACCACGCGCCTTTACCAAATGTCGGCTCTGTCAGCGCTGAGCAGAGCCGACACGCAGCGGCGGGGGAGGCAATTAAAATCATTAGTGGCTTGTTTACAGCCACTTATCAGTGGTTTTTTCCCAGATATTTGGATTTGACAGATCACCTACCAGTTTCCCACTGTGTCTGTGAAGCTGCGGTGGGAGATCAGTGGCCTTTGAATCAGCCGATGAGTTGACAGCTTCAAATGTCAAGTCAAAGCTCCCAGCTGTTTGAGATATGTTCCCTTAACCACTAGCTTCTCTAAGCTGCATTTCCACTACAGATTCAAGATGCTGCAATTCTTTACACAAGTCTCCATCCAGTCTGACCTCATTACCTCTCCCACCATTGACAGATCGCTTCTGTCATCTCTACTTCACCTGCCATCTATTCCATCAACATGGGTGCCCTTGAAACTTTCTCACCTTGGTCCTCAGAATCCCACCACGATCAGCCCCAACACCAGCATCACCAGGCACACCAGCAGCACTAGGCACACCATATGGAGGGAGTTATGGGAGAGCCTAGGTGCAGCCCTGCACCTCTGTGCAGTGCTTATCAGTGTTTGCAGCACCTCAATGCTGCAGAACACTGACAGCACAAATGTGAAAAGAAAGTTGGCCATGGTCCCTTTAAGGAAACCGGCTGATGACTGTCATCAAATGACGTCACCAGACCCACTTCCTCTAATTGGCCGGGTAATGCAGTGAACGGGCTTAACAAGCTCAATCCGGGGACATTCATTTCAGAGGCTGGGATGGAGACAGCAGCAGGATTGGGACCCACCAGTGATGTCGCCTGCCACGGACCCGCCGAGGTTTGTAAAATCGCAACCTCTGTGTCTGGCTCAATGTTTCCTTTTTTTTGGGTGCGCGGCCCCATTGAAAAGCCGGTGAGCCAGCTGTGCGGGAGGTCCAGAGCACTGCGCGGCCTCACAGCTTAAAGGGAACGTTGGTCTGGCTCTTTCCAGGCTGCTGCTGGAGATATAAGTAACATCTCACAGATTGCAGTGCACTGCTGCATAAGAGAGGTCACTGAGGCTTTCTATACTAAGAGAAACACGTTCATCTCTTTCCCTCTTGCCAGAGCCAAGCAGGCGGAGCAAGCACGAAGGTTTGCATAGATTGCAGGCTTCCCCATGGTGCAGGGTGCCATTGACAACACGCACATTGCCTTGCGTGTGCCCCATGTGAACACTGCCATTTTCATGAACTGAAAGGGAGTTCACTCACACGATGTACAGCTGGTGTGTGACCACAGGCAGTGCATCATGCAGGTCAATGCCTGGTATCCTGGCAGCAATCATGATTCCTTCATTCTGTGGCACCTGTATTTGACTCACCACGGCAAGGTCAAAGGTTGGCTACTGTGCGACGAGGGTTATCCCCACATGACATGGCTCATGACTCTGGAACCGACTCACATGTGCAGAGCAGGCCTACAGTGAGAGCCATGCTGCCACAAGGAACATTATAGAGCACACCATCGGCGTCCTCAAGCAACGCTTCTGCTGCCTGGAGGAGCCCTACAGTACTCAGCTGCACGGGTATCAAGATTTGTGATAGTATACTGCATGCTGCACAACCTGGCCATTATGAGGGAACAGCCCTTTCCTCCACCTAACAGGCGAGAAGCTGAGGAGCAGGAGGAAGTGGGGGAGGAAGAAGTGCAACAGGAGATGGAGGAACAGGAAGAGGAAGGGAGGCTACAAAGTAGACAGCCCCTTTCTGCCCAGGCTCTAAGTGATCAAATGATTCATGAGTGATACCAATAACCTCAGCCACACCTCTCCATTCACCAACAGTCCCACACGCCTTACCTTTCCTCTATCACTGACCATCACATCGTCCTCTTTCCGACAACACAAAAATAAAGACCACCGGAGAATGCACATTCTAATCCAATTTTATAAATTCACCTATTACATAATACTTACAAAATTAAACTAATCACCCTTGTGCATTCCCATAGTGCCTGTCTTCCATGTGCCTTTGCCTATCCTAGTGCTCCTACAGAGTGCTTCCCCAATGGCTGCAGCATGGGTGGTAGAAGGTGCTGACTTTCAATTGAGGAGACGGCAAATGGCCTTGGAGGCCGACCTCGAGCAGCTCTGGTTCTAGAGGGCCCGGCTTCAGACTGCACCATCTTGGCCTGGGCTGTAGCAGTCGGGGCTGGTTGGCTGATGGGCAACAGCAAGGGCACTGGCAGTGCGGCAGGGATGAGAGCAGGAATGCTGTCATCCTGACAGAGGACAGCAGGCTCATGTTCCATGGAGCCACTGCCACTCTTCGTGCCGTCGGCTCAGCAATCCTACTGATCTGTTGGAGAACAGATTGATGGACTGCTGTGATTCACTGAATGCCCCTTTCATCAGTGGCATCCAGAGCCATGATGGCAGCAGTCTGAGCTTGCAAGGTAGCTGTCTGAGCTTCCACTGCAGCACTCAGACCTTTGATGGAAGCTGTTTGTGCTGCAATGGAAGATCGGCCATCAGATGCTGCACCATGGTGCCGTGTTGGAAAGGATGGACTCCAAGCTTTGCGCAAAGCCCTTTGCCGAGTTGGTGCTGGACTCCTCTATGTTCCTTGACATTATGCGCAGGTTTTCTGGCAGGCTTTCCAGTGCACCAAGCATTTGGTTGTGTACACCCTCAGCCTTCTTCTGTAACCTGACCCTTCGAAGTCCTCATCTGATTCCTCTACAACAAAACTAGTGTGTGACCTCGCCCTCTAGCAAGGTAGAACCTGAGCTATCCTCCCCCAACCTCCCCACCCCGTCTCCTGCGCACTTATGCCCGGTGTCTTATCACGTGCAGATCCCTCTATCCTAGCCTCTAAAATACCCGCAGTGTCCATCTCTGAGCTGCTGGCTGCGAGTGTAAGATCGAGTGACTGTGTCTCTTCATCTTCATTGTCTTCCCCTTCACTGTCTTCTTTCTCTTCCTCCTCTGACTGGGAAGGTTAATCACAGCTGAGCCCAGTCCTGTCTTCAGTCATTTTGATTAGGAGTAGGAAGCCTGGCTAATTTTCCTCTCTGCCTATCCTGGAGATACTGAGGACAATTACAGAATCTCTACCACTGGCCTAGTTCAGATTGGCTAAATCAGCACAAATCAGATGTTGAAACTGGAGTCTTCCTGGTCTGTAGATCTCATTACCACGTGCTTACATTAATTCACTGAGGTGTCAGTGACTTTTTAACATCATCATCATTAATAAAGTCATAAAGGATAAGATACCACTAAATTTTGGTATTTTAAAATATTCTGGTAGCAGGGTTGATACTAAAATGAAAAAGGACGCAAGGGAAAATAGAAATAGCTTTTAACAAGTAGCAGACAATATAGACATTGCTCTCTATTGTCTGTTTCAGACCCAGAAAAGTTGTAAACTGTAATATATAATTTGAATGCACTGGAGCACAGTTTTGTGTTTCAGTGAGCATTAAAATAATTGTTTAACGTTATTTCAGCACAGCCCTGACAATAACAACCCTGATTCAGAAATAAAAATTGAAAATACCATGTCAGAAAACTTGGACCCATACAGTGACACATTAAATGTGAATCATTCACTTGTCCTCTGTTACTGATGCAATCAATATTTACTGTCGCTTGGTCTTGAGATATAATAGCAATAAAATTATTTACCTAACATCTATGCTTTACGGGGCAAATACGAGTACCCAGAAAGCACAAGTTGTTCAGGTAGAATCCCTGGTTAGTAGTAAGAGACATAAAAATTGCTAGGCTTCAGATAAAATCCAGACCGTTCTATCACATGGGCTGGAGAAAGTTCCATTTCAGAAATGGGCACATGAACACATGTATTCTCTCACTTTCTCACATATCACACACATACACAAACTCATTTATTTAACAGTATGGTTGCATAAACCTTAATCTAAGTTCTAAATAAGCGAAACACTGAAAATCTTCTGTGAATTTAGTTTAAGAATAGTGTTCAACAGATGATATTACCTCTGAAAATAAACACACAAGTGTGCCTCAGTACAGTAATCAGTTTAGGTAAAAGAGGTTTAGGTAAAACCACAAGCTTCCTGCAGCTCTGCATGTCATCTATTTATGCAGCGAGAAATGTAAGTATTGTTACAGTGTCCAGGTATTTTACTTAATGATGCCATACTGAGTTGAACAATTTCGATTATAGAAATTAAACCAGAGACTACAGACAGATCACTACAGTCTCTTGATACTTTGGCTGTGATATGCAGTACATTCGTGCAAAACTCTTCCAAGTCAGGGGCTGCAATTTAGCATGCTATTGGGTTTTCAAATAATAAAATACAACCTGGGTGGAACATAATTACCTTGGTTCTGTTGGAAAGGAATAGATTCTGACTAACACCTTTGTTCTGTATATTTTATTTTAACAGACGGATTCGCTTCATGCTAAATCGTCTTTGCTTCTCTTTCTTTTTTCCTTCAGAAACTGATGGGAAAGCAGATAACATCTATAGAAAGCCCCCTGTCTACAGGCAGCATGGTACAGTCTGCTTATTTCATGCTTTACTACCACTCTGCATGTTATTCTAATACCAGGGTGTCGTTCCATGGACTGTCTACTAAACTAGCAATATCTAGCTTTTGGTTATCCTGGTTTAAGAGCTGTGACTTTTGACTGTGATATTTCCCTTAAATAAAAAGAAAAAAATGCAGTTTAGTTCTTCCTATTTCACATTCATCAGATTATATTTTCATTTTGTGTTTTGTTTTTATTGAGAAACCAAGGTGAGGGGACAAGCCCCATAATCATAATATAGGAGACCACCTTAGTTCAAAGGAATAGAAGAGCAGGCAGATCAAGAAGTAGTGGTTAGATGGTGCCATGCTTGGGTTTCAAAATGACTGTAATTATACCACACCCTTTGCTCATAAAACCATATATTTTAATGTTTGTCATATGAAAAATATTTCAACATGCTAAAGACACCAAAGTGTCATCTGCAGCTCACTGCGCAGTTGTTTCTACACTTAATGTGATAAACTACTGTTACAAATTTTTCTTCTTACTTTGTTGTCTCCTTCCTCGTCATCTCCTGCTTGCTGACTCTGGAAATGGGGTATAGTACAATCGGAGCAACTCCATGGAGTGATGGGTTGATCCTTGACATTATCTAGCCACACACTGAGAAATACCTGTTTCACTTTGGTGTTTATCCTGCTGTCTAGATACTATTGCCCTGTATTGTTATGTATAGTAATTATATAATGCCTCTTTCATTCTCTCAAAAGCGAACAGGCTAGAAAATGTACGAATAAGAACTATACATCTATTAACAGTTTTGCTAAATAAATACAGTAATAGTAAAGTGTTTGACTGAGAGTAAATATTTTGGAATTAATATATGCACCTGTATTAATTTTTCAGCGTTTTTAACTTGCAGATTTTTGTTCAGTTTATTTTAAGTGAGTGTCTTGTTCTTTTATATTCAGGGTCTTGCTACAGGTTTGCTTTTGCAAAAGGGTCATTAGAAAATAACTAACAGGCTATTTTTCTTTCCAAAGATATTAAACACCACAACACTGTTTCATCACAACATGGTCACAGAGTGGCAAAGTGATGGTCAGTTTCGATCTTCATGACCAGGAGATAGTTAGCATGTGGTAGAAAAAGAACTGAAAAAACTATGGGGGAAGGAGTGGAAATAATTTAACAATATATAAACAGAGTGACAAATTGTTTTTGTTCCACTTTCTTTAAACATTCCTTAGTCCATCATCACTTTGCTCTTCATTTCAGTGAAGAAAAATTCCAGAGAACAAGTTAGTATTTACAAGTAATAACTGGTAGCAGTGTAAAGGGTTAATTTTGCTTTTTTTAGGGATAATTAAAGTTCTGTAAAATGTTGTCTAGTTTTTAAAGGTACATTTATGAGATTTAAATAACCTGTCTTTTCAAGTGTTTGGTTACATTTTATTATTTACAGTTCAATGTTTATCTTTAGTCTTTTAAATAGACTTCACCCTAATGGTGCAGTTGCTGGGAGCCAAGTAATGTGTGCATTTTGTAACAAGTTGCATTTTCAGAGAGAATATTCCATAACATAACATATAAAGTAACATGGAAAAGTTGCAAACTAAGCTCTAGTAGACTTGTACCAGAGACTTATAATTGACGCTAGTGTACACTGAGCATTACTTAATTAGCAGATTGATCTTTTGCCATGAATACATCTCCTATAGTGCACCTGATTCTGTTGTTCTTCAATAACAGATTAAACAGACAAAACCATAAACAACTTCACCTATCTTTTTCTGATATGGGGATACATTTAAGCACAGTGAATGGGCAAAACTATGGCAAATGGATTTCAATGTAGGCAAATGTGAAGTCATCCACTTTGGACCTAAAAAGGATAGAACAGGGTACTTTCTAAATGGTGAAAAACTAGAAACAGTGGCGGTCCAAAGAGACTTGATGGTCCAGGTACGTAGATCATTAAAATGGCATGAACAGGTACAGAAAATAATAAAAGTGGCTAATGGAATGCCATCCTTTATATCTAGAGGACTAGAATACAAGGGGGCAGAAGTTATGCTGCAGCTGTACAAAGCCCTAGTTAGACCACACCTGGAGTACTGTGAGCAATTCTTAGCACCACACCTTAGGAAGGATATATTGGCCTTGGAGGGAGTGCAGCGTAGGTTTACCAGAATGATACCTGGACTCCAAGGGTTAAATTACAAGGCGAGATTACACAAACTAGGCTTGTATTCCCTAGAATTTAGAAGGTTAAGGGGTGACATGATTGAAGTTTTCAAGATATTAAGAGGAACAGATAGGGTAGATAGAGAGAAACGATGTCCGCTGGTTGGGGAATCTAGGACTAGGGGGCACAGTCTAAAAATTAGAGCCAGACCTTGCAGGAGTGAAGTTAGGAAACACTTCTACACACAAAGGGTGATAGAAGTTTGGAACTCTCTTCTGCAAATGGCAATTGATGCTAGATTAATTGTTAATTTTAATCTACGATTGGTAGATTTTTGTTAACCAAAGATATTAAGGGATATGGGCCAAAGGTGGGTATATGGAGTTAGGTCGCAGATCAGCCATGATCTCATCGAATGGCGGAACAGGCTCGATGGGCCAAATGGCCTACTCCTGTTCCTGTGTTCCTATAGTTCAAGTTATAGAAACAGAAATTTGGATTGTCGTGAATGTTAAAGGAGCATCATCATACCTGTAAAGTGTTTGGAAAATTCTTCTCTCTCTTTATCAAAATGTGACACCATGACATAATTTAATTCATGATGCTGCAATTTATATTTAAAAATTATTACCATATTATTTGTGCATGATATTTTCATGAAAAATGATACTGCGCTCTTTAAGCACTTTGTTTGGCAGATGAATATTCCAGAATTTTATTTGATTACTTTTGGGAATGGGAGCCTATTCAGAGATTTTCTTTCAGGAGATTAAATGTGGGCTGGAGTCTATGGTACTGTATAATGTATATGGTCTATAGAAGGAATGGGGTTAATGAACCAAATAGGCTTTTCTTGTCCCATACTTTCTTATGTTCTTAAGATGGCAAAATCCTCTTTAATAGTTAATGACTCAAACTTTCTTCATAATTCTCTCTATGGTAGAAGTATTTTGTACACGTGTATGTAATCCAAAATTCTTCAGCCTGTATCCTACCTCGCACCAAGTCCCATTCACCCATCATCCCTGTGCTCACTGACCTACATTGGCTCCCGGTCCAGCAACTCCTCAATTTAAAAATTTTCATCCTCGTCTTCAAATCCTTCCATGGCCTCAGCCCTCCCTATTTCTATAACCTCCTTTCGCCCTACAACCATTCGGGAACTCTGCATTCCTCCAACTCTGGCCTCTTCCACTTCCCCCCTTCCTTCATCCTACCATTGGTTGCTGTGCTTTCAGCCATTTAAGCCCTAAGGTCTGGAATTCCCTCCCTAAATCTCTCCACCTCTCTTTCCTCCTTTAAGATGCTCCTTAAAACCTACCTCTTTGACAACGTTTTTGGTCACTTCTCCTAATGTCTCCTTCTTTGGCTCAGTGTTAATTTTTCCCTGATTACGTTTCTGTGAAGTGTCTTGGAACATTTTACGATGTTAAAGGCACTGTATAAATACAAGTTGTTATTTTAATTTGGACACAGTTGCGCCCATGTTAATGGTATTGCCTCACACTTAAGGGATGATATGTGGGTAGAAACAGTGAGATTGTGCTAGTGGTGTAGAATGTTGTAAACTGTTGCGATAGTGGCAGCATCAGTTTGGTATAATCACAGGCAGTGGCAGGAATGTGAGACTATGGGGTGAAATTCAACTTCAGTGGGGGCACAAAATGGGCTGTAACAAATCGGCCGCCTGTAATACACCCCGCCCGATTTTCCTTTCCATTGTAATCAATGGAATGGAAAATCAAGCGAGTTTTTAACGAGTAGTCAATTCTCATATGTCTCCCCTGTCAAAGTTCAATTTCGACCCCTATGATTTTTACGAGATGTTTATGTACTGATAAAGTGGGCTTGAACACACTGGAGTTGAATTCTAGTTCCTAAGCAAAAGTGGATTTATAGGGGTAGAAATTGGACCTCATTGCACCCGTTTTAAAGGTATATAACGGGCACAAGGTGGACCAATTTTGGGGAGGAACATCCTGCGTCCGATCTGCACCAGGGATACAGGTTCCTTTATATTGGCATAGGCAGCTGCCAGTGGTGTCCGCCTGAAACACACGTTAGGCCCCTTACATGTATAAATGAGGGGCCTAATGCCTGTTGCAGGATTCCTGCACTAAATTGGTGAGCGATGAGCAAAGCAGGCTTGGGCTTTCCGGTTGGACATGCGCCGTTGGTTATGCACCCAAAAAGGGCCATAACCATAGTTTTAGCTTTAAGCCATTGCCATTTAGTTTTAGTCTTCTGCTTGAAATCTCAGTAAGCAATCAATGGTTAGTTCAAACTAGATAGTGGTACTTTATTGGTACTTATTAAAAGAACAGAATTTAAAAATTAACTAGACTGTTGATAGCACACTGCAGAGTAAGTCCAGAATTTTCCCAATGCTGAGCATGCAGGTTTAGGGGCAGGTCGCTAGTTAAAATCGCAGAAATTGCCAGCACGTCGGGACCCCCCTGTCATCCCTTCCGCATTTCACTCGGGCACGTTTCCCAGCACACCATGGACCCGCTCGGGAGAGGCGGGCGATCTCATTGCAGTACTTAATTGCTTATTGAGAGACCCTTAAGAGGCTTTTTAACATCAGATTTTGGGTTTAACTTTTTATGCACGGGATTCATGCACCTTGAGAACCTCGCCTGTGAAGGGGAGGCGGAAGCTCAGTAGCCATTAAGTGACAGCTGGAAAAAACACATAAATACTCTCACATTACACCTGCTTCCTTGCCTAAGGGAAAGGCTCTTGTTGACACCATTTTGTGCATGTCAGCAGTTTACAGATCATTTCTGCAACCTTGAAGCCACTCTCACCACATTGCTAGTCACTATCAGAACATTGAGGGATTGTGCCTCTGATCTCCACTTTAACTGCCATCTATTAGATCAGCATGGGTGTCACTAATGCTGTCTCACCTTGGACCTCAGAATCAGACCAAGATGAGCCCCAGCACCAACAACACCAGCAGCAGCAACCACAACAACAGTCTTCTCCTCAATGACCTGATGCTCCACAGGATAGAGGGGGTCAACACAGGGCTGCACCATGCCGGAGACGATTCCCCCCAATACAGGGTTTACAGGCAGAGGATGAGCTTCCTCAATATGACTGAGCAGTGCTTCAGGAGGCTCAGGCTTTTGCGCCAGGTCATCGCAGACATTTGTAGCTTGCTGAACAAGACCTGCCTCCCAGAGGACCTGGTGGACACGCCTTACCAGAGGCTGTCAAAGTCACCACCGCCCTCAACTTCTTCGCCTAAGACTCCTTCCAGGGATCTGCAGCAGACATTTGCAGGATCTTGCAGTCAGTTACCCACAGATGCATCACCCAGGTGACCGATGCCATGTTTCGCAAGTCAGCCACTTACGTAAACTTTGCCAATGATGAAGACAGTGTTACTGAGCACGCACTTGACTTTGCGACTCTGGCTAGCTTCCTACAGGTGCAGGGCATCATTGTCTGCACACATGTGGCCTTCAAGGCACCCCCACATCACCCAGGAGTGTTTGTGAACCGCAAGGGCTTCCACTGCCTCAATGTGCAACTCGCCTGCAACCATAAAAAGATCACCATGCATGTGTGTGCCAGATTCCCTGGCAGCTGTCATAACTCTTTCATGCTGCGCCAGTCCACCCTCTCTCAGCTCTTCACACCTCTAAACAGAGTCGTCTTCCTCCTCCAGCTGGACAGTGGGGTGGGGGGTTGTTGGCGGGGTGCATTTGATGGACCTGCGGGAGAGTAAAGAGATGAATTAGAATTCTTATGATAAGAATGTGTAACATTATCATTATGCACATGATGACATTTCACTGGCTGCTCACATCAAGTCACCATGAGTGACTGTTGTATGCCATGTGGCTGTATGAGATTTAATTCCGACACCAGGTTGCTGGGAGGTCCCCCTCTCTCCGTTTCCCCCCCTGCCCACCGCCCCCCCCCCCAACCTAGCAGCTCTGCAACTCCAGAGATTTCAAGCGCCTCCTCCTCAGCTGGAGTCAAATTGGTGAATATTGGAGGGCCACCTCCGGTTCGTTGCCTCTCCCTGTTGTTCTGGGCTCTCTTCTCCTGGTTCTGACTATGCGCTGCTCATTAATGATTCTTCAATCTGATTGGTTAATATTTGCTCTGTAGCGGGCGCAGCGCTTTTTGGATGGTTGGCTGACAGGAACTTGCAGTGCAAAAGCCTATGGGCAGAAAGTCTGTGGGCAAATGCAAGGGTGACTATGAGGGAGTGGCGTGACAAATGGTCTCCTTCTGTGCTGTTACTTCCTATGATTGTATTAGGATGAGGGTGAGTGGTGGTTAGTCAGATGGGAATGTGAGTAGTTGCATAGACAGAGAGGGATGGGTGCACTTGCAAGGTAGGTTGGTGTGAGGAGTGATGTGCAGGAGTAGGCTTGGGAAGGCAAAGTGATGGGGTTGGGGTGACACGCACATCAGGATGTAGTGGAATGTGGCATTGCACTCACCTTTCCTGACCTCATTAGATCATTAAATCTTTTGCGGCACTGGATCCACGTCTGCCTCACGACGTCCCTGCTGCTGACCTCCTCCGCGATCTCCAGCCATGTCCTCTTGGTGTCTTTGGCTCGTCTTTTGTGGCCATCTGCAGGGAAGAGGCCCTCCCTGCGTGCTCTGACTCCCTGGACCTGCACTTCCAGGGAGGCATCAGGGAATCTTTGTGCAGCCTTCTGTCTGTGTGACTCCATGACCCACACTAATCTAAGTGATATGCAGCAATTTCTAGCTCTCTCAAACACCTTTATCTCTCCTACAACAACCTTCAACTGGGATGTGTACAAGGCTGCTTTAAATACCCACGCTGAAAACGAGTCATCGGTGACGTCAGCAGACCCGTTCCATTTAATTGGGCCGGGAAACCCACATGACTGTTTCAATTGATGTAATTGAATTAAATGCGCAGTGCAGAACACGCTGTTGAAAAGTTCGGGATGGCGACCAGCTACGCGGCCCGCACGCACCCGACCCGAAGCTCAGGTAAAGATTCCGGCCTAAGTATCTTTCCTATAATCAGTACAATACTAATGCCTCTGTTAGTCTGTATTATTACTGTCAACCTCTCTGGCACTGATAATTAACTTCTTCAAGTGTGGAGTCTTATTCCTTCAGCTTTTAGTTATTATTGGAGATTTAAAAAAAAATTAAAAGCATTTTTTTTTACTTTTTCCTTCTGTCTCTTTTTTCTCTCTCTTCATCCAATTTTTATTTCCCTCTCTTTATTTTGCTTTCTGTACCTGATTTGACATTGAATTAAATATTCTAACTGACACTTCCTGGTTCTGACTATGCGTTGCTCATTAACGATTCTTCAATCTGATTGGTTAAGGAGATACACATTTGCTTGCCCTATTCACACAAGTCCCAGCTGCTCTGTAGAGGGCGCAGCGCTTTTTGGATGTTTGGCTGACAGGAACTTGCAGTGCAAAAGCCTATGGGCAGAAAGTCTATAGGCAAGTGCAAGTCTTACAAACGGCTAGTGCGTTCGTTCGCCGCTCACAGCAAAATTCGGCCTATTGATGTGGTAATTGTAACGGTTTTGAGACATGAAGGTTATTTGCATGTTGCATAGTCAGTAAATTAGACTGTCTTTCAAACAACCTCCAGTCAATAGTGTGGACTTACAGTTAACAGGATGACCTGCACTTGTATTTAGAATTAGTGACTAGTTTCTTTTACATGTAGAACTTCATCATAGCTAATACAATAGCAAAATACTGGAAATCTGAAAAGAACAGTTCTGACGAAGGGTTCGACCTGAAACATTGACTCTGTTTCTCTCTCTTCGATGCTGCCTGACCTGCTGAGTGTTTCCAGCACTTTCTGTTGTTATTTCATCATAGCTAAGACTAGGCCATTGCTTCTATTAGTAGGGTGGCACTTGGTCCTAGCAGGCTTCAGTTGGAAGCAGCACAAGGTGAATGCGCAGAGCAGCTTATTTTGATGCCAAGTCTGGGCTGTCTGGCTTCTTGTCAGAAATGATGAATGCTAACTGTAAACAGATAACTCATGCCTGCAAAACAGGGCAGAATCGATGACAGGATTTCCTCCAACTAAAAAAATTAGTCTGAAGGAAAAACTCAGCTGTCTTGCCATATTACTGTCATTTGTGTAAAGATTTTCCCAGAAAAAAATCTCTGCAAGGACATTTAGAAAAGAAGTACATCATACCTAGATACAGTATAAATTGTAAAGACCTCAATCATATTCCCTCAGAATTACTGTTTCCCTGGTGAAATAAGCCCCATATTCCCGATGCTATCTTGATAACTGAGAGCCCTAAGACTAGGCTCCATCCTGGTCAAAATTAAGCACAGTATTGTAGATGAAGCCATACCATTGCCATGTATCGGATAACTATTGTATTGTATTGTATTTAAGAGCCCTAGCTATAAATTATAACACCTTATTGGCTTTACCTATAGCCTCATGACACAACAACAACAACTCGTATTTATATAGCACCTTTAACGTAGTAAAATGTCCCAAGGCGCTTCACAGGAGTATTAAAAAACAAAAAATTTGACACCGAGCCACATAAGGAGAAATTAGGGCAGGTGACCAAAAGCTTGGTCAAAGAGGTAGGTTTTAAGGAGCATCTTAAAGGAGGAAAGAGAGGTAGCGAGGCGGAGAGGTTTAGGCAGGGAATTCCAGAGCTTAGGGCCTAGGCAGCAGAAGGCACGGCCACCAATGGTTGAGCGATTATAATCAGGGATGCTCAAGAGGCCAGAATTAGAGGAGCGCAAATATCTCGGGGGGTTGTGGGGCTGAAGGAGATTACAGAGATAGGGAGGGGCGAGGCCATGGAGGCATTTGAAAACAAGGATGAGAATTTTGAAATCGAGGCGTTGCTTAACCGGGAGCCAATGTAGGTCAGCGAGCACAGGGGTAATGGGTGAACGGGGTTGGGTGCGAGTTAGGACACAGGCAGCCGAGTTTTGGATGACCTCAAGTTTACGTAGGGTTGAATGTGGGAGGCCAGCCAGGAGTGCGTTGGAATAGTCAAGACTAGAGATAACAAAGGCATGGATGAGGGTTTCAGCAGCGGATGAGCTGAGGCAAGGGCGGAGACGGGCGATGGTACGGAGGTGGAAATAGGCGTTCTTAGTTATGCTGCGGATATGTGGTCGGAAGCTCATTTCAGGGTCAAATATGACACCAAGTTTGCGAACAGTGTGGTTCAGCCTCAGACAGATGTTAGGGAGAGGGATGGAGTCAGTGACTAGGGAACAGAGTTTGTGGCGGGGACCGAAAACAATGGTTTTAGTCTTCCCAATATTTAATTGGAGAAAATTTCTGAGTTTCTGGATAACAAGCTGGTTCATTTTACTTTTCACCTTCCCTACCACAGGAATGTTGAGGTCAATTGTAACACTCCACCGATACTCCCATTGCCTGGCACAGACCAGAGATTGAACCTGGAACTTTAATCTGGTCTCTTTGACTCAGTGCCACACATTTCGTGTATTTGCCCATAAAGCATAGGGGTAGCCTCCTTCTGAGCTCTGAAATTTTAAAACTAGTGTTACATAGAAAACGTTAACCCGTTTCACAAATATCACTGCAATTACATTGGTCTTTGTCAAAAACATCTGCAGCTGTTTTGATACATTTGAAAATCCCACAATATTACATTGTAGTGGTATGTTTAACATTTATGGAATACTTTTAGTTAGCTTTTCTTCAGTGATCTTTGCGACGATATAAATGTTACTTTTTTTGAGCCTTTTATTCAGTCTGAAAGCAACACAAAAGTGCCTGATGCGCTTCTTTTAGTGAGAAGTTAGCGGCTTGTCCCAACTTACTAGAAGTGAGTGGGGAGAAAATTGCAACTCAGCAATTAATGTTTGTCCTAAAACTTCACTTCTACTGTTGCCTAGGAATAATTGTCACAGTTAAGCAAGCCTAAAGTGTATTTTAGTTTGTCAGCATAATGGGGGAAAAATTCAGTTGGCTGCGACTCCCGTTAGCGCCTTAAGAGGGCGCTAATGGGGCGCAAAGCATCTAGCGCCCAGGCGCGGCGAAGTTTGCGCCGCTCGCGAAATTAACTAGACATTTTGCGGCGGCGCTAAACACTACCGCCACGATCTCCTGCGCCGGCAGATCATGACGTCACTCGAGTGCGCAACGCCCCGGTATCGCCCCAGAGCGGATATTGAGTGGCGCCCCCTGCCTTACCGCCTGACGCTAGCAACGACAGGTTGAGGGGAGCGTTCTGCAGTCATGAAGGGAAAGGGGGAGCGCTATTTAAAGGTGACCGCTTCCTGCCTTTTATTGTTGGTGCCATTTTTGAACTACGCATTCTGAGAGAGAGAGGGAGAGACTTCTGGAGAGATTCAATGTTGTGTGAAGGAGTTTTGGGTACTGAGCAGCACTTTGCAGGTTCATTTTGATTTGCCATTCCTTTTATCGATTTAGCAGAGACTGTGGGGGCTGCACTCTGAGCTCTTTGCCTGGTACTCTCCATTGTTCTTTCCAGCACATTTGATGTGCAGGTCTCTCCAGGCCGAGATTCAAGGCTGCAATGAGCAGGATGTGGATGGAAAGCAAGATTAACCATCCCCTTTAAGAACTGGCCCGTGCCATTGTGTGTGTGTTCCATTGCTGACTGACATTACATGAGCTTCGCCAGCGCTCTGAGGTAGCGCCTCCCTCCTCGGCCTTTGCGCCTTAAGACAGGTGTGAAGCACCTGATATAGCGCTGCAATCACCTCCAGGGGCGATAAAAGTCAAGTTTGCAGTCGGTGGCGATAATTAGCGCTAGGCGCTAATCTTTGCGCCCGGCCGATAATTGCGCCCCAAATGGGGCGATACTGAATTTCTCCCCCCAAACCTTTTAAAATGGAAGCTTATTTTCAAATAGATTGCCGTTTAGATTCACTTAGTAAATTTCTGTTGTTAACATTGTGTGGTCTCAAGACATTACACACATCAGCTTTAGGTATTTCAAAAGACATCAAGACAATTGTTTGGACAAATCTGTTATGACAGCAGTTTTCAAGCTGTGTCAGGCTGACTCAAACTCAGCTCCAAAATGTTCACTTACAGTGTTGTACAGGGAGATTTGCTCTAAGTTTATACCAATACATTAGTTTGTATATATACTTGTGAATCTCCCATGGTAGTATTCATGGCAAGAATATGCTGTTTTATAATGTGGGCCTGCCAAGCCTCAGCAGACAACATATAGTCATAACAAGGTTTCTGTCCCTGTCTCTTTCCTCTCCCCAGATCAACAAGGTCAATCTCTCTCTTTTCCCTCTGCCCCAACAAGATTTTGACTCTTTTTCAACAGGGTTCTTCTCTTCCCTATCAATAGGGTCAACCTCTGCATTGTGCACAATGGATCTTCTCTCTTCTCATCATTCAGTCCGCCCCGCCCCCCACCAAACTTGACAGGGCCTATACAGCCACAAATAAGGTTATGATTGACCAGAAATCTGCCTCGTTTCTAATCAAAAAAGACTCTTGCATGGTAATTTTATAAATTTGTGTTACCGGGGCAGAGCTTTGACCACCAGGAATACATTAGGAATTCAGATATGGAGGTAAGGGAACCCAGTAGGATTTTTCATCCAGTAAATTCAAAATCAACTGGTAGAAACTACTGCAGGCCGAAACACATTTTTTTCCCAATTCTCCAGCTCCCACCAGAGCCACTCTAACTCGAGGAGATAATCTGTCCCCTCTCGGATCGATTACCTTATTCTAGTAGAGCTTTGGGACCCTTAGAAGTGAAGATGGGGAATTTTGGAAAGAATAAAATATTTGATAGGTTAAGCAATATGAGTAGGCTTTTTATCTGAGCACACCTTGGACACACAGAGGTGTGGCATGAACTGTGCTGGCCTGAAGGAGTCAGAATGGGACCATTTTCATACCTGGGTCTTGTTTGCATTGATTTGCAGAGTTATAAGCACGAAACATCATTTGTACAGTCATTTCAGCGATCTGAAGGACAAGAAACCAAGGCAGCAGCAGCGGCGCCTTAAAGGGAAGGTTCAGGAGTGAAAGGAAGCATCAGTTTTAAGCTGCAGGAAAGTTTTTGCAGCACCTACAGAACAAGAATATTAAAGGGAGAAGCCTTTAAGCGTCAAAAGCCACAAATGACTGCAGCTGAGGTCCCCTTTAATGGCAGCTCAAAATGGCCATCTCACGATTTCAGCCGCATGTTTGGTGGGAGGGAGCAGGAACTGATGGTAATTTGGGAGGCAGAGGCAAAACTGAGCTTCACCTGCCTGGCTTGGTTGTTTACGCTGTTTCTGCAAAATTTCCACTGCAGTTACACAGCAGGCGATCAGGCGCAGATGTCTCATCGATGTGCGTCTTTAAAATCTCCGTCACATGTCTCCTATTTTTTTCCATCAAACCATCCAATGGAAGAATAGTCATTATGTTGACCTAGGGTTAGAATTTCTACTCATCGTAATTTCGGCAGAAATCCCGGAGAAATGGAAGAACCGGACGTTCCGCCATTTGTTCAAGGTTTCCATTGATCTTCCACCAAAGTTATGGCAAAGATTGGGAGAACCCCCAAGAAATTCTAACCCCTAATGTCTTGTGCAGCTATAAAGATTTGCATGGATGAGTTGCATTATTGCTTGCCCTTTATGGCCAGTTGATGGCACTAGAATTCTCACACAAACCACATTTTTATGAAGATTAAATTGAATCCATATCAAGGCTGTTCGCATTTCAGTATTTACATGACAAAAATGTAATAAATATTTTCTGATAAATGAATAAACACATAAATAAAAAGAGGGCATTTTCTGAACAGCAGCTGTGAATAATGACTATTTATTAGTGTCCGCCAACTTTCCTGCTGTATTATCAAATGTGTAAACAACCAGAATGATTCTTTTTGTAGATATACAATACACTAAACAAAAGCAAAACACAGCTACAATCCATATGAACCTCGACTTTTGATGTTGGGGAAGAATTCTGGATGCAGATTTGTTTATTGTAAGCTCTTCCTGTATTGCTGCTACTGATCCAGAATTGGTGAGGGTTCCTGCAACAAGTTAGCTGACCTAGCAGCACCCCGGCCATTAAAAATGACAGTGCGCAGCCAAATAATGAAAAGCAGTTCCTAATGGTTAAAGGAGCATATCATTCTCTTGAAATTTTATTAAGGGTTAAACTTCATTGAAAGATGCTGTCATAATGTCAGCTGTGGCTCAGTTGGCAGCACCCTTGCCTCTGAGTCAGAAAGTTGTGTGTCCCACTCCAGAGACTTGAGCACAAAAATCTAGGCTGGCACTCCAGTACAGTACTGAGGGAGTGCTGCACTGTCGGAGGTGCAATCGTTTGGATGAGACGTTAAACTGAGGCCCCCAGGTGGATGTAAAAGATCCCATGGCACTATTCGAAGAAGAGCAGGGGAGTTATCCCCGGTGTCCTGGCCAATATTTACCCCTCAATCAACATCACTAAAACAGATTATCTGGTCATTATCACATTGCTGTTTGTGGGAGCTTGTTCTGTGTGCAGAATTGGCTGCTGTGTTTCCTACATTACAACAGTGACTACACTCCAAAAATAAAGAACTTCATTGGCTGTAAAGTACTTTGGGATGTCTGGTGGTCATGAAAGGTGCTATATAAATGCAAGTCTTATTTTTATTTAGGTCTTGGGTGAAAATTCTGAGTAAATGATTAGCAGATGCGTAGATGAAAAGAAGACTGCAAAAGCAGGAGATTTGAAATAAAAATATAAAGTACTGGAAATGTACATAAAACACAGTGGGATAGAAATTCATCTTGTTGTGGGTTCAAGTCCCACTCCAGAGACTTGAGCACAAAAATCTAGGCTGACACTCCAGTGCAGTACTGAGGGAGTGCTGCACTGTCAGAGGTGCCGTCATTTGGATGAGACGTTAAACCGAGGCCCCATCTGCTCTCTCAGGTGGACATAAAAGATCCCATGGCACTATTCGAAGAAAAGCAGGGGAGTTATCCCTGGTGTTGATCCAACTGCTATGAACATGTATTTTTTTTTTGTTTTTATTTCTTATCTGTTATAAATTAATGTTGTGGCTGAGTACATAAAAGACTTATTAACTGAAAGAACTAAACTCGTGGTTCTGAAAGTGTTTATGAGGTTTCTGAAGTTTCCTAAACTATTCCATGCTAAATAACATGACCTCTTAATATGTGTATGACAAAAAATGAGCATTTTTATCTACTTTTAGCTTCATAGTGGTTCCTTTTATTGTCACAGTGCATAAGGAGTTAAAAATCAGCTGCATCTGAATCATAACCCCAGCCTAACTTGTTACAGTGCTATGAGGACTACTAGTTGGTTTGGTCTCTGAGCCTACAATGCAAACACAAACAAATACGTGATTTGTTCAGTTATGTGCATGACTTGCAGCTCAATTTGAACTTAGTAAAATCCATGAAGTACCAACAACTGTTCTGGGAGTATTTAATTAGCTTGGACTGTTCAAATCAGAGAGTCAGCCTGAGACTAGTCAGATCAATTAGCTCCCTGGAATGAGAGGGTTGTACTATGGGGAGAGATTGAGTAAATGGGCCTATACTCTCTGGAGTTCAGAAGAATGAGAGGTGATCTCATTGAAATGTATAACATTTTTAGAGTGACTGACTATCCAGGCCTATAAAACTGAAAAGAAGAGGCGCAGCAGAACGCAATAGGTTTATGTTGACAAATTAGAATGGTCCCCAACATGTCAGCATAACTGGGTACAACTGCATTAATAACACAGCCAGAACTGTGTTGGTCAAGTGTGGATTAATTAAGGAAAGCCAGCACAGATTTGTTAAAGGCAAGTCATGTTTAACCAACTTGATCGAGTTTTTTGATGAGGTAACAGAGAGGGTTGATGAGGGCAATGCGGTTGACGTGTACATGGACTTCCAAAAGGCGTTCGACAAAGTGCCACGTAATAGTCTTGCCAGCAAAGTTGAAGCCCGTGGAATAAAAGGGACAGTGGCAGCATGGATACGAAATTGGCCTAGTGACAGGAAACAGAGAGTAGTGGTGAACGGTTGTTTTTCAGACTGGAGGAAGGTATACTGTGGTGTTCTCCAGGGGTCGGTTCGAGGACCACTGCTTTTCTTGGTATATATTAATGACTTGGATGTGGGTGTACAGGGCACAATTTCAAAATTTGCAGATGACACAAAACTTGGAAGTATAGTGAACAGTGAGGAGGATAGTGATAGACTTCAAGAGGACATAGACAGGCTTGTGGAATGGGCAGATATGTGGCAGATGAAATTTACCGCAGAAAAGTGGGAAGTGATGCATTTTGGTAGAAAGAATGAGGAGAGGACATATAAACTAAATGGTACAATCCTGAAGGGGGTGCACGAACAGAGAGACCTAGGGGTGTGTGTGCATAAACCATTGAAGGTGGCAGGGCAGGTTGAGAAAGTAGTTAAAAAAGTTTATGGGATCCTGGCCTTCATGAATAGAGGTCATGATGTGGAGATGCCGGCATTGGACTGGGGTGGACAAAAATGAGAAGTCGCACAACAGTGTTTTTTTTTAAAAAGACTAACACAAGAACCAACACAAATTGACAGGATATGCAGCCAGCAGGTGGTTTGACACGTTGGACCCCCTGGGACACATCTCATTGTCTTGGCTGTGCTCTTAGTGTGTCTTTGATGTAGGGAAAGATTTGAATAGATTTTGTCTGTGTTTAAATTGTGAATTCTGGGAGATTCTCTCACTGCTAACTTACCTGAGGAAGGAGCGACAGCTCCGAAAGCTTGTAAAATTAAATAAATCTGTTGGACTATAACCTGGTGTTGTGCGACTTCTCATTTTCATGAATAGAGGCAGAGGGCAGAATTTTCATTGACCCATGGAGGCGGGTTTGGAGGCGTGTGGGGGGTTAAAGTTGCAGATTCGGGGGTCCCGAACCCATCCCACCTCCATGCCAGTTTCGCTGGAGGCGGGTACCCGACCTGTGCTGGGACCCGCCTCCCCGAGGCGGGAAGGGGATTAGTGGCAATAAACTGCCTGTTAACAGGTAGTTAACAGGCAGTTTTTTGCCTAATCCCGATTTTGATGCGTGAAATGTGGACTTCCCGACAGGTCTGAACCACGCCAAGTTAGCGAGGCGGACCGTGGGTCTGAAGGGGTTGGAGGGGTCGATATGTCCGGTGGGCAGGTGAGTGATGAGTGCATGTGTGCAGAGGTAAGTGTGTAAGGTAAGTGTAAAGTGTGGAAAAAAGTTTTACTTACCTTAACTTCCTCCTGCAGCTGTCAGCCCTTCAGTTCTCGGGAGTCAGAAATCTCACCGGCACAGAAAACAGAATGGCGGTTGAGCTGTCAAAAACTGCAGCCTCTGTTTTCTGTGCTGGATTGATTTCCAACTCAGCCTGAGAGGAAGGACTCAAGTTAGAAGACAGATTGTCAGTGTTTGACAGCTTCAAAGAGCTGTCAAACGCTGATATTTCATCTGTCAAACGCTCTTGACAGATGAAATGTCAATCTGTGATGTCACCTGTTGCCGGGTGGCCCTTAATTGGCCTGCTGAGCTCGCTGGGCGGGCTCAACAAGGTCAATCAAGTGAAAATACAGTGGGTTGGCCACAAGTCGATGGAGGCGGGACTACAACCCAAAAAGTGGGAGTCCCGCCTCCATCACGTCCCCAGTATCAAAATCCGGCCCATAGAGTACAAAAGCGGGGAAATTATGATGAACCTTTATAAAACACTGGTTCGGTCTCAACTGGAGTATTGTTTCCAATTCTGGGCACCGCACTTTAGAAAGAATGTGAAGACCTTAGAGAGGGTGCAGAAAAGATTTACAAGAATGGTTCCATGGATGAGGGACTTCAGTTACATGGATAGACTGGAGAAGCTGGGGTTGTTCTCCTTAAGAGCAGAGAAGTTTGAGAGGAGATTTGATAGAGGTGTTCAAAATCATGAGAGGTCTGGACAAAGTAGATAGAGAGAAACTGTTCCCATTGGCAGAAGGGTCGAGAACCAGAGGACACAGATTTAAGGTGATTGGCAGAAGAACCAAAGGCGACATGAGGAAAAACTTTTTTACGCAGCAAGTGGTTAGGATCTGGAATGCACTGCCTGAGAGGGTGGTGGAGGCAGACTCAATCACAGCTTTCAAAAGGGAGTTGAATAAGTGCCTGAAGGAAAAAATTTGCCGGGCTACAGGGGAAAGGGCGGGGGAGTGGGACTAGCTGAAGTGCTCTTGCAGTGAGCCGGCACGGGCTTGACTGGCCGAATGGCCGCCTTCCGTGCTGTAACCATTCTATGATTCTATGAACTACAGTTCCAGATTTATCCCATTCTGTCCCAAGCAAAGCCTTAATTTCCCTCTTTATCCCAACCCACGCCCTGGATTCCAGGTTCCCCACAAAAATACAGTAAGATAACACACACCTCAGCATTCCCTCCCCCACCAATTCCTAGATCATTTTTGCAGCTATCTGAGATTTAGGGCAGATAAATGTAGGAAGTAGGAAATGTACAGTAAAAGAGACAAGCATATGGAAAGGGAGAAAGAAACATAATATAGCCTACCAGATGAATAGAAAAAATAAGAGAAAGAAAGACATACATACAGAGAAATGGAGAGAGAGATGCAACAGGAATTGTGCGAGAGGCAAAGAGATGAGTGAAGGCAGAAATCAGCAGAGACTTACAGAATGAGAGAAAGAGAGGAAAATGGTCTGAGACAAGCCCAAAGATACAGAGCTCAGCACAAAAAGAATTCGAGTGATGGACAAGGCAGAAACAGTTACAGGAAAAAATGGACAATATTTTTTCTTACTTTTTGTCTGTGAAAAACACCACAGAAAGTTAAATGTGTTGCACCTTTCATGCTGTAATGCTGCTGTTCTTCAAATATGATGTACAATGTAAGGTAAGGTGGGAAACTCAATGCAAGATCAGCTATTTTTTTATTAATATTTATTGAAGACTAGTTTCTTTTATCTAGATTCTGATAAGTAGAAAAAATATTTAAACAAATTTGTATTCATTTATTTTAAATTAAATGGTAAAAATAATTGAGTTTTTTAGACTGTCTTTTTACAATTGCAGTTTCAGTGATAAAGTGGGTAAAATCAAAAGACTCATCACCGATTTATACAATTAGATTTTCCAGTATATTACCTGAGAATCTTGTAAAGAGATTTGTTATCAGGCAGGTAGTCAACAATTTTAGGACCTCATTTAATGATTCATTAATTCACAACATGGATATGTGCCATTATGGAATACCCACCTAATTGATTTTCACAAGAAGTACCATTCATAGGGCCCCCTGGGGCATAACTGCAAGCAAAACACCATTGGGTACAAATCCTGGAGGCTGCCTTTGCCACTAGAAGTACCTACCCATTTGCCCTTGCCATGACCCTGTCCCGTATTCTGTGGGACAGGATCATTTGAATAATAGTGGCAGGCACCCGCTCCAGTAATGGCATTACTGGGGCACTCAGCCCCGGAAGCCAGCAGGGTTTCGGTTTGATACGCTTATCCATCAGGGGGCACAGGCCAGTGCAGCAAAGAAAATATTTGGTTCAATCCCTGATCCCTTGCTGGTCTGCCACTCATCTCTCTTAGACTAATTGCTGTTGGGAAACAGCATTCCAAATTTCTGCTCTAACTGCGCTGAAATTACACCCCAAAACCCAGGAATTTTTGGACTTATATTTCATGTCATCAGTTTAGAAAATGGAATTTAGAAGTCTTGCTCAATTTTTCGTGCTAACACTAACAGTATTGTGTTATAGTAGGTGATTGGCGAAGCAGAGGATTTTGGAGTGAAGACTACGATGGAGAAGGAGGACATATTTATTGGGATCAAGATGGCAAAAAGGTAAGAAATGAAACCATATATGCACATCCTCGTTCCTTTCTTATACTAATTATCGAAATAAATTCTTTGCACAACGTTGACCGTATCCTGAAAGTTCAATAATCTCAATGGTTTCCGATGTGTTCTTGTGGAGATCTTATTGATCCTTGATGTCACGTGGTTTTCATAGACCAATGTTGAGATTTGTTGGTCTGAAATTTTTCTCTCCACTATTTTAGTGGAGGCACTAACCCATTTAAAGTAAGGGTTAGCATCATTGCTAATATAGTGGAGAGAGCAATTTAAGACCAACAATTTAAGCATTCATATGCAAGCATGCCATGGCATAATTTCAGAGGCTACATTCATTTATGGATAGTTAGCTAGATTCTTGCTGGGATTTCATTGGTATGTAGAATAGTGGTAGTTGCTGCAATTTGAAAGTGTATCTTTGTGAAAGTGAAAGGAATACTAAATTGTAGCTATGGTCTTCACTCCTTATCTGAAACACAAATAGCCACTACTGTTAAGGATAGCATTTTCATCTGTTTGTTTATAATTATGACCTCTTTCTTGTGAAGTTTTCTATTACTGACAGCAGCAGTGTGTACGTCTGGTCCCTCGGGGCATGCACAGATACAGTGTCATGTCTCACCAAGCCAAATGGGAAGGAACAATCACACCATTGTTAGAAGAACTGTGATGTGATGTGATTAAGTTTATCCCATTTATAAATGGACAATGCAGGTGCATGTGGTCATCATCTTGGATCATTCACAGGTGTAGTTGTGTCTCGTCACAGCAAAGGTTCTTTACAAAATTGCCTTTGTTTCAAAATTCTCCTCTTTCTGACTTTTTTCCTGGATGTGCTGACATATATCCATTTACCCATTAAGCCACCCAGCTCAGTACCTCTTAATGACCGTAAAAGGCAGAGAACGGTTCTTCCCTTTAGGCCGCTGGGAAGCATGCTATAGCAACTTAATGATAACTTGGTCTTTCCTTTTGTGGGGAACCACTTTGCTTCCACAGTCAAGCTTATGTCATTGGATAATGATCAGCAGTGACCAGGGGATGCTGAGACTAATTAGGTTGAGCCAACTTAAATGTCCAATCACTTTTGTAGAAATATGTGTTTTTGTAACATGGGGTAGTTTCTACAAATTACTGTAGCTCTCTCAACACACTGCTTTGTGCAATTGGGAGTGCACATCAGGATCTTAGGCACAGAGATCAGCACACCCTACGTGATTTTCCATTCACAGAGCTGATTTTCACAGTCGAATCCTGTAATGCAAAGCTCTGTATCAACAACGCTAATTCATAAAATCTATCCCGTAGTTGCTGTTGTTTTGGTTAGTTGATTTGCAAATTGAATATTTTATATAAATACAAACCAAGTACTTCTCAGTAAGTTATAAGCACTGTGCTGTATTATGCCTTACTCCTACATCCTTGCGGTATATAAACTATCACTATCACCTGGAATTTCCACGGGGGACCATCGATCTCCCACCGAAACCTTTGGCGGACGATTGGCACAAACCTCAGAGAAAAGGTGGAAACTGCCATTTCCTCTAATTTTCCAGGGTTTTTACTGATCTTCCATCACCAGATATGGCAGGAGATTGGGGAACCCCCCACAGAAATTCTACACCATGTACATCCCACAAGTCAGTGCTTAATTGAAAACCAGCTTCTGATGTTGCATTTGATCACTAGGGTCAGATCAGTGTTTCATAAAAGTAGGCATTTGGAGCAGGAGCTTAAGTAACGTGTAAAATATCCGTCGAGTTTCTCCCGATCATCTGCCATGATTTCAGTAGAAAGCCTGGAGAAACGACATAAATAGCCATTTCCATCATTTTTCTGGGGTTTCCATCGATCTTCTGCCAAAATTATGGCGGACAATCAGGAGAATCCTCATGAAAATTCCAGGTTAACTGTTCTCAATCTGTTTTAAGTAGAATGGTGTCAGCTACTGTTTCTACATATGCAATTTTTTAGTGGAGAACAAACTTCCCTGAATCTTGTTGGACACACTGGGCTTCGAAGCAAAATTAGACGTAGATAATTTGAATACACTGTATGGGAAAGATAGGTCATGGGTAGGTTCACATTTCAACTGTAACAAATGGCTTACTGGAACAATTAATAACAACAGCTGGAAAGTAAATATGCTTTCCCAAGCTTACTCATAAAACATACATAGAAACAAAGAAGATAGGAGCAGGAGTAGGCCATTCGGCCCCTCGAGCCTGCTCCGGCATTCGATGAGATCATGGCTGATCATCCAAACTCAGTACCCTGTACCTGCCTTCTCCCCATATCCCTTGATACCTTTAGCTTTAAGAAATATATCTAACTCATTCTTGAATATATTTAATGACTTGGCCTCAACTACCTTCTGTGGTAGAGAATTCCACAGGTTCACCACTCTCTGGGTGAAGAAATTCTTCCTCATTTCTGTCCTAAATGGCTTACCCCTTATCCTTAGATTATGACCCCTGGTTCTGGACTCTCCGACCATCGGGAACATTCTTCCTGCATCTAGTTTGTCCAGACCTGTCAGAATTTTATATGTTTCGATGAGATCCCCTCTCATTCTTCTATACTCCAGCGAGTATAAGCCCAATCGACCCAATCTCTCCTCATATGTCATTCCTGCCATCCCAGGTATCAGCCTTGTGAATCTTCGCTGAACTCCTTCCATGGCAAGAACATCCTTCCTCAGATAAGGCGACCAAAACTGCACACAGTACTCAAGGTGTGGTCTCACCAAGGCCCTGTACAACTGCAGCAGGACATCCCTGTTCCTATACTCAAACCCTTTCGCTATGAAGGCCAACATACCATTTGCCTTCTTCACCGCCTGCTGCACCTGCATGCTTACCTTCAGCGACTGGTGCACAAGGACACCCAGGTCTCGTTGCACTTCCCCCTCTCCCAATCTATTGCTATTCAGATAATAGTCTGCCGTTCTGTTTTTGACACCAAAGTGGATAACCTCGCATTTGTCCACGTTATATTGCATCTGCCACGCTTCTGCCCACTCACCCAACCTGTCCAAATCATCCTGGAGTTTCTCGGTATCCTCCTCGTAGCACTCACGCCCACCCAGCTTTGTGTCATCTGCAAACTTGGAGATATTACATTTAGTTCCCTTATCTAGATCATTAATGTATATTGTGAATAGCTGGGGTCCAAGGACCGATCCCTGCGGTACCCCACTAGTCACTGCCTGCCACTCGGAAAAAGACCCATTAATTCCTACTCTCTGCTTTCTGTCCACCAACCAGTTCTCTATCCAAGTCAATACCTTGCCCCCAATCCCATGTGCCTTAACTTTACACGCTAATCACTTATGCGGGACCTTATCGAAAGCCTTTTGAAAGTCCAAATACACCACATCTACTGGTTCTCCCTTATCTATTTTCCCAGTTACATCCTCATTGGATCAGTTTCTGATGCACAATTAAACTATCCAAATTTAGTTTGCTCATCCTTCTTTAGTTAGCCATGGATGGTTCAACCCTCTCGTAGAGTCTTTTTTTCTCACTGGAATAAATTTTGCTGAGAGTTATGAAATATCTCCTTAAATGTCTGCCACTGCTTATCTACCGTCTTACCCTTTAATCTATTTTCCCAGTCTACTTTAGCCAACTCTGTCTTCATACCTTTGTAATTGCCTTTATTTAAGTTTAGGACACTTGTTTCAGACCCAAGTTTCTCACCCTCAAACTGAATTTGAAATTCTATCATGCTATGATCACTCTTCCCTAGAGGATCCTTCCCTATGAGATCATTAATTAATCCTGTCTCATTACACATTACCAGACCTAAAATAGTCTTCTCCCTGGTTGGTTCCACAACTTATTGTTCTGAGAAACCATCCCGAATGTACTCTATGAACTTGTCCTCAAGGCTACCTTTGCCAATTTGATTTGTCCAATCTATATGAAGATTAAAATCGCCCCATGATTATCGCAGTACCTTTCTTACAAGCCCCTATTATTTCTTGATTTATACTCTGTCCTACAGTGTAGCTACTGTTAGGGGGCCTATAGACTACTCCCATCAGTGACTTCTTTCCCTTACTATTTCTTATCTCCACCCAAACTGATTCTACATCCTGCTCTTCTGAGCCAATATCATTTCTCACCACTGCACTGATCTCATCCTTTATTGCGGAGATGCCGGTGTTGGACTGGGGTGGACAAAAATGAGAAGTCGCACAACACCAGGTTATAGTCCAACAGATTTATTTAAAATTAAATAATTTTAAATAAATCTGTTGGACTATAACCTGGTGTTGTGCGACTTCTCATTTTTGCTCATCCTTTATTAACAGAGCTACCCCACCTCCTTTTCCTTTCTGCCTATCCTTCCGAAATGTCAAATACCCCTGAATATTCAGTTCCCAGCCTTGGTCACCTTGCAACCACGTCTCTGTAATGGCTATCAGATCATACCCATTTATTTCTATTTGTGCTGTCAACTCATCTATCTTGTTACGAATGCTGCGTGCATTCAGATAAAGAGCTTTTAATTTTTTCTTTATACCATTTTTACCTACTCTGAAACTATTTGCTGGTGCATGCTTATGTTCGTACGCTCTGTCTCCTCCTGTCACACTCTGGTTATCATTACCCCTATCGCTACCCTGCACTATTGCCTTCTCCTTTCTCTTTGGCTTTCTAAATTCCCCTTCACCTGAACCCTCCCCCCCACTATTTAGTTTAAAGCCCTATCTACCGCCCTAGTTATTCGATTCACCAGGACACTAGTCCCAGCATGGTTCAAGTGAAGCCCGTCCCAACGGAACAACTCCCTCTTTCCCCAGTGCTGGTGCCAGTGCCCCATGAATCGAAACCCATTTCTCCCACAACAATCTTTGAGCCACGCATTCAACTCTCTGATCTTATTGACCCTATGCCAATTTCCTCGTGGCTCAGGTAGTAATCCAGAGATTATTATCTTTGTGGTTCTGCTTTTTAATTTGGCCCCTAGCTGCTCATAATCCCTCAGTAGAACCTCTTTTTTAGTTCTGCCTATGTCGTTGGTACCTACGTAGACCACTACAACTGGATCCCCTCCCACTCCAAGTTCCTCTCCAGCCCTGAGGACATGTCCTTAACCCTGGCACCTGGCAACACAGCCTTCGGGAATCACGCTCTCGGCTGCAGAAATCAGTAACTATCCCCCTAACTATACTGTCCCCTACCACTACTACATTCCTTTTTACTCTCCCAACTTGAATGGCCCCCTGTACCATGGTGCTGTGGTCAGTTTGCTCATCCTCCCTGCAGACCCTCCTCTCGTCCACACAGGCTGCAAGAACCTCGTACCTGTTGGATAAGTGCAAGGGCTGAGGCTCCTCCAATGCTAACTCCTGGATCCCCATACCTGCTTCACTTGCAGCCACACCCACCTGTCCCTAACCACGGACCAGATTTGAAGTACTTAACCTAAGGGGTGTGACTGCCTCCTGGAACAAAGTATCCAGGTAACTTTCTCCCTCCCAGATGTATCGCGGTGTCTGAAGCTCAGACTCCAGCTCATCAACTCTGAGCCGAAGTTCCTCGAGCTGCCAACACTTACTGCAGATGTGGTCACTGTGGATCACACTGGGGTCCACCAGCTCCCACATGCTACAGCTGCAACACATCAACTGACCTGCCATCTCTATTGTATTTTATTTAACTAATTAGGTTTTCAAGGTTTGGATTATCACTTCCGGGTCACTTCCGGCTGTGCTGCAATGGCAGCCGTGACATTGCCCATCACACACACCATCATGTCTGAGTCAACGCAGTCTCTTCGGGAGTCTTCCATCATTTCCAGCCTGGAAGTCATGGGCTCCAAGCTCTGCGCAGAGCCCTGTGCAATGTTGGAGGCAGACTCCTCCATGCTCCTTGACTTTGCCAAGAGACTCTCTGGCAGGCTTGCCATTGCACCTAGCAATTCGGTGTGCATGCCCATCACCATTCTGGAGGCTGCCGCATCGAGGTCCTCATCTGAGTCCTGGGTAGGAGAACTCGTGCGCGAACTCGCCCTCTGGGAGCTGTCCCCATGCTACCCTTTCCTCCTGGCCTTGCTGCAGCCCACTCGTGCCCGGTGCCTCAACCTGTGCAGATCCCGCTACTACACTAGCCTCTAAAGTATGCGCAGTGCCAATTTCTGAGCTGGTGTCTGCGAGTGTTGGATGCAATAACTCTGTGTCTTCTTCTTCTCCCCTCACTCGGGTACTTGTTGTTGATTATCTGAAAGCAGAAAGGCACAAGAGTCAGGTTATGGTGAGGGGAGGAGGGAGGGAAGCAAGAGATATGCATGCATATAGCATTCATAGCTTGAAAGTGAGAAGAGATTGTTGGATGAGAGGGAAGTGGGATGTGAGAAGAAGAATTAGGAATGACCATACAGTTGTTGTCCCAAAGGGGGTCGATCTCGCCAGTTGCCACGACGCTATGATTTGCCACCCAATTATGTCCAACACTCTCGCCTCCAGCTGGCTGAGTTCATGGATGTCAGCCTGCCGCCCTGTAAGAATGTTTCAATGAAATCACCTCTCATTCTTCTAAACTCTGGAGAATATAGGCCTAGTCTACTCAATCTGTCCTTATAGGACAATCGCCCCATCCCAGGAATCAGTCTGGTGAACCTTCGTTGCACTTCCTCTATGGCAAGTATATCCTTCCTTAGGTAAGGAGACCAAAACTGTACACAATACTCCAGGTGTGGTCTCACCGGGGCCCTATATAATTGCAGTAAGATGTCTTTACTCTTATACTCAAACCCTTTTATAATAAAGGCCAACATACCATTTGCTTTCCTAATTGCTTGCTGTACCTGCATGTTAACGTTCAGTGATTCGTGTACAAGGACACCCAGGTCCCTCTAAACACCAACACTTCCCAATCTCTCACCATTTAAAAAAAACTCAGCTTTTCTATTTTTCCTACCAAAATGGATAACTTCACATTTCTCCACATTATATTCCATTTGCCATGTTCTTGCCCACTCACTTAGCTTGTCTATATCCGCTTGAAGCCTCCTTGCATCCTCCTCACAACTTATATTCCCATCCAGCTTTGTATCATCAGCAAACTTGGATATATTACATTTGGTCCCCTCATCCAAATCATTGGTGTAGATTGTGAATAGCTGAGACCCAAGCACTGATCCTTGCGGTACCCTACTAGTTACAGCCTGCCAACCCGAAAATGACCCGTTTATTCCTACTCTCTGTTTTCTGTCTGTTAACCAATCCTCAATCCATGGTAGTTTATTACCCCCAATCCCATGAGCCCTAATTTTGTTTAATAACCTCTTGTGTGGCACCTTATCGAATGCCTTCTAAAAATCCAAATACACCACATCCACTGGTTCCCCCTTATCTATTCTGCTAGTTACAACCTCAAAAAACTCTAACAGATTTGTCAAACACGATTTCCCTTTCATAAATCTGTGTTGACTCTGTCCAATCCTATTATTATTTTCTAAGTGCCCTCTTACCACGTCCTTAATAATATATTCTAGCATTTTCCTACTACTAATGTCAGGCTAACTGGTCTGTAATTCCCTGTTTTCTCTCTCCCTCCTTTCTTAAATAGTGGGGTTACATTTGCTACCTTCCAATCCGCGGGAACCGTTCTAGAATCTATGGAATTTTGGAAAATGACAACCAATGCATCCACTATCTCTATAGCCACCTCTTTTAAAACCCTAGGATGTAGGTCATCAGGTCCAGTGGCTGAGGCTAGTGGTGCAGTTGGTAGCATCTGGCATTTGAAGATGCATTCATTGACCTTGACCACTTGTGTGAGGTCATTGAACCTCTTGCGGCACTGCATCCAGGTCCTCGGGTCTAGACTCCCGCCATTGACCTCCACGGCTGTCTGCTCCCACTGCCTTTTCATCGTGTGTTTGGAGGGCATCCTGGCCTCCTGCGGATACAGGACATCTCTCCTCCTTTCCACCTATTCCATCAAGACCAGTGCAGTGTCTGAAAACCTAGGTGCCCACTCTCTCCCATGTTCAGCCATTTTTCTGTCTTTCCCAGGTCAGATTCAGCTCCCACAGGACTCCCAGCCACATTGTACCTCCCCTTTAAGAGGTGCCGGCTAGCTTTAAGTAGTGCTAGCAAATATCGATTTTGGGCCCCCTGCAAATACGTGCAGCCAATCAGCAGCGCGTTTACTGCTGGTTGCACACAGAAATCATGTTAATGAGTAGGCAGTACAAAGATGGCATCCTGCCTGCATTACAACCAATGGGTGCGGGTTAATTACGCATCACGATCCCCGCACTCGTTGTCGGGCTATCCAATTTAGCCTGCCAAAAGGTTTAAATTCAAAGAAATGAGGGAACAACTAAAGTAAATGGAATGAGGTAGCTTGCTCAATGATACTTCAGCAGAGGACAAGTGAATAATTTTTAAAGGAATAATGCTGAGCATGCAGGATAAATATATTCCTGAAACTAATAAGCTCAAACTGAACAAACGTGAGCAAAAATGGATCAACAAACAAATTCTGTCGGAAGAAAGGGGAATGGATTCATTAGGATGAATATAAGAAAATGCAGATACAGATTAAAAGGGTGATCAGAAGGACAAAGAGGGACCTAGGAAAAAAACATAGCAGTGGAGTCTAAACATAAGAGTAAAACATTCTTTCAGCACTACAATAGTAAAAGAGCTGCCAGAGAAGAGGTGAAACCCCTAATTGATGCAAATAGGCTTGAATCTGAGGATCAACACAAAATAGTAAATATTCTGAATGATTAGTTTCTCTCCAAATATTCATAAGGAAAAACATAAATAACATGCACTCTCCAAATGGAATTAACTCAAGTAAAATCAAGGACTTAAAATATCAATTAAAAAAAATTCCTGTATAGGCTAAATGGGCACGAAACAAAAAAAATCTCTGCAATAGATAGCATTTATCCTATAATGCTGAGAGAGATTAGTGAGGAGATTTGTGAGGCACTGACAGTCATTATTAGGAATTCAGTGGACACTGGGGAAGTACCAGTAGACCTGAAGCAAATTAATGTGGTACCCATATGTAAAAAGGGGAATAAATTTACATGGGCAACTGCAAACCCATTAGTCTTACATCTGTTCTGTATAAATAATGGGATTGATTATCAGGAGTAAACTTGATGATTATTTGTACAACAATACCGAAGTAATCAGCAGTCAACATGGATTCAGAGATGGAAGATCTTGCCTAACCATCCTCTTCCACTTCTATGAGAAAGTGACAACTCAATTGGACTGTGATAAGCTCTGTGACATGGTGTACCTAGAATAACGAAAGGCATTTGACAAAGTTCCACATGAAATGCTATCAGTTAAACTCAAAGCTGTAGGGATGCAGGATAAACCCTAGGATTGATAAGAAATTGGCTGATGGGTAGAAAACAATGAACACTCCTTGAAGGAGTTATGCAAAGTGGGGGAGGTACTGAATGGGATGCCCCGAGGCTTGGTGTTGGGATCATTATTGTTTCTATTTTATGTAAATGAGTTGAATTCAGAAACTCAATGCCAAGTGATCAAATTTTCAGATGATGTCAAACTAGGAGAGGCAGCTCATAAATTACAGAAGAAGTTGGATAAAATTTGTTAGTGGCAGAATTTTATTGTAGACAAGTGTAAATTACTATGCATAGGAAGAAAAAAATAAGCAACACACATACTCCAAGAATGACGTTGAAATAGCCAAGGATGAAGCTGAAAGAGACCTAGGAGTCTTACTACATTTGACATTCAATGTGTTGAACCAATGCAGAGCAGCAATCAACAAAGCTAATAGAATGTTGAACTACATAGATTAAACAGTAGAATGCAAGTCAGAGGAAGTCATGACCAAACTGTATCATGCTCTGGTCAGACTGCACCTTCTGCTGGTTGAGACGTAACGGTGACATTCAATGTCTGGAGGCAGCACAGAGAAGATCCACGAGACTGAGCAAAGAGCTGAACTATGAGGAAAACTGGAAAAACTTGACTTTTCAGACTGGAATAGAAACATTTGAGTGGCGAGTTTATAGAGGTATATTAGACAGTTAATGGAATGGAAAAGGTAAATCCAGAATAATACTTTAAATTAAATTGTGAGAGTACAACTAGGGGACACAGATTCAAGCTAGTAAAAGGTAAATTCAGGACTGATGTCAGAAAATTCTTCACACAAAGAGTGATCAACATATGGAATAGACTTCCAGCTAGGGTAGCGGAGGTGAAAACCCTGGAATCTTTTAGCAAACAATTGGATATTGAAATTGTGGCACTCTAGGATCTCTCTGAATGGGGATGAATTAGAGGAACCGAATGGCTTTCCTCATCTGTAATTATCATGTGAAGATGTGTGCAGGCTGGACTGAAACCATACAACTATTACTTAAAAGATCAGATTGGTATTGCTTCAGACATTGGCAACAATTAAAAAAAAAAGAGAAACTGCTTCAGATTGCATCTGTATTTTGGTCTCATTGCTCAAACCACTAGTAAATCATTGACTGTGGAAATCATTTCCATGTGTCTGTACTTGCCCTAGGTGAAGACAAGTTGGTTGATACTGAAGGGGGAGATGGAGGCCACGGCTGACTCCTTTGATCTGGACCCTAAATCATCATCTCGAAGCCCTGCTGCTGACAGAGAACTGCTACAAAGATCAAGCAGTGAATCACTCTTTCAGACAAGTAAGTGCATTCTCCACATTGACAATTTAATCCCCACTTAGTTGTTTGACAAACTGATCGTTTTATTCATTAAACTGGAAAACATTGAACGTTATGTCTATTAGGGGATAGTGTTTAACCCTCTGAGATGTAGATCAAACCAATTAGATATCTCCTGGTTAACTAAATCACAATTAATTTGTTACAGGAATTCCTCACTCCAAATCGGCTTCCCTTCCTGGTTATGGAAAAAATAGATTACACAAGGTAAAGAAGTTTAATGTTTAAAATTTTTTTTGAAAATGAGCAGTATGTTAATGGAATAGCACACATGTTGTATAACAACCATTGAAATGTCTGAATAAGAGCTAAATCTAATTTGGATCAATACATAATAGAGGCCTTTCCTGAGAACATACTTCTTTGAGAGGCAGGGTGATAAAATTGGTGTAAAAGGAGAGAAAAGAACACAATAAAAGTTTAGAGCTCTGAAATTCTGATGGGCTCCTATGCCAAGAGTTCTCCCTTTCCCAGCTCAATCGGGACCTAGTACATGTGGGAGATGAGACATACCAGCTTTCAGATGGTGTATGTGGGGTGGGGGGGGGAGTGCAGGCCTGGGAAGTCGCCAACGACTGGCCAATATATTTTTTAAATTCAGGATCAGTACGTAGGGGGCTTAGTGAAGTCTCCATAGTTTCTGCTGGGGTCCTGGGCAACCTCCCCATAAAAACGTCCAGACACCGGATTTTCCAGCCAGGTGGTTCAGGCATGCGCCAGAGATGCACCTCTAGTGGCGGGTGTACCTTCTAGTCTCATGCAAATTAGGTGCCCTCCCACTAACCCTGCAAACTCCACTGGGGTCAGTGCCACAGGTGTGATCCCAGCATCCAGAGGTTTTCACAGCCTATAAACTTAATACAGTGAGATAACTATAATGCTGTTGATTTATTTTCTCAGCAGTACTCAATTATTCTGATTTACTTTATGCCTGTATTTTTCGTGCATCGTCCTCTACTGGGTCTCCCATCCCATGTTCATTCCCTTGGAATGAATGAGCTGTGACCTGCTCATAAGTCTGTAGAGAGTCTGTATGGGTTGACTCGTCTTTCTTATTCCTAGGTTTTGGGGAAAACACCATGGCCCGGACTTTCCTTGGAACTGCTCTTACTCCACCGCCGTAACTTCACCATTGGTGCGGTGGACACCCTATTTACATGTGTACATAGCTGTGGAATGGGAACAGCTCTGAGGAAATGCCGGGCCCTTGTCTCTGCTCACTCTCTCTACAGGTAGTCCTTTAAATTCTGAGGCCAGTTCAACCAGCATAGCATGAAAGAAAGACTTGCATTTGTTTGGCACCTTACCATGTCTCTAAGAAATGGCTCACACAGTGCATTATTTTGAGATGCAGTGACCATTAAGTAAGTGTAAACAGAAGCCATTTTGCAGAAATCAAGATCCTAAAATCAGCAGCGGGTTATTCGCCTATTTACAGGCCGTCATGAAGATTGCATCAAGCGAGCACAGGGGTCATGAATGGGGTATTCGAGGTGCGCTCCCCCCCCGCCCCCCGCAGTTTTCCAGGTGCAAACTGGACGGCTGTGAGTTGAATTTCTTTCCAATGAGACCACTACCCATTGAACTAAGCTGATACTGAGAGGTACCAAGTCAATCATTTCTGACTGTATTTTACTTTCTGAAATGATTCTTGTGACTATAACTGGTCTGTATGTAATAGTAGTGAACAACAGGTTTCAGTGAGATATTGAAGAAGCACAAAAAGTAGAGGGGTCCTTTGCTATTTGATTGCTTGCTACCCAAGTTTGAGATGTATGAATAGTTTGTAGACTGTAAACTTAGAATATATATTATCCTTGTTTAAAAAATAACTATAATAGAAACAGTTTGTAATATAAAAATAGAAATCTTACCATCCTGCAAATATGATAGTACTTTTTAAACAACAGCAAAATAACAATGGACTTCTAACAATAAGATTATCTAATTCCTCAATGGAACAACCTCACATGTGCAGAAATATGGTGCCTCAGAAACAACTACCTAGAAATTGGATCGTGCCCAAATCTGGGCGCGAACCGGGTGCAGCAGCAGCAGCAGGACCACAAGAAATTGGTCCGTCGGCCTCGTGTATATTACCACCGAGCTGCCGGTGCCAGTTGTGGCCCTAGAGGCAGCTCGCCAGTCGAGGAAGTCAGTCTGGTGCACCTGGACATAACTGAGAGGTTAAGCCCAAGACGATTTTAATGGCCAGGCCTCATTTCCATTAATTTACTCAGAACCCACCCAAACCCAGCCAGATTCTCTACCTGGCCGGCAGGCAGAAGCAGAAATTCAGTGGCAGGAGGCCACTGCTGGGAACCCGTGGGAATGGTCCCTGGCAGTCAGGTAAGTGGTGAGGGTGTGCGAGATGGGGCCCCGGCACGACCAGAGAGACGAGGGAGGCCCAGGGCTTCCTTGTGAGGCACAAAGGCACCTACTGGTCCACAAGGAAACCTGAAGTAAAATTTAAAAACTTACCATGCAGGTCCTCTTCTGGTCCACAATCTGCCTACTGGCGGGTCTGGCTTGACTGGGAAGCCGTCACTGCTCCTCCACTCAGGCCTCCAACTAAAATTGCAGATCGGGACCCAATCAGCATATTTAAAACAGACACTACTGCCTGCCTGTGGGTGTCCTTCTCACCTGCTCAGGAGAGCAGGTTAACGTTGGGACATGGTGGGATAGCAGTGGGATCAGAGGGGATAAGTCAGTGCCTTCATTTCAGTGCCATCCAGCCCGGTTTCCGATATGGGTAGGGAGCGCGTTGGTGGTGGGAGCAGAAAATTGCATGTAGGTGAAATTTAAAAGAATGTGGACAATTGAAGAGGAGTGTCAGAACAGCGGAACGACAATCCTTGCAACCTTAGGAAATGCTTAAAAGCCATTTCAACCCATTGGCAGTCTTTTTACCAAAGCTAAACAGATAGCGGGCTAAGAATTGCCAGGCAAAAATTAAGTAAAAGTAAACCTAATTTGTAGGCATGTGTCTGCAGCCAAGTAACAAAGCATTTCAGCACCTGACCCTCCTATCTGATAGCTGCCAAAGTGGAGATGGTGCTGCATTTGGTGGTTGCAAGAAAGGTGGCCTTGCTTGTCATTCCATGACCTCAACCCCACAAGTCAGCACTGCAGCCTGCCTGGAAGGGGATGGAGGCAAGTTTGAGCCTCATCTCATTGGCTATGCCAGCCCAATGCTGCATGTTAACCACAAGTATCCTTGCAGCAGATGGCACAAAGTTGTCATAAGAACATAAGAACATAAGAAATAGGAGCAGGAGTAGGCCAATCGGCCCTTCGAGCCTGCTCCGCCATTCAATAAGATCATGGCTGATCTGATCCTCACCTCAAATCTAAAGAACACAAGAAGTAGGAGCAGGACCCGGCCACTCAGCCCCTGGGCCCGCTATGCCACCCACAGGGCCTCGACTGATCCAATCTTGTAGCTCAACTCCACCTTCCCGCACTATCCCCATATCCCTTGATTCCTTTAGTATCCTACCACAAAAGGAAAATTCTGCAGATGCTAGAAATCTGAAATAAAAACAGAAAATGCTGGAAACACTCAGCAGGTCAGGCAGCATCTGTGAAGAGAGAAACAGAGTTAACGTTTCAAGTCGATGACCTTCAGTATCCACCTGAAATGTTAACTCTATTTCTCTTTCCACAAATTATCCTGCCAGATGCTTTCTTTCATACAGAATCGCTTAAAGCCTGACCACTGCCTACAAAAGATTGTAAGCTAGTGTTTGGCCTTTTCTGCTCCACCAGCCTGCTCATATTTCTATCCAGCCTTTGTACCAGCCCATAGAATCCAGATCTAAAACAGTCTAAAACTAACCATCTCTGCTGACATTGGAACATTAATACAGATTGTATATTGGCGAGCCAGACTAAAGAGAGCTTTACTCTTCAGGTAACCTTGGGGAGCTCGATGTTTAAAAAAAATCAGCTTCGGGCATTTGACATCCTTAGCCTTAATGAACAATATATTCACCCAAAATAAACTTTAAGAAAAAAGCTTTGTAAATAAAAAAAACAAAAGATGTTTATAATATAGCAAGAGTTAAAATAAATTTGTCAGCTTTTTGGCATTAATAAAAGCTTCTAATATATTTATTTGATATTTCCTCTCTATTAGACTTCAGACTTTGAATCAAATCATGATACCAGCTGGGGAATGCGAGGTGAGGAATCATTGCAAATACTGTACCAACATCATAATCTACAAATAGAACAATTTTGATTTTCAGTAACCTGTTCTATTTCTTTAAAGTCATTGCTCAAATCTCACTGAAATGTGCTCTTGTTTTTACAGAATACAAGGTAAGAAGTTAACTTCTCGTCTTAAATCCCCAGTTTCCATCCACCAACTGCATCTGACCAGGTTAAGAGCTCGGTCTTTCTTCCCTCATGATTTATTCAATGTTGTATTGAATAGTAAAAGTATTTAACATGGGGCATGCTGGGCTACAGACTGGTATAACAAGAGCCAAGCTATTGATTCCCACACAATGAGCTCTTGATGTCAGCAATCCCATCAGAGAGATATAAAGGACAAGTGGTGCCTCCCCACATAGACAGAAAGAACATCAGAGTAAAAGTTATCTTCAAGCTGCCATCCTGCAATTCCTAATGAATAGTTATCAAGTGTCATTGATAGGAAAAAGAAAGGGAGAAAATTCAAAATGATTTACCTTTCACCAAAAACAATTTGGAGAATTGATTTGAAAAGATTTTTTTTCCCAACGCACAGCTGGCTCATCTCACTCTCCAGAGGGTAAATCTCACCATCTTCCTTCCATCCCTCTTTCTATTCCCCAACCCTTTGAACCACTTAATTGGTCTCCTACCTTTCCTCTTTGTACTACCCTGCAAAACTTCCACTCCCTTCCAAACAAGACCCATTTTCATAACCTCATCCTGCAGAAGTCCATTGATAGCCCGGGCCTGACTGAAACCTGGCACACTGATGATAACTCCACCCCCCCCCCCCCCCCCCGCCCTCTTAACGAGGCCACCCTACCAGACTACACATCCCACCGCATTTCCTCCTCCCCAAACTGCTTTGCTGGCATCACGGCACTCATCTACAGCTCCCATCTTGCTCTGTCCCCTTATTCCTCTGGTATTTACTCCTTATTTGAGTTTCTCATTCTCTACCACTCCTCTCACGTCTCATTCAAAGATCTCATTGTTGCTACTCTCACAGCTGCCTTCCTCAGTGAAATCATCTCTGCTGTCATCGCTCAGCTTCTGCACTGACTGCTTAAGCGCAGTGATTTCAACGTCCACTTAAATTCCCCCTGCTCATGCTTCTCTGACATCTCCAGTTCCCTGTCCTCACCCAACCACATTCATGGGGATTTAGACTATATGGCAAGGTGAGCCAACAATTAGCAGATTCAGTTTAATGTAGATAAATGTAAAGTCATGCACCTAGGATACAAAATAAGCAGAGAAATTATAAGATTATTGGCAAAATACTGACAAAGACAAAATAGGAAGCAAACTAGATAAATCTCTCAAAACGTCAAGCCAATGTCCAGCTTTTGTTAAGAAAGAAAGTGGGATGTTGGGTTAATTGGACAGCAAGAAGGTGGATTAGATGAATCTATCTTTTCCAGCCTTAAGATTTCCCGTGATTCAAACTTGGCAACGGAAATGAAAGCATATGAGGTACAGTTAAATTTGTCCTATTGTTGAGTTACTTTTACCTGTTGCAGATTTATCCTTATGAAATGTTAGCTGTTACAATGAAAGCTCGTGTCAAGCTACCAAAGGATGTGGACAGGACCAGGCTGGAGGTAAGAATGTTTGTGGTGAATTGAGGCATTTCTGTGGCACTCCTTTTACAATTAGAACTTTTGTCACATAAATAGGTTTCTCTCATGCTTGATCTTGTGTGGGGTTCACTGTGTGAAGTGCTAAAGGTTCAGATGTAAAAGATAGAAAATGCTAACAAGTCTGTCAGTATCTGAAACAGACAGATAGGCTATCATTTCAGGTGGGACCCTTCATTGAACCTGTTCTGAAAAGTTATTAACCTATTCTTAGCTTTCAGATGCTCACTAAACTTCTGCGTATTTGCACTATTTTTATTTGAGATGTCCAGAATTTGCAGTTTTCTTAAATCTCTACGGTTTAAATGTAAGTTTTGAGCAGAGTGATTATTTACACGGCATTTTTTGACTCCCTCTGCGCATGCGGGCCCATTTGGTACTGCGCATGTGCACTCGATCCAGTCGCGCATGAGCACTTGATCCAGTCGCACATGCGCAGTACCAAACAGTGCAGCGGCTGCGGCCTGCTTTCCTCGGCTCCGTGCGGAGCAAGTCGGGATCTGGGGTGGGGGTGGAGAGGAAAGGGGATTGAAGGGGGAGAGAGAGGAGAGGAGCTCGGTAAGGGGGGAGAAGGTCAGGAACTTGGGGGTGGGGGAAGGTCAAGATATTGTTGGGGGGGAGCACAGTGAGAACAGTGGGGAGTGGGGAAGAACATGATCTAGGTCTAAAGGAGAAGGGAATGAGAGCAAGAACATGATCCAGATGGGAAGATAGATCACGTTCTCCCACCCTCTGTTAGGCCTGGATGACGTTCTTCCACCCCCTTTACACCTGCAACACATTCTCCCTCTCCTCCCCCACCCCTCAGACTGCAGCGGTTCAAGAAGGCAGCTCACTACCACCCTCTCAAGGGCAACCAGTGATGGGCAATAAATAAATGAATGAAAAAAAATTAGAGCATATTCTGTTTTCGTCCTACAACATGCATAACATTACATTTATGTGTTAGTTGCCGGACTCGACTATTCCAATGTTCTCCTGGCCAGCCTCCCATCTTCCACACTTAATGAACTTGAGCTCATCCAAAACACTGCTGCACGTATCCTAACACGCAGCAAGTCCCATTCACCCATCACCCCTGTGCCCCTGTGCTCATTGGCCTACATTAGCTCCTGGTCCACCAACAACGTTCCCACTAAGACGCGCAGCCGTGCAGCTGTCTGGAGGTCCCGCGCAGGCTGCTTACCGGCTTTTGACTGGGAGATTTTGCGCATGCGTGAAATTTTGAATGGCCCGCCCAGCCCATTAAAGGGACCGTGCACCCAAAAAAAAAATTAGGGGGAAACTTGTCCACCAACACCTTGATTTTAAAATTCTCATCCTCATACTAAAATCCCTCCATGGCCTCATCCCTTCCTATCTGAACTCGGCAGTATGAGCGCTATGAGTGCTCCTAACCCGGGAGGGTGAGCCCAGTCTGTTCTCTGAAAGCAGGGGGCGCTAACGGGGCGCAAAGCCCCTAGCGCTCGGGCGCGGCGCCACTAACGCCTCCGTGAAATTCAGCAGGAGGTTAGCGGCGGCAGTGGCCGGTAGCACCCCAGGGACAGGGTCAGGGTGCCGTGTTTGCAGCCACAACGGCGGTAATTAAAGGGGCAGGTGTCGGTCAGCCATTTTTTTTCTGGCTGCCTGCCAGCACCTGCTCCCTTCCCCTCTTATATTCGGGGTGCCGGCCATAATCGCTCAGCCCGGCACTCCTCTTGAGTGCCGGGCTGCTTTCCCGGCACCCCGCTCCCCGGTGGTCCAGCAGGGCCCCGGTGCGTGCAGCGCTAGGCCCCTCCCCTTTAATCAGGGGAGGGAGGCCTGCAATACTGCAGCACTACGTGCCGACACGATAGTCACTGGTAGCGCCCCAGGAAGGAGGGGGAGCGCTTCCAGTAGTGCCCCGCCTCCTGCTTGGGGCGCTACTACTGAATTTACGGCGTGAGGCGCTAACTTTTTCGGGGCGCTAAAAGTAGCGCCCCAGCGAAGTTGGTGCCCCAAAGTGTGCGCAACCGAATTTTCTCCCATCTGTTGTTTCCGATTGTATTCCTGTGCCTACCCCTGTGAATGTCCTTTTGCTGCTGTACCAGGCTGGAATAGCAGCAGCACCCCAAGCAGGAATCTGGGTGCTGCAGCAATCTGCCTCAGTGGGAGCTGGTAAGAGTGTGGCACCATGGTACCAAGCAGTAGATGGAGGAACTAGAAAAGTTAGTGTGGGTTTGAAGAATGATGGTGGGGAAATTGGAGGAGGATGTATTTCCTTAGCACCTATCAAGTGCACTTGTGGTTGTAGCTCTTCATCTGCCTCCAAACATAGGAACAGGAGTAGGCCATTAAGCCCCTCGAGCCTGTTCGCCATTCAATCAGATCATGGCTAATCTGTACCTCAGCTCCATTTAGCTGTCTTTGTTCCAAATGCCTCAATACCCTTACCTAACAAAAATCTGTCGATCTCAGTTTTTAAAATTTCAATTGACCCAACATCCACAGACTTTTGGGGGAGAGAATTCCAGATTTCCACTACCCGGTGTGCGAAAATGCTTCTTGATTTCACTCCTAAATGGCCTAGCTCTAATTTTAAGATTGTGTCACTTTATTCTTGATTCCCCCACCAGAGGAAATAGCTTCTCTGTATCTACCCTATCAAATCCCTTTATCAGTTTAAATAGTCCATCACACAGAAGGGCAGGGCGGGGAAGGTTGCATAGTAGTGCATAGTAGTGAACATGGCCTCCATCACTAAGCATAAAAAAAATAGCTTTCTGCAACAAGTATAGAAGCTGCAACATCATTTTGAATGCCAAGAGCCAATGATATTCACCTTTCTTGACAAACCAGCCTGCCTTTTTAAGACCAATAGCAGCTAAATGGCAGCTCTGGAGGTTGCAGTGCCAGGTTTTTATATAGTCTACCCCAGATTTGGACCTGGCGCTGATATAGAAAATCTGTGTCCAGATCCATTTGACATTCATTTGCGTGTAATTTACATTGCCCTGCCCTCTTAAAGCACAGTCATATCCAGCCACCAGGAAAGCCATACTGGAAATTCAGGATAGTGCTATTCAGGCATGGAATAGGAAAAAAGGATTAGCACCTATTTTTACTGTGTGTAGCACTTGTTTTTTAGGCACTATTTGTACATTAAAACCCAAGAAAATCGATCCTTGAATCTATCTTAGGATGTTTTGTATGAGTTCTCTGAATGAGGGAGTTATATATTAATATTAAAAGAGCCTTCTGTAGTGACAGATAGGATTAAACCTTAGACTGAAAAAATGATCCACATTGGTCCAATCTGACATGGTTCACAAAAGTATTTGGAACTCTTGAATGTGTATAGCCTGTTTATTTAAAGAAAACGGCACTGAAAATCCATTCGTGGGACAGAGGGAGCTCCCTCATGCCAATGCTGGGCACTCGCGCTACTAGGGACATGTCAAAGAGCCATCCTCACCCAGAGGTCACATGCGGCACCACAAGCTGCCTATCCAAGGGGGAAGGGGTGCTAGGCTCCCCCTCCCCTCCCAGAAATAATGCCAAAGGAGAGTTGCATTTACATAAACTTAAAAAAAAAAGGAAACCTTTTTTCATCAGGGATCCACGTCCACCAATCATCTGGCCAGCTATGATTACACTCGGCTTAGTGACTGTGGATGATCCACCCAGCTACTGAGAACCTGTGGACATATGCACTCTCAACATGGAGCAACCCTGCCCCTGATTCCATCTCCTCCTATGCCACTGGCCTTGTTTATAATGGACAAAGGCATAGAAGGATGTGTGCCTTTCTAAATGACCTAACCCCCAATTTTAAGCCAGCCCACCTGGCAGGAATAGTGCAGGCAAGAGGTTAAAATGGTGGCCGGGTGGAAGCCACTGTGTACCCACAGCGTTCCCTCCCCACCATTTTAACTGCCGGGATTCCAGCAACATGAAGACCTCTTGCCACAGGCAGGTAGGGGCCTAATTAAAATGTTAAGTGCGTGGCCCGATGAGGCTCGTACGGCGTCAAACCTGCCAGTGAAACATGGCGGGAGGCAGCAAAGTGGCCAGAAAAAGCCAAGGTAAGTATATTTTTCTTAATTTTGTGAGGATTCCTTGTAGGCCAGGAGGAGCAGGAGTAAGCCTCCGGACCCTGCCAGGGATCCTTGGCCCTCCCCAGCACCGGCATTCCCTTTCCCGGCAGCTCTTTGGAAACCTCCTATCCCTCTACTAGCTTTATGCTGGGGACCATTCCCTTGAGTCAACATTTGCGTCAGCCTCCCGCATGAATTCCTGCTTCTGCCCACAGGCTCTGTCGTCATTCCCACCAGCTTCAGGTGGGAGACAGTGCAGACACACTTACATGCACTCCGGGAGTTAAAATGGCACAGGCCGTGGTCCGTGGGGGGGGACTCCTCCCTGCCCTGCATCCCGCCTGTCCTGTATATTGCCTGCCCTGTATCCGACCTGCCCTCTATCCGGCCTGCCCTGTATCTCGTCTGCCCTGTATTCCACCTGCCCTGCACTCACCAGCCCTGAATCCACCCCAGGTTCAAATCAGGACTCTAGTTTTTATTTGTTATGGGCATCAATGAGTCCCTTTAGACCACAAGGATAGAAATTTGTCCAACCGTACCAATTGTAGTTCTGCATTCATTCAGTCTCCCTGGGAGTCGCATATATGAGTCCTTCTAATCTGTTCAGCATGTAATCATGATCATAGTATCATAAGGTTTAGATTAGCTGTGGAAAAGGACAGGGAGCAATCTAGAATAAAAATGTTTAACTGGGGAAAGGCCAATTTCAGTGGGATGACAACGGATCTGGCCCGGGTAAACTGGAATCAAAGATTGGCAGGCAAAACTGTAATGGAACAATGGGCTGCCTTTAAAGAGGAAATAGTTCAGGTACAGTTGAGGTAAATCCCCACTAGGGGCAAAGGTAGGGCAACTAAAGTCAGGGCTCCCTGGATGATGAAAGAGATAGAGAATATCATGAAGCAGAAAAAGAGCGCATATGACATATGGCAGGTTGCAAATACATCTGAGAATCAGGCTATATATAGAAAGGTCAGAGGAGAAGTGAAAAAGAAAATAAGAGGGGCAAAGAGAGGGTATGAGAATAGAATGGCAGCCAACATAAAAGGTAATCCAAAAGTCTTCTATAGGCATATAAATAGTAAAAGGATAGTAAGAGGAGGGGTGGGGTCGATCTGAGACCAAAAAGGAGACCTATGCATGGAGGCAGAGGGTATGGCTGAGGTACTAAACGAGTACTTTGCATCTGTTTTCACCAAGGAAGAGGATGCTGCCATAGACATAGTAAAAGAGGAGGTAGTGAAGATACTTGATAGGATAAAAATTGATAAAGAGGAGGTATTAGAAAGGCTGGCTGTACTTAAAGTAGATAAATCACCAGGAGCGAATGGGAGGCATCCTAGGATGCTGAAGGAATTGAGGGAGGAAATCGCAGAGGTACAGGATCTTCCAATCCTCCTTAGATATGGGGGTGGTGCCAGAGGACTAGATAATTGCAAATGTTACACCATTGTTCAAAAAAGGGTGTAAAGATAAACTCAGCAACTACAGGCCAGTCAGTTTGACCTCGGCAATGGGGAAGCTTTTAGAAACAGTAATCAGGGACAAAATTAACAGTCATTTGGACAAGTGTGGATTAATTAAGGAAAGCCAGCATGGATTTGTTAAAGGTAAATCGTGTTTAACTAACTTGATTGAGTTCGTTGATGAGGTAACAGAGAGGGTAATGCAGTTGACGTAGTGTACATGGATTTCCAAAATGAGTTCAACGAAGTGCCACATAATAGGCTTGCCAGCAAAGTTGAAGCCCATGGAATAAGAGGGACAGTGGCAGCATGGATACGGAATTAGCTAAGTGATAGGAAACAGAGAGTAGTGGTGAACAGTTGTTTTTTGGAATGGAGGAAGGAATACAGTGGTGTTCCCCAGGGGTCGGTTCTAGGGCCACTGCTTTGCTTGATATATATTAATAACTTGGACATGGGTATACAGGGCACAATTTCAAAATTTGCAGATGACACAAAACTTGGAAGTATAGTGAACAGTGAGGAGGAGAGTGATAGACTTCAGGAAGACATAGACAGGCAGGTGAAAGGGGTGGACACGTGGCAGATGAAATTTAATGCAGAAAAGTGTGAAGTGATACATTTTGGTAGAAAGAATGAGGAGAGGACATATAAACTAAATGTTACAATCCTGAAGGGGGTGCACGAACAGAGAGACCTGGGAGTATGTGTGCACAAATCGTTGAAGGTGGCAGGGCAGGTTGAGAAAGCAGTTAAAAAGGCTTACGGGATCCTGGGCTTCATAAATAGAGGTATAGAATACAAAAGTGTGGAAATTATGATGAACCTGTATAAAACACTGGTTTGGCCCCAACTGGAGTACTCTGTCCAATTCTGGGCACCACACTTTAGGAAGCATATGAAGGGCTTTGAGAGGGTGCAGAAAAGATTTACGAGAATGATTCCAGGAATGAGGGACTTCAGTTACGTTGATAGACTGGAGAAACTGGTGTTGTTCTCCTTGGAGCAGAGAAGATTGAGAGGAGATTTGATAGAGGTGTTCCAAATCATGAGAGATCTGGACAGAGTAGATAGAGAGAAACTGTTCCCATTGGCAGAAGGGTCGAGAACCAGAGGACACAGATTTAAAGTGATTGGCAAAAGAACCAAAGGCGACGTTAAGAAAAACATTTTTACACAGTGAGTGGTTAAGATCTGGAATGCACTGCCTGAAAGGATGGTGGAGGCAGATTCAATCACAGCTTTCAAAAGGGAGTTAGATACGTATCTGAAGAAAATAAATTTGCAGTGCTACGGGGAAAGGGTAGGAGAATGGGACTAGCTGAAGTGCTCTTGCAGAATGCCGGCACGGGCTCGATGGGCCAAATGGCATTCTTCCATGCTGTAACCATTCTATGATTCTATTCTATGATTCTAAGGTCAGTCAAATTTCTGTCACTTGTGTCTGCCTATCTGATCTAGGGAGCATTTCTCAGATCTGTCAACATCAGAAAACTGTAAGGAGTGACATGATCAATAAGAGTGACATAGATTACAATTATAAGAAGCTGTAAATTACTTTTAACAGTGATGTGAGAGTAGCATCATTGATGCTCCCAAGAGAAGCATCAAAATAAGCCACATTTTAAACTAAAATCTAAGGAAAGGGAGATCTGTTCATTCCTGACTTCCCTTCGGGTTTCCCTGGCTTCTGAGGATTTGAGTGTTCCTTCCCTGCAGTGGAGCCCACTGCTGTCCTCTTCTGACTAATTCTTCTCATTGCACCTTCTATTTTCCTAAACATTTTGACATCTAATTGGGGGATTCTGAATGGAAATCTCCATCTCTAATGAGACATTAAGGGCCTGATATTTACGGGGAAGCAGGGAGGGAGTGGGGCGACTCAGCGGCCGATAAACACGAAATTACAGGAAAGGCGGAGGTCCAGCCGAAGTTGACAGCAGGACCTCATTAGAATTTTTGTACTTAGTTTCCCGCCTAGGAGCCAGCCAGTTTGAGAGGCTGGCCGGCTGCCGGGCGGGAAAGCCTGCAATATCCTTTGTCCTCTCAGCAGCTTGTGTTCCTTGATTAGAATAAGCAGTTTCATCATCATCAGATGTGATAGGACAGCTTTAGCCTGTGTCTGAAAAACGATGCCAATTTTTTCTGACATTCTAAGTCTACCTTCTGATGCATTGAAGTTAGAAATTGATTACTTTTTTGGGTAGGTGGGTTTGTATCAGAATAAGTGATGGGTATTTCAAATATAGTTGTTAGAAGTGTGCACTCATAAGCTTATATCAACACAGCACAGTGAGTCTTCTGTAGAATTTACAGCTGTCTTGGAATATTAGTACTTATCTGATATTTTACAGTTCATAGATAGATAGAGATCACGGTGGGGGCAGAGGTTGCAGCGGAGAGATAGATATCGCGGGGGGCTCGGCGATCGCGGGGAGAGAGGCAGGTTAGTTTGGGGGCAGGGGGAAGCACTCCTGCTGCTCCTGGCCCACAAGCAGAGCCGGAAAAGCACTTACTTGCTGCAGCCATCCATTCTCTCCTTCCTTCAGCTGTTGGGTTTCCCAAGCCCTGGAAAACCTGGCCCACAGGCATTAAATCCAGATGGTGGCTAACATCTGAGTCACGCAGCCTCATTAACATATTTTAATTACTGACCTGCCTCTCGAGAGCAGGTTATCCACCCACCCCAAACCCACCCTGGTTAAACCAGAAGTAGGCGTATTCACAGCGAGTTGGGGTCAGGTTTCCCATTTTCAACCCTCCCACCCGTCCTGGGGGGATAAAATTCCACCCTAAGGTTGTTGAGATTTCAATAGATTACAATTACTTTTAACTCATTAATGGCCCCTTTTCATCAAGCCACAATTATATTCTTTAACAATTTAATTTTTGATCGGTTTTTTTTGAGCATCAAAGTGAGGGATGCTGGGGACTTTCCTACTTCTGGCACTCAGAGTCACGTGAAGCACTCCCAATTTAAGCATAGCCATAGTTAGGTGCAGAGTAAAATTCCCTCTACTCTGCCCTGACAATGTATGTTACCCCTCTATTCCAGCAGAGTGACATTTCCACTTCCCTCACTATCATGATATCTATAAATGGGAATTTATTTTGTCATTTGGCACATGCTGCTTCAGAGAAAAGGAAAATTGAAAGTAACAGTAACAGGAAACCACGGTATTTTAAATGATCCTTATCATATAATCATAAAATGGTATCTGGACCACATAAGCTCTGTGTTATAACTTGAGTAAGCCCGTCAAGATTCTGCTGCTGGTGGTGGTTGCGCGTGTGAGTGTGGGGAACCAAGGGGCGAATGAGAGTGAGGAACTTAAAATAATTAAGATCAGTAGAGAAAAAGTACTTGAGTGTTCCCTTTCATCCTTCTCCCCATTCCTCCTCTGCTATCTGAAAGTCTAGGTCTTGCTCCCAGACCTCTTTAAGGCTTTCTATGTTGTCTTTTGATCTGGAAGTAAACAGGGAGCAGAGGATGCTGATATGTTAGTAAGAATTTGTCAAGGAATAAAGTTGCCGTTTTGGGGAGGTCAGCTTATGAAGTATTTTGAGCTTGACTGGATTGTAGAATAGGGGCAAAAATCCAGAGCCCATCGTAATTCCAGCAGCTCCGCAGCAGAAGGAATTAGGTTGGGAACAAATAAATTTTCCATGTCAGAGGGGACATGGCTGGGGGGAGGAGACTTTTGGGTGGGTAGTTTCCTTGTTCCTGGCGTGGGAATCCACCAGCGGGCCATTGGAAGTAGGGCTTATCTGGGGATCCAAGCCCAGATTTTAAACATTTTTCACGTTTTTTTTTTAAGAGGGCCAATGAGGCACGACTGACATGTTGCTGGGATAGCCCGGCACCCCTCTCCCTTCCATTCGAGTGAGTACCCACAACGGCACATTCCAGCCTCCATCTACCAGGAGGCGCCCGAGATACAACCCTAGTGGTATGGGCAGCCACTCAAATTATTAAAATAAAGAAACCTCACCCTGACCATGCATACTCAGCGGAGTCAGCGCCGGAGATTTCTGGTGGGCACAGTCTGGCACTAATGCCCCCACAGATCTTGTTGTCATAATCTAGGCTGACACTTCACCGCTGTACTCAAGGAGTGCTGCATTGTCACAAATACTGCCTTTTGGACTGAGACCTTGCCTGCTTGTTCAGGTGGGTGTGAAAGATCCCATAAGGCTTTTGTTTTGGCCACCATTCAACCCCCAAACAAAACAGAGTAATTGGTCATTGCTGTTTGTGAGACCTTACCGTGTGAAAATTGACTGTCACATTTCCCTACATAATAACAGTGATGACGCTTTAAAATACATTGACTGTGAAGTACTTCGGAACAGCCTGAGAACATGAAAGGTGCTATATAAATGGAAGTGCTTTCTTGTTCTTTTTTTCCCTCTTTCTCATCCATGTAACAAACTGTAAAAAAAAAAGACAGCTGGCACTTCAATGTATTTTCAGAATGCAGGTATATAACAGTAACATTCGGTGTACAAACAAAACAGCCTTCTTGAAAATGAGTCCTGACCTGTTCACTGTTAGTCTGGTGATTCAATGCTTTAGGCTTGCCCCGTGCATTATCTTTTAATAATAAAGCACCGGTTACACTATTCCTTAGTACTTCAGGTTACATCAAAGCAATTAAACTTTGTTTAATATCCCACACTGCCCTTGTGCAGACCAAATGATTTAATTTTTTTAACTTTGAAACCTTTCCTAGGATATCATCTGACTTTGGTTAATATGGCATGTAACCTTAAAATTGACTTTTTTTCCAACTCAGTTTGAGGATGTCAAATGGGAGGTTACCAGTAAATCCTGTACAGTGTTATTATATATTTCCTTCAGACATCTTAAAGCAGAATTATGTAGTCAAGTCTCTGTATATCACTCAGTAGCTTATTTTTGTACTGCTCCCTGCCTATTTGTTATTTATTGTATTTTTGTTATAGAATCATAGAATGGTTACAGCACAGTAGGAGGCCATTCGGCCCGTCGAGCCTGTGCCAGTTCTCTGCAAGAGCACTTCAGCTAGTCCCACTCCCCACCCTTTCCCTGTAGTCCTGCAAATTTTTTTCCTTCAGGTACTTATCCAATTCCCTTTTGAAAGCCATGATTGAATCTGCCTCCACCACCCTGTCAGGCAGTGCATTCCAGATCCTAACCACTTGCTGTGTAAAAAAGATTTTCCTCAGGTCACCTTTGGTTCTTTTGCCAATCACCTTAAATCTGTGTCCTCTGGTTCTTGACCTTTCCACCAATGGGAACAGTTTCTCTCTTTCTACTCTGTCTAGACCCCTCATGATTTTGAACACCTCTATCAGATCTCCTCTCAACCGTCTCTGCACTAAGGAGAGCAACCCCAGCTTCTCCAGTCTATCCACGTAACTGAAGTCCCTCATCCCTGGAACCATTCTTGTAAATCTTTTCTGCACCCTCTCTAAGACCTTCACATCCTTCCTAAAGAATTGGACACAATACTCAAGTTGAGGTCGGACCAGTGTTTTCTAAAGGTTCATCATAATTTCCTTGCTTTTGTACTCTATGCCTCTATTTATGAAGCCCAGGATTCCGTATCCTTTTTTAACCGCTTTCGCAACCTGCCCTGCCACCTTCAACGATTTGTGCACATATACCCCCAGGTCTCTCAGTTCATGCACCCCCTTTAGAATTGTGCCCTTTAGTTTATATTGCCTCTCCTAGTTCTTCCTACCAAAATGTATCACTTCGCACTTTTCTGCATTAAACTTCATCTGCCACGTGTCTGCCCATTCCACCAGCTTGTCTATGTCCTCTTGAAGTCTATCCCTATCCTCCTCACTGTTCACTATACTTCATGTTTTGTGTCATCTGCAAATTTTGAAATTGTGCCCTGTACACCCAATTCCAAGTCATTAATATATATCAAGAAAAGCAGTGGTCCTAGTACCGACCCCTGGGGAACACCACTGTATACCTTCCTCCAGTCCGAAAAACAACCGTTCACCATTACTTTCTATTTCCTGTCACTTAGCCAATTTCGTGTCCATGCTGCCACTGTCCCTTTTATTCCATGGGCTTTAACTTTGCTGGCAAGCCTATTATATGGCACTTTATCAAATGCCTTTTGGAAGTCCATGTACACCTCATCAACCCTCTCTGTTACCTCATCAAAAACTCAATCAAGTTAGTTAAACACGATTTGCCTTTAATAAATCCGTGCTGGCTTCCCTTAATTAATCCACACTTGTCCATGTGACTGTTAATTTTGTTCCGGATTATCGTTTCTAAAAGCTTCCCCACTACCGAGGTTAAACTGACTGGCCTGTAGTTGCTGGGTTTATCCTTACACCCTTTTTTGAACAAGGGTGTAACATTTGCAATTGTCCAGTCCTCTGGCACCACCCCTGTATCTAAGGAGGATTGGAAGATTATGGCCAGTACCTCCGCAATTTTCACCTTTACTTCCCTCAGCATCCTAGGATGCATCCCATCCGGTCCTGGTGACTTATCTACTTTAAGTACTGGATGCCTTTAAATACCTCCTCTTTATTAATTTTTATCCCATCCAGTATCTCAACTACCTCCTCTTTCACTATGACTTTGGCAGCATCTTCTTCCTTGGTAAAGACAGATGCAAAGTACTCATTTAGCCCTCTGCCTCCATGCGTAGGTCTCCTTTTTGGTCCCTAATCAGCCCCACCCTTCTCTTAATGCCCGTTTACTAGTTATATGCCTACAGAAGACTTTTGGATTCCCTTTTATGTTAGCTGCCAATTTATTCTCATACTCTCTCTTTGCCCTCTTATTTCCTTATTCACTTCCCCTCTGAACTTTCTGTATTCAGCCTGGTTTTCACTTGTATTCTCAACCTGAAATCTGTCATACACCCCTTTCTCTGCTTCACCTTACTCTCTATCTCTTTCATCATCTAGAAGTTCTGACTTTGGTTGCCCTAACTTTCCTACTCGTGGGAATGTACCTCAACTGTACCCGAACCATCTCCTCTTTAAAAGCAGCCCATTGTTTGATTACAGTTTTGCCTGCCAATCTTTGATTCCAATTTACCCGGGCCAGATCCGTTCTCAACCCACTGAAATTGGCTTTCCTCCAATTAAGTATTTTTACTCTAGATTGCGCTCTGTCCTTTTCCATAGCTAATTTAAACCTTATGATACTGTGATCACTGTTCCCTAAATATTCCCCTATTGACACTTCCTTCACTTGACCTACCTCATTCCCCAGAATCAGATCCAGCAATGCCTCCTTCCTCTTTGGGCAGGAAACGTACTGATCAAGAAAGTTCTCCTGAACACACTTCAGAAATTCTTCCCCCTCTCTGCCATTTACATTATTACTATCCCAGTCTATATTAGGATAGTTGAAGTCCTCCATTATCACTACTCTGTAGTTCTTGCACCTCTCTGTAATTTCCCTGCAAATTTGCACCTCTCTATCCTTCCCACTAGTTGATGGCCTATAGAATACACCTAGTAGTGTAATGGCACCTCTATTGTTTCTTAACTCTAACCAAATAGATTCTGTCCTTGACCCCTCCAGGTCATCCTCTCTCTCCAGCACTGTAATATTCTCCTTAATCAATACTGCTACCCCACCTCCTTTCTGTCCTTCCCTATCTTTCCTGAACATCTTATATGCAGGAATATTTAGTACCCAATCCTGCTCTTTTTTGAGCCAGGTCTCCATTATCGCCACAACATCATATTCCCATGTGGCTATTTGCGCCTACAGCTCACCAACCTTATTTACCACGCTTCATGCGTTTACACACACGCACTGTAAACCTATCTTAGACCTTCTTGTATTCTCTCTTCGTCTGACCCCACCTAATACCGTACTATTTTTTACTCTAGTGCTATTTGTCTCTCCCAATCCTTTGTACACCTTGCTTCTCCTTTCTAATGCCACATCCTGATGCCCATCCCCCTGCCAAATTCATTTAAATCCTCCCCAACAGCACTAGCAAACACCTCCCCCCACCAACCCCCACCCCCCTCCCCCCGCCCACTGCGGCTAGGATATTGATCCCGGCTCTGTTGAGGTGCAACCCGTCTGGCCTGTACAGGTCCCACCTCCCACAGAACTGGTCTCAATGTTCCAGGAATCTAAAGCCCTCCCTCCTGCACCATCTCTCCAGCCACGCACTCATCTGCTCTATCCTTATATTTCTATACTCACTAGCTCGTGGCACCGAGAGTGATCCGGAGAATACTACCTTTGAGGTCCTGCTTTTTAATCTCTTTCCTAGCTCCCTAAAATCTGCCTGCAGGACCTCATCCCTCTTTCTACCTATGTCATAGATACCAATATGGACCACAACCTCTGGCTGTTCACCCTCCCACCTCAGAATGTTCTGCAGCCGCTCAGTGACATCCTTGACCCTGGCACCAGGGAGGCAACATAGCATCCTGGAATCTTGAGCTCCTCCAGGTGACGACACTTCCTGCACATGTGGTTGTCTAAGACACAGGAAGCGTCCTGGAGTTTCCACATGGCAGAAGATGTGCATTCCACAGGACTGAGGTGCCCTGCCATGCCTCTATTTAATAGACTATTAACTAACTTAACAGAAATAAACTCAAGACTTAAAAAAAATCACCAGCTACTCACCAATCAGCTCCTTCCCTTGTGCTGATGTCATTTAGGTTTTTTTACCTCGCCCCCTGACGCTCATGCTCCCTCTGGGCTCTCGGGCCTACCTTTATCTCCGGTCGCTCCTTTCGCTCTCCCGCAGGTCCGCTCTCGGGCCTATTAACTTAAGAGTCCTTGGGTTCTGTGGCTCCACTCCTCCTATTCAGTTAGACGTCTCAACCGCCTTCCTCCTCTCCACCAAATTACTGCTCTCACCAAATTCTTCCACTCTGCTTGCGATCCACTCCGGTTGCATTCACCCAAGTTCTGTGCTCTGTGCTGGAGCAACCATCTTTTAAGCACAAAGACAACTTTAGACAAGCAGTCTCTTTTCTAGTCACCTGATTCTGGCTCTTCATTGAGATAATTCTGGTTAACATTACCAGGCCTCCGGTTAACGCAGGAGTTAAGTCAGTCTAATTTCCTATCACCGTAGTCCAGACTCGAGTAGCATTGGTATCAGCAGAGCTGCAGCTCTCGGCAGGGAGGCCAGCAGCAGCAGCCAGCACCTCCAGTTACGTTTCCCCATTTAAACCAAATACTGGATCTCTACTCATGGTATTTGGGGTCAAATGCTAAAGGGTTAGAAGCAGTCTCACAAGACAGCATCCTTCTTCTCCAGTGCCCATGTCAGCCCAATTTAACAAATATTTATTTTTAAGAACCTGGCTTGGTAGTGGATGAGCCTGACTGATAGAATGTTATCAGCAGGTGGGCACTCTCAGCAGGTGGTACTCTCAGCAGGTGGTACTCTCAGCAGGTGGTCACTCAGCAGGTGGGCACTCTCAGCAGGTGGGCACTCTCAGCAGGTGGGCACTCTCAGCAGATGGCACTCTCAGCAGTGGGCACTCTCAGCAGGTGGGCACTCTCAGCAGGTGGGCACTCAGCAGGTGGTACTCTCAGCAGGTGGGCACTCTCAGCAGGTGGCACTCTCAGCAGGTGGTACTCTCAGCAGGTGGCACTCTCAGCAGGTGGTACTCTCAGCAGGTGGCACTCTCAGTAGGTGGGCACTCTCAGCAGGTGGGCACTCTCAGCAGGTGGTACTCTCAGCAGGTGGGCACTCAGCAGGTGTGCACTCTCAGTAGGTGGGCACTCTCAGTAGGTGGGCACTCTCAGCAGGTGGCACTCTCAGTAGGTGGGCACTCTCAGTAGGTGGGCACTCTCAGTAGGTGGGCACTCTCAGCAGATGGCACTCTCAGCAGGTGGGCACTCAGCAGGTGGGCACTCTCAGCAGGTGGCACTCTCAGCAGGTGGGCACTCTCAGCAGGTGGGCACTCTCAGTAGGTGGGCACTCTCAGCAGGTGGGCACTCTCAGCAGGTGGGCACTCTCAGCAGGTGGGCACTCTCAGCAGGTGGCACTCTCAGTAGGTGGGCACTCTCAGCAGGTGGGCACTCAGCAGGTGGCACTCTCAGCAGGTGGGCACTCTCAGCAGGTGGCACTCTCAGCAGGTGGCACTCTCAGCAGGTGGCACTCTCAGCAGGTGGGCACTCTCAGCAGTGGGCACTCTCAGCAGGTGGTACTCTCAGCAGGTGGTACTCTCAGCAGGTGGCACTCTCAGCAGGTGGCACTCTCAGCAGGTGGCACTCTCAGCAGTGGGCACTCTCAGCAGGTGGCACTCTCAGCAGTGGGCACTCTCAGCAGGTGGCACTGTCAGCAGGTGGCACTGTCAGCAGGTGGGCACTCTCAGCAGGTGGGCACTCTCAGCAGGTGGGCACTCTCAGCAGGTGGCACTCTCAGCAGGTGGCACTCTCAGCAGTGGGCACTCTCAGCAGGTGGGCACTCTCAGCAGGTGGTACTCTCAGCAGGTGGGCACTCTCAGCAGGTGGCACTCTCAGCAGGCTCTTGAGCTCTCTCCTGCTGCTCCTCCAGTGCTCTGCCAATTATGTGTTTGACTGCACACCTGATTGGTAAAATATCCACTGTTTTGTTCACAAGGGTCAACTGAAAATATTCCAAAATGTAATGTATTTTATTAATCCCAAAATGAAATACCAATTTCTTGTGTTAGAACTTTGTATTTTGCTTCCAGAAGGCATTTGATAAGGATCCGTACAAGAGATTTTTAGCAAAAATTAAAACACACGAAATTGGAGGTAACTTTGTGACATGGGTTGGTAATTGGCTGGGAGATAGGAGACAAGAGCAGGGATAAAGGGAATGCTCTCTGATTGGCAGGATGTTCCCCAGGGATCTGTACTGGGGCCCCAGTTTTCACCATATATAGTATATGACTTGGATGAAGGAATAGAAAGTTGTGTAGACAAGTGTAGATGCGGGCAGTAAGCTACAAAAGGACATAGACAGACTAAGTGAGTGGGAAAAACTATGGCAAATGGAGTTCAATGTGGGGAAGTGTAGGTCATGCACTTTTGATCCGAGAAAGACAAATCACAATATTTTCTTAATGGTGAGAGACTAGGAGCTGTGGATGAGCAAAGGGATTTAGATGTCCATGTACACAAATCACTAAAAGCTAGCGTACAGGTACAAAAAGTAATCAAAAAGGCTAATGGAATGTTGGCCTTTATCTAAAGGGGATTGGAATTCAAAAGTGAGGAAGTGATGTTTCAATTTTACAGAGTGTTGGTCCGACGCCGTCTGGAGTACTGTGTTCAGATTTTGGCACCGAACCTCAGGAAAGATATATTGGCCTTGGAGGGGGTGCAGCGCAGATTCACCAGAATGATACCAGTGCTTAAAAGGTTAAATTATGAGGACAGGTTGCATAAACTTGGTTTGTATTCCCTTGAGTTCAGAAGGTTGAGGGTAATTTTTTTCTTCCGTTTCCTACCCGGCAGCCGGCCAAATTGAAAGGTGAGCCGGCTGCCGGGCGAGAAAACCAGTGGCAGAAGGTCGCAGCCATGAGACCATTGGGGACAGTCCTTGGCAATCGGTAGGGGACATGGAGAGTGGGATCAGGGCGGAGGGGGGCAGTGGTGGGAGAGAGACCACTGTGGGAGGGAGGGAGCAAGAGATTGGGCTTTTGTGTGGGGGGGGGATGTTGATGATTGCAGTAGGGGTGAGAGAAAGGCAGAGGGAAGGCTGAAGGCTTCCGTGAGAAAGAAAAAGAAAGAAAGACTTGCATTTATATAGCAGCTTTCATGACCACCGGACGTCTCAGAGCCCTTTACAGCCAATGAAGTACTTTTGGAGTGTAGTCACTGTTGTAATGTAGGAAATGTGAGGGGCTGGGGAAGCACTCCTGCTCCTCCTGGCCCTCAAGGAGTGCTGTAAAAGACACTTACCGTCTTGAGCTGGAAGCTCCCGCCTCCCTTTCACTGCCGGGTTTCCCGATCCCTGAACTGTTAAATTTAAATTAGGCTACCAATTGCAATGGGAGCCTGGCTTAAACATGTTAATGAAGTGTCCCACCTCTCGAGGGCGGGACACTCGTACCACATAAAACCTGCCGGCGTAAAATCAGCAACAGACACATACATAGTGGGTTGTAGTCACGTTCTGCGTTTTTAAATTTTTAACCGCCCCCTGACCCTCTCCCGGCTGTTGTGAGAGAGTTACTATCGCAGGTATAGTCTCAATAAAATGAAAATAGTGTTGATGACAGTTAAAAGTAGATTACACTGATGAATATAAGAGTGTTGTGGTGTTACCATTGCAGAATAATACTAGTCAGTAACTAAATAGTACATTGGAACAGATGATTAGATGAATTAGCCAACTTTAGATGAAGATCAAAAGCTAGCTCAAGGACGCTGTTGTGGTAACATTAATTTTGAACAGTTTAAATTTTTTTTGGTATGTTTCTTGTGCTCATTCAGGTGAGGGATATTCGTGCTCAGGAACAGAAACATTTGCTATTACAGGCATACTTCCCAAGTCAGTTATAAGATGGCTAGATGCAGAGTAAAGCTAGCTCTGCTCAGCCACAACAATGACCCAGAAATTCGCCTCTCCGGCTTGCCGCGGGGGTAAGGATCGCGCGCGCTCTTACCTACCGCGCCTGCCGTTGTGTTTTGGGCCCACGGGAACTTCGGGTCCTGGGCCTCTCCCAACTGCCAGCGCGCAGTGCTTGCGTGTTCCAGGGGCGCAGTTAGTGCGATGCGTCCCCTGGGATCACGTGGGCCATGGAGAGCCAATGGCAGCAGACCATCTTTCATTCATAGATTTGACAGGAGACCTGTCAAATCTGTGAATTGAAATCGGCCCCAAAAGAACAGCTAAACTTAAAATAAATTTTTTTTAAAAACCATCACATTTATAAAATAACTATAGTTAAATAAATTAACCACTTTAAACAAAAATTAAAATACTTTTTAAAAGTGATAAAAATAAACTTACCTTTCTTTAAAGTATCTAAAAAAGATAAACCTGTTGAAATTTTTTTTTTAATTATACTTAATTAACCACTTACCTTGTTGAAAATGGGTCTTGCGCCTCCTTTTTAATAGCGTAGTTTCTTCAATACTTACCCTCGCGTAGAAACCTGAAAAAAAATCTAAGTTTGCTGCGTGCGCGCAGCCTCTACCGCGCACACGGTTCACCTAGGAACTGCCCCCTTCACCATACCGGAAGTACCGGTTTCCCGCGCATGCGCAGTGCATGCAGGAAACCGGCACTTCGGGAAGCATTACGGGTGAGTACACAATGTGTACTCACGCGGGAAGGGCCGAATTTTTGGCCCAATGTGTTAACTTCAACATCGAAAGAGCAGCCACTACTGAAGTAATGTGCTACTTTTCCATCTCTTACACCAGCCACTTTTGTGGCCCCTCTCAGTGAAATTGCCAATCAATGTCAAATTAGTGCTAGTTTTGTGCTTTGGGCCCATGCCCACAAGGAATTGAGTTGAGGCTACTCAAACCAATTTCACATAGGACTCTTACAACCAGCAGAGAAGGGAGGCTTTCATGCAATCATTACGTATTCATTTACCTGAACATACTTGTGATCATGAGCCACCTTTTTCCTACAGCTGCAATCCGGTACTTTCAAATTCACTGTTGAATCACACCACATGCAAATGGTACTTTCTACCCTTTCACAGAGTAAATCAAGATCCAGTTCTCAATCTCAGAGTTGGCTTTGCTGTGAAACAGAATCTCTATTAGACTCATCAACAGCTGATGAGTGTGTACTACCCAATCTTTGGGAAAGGAAAGCTCTTTGTATGTGTTGCTGGTTATTTAATAACACTCCTAACACTATCTAAACTTGTGTATCCCTGAACATAAAACCAGGGACATTACATTCAATTCAAGTTGATTCTGATCCAACTTGAATATAATCTATAGAGGGATAAAATTGTCCAAGTGCAGCAGTTTCTAATAATGCAAAGTATGGATGGTCTAGGTTGATAATGTAATCGAGTTTTGTTCCATGGGTGGGGATATAAAGGTTGTGGCCAAACCGAGGTGTGGCGTAGTAAGGATGTGCTTACAGTGTTGAAGGGGACATATAAGCTTACTCAACATCTGGTAACTGTTGTCTCCATATGTTATTAAAAAGCTCAAACATTTTGTGACTGAGTGCTGTCTTAATAATAACGTCATCAGTTTAACAACTGTTTAACTCACGTTTTTATTTTCTTTGGAGTGCAAATTGTTTTAATATTTTCTGCCCTTCCTGAACCCACCAATTTCTTCCTCCTGTGGAGAATTGCTTGGCCTCCACTTGGCACTTCCTCCTAATGCTGAGGCTGAGATCAGAAACTCATCCTATGAGAGAATGTAGGGTACTGACAGGCATTTTACTGCTCTTCAATTTATTTTAAATTCATTTCCATTGCTGTAGCATTCACAAAAGCCTTTTCGCCAAGACAAGGCTTCCAAGTAAATCATACAACATTTAGGGAAATTGCCAAAGCACCAACCAAGTAAATTTGTGCTGTTTTTGAATTCTGAGGTTTGACCGGAGATTGACACATTAATGATCTAAAATATCCTAACTAAAGGTTAACGTTACAGCTTTCATGTGATTTCTTGAACTTACAAAATATAACTTTTTCTCCCTTGATTTTAACCGGTTTACATTCAAATGCCTTTTCATGGACTAAGGGAAATTCAGTACAAATGAGTACCAAGAGATGAGCAAATATCAATGTTTATAATCTGCTATTTGTTGCCAGAAATGTATTTGATAATTAACAGCTGGCGGTTCCGCTTGCTGTCCCTTTGCTGACATGTCATACAGCCAGAAAAATCATGAGTAGGAAACTGGTGATATTAATTTACACTGGGTGTCACTGAGTTCAGCAGGCAGAGTAATCGCTTTCAAAAGAAAAAACAGATGTTCAATCATAATTATCTTGCCTGGCACCATCTGTTTACTGGGTGCCAATTTCAGTTCACTGCCTGAAAAAGTAACTTGCAAGTTGAAGAAACAATACCATGGTTTTGTTCAAAAGTGATGATGTTACCCTTAGAGTAGAACACATATTTATACTGCTGAACCAGTGGAAGTGGTTGTGCAATATGGAAAGGCTACTGGTGTTCTGAACTTTCACCATTTAGATTGTGGGGCAGATTCACAGCACCAGCAGCAATGTGCTTTGGTTAAAAGTGGCATTTGTTTCTGGCCAGAAGTTTTCCCCAATGCTAGGCAAAGTGCAGTAATGTAAAAATGTACCCCACAGGCTTGTAAGGGCAGGTTGAGAGCTCAGCCCATCTGTAGCCAGAATAAAATGGCAGCCAATGATATCCAATGTTGCATGTTTATGTTTGCCATGTTCAGGATGCCCTATTGGATGTCGACCTTGTGAGATGGGACTCCATGCCTCCAGAAGCACTCACATTGCCTTGTTTGTATTGCAGCACTACCTCCAAAGGAAGCAATTATTTTGTAGTCAGCCCTATAATATAAACAGGATACGAGATAAATCTCTTGCTACTGAACATGTATGGACATTTTTAGTGACGTTGTATCCATCCAAGATCGAACCACAAACTCTACTGTTGAGAAAATGATTGCAAGTTATATTTGTGCATAATTTTTTTAGGAAGTCACATGACATCTCGTAATCCATCTTTCAAATGAGACGTTAAACTGAGGCCTCATCTGCTCTCTCAGGTGGGTGTAAAAGAAGAGATGGGGAGTTATCCCGGTGTCCTGGCCAATATTCATCCCTCAACCAACATCACTAAAACAGATTATCTGGTCATTATCACATTGCTGTTAGTGAGAGCTTGCTGTGCGCAAATTGGCTGCCGCGATTCCCTACATTACAACTGTCACTACACTTCAAAACTAGTTCATTGGTTGTAAAGTGCTTTGGGATGTCCTGAAGGCGGAAAAGACGCTATATAAATGTAAGTTATATGCAGAAGGAGCGGACCTGAGCGGGAACGAAAGCTGAGCAACTCAACACAGGCAGAATTTGAAAGAGGGACGTCAGAGTAAAAAACTTAAAGTGACGTCAGCACAAGGGAAGGAGCTGATTGGTGAGTAGCTGGTGAGTTTTTTTTAAGTTTTAAGTTTATTTCTGCTAAGTTAGTTAATAGTATATTAAATAGAGGCATGGCAGGGCACCTCAGTCCCATGGAATGTACATCCTGTGCCATGTGGGAAATCCAGGACGCTTCCTGTGTCCTGGACAACCACATCTGCAGGAAGCCTCGTCAGCTGGAGCAGCTCGAGCTCCAGGTTTCGGAGCTTGAGCAGCAGCTGGTGTCACTGCAGTGCATCCGTGAGGCTCAGAGCTGCGTGGATATCATGTTTTAGGAGGTGGTCACCCCGCAGTTTAAGAGTGTTCAGGCAGAGAGGGAATGGGTGACTGCCAGACAGAAGAGGAGAACCAGGCAGGTAGTGCAGGAATCACCTGAGTGCATCTCGCTCTCCAAACAGTACTGGTGAGGGTTATGGTTCCTCTGGGGAGTACAGCCAGAGCCAAGTCCATGGCATCATGGATGGCTCAGCTGTACAGGGGGTGCGGGGGGAGGAGGAAGATCGGGAAAGCAATAGTGATAGGGGATTCAATACTTTGGGGAACCGACAGGCATTTCTGCGGGCGCAGACATGATTCCAGGATGGTATCTTGCCTCCCTGGTGCCAGGGTCAAGGATGTCACTGAGCGGCTGCCGAACACTCTGAAGGGGGAGGGTGAACAGCCAGAGGTCATGGTCCATATCGGTATCAACGACATAGGTAGAAAGAGGGATGAGGTCCTGCAGGCAGATTTTAGGGAGCTAGGAAAGAGATTGAAAAGCAGGACCTCAAAGGTAGTAATCTCCGGATTACTCCCGGTGCCACAAGCTAGTGAGTATAGAAATATGAAGATAGAGCAGATGAATGCATGGCTGGAGAGATGGTGCAGGATGGAGGGCTTTAGGTTCTTGGGACATTGGGACCGGTTCTGGGGGAGGTGGACCTGTACAGGCCGGACGGGTTACACCTCAACAGAGCTGGGACCAGTATCTTCGTGGGGTGGGGGGGCGGGGTTGCCTAGTGTAAACTAATTTGGCAGGGGGATGGGCACCAGGATGTAGCATTAGGAAGGAGAAACATGGTACACATAAGAGTGGGAGATACAAATAGCACTAGAGTAAGAGATAGTGTTGAGTGGGGTCAGACTAAGAGAAAATACAAGAAGGTCTAAGATAGGTTTACAGTGCGTGTATGTAAACACACGAAGCATGGTAAATAAGGTTGGTGAGCTGCAGGCGCAAATAGACACATGGGAATATGATGTTGTGGCAATAACGGAAACCTGGCTCAAAAAAGGCAGGATTGGGTACTAAATATTTCTGGATATAATGTGTTCAGGAAAGATAGGGCAGGAAAGAAAGGAGGTGGGGTAGCAGTATTGATTAAGGAGAATATTACAGTGCTGGAGAGAGAGGATGTCCTGGAGGGGTCAAGGACAGAATTTATTTGGTTAGAGTTAAGAAACAATAGAGGTGCCATTACACTACTAGGTGTATTCTATAAGCCACCTACTAGTGGGAAGGATCTAGAGGAGCAAATTTGCAGGGAAATTACAGAGAGGTGCGAGAACTATAGAGTAGTAATAATGGGGGACTTCAACTATCCTAATATAGACTGGGATAGTAATAGTATAAAGGGCAGAGAGGGGGAAGAATTTCTGAAGTGTGTTCAGGAGAACTTTCTTGATCACGTTTCCTGCCCAAAGAGGAAGGAGGCATTGCTAGATCTGGTTCTAGGAATGAGGTGGGTCAGGTGGATCAAGTTTCAGTAGGGGAACAGTTAGGGAATAGTGATCACAGTATCATAAGGTTTAGGTTAGCTATGGGAAAGGACCAACAGCAATCTAGAGTAAAAATACTTAATTGGAGGAGGGCCAATATCAGTGGGTTGAGAATGAACCTGGCCTGGGTAAATTGGAATCAAAGATTGGCAGGCAAAACTAATCAAACAATGGGCTGCCTTTAAAGAGGAGATGGTTCGGGTACAGTTGGGGTACATTCCCACGAGGGGGAAAGCTAGGGCAGCCAAAGCCAAATTTCCCTGGATGATGAACGAGATAGAGAATAAGATAAAGCAGAAAAAAGTGGCGTATGACAGATATCAGGTTGAGAATACAAGTGAGAACCAGGCTGAATACAGAAAGTTCAGAGGGGAAGTGAAAAAGGAAATAAATGGTGCAAAGAGTTATTATGAGAATAGACTGGCAGCTAACATAAAAAGGAAATGAAAAGTTTTCTATAGGCATATAAATAGTAAACAGGTAATAAGAGTGGGGGTGAGGCAGATTAGGGAACAAAAAGGAGACCTACGCATGTAGGCAGAGGGCATGGCTGAGGTACTAAATGAGTACTTTGCATCTGTCTTTACCAAGGAAAAAGATGCTGCCAAAGTCATAGTGAAAGAGGAGGTAGTTGAGATATTGGATGGGATAAAATTTGATGAAGAGGAGGTACTAGAAAGGCTGGCTGTACCTAAAGTTGATAAGTCTCCAGAACTGGATGGGATGCATCCTAGGATGCTGAGGGAAGTAAAGGTGGAAATTGCAGAGGTACTGGTCATAATCTTCCAATCCTTCTTGGATACAGCGGAGGTGCCAGAGGACTGGAGAATTGCAAATGTTACACCCTTGTTCAAAAAAAGGTGTAAGGATAAACCCAGCAACTACAGGTCAGTCAGCTTAACCTCGGTGGGGGGGAAGCTTTTAAAAATGATAATCCGGGACAAAATTAACGGTCACTTGGAGAAATGTGGATGAATTAAGGGAAGCCAGCACGGATTTGTTAAAGGCAAATCGTGTTTAACTAACTTGATTGAATTTTTTGATGAGGTAACAGAGGGTTGATGAGGGCAATGCGGTTGATGTGGTGTACATGGACTTCCAAAAGGCGTTTGATAAAGTGCCACATAATAGGTTTGCCAGCAAAGTTAAAGCCCATGGAATAAAAGGGACAGTGGCAGCATGGATACAAAATTGGCTAAGTGACAGGAAACAGAGAGTAGCGGTGAACGGTTGTTTTTGGACGGGAGGAAGGTATTCCCCAGGGGTCGGTACTAGGACCACTGCTTTTCTTGATCTATATTAATGATTTGGACTTAGGTGTAAAGGGCACTATTTCAAAATTTGCGGATGACACAAAACATGGAAGTATAGTGAACAGTGAGGAGGATAGGTATAGACTTCAAGAGGACATAGACAAGCTGGTGGAATGGGTGGACACGTAGCAGATGAAGTTTAACACAGAAAAGTGCGAAGTGATGCATTTTGATAGGAAGAACGAGGAGAGGCAATATAAACTAAAGGGCACAATTCTAAAGGGGGTGCAGGAACAGAGAGACCTGGGGGTATATGTGCACAAATCGTTGAAGGTGGCAGGACAGGTTGAGAATGCTGTTAAAAAAGCATACGGGATCCTGGACTTTATAAATAGAGTACAAAAACAAGGAAGTTATGATGAACCTTTATAAAACACTGGTTCGGCCACAACTGGAGTATTGTGTCCAATTCTGGGCACCACACTTTAGGAAGGATGTGAAGGCTTTAGAGAGGGTGCAGAAAAGATTTACAAGAATGGTTGCAGGGACGAGGGTCTTCAGTTACGTGGATAGACTGGAGAGGCTGGGGTTGTTCTCCTTAGAGCAGAGAAGATTGAGAGGAGATTTGATAGAGATGTTCAAAATCATGAGGGGTCTAGACAGAGTAGATAGAGAGAAACTGTTCCCATTGGCAGAAGGGTTGAGAACCAGAGGACACAGATTTAAGGTGATTGGCAGAAGATCCAAAGGCGACATGAGGAAAAACTTTTTTATGCGGCGAGTGGTTAGGATCTGGAATGCACTGCCTGACAGGGTGGTGGAGGCAGATTCAATCATGACTTTCAAAAGGGAATTAGATAAGTACCTGAAGGAAAAAGATTTGCAGGGCTACGGAGAAAGGGCAGGAGATTGGGTCTAGCTGAAGTGCTCTTGCAGAGAGCCGGCATGGGCCAAATGGCCTCCTCCTGTACTGTAACTATTCTATGGTTCTAAGTTCTTTTAAGCATTAAGAACTTCAACAAATAGTATCAGATAAAAATAATGCAATCTTTTGAAGGGAATTGGGCTGTGGGAAGAAAAGACTGTGGGGCATGTGTGCACTTGAAATACATACAACCTGTTCAAACAAGTTTCGATCTCCAATGTGCCATGCCTCAAAGCAGTAGAACACAGGGTCATGCCCATGATTGCTCACACAGTAAGTTCCCAGTCATGTCAACTGAACCCACTATTGTGTCAGAGCAAACAATGACTGGATGGTTACTTTCTAGAGTTACAGTGCGTTGCTGGGAATAGCCCAATGGAAATGTAGCAAGTACCTTAAAACTAGAGGGAAATAAATGCAAACCTAAAGGTAAAAAAATGGATATAGGTGAAGATTTTTTTAATCGTGATATTTTACTAGGAACTAAATTATTGTGGTAGATTTTCGTCTTCACTACCTGGGCGGTAATCTGGCACGGTAGATCGCACACCCTTTCCAGAACCTGAAATTAATGGAATGAAAAACCAGGCATGTTCTGCCCGACAGATTACCACCCAGCTAGTGAAGCTGAAAACCTACCCTGTCTTCTACCAGTACTCATCCTGCAGCCCGAAGGCCAATTCAGAGCTGCTTCCCTTCAGCTGACGCCTTTGGTGGAGTTGCTGTTCCATGTGTCTTTTGGCCTCCATTCACAATATGACTGGCTGTGGGATATTGACCGAGCTGAAATTTAGGGTTGGTTCCTCCTTTTCTTTCCCTCCAGCAAAAGAAGGCAAGTGAGCACTATTCGGAAGCAGATTACCCCGGCTTTGTTACAGCCAGTGAATAGATCCTTTTAAAAATAGAACTTCAGTCCTACAGTTTTATTCCTTCCTTTGTGGAAGTGCCTGGCCTCCACTTAGCAATTGCTCACACTGCCATGATTGAAATCAAGAGCTCATTATGTCGGGAATTGCAGGCACAGAATCTGTGGTGCAACATGTTGAGCTATTCATAATCCTAAAAACAACATTGGTTAGATTATGGCTCTTAACAAAAGGTTAGTGAGTAACACTACCCTATACAGTTCAAACTCATAATGGCATACTAATTGGGAGCCAGCCAAACTGAACACATTGGCCCGCAATTTGCTGCCCCTACGGGCGCGTACGAGGTGTGTACGCGCCCGTAATGGCCGTGCTTTTACCAGCGTAAGAGTTTAAATGAACATAAAAATATATTTTTTTCAATCATTTAAACATTAAAAAACCTATTTAAAATATTTAAATTTATTTTTCAAAAAATTAAAGTTTTGTTTTAAATATTTAATTAAATGGCATTTTAACTAATTTTAAATATGTAAATGTATTTGATGTGTACATGTATTTTTTGGGGGTATTTCCATTCATGCTTCCGTACGCACGGAATCCCCATAAGCATGAATGGGGATCCCCTTTCTTTCATTTGTTGGGCCGACCCACGTGATCCCAGGGGCGCTTGCGAACCACATGCGCCCCTGGGACACGTGGGCCTCTACGCATGTCTACGCATAGAGGCCCAGGAGTGCAAGTCACCACGGATCCAGGACCATCAGGTAGGTTCGTAGATTATTTGTCGGTTGGAGGCATCCGCGGGAAGCTTCCGACTGCAAATTCAGGCCCATTATAACTAGGAGAACTCTGAAACTAATTCCCAGCCTTATCTCTGTTATTGTAATAACACTTACTAGGGGCAGGTAATTACGTTTGTCTTAATTAATGGTCTCATGAAATACTGTCAGATAACAACTATTTAAAAGCTAATTTATAAAATTCACCTTTTGTCAATCAACAGCAATGAAATGCAGATGACACTGGCTCACAAATGGCAGGAGAAAAATCAATCTCTAAAATGTTTGTACCCACTGTACTTCCAGCAACTGATTAGACCAGCCATTTAGATTTTTTTATTTCCTGTCTTTGGTACAATGTATTAAGAAAAACAGCTATTTCAGAAAGATGAAAGAAAACAAATTGCTTTTATATAGTGCCTTTCACATCCTCGTGTCTCAAAGTGTTTGACAGGCAATTAATCACTTTTCTGACATGGAATCACTGTTATAAAAACAAACACGGCAGGTAATTTATGCACACCAAAGTTCACAATCATCAAATTAGATAACTGGTCTGCTGTTCTATTTCAGTTGAGGGATAAATGTTGGTCAGGACACTGGAATAACTCCCTGCTTTTCTTCGAATAGTGGCGCTAGATATTTTTTATCCACTTCAACAGGCAAATGGGGCTTCGATTTCGCATTCATCCAAAAATGGTACCTCTGAGAATGTAAGACTCCCTCAGTACTGCAGTGAAGTTTCCATATAGATTATGTGCTGAAATCTGGGAGTGAGGTAAACATGCTACCAGCTGAGCCAACCAGACACTTTGGCCGGGATCTTACCTGAAGAGGCGCATTGGGGGCGGGACTGCTGCCTTTCGGGTTCTAGTCCCGCCCCCAGCGACATCCGACACACAGACGCTATTTTGCGTCAATTGGCCTTGTTAAGCCCGCCCTGTGGGCTTGCCAGCCAATTAAGAGAAAGCCGGTGTCAAATGACGTCAGTTGATGACGCGTCATCTGCCGGTTTTCTTAAAGGGGCCACCACCATTTCTTTTTGACAGATGATTTTCTCAGTGTTTGACAGCATTGAGGTGCTGCAAACACTGACAATCACTGTACAAAGGTGAGCTCTTGCACCCAGGCTCTCCAGTGACTCTCTCCTTAGGCTAAAACAGATGGCAGCTGCAGGTGAGGTTACAGAAGCAATCTGTCACTGGTGAGAGAGGTTCTCCCAATGAGGTGGGACTACACAAACACTTCAAAGCTTGTCACGTACAGAAAATTCTAAACACATTGGGCCAGAAATTCGGTTTTCCAGCTTCCTGCGGATGCAAGCATCACGCGCATACTTACCTACCGTTGTGTTTTGGGCCCACGAGAACTTCAGGTCCTGGGCCTCCTGCAGCTGCCGGCGCGCTGTGCTTGCGTGTCCCAGGGGCGCAGTTAGTTCGAAGCGTCCCCTGGGATCACATGGGCCATGGAGAGCCAATCCTAGCAGGCCATTTTCATTCATAGATTTGACAGGAAGATTGAAATCGGCCCCAAAACAACACCTAAACTTCAAATAAATTTTTTTAAAACCATCACATTTTTAAAATAACTATATAAGTTAAATAAATTAACTACTTTAAACAAAAATTTAAATTTTTGAAAAAATTGAAACACTTTTTAACGGTGCTAAAAATAAACACCTTTCTTTAAAGTATCTAAAAAAAGATAAACCTGTTGAAAAATTTTTAAATTGTAATTAATTAACCACTTACCTTGTTAAATACGGGTCTTGCACCTCCTTTTTAAAAGCGCAGCTTCTTCCATACTTACCTTCCCGGAGAAACCTGAAAAAAAACCTAAGTTCGCTGCGTGCGCGCAGCCTCTCCCGCGCACGCGGTTCACCTCTGAACCCCTCCCTTCACGAGACCGGAAGTTCCGGTTTCCCGCGCATGCGCAGTGCATGCAGGAAACCGGCACTTCAAGTGGCCTTACGGGTGAGTACACAGCGCGTACTCACCCGACAAGAGCCGAATTTCTGGGCCATCAAAAATGACTTTCCCAACATTTTCTTACCTCTGCAACTCACAAGTGTCCCATTGGATCCTTCACACCACTTCTGCAGCTGTCATCTATACACAAACATTACAGTAGATCCACAGCACGCCACACTTACCCTGGCGGGTTTCCCGATGTCGGGAAGCCTGCAGTAGAAGTGTCAAAATTGGAAAAAGCCTCTCAACTGCCTGTTAACTACCTGTTAACAAGCAGTTAAGTGGCTATAATCCTCTTCCTGTCGCTGGGAGTCGGGTCCCTGTGCAAATCGGGGACCCGACTCCCGGGAAGATTGATTGGAGGTGGGTTGGAAGCGGGTTCGGGACCCGCTGCCAATCTTTTTGATTTTGCCTGCAGTCCCGCCTCCAAACCCGACCCCTGAGCGCCGGCAAAATCGCCCCCTTTAAGTAGAAACAAAAGAGACCTGTATGTACAGAAGGAAAAAATCAAGAAAATCTCAATTAGACAAATGCAAAAGAAACATTGATGTATCAACAAACAATGACATGGCCATATTTTTTTTATTCACTCACGGGATATGGGCATGGCTGGCAAGGCCAGCATTTATTGCCCATCCCTAATTGCCCTTGCCATTTCCAAGAGCAGCTAAGAGTCAACCACATTGTTGTGGGTCTGGAGTCACATCGAGGCTCGACCAGGTAAGGATGGCAGATTTCCATTAGTTACATGGTCACCATTACTGATACTAGCTTTTCATTCCAGATGAATTCAAATTCGCCAGCTGCTGAGGTGGGATTATGAACTCTTGTCCCCGGATTATTAGTCCAGGCCTTCTGGATTACTAGTCCAGTAACATTACCACTATGCTACATATCCACTATTCTAAGCCTGGGAGATGATTCCCTCTCTTCACTTTGAGTAACAAAGTTATAATTCAGTTTCACAAAATCTCCATATAATCATCCAGAAAAAAACATTGAAGTTCCCCCACTGCAGCATCCAATAGTTTGTAAATTGGTTTTTGCTCCTGTACTTATCCTGGAGTCCATTCTGAGCTTCCTGATATCAGTCCTAAATTTGCCTTTTACTAATGTGAACCTGTGTCCCCTTGTTCTACCCTTGAAATTTAGTTTTAATTTTACAGATTTACCTTTAGCATACCATTATCCATCTTACTCCCCATTCGATACTCCTCTTTTCAAAGCAGTTTTTTTCTCATAACTTAGACCTTTGAGAATATGGATCAGCCTCTTGGCTCTTCTCAACACTACCTCCAGCGCTTGAATGTTTGGTCATGACTTCCTCTGACTTGTACTCTATTGGATATATTGTTCAGCTATTGGCTTTATTAATTCCTGCTCTGCATTGGTTGGACATGTAAAGAATGGGTTTATGATATTGTTACACATAGCACACAGGGGAAATCTTACCCCATGGTGAGTAAGCTCTCAATCTGAACTAGACGATTTGGGGCATTTAGGGACCGTATAAATGATGGCAAAGGATCTTCCAACAGACCGGAAGAGAACATCTCACTGGCGCTAATCTTAAGCCATTCTTGGGTACCCTTTGGTGGCCCCCTCAAGAACAGCATAGTGAAAGACCTGGGGAGTACGACCCCTCTCAGCCAAGGATTAGTATAGGGGACCTAAAGAGGATAGAAAATGGAATTACTTTTGAAAACATTGTAAGCAAAAAAACAAACAAAACATGAAAACAGCTCAACTGCAAGCCATATGCTAATTAATTTGTGCTGTCTCGCACACTGTTGTTACTCAGTGGATTATTTGTAAGTGGGAGCTGAGCCAAGAATTTGGAAATGTAGGCAAAGAGTTATCTCATGCCAAGATTTCTGAGTAGCAGGAGAGTAACATTGGTTAAAGGCAATTATGCCCTATGACCCACTTCCCTCTGACTTTGTTCTTCTTTGTGACTCTGAATTTCTCTCTTTTTGAAGCTTGAAAATTTCCAATCTTCAAAGGGAAGAGTCAGGAATTGCACAAATAATGTATTTTAGTGGTGCACAGGAATTATATCAACATGTCATATTGTTTCTATTATGCAAAACTATTCTGCCCTGATTTAATTACACAGAGAATCAGTTGCTATCTGAAAAAAAGATCTCCTATAAAGGAATGTCTTCACTTGCCATGTTTTTTATTTTTGGTGTTGGTTGTATTATAGTTGAAGGCAGCAGTTTTAGATGTAGCCAATAAACTTCATCCGATGCTCCATGAAAAGTTTTTTTAATGTAATATATACAGTAACAAATAGAAACTCACACTCCCCTAAACAATTTCTTCCACCAACAAACCATTTGCATTAGACAAACTTTACACATTCTTTAGGATATTAGAAACTATAAAAGATGAGGGAAATGGGTGGTATAGTAGGTTAACAGTTTGTCCTCCGGGACCTGGGTGTGAATCCATCTCAGACTGATGAAGAAAGAGATCAGGATTCACATAAATAAGATCAAATTAAGGAGGTGAGACAAAGGGCACAACCCTCTTTCACTAAAACTCATGTTCCACTACCCAGAAAACTTGGTATGGGTATAATAAATATTACCAGTTTGCCTGGCCCTCTGAATTGACTTTTTGCCTTACATTTCCAAATTTGTAGCTGAGCTCATACTTACAAATAATCCACAAATAACTTTCCCTTGTTGGCTGTGAGGCTCATATGCGGAATGTTTTGGGCAGTCACAATCCAGTTCATAGCAAAGAATGGTCCAGATTTCAAAAGTGCCCATTAATCAGTATTAATTTGGTAACCTTACACAGGCCACGATCATGGTTGCCACGATCATGGTTGCCATAAGATACTGAAATGGAAGTGGGAACAAATATCACACTGGTGCAATGGTGGTGGTCTTTTTGAGTTTGGCATCAGGCGGTGTATTGAAAAGTGTAGAGAATGCTTTACACTCTAAAAGATCTGACCTGAGCATGCTTGATACTTACGCTCAGTCCCAAAAGTGAATTCAACATTCTATTCCTCAACCCTAAAACAACTCACCTGAATAAGCAAAAAAATTCACCAAACTATGTAAAGTGAACAACATCCAAGGAGTATGTGTCATTCCTCTGATAGTTAAGATTTTGTCACTGTCAAGACCGATTATATCAGTTTTATTCACTTAAAATGAATAAAATGCCAGAAGCCCCCGCCTCAGTTGCACTTATGTACGCACATACACACTTGTATATAAATTTAAAAACTTTGAAGAACATAATTTTTTATTATGGCTTATCTTTAGTACTGTGATGGTCAAAATGAGAAGCAACTGGGTTTGTACAAGTGAAGTAAATTGTTTAGCTATCTTTGTTATTAACAAAGATGCAGGGCTAAAAATTTGATAAGGCCCGAAAACAGGCGCAGGGATCTGCCCGTGCCTGTTGAAAGAAATGCAGGCAACACGCGACATTCGTGCTGCCTGCTAATTAACATGATTTATGCACTCAGCCCAGCGCTGAGAGCGCTGCAGAGTGGCTGAGCGCTCAGCAGGTGGCCCAAGTTCATGGGAAGTGATCTGTATTTAAAGCTAGCCTACAGTTTGAGTCTGCACTTCTTAAAGGGGAAGTGATTTCTGAAATAAGCATCTCATTGTAATTGTTGTCAAGGCAACTGTAAGGTAGCTGTGGCTCAGCAGGGCAGAGAAAGGGCACCTAGGTTCTCGGGCGCAGCACTGGCAGCCTTAGTTCAGGGGGTCAAATGGAGGAGACAGGTCCTCTACACGCAGGAGGCCCTCTGGACTCAATGTAAGAAGGCAGTGGGAACAGCTACCTGAAGTGGTCACTGCCAGCAATCTTTCCCCGAGGAACTGGATCCAGTGCCAAAAGAAGTTTAATGACCTCACACGAGTGGTCAAGGTCAGTGATTGCATCTTCAAATGCCATATCTCGCCATCTGCACCACTAGCCTCACACACTGCTCAATGCACCACACCCCCATCACTCACCTGCCAACAATCTCTATCAATCACGACTCGTACCTCACAATCATAGCTTCACCTCACCATCACACACTTACCACTGCTGCAAGCCTCACACCCACATCTCACAGCTTGCACACACTGCCAGCTATTCAACCATGACAGGCACATCACCCAAACACATTGCACCACACTCAGTGACACACTTCCCTTTCTCTTGCAGGTTAAGGTGGCTCATAACAGGAGACAGCAGCAGCTAACAGGCAGGGGCAGGTACGGCTGCATAACCTGACCCAGCTGGAGGAGACTGTGCTAGACATCATTGGAGGGCCGTCACTGAGGCTGTTGTGATCAGCAAAGCTGAAACCATTGATGATGACGGTACGCTCATAACTAATCTCCTTCTCACATCCCACTTCACCCTCATACCACAATCTCTTCTCACTTACAAGCTGCTAATGGTGCAAGCATGCACATCTTGCTTTCCCCTGCCCCTCCCCTCACCACAACCCTACCCTTGTGCCTTTCTCCTTTCAGATACCCAAAAACTTCAAGCTTCCCAGCCAGTACAGGAAGAACAGGAGGAGAGTGATGGAGAAGAATAGGTACCCTTACTTGATCTGACACTCGCAGGCACCAGCTCAGAAACTGGCACTACTTTAGAGGGTAGTATAGAGGCGGGATCTGCACATGGTGAGTCTGCACCATGGGCAGGGGGAAAGGGTAGTGCAGGTGCCAGCTCTGCTGCAGAGGACTTAGTTGAGGACTTTGATGGTGTGGCCTTCAGAAGAAGGGTGATGGGCATGCATACAGAATGTTTGGTGCATTGGCAGGCGTGCCAGAGAGCCTGTTGTCACTGTCAAGGAGAATGGAGGAGTCCAGCTCCAACCTTGCACACGGCTTTACGCAGAGTTTGACGCCCATGATTTCCAGGATGGAAGTGGTGGGCATCTCCATTAGAGCACTTATGGACCCAACCATGCTGCAGGGTCTGATGGGCGATGGCTCAGCTTCCATTGCAGCACAAGCGGAAGCGAACTAACGTTTGAGTGCTGCAGTGGAAGCTCAGACTGCTCTAATGCAGGTTCAGGTTGCTGCTATGCAAGCTCAGACTGTTGCCATCATGGCTGCGTTTACCAGTGTGGAAAGGGGCTTGCAGGGTGTCACAGCAGTCCAACAATCTGTCCTCCAATAGATTACTAGAACTGCTGAGACACCGCCCCGGGGGAGTACCAGTGGCTTCATGGAGCACAAACCTGCTGTCCTCTCTCAGGATGACAGCATTCCTCTTACCACCACTGCCACTCCGCCATTGCCCTTGCCGCTGTCTGTCAGCCAGCCCAGACTGCTTCGCCCAAGCCGAGGTGGTGCAGTCTACAGCCGGGCCTTCTCGGGCCAGAGCTGCTCAAGGTCATCCTGCAAGGCCATCTGCAGTCTCCCCACTGAAAGTCAGCAACCTTCCACCAGCCATGCTGCAGCCACTGGGGTAACACTTCATAGGAGCACTAGGACAGGCAAAGGCACATGGAAGACAGGCACTAAGGGAATGCACAAGGGTGATTAGTTGACTTTGTTATGTAGTCTTGGATTGAATTATTTATAAATTATGTTTGGAACGTTTGTTTGTAGTGGCTTTAATTTCAGCATTGTGGCCAAGAGGACGCTGTGATGTTCCATGACAGAGGGATGGTAAGGTGGGGAAGTTTTGAGCAACGGGGATCTGGGGTTTCATTCAGGAGAAGCAGAGTCTGATGATGCGCTCACAGACAGTCCGTCCAGAACGTGGATTTGCAGGTTGACTCCTCCCTTCCTCCTCCTCCTCCTCCTCTTCTTCCTCTTCCCCCTCCTCCTCCTCCTCCTCCTGATGTGGTCGCGGAACCCGTGATGGCAAGGGCTGCGCCCTCATGATGGCCAAGTTGTGGAGGATGCAGCAGACCACTATGAATTAGGACACCCGCTCCGGCGTCTACTGGAGAATCCTCCCGAGCGGTCAAGGCTGCGCAACTGTTGCTTAAGCACCCCGATGGACTGCTCAATGACGGTTCTCGTGGCAGTTATGGCTGTCATTATATGAGTGCTTGCCACAAGTGGTGGGGTTGCGAAAGGGAGTCATCAGCCAAATGTAGAGTGGATAGCCCTTATCGCCTAGCAGGCACACTCAGGTTCGACGTGGTGGGTGGAAGATTGCTGGTACAGCGGACTGGCACAGGATGAAGGCACCATGACTGCTGCCAGGATACCAGGCATTCACCATCATGATGTGCTGGGCGTGGTCGCACACCAACTGCACATTAAGTGAGTGGTACACTTTGTGGTTACAGAACATCTCACCATTGAGATGAGGCGCCCGCAAAGTCACATGTCGGTGGCATCCTGCACCATGGGGAAGCCCAATATCCTGGCAAAACTACGTGTGCGCTCCTCCTGCTTCTCTCAGTTTAGAGAGAAGACAATGAAATCCCCTCTCCTAGAGTACAGTGCCTCTGTGACCTCCCAGATGCAGCGATGGACGGCAAACTGCAAAATATTTGCTGTGTTGCCTGTTCCAGCCTGGAAGGATCCGCTGGCAAAAAGGTCCAAGGTCACCTTGAGGGCCACTGGCAGAGCCATTGTCGCCCTGCTCTGAGGCTGCAGGTCTGGTTCCAAGAGGTGGCAAAGTTCTGTGACCACCTCCTTGGGGAAGTGGAGCCCCCGAACACGTTGCTCCTAGCTTAGGTGCAGGTAGGAGAAGTGCTCCCTGTGACCCCAGTGGGTAAGGCCTCCTGCTGAGAGCCCTCCTCCCCCTCCTCCTCCTCCCTCTGCGAGCAGCCTTTCTTCTTTGCTGCCTCTACTCCATCTCCTTGTTATGCTGCAGCGCGAGGGGGACTGTAACTAGACCCCCCATGACTGGGAGCAAGTGGTGTACTCAGATGCCTTCCAGTAGCAGCCAACGCCTTCCCAACGTCCAGCAGCACTCCCTGCACACTTTTACAACTTTTTAAATGTCTTCCAGCAACCCAGAACTCATACAAACTCTACAAGAGCCAGTACAAAAGCAATAATCAACTTACCTGCAAGTCGGATGTATCTCTTTATATAGTGCTGGTGGGGAGTCCCCTCGTGCAGCTGAACGCACGAGAGACGTCCAAAATGGCAGGTCTTGCATCAAATCAGCATTACATGCTACTGATGTCATGATCTGCCTATTCTGCATACTGCCGATGCATGCACGTACCGTCCACGCTATTGCCCTCACCAAGATGGCAAACAGCACAGGCTGTGCCGCAAGTGGACGGAAGCGAGGCAGACGACAATTTTTTTTTTTAAACGGCCGAACTACCGGCGCTATGGTGCCAAATTTCGCAGCCGTAGGGTATTATCTATCATTTGATATATTTGATCTTCCAAAATTCCCTAGATGCTAGAACGGTCCCAGCGGATTGGAAGGTAGCAAATGTAACCCTGCTATTCAAGAAAGGAGGGAGAGAGAAAACAGGGAACTACAGGCCAGTTAGCCTGACATCAGTCATCGGGAAAATGTTGGAATCCATTATTAAGGAAGTGGTAATGGGGCACTTAGAAAATCATAATATGATTAGGCAGAGTCAACATGGTTTTATGAAAGAAAATAGAGAGTAGGGATAAACGGGTCATTTTCCGGTTGGCAGGCTGTAACTGGTGAGGTGCCGCAAGGATCAGTGCTGGGGCCTCAGTTATTTATAATCTATATTAATGACTTAGATGAAGGGACCGAGTACAATGTATCCAATAGCAAAATACTGCGGATGCTGGAAATCCGAAATAACAACAGAAAACGCTGGAAAAACTCAGCAGGCCAGGCAGCATCCGTGGAGAGAGAAACAGAGTTAACGTTTCAGGTCGAAGACCCTTCGTCAGAACAGTTCTGACGAAGGGTCTTCGACCTGAAACGTTAACTCTGTTTCTCTCTCCACGGATGCTGCCTGGCCTGCTGAGTTTTTCCAGCGTTTTCTGTTGTTATTACAATGTATCCAAGTTTGCTGACGTTACAAAGCTAGGTGGGAACATAAGCTGTGAGGAGGACACAAAGAGCCTGCGAAGAGATATAGACAGGTTAAGTGAATGGGCAATAAGGTGACAGATGGAGTATAATGTGGGAAATTGTGAGGTTATTCACTTTGGTAGGAAGAATAGAAAAACAGAATATTTTTTAAATGGTGAGAAACTATTAAATTTTGGTGTTCAGAGAGATTTAAGTGTCCTCGTACAGGAAACACAGAAAGTTAGCATGCAGGTACAGCAAGCAATTTGGAAGGCAAATGGCATGTTGACCTTTATTGCAAGGGGGCTGGAGTACAAGAGTAAGGAAGTCTTACTACAATTGTACAGGGCTTGCATGAGACCACACCTGGAGTACAGTGGACAGTTTTGGTTTCCTTATCTGAGGAAGGATATACTTGCCTTAGAGGCAGTGCAACTAAGGTTCACTAGATTGATTCCTGGGATGAGAGGGTTGTCCTTTGAGGAGAGATTGAGTATTACAACAGTGACTACACTCTAAAAGTACTTCATTGGCTGTAAAGCGCTTTGAGACGTCCGGTGGTTGTGAAAGGCGCTATATAAATGTAAGTCTTTCTTTCTTTCTATACTCTCTGGAGTTTAGTAGAATGAGAGGTGATCTCATTGAAACATAAGATTCTGAGGGGGATTGACAGGGTGGATGCTGAGAGGTTGTTTCCCCTGGCTGGAGAGTATAGAACTAGGGGGCATAGTCTCAGAATAAGGGGTCGGCCATTTAAGACTGAGATGAGGAGGAATTTCTTCACTCAGAGGGTTGTGAATCTTTGGCATTCTCTGCCCCAGAGAGCTGTGGATGCTGAATCATTGAGTATATTCAAAGCTGAGATAGATAGATTTTTAGACTCTAGGGGAATCAAGGGATATGGAGATCAGGCGGGAAAGTGGAGTTGAGGTCAAAGATCAGCCATGATCTTATTGAATGGCGGAGCAGGCTCAAGGGGCCATATGGCTTATGCCTGCTCCTAATTCTTATGTTCTTATCATTCCAAATGGAAAAGTGTCACAATGATCGAGAAGGATTTATTCCTTGTAAATAGAGATCATTTTGCAGAAGCCGTTGTGACCTTATTGTATTAGCAGTTCGGCAGCTGATGCTTCTCTCATTTTGTGCTTTGTAATAATTATTTAAAGATCTATGGATTACAGTTGATTAAATGTCAAAACCATAATTGATATCAAGTTATTGTTTTCTTTGAGTGAAGACTCATTGACATTATTTTTCCCTGAAGGTTTTAAATTGTAATTTGAGTACAGTATTCACAAGCTTTTTCAGGGAATACTTTTAAGTAAACAGTTGGGAATACTTGATATCCCAAAGGAGCGGTGAAAAACAGAGGTGTATGTTTTAATAGTATTGTGAATTGCTTCTGAGTGATCATTTTATAATTAAAAGGTAATTCTATTAATCTAAAATGGTGCACATTATTTCCATTAATCTAAAACAGAGTCACCCTTTACATGTCTGATTAAAGCCCTCTAAATCTTCCCCTAACCCCAGAATTTGTAAGCTAATGGATACCATAAACAATTAAAGCTGACAACAGAAATGCAAACCTACCAATATTTTTACATAGACATATTTTCAGCACGTTTAAGAGCATGATGTTCACAGTGTTCAGTTGATTAAAGATTATTGCCCTGACATTATGCTCTGGAATATTAAATTTTGAACACTTCATTTGAAATTCCCTTGTCTGCTATTTTAACAGAAGCATTAACCCACTTATTTCATCCATTAAAATAGCACAGGGGAAACTCATGAACACATTACACATGCACACTAGTGTAATCCCAGCACCTATATGTTTTCTCCTTAGATATTATTGCAAAGAAGCCTGTAGACCTGCATTTTCTTCCACTTTGATGTACTGGTTATAGGCCCAGCGCTGCAGTATTATGCTAGGCTACTTCAATATGTTATCATGATGATACCTGCTCACCCGTCCTATGTAACTATTGTATGTTATTGAACCGTTTCAGGGTCTGAATGTTTTGGGATTTCCATTAATGGGTATTCACAAATATTTTTGAGGTGCTCTGGGTAAAAGTGATACAAGGGCAGACTCAATATACACACCCTGCTGATGACCAGAATGTCAGTTGATCAAATTGGCTTGAAATTATCTTCCATCTTTACATAACAATTTTTAAAGGGTCATCAATGGGTAATCTGACCTTATAGTATCAGTGTGATCAACTGATTAAATTAATGCAGCATAATTTGTTAAATAAAATAGATGAAGAATTTACTCTGTTTTTAAGAGGTCATATCAGTTGTTAGGGAGTGGTATGTTGCACGTGAATACACATCCAAACTAGGTGGAAAATTTGGGCTCAGTGCTTTTTATTAACAAAAATGTGCAAGCAATGAATGATTCCATAGTTTAATATTGTGTGTGCATAATGTGGTTGGGGCAGATTTAAAACTTGCATCCAGCTGGCATCATACCACCTAACAACTTAATGCACAAATTTGGGAATAGGTGGGGATTAATGCTACGTCTCCCTCTCCTTCCCTCTCCCCCAACACATTTTATATGAAATGCCCACTTTATATAAAATGCCCATTATGGTTTCTGGGTACTAGTGGTAAGTGATAACTGAGCAATGGTCATGTAACATCTGGCATTAATAGGTAGTAAGCTTGACAGTGGAAATTGGCCCTAGCTCTTTCTACCCCCACCTTGCAATTATGGCATTATATTTAACAAAGTAATAACTTTGACTTCAGAAATGCAGATGCTGTTCATAGCATTTGTATTGCTGAAAACTGATTCTGTTCACATTGGTGGTGTTCAATGTTATTTTTAATTGGGGAAAATTAGTACACTGCATAGAAAAGAGGTGGATCATAAAAAGTCTGGAATAACTTGAAAGTAGATGAAGTTATTGAAAAATGTGGCTTTATATAATATATTTTTAAAAAATTCTTGAACCAAAGAGACGTATAAATGCAGGTCAGTTTTTCTTCTTCATTTGATTTGTAGCCTGTCTGAATGGAGATATGGAATAAGTTGGCAGCTGTCAACTACGAACCATACATAACCCCCAGCTGTGCATGCTGTTTCTTTAGTATCAGAATCAATCTGTGTTGTACTTAACCAGGTGCTAGCTTGGTCTGCTAATTCCCAAAGGAATAGTCCCAGCATAAACGGGTAAAACAGTATCAATAAGGAGCTCATGCATGGACAGGAGATGTTGAATTGGCTCTGAATTTAAACAGCCAGACTTTGGTCTAAGCAATGGTCCTAGACTGTTAATGATTAGAATATCTATACTGTGTAATACGTGAAATTTTGTGGTCTAATCATCAACATGGCACTTAACCACAATTTTGCAGGGAAAACATTTGTATGAACTTGTTACGAAGAAGGAAATTGCAGAGTTGGGATATTTTAATGGCAATGTATTTCAGCTTAGGAGTTTCATTGAATCTAAATGGAATAACCTACAGCTGTTGTCTTAAATCCCAGTTCTGACATCATGTGTCAGTGGCTATGCTGTTGAATTTGATATGATGCATGGTTGGTCTTTCTATAAGTAACTCATTCTGTTTTAATTAGTCACACTTCTTTGCATTCCTGATTCTGAGTTTTCAACCATCTGAACTTTTGATATTTCAGATTAGTCCAGGATAATGCAACATCCTTAATAATGATATCTGCTAGGTCAAGCTTTCACTCTAATGTATCAGTACTTAAGAGGTTTGAATATTTGTAACTAACAAGACTTTATAAACATTTCATTATAAAGAGAATTGTATTATAATTGGGATTCCTTCTCATAGAATTTAACAGCCCTACTATATTGGATTTAAAAGGCATCTAAACTCTAATTACAGTTAAGTTGAAAGGTTACTTAAATGGTCAGTTAATGATTGTGCCTAACTCAGCAGAATCGTGGGCTCTGGAAGCAACATTCTTCACAACAGAAGAAATATCTTTTTCCGTTGTGATTTATTGTTTTGCGCGCTGTTTGAAGTAAATTTTCTGCAGCTTGTACTCAGCAATTTAAAGTGTAGTCTGCTAACTCTAGAAATGATTGTGTTTGACTCCAGCGGTGAAGAAGCCTAGTCTGAAGCCCAGCCTTGATTATCACTCCAATTCAGCTAACCTGATGGTGGATGAGATTTATTTACCATTTTCCCCTCCAATTTTCTCTCCACCTTTCCTGAAGGTGGCAACTCTTACTGCAGTTTGGTTCCAGCGGGTATAGTCTGCCCTCCACTACCTCAACAAACTGACCGTAGCTAATGTGTGAGCCTAGACAGTGAGTGCTTGCAAGCTACTCAAATGTGAGGGGAATTACAGCCAATCTCAAACTGTCCTACACTCCATATCCACAGAGATGCACTTTCTAGTAGGTATCAATTAGAATCATAGGCCTCGATTTTAACCCACCTCGCCCAGCGACAATGGTGCATGGGTGGAGTTAAGACTTGACCGAGTCAACTTAGCAGCCTAAAGTCGCACCATTCCCACCCAGCGCCATTCCATCTTTGCTAACTTTCAAGTTGGCCAAGATCCCGCTACAGGCAGGCAGGAACTTACCAAAGAATCATACAGCACAGCAGGAGGCCATTCGACCCATCTTGCCCATGCCGGCTCTTTGAATGTGCTATCCAATTAGTTCCACTCACCTGCTCTTTCCCCATAGCCCTGCAAATTTTTCCTTTTTTAAGTATATATCCAGTTGAGAGCAGTTAACTCAGCACAAGCCAAGGACTGGACCTGGCACCTTACTAATCCTTTTAAAGCACGTTTTAACTTAAAAGCACATTTTTCCAATAACTCATATATAGATCTATGACCAATCTCCTTCCCTCAGGGTAGGCCCCTCACGTGTGAGCCCTATGGCCACTAGATGAAATACCTTATAGTACCATAAGAAAGAAAAGCTGCAAATGCTGCATATCTGATATCAAAACACACAATGCCAGATATACAGAGCAGGTGAGTCAGCATCTGTAAAGAGAAAAGGTGGGTTATGATGTTTTGGGTGTATACCCTTCATCAGCCCTTATAGTAGCAACTGCTTCATGTTGGGAAGAGAAATGATCATGGGCAACCCCATCCTGAATTTTGGAAAATCACTGGTGCTACCCATGGGAAAATTGACAATCCTCACTATCCTGTCTTGTAAGCTGAAGGAATACAACAAGAAGAGAGAACGGTAGAAGAAGCAGCTAAAGGTATTTATTCAAGAAGGACTGGCTATTAAGAGCACTGTTGTTTTACTTCAGGGACCCAAGTTCATATCGAGCACAGAGTGTTGGGATGTCTGTAAGGAACCTAAGTGAAACTTGTTTGAGTAGTTTCAATTCAGCTCCTCATTGACAACATCAGTTGTCTATATTAGTACAGAATTTGCAAACTTACTGAGAGAGGCACAAGGATAGCTAGTATATGAAATTTAGATGTCACACCGGTTGGTGCATTAGGAAGCTGCTTTTGACTTAAAGCACATTGTAAGGGAAGTGAATATTATTGTGCATCTAACCTGCTAATTTGTGCTGTACCTGACCTGGGAATGCATAATATGATGATAACTGCAATAGGTGAAACTGGCAGCTCAGAAGTGATTGAGAGGTGAGCTTATATTTAATTTTGCCTATTACTGTCCTAGCAAGGAGGACTACAGACTCAGTTCAATTGCTTCCCTAACCTCACCTCACCTCACCATCCTCTGATATCTTAACGAAGATCAGATATTCATGGCATAGGGTAGGGGATCACTGAGTATTGAACTCCGTCCTGTCCTTCCATGATGCAGTGTACTGATAGATCAACATGTTGTGGCCTCGGAGCATTGGTTGTCATCTTCCAAAATTCCATAGATTCTAGAATGGTTCCCGCAGATTGGAAGGTAGCAAACGTAACCCCGCTATTTAAGAAAGGAGGGAGAGAGAAAACGCGGAACTACAGACCAGTTAGCCTGACATCAGTAGTAAGGAAAATGCTAGAATCTATTATTAAGGAAGTGGTAACAGGGCACTTAGAAAATAATAATAGGATTGGGCAGAGTCAACACTGATTTATGAAAGGGAAATCATGTTTGACGAATCTGTTAGAGTTTTTTGAGGTTGTACCTAGCAGAATAGATAAGGGGGAACCAGTGGATGTGGCGTATTTGGATTTTTAGAAGGCATTCGATAAGGTACCACACAAGAGTTATTAAACAAAATTAGGGCTCATGGGATTGGGGGTTATATACTAGCATGGATTGAGGATTGGTTAACGGACAGAAAACAGAGAGTAGGAATAAACGGGTCATTTTTGGGATGGCAGGCTGTAACTAGTGGGATACCGCAAGGATCAGTGCTTCGGCCTCAGCTATTCACAATCTATATCAATGAGTTGGATGATGGGACCACATGTAATATATCCAAGTTTGCTGATGATACAAAGCTAGGTGGGAATGTAAGTTGTGAGGAGGATGCAAAGAGGCTTCAAGGGGATATAGACAGGCTAAGTGAGTGGGCAAGAACATGGCAAATGGAATATAATGTGGAGAAATGTAAAGTTATCCACTTTGGTAGGAAAAATAGAAAAGCAGAGTATTTTTTAAATGGTGAGAGATTGGGAAATGTTGGTGTTCAGAGGGACCTGGGTGCGCTCCATGAGCCCAGCACTCCAGCTCTTTTGACAGCACTCCGATCCCTGGTGGGAGGGGAGGAAGGCCTGCAGTACCGCGGCACATAGCGCCGTGATATTCCCTCGCAGCGCCTCAAGAGGGAGGCGGGGTGCTTCCAGTAGCGCCCCACTTCCCTCTTGGGGCGCTACTAATGAATTTCGGCCACGGGGGCGCTAATTTTTTCGGGGGGCGAAGTTAGCGCCCCAAAGTGGGCGTGACTCAATTTTTCCCCCATGATGTCTTACTGCAATTATGTAGGGCCCTGGTGAGACCACACCTGGAGTATTGCGTCCAGTTTTGGTCTCCTTACCTAAGGAAGGATATACTTGCCATAGAGGGAGTGCAACGAAGGTTCACCAGACTGGTTCCTGAGATGGGGGGATTGTCCTATGAGGAGAGATTGAGTAGATTAGGCCTATATTCTCTAGACTTTAGAAGAATGAGAGGTGATCTCATTGAAACGTACAAAATTCTTACAGGGCTTGACAGAGTAGATGCAGGGAGAATGTTTCCCCTGGCTGGGGAGTCTAGAACCAGGGTCCACAGTCTCAGAATAAGGGGTCGGCCATTTAGGACTGAGATGAGGAGAAATTTCTTCACTCAGAGGGTGGTGAATCTTTGGAATTCTCTACCCCAGCGGGCTGTGGAGGCTCAGTCGTTGAGTATATTCAAGGCAGAGATCGATAGATTTTTGGATATGAAGGGAATCAAGGGATATGGGGATAGTGCAGGAAAGTGGAGTTGAGGTAAAAGATCCACCATGATCTTATTGAATGGCGGATCAGACTTGATGAGCCAAATGGCCTACTCCTGCTCCTATTTCTTATGTTCTTACAACATGCTATGTTACTGGATCCACGGAAATATGTTGCCTTTTATTGTTCCCATGGAATAATTTTAAGTAATGGTGCTCCTGGCATAGAATCTTGTCCAGCAGGAACACATATTCAGAATAAAATGAATACATTGCAAATTCTGGCGGGGGGAGTCATGGGGGCGGGAGGAGTCATGTGCCTGAATTCCCAGTGAGTGAAGTTCTGCGCCAGGAACATCAATGTGTAAAGTTACCCCTTTAAAGCCAACTGTTATGTGACACTGAAGCTGAGAGAGTTTTAATGCTGTCATTAGCATTTTTTTTAAAAGAAGACTTGCATATATATAGTGCTTTTAATGACTTTAGGAAGTCCCAAAGCTTTACAGCCAAGTACTTTTTGAAATGTAATCACTGTTGTAATGTAGGAAATGTGGCAGCCAATTTGCGCACAGCAAGGTCCCACAAACAGCAATGTAATAATGACCAGATAATCTGTTTTCGTGATGATGGTTGAGGGATAATTGTTGGCCAGGACACAAGGGATAAATCCCCTGCTCTTCTTCAAATGGTGCCATGGAATCTTTTACATCCACCTGTGAGAGCAGACTCTCATTTGAAAGACGGCACCTCCGACAGTTCAGCACTCCCTCAGTACTGCACTGAAGTGTCAACCTGGAATATGTGCTCAAGTCTCTGGAGTGGATCTCTTCCCCGCAATCTCTCTTCCACACGATCTCTTCCCCGCTATCCCTCTTCCCCGTGTCTCATCTGTGCCTTTGTTACCTCTAGACTTGACTATTCCAGCGTGCTCCTGGCTGGCCTCCCACATTCTACCCTACATAAGCTTGAGGTCATTCAAAACTCGGCTGCTGGTGCCCTAACTTGCACCAAGTCCCGTTCACCCATCACCCCTGTGCTCGCTGACTTACATTGGCTCCCGGTTAAGCAACTTCTCAATTTTAAAATTCTCATCCTTGTTTTCAAATCCTTCCATGGCCTCGCCCCTCCCTATCTCTGTAATCTCCTCCAGCCCCACAACCCCCCAAGATATCTGTGCTCCTCTAATTCTGCCCTCTTGACCATCCCTGATTATAATTGCTCAACTATCGGTGGCTGTGCCTTCTGCTGCCTAGGCCCTAAGCTCTGGAATTTCCTCCCTAAACCTCTCCGCCTCTCTACCTCTCTTTCCTCCTTTAAGACGCTCCTTAAAACCTACCTCTTTGGCCAAGCTTTTGGTCATCTGCCCTAATTTCTCCTAATAAGGCTCGGTGTCAAATTTGTGTTTTATAACACTCCTGTGAAGTGCCTTGGAACGTTTTACTACGTTAAAGGCGCTATATAAATGCACGTTGTTGTTGTTGTTGATCTCTTCTATGTGATCTCTTCTCCATGATCTCTCTCAGAGGTGAGAGTGCTACCTACTGAGCCACAGCTGGCCCCTTATGAATGAAGTAAATAATTCAGCTCTACCGCACATAAACACACCATAAAAAAAACACAAATCTTGATCTCAGCCAGTGATCCTCAACAGCGATCCAATCTGAAGGGCAGAATGTAATTTATAGAACTTCATATGTGGACTTCATACTTGAGAACTAACTTTGTGAGCAATTAATATAAACATTGAGGTCAGTACACAGAGTCACTGCACCTTTTATTTTAAAACATTGTTTAAATTGGATTTGTTAATCAAGACTGGAACGACCAAAATTCAGTCTTTATAACTGTAAATTGACATGCGATACTGTCATACCTTTCAGCTAACATCCCAGACTCCTCCATCACTATCCCTGGGTATGTCCTGTCTCACCGGCAGGACGGACCCGCCAGAGGTGGCGGCACAGTGGTATACAGTCAGGAAGGAGTGGCCCTGGGAATCCTCAACATTGACTCCGGACCCCATGAAACCTCATGAAATCTGGTCGAATATGGGCAAGGAAACCTCCTGCTGATTACCACCTACCGCCATCCCTCAGCTGATGAATCAGTACTCCGCCATGTTGAACACGAGGGCACAGAATGTACTCTGGGTGGGGGGCTTCATTGTCCATCACCAAGAGTGGCTCGGTAGCACCACTACTGACCAAGTTGGCCGAGTCTGAAGGACATAGCTGCCAGACTGGGCCTTTTTTTTTTATTCGTTCATGGGATGCGGGCGTCGCTGGCAAGGCCAGCATTTATTGCCCATCCCTAATTACACTTGAGAAGGTGGTGGTGAGCCATCTTCTTGAACCGCTGCATTCTGTGTGGTGAAGGTACTCCCACAGTACTATTTAGGTAGGGAGTTCCAGGATTTTGACCCAGCGACAATGAAAGATCGGCAATATACATCTAAGTCAGGATGGTGTGTGACTTGGAGGGGAACTTGGAGGTGGTGGTGTTCCTATGCGCCTGTTGCCCTTGTCCTTCTAGGTGGAAGAGGTCGCGGGTTTGGGAGGTGCTGCCGAAGATGCCTTGGCAAGTTGCTGCAGTGCATCTTGTAGATGGTACACACTGCAGACACGGTACGCCGGTGGTGGAGGGAGTGAATGTTTAAGGTGGTGGATGGGGTGCCAATCAAGCGGGCAGCTTTGTCCTGGATGGTGTTGAGCTTCTTGAGTGTTGTTGGAGCTGCACTCATCCAGGCAAGTGGAGAGTACTCCATCACACTCCTTACTTGTGCCTTGTAGATGGTGGAAAGGCTTTGGGGAGTCAGGAGGTGAGACACTCGCTGCAGAATACCTAGCCTCTGACCTGCTCTTGTTGCTACAGTATTTATGTGGTTGGTCCAGTTAAGTTTCTAGTCAATGGTGACCCCCCAGGATGTTGATGGTGGGAGATTCAGCGATGGTAATGCCGTTGAATGTCAAGGGGCGGTGGTTAGATTCTCGCTTGTTGGAGATAGTCATTGCCTGGCACTTCTGTGGCGCGAATGTTACCTGCCACTTATCAGCTCAAGCTTGAACGTCATCCAGATCTTGTTGCATGCTGGGCATGGACAGCTTCATTATCTGTGGAGTTGTGAATGGCGCTGAATACTGTGCAGTCATCAGCGAATATCCCCATTTCTGACCTTCTGTTGGAGGGAAGGTCATTGATAAAGCAGCTGAAGATGGTTGGGCCTAGGACACTGCCTGCAGCGATGTCCTGGGGCTGTGATGATTGACCTTCAACCACCACAACCATCGTCCTTTGTGCTAGGTATGACTCCAGCCAGTGGAGCGTTTTGCCCCCCGATTCCCATTGACTTCAGTTTTACTAGGGCTCCTTGATGCCACACTCGGTCAAATGCTGCCTTGATGTTGAGGGCAGTCACTCTCACCTCACCTCTAGAGTTCAGCTCTTTTGCCCATCTTTGGACCAAGTCTGTAATGAGGTCTGGAGCTGAGTGATCCTGACGGAACCCAAACTGAGCATTGGTGAGCAGGTTATTGGCATTTGACCAAGTGTGGCATCAAGGAGTCCAAGTAAAATTGAAGTCAATGGGAATCGGGAGAAAACTCTTCACTGGCTAGAGTCATACCTTGCACAAAGGAAGATGGTTGTAGTTGTTGGAGGCCAATCATCTCATCCCCAGGACATCCCTGCAGGAGTTCCTCAGGGCAGTGTCCTAGGCCCAACGATCTTCAGCTGCTTCATTAATGACTTTCCCTCCATCATAAGGCCAGAAGTGGGGATGTTCGCTGATGATTGCACAGTCTTCAGTTCCATTCACAGCTCCTCAGATAATGAAGCTGTCCATGCCCACATGCAGCAAGACCTGGACAACATTCAGGCTTGGGCTGACAAGTGGCAAGTAATATACGTGCCACACAAGTGCCAGGCAATGACCATCTCCAACAATAGAGAGTCTAGCCACCTCCGCTTGACATTCAATGGGGTTACCATTGATGAATCCCCCGCCATCAACATCCTCGGGGTCACTATTGACCAGAAACTTAACTGGAATGGCCACATAAATACTGCGGCTACAAGAGCAGGTCAGAGGCTGGGTATTCTGCGGCGAGTGACTCACCCCCACTCCCCAAAGCCTTCCCACCATTGTCAAGGCAGAAGTCAGGAGTGAGATGGAATACTCTCCACTTGCCTGGGTAAGTGTAGCTCCAACAACACTCAAGAAGCTCGACACCATCCAGGACAAAGCAGCCCGCTTGATTGGCACCCCATCCACCACATTAAAAATTCACTCCCTCCACCATGGCTGCAGCGTGTACCATCTACAAGATGCACTGCAGCAACTCGCCAAGGCTTCTTCGGCAGCACCTCCCAAACCCGCGACCTCTACCACCTCGAAGGACAAGGTCAGCAGGTTCATGGGAACACCACCACCTGCAAGTTCCCCTCCAAGTCACACACCATCCTGATATGGAAATAAATCGCTGTTCCTAAATCGTCGCTGGGTCAAAATCCTGGAACTCCCTCCCTAACAGCACTGTGAGAGTACCTTCACCACACGGACTGCAGTGGTTCAAGAAGGCGGCTCACCACCACCTTCTCAAGGGCAATTAGGGATGGGCAATAAATGCTGGCCTGTCAGCGATGCGCACATCCCATGAATTAATTTAAAAAAATTATCCTCCCAAAGCAATAAAATCTAAAATTAAATAAATTCCACAATCGCATATGACCAATTCCAAGTGTCATTTTGTGAAAAATTTGAAAAGGTCATAAAGTCAGATGTCAAATGAAGACCATGTGATGGAATTCACCACTGGTGTGTTGGGAATGGCTATTATTTGGCAGAGTACAGTTTCTGGACAACAGATACTCATAAAGAAATTAATTAATCTCCATCTGGCAAAGCGTTGAAATGGTATTGCTAATAAATAGCCAAATCGGCTTTTGCCATGCTTCCATATCAGTGCACTAGAATTCCAGAGAAGCATTGGAGAGAAAATGGTCTTGTATGGGCAGTGTGAATGTTGTGACTATTTCTTTCTCATGAGTAAACATTTAAAACTGCATTCAAACAATGAAGTATTTATGATCTAGCCCAAGATGTTGTACTCATAAGAGGTAGTCTGCCTTCATAACAACAGTATTGCTTAACCACTTTCTGGGCATACCGTGCAGCACAAAACAGACGTGCCAACAGCAAATGGAAGAGACAGAATAACTGAGTTTATTCCTTTCGTAAAACAGTATGCTTTTTGGCAGTGATAGAACGTAGCCTGCATTTTGTTACTTAAGAACCAAAGAAATTACAACATTTTCCTGTCCAAAGGATGACAGCTTATAATAGTCCTGATCAGTAAAGCAGAGATTGTGCAATCAGCCTTGTGCCAGAAGATGTTATTGCACATCTCCAGGATCAGCTTATTGTTGAAAATATTCTGTTTTCCTTTTGAACTTGGCAGCTGAAACAATAAAGGATCAGGAAAACAAGTGATTAATATAAAATTTAGTGCTGGAAATTTTTTTAAGAACAGAATAATGCTGGAAATGTACAGCATGTCAGTCTGTATTTGATAAAGAAAAATTGGTTAAAGTTTTGGATGTAAATTTTGATGAAGAATTATGCCAAAATGTTTAACTATTTTCCTTTCAGTCAGATGCTAACCAACCTGATGTGTATTGCTAGCACATTTCCGTTACTTAGAAAAAGTTCAACGGAAAGTTTAATTGTGGGCTGCAGAAAGAGTACAGCCTCCTTTTTCAGGATCTCGCCACCGTGCTCCAAGCACCCTTCGATCTCTCTTCCCCCGCAATCTATCTTATCTTCCCCAGCGATCACTCCTCCCCCCACCTTGCCATGAGCACTCTTCCCCCCCCACTATCTCTCTTCCCCCCCGTGATCTCTCATCCCCCGCGATCTATCTTCCTCCCGCGATCTCACTTCCCCAACGCGCTCTCTTCCCCTCGTGATCTACCCCTTGTGATCTCTCTTCCCCTCGTGATCTCTCTTCCCCTCGCGATCTCTCTTCCCGTGATCTCTCTTCCCCTCGTGATCTACCCCTCGTGATCTCTCTTCCCCTCGCGATCTCTCTTCCCGTGATCTCTCTTCCCCCGTGATCTCTCGTCCCCTCGTGATCTCTCTTCCCCTCGTGATCTCTCTTCCCCTCGCGATCTCTCTTCCCCCGTGATCTCTCATCCCCCGCGATCTATCTTCCTCCCGCGATCTCACTTCCCCAACGCACTCTCTTCCCCTCGTGATCTACCCCTTGTGATCTCTCTTCCCCTCGTGATCTCTCTTCCCCTCGCGATCTCTCTTCCCGTGATCTCTCTTCCCCTCGTGATCTACCCCTCGTGATCTCTCTTCCCCTCGCGATCTCTCTTCCCGTGATCTCTCTTCCCCCGTGATCTCTCTTCCCCTCGCGATCTCTCTTCCCCCCGCGATCTCTCTTCCCCCCGCGATCTCTCTTCCCCCCGCGATATCTCATTCCCCCCTGCGATCTCTCTTCCCCCCTGCGATCTCCCTTCCCCCCGCGATCTCCCCTTCCCCATGATCTCCCCTCCCCTGCGATCTCTCTTCCCCCGCGATTTCTCCCCCGCGATCTCTCCTCCCACGATCTCTCCATACGCTCTCTTCCCCCTGTAATCTGAGCCCACCCACATTGAACCCTGATCTTCTTGATTGCTGGGGACTATCCCCAGCGGTCCCTGGCTGCTGTCTACCGCAGGTTTTCCCACCTGGCTGCCGGCCAGCCTTCAATTTAGCCAGCTGCCAGGCAGGAAATGGAGTAAAAAAATTCTACAACGGTCCTGCATTTAATTCGGCAGTACCCCCATCTTCCCGCCATTTCAGGGTTTCCCAGCCGTTGAGAGACGTTCCCGTTCCCTCCCCATCTCCCCGTAAATATCGGGGCCATTGTGACAGATTTGGAAGCATGATATGTAATTTTCCCCCATATTTCCATTAAAAAAATGTTTTAAATTAATTTAAGCTATTTAAGGTTTAAGCTGCTGATAGGCTTAGATAAAGACGGGTGGGAGGAGGCTCATGTGGAGCATAAATGCTGGCATAGCTTAGTTGCGCCGAATGGCCTGTTTCTGTGCTGTAAATTCTGTGTAATTAAGATGTTGCATAGTATAATGAGGGCCCCTTGTCCTGCTTCTCCCCACCCATTTTTTATGAGTCTACATTAAGGTCAGATCTATATAAGACAATAAACAAATCCTGTTCCTTATTATTTTCCACATCTGCTATATGGTTTGCACGATAGTCTCTACTTAAACACTTCAGGAGTCATAGGGGCCAATTTCCTTCTCGCTACCTCCTATTTACACCTAAACCGGGACAGTAGCGAGATGAAAGTCATGTGGAGAACAGAACCGGCTACTTACTGTTGGTTGTCTGCCCGTTCTGATATTCGGGGGGACCTTCATTTAGGTGGCTGGAGCTCCCGCCAGAAATAGGTGGAGGCATAATGAATACATGCAAATCAGGTCAAATTACGTTGTCACAACCCCCAACTCCATTTTGCACCTCTGCACATGTTCCTACCACCAGTTCCTCATCCCACCCTCAAAACATGGGTGGTACAAGAAGGGAGGCGGACATTTTCAGCGTTGCTCAAAGGGATTCTCAATTGTTCTCAGGTGAAATGCTGGAAACATTTTGGGAGACATTTTATTTGTATCACATTGTAGTTGTTGACTACCTAGACCATTTCAGAGCACTTATAGTGGCCGTCGAGTGTTCTGACTCTGATGGGCTTTTGGCAACATACAATGGGCTAAAAATTCGGTTGTTTTATTCCACCCATTACCGGCAAAATTTAGCAAAAACACGGCGGCCGCCACTCTTTTGCCAGCTGGTGGCGGATCCCGCAGTGTCCGCCATTTTCCGAGGGCCGGCAGCGCTGCCGGTAAAAGCGATGCCCGTGAAAATTTAAATTAGGTAGAGGGTGACATCCACGCCGACTTAACATCACCTTGGCGAACTTGGACCGTAGCGCTGAGTTCAGCGCTGGGTCATAAGCTCACCATGAAACCCAGCATTCAGGACACTCTCAGAGCACACTCACATCAGCACCTCTGAAAGGGACACACACATCTTTCAGGTAAGTTTGCATTTAAGTTTCTGGACTGGATATTTTTTATTTTATTGGAATAGTGGCTTGCTGCAATACATGTTAAAAGTTTTTTAAGTGCGCAGGGAGTGCTGCTGGATGCTTGCAAGGCCTCGGATGGTAAAGGAAGGCCTCTGAGAAGACAGAAAATGCTGCAAATACTTAGCAGGTCAGGCAACATTCGCCGACATAGAAACACAGTTCACGTCTCAGGTCAAGATGCTGCCTGACCTGCTGAGTTTCCAGCATTTTATGCGGTAATTTCCGATGTACAGCCTCCGCTCGCAGAGGGAAGAGGAAGATGCAGAAGAAGAAGATGCAGAAGAGGAGGCAGCAGAGGAAGAGGAAGCAGCAGGAATGATGCAACCCAGACAGCCCCTTTCTGGACGGGATATCTGGGATGGAATGATCCACCTGCGGTACCAGTGACCACAACCCCAGTTCCTCTTTCAACATTTGTCCCACACCTTACCTTCCATCTGTTACTGACCATCACAGCGTCCTCTTGGCCACAATGCTGAAATAAAAGCCACCACAAAGCAAACTTTCCAATCCAACTTTATACATCTATCCATCCAATATGACATCAAGAAATCAACTCATCACCCTTATGCATTCCCTTAGTGACTGTCTTGTGTGTGCCTTTGCCAATCCTACTGATGTCATGCAGTCCTACCCCAGTGGCTGCAGCATGGCTGGTGGAAGGCTGCTGACTTTCAGTGGAGGACACTGCAGATGGTCTTACAGGTCAACCTTGAGGAGCTGGTGGCAGGGAGTGTCAAATCAAGTGATGGTGTTTCTACTTCTTCTTGTTCTTCTTCACTCTCCTCTACCTCTCCTTGGTCAACCACTGGCTGGGCAGGCTGTATTTCTTGGGTGTGTGAAATGAGGAAGGTACAAGGGTGGAGTTGTGGTGAGGGAGGCTTGGAAAGCAAGAGGTGCATGCAAGAAGGAGGATAACGTTAATTTTTTTTTAAAGGCATTAGAGCAGTTAGGGCTGAAAACTGCATTTTTTTACTTTATTTTTATCAGTTTAGAAGGCATTGCCCTTTTAAGCAAAAGACAATGCATTGCCCTTTTAATATCCCACAATGCCAAGTGAAATCATCGCTTCGGCTCCAGAGGCTGTTGGAAGATGCAACGCCGCTTCTGGACGCCACATTCGGGACTGATGCCGGGCCTAACATCACCAGGAGGGCATTACATGGTCAATTTAATGCTGGACTAATAATCATTAGTCCCCAGCGCCAATTTTTCAGTCCTGCCAGCGCCACCATATTCGGCGGCCGTTAACCCGCGGTCGCAGTGACACCAACAACTTGCGTGTCGCTGTTGAATTTCTAGGCCTATGTTCTTCATGGGGTTTTCTGGCAATTCCACACTGGCTAGAGGCTGAGGACGAAGAGCAGCAGCAGGAGGAAGGAGCACACAGAGCTCCGGTTGCAGGGAGAACGATAGAAGGAAGCACGCTCAATAGGCATACTTGCCTTCTCTATGGAGATTATAACCCCAGGACAACATACCTGCAGTACTCGTGAGAAACAGCGTATAAGGAGGCTGCACTTCTCTAGGGAGGCTGTCACAGACATGTGTCACTATCTGCAACAAGACCTGCAACCCACTGCCACAGCTGGCACTGCATTGCCTGTTGCAGTCAAGGTCACTGCAGCCCTGAACTTCTTTGCCTCTGGCTCCTTCCAGGCTGCAATATAGGCTGGATATCAGACAGTCTGCAGTTCATGCTTCTATTAAGCAGGTGACTAACACCGTGTTTGCTATACTTTCATCACTTTCCCCATGGACATCCTGCAGGGCAGCCCAGATATGGATCATCCACTCGGCACTTCTGGCTGAAGATGGTTGCAAATGCTTCAGCCTTGTCTTTTGCACTCAAGGGGATGGGATATTCATGGAGCCTCCTCCTCCCATTAGTTGTTTAATGGCCCACCACCATTCACGACTGGATGTGGCAGGACTGCAGAGCTTTGATCTGATCCGTTGATTGTGGGATCGCTTAGCCCTGTCTATAGCATGCTGCTTCCGCTTTTTAGCATGCATATAGTCCTGTGTTGCAGCTTCCACAGGTTGGCACCTCATTTTTAGGTACGCCTGGTGCTGCTCCTGGCATGCTCTTCTACACTCCTTATTGAACCAGAGTTGATCCCCTGGCTTGGTGGTAATGGTAGAGTGAGGGATATGCCGGGCCATGAGGTTACAGATTGTGGTGGAATACAATTCTCCTGCTGCCCCACAGCGCCTCATGGATGCCCAGTTTTGAGCTGCTAGATCTGTTCTGAATCTATCCCATTTAGCACGGTGGAAGTACCACACAACACGATGGAGGGTGTTCTCAATGTGAAGACGGGACTTCGTCTCCACAATGACTGTGCGGTGGTCACTGCTACCAATGCTGTCATGGACAGATGCATCTGCAACAGGTAGATTGGTGAGGACGAGGTCAAGTAGGTTTTTTCCTTGTGGCTCTCTCACCACCTGTCGCAGGCCCAGACTGGAAGTTATGTCCTTCAGGACTCGGCCAGTAGTGGTGCTACCGAGCCACTCTTGGTGATGGACATTGAAGCCCCCCACCCAGAGTACATTCTGTGCCCTTGCTACTCTCAGTGCTTCTTCCAAGTGGTGTTCAACATGGAGGAGTACTGATTCATCAGCTGAGGGAGGGCGGTAGGTGGTAATCAGCAGGAGGTTTCCTTGCCCATGCTTGACCTGAAGCCATGAGACTTCGTGGGGTCCGGAGTCATTGTTGAGGACTCCCAGGGCCACTCCTTCCCGACTGTATACCACTGTGCCGCCACCCCTGGTGGGTCTGTCCTGCCGGTGGGACAGGACATACCCAGGGATGGTGATGGAGAAGTTTGGGACATTGGCTGAAAGGTATGATTCTGTGAGTATAACTATGTCAGGCTATTGCTTGACTTGTCTGTGGGACAGCTCTCCCAATTTTGGCGCAAGTCCCCAGATGTTGGTGAGGAGGACTTTGCAAGGTCGACTGGGCTGGGTGTGCTGTTGCCGTGTCTGTAGCTGGTGCCGAGGTCGATGCCGGGTGGTCCATCCGGTTTCATTCTTATTATGTTTTGTAGCGGCTAGTTACAACTGAGTGACTTGCTAGACCATTTCAGAGGGCAATTAAGAGCCACATTGCTGTGGGTCTGGAGTCACATATAGGCCAGACCAGGTAAGGACGGCAGATTTCCTTCCCTAAAGGACATTAGTGAACCAGATGGGTTTTTACGACAATCCAATTGTTTCATGGTTACCATTACTGATACTAGCTTTTTTTTAAATTCCAGATTTATTTAATGAACTGACTTTAAATTCCCTAGCTGCCGTGGTGGGATTTGAACTCACGTCTCTGGATCATTAGTCCAGGCCTCTGATTACTATTCCAGTGACATTATCACTACACTACCGTTCCTGTAAAATGTGGAAAACAAGCCCAGGTATGTTCTGTTCACAAAAAGCAGGACAAATCCAATCCGGCCAATTACCGCCCCATCAGTCTACTCTCAATCATCAGCAAAGTGATGGAAGGTGTCATCGACAGTGCTATCGAGTGGCACTTCCTCACCAATAACCTGCTCACTGATGCCCAGTTTGGGTTCCGCCAAGACCACTCAGCTCCCGACCTCATTACAGCCTTGGTCCAAACATGGACAAAGGAGCTGAATTCTAGAGGTGAGGTGAGAGTGACTGCCCTTAACATCAAGGCTGCAAGGAGCCCTAGTAAAACTGAGGTCAATGGGAATCGGGGAAAACGCTCCACTGGCTGGAGTCATACCTAGCACAAAGGAAGATGGTTGTGATGTTTGAAGGTCAATCATCACAGCCCCAGGACATCGCTGCAGGAGTTCCTCAGGGCAGTGTTCTAGGCCCAACCATCTTCAGCTGTTTCATCAATGACTTTCCCTCCAACATAAGGTCAAAAATGGGGATGTTCGCTGATGACTGCACAGTGTTCAGCGCCATTCATAACTCCTCAGATAATGAAGCAGTCCATGCCCGCATGCAACAAGACCTGGACGACGTTTAGGCTTGGGCTGATAAGTGGCAGGTAACATTCACGCCACAGAAGTGCCAGGCAATGGCTATCTCCAATAAGCGAGAGTCTAACCACCTCCCCTTGACATTCAACGGTATTACCATCGCCGAATCCCCCACCATCAACATCCTGGGGATCACCATTGACCAGAAACTTAACTGGACCAACCACATAAATACTGTGGCAACAAGAGCAGGTAAGAGGCTGGGTATTCTGCGGCAAGTGTCTCACCTCCTGACGCCCCAAAGCCTTTCCACCATCTACAAGGCACAAGTAAGGAGTGTGATGGAATACTCTCAACTTGCCTGGATGAGTGCAGCTCCAACAACACTCAAGAAGCTCGACACCATCCAGGACAAAGCAGCCCGTTTGATTGGCACCTCATCCACCACCTTAAACATTCACTCCCTCCACCACCGGCGTACCGTGGCTGCAGTGTGTACTATCTACAAGATGCACTGCAGCAACTCGCTAAGGCTTCTTCGGCAGCACCTCCCAAACCCGCGACCTCTTCCACCTAGAAGGACAAGGGCAGCAGGCGCATGGGAACACCACCACCTCCAAGTTCCCCTCCAAGTCACACACCATCCTGACTTAGAAGTATATCGCCGATCCTTTATCGTCGCTGGGTCAAAATCCTGGAACTCCCTACCTAACAGCACTGTGGGAGTACCTTCACCACACGGACTGCAGCGGTTCAAGAAGGCGGCTCACCACCACCTTTCCAAGGGCAACTAGGGATGGGCAATAAATGCTGGTCTTGCCAGCGACGCCCAGATCCCATAAGCGAATTAAAAACACAAGATGCGGTGTCCATTGAGGTGACCACAAGCTCCATGGTAAACTGCAGAGTTTCAATGCCATGCGCAAGAACCCTACACAAGTTGGTAGTGGGCTCCTCCACTCTCTCCGTTACATTGTGGAAGCTCCCTACAGGTAGTCCTGTAATTGTGCAATTGCTAGTGCACAGAAAACATTTTTTGTTCAAAGGTTGGGGCATTGAAGTCTGCATTTCTCTCCTCTTCAGCAGAGCTAGGATGCAAGCTTGCATTCCAGTGAGCTGGTTCCTTGACTGTCCTTTCCACCTGTACTTGCTTCTGTTCACTTGTGAATCACCGAGAACAGACCCCCAGTATTGTCAACACTCACGACTCGAGATTTAGGCGTTCCATCGCGAGAGACGCGATTTCAGAGTGAAATAAAGCTTCTCTCACTATGGAACGCCTAAATCTCGTGATTCTTTTGGGGGGAAAGTGCTGATTTGCGTATACGCGAATAAAAGGCGATTTGCGCATGCACAGGGGAGAAAAACACGGCAATTGTAAAGTGGAGTATTGGATGGTTGCTTTGTTTTCTGGTGGTAAATTTCCCAAAGTGAGTCTCCTGCGATCCGACCGTCCGGGCTCTTTTATATTTGCACATCCAAATTAATATTATAACCGGGAAGGGATCGTACTGCAAAAGAAAAAGGAGGGAAGGTTTTTTTTAAAAATAAGTAGAAAATAAACACAAGATGCAGTTTGCAAAAAGGATCGGGGCGAAAGGAAAAGAAACGCACATTTTCTGTATGCAAAACAAGGAGGGGGGAGTGTCTGCACAACCACTCATAGCGGATGCCGGTAAAAACCTTTCCTGGCTTTCTAATGGGAAGTCTGTAGGAGAGGTAATAAACCTTGAAAAAGACTGATGGTTAAATGCTTGAAAAACATTCTTACCGCAGTGACGGAGGAAAGTCACTGGAAGATGTTACTAAGATTTTCACAGGACTGAGACAAAAAAAACCTCTTTTTCATTAGAAGTATTTGAGGTCAGAATGAGTGCTTGACAATAGGGGAACGCTGTCAGAATCAGAGAAGCTGCTTTAAGGATTTGTTCCTAAAACACTGCGCTTGGTAACCCCCGCCCACAATGTGTTATTTGTGTACAGAATCTTGCGGGTTTAATTCCTGGAATCCAGCCTCTAATGTGAACTTTACAGACATGGGAGCGCAAGAATAGGAACAAGAAACAAATACTCCACACACTCTCCTCGCCCCAACACAAATCTATTTTCTGGATCTGTTTTCCTGATAGACTATTTTTTCATCCTCCTGTTCTCTTCTTTCTTCCTCTGGAAGCACTGACTCATGCTGGGGTATGGTTTCACAGGCATTGCATGCCCTCTCGTACATTGCCAAAGTAACTATTCCTTATGTACTAACCCAGAGAGCTAGTGTTGGCAGCCTGCATGATCATGGAAGACTTTATGGCTGAGCCAATCCTATCCTCATCCGACGTATGCCCTCACACATATGGTACCATGGTGTAGTGGTTACGTTACTGGACTAGTAATCCAGAGGCTGGTTTCGGGGAAATTAGATCCGCACCCCATGTGTCCAGAAATCCTTATTCTTTTTTACGTTTTGTGATCAGAAGTGCAAGGCACCTATTTCTTATGTTCTTACGTTCTTATGTCAGTAATCGGTTAGTGACAGCCGAATTCGCTTCCTCTCCGGAGCAAAGGTCGCGGAATGTGCTTCTTGTCTGGGAGCAAAGGTCAGCGAGGGATCGGGACGGGAAAAAATAGCAACTCATGATTTCTATACCAAATCTCATGATTTTTAAGATTTTGTCCCACGATTTATGAGACGGTGGGGTTGACATTACTGGACCCCTCTAAAATCACTAGGTCGTCATGCTGCATGTGTGAATGAGAAAATTCAGTAGAAAGAAAAAAGAAGGGAAGATGTCCTAAACAGGCTGTTATGTGTGGCCTCCAGCCTGGCCATCTCCGATGCTCTGTGTGCCTTCTCTCTGCCAATGATGTTGATGGTGGCCTCTTCCATTGGTGGCAGGATGTGCATTGAGCAGCTTAGTTTAGTGTGCATGAAAAGAAGAAGCAGCAGGTTTGGCCAAAAACGGGAAGTAGTTGTAAGGGCAGTCTCAGGTCTTGAGTGCCTGAGTGCAAGCAGAAGGAGGGGCAGTGAACCGTCCCATTGTGATTGGAGAAGAGACAGAGGAAGCAGGAAAAGGAAGGATTGAGAGTGCTGAGCCTAAAGTAGGGTGGTGCAGGGCTGGGCAGAGAGTAAGAGTGATGTGAAGAAGAGTGTCTTACTTTGGCAATCTTGGCGAGGTCATTACATTTTTTCCTGCACGGCAGCCAAGTCCTGGGAACAATGCTGGTAGCATTGGCTTGCTCTACCACCTCTCTCTTTTGCTGCTGACTAATTTGTCTGGCCATCTGTCGCCCATCGAAGGGAAGGGGACCTCCTTCTTGCTTCTCACTTGCTCTATCAGCACCATCACAGCTGCATTAGAGAATCTGGGGACTCTGGACAAAGTCATGCTGCCTGCTGCTTCAGAAAGTCACTTTCCCCCCCAATCACCATCAGAAAGTGCAGCTTCCCTTTCAGGTGCTGCAGGCTGCCTTTAAGCAGCAGCCACTCTGCTAGATCTCCTGCCCTCCCAATCAGTGAGTTGCCTATAGGGAGTGCTATTAGTAAACTAGTGGAGCGGATCACCCGCAATTTTAAATCGAGCATGTTCTATAGTGGGCCAGCGATCCACTCTGCCAGTTCACTGCCAAGCAACAAAGGTGAAAATTACCCCCAATATTAAAGCATATTAGCATAACTGTTATTTTTTCCTATAACATATTGGTACCAATGTAGTAAATAAACCCAGTGATGCATTTTAGTAGAGAGAGAGAGAGATTGTCCTCTTTTGTAGTTTTAGGAGAAGCTTTAATCGGGATGGGTTTAAAATTAGTGATCTCTAATAGTTACCAACTATGTCCAGATTGAACAGAAATATTAAGAGATATAAAGCAACATCCAAATATCGGACTTTGGAATAAAACATGGGAATAGCTGGAAATGCACAGCAGTGTCTGAGAGTAAGATAGATTAATGCTACAGATGTGACCCTTCATCAGAACTTTTTTGAATAAAATTGCTGTATTATTTAGAACTGTTCTACATTTATTGTTTCTAATTTCTAATAATTATAAAGAAAAATAATTATTCTCCTTTTGGCATAAATACAGTAATAATTTTTCTTTTCCAGCGGCACTTGTCTCCAGAGGAATTCTATCGGGTGTTTGGTTTGACTATAGAAGAATTTAATCGGCTTGCACTATGGAAGAGAAATGACATGAAGAAAAAAGCACGCCTCTTTTAACCAGAAAAAATATATAAATCTCAACAGGGAAAGTCCTCCTTAGCAATGAAAATCCTACCAGGAAAAATAAAGTCTGTGCTCACGACTTGAACAACTTATATGTTATTTCATCACCGGATGAATTATGAGAACAGTTTTGAGAATGTGTGCAGGCCTAGAGGTTGTGTTTCTGCTAATCTTGCATGAAAAGCTAAGTATTATAGCCATTAAGCTCTAAGCTTAGACTGTTGTTTGCTGAAAACCTGTAAGAAATAGCTGTCTAGTTAAACTATAGCATAATAGGACTGCTTGACAAAGGAGGGAGGGAAAGGGGCAGCTCAGGATTTAGTGTCCAAAGTGTATTTTATCCTGGTCAAAAAAAAACTCTTTAATATTTTCCACATGGCAATAATTTGTTATCATCTCGATGAATAGTCCAGGTCCTTAAACAATGATTCTGGTACAATAGTAGATTATTGCTAATAGGCTAGTTGGTAGGAAGGAAGCTAGCATTGGAAGTTTGAGATTGGTTATAGAAATGGATATGGGTATAATTACTGCTTCTCACTGATAGCTGTGGAAAATTTTCTTGATGGGAAGCAGGAGAAGAAGCAAAGCTAATACTGCACTTTATTCAAGTATACACAAGCATATACAGTACTCAAGATGCTAGCACCATGTGCAATTACCTAGATTAGTGTCCATTAATATGTCACTAACATTTTCTTAAATGTGCTACATCTATACCACTCACAGAAACTAAATTTAAACATGCTGAAATGAAATTAAGTAATGCATTATGTCTGTGGTAGTTACATGTTAGCTGACCATTGCTTGGTTGTAAGGCTTTATTTGTAATCAGCCCAAGCTTGGACCCAGATGCTGTTTCTGTAAATGATGACTGATGTCGTCCAGTTTGATATATTTTTTCAGTACACTGGTAGAACATCCAACCCCACTCTACTGATATTGACTCCTGCATTTAATTTGAAGTTGTTATTGAATAACCCACCAATTTGAATGAAGTATTGACTTGGAAAATGTTTGGGTTTATTTTTGCCAGAATGTCCCCCTTGCCCCAAACTAATATGTGGGCCTAGAAATTGGGTCACATAGTGCCAGTATTTCAAGCGCTATGCAGCCTCCTAAGTGCCCTAATTGCTGGCCAGGAAACGCGTGCGTACATCGAACCGGAAATGCACCGGTCATGATATTGGGTAAGGACAAACAAGAGACGCCTTTACCCATGCCTGAAGCAGGCGTTAAGCTGTTTACATATGCAAATAAGGGGCCCAATGCCTGCTTCAGATCCCTGCTGCAACATTGGTTTGCCCTGAGGCAGCCAGCGACAGCACTCGCTGCACTCAGAGAAACCAACCCTGCAGAACGCCTGCAACAAAAAAGCTAAGTTACTTACCTGTAAAGCAGCATCCCGCTGCTGCTCCTGAGATCCTCAACCTCCAGGCCCTGGCCCGACCCCGATCTCAGATCACCCCCCCTCCCATCCTCAACCTCCAGGCCCTGGCCCCAATCCCGACCTCTGATCTCCTCCCCCCTCCCATCCCCAACCTCCAGGTTCCAATCCCACAGGCTGCTGCCAACTGACACAACCCAAGCCCCCGATCGCTCCCCCTCCCCGCCCCAAAACCCGCGATCCGCACCCCCCCCCCCCCCCTCCAATTCTGGGTCTTGCACATCCCCGATATCGCTGTACCATTGGCAGCCCCGCCTTCAGCTGCCTCGGCCCCAGGCTCTGGAATTCCCTCCCTAAACCTCTCCACCTCTCTTTCCTCATTTAAGACTTTCCTTAAAACCTACCTCTTTGACTAAGCTTTTGGTCACCTGCCCTAATATCTCCTTATGTGGTTTGCTAATGCTCATGTGAAGCGCCTTGGGACGTTTTACTACATTAAATATGTTTTGTAAATGTGGTTGCTGTGTCCGTTGGCTGTCCGCATCTTAAGTGAAACTTCCAACTGGGTGTGGACCCACAGCACAAAACCGGCAATCTATCAGAGAGAGGCCACAGGTTGACTGGCGTTGGAAACATGCAGTCGTGGCTATTTTTTTAAGGATTGGGCTAAGACTGTATTAAGAGACCTTTACTTTGCGACTAACCATGTTATACCTGACCTGGAAGTGCTTGCTGCTGACACTGAGTGCTTAAAATGGGAAATAGTTCCATTTACCAATTCAAACATCCCTCACCTTAATGAACAAAAAAGATAGCCCAATTTTTTAAAATTCGGTGATGAGGAGTATGCGGGCCTAAACCTTTCAGTGACTCATGAAATGCTCAGATACTTTATTCTAACTGTAAAAAAATGAATTCTAAGAGCTTAGTTTATAAATTATTTTTGTTTCAAATCAGTGCATACAACTAGCATAGCAGGAATACTGAAACCATTTATTGTGTAACATCAGAACTGCTACACATCCGCTTTCATAACCTACAGTTCAGTGCAGAAAAGATTGGATTTGTTACAAATCCTTTTAAAAGTTGCATGTTTCGCTACAAAATACTTATGACTTTACCTAAGAGTGACAACAAAGAAAAAAGATAACTTCTGTAGTCTATGGGGGAAAGGGGGAAATTTTTACAAATCTCTGTGCTGGTGGTGGGGAGCCTGGCCCACTGCCAACACACATTGGAAATTCGGGCATACTGTCCATGATGTTCTGATCATTAAGAGGCTCCCAGCTAGCAACATGAACTCATAAAATTACCCCTTTATAACTGCTTTGAAATATTTATATTTACAGAGCATATAAAAATGAACACTAACACAATACATGTGTGTAAGTCATGCTTTGGTGTTTATTTTGGTCTGCAACAAATCAAAAAAAACATGCAAGAAACAAAAACTGTAAACACAATGCAAACATTTTACCACCAGCCAGGATCACATAACAATTAGTCATGAAGTAACTGCTTCCAATTTTCAGTGCCTGAGTTTATCTTAAGTTTTTTTTTAAATAACTGTTACGTTCATGAACTAGCAGTACCTCAAAAAATAATTCACAGAAAATATTTATCCAAGCATTTGGGAATTCTTAGATGAACTTTTTGCATTGACACTGATGAGCCCTTATGTAAAAGTCTATAAATTGTAGCCAACTTTTATTGGTGTAATCCGCAAGCATTTTGTTTTGCACAGTCTCTATTTTTGAGGAAATGTATGAGTTTCAGATGTTTGAAGTTTCCACTTAATTACAATAAATAGATTCATTACAACAAAGGTCCAATCCCAACAATGTACCTGAGCTTTTTTGTTTAACATCTATCATTAATTCAAGATCAATTGTGAACAAGTACACACCACAAATGTTATGGGTGTTTCAGTAGGTCAGGATAGATGAATATACAGAATGCCCTGTTTGATGGCATTAGATATGACGGGATGCAAATCAGCCACCTTCACCTCAGCAGTACTCATTGTGTGTGTATGGATATGTGGTGTCTTTTCCTCTAAGTCATAATGCTCATGTAATCTTCAATGAAAAGTCATGTTTGGCTCTTGGTATTTAGTAATGAAGCTGATGTAGTAGTAAGCTAAGCTATAATTGTACTTTAAAGCCCGAATTTTTACTTCTCTAATGTTGCAAAAGTAAAGTATTAACAAGTATACTTACAATTGTCCAAAATGGCTCATAATGGCACAGGTTGCCACATGTCCAAAGTTGCACATAAATTAATTAATATTTACTATAGATTTTCAGTGAATGGCATATATACTGCAAGGTGTATTTCACATGATGTATATTAGGTTGTGTAAAATACAGTAGAGTAAATGTTAGACAATAGAATGTATGTTTTTGGTAGTTTTCGGTTGTTTCCATCTGCTATATTTTAGTTATTAGTTGTCAGCTCTCACTGAAAACTAGAAATTGGTTTGAATACGCAGTAGAAATCCACTTATGGCAAGCTATCTATTAATTAATATTTTGAAACTGTTTACTTTACAATAGCAGCCCTTTGTAAGATTAATGGACACTCAGCCCTGTGGTAAGATGATTGATGAATTGCTGCAGTCTGCTTCCTCCTCCAATGCCTCATACAGATTCTCTAAGGTGAGGAGCTACTCATTCTCAAAACAACAATCGTAGCTCCCAATACAACCTATACTTTATTTACTAAATGCAACCAAACTATAAATATTAAATAGCAGCAATCATCCTGTGCATTCATTTTTGATGGTATTAAAAATCAGTCTTTTATGTGAATTGCAGTACATCATAAAAAGTAGAAAATATCTAAAGAAAGCTTGAAAAATGGTTCTGTAGCTTGTCAAAACAACAGTATCTTTGCAATTCTAACACTATTTGGGAGATGGAAGCTACAGTGAATCTCAATATTTTACGTGCTATACAATCTGAATTATAAGCTCATTAGAAAATGGAAAAAACATATTTTTGCAAATTTTAGCCCAATAGATTGAAATGTGTACACGTTTCTCATACAAAAATTGTATAAATTAAAGATTTCAAAAGTCAGCCATGTACTTCCTCCCCTTTCCACAAGACTAATTCCCTTCAAATGGCAATGAAAACTGCCTTTTAAAGGGAAGTGGTGACCCTAATCAGTTGTACTTACCCAAGTGGCAAGGAGGTAACGTCTAGAAGCAAACATTACAAATCACTTTCATTATAAAAGTATTTTTCTGCAATACTATTAGAGTTTGAAACTGAAGACAGGTTACTGAAATGCACCTTTGTTTCTTGGAATTTAAAAAGTAGTCTGTAGCTTTCTTTATCTTAAATTTCAATGGTTTACTTGTGAATTGTGTGCTGTTTTGTTGTGGTGAAATCCAACTTGTAGCACTGTATATTTCTCACAACCAACCATTTCATTTCCTTGCAATGTTTTCTGGGTAGCATGGCATTGTGGAATGTAGCTGTGCTGTACAGATGTCCACAGAATTTTGTCTCACTTAAAAAAAATACTGCATTTGTTTTACTTATGAGAAAAAGTTATATTCCAATTTATATAACACAGCTGCTTATTTATTAAGTTATTGAGGAGGTTATATACGCAGGAGAGCTTTGAAACTAGCCAGAAGAAGGCGTGACAGAGTATCCCTGTGCGGAGGCCCTTGGCTTTTGCTTGGTGTATCCCTATATTGCAGAGACTTGAGAATTCAACACACTAAAATTGCAGGCATCAACTTGTCCTACCATTCCATAGCAGTGTCTTGAGGCTCTAACACGCTGCGCTGTTCTTATTTGATTCTTTAACACTGTTTATTGCTCAGTGCTTTAAGAGTTTCTGCTCCTCTGACGCATCCATAAGTTTCCTTTGTTGCGGTATCTAATTTAATGAGGGAATATCAGAAACGTGTTTATTTATGTAAGTAGGGAGCATACGATTGTCCTATTCTATACATAAAAGTAGACAAGTGGATGTTGTGTCTGAATTTCAGTGGAACCCTGCCAGCTTCGATGAACATTAAATGGGCAGAGTTAGAACAATCTTTGCAGAATAATTCTGTCTGGCAGCTGCTGTAATGAATTGCTAATCTTGTTTTTGCTACTGGTAGAGCAGAGAATGTCAACACAGTTAAAGTGCGTTGAGAGATAGGAATTGAACATCTGAAAAATGCTCCTAATACCTAGGCAATGCCTTATATGTTTGATTTATCTCCACATTTTAATTTTGGATAAGGGCACAAAGTATCCTTTTAGTAAATTCAGCTAGTGCTGTTAGAGTAGAATGCTGCAATGTGAAACCAGATGGCTTTAACTAGTGAGCTACAGCTGGTAACAATGACATCATCCTACTCAGAATGCACTGCGGACTTAAAGAAATTTATATAGCGCCTTTCACGACCACCGGACGTCTCAAAGCACTTTACAGCCAATGGAGTACTTTTGAAGTGTAGTCACTGTTGTAATGTGGGAAACGCAGCAGCCAATTTGCACACAGCAAGGTTCCACAAACAGCAATGTAATAATGACCAGATAATCTGTTTTAGTGATGTTGGTTGAGGGATAAATATTGGCCAGGACACCGGGGATAACTCCCCTACTCTTCTTCGAAATAGTGCCATGGGATCTTTTGCGTCCACCTGAGAGAGCAGACGGGGCCTCAGTTTAACGTCTCATCCGAAAGATGGCACCTCCAACAGTGCAGCACTCCCTCAGTACTGCACTGGAGTGTCAGCCTAGCTTTATGTGCTCAAGTACCTGGAGTGGGACTTGAACCCATAACCTTCTGACTCAGAGGCGAATGTACTACCCACTGAGCCACAGTTGACAATGGGATAGATTTTCATCTTTACTGTCTGGACATTAAGCATCACCTGGGTAGAGCGCAGAGAGGAAAGTTGGGCGAAGTGGATCGCATGCGTGTAAGGAAGCCCATTTTCCACCATTAATTTAAAATGCAGCTCCATTACATGAGTAATGATGCTCCCAATACTGTTTTCCTTTCTGTGCTCTGCTCAGGCAATGCTTAATAGGAAGATGAAAAGCTACCCCAAAGTTTCCTCCACTCTTTCAATTGTAGTGAAAAATACAATATTGCAATCTAGCTTTCCCCACAAAATAAAAATCATAGTTAAGAATACTTTCCCGAGATTTTTATAAGTAAATGATTAAAATTTACTCTTTTGAAAATATTTTTATCATTTTTAAAATGCCCCTCCATGTCACATTTCATTCCAAAACAAGTAGGTAGGCACTGATGGTGGAATTGCCAAGTTCCCGCACCGCCGATGGTGCTTCACACTCAGCGAGTGACTCAGTGGAAAACTGTGGATGCCTTGTCCATTATTTTTTATTCGTTGACATTAACGAATGAAAAATTGTGGGCAACGCACGCACAATTTGCCAATAAGCCATCCATTTTGTGTGAGGCCTGGTTGCTGGTGTGGAGCCTCGGAAAGTTCTGTCCGTAATCTCTTCCCAGGACTACACCAATTGCAACTCTAGAACCAGCCACCAGGGACAGAACAAGAGTGACTTAGGGTGGCTCACTTACTGATTTTCCTTCTGTCTTTTCTTCTCTTTGGCAAAATACTCAACTCAATTCAATATCTTCCCCAGGTGGCTCAGCTGAGAATTAAATCTGTTCTGGATCATGGAGGAAAGCCTACACTACGTAAAGTGGTATTCTGGTACGCAAACATGCTCTACCAGTTGGTTGACTCCCGATTACCTCTGTCTATGTTGTAATGTTAATCATGCAAACAGTATTATCAGTCATAATTCATTTTAAATACAATGGGACCGAAAATGCACGGCCGTTTTGGTAGATTCCCGTAGGCACATTGGGTTCCAGCCACGGGTCAAAGTATCTAGGATGGTCATTTGGAGTCAGAAACTCTGCCTGCCTCTTCAAGGCCGTCGACATAAGTAAGTTGGGGACTTCCTAAATCAGGAGTTCCTTCACCCCTGCTCACAGTTGGGACCCGGCATTGGGTTGATGCAGGTATGCCTAGTCTCACCAGCTGTACTTCACTAAAAGGGATGAACTTGGACTGAGGCCTGGATACATGACATTTAGGGGCGCATTTTAAAAAATATATTAATTATACAAAAATCTTTGAAGGTGGCAGGACAACTTGATAAGGTTGTTAAAAAAGCATATGGGCCCCTTGGCTTTATAAATAGAGGCATAGAGTATAAAAGCAAGGAAGTTACAGTAAACCTTACTAAATCAATGGTTAGGCCTCAGCTGGAGTATTGTCTCCAATTCTGCGCACCACACTTCAGGAAGGATGGCAAGGCCTTGGCGAAGGTGGAGAGGAGATTTACCAGAATGATACCAGAGACGAGGGCGAGACTAGTTATGTGGAGAGACTAGAGAAGGTGGGATTTAAAGCAGAGAAGGTTAAGAGGAGATTTGATAAAGGTGTTCAAAATTATGAGGAGTTTTGATAAAGTATATGGGGAGAAACTGTTTCCACTGGCAGGAAGAACAGTAACCAGAGGACACAGATTTAAGATAACTGACAAAAAATCCAGGGGGAAATGATTCACACAGCGAGTTGTGATCTGGAATGCACTGCCTGAAAGGTGGTGGAAGCGGATTCAATAGTAACTTTCTAAAGGGAATTAGATATATATTTGAAAAAGAGAAATTTGCAGGGCTATGGGCAAAGAGCAGGGGAGTGGGTCTAATTGGATAGCTCTTTCACAGACCGATGGGCCGAATGGCCTTCTTCTGTGCTGTATGATTCTATGATTCTATTAAGTTGCCCCTGCCACTAGTGGCTGTTAAAGGCAGCCTCTTTCTGAGAGGGGGAACCCTGCACCTTCCCGGCCCAGAAATTTTCAGCTGCCGTTTCCAGCCTTTTCAATGAGGTGGTTCACCTCAGATGTGCCCTCAAATGGCCAGAGACCCCACTAGTCGTGGTCCTGTCCTCTGACCCTGCAAACCTCAGGGGGGTTAGCAGTGGAGGCCATGGGCTGGCCGGGATACGCAGCGCATGCGGATTTTCTCGGGCAATATTTTCTTAAATAGAACACTTTGGCCTTAATAACTCTTGTGTTTTCCTTTGTACCGAGACCCAGTCAGGTTTAACATAAATTAATAAAAACAATCGAAACACTGGTAGTTATTTGCCTTTCTTTGTTTTCATTCTCCACACTTCATTCAGTCAGCACACATATACATACAAATGTTAAATTGTTCTAAGCTTGAGGACTTGATAATAAGAATAGCAGATTTATTCATTATACAGCATTCTGCATTCAAATTACAGACCCTACGTTAAGAGTTCTACGAGTACTTTTAATTTCATGGAAAATATTATCTTGAGATAATTGCCACTCCTTTATATTAACTTTTCCATGGCTTTATGAGGTTTTTTTTAATTATAAGGCTTTTGTCAGCTACCATATGTAGTGAATACTTAATCAGTTTATAGAAAGATAACTATATTGTGAATCTCTGATTAAGTAGTGTCTGCTCGAAAATATGCCTCTTCAGGTTTTGAATCGGTCCTTATTACAGGATCTTTAATATCCTGTAACCTTCACAGATATGTTTTATAACTTGCTAATTTTACTTCGAAGAAAATGCTTTAAATATGTATCCTGGTTTTATTTAGTAAACACAGTTAAAATATAATTCATAACTTCTATGCTACCATCAGGGAAGTAAATGAAAAATGGGGAGGAAAGGGAAAAAGATAAATTGGAAAAATGCAAGTCATGTTAGAATACAGACAAATAGCTTTGCAGGACAGTGAGCTCTTTGTTGGCCCACTTTACATACTTGTAAGCTGTATGTAATCACGAACAAAGAAAAAGTATCTACGTAATATTCTCTTTCATGCCAAATCAGGCTTTTCATGACACTTCTAGAAAAGGTCCAGACAAATTCTAAGAAATCACTGAGTGAGTAGGAGGCACGCAGATTTGTTTAGTTAGTCTTAACCACTTAGGCATGTAGGACATTGGAATATCGCAACAATGTTCTATCTCCTGTGGACATGGATGCGAATACAATGTCACTGAGTCAAACATAGCTTTTGTGTGGCAGAACTGAGCCCCGAGTAGAAAGTGGGTTCTCCAGGCACTGGACACAAATGGGACAAAAGCAGCATTTCACTGACAGGCATCCTGTGTTATTTATACCAGTTACATACTGATAACATTTAGTCAATGCTTTTTCTTTTATTTTTAACATGGAAATTGTCGGTATTCAGTTTATGGGCAAGCTGGCTATTGATATGTCTGAAATTAGTGGGTGAAATGGTATATCACTATGTACACTGTCTAATGTTATTATGTATTGTGACTTCAAATATGTACGTAGACTTTATCATGATGGTAGTGGCACCAATCAAATGGCACAGGCTAATTTGAAATAGTTCACTGCTGTCATACTGACCAGCCGACAGGGCTACATGAAATGGACAGCTTCAGATAAATGTTCAATTGTAAAACTATTAACATTTATGCATTCTTTGTTCCCCTCGTTGTCCATTTTATAACAGCAGTGCGTGATAGATTTTCTTTGTTACCAGATTATTTCGCTATATGTAACAGATATATAAACTGCAATCACACTAACCAGGATGTATTGCGAGAGAAAGGCTGTGCTTTAAAGTAACTGTTCTAGTGTTGACGGCTTCAGATGTAATGAAATGCATATAACGCCTTGAATATATGTCCAATACAACATAATGTTATTTAACTGTTCATTTAATTTGAATCTAGTTCTGATTGTATTTTTGGTCACTAACTCTGTTATTTCTGAAAGTATAGGAGTGATTTTGTGATGCAGCACTCCGAGAAGGGAGCATACCTCAGGAAATCACAGGCCCACAGCCCATGTTTTCCTGGAATGCACAGCCTGATAGTGCCATTCCTCATTGGGAGCACCAGATCACAGAATCACCCTATCTATAATTAATATAGATATGTGTAACACCTGCTGTATTATGGTTTATTTTATTTTTGCAGTTTTGTTTTCTTCTTTTGAACTGCACATAAAGTACCTTGTTTATTGTTTAATAAACCATTAACTCCTCAACCATGTCGAGCTCCTTCTTTCTGTGGTTGGTTGTGAGTGAGCAAAGAAAAATGATGGTTGCGATTGAGAATTCACAATGTTTGTGGGTAGAACAGAATCAGGAAAAGAGACTAAAGGACAAACTAATGGAAGGAATAAGGATAACACAAATGGCCAGAGATCGGATAAAGTCATTGAGCATAAAGGTAAAATAACTACTAAAAACAGGGAGGAATAATAAATAAAAACAATTTAAACTGTTGGTACAGCAATGTACGTAGTATTCAAAACAAAATGGATGAACTGGAGGCAATAATTTGTGGAGAGGATCCGGATATAGTGGGGATGACTGAAACATGGCTACATAGAGAACAGGATTGGCAACTAAATATTGCAGGATATAACCCATTTAGAAAGGAAAGGGAAGGAAGAAGGGGAGGTGGAGTAGCTGTACGAGTTAAAAATAACATAATGGCAGTAGAAAAAAAGGATATAACTAGCAATAAGATAGATACAGAATCCATATGGATTGAGTTAAAAGATAAGGAGGGATTCTTCACCCTAATAGGGGCATACTATAGAACACCAAATAGTGGATGGGAATTGGAGGAAGAAATATGTAGGAAAATCTACGTGGTGAGTAGCAGGCATACAATAATAATCATGGGAAATTTCAACTACCTCCAAATAAACTGGCAGGAAGAAGTAGCGAAAGGAGAAAAGGGAATTGAGTTTTTACAGTGTAAGAAGTCCAACAAGAAAAGAATCACTGCTGGATCTTGAAATGGGTAATGAACCAGAACAGATAGGAGAAGTAAGAGTAGGAGAGCATCTTATTAGTAGTGATCACAACATAGTAAGGTTCACGATTAGGATCGAGAGTAACATAAGTAGGACAAAGATTAATGTAATAGATTGGAAAAAGCAAATTTTGAGAAAATGAGGGTGGAACTAAAGAAGGTAAATTGGGAGAAAATGTTGAATAACAAAGAGACAGCAAAACAGTGGAAAATCTTCAAAAGGGTAATCAATAGAGTTCAAGAGAAATGTATTCCACTAAATGCTAAAAACAAGCAAGCTAATTATGGGGCACTGTGGATGAATAAAGAACTAAAGGGAAAATTGAATCTAAAGAAAAAGACATATAAGAAGGACTTAGATACTAAAGGAGAGGACAAAAGGGAGCTTGGGAGAGTAATACAAAAAATCAAGAAGGCAAAGAAAAATTACAAAATCAAATTATCAAGGAATATAAAAAGAAATAATAAAGTGTTCTATAGACACAAATAACAAAAGGAAAATTAAAATAAGTATAGGGTCACTAAAGGATGAGTAAGATAAACTCACAGATATTGACAGAGAAATGGCCGTCGTATTGAATAACTATGTCACCTCAGTTTTTACTAAAGAAGATAACAAAATAAACACTTCACTAGAGGGTGAGCTTAAAAAGAATATTAATACAGTTGGGATAGAAGGGAGAAAATAATTGACAAACTAGCAAAACTAGAAGAGGATAAAACCCCAGGTCCAGATAGTATGCACCCACACATACTCGAGGAGACTAGGAAGGAGATAGTAGAGGCATTAGATTATATATATAAAAGTTCCTTAGAAGAGGGCATAGTGCCAGAGGACTGGCGGACAGCTAATGTTGTTCCTATATACAAAAAGGGAGTTAGAACAAAACCTGGGAACTATAGACCAGTCAGCTTAACATCAGAGATAGGAGAGGTACTGGACTGGAAGTGATAGAAGAGCAGCTAGAGACAGAAAATATAATAAAAACTAATCAACATGGATTCCAAAAGGCTAAGTCATGCTTAACTAAGCTGATAGAATTCTTTGATGAGGTAATAGAGTAGAGAAGGGTAATGCAGTAGATGTCATATACTTGGATTTTCAGAAGGCCTGCATAAGGTACTACACGGACAGCTCATGACAAAGGTCATGTGGAGTCAATGGACAAATAGCTGAATGGATAGCAAATTGGCTAAAAAATAGAAAGCAGAGAGTAGGGATAATGGGTAGTTATTCAGATTGGAGGAAGGTAGAAAGCGGTGTTCCACAAGGATCAGTGCTGGGACACTGTTATTCATAATTTCCATTAATGATTTCGACTTCGGAACAAGTAACTCACAATCAAAATTTGCAGATGATACCAAACTGGGGGGCAAAGCTAATACTGAGGAAGAATGCAACATAATACAAGAAGACATTAGAAAACTTGCAGATTGGGCAGTTAAGTGGCAAATGAACTTTAACTTGGATAAATGTGAGGTGATGCACTTTGGTAGGAAAAATAGAAACATCCCCTTCACCTGAGAAAATAAGAAACTGATGGGGTAGAAGAGCAAAGGGATCTAAAGATATAGGTGAACAAATCATTAAAAGCAGCATCGCAGGTCAACAAAGCAATTAAAACTGCTAACAAAGCACTGGGATTTATTTCTAGGGGTATAGGGGAAAAATTTGTGTGCACCATGAGAATTGCCGGTGTCACTGGCAACTTGAATTAACAGCCGCTGAAAATGGCTGTAGTGCTACCGTTGAAAAATTTACACTGGGGTTGGCATTGTGGAGCGCAGCGCTAACTTACCGTGCAACGCCCTCCTGGTGGCGTTGATGGAGGCCTCAGACCCGAAGTTCCCGTCCACAGTTGGCGGTGCAGCTTCTTACAGCCTCTGGGAGCGAGGCTGTGGAGTTCCCAAGGCATTGTGGGCCATTAAAGGAGCTATGAATTAAAGGGGAAATGCATTCAAAACTAATAAAAAATTAAAATCAAGCAAAAAAAATGCATTTTCAGCCCTTACTGCCTTTCAAAAAAAACATAAACATCAAAAATAATTCCCAAATGGCAGGCTTCAGCTCTTGAAGCTGAATTGTCTTCCACACCTAAAAAAATGGGAAAAGTGCTTCAGCACTAACACAAATGGCTCAGCAAGCCAGGAAAGGAGCACCCAAGATCTCGCACGCTGCACTCCAGCTTTGTGCAGGGGGTCAACACTGCAAGAGAGGTCCTCTACCCACAGGGGCCAGGAGGTCTTCCAGAAAGAACGATGTGAGACCAGATCACCGAGGCCGTCACTGCCAGCAGTGTTGGCCCGACCCCCTGGCTCCAGTGCCCAAAGAAGCTTCATGACCTCAGACCAGTGATCAAGGTCAGTGAATGCATCTTCAAAAGCCATCTCCTACCAACTGAACCACTAGCCTTACACACTGCTCAATGTATGACACCCACCCCCATCACTCACCTACCAACAATCTGTACCAATCACGAGGCACATCACCCATTCCTAGCCTCACCTCACCCCCTTGAAGGAGATGGTGCAGGCCATTCCTGGCAGGGGAATGGTTGAGCCCTTGGCCAGTGGCAGGGCTGAAAGGATGAAAGATGTTGGTATCCTCATACGTTAACCTCCTTCTGGCATGTACCTCTTGCTTTCCTGCCATCCCTTCACCACAACTCCACCTTTGTGCCTTCCTCATTTCACACACCCAAGAAATGCAGCCTGCCCAGCCAGTGGTTGACCAAGAAGAGGGAGAGGAGAGTGAAGAAGAAGAAACACCGTCACTCGATTTCACACTCCCAGCCACCAGCTCCTTCAGGTCATCCAGCAAGGCCATTTGCAGTGTCTCCCACTGAAAGTCAGCAGCCTTCCACCAGTCATGCTGCAGCCACTGATGTAACACTGCATGACATCACTAGGATGGGCAAAGGCACACACAAGACACTCACTAAGGGAATGCATAAAGGTGATGAGTTGATTTCTTGATGTCATATTGGATGGATAGATGTATAAAGTTGGATTGGAAAGTTTGCTATGTGGTGCCTTTTATTTCAGCATTGTGGCCAAGAGGACGCTGTGATGGTCAGTAACAGAGGTCAGTAAGGTGTGGGACTAATGTTGAAAGGGGAATTGGGGTTGTGTTACCACAGGCGGTGATTCCATCCTGGATATCCCGGCCAGAAAGGAGCTGTCTGAGTTGCATCCTTCCTTCTGCTTCCTCCTGTTCGGCTTCCTCCTCTTCTGTTTCTTCCTCTTCTGCATCTTCCTCTTCCCTCTGCGAGCAGATGCTGTAAATCAGAAATTACAGCATAAAATGCTGGAATTACTCAGCTGGTCGGGTAGCATCTCGACCTGAGACGTGAACTCTGTTTCTCTGTCCACAGATGTTGCCTGACCGGCAGGTTTTTAGCAATCTCCAATTTCTAGTCCCTTGAGCCAACTGGAGGAGACAGTGCTCGACATCATTCGAGGGGAAGTGGCAACGGTGCAAGTTGAAGTCCTTGGGGACAATAACGGTATGGTCATTCCTAATCCTTCTTCTCACATCCCACCTCTACCTCATCCCACAATCTCTTCTCACTTACAAGCTGCTGATGGTGTATGCATGGATATCTTGCTTCTCCCCGCCTCCCCTCACCACAACCCGACCCTTGTGCCTTTCTGCTTTCAGATAACCAAGAACTGCCACCAGCACAGCCTGTCCCCGAATTCATGGAGAAGAGTGGAGATGAAGAAGACACACCATCACTGCATCTGACACTCGCATACACGCGTTGAAGTGGAGATAAGAGAAATGCTCTCGGAAGACGTCAGGAGGGTAAGGCCTCCTGTTGAGAGCCTTCCTGGCCCCACTCCTGCTCCCTCTGCGCGCATCTTCTCGTCTTCACTGCCTCTGCTTCCTTTCCCGAAGATACTCGAGCGCGAGGCGAACTGCCAGTAGAGCCCCCATCACTGTGAGCAAGTGGTGTGAGCAGAAGACTTTAAATAAGAATGAAGGCATTCTCCACTTGCACCAATATTCCCTGTCACTTTAGGAACTTGAAACAAGTTTAGAAAGCTGCAAGAGTTGCAGAAAGTTACATAGAGCCAGTCAAACTGAAAAAGCATGTCAGCTGCAAGTTGTTGTTGATGATCCCTTTAAATGATGTTGCTGGAGGTTCCTTCCTGCTTGTGAATGCTTGGTCAGCTGGTCGTAATTAACACAGGCTGGTAAGTGGAGCGGCAAACACAGAAATGGCAGATCAGGCATCAGGTGAGCGTTGCACACTCACTGACATCACGATCTGTATAATCTACACACCTCCAGTGAGCGCGGACATTGGCAGCACTGCCAACCAGCCGAAAATGGCAGCCGCCGCGGGATCCACCAGAAGCGGGCGGAAGTGAGGCAGCCGCCATTTATTTTACCAAAATGGGCCTTAACGACCGGCGCTAACACCTCCAATTTCTAGGCCAATGTTTCCACTTGTGGGGGAATCCAAAACTAGGGGCCATACATACAAGAGAGTTACTCAGAGAGTGGTTAGAATGTGGAACTTGCCACCACAGGAAGTGCTTGAGGCAAATAATTTAGATGCTTTCAAAAGGAAACTAGATGAGTACATGAGAGAAAAGGGAATAGAAAAATATGCTGAAAGATTCATGTGGAGTATAAACACTGGCATAAACTAGTTGGGCCAAATGGCCTGTTTCTGTGCTGTATATATTCTATGTATAAGAGAGTGCTGTCCAACCACTGACCATACACAGCCAATTATTCAATTTTTATGTGAATTAATCTCGAACCATCCTGTGTGGTTCAGTACCACAACACATGGTGCAATTACCCATTCAGCTTTTGGGACAGCAACATTTTTTTGCCATTCTCAATTTATTTTCTCCCCATCCATCCAGAGAAGTGATGGGGGGAGGGGGGCGGCGGGTGCGGGAGTATGAGAATTCCACAGATATCTCAATCAATGCTATTAGTGCTTCTGCTTCATTACTATCACTGGGTGCCGTACAGTGATGCGGAAAGGCATCTTGTCCTCAGGCCTTCCTGTCCATTAATCAGCCAAGACTGGAAAACTAACCGCATATTAGAAGCCTGAGTGTGGCCACTAGTCAGTACTGGAATCTGATCATGGGTCTTCAAGTTAACATTACTGGACCACTCAAATATCTTTTGCTTTATTTATTATGGGGCATTTTCTTTATCTAACAAAATGTTGACACATTAACAAAAGTAGCTCTTTTAATAAATAGTGTAAAAAAGACTAACAATGCACAAGTTTCACTTAAAAGATAGAATCATATAAATTTAAGTACAGGAGGAATCCTCTTTGTGTCAGTGCCAGTCCGTGCTCCACATTGGATTATTTATTCAGTCCCTTTTACCTGCTCTTTATTATTTCACTTCTTCAGTGAATTAACTGAGCTTCAATAGCCAGTGTGTTAGTTTCGTTCAGTGCTTAACACTCTCGTGTGTGAGTTAGAAAATTGTGGATTTCAATCAGGTTCCAGCACTACAGGACATAATCTAGAACGACACTCAGGAAACTACTGAGGTACTGCTGCATTGCCAAGAGATGCGGCCCTTTGGATGAGATGTTAAACCCAGGCCCTACCTGCCGGTGAACTATTTGAACAGCAGAGTTCTCCTAGTGTCCTGCAATATTCATCCCTCAACCAATACCACAAAAACAGAATAATTAGTCATTCATGGCACTGCTATTTGGCTTTTTTCCGTGTTGGAACTTCCATGTATTTCTATGATGGAGAAACTCAAGAGGCCAAAGAAAACTGGTTTTAATTTTTTTCCCATATTTCCTCCTCTAGGAGCAAAGGGACAGGCTTTAAAAGTTAATTAATTCTTCTGGGATTGATTAATTTTACTTCCAACAACCGTGGGGCCTTTCGAAGCCAGGTGTGGGTCCCCTTGGGCCTATTGCACAGAATTCCAGTAGCAGTCCTCAAAATGTTGCATCGATGTTCAGGGGTGGGTCCCTCGCAGTGTAATTTGGGACAGATGATGCAAGGAGCGAAAACCCAGCAGGTTCAGGTCTGCCCAAAGTGAAAGCCCCTGCCGGAATGGTGCCACTTTTCTTCCTTCTTCGGCCCCCAGAATTTCAAGCCCATAGTGTTCTGAAATAATTCAATGAAATTTCAAAAAATAATTTTAACATACCAAAGCATGAATGACATTTTTTTTTTAAATTTATTTTATGGGATCAGGGCGTCACTGGCAATGCCAGCATTTATTGCCCATCCCTAGTTGCCCTTGAGAAGGTGGTGGTGAGCCGCCTTCTTGAACTGCTGCAGTCCGTGTGGTGATGGTACTCCCACAGTGCTGTTAGGGAGGGAGTTCCAGGATTTTGACCCAGCGATGATGGAGGATCAGCGATATACTTCTAAGTCAGGATAGTGTGTGACTTGGAGGGGAACTTGCAGGTGGTGGTGTTCCCATGCGCTTGCTGCCCTTGTCCTTCTAGGTGGAAGAGGTCGTGGGTTTGGGAGGTGCTGCCGAAGAAGCCTTGGCGAGTTGCTGCAGTGCATCTTGTAGATGGTACACACTGCAGACACGGTACGCCGGTGGTGGAGGGAGTGAATGTTTAAGGTGGTGGATGGGGTGCCAATCAAGTGGGCTGCTTTGTCCTGGATGGTGTCGAGCTTCTTGAGTGTTGTTGGAGCTGCACTCATCCAAGCAAGTGGAGAGTATTCCACCACACTCCTTACTTGTGCCTTGTAGATGGTGGAAAGGCTTTGGGGAGTCAGGAGGTGAGACACTCGCCACAGAATACCTAGCCTCTGACCTGCTCTTGTTGCCACAGTATTTATGTGGCTGGTCCAGTTAAGTTTCTGGTTAATGGTGACCCCCCAGGATGTTGATAGTGGGGGATTCGGCGATGGTAATGCCATTGAATGTCAAGGGGAGGTGGTTAGACTCTCGCTTGTTGGAGATAGTCATTGCCTGGCACTTCTGTGGCGCGAATGTTACCTTGTGGCGGATCGCCACCTAAACGTGCGCAATCCACTTTTCCGTCCGTGGACAATAAATCGGGCACCTTGCCTTTAAGGCGCATGCTGCCTTTAAGGCAGGGAAAAAAGGAGTGGGCGTGGCCCTCAGAGTTTGCAGAGAAATATTAGCAGCCATTTTACCAGAGATGAGATTAAAAGCCATGTGTTCCACTTACTGACTCGGCTTCAATTCGTGCTTCGCGGCAGCCACAACATTGGTGACCCCGACGCTCAGAACGTATTCCGAGCACTGCAATGGCGGACACGAACGCAGTTTCCGTGAATCTGCCGGAGTTTTGGGAAAACCAGCCCGAAGCCTGGTTTCTCCAAGCCGAGTCCCGATTCCGGCTGCAACAAATCAACACAGATGGGACGAAGTACGACTACCTCGTCACATCACTCGGTAGCTCCACAGTTACGAAGGTCTGGACAGCGCTGCAGAACCCACCAGAGGAGGGCAAGTATGCACATCTTAAGGCCGCGCTCTTTAAAAAATTTACGGCCTCGACATACCAGCGAAACTGCCACCTCCTCGACCTTCCAGGCCTCGGTGATGCCTCACCGTCAGACCTCCTCTCCCACATGCTCTCCCTCACCGACGAGAGCCCACCCGGATCCCTCTTCCGCACGCTGTTCATCCGCCAGCTACCTCTCAGCATCCGCCCAGCGATCGTGGTGTCCGGTCTCACGGACCTGGAAGCCCTGGTCGATGAGGCCGACAAGCTGCTGTCCGCTCACTCCAGCCGCGACGTCACTCCGGACCTGGCAGCCACTGCCTGGGCGCGCCCCTCACCGGCCACCACGCGGCCACAATGCCCAGCCACCGGGCTCACGGGGCCTTCGCGCCCCACTAACCCGGGCCACTGTTACTACCACGCACGGTTCGGCGCCAGGGTACAACGGTGCACACCTCCCTGCTCTTTCAAGTCCGCCCCCGTACCAGCCCCCGCGATGGCCATGGGCCACGTGGGCTCCCTGCTGTACGTCACGGATGACAAAACCGGCCGCCGGTTCCTGTGCGACACTGGAGCTCAGCACAGCATCATCCCGGCCTCCGCCCTCGACATCCAAAAGGGCAAACGAGGACCGGTGCTGGCTGCTGCTAACGGCTCGGACATCCCGACATACGGCACCCGCACAGTCACCCTCGACCTCGCTGGTCGCCGCTACCGATGGGAGTTCATCACTGCCAAGGTGCTCTCCCCTCTCATCCGCGCAGATTTCCTGTGCGCCCACGGCCTACTGGTAGACATCCCTCGACACCGCCTCGTGGACATGAACACCATGTCCCCCATCCTGGGCGCCATGGCCCCCCGTCAACCTGCCGACATGGCGTCACAGTGCCACGCCCGGGCCACGGATGACTACTCGGCACTCCTGGCCGAATTCCCGGCCCTTACCAATCCGACCTTCTCCGCGGAGGCCGCCAAACACGGGGTGGAACACTTCATCCCCACCACAGGCCCCCCAGTGTACGCCCACGCCCGCAGGCTGGACCCGGCCAAACTGGAGATCGCGCGGACCGAGTTTGCCACCATGGAACAGCTCGGCATCATCCGCCACTCCAACAGTCCCTGGGCCTCCCCACTCCACATCGCCCCCAAATCAGGCGGGGGTTGGCGCCCCTGCGGGGATTACCGCCACCTCAACGACGCCACCACCCCTGATCGGTACCCCGTGCCGCACATCCAGGACTTCTCGGCTAGACTGGCCGGCCGCTCAGTCTTTTCCAAGGTCGACCTGGTGCGCGGCTACCACCAAGTCCCCGTCCACCCCGCGGACATCCCCAAGACGGCCGTAATCACCCCCTTCGGCCTTTTCGAATTCCTGCGGATGTCCTTCGGCCTCAAAAACGCGGCCCAGGCATTCCAACTGTTCATCTACCTGGACGACATCCTGGTAGCCAGTTCCTCCAAGCAGGAAGACCTCGAACACCTTCGCATCCTGTTCGGGCGCTTCAGCGACCACGGGCTCATCCTCAGCCCAGCCAAATGCCAGTTCGGCCTGGACAAGATCGACTTCCTCGGCCACCACATCACCCATGCTGGGACCATTCCCCTGCCCACCAAAGTGCAGGCCGTCCAACAATTTCCCCGCCCCACCACCATCAAAGGCCTCCAGGAGTTCCTCGGGATGGTGAATTTCTACAACCGCTTCATCCCCAAAGCGGCGTCCCTCATGAGGCCCCTGTATGAAGCCCTCCGGGGCAGGAGTGGCAAGATGGCGGTCGAATGGACGGCTGACTCGTCAGCCGCCTTCGACTCCACCAAGACCGCGCTTGCCAACGCCACCCTGCTCGCGCACCCACGGCCCAATGCCAGGGTAGCGCTCACCACGGACGCCTCCGACCACGCGGTCGGCGCCGTGTATGAGCAGTGGGTCGACGGCGCCTGGCAACCACTTGCCTTCTTCAGCCGCCAACTACGCCCCCGGAGGTCAAGTGCAGCACCTTCGACCGCGAGCTCCTCGCGCTGTTCCTGGCGGTCCGCCATTTTCGGTTTTTGCTGGAGGGCCACCCCTTCACTGCGTTTGTCGACCACAAACCCCTGACATTCGCAATGGCAAAGACAACCGACCCCTGGTCCGCCAGGCAGCAGCGCCAGCTCGCGGCAGTGTCCGAGTTCACCACGGACATCCAACACGTCTCCGGCCGAGACACTGTGGTAGCCGACTGCCTCTCCCGCCCCGCCATCCACGCCGCACACCTGGCAGTCGACTATGCTCAACTCGCAGCAGACCAGATCACCGACCCTGATCTGCTCTCCGCACCTACCAACCTACCAGGGCTACGCCTGGCCGACGTCGCCTGTGGCCCGACCGCAGTCACGGTCAAGTGCGACATATCCCTATGTCAACCTCGTCCTGTCGTCCCAGCGTCCTGGCGCCGCCAGGTATTCGAGATTCTCCACAACCTCTCCTACCCCGGCGCCCGTGCATCCATCAAATTGGTAGCCAACCGCTTTGTCTGGCGCGGCCTTCGCAAGGATGTGCGTACTTGGGCCAACTCCTGCCTAGCCTGCCAACGGGCAAAGGTGCAGCAACACACGAAAGCATCCCTCGAGGAGTTTACCGTCCCTACGTGTAGATTCGACCACATCCACGTGGACATCGTCGGGCCCATGCCGCCGTCGCAAGGCCACACGCACTTGCTGACGATCGTTGACCGCACCACGCGCTGGCCCGAGGCAATTCCACTGACCTCTACCACCACCGCCGAAATCGCCAGAGACTTCGTCAGCACCTGGGTCGCACGGTTCGGCGTCCCCTCCAACATGACGTCAGACAGAGATCCGCAATTTACCTCTGAACTCTGGACCACCGTCGCACGCAATCTCGGGGTGACCATTCACCGCACCACAGCGTACCACCCCCAAGCCAACGGACTGTGTGAGCGGTTCCACAGATCCTTGAAGGCATCTCTTCGAGCCAGCCTCCAGGACGGCGCCTGGACCGACCGACTCCCGTGGGTCCTCCTCGGCCTGCGCACCGCGGTTAAAGAAGACCTCCACGCATCGGCAGCAGAGCTCGTGTACGGTCAGCCGCTGCACGTACCCGGCGAGTTCCTGCCCACCGCCATGACACCCTGGTCAGCTGACCAGCAACGCCACGACTTCGCCTCACTGGCGCTACAGTTCGCCCCGGTGCCCATTGCCTGACACGGCAAATCCACCTCACAAGTCCCACTAAGCCTGCACCAGGCACGGTTCGTTTTCGTCCGGCACGACGCCCACCGCGGACCCCTTCAACCCCCGTACGACGGGCCCTACAAGGTGCTACAGGCTGGGGACAAATTTTTCACCCTGCAAGTGGGCGACAGGTCCGAAAAAGTGTCGGTTGACCGACTCAAGCCAGCACACTCGGAGCCCGGTGAGCAGGTCCCTGTAGCCCGTCCACCGCCACGCGGCCGACCTGCCCTCAAGCCAGTTCACCCAGCTGCTCCACGCCCGGCCGTTCCACGTCCACCGGCGTCCTACAAGAGCCGCTCCGGCCGGCCCATCAGACCGCCGCACCGTCTCGTCCACACCTCCTAAGCGGATTCTGGGGGGAGCTGTGTGGCGGATCGCCACCTAAACGGGCGCAATCCACTTTTCCGTCTGTGGACAATAAATCGGGCACCTTGCCTTTAAGGCGCATGCTGCCTTTAAGGCAGGGAAAAAAGGAGTGGGCGTGGCCCTCAGAGTTTGCAGAGAAATGTTAGCAGCCATTTTACCAGAGATGTGATTAAAAGCCATGTGTTCCACTTATTGACTCGGCTTCAATTCGTGCTTCGCGGCAGCCACAACAACCTGCCACTTATCAGCCCAAGCCTGAACGTCGTCCAGGTCTTGTTGCATGCGAGCATGGACTGCTTCATTATCTGTGGAGTTGCGAATGGCGCTGAACACTGTGCAGTCATCAGCGAACATCCCCTTTCCTGACCTTATGGTGGAGGGAAGGTCATTGATGAAGCAGCTGAAGATGGTTGGGCCTAAGACACTGCAGAGGAACTCCTGCAGCGATGTCCTGTGGCTGTGATGATTGACCTTCAACCACCACAACCATCTTCCTTTGTGCTAGGTATGACACCAACCAGTGGAGCGTTTTCCCCCAGATTCCCATTGACTTCAGTTTTACTAGGGCTCCTTGATGTCACACTCGGTCAAATGCTGCCTTGATGTCAAGGGCAGTCACTCTCACCTCACCTCTGGAATTCAGCTCCATTGTCCATGTTTGGACCAAGGCTGTAATGAGGTCGGGAGCCGAGTGGTCTTGGTGGAACCCAAACTGGGCATCAGTGAGCAGGTTATTGGTGAGTAAGTGCCGCTTGATAGCACTGTTGATGACACCTTCCATCACTTTGCTGATGATTGAGAGTAGACTGATGGGGCAGTAATTGGCCGGGTTGGATTTGTCCTGCTTTTTGTGGACAGTACATACCTGGGCAGTTTTCCACATTGTCGGATAGATGCCAGTGTTGTAGCTGTACTGGAACAGCTTGGCTAGAGGTGTAGCTAGTTCTGGAGCACAAGTCTTCAGCACGATAGCCGGGATGTTGTCGGGGCCCATAGCCTTTGCTGTATCCAGTGCGCTCAGCCGTTTCTTGATATCACATGGAGTGAATCGAATTGGCTGAAGACTGGCTTCTGTGATGGTGGGGACCTCAGGAGTAGGCCGATATGGATCATCCACTCGGCACTTCTGGCTGAAGTTGGTTGCAAACGCTTCAGCCTTGTCTTTTGCACTCACGTGCTGGGCTCAACCATCATTGAGGACGGGGATATTCTTGGAGCCTCCTCCTCCCGTTAGTTGTTTAATGGTCCACCACCATTCACGACTGGATGTGGCAGGACTGCAGAGCTTTGATCTGATCCTCATGTATGTTAAGTCGTGGGACAGAATTTCTCCTACATGTTATTGAAGACATTGGATCCCAAATGCCACATCCTGAGGATAACTGGAATTCCTCCAACTGTAGTAAAAGAAAAAAAAAGACTTTCACGACCACCAGACGTCTCAATGCGCTTTGCAGCCAATGAAGTACTATTTTGAAGTGTAGTCACTGACATGAATCTGTCATTCATGACTTATGAAATAATACTGAGTGGCCTGCGGGTGGCGCTGTCCAGGGAGAGTATAAATACTCGGGCATGGGCCCAGCTTGCGCAGGATATTCTTAACCGGAACTAGTGAAGGCCACAATTAGACCTCCATGTTGTAAAACAGTTGATTAAAGCTTTGTTTAATGCTTAGACCAAGTGCCTAATAGTTTTCTTACATCAGTCACTGTTGTAATGGGGGAAACGCGGCAGCCAATTTGCACATAGCAAGCTCCCACAAACAGCAATGTGATAATGACCAGATAATCTGTTTTTGTTGTGTCGATTGAGGGATAAATATTGGCCAGGACACCAGGGATAATTCCCCTGCTCTTCTTCGAAATAGTGCCTTGGGATCTTTTACGTCCACCTGAGAGAGCAGATGGGGTCTCAGTTTAACATCTCATCCGAAAGACGGCCCCTTCGACAGTGCAGCACTCCCTCAGCACTGCACTGGAGTGTCAGCCTAGATTTATGTGGTCAAGTCCCATGGAGTGGGACTTGAACCCGCAACCTTCTGACTCAGAGGTGAGTGTGCTACCCACTGAGCCACAGTTGACACTGTAGTAAGAATATAACCAAGCACAGAACAAGGAAATGTCAGCAAACTCAACAAGCCAGTTCCTTCCAGAGAATAAGTGCAATTTGTCCAATCATGGACTCTACTCAACTTCTGAGGGAATGCTCTGTTGAATTTCTCCCTGTGCTCAGTGTTGTGTGAGCCATGGCTCAGTGATGGCACTCTCATCTCTACATCAGAAGGCCATGGGTTCAAGCACCACTCTGGAAAACTTGAGCACATAATCCAGTACTGATGAGGTGCTGTCTTTTGGATGAGATGTCCCAGTTTGCCCTCTCAGGTGAGCATAAAAGATCCCATGGCACATGGCAAAAGATTTCTCTCCAGTGTCCTCGCCAACATTTGTCCTCAATCAACACCAAAAACAGATTATCTGGTCATTATCTCATTGCTGTTTGTGGGGCACAAATTGGCTGCTGTGTTTCCTACAATATAACAGTGACTACACTTCAAAAGTACTTCATTGTAAAGCACTTTGAGACATCCTGAGGTCGTGAAAGGCGCTATATAAATGCAAGTTTATGCAATTTCTCACTGCCAGAGGACTGAAACTCCAAAATGGCATTATTTAAGCCTAGCCAATTGCTGTCTCCAGATGATATTTTGATGGTTCCTGATATCACAAGAAATATTGTGGAGCATTCCATAATTTCTGCTTATACTTATCCTTATAACCTTCAATCTAATTCCTAGTCAAATACTTATCCAATTATTTTTAAGAGGTTATTTAACAACCATTAGTTTCTTTTACCAGGAGTTTGTTCCATGTACCTAGTACTCTGTGGAAGAAAATGTCTGCAATCTTTAATCTCCCTTGAGGCTTATCATTTTTTTAAATTTGTTTCCTCAATTGCTATGTTCACTGTCGAAGTTAAACAAATTGCTTACGTCTACACTATTAATGGTGCTCACTATTTAAAATATCTGGATTATGTCCAGTTCTGGATGAGCAGAAATTTTCTCCAATTAAATATTGGGAAGACCAAAGCGATTGTTTTTGGTCCCCGCCACAAACTCCGTTCCCTAACCATTGACTCCATCCCTCTCCCTAACATCTGTCTGAGGCTGAACCACACTGTTCGCAACCTTGGTGTTATATTTGACCCTGAAATGAGCTTCCGACCACATATCCGCAGCATAACAAAGACCGCCTATTTCCACCTCCGTAACATCGCCCGTCTCCGCCCTTGCCTCAGCTCATCCGCTGCTGAAACCCTCATCCATGGCTTTGTTACCTCTAGACTTGACTATTCCAACGCTTTCCTGGCTGGCCTCCCACATTCTACCCTACGTAAACTTGAGGTCATCCAAAACTCGGCTGCCTGTGTCCTAACTTGCACCAAGTCCCGTTCACCCATCACCCCTGTCCTCACTAACCTACCAGTGTCAGCTGTGGCTCAGTGGGTAGCACAGTCGCCTCTGAGTCAGAAGGTTGTGAGTTCAAGTTCCACTCCAGGGACTTGAGCATATAAAGCTAGGCTGACACTACAGTGCAGAGGGAGTGCTGCACTGTCGGAGGTGCCGTCTTTCGGATGAGACGTTAAACCGAGGCCCCGTCTGCTCTCTCAGGTGGATGTAAAAGATCCCATAGCACTATTTTGAAGAAGAGCAGGGGAGTTATCCCCGATGTCCTGGCCAATACTTATCCCTCAACCAACATAACAAAAACAGACTATCTGGTCATTATCACATTGCTGTTTGTGGGGCCTTGCTGTGATATTGGCTGCTGCGTTTCCCACATTACAACAGTGACTCCACTTCAAAAAGTACTTCATTGCCTGTAAAGTGCTTTGAGACGTCCGGTGGTTGTGAAAGGCACTATATAAACGCAAGTCTTTTTTTTTTACATTGGCTCCCCATTAAGCAACGCCTCGATTTCAAAATTCTCATCCTTGTTTTCAAATCACTCCATGGCCTCGCCCCTCCCTATCTCTGTAATCTCCTTCAGCCCCACAACCCCCCGAGATATCTACGCTCCTCTAATTCTGCCCTCTTGAGCATCCCTGATTATAATCGCTCAACCATTGGTGTCCGTGCCTTCTGTTGCCTCGGCCCTAAGCTCTGGAATTCCCTGTCTAAACCTCTCCGCCTCACTACCTCTCTTTCCTCCTTTAAGACGCTCCTTAAAACCTAACTCTTTGACTACGTTAAAGGTGCTATATAAACACAAGTTGTTGTTGTTTTCAATCTGCTCCTGTGCAAACAAGTTCAGTTTTGTGCATCTCTCTTCATAACGTAGAGTCACATTAAGTGCCAAAATGGTCATGTCACTCTTCTCTGAACCATCTCCAATGTATCAATGTTTTTTCAAAAGTAAAAAAAAACACACAATATGTAACCTTACCAGTTCTAAATGTGGCCTTACCAATACAGGATAAAATAACTGCTTAATTAAAATAACCGCTTAATAACTGAGATTAAAGAAGGGTTTTAATTGGTGAAGAACTGTTATAAACTCCTAAATAAGCTAGCTGATTCATTTTTCTCTCCATTTTCCTTGTTCAGCATCAGATCTGCTGTTGCAAAATCAAGTAAATTATATGGAAGCCTTTAAAAAAATACCCAGTACCAAATATTAATGATGAACTCAAAGATATGTGCCTATGTCGTTTAGCACCTCAGTGGCCCTTTCAATATTCAGCTTCACTTTCTGCAGAAATGATCCTGGAAATATTACAATTCATAGTGAACACATTCCTTCTCTCTCATAATTGCCTAATTTTAACACAACCATTTATAAAAATTGAGATTGTGGAAAACACCCAGCCAAAGAGAACGACAGTCATTTTCAATGATTGTTATAAAAGTTTTAGCTGGGAATACATATGATAATACTTAAATCAGCTGCATCAGAGTGCTGGGACCTAAGTTTATATTAAAGCAAAATACTGCGGATGCTGGAAATCTGAAATAAAAACAGAAAATGCTGGAAACACTCAGCAGGTCAGGCAGCATCTGTGCAGAGAGAAACAGAGTTAACATTTCAGGTTAATGACCCTTCGTCAGAACTTAAAAAAGTTACAGATGTAACAGGTTTTAAGCAAGTACAGAGGCAGGGAAAGGGGGAGGGGAGGAAAGAACAAAAGGGAAGGTCTGTGATAGGGTGGAAGGCAGGAGAGATTAAACGATAAAAGGGATGCTGGTGCAAGGCAAAAGGAGATGGTAATGGGACAAGTAAAGAAACAAAAGATGGGCTGGATTTTGTCTTGGGGTCGGGTTGGGGTCATGTTACCCACATTTCGTGTTGCCCCCCCCCCCGACTCCAGATTAATGTGGATGAATGATGCAATTTTCACTTAATTGGGTAATTGAGTTCCAGCATGTGGGAACCCATGAACCAATTAGTGGTTTCAGTCTGAAAGTCGCCTCTGATGATGTCATCATTGCAGGTCAGAGACTGACTGCCTGGTCTCAGAAGCGAGAGAGAGAGAATGAATTTTTTTTGCATCCAGGTCCTCTCACAGCAAAGGCCAGGCAGTTTCTGAAGACATTCAATGCAGCAGCATCAGAGGCGACTTTCAGACCTAATACTACTACTACCTTCATCACATCTCTGTTGTAATAGTGGACCTGCAGCTGATAGTCAGCTATCCACTTGTGCTCCCGCCAGGTTTCACTGGCGTGTTTCACATCAGGCGTACTTCATGTCGGAAAAGGGTTAAACTAGCTAAAACGTTTGAAAATGGCATTACAGAGCCAATTTAGGGATAGTTAAAAGCGTTAATGGCCTCTCGCGCCTCTTGGAGGTGGGACGGAGTCAGGAACCCCGCGACCCATTTTGTCAAAATTGCGTGGAGGCGTGTTGGAGTCGGGATGGGGTCGGGACCCCCGAATCTGCTACTTTAACCCCCCACACGCCTCCAAACCCGACTCCACGGGTCATTCAAAATCCAGCCCGATGGGTCTAAAGGAGGTGTAATTGGCAACAGCAGAATCTTTACCAACAGCTGCTGTCCAAAAAAATAGGGGGCAGTGGTTATTATCTGAAAGTGTTGAGATCAATGTTGCGTCCGAAAGGTTATAAAGTGCCTAATCAAAAGATGAGGTGCTGTTCCTCAAGCTTACGTTGAGCTTCGTTGGAACAATGTAAGAGGTCAAGGACAGAGAGGTCAGAGTGGGAGTGGGGCAGAGACTTAAAATGACAGGCAACCCCAAGCTCGGGGTCAAGCTTGCGGACTGAACGGAGGTGTTCCGCAAAGTGGTCACCCAATCTACGTTTGGTCTCCCCAATGTAGAGGAGACCGCATCGTGAGCAGCGAATACAATATACTAAATTGCAAGAAGTACAAGTAAATCGCTGTTTCACCTGTTGGGAGTGTTTGGGGCACTGAACGGTGGGAAGGGAGGAGGTAAAAGGGCAGGTGTTGCATCTCCTGCGCTTGCATGGGAAGGTGCCGTGGGAAGGGGAGGGGGTGTTCGGGGTGATTGAGGAGTGGACCAGGGTGTCGCGGAGGGAACGGTCCCTTCAGAATGCTGGAGGGGAAGATGTGTTTGGTGGTGGCATCACGCTGTAGGTGGCAGAAATGGCGAAGGATGATCCGTTGAATGTGGAGGCTGGTGGAGTAGAAGGTGAGGACAAGGGGAACCCTATCGTGGTGCAGGGAGGAAGGGGAAGGGGTGAGAGCAGAAGTGTGTGAAATGGGATGGACGTGGTCGAGGGCCCCGTCAACCATGGTAGAGCGGAATCCTCGGCTGACGAAAAAGGAAGACATAGCGAAAGCACTAGTATGGAAGGTAGCATTGTCAGAATAGATGTGACAGAGATGGAGAAACTGGGAGAGTGGAATAGAGTCCTTACAGGAATCAGGGTGGGAGGAAGTGTAGTCAAAGTAGCTGTGGGAGTCAGTGGGCTTATAGTGGATATTGTTCGATAGCCTATCCCTAGAAATGGAGATAAAGAAGTCAAGGAAGGGAAGTGAAGAGTCGGAGATGGACCATGTGAAGGCGAGGGAGCGGTGGAAATTGGAAGTGAAGTTGATGAAATTTTCCAGTTTGGGGTGAGAGCAGGAAACAGCACCTATACAGTCATCAATGTACCAGAAAAAGAGGTGAGGGAGCGGACCTGAGTAGGACTGGAACAAAGAATGTTTCATATATCCCACAAAAAGGCATCCCTTTTGTCATTTAATCACTTCTGCCCGCCACTCTATCACAGACCTTCCCTTTTGTTCTTTCCTCCCCTCCCCCCCTTTCCCTGCCTCTACTTGCTTAAAACCTGTTACATCTCTAACTTTTTCCAGTTCTGAGGAAAGGTCATCGACCTGAAACGTTAACTTTGTTTCTTTCTCCACAGATGCTGCCTGACCTGCTGAGTATTTCCAGCATTTTCTGTTTTTATTTTTACGTTTCTATTGTTGATTATGGCATCGAGAATGCATGGATCAGAGGCTAGAAACTTCCCACAGTGAAAGTAAAATCAGTAGCTATTCCATCTCAGATCCTTCATGTGCATCTCCCTATGGCTGTCTTAAGACTAGCATTGGCAGGTGGCTTTGAACAGGTCACATGCCCATTTTTTTTGGCCTAGGGATGTTACTCAACTCGGGAGGAACTAAATTGGGAAGAAAATTAATTTTAAAATTTGACCAAACATGAATCCCATAACCAACATATAAACATTTACAAAATTTGTCCAGAGCTTAAAACACAAAACACTCCAGCATCAAAAATGAATTACACTCTGGTCGTGAGAACACTGCTGGGCATGCTCAGAAGCCAACATGATTATATCAATTTTCACTGATTACACTGTGTCAGATCTGCAGTGCTGGGAGGTGGAGTTCATTTTTTTTAAGACAAAGAGAAAGCATTGTGCAAAGGATAACTATGCCCTAATTATAATTATGGTAAATCATAAGGTCACTGAAGATTGCAGTCCCTTTATTATCCAAGAGAACAAAACTCCTAGTTTCTGAAGCTGGCATTCGGTCATTCAGTTGTATTCTGAGAATTGGCTCGCATCACTTCCAGTTTAAAAAGGGAATCTATGAAGCTCCCCCAGTCGCTAGGTAAAAGCATTACATAGCTGAGTTTTCCAGCCTAGGAGGTCTGGTCACCAGACTGTGCTGACCTAGCTATATAGTAGCAGTAGGGGATATGATAACTGGCCTCAGCACCCCTGAGCTAGGGAGGGTGGAAATCAGCCCAAATCCCCCCACCTGCCTGCTATGCAGTGATTCCTGCTGAAAATCCTGTATTGACTGAATGCACAATCAGGCTTAACTGTGATGCCCCCCATGGTTGCTCAGTCTGTTGCTTCTCAGGTAAAATTTGCAAGATCTCGCACTGCTGGTGGGTCCTCACGCACCTACCAACAGACTCACCGGCAGAATGCTGCAATTTTGTGATCCCTGCTGGCTGTGTGGGAGGCCCTGGTGGCAGTGTGGAAATCTGTAAAATTTACCCATCACAGTCTAGGCTCACACATGACGCATAGCCATTTGGGTGACGGACTGGAGGGTAACTGCCATCCATGGAACCATTCTCCAGCAGAAGGCAATGGCTTCGGGAGATCATAGAATCATAGAATCATAGAAAGTTACAGCACGGAAGGAGGCCATTTCGGCCCATCGTGTCCGCGCCGGCCAACAAAGAGCCATCCAGCCTAATCCCACTTCCCAGCTCTTGGTCCGTAGCCCTGCAGGTTAGAGCATCCCAAGTGCACATCCAAGTACTTTTTAAATGTGGTTAGGGTTCCTGCCTCTACCACCCTTTCAGGCAGTGAGTTCCAGACCCCCACAACCCTCTGGGTGAAGAAATTTCCCCTCAAATCCCCTCTAAATCTTCCCCCAATTACTTTAAATCTGTGCCCCCTGGTTTTTGAACCCTCTGCTACGGGAAATAGGTCCTTTCTATCCACTTTATCTATGCCCCTCATAACTTTATACACCTCAATAAGGTCTCCCCTCAACCTCCGCTGTTCCAAGGAAAACAGACCCAGCCTATCCAGTCTTTCCTCATAGCTAAGATTCTCTACTCCCGGCAACATCCTTGTAAATCTCCTCTGTACACTCTCTCGTGCAATCACATCTTTCCTGTAATGTGGTGACCAGAACTGCACGCAGTACTCTAGCTGAGGCCTAACTAGTGTTTTATACAGTTGAAGCATAACCCCCCTGCTCTTGTATTCTAGGCCCCGGCTAATAAAGGCAAGCATTCCGTATGCCTTCTTAACCACCTTATCTACCTGGCCTGCTACCTTCAGGGATCTGTGGACATGCACTCCAAGGTCCCTTTGTTCCTCTGCAGTACTCAGTGTCCTACCATTTAATGTGTATTCCCTTTCCTTGTTAGCCCTCCCCAAATGCATTACCTCACACTTCTCCGGATTGAATTCCATTTGCCACTGTTCTGCCCACCTGACCAATTTATTGATATCTTGAGATGAGGAAGCAAGACAATTGGGGAAAAAGTGAGGAAATGAATGTACCTGAATTGTCTATTTATAGCCTCTATCGGACTACTCTGCCTTTGATCTGATTCTCCTTCTGTTCAATTCTGGATTTCATCTGAAGTCCTCTGGGCAAACCCCGAGTGGAGAAGAGGCATCTGCCCTAAAAGAGGAAAGAAACAGAAAAGGGATCCGTTAACCTTTGTTTACAACCCCTCCCCCACCCTCAGTCTGGTTACAAAGCAATATTGGCAGAGCTAGGGAACAGGTCACTGCCCAGTCTTCCAACTGAAGATTAGTACATTGTAGAGAACACCAGATATGTGCGAACAAAATACATGGAAAACGGTAGCAAACAAAAATAAAGGCCGGGAAATTCGATAAAGCAAGAAAACGGGCGAGGGCACCGCGATGTGAGATATGCCCACACCCATTCCAAAAGCGCAGGCAGCACGTCAATTTGATGCTGCCTGCTACTTTACACGATAGGAGCGCACAGCCCAGTGACTACCTCGCTGCCGACAGGCTGTGCACTCAGCAATGGGCCCAAGTTAGTGTCGCTGGCGCGAGCCTGCCTTTCCTTAAAGCTAGGCTGTTGATTTCAAGGCAGTCTCTGAAATGCCTTCTGCACGTAAAAAATGCTAAAAGTGCTTCAGCACTAACACAAATGGCTCAACAGGCTTGGGAAAGCGCACCCAGGGTCTCAGACGCAGCACTCGAGCTTTGTGCAGGGGGTCAACACTGCAAGAGAGGTCCTCTGCCCACAGGGGGCAGGAGGTCCTCCAGAAATAAGGATGTGGGACCAGATCGCCAAGGCCGTCACTGCCAGCAGTGTCGCCCCCACCACCTGGTTCCAGTGCCCAAAGAAGTTTCATGACCTCAGACAAGTGGTCAAGGTTAGTGAATGCATCTTCAAAAGCCGTCTCCTACCAACTGCTCCACTAGCCTCACACACTGCTCAATGCACAACCCCTCCCATCACTCACCTACCAACAATCTGTACCAAACAAGAAACACACCTCACATTCCTAGCTTCACCTCACCCCCTTGGGAGAAGACGGTGCTGGCCATTCTTGGCAGGGGCATGGCTTAGTCCTTGGCCAGCAGCGGGGCTGAAAGAATACAAGATGCCGGTATCCTCGTACTTTATCCTCCTTCTCACATCCCACTTCCGCCTCATCCCACGATATCGTCTGATTTACAAGGTGTGCATGGTGTAAGCATGCACCTCTTGCTTTCCCGCCCTCCCCTCACCACAACTCCACCTTAGTGCCTTCCTCATTTCACACACCCAAGAAATCCAGCCTGCCCAGCCATGGTTGACCAAGAAGAGGGAGAGGAGAGTGAATAAAATGAAGAACAAGTGCAGTCACTCGATTTGACACTCCCAGCCACCAGCTCCGTCAGGTCATCCAGCAAGGCCATTTGCAGTGACCTCACTGAAAGTCAGCAGCCTTCCACCAGTCATGCTGCAGCCACTGGGGTAGCACTGCATGACATCACTAGGATAGGCAAAGGCACACACAAGACACTCAACTAAGGGAATGCAAAAGGGTGATTAGTTGATTTTTTAATGTCATATTGGATGCATATATGGATAAAGTTGGATTGGAAGGTTTGCTTTGTGGTGGCTTTTATTTCAGCATTGTGGCCAAGAGGACGCTGTGATGGTCAGTAACAGGGGGAAGGGAAGGTGTGGGACAAATGTTGAAAGGGGAATTGGGGCAGTGACTGCTCCTGGAGTTTGTGGAGATTTTAATGTCATCCTCCATTTAGTGATATGTCATTAAATGAGGATAATCTGATATGTGGAAAAAGACAATAAATGGTGGGAACTGACTTCAAAAAGAGAGATGGCGTGCAAGTGGAATCCAGTGCTTTTTTTCTAAATAGTTTAAGAAGGAATATTAAAATGGATCCTACAGGTTAATCATTTTAAAATAAACTATGTATAAAGCTAAAAGGATTGCCACAAATCTTTGGATATGCGGGTGGAATTTTAATGTGGGTGAGCGCGTGGGTTTGGGTGAGGGTGGGGGGGTGAAATCCCAGAAAAATGCAAGAGCGTTGAGAAGCTGACTCCAAACCACCGACATCCACATTTCACTGCAGCGTGTTAGGCTGCATGTGAGCAACCCACTCGGGAGAGGCAGGTTGACAATTTCAATATGTTAATCACTCAATTAGAGCGATATCAACGTGGGTTTTGCAGTTTAACTTTGAGTCCATCGGTTTCCTGGGCACCCTGAAACTCACCAGTGAAAGCAAGGTGAGAACACAACGGCAATTGAGGGGCCTGAAGACATGACAGGGAAATATGCTCATAAGTACTCAGCACTCACAGTTGGTTTCTAACCTGCTTGTAAGAAAGGGTTTGTTCACAGTACTTACGCTGAGAGGTTACTTTGCGCACTTTGGAGGTGTCATCTACACTTTGGAGGTTCAGGGGTCTGGTCTGCACTTTGGAACTCGATCTATCAGATCAGTATGGGTGCCGCTTACACTGTGTAACTTTGGACCTCAGATGAGGACCAAGATGACCACCAGCAGCAGCAGGACCTGCACCAGCAACAGCCTGCTGCTCTCAGACCTGCAGCTCCACAGGAGAGAGGGGAGCAGCAGAGAGGTGCAGCTCACAGGAGGCCATACACAGCCCCCAGGGTCTACAGGCTGTGGATAAGATTCCTTGACATGTCGGAGCACCAGTTTCTGAGGAGGCTCAGGGTGTTGTGTCAGGTGGTAGCAGACATTTGCAGCCTGCTGGAACAAGACCTGCTGCCAACTGTACCTGGTGGTCACACTTTACCAGTGGCTGTCAACGTCACCACTGCCCTCAACTTTTTGCCTCTGGATCCTTCCAGGGCTCTGCCAGAGGGATGTGCAGGATCTTGCAGTCGGCGACACACAAATGCATAAGACAGGTGACTGACAGCAATTATGTTAACTTCACCTGCGATGATGCCAGTCAGAATAAGGGGCGCTGGGGTTTGCAGCTCTGGTTGGCTTCCCACAGGTGCAGGGCGTCATCGAATGCACATGTGGCAATTAAGGCACCCATAGATCACCCAGGAGTGCCCGTCAACCGCAAGGGCTTCCACTCCATCAATGTGCAGCTGGCGTGCGGCAGTCCACACTCCCTAATCTCTTTACACCATGAAGCAGAGTTACTGGCTGTCTGCTCGGAGACAAGGGATACCCACTTAAAACGTGTCTGGTGACACCTCTCAGAAACCCGAGGAATGAGGCCCAGGAGTGATACAATGAATGCCATATCACCACCAGATGTGTCATCGGGCAAACCATCGGCATGCTGAAGTTGCGCTTCAGGTACCTGGACAGATCTGGAGGCGCCCTTCATTACGCACGAGCCAGGGTCTCCAGAATGGTCGTGGTGTGCTGCGCTCTGCACAACATTATGCAGCAGCAAGGTTTGGATCTGCAGAAGGAACAAGGCGCAGAGCACAGAGCCTCCTCAGAAGATTCCGAGGAGGAAGAGGCACACATTGCTGTCCGGGATGCCAGGGATGCCCTCATTATTGCAAGGTTCACTTAGGTTCCACCAGTGCATCCATCTAACAACCACATGTAAAAGCCACTTTTACCCCTCACCCCTCCCAATGCCACTAGCACAAAGCAGTCCTGCAAACAACCAAGTCTCCCTTTCACAGACCCACATTGTGCGGCGTCTTCCCATTCATCATCACACAACTGAAAAGACCACTTTCCAGCCAGCAACCAAGAATGGGTAAGATGGGAAAATGGTGCAAAAGAATAATATTTATTTGGTTCATATATAAAACAGAAAGTTAACATTCTAACATTGTGTAATATACCCATGTGCATACACTTGTGCAACTACAAATCTTTACTCTTCCTTTTCCTAGCACTTCTACATAGTGCAAACCCTGTGGCTTCAGCAGAGGTAGAAGCAGATCCTTGCTCCGACTGATGAGATGCTCTTGGCCGACAGCCTCTGGGTTTGGGAGCCCGTGAGGGCCCTGCCAAAGACTGCTCCACCTGCACATGTGCAGGAGCAGACTCGGCCATTGGGATTCGAGGCAGCATGTGGGGTACTGACTGGGGGGGGGGAGCAATGGGTGAGAAGTGGAAACGCTTTGAGCCGAGTACCCAATTCCATATCCCCTTTCACCATCATCCCTCTCATGGCCCAGCCGCATTTCCCTGCTAACAATGAGCTGGAGAACACTTTACTGCAGATCAGTGGGACGATGAACGGCCAAGACTAGGGTATCATTCATCCTACTTAAGGTGGCATTCATAGTGTGCAAGTCATTGGTGAAGGCCTGCATGCACTCGTGTGATTGCCGCATTTGATGCTCCATGCAGGTGGTCACTCTTTCCATGGACGAAGACATCATGCCGCTCATGCTTGAGACGGACTCCTCCAATCTCTCTGTAAGTGTACACGGTGCGGCTGGGACACCTGCCAGCACATCGGACATTCTCTGCTGCTGCTCCAGAAGTATCATGTTCGTTGACAGCCTCCAGGGTACAGCATCTGCGTCCAGCTGATCAAAGCTTGGAGTGTCCTGCGCCCTCCGACGCGAACTCTCCACTGCTGTCCCTGTCTCCAACATCTGCTCTTGCTCACTTGTGAAGTGTGAGTCACCAGGTGAAAACCCAACTATCTGACTTACTGGTCCCACCGAAGTGTGAGTGTCTGAGCTGGTGCCTGGTCTGCATGAGTCCTGTGATGGTGCACCCTCAGAGAGAGTGACATCCTCTGAGGAGTCGACAGCAGTGGCGGTGACCTGGGCCACCTCCTGCTGGATGTGTGAAGGCCATTTGGGAGATAAAAAAACATGAATGAGTTCTGTCATGGTAAGAATGTTTGAAGTTATCATTATGCACATGATCATATTTCACTCGCTGTTGACATCAAGTCAACATGAGTGAGTGTTGTATGCCATGAGGCTGTCTGATATTTAATTCTGTCACCAGGTAGCTCGGATAGCCCATCTCCCCATCTCTGATGGCCAGGCATACCAAGACTCCACTGATTTCCAAAGCCTGCTCCTCTGCACTTGTTAGTCGTGAGATGGCTGGAGGTTAAAAAGTCACTGACAGATGTGCGACACTTACATTCGAGTTTCCCACGCGCTATCGGACCACCCCCCCAGCTCCCAGCCCCCAGCGCGTCGCAAACTTAAAATCCAGCCCTGTATTACAAGTTGTTTTGCACAAAAATCTCCTAAATATGTTTCTGGCTACAGCACTTCATACAAACCTGTTCCATCAATTAGGCTCAATGTTAGTCATACAGAATTATAGAACATTATAGCACAGAAACACCTAGAGCCAAAAATCTGCAGCCTTTCTGTTCCCATCGTAACTCCAGCGGGAGCCCGGCAGAATTGGCACAAATTAGGCAGGGACCCGGTAGTTTGTGAGGGTGGAGCCTCTGCCAGTGGCATAGAAAGGGACATGGCCAGAGGCAGGGACTCCCAGGCTGGTGGAAGAGCAGTGAGCCAATATGACGAGTGGGGACTAGGTGTACTAGCCCATCCTGAAGCAGATGTGGGACTCAGCTTGGGTTCCAGGTCTGGGGAATTTGATAATCTTTAACTTTTTCTCGAGATGTTTGCGGTGGGCCTGATACCCACCCACATCTAGCCGACCCTGCCAGGATTATGGCCTCCTGGTGGCATGGCAACTGCTGGCATTACTGAAATGAGGTGACTAAATGTGGTGGGGTCAGATCCTGACATTTACACCGGCTCAAAGGCCCATGAAGTCTGTGCTGGTGTTTCTCTCCACATGAGCCACCTAATCCCACTCTCCTGCTTGCTCCCCATGCCCTTTGATATTCATTTTTTTAAGCAACTATCTAATCCTCTTTTTAAAATTTTACCCTGCTTTAACATAGGTTGAGCGGCAGAGAATTCCACATTTCAACCCCCCTTCTTTGTGAAGAATTTGTTCCTAACCTCCCCAATTCTTTTTGCAATCATTTTAAATGTATGTTCTCTTGTTACTGACCAATGGAAGCTGCCAATTACTATTACCCTATTATAACCCTTCATAATCATGAAGACATAATCAGGTCACCAATCAATGTTGTTCTACTCCAATGAAAAACTCTAACTTCTTAAGTATTTCTTCATAACTTTAAGCCCTGGTAACACCCGAGTGTTATAGTCTTTGTCACAATTGACAATAACTCCCAATTGGTGTCATCAGCAAACGTCAATATCATTCCCTCAATTCCTAAGCCTAGATCATTTAACTATATAGTGATTTGAGCAAACCCAAGATAGACTCCAATGGAACATTGCTCACTACATCTTTCCAGTCTGAGAAACTTCCTTTTGCCCTATCCTTTGATTCCTGGCATCCAACCGTCTCTCTATCCAAGTGGGAAAAAGTTGCCAAAGAGTGTGACCAAAATTGTGCCAACAGGAAGTCAAGTGTCACAGACAGGAAGTGCACACAGATGTATGATTGTATTGTAGTCAATCTCCATGCTGTTGCCATGGGGAGATAGGGCTGCTAGATTGGGGGTGTGGCAAATGTGGGCCAAAGTAGTGAAATAGTGAGTTGGTGTGGGGTGTTGCAGAAGAGTGGCCCACGAGAGAGACCTGTGGCTATGGGCATTGTGAAAAGTAGTTGTTTGGGATAATAGTGGTTTAGACTACACTATTTTACATGAAATGTAACATTTAGTTACAAACTAAACTAATTCTTAACTTTCTTTCCTTAGCTGTACCAACATGGCTGCTGCCTCAAAAACTTAAGACTACTCCACATTGACACTTGGTGGCCAGAGCTAGAAATGGCCATTATATTTTTGGTATTAACCCTCAATATACCAAAAGGAAAATATTTGGGCTGCCATGTAATGTTAGATGGCACCACATTGCTTTCAATCTGCCATGCAACATTACATTTACAGCACCAGCTGCTGATGCAATACAACTTGCATTTATATAGTACCATTAATGTAGTAAAACGTCCCAAGGCACTTCACAGGAGTGTAATCAGCCAAAAACTGACAATGAGCCAAAGAAGCAGACATTAAGGCAGATGACCAAAAGCTAAGTCAAAGTGTGCCTTAGCCCTGAACTCGCATCTTTCTCCAGTTTCTATACAATCTCTCCCCTTGACCTCGCCACACTCATCTTGTCCATGAGACCCTCTTCCTGCTCCCTCGATCTTATTCCCACTAAACTGCTGACCACCCAACTTCCTTTTCTAGCTCCCATGTTAGCTGACATTGTTAATGGTTCTCTCTCCTCAGGTACTGTCCCCCTCTCCTTTAAATCTGCCGTCGTCACTCCTCTCCTCAAAAAAACAACCCTTGACCCCTCCATCCTTGCAAACTACCACCCCATCTCCAACCTCCCTTTCCTCTCCAAATTCCTTAAGCGTGTTGTCGTCTCCCAAATCCGTGCCCATCTTTCCCGGAACTCCATGTTTGAATCCCTCCAATCAGGTTTCTGTCCCTGCCATAGTACCGAAACAGCTCTCATCAAAGTCACAAATGATATCCTTTGTGACTGTGACAAAGATAAACTATCCCTCCTCATTATTCTCGATCTGTCTGCAGCCTTTGACACGGTTGACCACTCCATCCTCTTCCAACGTCTCTCCACCGTCGTCCAGCTGGGTGGGACTGCACTCGCCTGGTTCCATTATCTATCTAATCATAGCCAGAGAATCACCTGGAACGGCTTCTCTTTCTGCTCCTGCATCGTTACCTCTGATGTCCCCCAAGGACCTATTCTTGGCCCCCTCCTATTTCTCATCTACATGCTGCCCCTTGGCGACATCATCCGAAAACACAACGTCAGTTTCCACATGTACGCTGACGCCACCCAGCTCTACCTCACCACCACTTCTCTCGACCTCTCCACGGTCTCTAAATTGTCAGACTGCTTGTCTGTCTTCCAGTACTGGATGAGCAGAAATTTTCTCCAATTAAACATTGGGAAGACCGAAGCACTACAAACTCCATTCCCTAGCCACCGACCCCATCCCTCTCCCTAGCATTTGTCTGAGGCTGAACCAGACCGTTCGCAACTTTGGTGTATAGTTGACCCTGAAATGAGCTTCCGACCACATATCTGCGCCATCACTAAGGCAGCCTATTTCCACCTCCATAACATCGCCCGTCTCCGCCCGTGCCTCAGCTCATCTGCTGCTGAAACCCTCATCCATGCTTTTGTTACCTCTAGACTTGACTATTCCAGCGCACTCCTGGCTGGCCTCCCATGTTCTACCCTCCGTAAACTTGAGGTCATTAAAAACTCAGCTGCCTGTGTCCTAACTCGCACCAAGTCTCGTTCACCCCTGTGCTCGCTGACCTACATTGGCTCCTGGTTAAGCAACGCCTCGATTTTAAAATTCTCATCCTTGTTTTCAAATCCCTCCATGGCCTCGCCCCTCCCTATCTCTGTAATCTCCACTCGCCCCACAACCCTCGAGATATCTGCGCTCCTCTAATCCTGCCCTCTTGAGCATCCCCAATTTTAATCTCTCAACCATTGGTGGCTGTGCCTTCAGCTGCCTGGGCCCTAAGCTCTGGAATTCCCTGCCTAAACCTCTCCGCTTCTCTATCTCTCTTTCCTCCTTTCAGATACTCCTTAAAACCTACCTCTTTGACCAAGCTTTTGATCATCTGCCCTATTTTTCCTTTAGTGGCTCGGTGTCAAATTTTTTGTCTTATAATACTCCTGTGAGGCTCCTTGGGACGTTTTACTATGTTAAAGGCGCTATATAAATACAAGCTGTTGTTGTTGTTGAGGTAGGTTTTAAGGAGCATCTTAAAGCAGGATCGAGGTGGAGAGGTTTAGGGTGGGAATTCCAGAGATTAGTGCCTGCACTGCTGAAGGCATGTCCCCCGATGGTGGGGCAAAGGAAGCTGAGGATGTACAAGAGGCCAGAGTTAGATACCGTTGGAATCTTGAAACTATTCACCGTTTTTAATATATAATAGATGTATCACTTGAAATTATGAGCTACAATTCTACTTCAAACGTATCAATCAGACCTCAAAAAGGCAGCACGAAGTCAAGAGTATTAACGATTTTGGCCATTTGTACCTGCCCTATTCCTGAAGGCAGTAGTTCACAGACCTTGGTCAATGGACTTTGACAGGCCTGATAACCCCTGGGGCCAGTCTCCAGTCCTTATTTCAATGATTCACAACACAAAAAGGTGCACGATGTGTTACTGAGTATTGCAACATCGTGTACTACATTTGTCCATGCTCAACGTGATTGGGCAAGTAGCTTCCTTTTTCGTGTTATGATTAGTTCTTGGTAACATCAATCAACCCAAGAACAAGGCGGGTGATGCATTTCCCCTCTTTGATTGGTTGCACGGGTTTTGTTAATCCTCCTGTCAATCGCTGCCTCCAGCATTGTTACGTCGGTGCTCCGCGCCTATTGGTGGTCTTAAACCAATAGCCATATCCGATTGGATCACAGCGGCTGTCACTCATCTCGTGAAGTTTGACAGCTGGCGGGGCGGCTGCAGAGCGAGAGACGGGAGAGTGAGACAAGGAGCAGCGAGTGCAGCGGCCCGATACATTGCAACTCAGCGCAATTCGCAATTGTGTTGCTCTTCCAGCCATGGAGCAGAAAAAGCAACTGGAAATGGAAACGTGCATTAAAGGTAGGCTTCAGTGTCACTCACTTCACACAGTGTAGAGGTGCTGCTGTGTAATGATGAAGAATCACAGTTTTGAGTTAAATTGCACTGAACCAATCGTGCGGATTCAGTCTCATTAACTGGCAGATTCAAACATGTTCAATTCTGTCATGTTAAAAAAAGCAGTAAGGACAGTATGGAGTACATGTAAAGACAAGTGGGGAAAGAAACGGCTGAAATTTGACTTCAGTTATTCCGGTTTATGGGAAAAGGGAGAGTCTGTAACAGTGCAATTTGACTTTATTAACTCAATGTATTGCACACGCAAACGCGTTACATTTTTGTGATAGAAAGATTCCAGGGAGGATTTCGAAATATGAACAAAAATGACTATTACTGACATATGTGATCGTTTCAGTTGATGAGCTAAGTCTTTTCTTTGTATTAGTCATTTCCAATTCCAGCGTATATCTGAAACAATTTTTTTTAAAAGGCTAAGTATCGTATCGCGTGGTACACGCTGCAAATCAGAAGTATTTTAAAAAGACAATCAAATAATGTCCGCCGCAGATTTTGATATATGGTTTGTATAGTATTAATTTTCGCTTTGCATTACAGTATATCAGACACTCATTGTTCATTTCAGCTACATTATTATGTCAGTTAACCCAGAAAGAATAAATTAATTGCACACTGGTAATTTGGATGTAAGGAGAACACTGGACAGCCAAACAAAGCATCGAAAGGGTGGGATTGTACATGATTTATTGTTTGGAAGGTAATGATGTACAGATTCAATCTCCGGGTTGCTTATTGTGTATGCTGGGCACACGCAGGGAAATACCCAGGGGAGAGTGGAAATCACCTGCCCAGAGGGCAGTTTAAAACACGACTGCTTAGATTCCCTATCGTATTCTGGTCAGCGAAAGTGTCGATTGTCATTCAGATCTGCCCTAATCAATCACCCACACCAGTATGCAAGCATCTTTTGTCTATCGAGTTAATGGGTGTATGTTAATAAATGTAATCACTTTTTGAACTTAAAAAAATGATCTTTTGTAAGACAATCTGAACACTTGGTCCCTTTTTGGTTATTATAATAGTGGTATGCATTTTCAACATTGTCCATTAGCTAATGAAAGGTTCACTGTTGAGAAAGAGTGGCAGAAAAAGTGAGTGTATCTCCTGAAAGCAACTAGATAGCTGGATGGATTGCACAAAGGTGATCCTTGTGTGATGTGGACAATTGCAACCTAGCAGAGAATGATTGATCCCATGCCTGTGGTAGATCAAGGCACAGGAAAGATAAGCAGTCTTTTTGCATCCTTCGTTAATTGAGATAAGAGTATTCTTACTCTTCAGATAGAATTTATTTACGCTCAACAATGAATCTTTTGTTATGCATTTAAATATATTCACTTACCCACGATATAAGCTACATACAGGTTTTTGTACAGATTTTATGATATTCAATGCCACATGACAATTGTAAAGATTTTGCCATTCCTTTTGGCATCTGATAGGACACCATGGTATAATTTCAGAATACTGTAATTACTTTAGGATGCACACAAGGTGAAATAAGAAATATAATGACAAATATTACATGGTATAAATAAATACTATCTCAAAGGATCTGGTTTATAGGGGGGGAAAGCACCATTTTTGATCATTGTTACCTTTAGTATTTACCCCATTTGGTGGACTTTTGTTGTTTAAAACATTATTACTGATTTATATTACAGGTGTTATTATGGACTTTTCTTGCCTTAAGACAAAGTAAACATCATACCCTTATTCTTCATGGGGATTACTTAAACAAAAGAAAAAATATATTGGAAATGAATTATCTATTCACTGGGGCAACACATCGACAGACATAATAGCAGGGAATTTCCTCTCTAGCAGCAATGCCACGAGAAATGTGGTGCAGAGGGACTTCCAGTTACCCTTGAACTCAGCACTGACCCTGCTGCGTTCAGAGGCTGGCCGAAAGTTCCTCTCCACCTCACTTACAGCGGCAATGCTGCCAGAGATGAATATCCCCGGCAAATTTGAATATTTTTGGTGCGCTCCCACCTGCAGCAGGGAGCCTTCCAAGGAGGGAGTGGAATTTTGCAGCAGCAGCAGGATTTGCCCACCTGCAGCAGCTTAAAGATCCCACCCGATCTCCCTTGTAACATTGGAATTGCTAGATGAAAAAAGACCAAGGTCCATCTAGTTGGCCTTCTAACATCCTGGTCATCGAATGATACAACGATAATGGAGTTGTTAACTTATCATAGCAATCAATCTCTATCAATTAGTCTACAACAGACCCAGAAATGACACGAGGGAAACCCCAGTGGTGGAGAGCTTCAGGAACCATAGGTCCAAAGTCACCTTTTTCCTTCCAAACATGCTACACATGTCATGTCTCAAATTAGTTAATAATGGGAGCTTTTCCTGGACCAGCAAATGTTGCTAATGTTCAGAGTGCATTGATTTGCCCGACAATCGATTGCACCCAATAGGAGGGGGTTCCAGCCTTGGTAATGCTGGATGCCATTACTTGCCTTAAGTATTGCTATGACTGTAATGATGGAAGATGTAATGTATGATGTCACGTCATTGTAACCTACTGCTTGTAATATTACCGGCCGTGTTTCGCCAGACACTTTTGGCATCTGCTGGAAATGATGCTAGCAGATGGTTGTGGGTAAAGAGTGGAGCAGGACCTGGTGGAACAAGTCCCCAATAAGGTTTCCATCCCTGATGGCAGAAGATCCACCAGCAATCCAGCAGATTGACAGTATAATATCTATATTAATAGGTCTACCATTGCTTCTCTTACGGTATCGCACTGCCTGGGAAATGGGATCCAGCGTGAAGTTGATGGGAATGCCTACCTGGAATATGCTCATGCTACTCAATTTCAAACCAGCAACCAGGTGGTTAGAAATGCCCCTCTCCTCGAATTAATTTTTATATATCTATGCACTTGGCAAATGTATGCCAGCATGATGAAGGAATGCACACAATTCATTGAGCTATACCTTTAATAAGTCAGCCCACAACCAGAATAATAGTTGCAATTCCACGAGCAGCCTCCATCCAGCTGCTGCCAAGTTATAACAATTAACAACATTACAACAGTGACTACACTTCAAATGGAACTTCTTTAGCTGTGAAGTGCTTTGGAACATCCTGAGGATGTGAAAGGTGCTTTATAAATGCAAGTTCTTTCTTTACTCTTAAAAGGTGCACTGGCCTTTGCTGATCTATTCCCTGTGGTGGAGCATTCCATGCTGCGACAATGCTCTAGAATCATACAGCACAGAAGGAGGCCTTTCGGCCCATCGTGCCTGCGCCAGTTCTTTTGGTAGAGCTATCCAATTAATCCCACTCCCCTGCTCTTTCCCCATAGCCCTGTATTTTTTTTCCCTGTATAAAGAAATGTGTCTAACCTCTTTCCTTGCTTAGCAATAATTTTAAATTGATGACTCCTTATCACTGACTCCATAACCAGAGGAGATAGTCTTTTCTTAGTCACCCCATTGAATCATTAACATATTCAGTATTGTGCACCCTGTGCCCAAGTCAAGTCATCTCTCTCTCTATCTATCTATCTATCTATATATATATATATATATATATCTCAAGAACAAAAATGAATCCAACATTAACTCTTGGGGCACACCACTTCTAGCTGTTCTCCAATCCTACTCTTTGTGTTTCTATCCATGCTTCTTAAACCATGCGTCAGAATTTTTGTACAAGCCTTCTGTGAGACTCCTTGTCAAAAGCCTTCTGAAAATTCATGTGCACTATGACATGAATCTTGTCATTCATGTGGAAATGACTTATGAAATAATACTGAGTGGCCTGCGGGTGGCGCTGTCCAGGGAGAGTATAAATACTCTGGCACGGGCCCAGCTTGCGCAGGACATTCTTAACAGGAACTAGTGAAGGACACAACTAGACCTCCATGTTGTAAAACAGTTGATTAAAGCTTTGTTTAACGCTTAGACCAAGTGCCTAGTAGTTTTCTTACGTCACACTACATCTACTGCATTCCCTTTGATAGTTGATTGAAATGTTTTCTTTCATGCAGCAAGAGCTTTAGTTTATTCACTTTAAATTTTGGAGTTAAAAAGAAAAACTGAATGCTGGAAATCTGAAATAAAAATAGTAAATGCCGGAAATGGACAGTCGCCAACTGAAAGAGAAAGAAAGCTTTATGTTTCGGGCAGAATCTTTCATCAGAACATGGTTGTATATTTGACAATGCAATTTTAAAAATGTGTAAATTCAAGAGCATTAGTATGTCTGTCATGGTGGCTTGAAGAACCATTCTTTGTTTATTCCCAAATGCTTAAGTTTGGCCCAGTGATGTCTGCTAACTTTAAAAAATGAAGGAAGAAAGTATCCCTTACAAATGCCCAGTGCCATTATTGCTAACCTATATATTTACTGCCATCATTGCAACTATTGAGTGTCTGGCATCTGTAATTGGAACCAAGTCTTACACATTCTTGGATTGTGCATGTGTCCAATCACTGATAGTTTGAAGGGAGTTTATCTGCGTTCCCTAACAATCTAATGGCCCCAGATACTGTAGTGAGGTGGAGCTTGCAGTCTGGATTCTCTGATGGTCTTGTGAGGCTAGTGTCATGGCTGTGATAATTGGGATAGAATGGGAACTTTGCTTGTTCTAGAAAATTTGGTGCCACAAAAGCTTAATGAATGAAAATAGTAACACAAGTGAGCAGGAGTGGTCTTGCCCTGCAGAAGTGCATTGCTTGTTGACTGGTCATTAAATGGCATACATGGAGGAGCCCATAGTCCTCCCCCTCGTCCACTGAACCAACGAAGGGGCTGTGCTGTTGATAGGGATGTAAAATGAATTTAAAAGAGCATGATAATGAATTATAAATTACACAGCTGGACAGAGGAGATTCCAAATGATAAATGACTTGTGGGATTTAATTTACAGTAGCATATTTCAGCAGTAGTTTTAAGGCACCTGCAGCTATAGCAATCTATTCGTCTTTCCCCCCTCTTGAGAAAATGCTACAATTTTGAGAATATTATGTAATTGTAATAATTGATAATTAGATTTTTTTAATTACTCATTGTTCATTTCAACATCTCTGAATGTGTGACATTTAATTTTGGAACTTCTGCATAGGTTTTTGGCTTTGAATTGACAACTGCAAATATTTCCAATCGTACTTACTGCTGGGATGGATGACAACTATAGTAAATTTTACAACCCTCTGAGAGGGCAGCTGGGGCTTGTCTTTAATGTCTCATCTGAAAGACGGCACCCCGAATGTGCAGCACTCCCTCAGTGCTGCATTGAAACGTCAGCCAAGCTCAAACTTGTCCAGCCATTCACATTTCCAACAAGGAACATTGGGAAGCTATCAGCAACATACATAGGAATACAAAGGATATACAGCACAGAAACCGGCCAGTCGGCCCAACCTGTCCATGTCGGCGTTTATGCTCCACTCGAGCCTCCTCCCGTCTTTCCTCATCAACCTCTGTCAGCATAACCCTCTATTCCCTTCTCCCTCATATGCTTATCTAGCCTCTCCTTAAATGCATCTACACTATTCGCTTCAACCACTCCCTATGGTAGCGAGTTCCACATTCTCACCACTCTCTGGGTAAAGAAGTTTCTTCTGAATTCCCTATTTGATTTCTTGCTGACTATCTTATATTGATGGCCTCTAGTTTTGTTCTTCCCCACAAGTGGAAACACTCTCTCTGTGTCTACTCTATCAAAACCTTTCATAATTTTAAAGACCTCTATTAGGTCACCCCTCAGTCTTCTCTTTTCAAGAGAAAAGAGACCCAGCCTATTCATCCTTTCCTGATAGGTATACCCTTGCATTTCTGGTATCATCCTTGTAAATATTTTTTGCACCCTCTCCAGTACCTCTATCCTTTTCATAATATGGTGACCAGAATTGTACGCAGCACTCCCAGGTGTGGTCTAACCAAGGTTCGATTGAAGTTTAGCATAACTTCTCTACTTTTCAATTCAGTCCCTCTAGAAATAAACCCTAGTGCTTGGTTTGCTTTTTTATGGCCTTGTTAAATATGTGTATTTGTACTCCGAGGTCCCTTAACTCTTCAGTTTTCCCCCTCCATAACCTGAGGCGATGAAGCCAGTTGTAATGCCCCTACAGGTGGAATCAGTGTTGTTGCAACTGGTGCACTTCAACCAGTACCCCTCCACTGTCCACTGTCAGCACTGCCTCCAATGGGAACATAAGGCTTGTTGTTGGAGGTGACCATGCTTTTTGACTATAACAAGCTGAGGCACTGAAGCGGTTACTCCCATATAGACAGCTGTTTGCTGGTCTGTACAGATTTCTCCACCTATTGGGAAGGTAGTGGCCCTTAGCAAAGCATCACTATTAGCAACATCAAAGCTGCTTTTGTACTGGTGTTTGATTCTCGGAGACTTGTCTGGAATAGGCCTGTCCACTGCAATTGCAGCACTAAATCCAGCTTCCTTATCCTGGTAGCAGGATCATAGACCCAGGAAAAATTGGGTCTGTGATTCTGCTGCCAGGATAAATGAGCTGGATTTAATAGTGTGAACAACAGGGAGTTAGCTCACAGACACTGGTTTCCTGAAATCCAACCTAAACAAGCATCAGTATAAAAGGGCTTAAAACAGGTGCCTTTGGTACTGGAGAAATTGATCCACAATAAACATGGGGCACTTCCTACACCACTAAGAGGTGCAGAACCACTTCCTGAAATACAAATGCAACATTAGTTATGCTCAAAACGCACAAAATGCAACAGTGATTTTCTATTTTAGGATAGATTCCATTGTAAAAAAAAAATTAACCAGCCAGTGAATGAATCAGCCAAGAGAAAAAAAAAACTCATCACGTGGTGAGTGTGTGTGACTAACAATGCTTGATTTTTAAAAGTGATGAGACAGCTATTTTCAAATTGGATATGATGGGTTGTTTTGAAAAGAATGCATTCAGTAAACAGGACGGATATTTTCCTGTACAGTAAACCTAATTATTGAAAGTCCAAAATAATCATGGATTCTTTGATCAGCATAGCAGCACAGGGCTGTAGGAGGCAGGTTGTAGGAGGGATGCCTGTGATTCTCCATGCAGTAACTTCACTGATGTTAGCCTGGTCATCCGGGGAAGTGCCAAGCAGAGGCTTAGTGCATCCAATGAGGAGAGATGACAAGCTGAGGAGCCTCACTTGTGCTGCCTGACTTGATCTGCTCTTATATATTGCCTACTGGACGGTCACAACGAACTAAAATGGTTATTGGTACATTTTCCACCTTGGTGTATTGTGCAGAGGGGCCAGAAAGAGAGTGTAAAGTAGTCTTTTTTAAAAAAAATGATAAAAATATGTTTTCAGAAATATAAACTGGATAAGTTAAGAAACATTAGCTTAAAATAAGATCCAAATTGTTTTACTGTGAGATTCAGACCAAAAAGTGTTTCTTCGTGTTACTATACTACAAAGTCAGGGCCATCTGTCTACCAAATGTTCCAGAGCTCGCTCAAATAATGCTCTCGGCTGTGATGAGGCCATTTCTTCCAGACTGCTGTAGATATTGAATCGTGGGTGAAATAATTTCCTGGTTTATTTTTGTAACGGCTTTTTCCAGGAAATCTGATTGGTTAAAGATGCTTGAAAAAATACTAGCCAATAGCATTTTATAGCAGGGGTGCAGTCATAACGTTTAAGTTCAAGTAATGTCAAAGGAATCTGCTGTCGATTAATGGGCTCTCTGCCTGGAGGGAGTGGCTTGGCCTATTCTCACAGTCATCAGTGAGAAAATAATTGGAACATGTACAGGGAGTTTGTGGAAGGTCTCTGAGCACGTTGGTTCAGAGAAGCACATGGTTGCCATTTTTGTCCTGCCTGCCTGATCCAGTCTATTATCATTTTTAGGACATAGCTATTTCAGAAGCATTTTTTGAACTTTAAATAGATTAATCCAGTTTTAGATGACTATTTTGAATGCTATACCTCGCTGTGAATTAAAATTAAGGATGTCTGTTATGTGTGATGTTGTAATTGTTGGGGGATCTGTGCAGATCGATTTTAAACGAAGCATTCAATTTGGTTGGGGTAGGAAAAATGTTAAATCTTGAGCTAATCTCTAATTCAATCTCTTTTTATTTATCTTTAAATCAGCAATGCAGAATATAGTTAATGCTGTAATTCCATTTTTTCTAACATGCACAGACTGATTTTATCCTGTTTTATAATGTACATAGTTCCAAGTCCCTGAACAGTGCTCTGACTCGTTGATATCTTTTAATCCGTTTTCCTGACATTTCTAGCATAGTAGTTAACAGATGGTGAATATATATAATATTTTCTCACTTGTGCCTTTATACATGCACTCATCATTTCCAGACCCGATTACCCCCAATTAACTCCTTGCTGCCCTTCTATCTTCCACCCGCCACACACTCCAGCTCATTCATAAGTTTGCTGCTCATCTCCTATCCTGCAGGAAGTCATGCTTACCCATCACCCATATTGTCACACACCTACATTGGCTCCTGGTCCCCCAATGCCTCAAATTAAAAATTCTTGTCCTTGTCTTTAAATCCATCCTTTGCCCTTGTTCTCCCTTTCTCAATAACCTCCTCTGGCCCCACAACCCCTTCCCCGAACTCTCCATTTCTCTGACTCCGACTTCTTCTGCATTCCCTCTCTCTTCACTCAAAGTGGGCAGTTGTGCCTTCAGCTGCCTCGGTCCCATTCTCTGGAATTCCCTCCTTAAACCCCTGTACATGTAAATGAAGCGGAGATGCCGGTGTTGGACTGGGGTGGACAAAATTGAGAGGTCGCACAACACCAGGTTATAGTCCAACAGTTTTATTTGAAATCACAAGCTTTCGGAGCTATCGATCGCCCCTTCCTCAGGTTCACCTGAGGAAGGGGCGATCGATAGCTCCGAAAGCTTGTGATTTCAAATAAAACTGTTGGACTATAACCTGGTGTTGTGCGACCTCTCAATCATGTAAATGAAGACAGACAGGCAGTGTGGCTATCTCCTCCCCAGGAATTTTTTAAGTGTATGCCAGGTTCCCACCTCCAGAAAACACATGCATTATAAAGGGGGTAATGTGGAGGCTAGTATGGTTTCCTAGAGTGGGGAAGCATAGTGGGAAAACATTAGTGATCCTGTAGGATGTCAAAGGCTGGAAGTCATTATGAGCTTCTTGAAAAGTATGGCATTAAAAGTATTTGCTACACTGGACATATTTTTCCAAATTTAAGTTAATTTCAGGGATTTCCCTCTTGGAATTCCATTGTTCCTGTGTTTTGAGAAAGAGAACGTGAGGACATGGAGGAAGAAAGTCCAGCATTATGTATGCAGATTAAATCCAACTCACTGATACCCACACCATAGGTTCCACAGACCAAGGTGGTCCTATATGGATTTTTCCCATAGGCAGTGTCTAAAAAGGCTGTGGTTTCACCTGATACAGTGAGAGTTATGCCAGCTGGTGGCACCTGACCTACAGCTTCTTTCGAGCAGGGGCACAGCCTTGTCAGTGCCTTTAAAAGTAACAATACCTCTAATTTTTATACCAACTGATATTTTCATTGATCACATCAGTTGTTCTTCGAAAATAAAAGATGCCTGTATTGTTCAGCCAGGACGTGTGAGAATGGTTGCTTGGAGACCAGGGTTACCCCATTTCAACCATGGGTGTTAATACTACTCTGTCATCCAAGAGCAACAATGGGTTCCATGAAGCTTTGTGTGTTACACGCATCATTACTAAACATACCATTAGTATTCTGAAGTCCCAATTCCATTGCCTGAAAAGGATAGGGTCAGCCCTACAGTGCAGCCCAGCAAGGGTGTCAAGAATTATAGTGGCATGCTGCCTAATTTTGCAGTTAGGAAGAGATAGGACCTTCCATCTGTAGAAGCTGAAGATGGTGGAGGCCCTCAATTCCTTCTCATGCTGAGAGTGCCTCGGAGAGATGGGAGATAGCACAGGACAAACAGTTGCCAGCAGCGCGTGAGATTCGGCAGGAAATTATCAAACAACTGCTTCCAGTAGAAAGACCATAATGCAGTCGCGGGGCCTTTGCAGTGCTCGCAGATAGCCAGAACTTAAATCTGCCATATATTTCACATCCTTTCAGGAGAAGGACACTTACAAAATGTCATGAGAAAATAAAAAGAGAACTGAAGGCCTATTTATGAAATTAGCACCCCCCTCAGGATAAGCCTGCCTACTGCTAGCAGGATCACTGAGTGGGCAGAAGTCCCCTCCCACCAGGTTTCTGACTGACACAGGAAACTCCAGGCAATTCTGGGCACCAAGAATAGGAAGGATATTGGAGTCCTGAAAAGAGTACCAAAAATATTCACCCACATAGATACCAGGAATGATAAGTTATATTTATGTAGAAAAGCTTGGTTTTGTTATTACTGGAACAGAGAAGGTTTGGTGGGGGAGTGGTGGGATCTAGTAGAGATTTTCAAATTTATGAAGGGTTTGGAGAGGATGAATATTATAAAATTGTTTCCACTGGTTGGCAAATCAACAACAAGGAGCTTTAGACTCAGAATTATCATTAAAAGAATGACGAGTGAAGTAGAAGATTTTTTATTCAGAGAGAATGCCTTCTCACCAGTGGCTACTGAGGCAGAGACTACGGGGGGAATTTTAACCCCAAAAAGTGGGTTAGTTGGGGTCGGGTGGGAAGTTAAAGTGTTAAAAATCTGAATCTTGACCTCCGACTCACCCACTTCCGGTTTTAACAGAGGCGGGATGGGGGGTAGGCAGCCAACCCGCTCCCAGGTGGGTTGCCTATTTAAATATTATAATAAGGCTGGCATGCCCCAGATTTAACCACCATTTTAAATTTAATAGTGGCTGGTCGGGTATCCCTCGCCTCGGGAAACCCGACAGCTAATAGAAGGCGAGGACTTCTAGATCCAGGAGATAAGTGCCTTTACACTTACCTCCTGGATCCAGTGTCCCTGTCTAACCCATGGGATGGGCAATAATTGCTGGCCTTGCCAGCGACGTCCACATCCCATAAACAAATTTTTTTTAAAAACTGCGATCGGAGACCGCCCCCACGAGGCATCCGATTTATCACCATCCCCAGGCCTCCGTTTTTTTTGCCCCAGGCCCCTCCAATCGCCTTCCTGGCCTCTCCCCGTGCCCCCACCGATGATCTTCAGGCCGCCCCTGACTTTTTCTGCTGCCAGGTAGAGTGGATGGCCGGCCTGTTCTAGAATTTGAATGAAAATCGGACGGGTTCTATAATGTGCGAGCCACCCGTTCAGCCAGATCACCAACCATGCTGTGAAGATGCAAATGTACCCCTATGTCTTTAAAATAGGGTCTGAATTATATCTGCAGGCCCTGGTCCAACTTTCCCCACCTGAAGACGACAGTTGGTCTTGACTGGTGTGTAAAATCCATGGGACATCAATTAGAGTCATAATGGCACAGAAGGAGGACATTCGGCCCATCTAGTCCGTGCCAGCTCTCTGTAGAGCAATCCAGTCAGTCCCATTCCCCCTCTCTGTCCCCGTAGCCCTGCAAGTTTATTTCCCTCAAGTGCCTATCCAGTCTCCCCTTGAAAACATTGAGTGTCTCCGCTTCCACCACTTCTGTCAGCAGCGAATTCCAGGTCCTCACCACTCGCTGCGTAAAAAAGTTTTACCTCACATCCCTCCTGTATCTCTTGCCCAAAACCTTAAATCTGTGTCCCCTAATCCTTGTACCATCAACTAGTGGGAACAGCCTTTCCCCGTCAAAATCTTGTACACCTCTATCAAATCACCCCTCAATCTCCTTTGCTCTAATGAAAACAAATCCAGCTTCTCCAACCTGTCCCTGTAGCTAAGATCTCCCATCCCTGGAACCATTCTGGTAAATCTGCTCTGCACCCTCTCAAGGGCCTTCACATCCTTCCTGAAGTGTGGCGACCAGAACTGGACGCAATACTCCAGTTGTGGCCTAACCAGCGCTTTATAAAGGTTCAGCATAACTTCTATACTTTTGTACTCAATACCTCTATTTATGAAATCCAAGATCCCATACGCTTTGCTAACCACTCTCTCAATATGTCCTGCCACCTTCAGGGACCTATGCACATTAAGTCCCAGGTCCCTCTGTCCCTGCACACTCTTTAAAACTAATCCATTAAGTGTATATTGCCTCTCCCTGTTCCTTCTGCCAAAATGCACCACTTCACACTTCTCTGTATTAAATTCCATCTGCCACTTGTTTGCCCATTCTGCTAGCCTTTCTATGTCCTGTTGCAGTCGATTGGTATCATCCTCACTGTTTGCCACACCCACAAGTTTGGTGTCATCGGCAAATTTAGAAATTCTACTCTGTATTCCAATATCCAGGTCATTTATCAAAAAAAGCAGTGGCCCCAGCACTGACCCTTGGGGAACACCACTGTCTACCATCCTCCAGTCTGAAAAACAGCCATTTACCACAACTCGCTGTTTTCTGTCCTTAAGCCAATTCCTTATCCAAGCTGCCACTGACCCACCTATTCCATGAGCCTCAATTTGGTTAACCAGCCTTCTATGTGGTACTTTGTCAAACGCCTTCCTAAAATCCATGTAGGCAACATCCATTGCATTCCCTTCATCAATCCTCCCTGTTATTTCATCAAAATTTCACTGAGATTAGTCAAACACAATCTGCCTTTTACAAATCCGTGTTGGCTCTCCTTAATTAGCTTAAACCTCTCCAAGTGCCCATTAATTTTTTCCTTGATTATTTTTCTAAAACTTTACCCACCACTGATGTTAAACTGACCAGCCTATAGTTACTAGGATTGTCCTTGCACCCTTTCTTGAACAATGGTGTCACATTTGCCACTTTCCAATCCTCAGGCACCTCCCCCGCATCTAGGGAAGATTGGAAAATTATGGCAAGCCCTTCCGCTATCTCTTCCCCCAATTCCCTTAGCAACCTGGAATGCAAGCCATCTGGACCAGGCGACTTATCCACTCTAAGCATACCCAGCCTTTCTAGTACATCCTGTCTATCAATTTTCACCCCTTCCATTGCTTCTACCTTTTCCACTTCTACCGATATTTTGTCAGCATCCACCTCCTTAGTAAACACCGATACAAAGTACTCATTGAGTATTCTAGCCTTGCCCTGCGTCTCTAAGCATATATCACCTTCTTTGTCCCTAATAGGCCCCACCCCGCCTCTTACTACCCGCTTAATGTTTACATGCCGGTAGAAGATTTTTGGGTTCCCTTTTATGTTAATTAGCTTTGATATAAATGTCTCTCTTGATTTTCCCTGATGGGAATATTTCAGGTTTACAGCACAAGACTTCATTATTTTACTCTATAAGCATTTCTTTCAATTTTTATTTCTGTAGATATTGTGTTGCCATTTTTATCCCCCCTCCTCTTCTAATTGGCACTGACTTTTTCTGAGATGTGCTTCTGCCAATGCTCCTCAGTACCTCAGCAAAGTGGCTCTTGTGTGTGTCCAGACAGTGAAACTCGGATTTTCTGCTTCAGCAAAAATCCGAGGGGAAATGACCGAGCCTGATCCGCACCTCTCCACTGAGAAGTGGGCAGCCACACTAGAGTTCAAAGAGTTGGTCTAAATTGAACAATGGTGGGCGCTCCAGCATCAGGAACACCACCAGTTGGGAGCTTGACACTTGGGAAGCAGAAACTTGTACGGTACTGTAGGATTTAAAGGCTTGTAGCAGCCTGAAATTTGGATTTGCAGCAAAACTGAGAGATTTCCAGTCAAATAATGTCTGCAGGCACCACGTGTGCCTTCAGATTCACCAGTGACGCTGTGGAAATGCTTCTCGATGAAGCCAAGCAGAGGAGGGAGGTACCCAGCGATTCTGGCTCACAAGGAGGGCAGCACAGCAACAGTGGGACAAGGTAACCAGGGCAATCGGCACGGACTCAATGACCCCACACATGACAACTCAGCGCTGGAAGACATGAAATGATCTTACCGGGTCTGGCAAGGTAGGAGAAGCCAGCCACACTTTCTAAGAATGAATGAAGTGAGTTTGTAACTTGTATACTCACCACGCTCTCATTCTGTTAGCTTACAATCAATGCCCATGAGGTAGCATGGTTCCCTTTCCACCAGCAGTTTTCATCTGCAAGTATTCTTTCACTCACATCCATACATGCTTTCACTCTGCTAAAGGCCACACATGATAAGCAACTCTTTAGTTCATGCACCTGGAATCACCTGCATTTTGTACTGCTTTTGACTGCACCTCAAAGCAACTGGAAGTCATTCTCACTTTATTCTGTTTAAAGGAGAAGACGGCCCATAATAGGAGGGGGAGAGTGGCAAGCAGAGGTGGATCCCTAGCCTCCACCTTCTCGCTCATTTCGAGGAGAGACTATTTGAGCTTCTAAGGAGGGTGGCTGTATAGCAAGTTGGAGATGGGAAAATAGAAGGGCAGGTGCCAGCTGCAAATTCGCCGTGACATTCTACTTCTCTTCCTTCTCGTCCTATTATTCCTCGCATTAGATCATGAAACCCTCGTCACTTCTACTGAAAATAACATGTGAACTCTGCTCCTCAGTAATATGTTCTAGGTGCTCTTCCTCTTTTCCTTCTCTAGACATGCCTGAAGAAGAAGCAGAGGAAAAGGGAGAAAAATCAAGGCATCCAGCCCAGCAGTTACTTCAGAGCATGCACTGTCACTCACTCTATTGCTTCCAAGTGCCGGCCCAGAGATATTCATCCTATCGGAGAGTGAGCCACATGGGAGTACACACAAAGCATGAATGAGCATGATCAGCTTGTCGTATAAGATGAGGAAGAAGATGTTGCTGACTGGAAGGTCAGGTGACATTGCCCCTTCAGCTAAAGAGCCTGGGGTTCCAAATCTCATGGGTCCTGCTTCAAGTGTAAGTGCAGGCACTGGGGCATGGCATATAGTATGCTGCAGATGACAGACAGAGTCAGTGGAGCAGTCTACTAGCCATGTGTGCAGCACTGCAGTCCACCCGGAAGCGTCTGGAAACTCCAGGCAGATCTGTCGCCGAGGCCCCCACAAAGGAGACACTAGAGGCAGACTGTGCTTCCTCAGACTGTTGCCATAAAAGCCTAAGGTGCCATTTGGAGAAGACTGTCACTTCTGAGATACAAACCAGTATCTCACAGGGCTTCACTGATCTCATTGGTACCATTAGGTCTGCTTATCTGCAGATCAGTGCCCATGCAAAGGCCATGCCCAGGATTGTCAAGGTAGGGATGGGCCTGGATGCTTTTATTTTTCTTTCTCTCTTACTTTCCTTATCGCTCTATCTATCTAGACATGTATACAGGCCCTCCAACCACTCTAAGGCCAGAGGTTGCTGGCATCCGTGCGGCCGCGATTGGCGGCGGGTCGGGTGGGAAATTTGAAATAAGTTGGAGCGGGTCGGGAACCCGCCATCATCCAGCCCCCATGGGCCCTTCCCTCGGGCACGTTTGCCAACGCAGCAGCGACCCGAACGGCAGAGGCGGCCGAGGTAATTTAGCTCATTCTGAGGCACTTGTCAGGCCTGTAAGATTCTTTTTAACCCTACCTTTCAAATTTCCGCAGATGAGCACGGGAATCACGCAGCTCGGGAACCACATCTGTGAACCTGAGGTGGAATTGAGTGGCTATTGATCCAGCTCATTAGTGCACAGCATGAAAAGTACAATAAAAACTCCCACCTGACAGCTGGGCACTTTCATAAGGCAGATGCTGTTGATGACTGCATTGACCGCACAGATTTAGCTTTCTAGAGGTTACAAGTCTTTTTAGCAAAGTCGGGATCCACTGCTACCTCATTGGTGCAACCTACCACACCATTGGCAGATTGCTTCTCTAATCTCTACTTGACCTGCCATCTATTACATCAGCATGGGCACCGTTTATACTCTCTCACCTTGGTCCTCAGAATCGGACCATGATGAGCACCAGCAGCACCAACAACACCACCAACCTTCTCAACCACCTGATGCTCCACAGGACAGAGGACATCAGCGCAGGGCTGCACCGCGCCGGAGGCGATACCCCCAACACGGCATACAGGCAGAGGATGAGCTTCCTCAACATGACTGAGCAACAGTGCCAAAGGAAGCTCAGGCTATCGCGCTAGGTCGTCGCAGACATTTGTAGCTTGCTGGAGCAAGACCTGTAGCCCAGAGGGCCTGGTGGACACGCCTTATCAGTGGCTGTCAAAGTCACCAACGCCCTCAACTTCTTCACCTCAGGCTCCTTCCAGGGATCTGCAGCAGACATTTGCGGCATCTCGCAGTCAGCTGCCCACACATGCATCACACAGGTCACCGATGCCCTCTTTGACAACTTTACCACTGATGAAGCCAGTATTACTGAGTGGGCGCTGGGCTTTGCCGCTCTGGCTGGCTTCCCATGGGTGCAGGGCGTCATTGACTGCACACATGTGGACATCAGGGCACCCCATCCTCACCCAGGAGTGTTTGTCAACCGCAAGGGCTTCCACTCCCTCAATGTGCAGCTCGTCTGCAACCATAGGAAGATCATCATGCATGTGTGCGCCAAATTCCCTGGCAGCTGACATGACATGTCCTGCGCCAGTCCAGCCACCCTCAGCTCTTTGCTCATCCAAACACACTTTCCGTCTGGCTGGTTGGAGACAAGGGCTATCCATTGAAGACGTGGCTCATGACACTCTTGAGGAGGCCAAGTACTGAGGCCCAGGAGAGATATAATGAAAGCCACATATCCACCAGATGTGTCAAAGAGCAGACAATCGGCATGCTGAAAATGCACTTCAGATGCCTTGACAGATCTGGAGGAGCCCTTCAGTAGGCACCAGCCAGGGTTGCCAGAATTGTCGTGGTCTGCTGCACCCTGCACAACATAGCGCAGTAGCGAGGATTAGCGCTGAATGAGGAGCAAGGCACTGAGCGCACAGCCTGTTCGGAGGAGGAGCAGCAGGAGCAACCTGCGATCCAGATCCCACCAGCACCCGAGCACATTGCACGTAGATGGCGTCATCATGGCCAGATTTACTTAACTTCAGGCATTACACCCATATGGTTGCCACATGATGTACCAGGTTCGCACCAACCCACAGCAACACCATAAAGCATCCCTACAATGACCAACCCATTCCTTTCACACTGACCACCATTGCTGGAGGTAACGTTACGTCTCATCATTCACTCCAACTCACTAAGCCACTTCCAAAGTTGCACATAAATTTGTCCATAACTGGAGAGTGGTGAAAATAAATATGTTTATCTGTGACATCACAGTAATGGAAACTTTACACAAACATTTATTAAAACACCCAAGTGGCTACCCTTGTGCATCTAATTGTGTTTGATCTTTCTCTTGCGCGTGCTTCTACGAGGTGCTACCCCTGTGGCTTCAGCAGAGGATGTGGCAGCCTGCTCACTTCCTCGCTGCGACTGCATAGACACTTTTGCGGGGGGGGGGACGCGGCAATGGGGGCGAAGTGTAAGCGCTTTGAGAGGAGCCCCCACTCCCATGTCCCCTCTCACCATCATCCATCTCATGGGCCACCCACACTTCCCTGCTAGCAAGGAGCTGGAGAGCACCTTGCTGCACAGCAGTGGGGCCATGAGGACCCACGTCTACGTTGACATCCCTCCTAGACAGGAGGTCTATGAGCGTCTGTCATCTATTCTCCATAGACACCGTGTGCTCATGTGAGTGGCGCATTAGCTGCTCCATGCAGGTGGCCATCCTATTCATGGAAGAGCCTACAGTCGCCATCGCCTGCGACACAGAGGTGCTCATGTTGGAGATGGACTCCTCCATTCTCTGCACATTTGCAGACATTGCGGTCGCAAAACCTGTCAAAGCCTCCTGCACTTTTTGCTGCACCTCCAGGATCACCCTCTTTCTGGATGGCCCCCGAGGCTTAGTGTCTGCATGCAGCTGAGCAGAGCTGGGAGCGTCCAGCGCCATCTGGCAAGGAGTCTCCACTGCGGTCCCTGTCTCCACCATCTGCTCTTGCTCACTTGGTGACTTGTAACACACCAGGTGACAACACTACTGTGTATCCACCGAGGTGTGCGTATCTGCGCTGGTGCTGGGTGCGCTTATGTCTGGTGACGGTGCATCCTCAGAGGCTGGAGGCTCCTCTGAGGAGTCGTCTTCCTCTTCCTCCTGGATAGTGGGGGGCTCTTGATGGACCTGTGGGAGAGTAAAGAGATGAGTTAGATATGTCATATCAAGAATGGGTACAGATACCATTATGCACATGGTGAACATTCACTGGCTGCTGACATCAGTTCCCTATAAGTGACTGCTGTATGCCATGTGGCTATATGAGATGTAATTCTGTCACCAAGTTGCTGAGATGTCCTCTCTCCGTCTCCCTTCTCCAGCTGCTCTGCGACTCTGGACACTTCCAAGGCAACCTCCTCTGCTGCTGTTAAGGTGGCGAATGATGGAGGATCACCTCCAGTTCTCTCCCTCTCCCTCTTATTGTGGGCTCTCTTTTCCTACAAGGAAGAAAAGAAGAGAAGGTTGAGTGAGAGTGATGGAATGAGTGTAAGGAATGGATGGGTTACAATTTTAGAGGGAGACTGGAGTGGGCAGGCAATGCCAAGTGTCCTCCTTGTGTGTTGTTAGTTGGTATGATTGCATTAGGATGAGGGTGAGTGTGAGGGGTGGTTAGTCAGATGGGGATGTGAGTATGTAGATAGAGAGAGGGATGGGTGGAGGTGCAAGGTATGTTGGTGTGAATAATGATGCGCAGGAGTAGGGTTGGGAAGGTAGAGTGATGGGGATGTGATGAGGGGCACAGCAGGATGAAGTTGAGTGTGGCTTTGCACCCACCTTTAAGATCATTGAAACGTTTGCACCCCAGGTCCTTCTGACAACATCCCTGCTGTTGACCTCCTCTGCTATTTGGAGCCAGGCTTCTTTGGTCTGTTGGGGAGGTCTCTTCTGCCCATCAGAAGGGAAGAGGACCTCCCTTGCGTGCTCTCATTCCCTCCACAAGTATATGGAGGGAGTCATCTGAGAACCTGATGCAGCCCTCTGTCTCTGTGCAGTCATGTCTGGCACTGTTTGGAACACTCCAATGGTGCATTGCAGTGCCTGCACTATCCTAGATGAACCTTCAAATGCAATGTGGCCAAGGCCCCATTAAATATCCCGGCTGAAAACGCGTCATCGATGACGTCGTCAGATCCGCACCATTTAATGGGGCTGGGTAACGTGCAGGGCGGCCTTAATAGGCACCATTAATGGAAAGTCGATTTCAGTAGCGGGATGGAATAAAGAACGGGGCCGCAACCCGCCATGACGACCACCCGCACCCAACCCACCCAAGCACAGAAAATTCCGGCCTGAGTGTTAGCAGATGTGAAAGGGTGTAGGGGCAGGCTGCTGCACAAGAAGTGTAGTCTGCACCATGTCCATTCCAGGATTTAGCTGCCGTGAGGTGAATGTCACCTTATTCCAGGAGACTCATATTGGCACACAGATGCCAGCCACCTCCTGCCCTTCTGTCACTCAGATGTCACTAGATTAAGATTAAATGTTCCACTTCATACACTGGTACCAAGGAGACAAATAGCGCCAAAGAGGCACATAGACATTGTGGATTTTCAATAAAATTATGTTTGCACTAAAGTTGTTGCACATGTAAACATTGTTCTTGGCATGGTTTGGGAGTGGCTTTAGTGAGATGGCATGAATAGGAACTGTGTAAGTTGATGTGCCAAGGGAAGGTTCTGTAGCTGATGATATGGTAGGAAGTGGGGGGAGGAAGGTGTACACAGGACTGTTTGTGCAGTGACCATATGTGGTAGTCAAATGAAGATCTTCTGTACCATTGTGGCGTTATATTGCCTTTCAGCCAGGAATAGGTTGTCCTCCACACCCTCTCCAGGCTGCAGCTGCTCTTCGGGCAAATACAGGTGGGAACATCTCTGTCTACATCCTCCTCCTCTTCCAGGAAGCAAAGGTAAAATCCATTTTATGTCCTGTTGGAAGCAGAGGAGGAAGGCCGCCCCACAGTAAATGGTGGAAAGGCACTTTGAGTGATTGTTAGGGTTTCCAACCCTCCCACTTTAGGCGGGAGTCTACCGGAATGAGCGATTGGTCTCCTGAGTGCGGCTGCTGTCCACTCTGGAGAAACGGTCCCTGTATACATGTGCAGTACCCCCACAGCATTTGACAGAAGTAAAAGAAAATGTCCAAAATAGATGAGAAATGAGAATGCCGAACCTGATCCTCCCGGTGTCACTAGACAGCAGATATAATCATAGAAACATAGAAAAATAGGAGCAGGAGTAGGCCATTCGGCCCTTCGAGCCTGCTCCGCCATTCAATATGATCATGGCTGATCCTTTATCTCAATACCATATTCTTGCTCTCTCCCCATACCCTTTGATGCCTTTTGTGTCTAGAAATCTATCTATCTCCTTCTTAAATATATTCAGTGACTTGGCCTCCACAGCCTTCTGTGGTAAAGAATTCCACAAGTTCACCACCCTGAGTGAAGAAATTTCTCTTCATCTCAGTCCTAAAATGTCCTACCCCGTATCCTGAGACTGTGACCCCCTCGTTTTGGACCCCCCAGCCAGGGGAAACATCCTCCCTGCATCCAGTCTGTTTAGCCCTGTCAGAATTTTATACATTTCCAATGCGATCCCCTCTCATTCTTCTAAACTCTAGTGAATACAGGCCTAGTCGACCCAATCTCTCCTCATATGACAGTCCTGCCATCCCAGGAATCAGTCTGGTGAACCTTCGCTGCACTCCCTACTTTTATTATGTATTTTTTCCTTTTATAATAGAAATAGGCCTGAAAATTCAGCAGGGGCTCTCTCAGTGGTTACTAATTTACATGATTTATCTTTAATAAAAACTGAAGGGGAAATAAATAAGTATATTAAAATATCTGTGTAAGATGTAGCTTCAGCTGCAGTGTGAGCCTGACAACGTGGCAGCTATGTTTTCAGAGCAGACTGGTTCCCAGCTCGTTAGGGTCTGAGCCAGCTCAAAACCTTCGTGCTGAGCCTCTAATGATCTTGTAACCCGGAAGTAAATGTGATGGTTTGCTTTTTAGTTATGTTGTTACTATTAGCTACAATGTAACAACGTTGGATCAATTTGTTAATAGCTGCAGGCAGGTCTGCAGTGGAGGAAGGAGGGTGTTCTACAAAGAGAACCAGCAAGGTAATTGCCTGCTGTTTCAGGGTTTCACAGTGTACTGTTTAATGAGCAAATGCCTAACTATAGTGGAAAATAAGCAGTAGCTAAAGCTACAGAAATATGTTGCCATCGCAATTATTCAGCCTCAGGGCATCAGTAACGTATTAGCCTGACTGAGGTGGAGATTCCGGATAGAATAAGTCATTTAAACTTGTCGTAGAATGCCAGTGCCCAGAGACATTTTATGGTGCATGAATTTTCTTCTTTCCTGAGATAATACATTCCATTCACACTTTCCTGCAGATGTGTTCTGAGTCATGTCTCTGATTATTTTCTTTGTTTCAGATTGTAACTGCAGAGGTGTAATTACATCCCAACTTCAGTCAGATCTATGGAATAAGCAGCTGGCTGGACTTGTGTTACATAGGGACGGATAGCAATAAGTTAGAAATCAGTAATCAAGTTGAGGGATTGTGATAAGAATTGTTAGTCATCTGACTCAGTGGGGGTAATTTTGACTTTGAGTGATTGTTAGGGTTTTCAACCCTCCCACTTTGGGCGGGAGTCTACCGGAATGGGCGATTGGCCTGAGTGCGGCTGCAGTCCACTCTGGAGAAACATGTGCAGTACCCCGGCGGTCATGGCCTGCAACCAAACCGCGTTGTCTGAGCCCTGCTGGTCTCTCCATTATTCGGAAACACCACTTCATTGCTGGTTGTGAGGATGACAGCATCGGGGCCAACGGAAATTGCCTGGAAACTTTGTGAGCCCTGAGAGAGCAACTGGGGAGGGAGAGTGAGGAGAGAGAGAGAGAGAGAGAGAGAGAGAAAGAGAGAGAGAGCAATACAAACTGGGAAGAGTGAGAGAGAGAGAGCAATACAAACTGGGAAGAGCGAGAGAGAGAGCAACACAAACTGGGAAGAGAGAGAGAGAGAGCAACACAAACTGGGAAGACAGAGAGAGAGAGCAACACAAACTGGGAAGAGAGAGAGAGAGAGCAACACAAACTGGGAAGAGAGAGAGCAACACAAACTGGGAAGAGAGAGAGAGAGTAACACAAACTGGGAAGAGAGAGAGAGAGAGCAACACAAACTGGAAAGAGAGAGAGAGAGAGAGCAACACAAACTGGGAAGAGAGAGAGAGAGAGCAACACAAACTGGGAAGAGAGAGAGAGAGAGCAACACAAACTGGGAAGAGAGAGAGAGAGAGATCAACACAAACTGGGGAGAGATAGAGAGAGAGCAACACAAACTGGGAAGAGAGAGAGAGAGAGCAACACAAACTGGGAAGAGAGAGAGAGAGCAACACAAACTGGGAAGAGAGAGAGAGAGAGCAACACAAACTGGGGAGAGAGAGAGAGAGAGCAACACAAACTGGGGAGAGAGAGAGAGAGAGAGAGCAACACAAACTGGGGAGAGAGAGAGAGAGAGAGCGAGAGCAATACAAACTGGGAAGAGAGAGAGAGAGAGAGAGAGCAACACAAACTGGGAAGAGAGAGAGAGAGAGCAACACAAACTGGGAAGAGAGAGAGAGAGCAACACAAACTGGGGAGAGAGAGAGAGAGAGAGAGAGAGAGCAACACAATCTGGGAAGAGAGAGAGAGAGAGCAACACAAACTGGGAAGAGAGAGAGAGAGCAACACAAACTGGGAAGAGAGAGAGAGAGCAACACAAACTGGGAAGAGAGAGAGAGAGAGCAACACAAACTGGGAAGAGAGAGAGAGAGAGAGAGAGCAACACAAACTGGGAAGAGAGAGAGAGAGCAACACAAACTGGGAAGAGAGAGAGAGAGAGAGCAACACAAACTGGGAAGAGAGAGAGAGAGCAACACAAACTGGGGAGAGAGAGAGAGAGAGCAACACAAACTGGGAAGAGAGAGAGAGAGAGCAATACAAACTGGGAAGAGAGAGAGAGAGAGCAATACAAACTGGGAAGAGAGAGAGAGAGAGAGCAACACAAACTGGGGAGAGAGAGAGAGAGAGCAACACAAACTGGGAAGAGAGAGAGAGAGAGATAGAAACACAAACTAGGGAGGGAGATAGAAATACAAACTGGGGAGGGAGGGAGAGTTCATGTCGGCCTGTGCTGTGCGCTGGTGTATAATGTGTTTTGTTCCGGGAGTCAGGCAGCCTTGGTGCTTCTCCCTGAGGACTGAGCCGCACCTCCCTGAAGCTGGGATTCAGCGGTGGGGTGTGGGAGTCACTGAATTAAATTAGGTTTGGTTTTGGTTTTATTTATTTATTATTTTTATAACTTGCTATGTATTGTAAAAAGTCATAAAATTGTCCAAAAACTTGAGTTGGAAGTTACTTTTATCGATGATGTTTTTGTTGAATCAGTTGTATTTATTTGGTGTTTCTCATTGCGGTCAATACTGTAGAAACAGCGCGAAAGTAATTTTTATGTGAACATTGCTTATCCTTAAATCTTTCTATTCTTTTTTGTTCTCGCTTTGATTTATAAATCAATGTTATTCATCACAATAAAACGAAAATTTCACCCAAAGTCAAAATTACCCCCAGTGAGTCACAAGGTTGGTCTCGTTCCAGTGCACTCAAAACAAGATGGCGCCAAGTGCTTTTGTTCATGTGATGTTGATCAGGTGATTTAAATTGGTAGTTTTATTTGGGCAATTGAATTGTTAGCTGCCACCATAAGTGACACAAAAATACATGAGCCAGATATCTAGCAACTTCAATAAGCAGTAAAGCATTTTCTAAATGTTCTCATATCGAACCTGATTACAGTAAGAACTATGATGTTGCAAAATGTACTATTCTCGATACAACAGTTTTAATGCCCAAAGCGTGCAGGCAAAATTTTAAGAAATTAAGGAAAAAATCTATACAGTACATAGAGAGAAATGGTAATTGACTTGGAAGAGATATGAAGGAAAGCTTTACTACATTAAAGGCACGATATAAATGCAAGTTATTGTTGTTTAGTTAGAGAGTGGTAGTATAATGGACTATATTTTAGCATCTGTGCTGGCCAATCCAAAGAGACAGAGAGGCACACAAAAGGTGGTCAGCAGGCGGAGCACACCCACCACCCACTTGTTATAACCATTGTGAGGCCCGAGCCATTACGAAGCCCAGGTTTCATTTGCATGCAGCCGGCAAGCTGTGGTGCCAAAGCAGCACTCCAAAGCAGCTCGCTAGTTGGTGACGACTGGAATATGGCCAGCTCCTATGTGGAGCTGGTTGACAGTTGGAGCATGGAAAGCGGGTGTCCACGCATGGGCCGAAGTCTTTTTGTAGAGCCTGCAGAAACATTCCTACTCGTTCTGGCCCCACGAAAAGTAAAAGCTAAAAATATCTTCGGGCTGTATTTTGAGCGGCCTCCAGCATGTTCTGTCCATTTGTACCTCAAAATTACAATTGGGGTCTTGTGTATGTCCCATGTGACATACCCATGTGAAACAGACAGATGCTCCGGCATCCCTTCTCAAGACCTTACCCAACCTGGTGGCCTCCCTTCTCAGGACCTAAGCATTCCTACCCTTAGCAAAGGGTAATGGTCGACGGGCATTTTTGTGACTGGAAGGCTGTTTCCAGTGGGGTTCCACAGGGCTCAGTACTAGGTCCCTTGCTTTTTGTGGTATATAGCAATGATTCAGACTTCAATGTAGGGGGCATGATTAAGAAGTTTGCAGATGATACAAAAATTGGCCATGTGGTTGATAGTGAGGACAAAAGCTGTAGATTGCAGGAAGATATCAATGGACTGGTCAGGTGGACAGAAAAGTGGCAAATGGAATTCAATCTGCAGAAGTGTGAGGTAATGCATTTGGGGAGCACTAACAAGGCAAAGGAATACACAATAAATGGTAGGATACTGAGAAGTGTAGAGGAACAGAGGGACCTTGGCATGCATGTCCACAGATCCCTGAAGGTAGCAGGACAAGTAGCTAAGGTGGTTAAGAGAGCATACAGGATACTTTCCTTTATTAGCTGAGGCATAGAATATAAGAGCAGGGAGGTTATGCTTGAACTTTATAAAACACTAGTTAGGCCACAGTTAGAGTACTGTGTACAGTTCTGGTCACCACATTACTGAAAAGATGTGATTGCACTAGAGAGGGTAGAGAGGAGATTTACGAAGATGTTGCCAGAACTGGAGAGTTTTAGCTACGAGGAAAGATTGGGTAGGCGGGGGTTGTTTTCTTTGGAACAGAGGAGGCTGAGGGAAGACTTGATTGAGGTGTATAAAATTATGAGGGGCCTAGATAGAGTGGATAGGAAGGACCAATTTCCCCTAGCAGAGAGGTCAATAACCAAGGGGCATAGATTTAAAGTAATTGGTAGAAGGATTAGAGGGGAGTTGAGGAGGAATTTTTTCACCCAGAGGGTGGCGGGAGTCTGGAACTTACTGCCTGAAAAAATGGTAGAGGCAGAAATCCTAATCAGATTTTAAAAAGTACTTGGATATGCACTTGAAGTGCTGCAACCTACAAGGCTACAGACCAAGAGCTGGAAAGTGGGATTAGGCTGGATAGCTCTTTGTCGGCCGGCACAAACACGATGGGCCGAATAGCCGCCTTCTGTGCCGTAAATTTCTATGATTGTATGATCTGCTTGCAATACGCTTCAACTCAGGAAAATATGTCGTGCAAACCCAAAATTTATAACAGTGGCCCAACCTCTGCTGGTCTTTTAGAAATCCTGCAACACAATCCGGGAGACATTCGGAGCTAGTAAGGTGTCAGATGGCCAATTATTCGTTGACTGCGGTTGTAGAAAGGTTGAGTCCTTAGCTTACCTTGACCACGGTGAACTGGAGGCACACAAAGGGGTTATGGGACGCTGATATTTCCTTCATGACAGTACATGCCTGCCTGTTGCAGGATCACCATTATGTGAGGAGCAAAGTTGCTCACATTCAGGGACTTAAATAAAACTACAGAGGTACCTGTGTCCAGAATTCAGCTGGAATATTTTGGTCATTTGGTGGTGACAGAAGTGGGAGTCTACTCATCCATGCCATTTGAGATTCTGACCGGGAATGGCATAGATGCTAAAAGGGTTATAGACAAGCAGCTCAGAGAAGAGGCGTGGGTGACTTGAGTTCTGATGAAGGATCCCAGACCTGAAACGTTAACTCTGTTTCTCTCTCCACAGTTACTGCCTGGCCTGCTGAGTGCTTCCAGCATTTTCTGTTGTTATTTCAGATTTCCAGCATCTGCAGTATTTTGCTATTGAAATAATTTTAGGGATTTGACTGTCCATTGAGGTCCTGTTACTTTAGGAATTTGACTGTGTAGGGATGTTTCGGCAGTACCAGTCAAGTGGGACTGGAGGAGTTGCAGCTAGCCAACCACACCTGAAGGTTTGGGGAAAGGAAGAGAGAAAGCTCATGCTTCACTTCACAGCCCGAAGTTAAAAAGGCACTTTATTCAGCAAGCGTGTTCCAACAAAGCAGAAAAAACCTTGATGAAGATTTCTGCTGCCGTCCGTGAGATCAGGTTTTTTCGATTATTTTTACTCCTTTTGTTTAAACAAGACAAATATTAGGTTGCAGATCTTTCAGATGAATTAATAGCCTCAGAAAAGTAGTCACCTCTGTCTTGTGGAGGTGTGTGCCAAAGATTTCAAAGTATTTGAAGCATATGTATGAAGTATATGGCTACATTGGCAACCAAGGTCCGTATCCTGAGACCTCAAAATAGTAACAGGTGTTCAAAGTAGATAATTAGCACAAATTATAGGGAAATACTCTTTACTTAATTGGAATTGAAAGAATGCTATACTCTACTTGACTCTGTTGGAGATTAGTAAAATAGTGATCTGCTGCCCAGGTTCATTCTACCCCCTACCTTCCAGCTAGTGGGAATCCAGCTTTTTAATACAGTTTCCCCTCTCGCCTTTTTAGGAGGTTATCCTGTAACACATATACGGGGAGAAATTCAGTATCGCCCCATTTGGGGCGCAATTATCGGCTGGGCGCAAAGATTAGCGCCTGGCGCTAATTATCGCCACTGACTGCAAACTTGACTTTTATCGCCACTGGAGGTGATTGCAGCGCTAAATCAGGCGCTTCACACCTGTCTTAAGGCGCAAAGGCCGAGGAGCGAGGCGCTACCTCAGAGCGCTGGCGAAGCTCATGTAATGTCAGTCAGCAATGGAACACACACACAATGGCACGGGCCAGTTCTTAAAGGGGATGGTTAATCTTGCTTTCCATCCACATCCTGCTCATTGCAGCCTTGAATCTCGGCCTGGAGAGACCTGCACATCAAATGTGCTGGAAAGAACAATGGAGAGTACCAGGCAAAGAGCTCAGAGTGCAGCCCCCACAGTCTCTGCTAAATCGATAAAAGGAATGGCAAATCAAAATGAACCTGCAAAGTGCTGCTCAGTACCCAAAACTCCTTCACACAACGTTGAATCTCTCCAGAAGTCTCTCCCTCTCTCTCTCTCAGAATGCGTAGTTCAAAAATGGCACCAACAATAAAAGGCAGGAAGCGGTCACCTTTAAATAGCGCTCCCCCTTTCCCTTCATGACTGCAGAACGCTCCCCTCAACCTGTCGTTGCTAGCGTCAGGCGGTAAGGCAGGGGGCGCCACTCAATATCCGCTCGGGGCGATACCGGGGCGTTGCGCACTCGAGTGACGTCATGATCTGCCGGCGCAGGAGATCGTGGCGGTAGTGTTTAGCGCCGCCGCAAAATGTCTAGTTAATTTCAGCGAGCGGCGCAAACTTCGCCGTGCCTGGGCGCTAGATGCTTTGCGCCCCATTAGCGCCCTCTTAAGGTGCTAACGGGAGGCGCAACCAACTGAATTTTTCCCCCCATAATCTTTGGAAAAGGAAGTTAGGGATGCAATCTGCTCCCACGCACCCATTAATGTGGCTCTCCCAACAGCTGCTAGGGTTGTTGATATTGGTCCATCTCCCTCTGATTCTTCTCTTCATTCTAAGGCTGGGAACAGAACACGTGTAGGGTCCTCATTGTGGTTTATGCTCCATGGTACAGCATGCTGAAGCTCCAACCTGCTACAAAACCTTGTTGCCAATTTCTCAGACTACTGAGGGAGAAATTCAACTCACGTTTTGTGCCTGAAAACGAGTTGAAAATTTGGAGTGGGGGGAGGAAGCATCTCGGCCACCCCATTGACGTCCAAGGCCTGCTTGATACCATATTCAGACAGAAGGGTGCTTTACTATGCATATTGGGATACAATGCCGGTTGTAGGACCCCCCAATAACCAGTGGTACTTAGAGATCACTGGAGTCGCTCAAAATGGCCGTAAAACTTTTACATTTTGTGGAGCCAGAAGGAACAGGAGTACTCCTCCGAGCTCCACAAAAATACCGCAGGCCGCTGCCGATCCCAGGCTAGTCCGCCTCCCCTCCCTCAGGACATACAGTCTGGGCTGGTTGGAATTGTTAGGCCCCTAACATCAGGCTGCTTGTTCAGTGCTCCTAGTTCGCCATTTCCATTCTAATGAGGCCCGAGGCCAAATTTGGCTAAGGTCTCAGGCCGGCACGGACTGGCGTTACTCTGCAGACTTGCTCCCCGTTTTGGGTGCAAGTCAGATTTCTCCCTCTATTGCTACCGTAGAACTTACCGAAATGTCTATCCTCTTTCACTGCATATACTTATTACTAATAATAATACTCCTCCCTCTCTGCAAGGTGCTGTGGTAAGTTTGTGCCTGTAACAGTGCTCAGAGACTTCCAATTGTTAGGAAACTAGCACCGTGGCATGATGGGAGAAGGGGATGGGTCGAATGCCAGACAGCAATCCTAGGTTGACACAAGTTCTCTATCTGAGTGCTATGATGTTTTTGGCGGTTCTAAAATAATCTTTACAAACACTAGAGAAACTTAAGTCATATTTTGCCTTTGAATACTTTTGTTCTTATGTTCTTATTGTGGAACAACTTGCTGTTTCCTCACTACCACCTCTTGAAACATTATCACCCAGCATTGCAACAAATAAAAAATATTGGAATTATTATGCAGAGATAAATTTGCACCTGAACCAACACCAGACCGGTTCAGATTGATGCCACTTGTTTTAGTGAAGACAGTTTCATTTTACCAATCACCCCTGATTGCTATCCAGTGACCATTGATGGAAAGTGCTATTGTACGGATGTTGAGTGAAGACAGGATTGAGCTCAGCTGTGACGATCTTCACCCTGGGGCCTGTCAACACTCCCTATCTAGTCTCACACATGAAAAATGGAGACTTGGGTGAAGTAATGGGAGACTGCTGGTGCCCATGGAAGTAGACCACAGCTTGAACTGCCACCTTCAGGTGAGATAGGGATATTGAAAAAAAACACTTATTGATCACTGTAATGTTTTTAGCCATAGAGCTTTTCTAAAGATACGCAGTGTAACAAAGACTGCTCCTTTCACCTCTGAATTTGTGGTTCAAATCCGACAGCAATTTGTAGAATTAGGGTCCTATGTGAAAGAAATTGGGCGGTCTTCGTGATTCCTGGTACAGAGTTTCCTATAATTCATCACTAATTGACGAGCTGGTGTTAAAACTGGGAAGTGTCACACTGGTGTAGTAGGGGGTGCTAAGTTACATTGATTGGGTAAAGATCTACTCTTGATATTTGATCTGGAAGTGCTTGAACCCGACACCAACTACAAAATGGTGTTCACTTTTTCAGCATTGACATCCCTTATGTAAATGACCACAACATTTTTTTAAAGGCATTGTTCTAAAACAAATACACTGTAACTCACCTTTGAGTATTCATAACCGTTACATCATTATTTTAAACAGAACAGCACAGAATTGCAGTTCAATTAGATAATTCCCCCCTCATAACAAAATGGATGAAAAGAGTTGGGGGGTAAAATTGGAAATGAGCGTGGACGCAAAACAGGTGGTTACACACCCTGCCTGATATTCCGTTCCAATGACTTCAACAGAACTGAATATCAGGAGTCTCGTATAACGGTTGGCAAATGCGATTCTACCTGTTTTGCATCTCTGCCCCAAGACTAATTTCACCCTTACTGATATTACACCATGAGGAGATGGTCAATCTCACCTTTGAGTCCTCCTTCTCTTCCTCTCTTATACATACATACATACATACATACATACAAATATACGAACACACGAATTAGGAGCAGGAGTAGGCCACTCGGCCCCTCGAGCCTGATCCGCCATTAAATAAAATCATGGCTGATCCGATTACTCCACATTCCCTCCTACCCCCGATAACCTTTCACCCCCTTGCTCACCAAGAATCTATCTACCTCTGCCTTAAAAATATTCAAAGACTCTGCTTCCACCGCTCTCTGAGGAAGAGTTCCAAAGACTCACGATCCTCTGTGAGAAAAAATTTCTCCTCATCTCTGTCTTAAATGGGCGACCCCTTATTTTTAAACAGTGACCCCTAGTTCTAGATTCTCCCACAAGAGGAAACATCATCTCCACATCCACCCTGTCAAGACCCCTCAGGATCTTGTATGTTTCAATCAAGTCACCTCTTACTCTTCTAAATTCCAGCGGATACAAGCCTAGCCTATCCAACCTTTCCTCATAAGGCAACCCGCCCATTCCAGGTATTAGTCTAGTAAACCTTCTCTGAACTGCTTCCAACGCATTTACATCCTTCCTTAAATAAGGAGACCAATACTGTGCACAGTACTCCAGATGTGGTCTCACCAATGCCCTGTACTACTGAAGCATAACCTCCCTACTTTTGTATTAAATTCCCCTCACAATAAACGATAACATTCTATTAGCTTTCCTAATTACTTGCTGTATCCTGCATACTAACCTTTTGCGATTCATGCACTAGGACACCCAGATCCCTCTGCATCTCAGAGCTCTGCAATCTCTCACCATTTAGATAATATGCTTTTTTATTCTTCCTGCCAAAATGGACAATTTCACATTTTCCCACATTATACTCCATTCGCCAGATCTTTGCCCACTCACTTAACCTATCTATATCCCTTTGTAGCCTCCTTATGTCCTCTTCACAATTTACTTTCCTACCTATCTTTGTGTCATCAGCAAATTTAGCAACCATACTTTCGGTCCCTTCATCCAAGTCATTTATATAAATTGTAATAAGTTGAGGTCCCAGCACTGATCCCTGTGGCACACCACTCGTTACATAAGAATATAAGAACATAAGAAATAGGATCAGGAGTAGGCCATTTGGCCCTTCGAGCCTGCTGTGCCATTCAATGAGATCATGGCTGATCTTCTGCCTCAATTCCATTCACCGGCCTTATCGCCATATCCCTTGATGCCCTTACTAGTCAGAAATCTATCGACTTCTGCTTTGAATATACCGAATGACTGAGCCTTCACAGCCCTCTGGAGTAGAGAATTCCAAAGATTCACCACCCTCTGTGTGAAGAAATTTCTTCTCATCTCAGTCCTGAATGGCCTACCCTTTATCCTGAGGCTGTGGCCCCTGGTTCTAGACTCCCCAGCCAAGGGAAACATTCTCCCAGCATCCACCCTATCAAGCCCTGTAATAATTTTGTATGCTTCAATGAGATCCCCTCTCATTCTTCTGAATTCAAGAGAATACAGGCCTAGTTTACTCAATCTCTTCTCATACAACAGTCCCGCCATCCCAGGAATCAATCTCGTGAACCTTCGTTGCACTCCCTCTATGGCAAGTATATCCTTCCTTAGGTAAGGAGACCAAAATTGTACACAATACTCCAGGTGTGGTCTCACCAAGTCCCTATATAATTGGAGTAAGACTTCTTTACTCCTGTACTCAAATCCTCTTGTAATGAAGGCCAGCATACCATTTGCCTTCCTACTGGCTTGCTGCACCTGCACATTCACTTTCAGTGACTCATGTACAAGGACACTCAGGTCCCTTTGAGCATCTGCATTTCCCAATCTTTCACCATTTAGGAAATACTCTGCCTTTCTGTTTTTTCTACCAAAGTGGATAACTTCACATTTATCCACATTATAATCCATCTGCCATGTTCTCGCCCACTCACTGAGCCTGTCGAGATCCCCTTGAAGCCTCTTCACATCCTCTTCACAACTGACACTGCCACCTAGCTTTGTGTCATCAGCAAATTTGGAAATGTTACATTTAGTCCCCTCATCCAAATCATTGATATAGATTGTGAATAGCTGGGGCGCAAGCACCGATCCTTGCGGTACCCCACTAGTCACAGCCTGCCATCCTGAAAAAGACCCGTTTATCCCTACTCCTTGTTTTCTGTCTGTTAACCAATTCTCAATCTATGCTAGTATATTACCTCCAATTCCATGTGCCCTAATTTTGTTCACCAACCTCTTGTGTGGGACCTTATCGAAGGCCTTCTGAAAATCCAAATACACCACATCTACCAGTTCCCCTTTGTCTACTCCACTAGTTACATCCTCAAAGAACTCCAATAGGTTTGTCAAACAGGACTTCCCTTTCATAAATCCATGTTGACTCTGCCCAATCTTACTATTAGTTTCTAAGTTCCCAGTTATTGCATCCTTTATAATAGATTCCAGCATTTTCCCAACTGCTGATGTGAGGCTAACAGGTCTGCAGTTCCCCGTTTTCTCTCTCCCTCCTTTCTTAAATAGCGGGGTTACATTTACTATCCTCCAATCTGCAGGAACCGTTCCAGAATCTATAGAATTTTGGAAGATGACAACCAATGCGCCCACTATCCCAATGGCCACCTCTTTCAAAACCCTCGGATGTAGGTCATCCGGTCCTTGAGATTTATCGACTTTTAGTCCCATTAATTTTGCTAGTACTGTTTTTTTTACTAATAATAATTTCTTTAAGTTCCTCATTCTCGCCACACCCTTGGTTTTCTCGTATTTCTGGGAGGTTTTTTGTGTCTTCCTCTGTGAAGACAGAAACAAAGTATTTAATTTCTCTGCCATTTCCTCATTCTCCATTATAAATTCTCCCGTCTCTGACTGTAAAGGACCTACATTTACCTTCGCCAGTCTTTTCCTTTTCACATACCTATAGAAGCTTTTACAATCCGTTTTTATATTTTTCGCTAGTTTGTGCTCATATTCCATTTTCCCTTTCATTATCAATTTCTTGGTCCCTCTTTGCTGATTTCTAACAAGATCCCAATCCTCAGGCTGACCGCTTTTTCTGGCAACTTTATAAGCTTCCTCCTTTGACTTTACATCTTGCCAACCAGAAATGACCCATTTATGCATACTCTCTGTTTCCTGTTAGCTAGCCAATCTTCTATCCATGCCAATATGTTACCCCCTACACCATGAGCTTTTATTTTCCGCATTAACCTTTGATGTGGCACTTTATCAAATGCCTTCTGGAAATCTAAGTACAGTACATCCACCGGTTCCCCTTTATCCACAGCACATGTTACTTCCTCAAAGAACTCCAATAAATTGGTTAAACATGATTTTCCTTTCACAAAACCATGTTGACTCTGCCTGATTACCGTGAACATTTCTAAGTGCCCTGCTAGAACGTCGTTAATAATAGCTTCTAACATCTTCCCTATGACAGATGTTAAGCTAACTGGCCTGTAGTTTCCTGCTTTCTGTCTCCCTCCCTTTTTTAATAAAGGAGTTACATTCGCTATTTTCCAATCTAATGGAACCATCCTCGAATTTTGGAAAATTAAAACCAACGCATCAACTATCTCACTAGCCACTTCTTTTAATACCCTAGGATGAAGTCCATCAGGACCTGGGACTTGTCAGCCCACTGCTCCAACAATTTGCTCAGTACCACTTCCCTGGTGATTGTAATTTTCTTGAGTTCTTCCCTCCCTTCCATTTCCTGATTTACAACTATTTCTGGGATGTTACTTGTATCCTCTATAGTGAAGACTGATGCAAAATACCTGTTCAGTTCAACTGCCATCTCCATATTTTCCATTATTAATTCCCCAGACTCACTTTTTATAGGACCAACGCTCACTTTCGTTAACTCTTTTCTTTTTAAAATATCTGTAGAAACTCTTACTACTGTATCTGTTTTTATATTTCTAGCTAGCTTTCTCTCGTATTCTAATTTTTCTCTCCTTATTAATCTTTTAGTCATTCTTTGCTGTTTTTTATATTCTGTCCAATCTTCTGACCTGCCACCCATCTTTGCGCAATTATATGCTTTTTCTTTAAGTTTGATACTATCTTTAACTTTTTTAGTTAACCATGGATGGTGGGTCTTCCCCTTGGAATTTTCCTTTCTCATTGGAATGTATATATTTTGTGTATTCTGAAATATCCCCTTAAATGTCTTCCACTGCAACTCTATTGACCTATCTCTTAACCTATCTCGTTGCACAATACCAGGTCTAGTATAGCCTGCTCTCTGTTTGGCTCCAGAACGTGCTGTTCTAAGAAACTATCCTGAAAACATTCTGTGAACTCCTCATCTAGGCTACCTTTGCCCATCTGATTTTTCCAGTCTATATGTAGATTAAAATCCCCCATGATTATTGCCGTACCTTTCTGACAAGCTCTCATTATTTCTTCCTTTATACTCCATCCTACCGTGTGGTTACTGTTAGGGGGCCTGTACACCACTCCCACAAGTGACTTCTTGCCTTTATCATTTCTCATCTCTACCCAAACCGCTTCTACATCCTGGTTTCCTGAAATTAGGTCATCCCTCTCTATTGTGCTAATACCATCATTAATTAACAGATGTGAGAAGTCGCACAACACCAGGTTATAGTCCAACAGCTTTATTTGAAATCACTGACGAAGGAGCAGCACTCCGAAAGCTTGTGATTTCAAATAAAGCTGTTGAACTATAACCTGGTGTTGTGCGACTTCTCGCATTTGTCCACCCCAGTCCAACACCGGCATCTCCACATCATGGCTATTAATTAACAGAGCCACCCTTCACCTTTTCCTAGCTTCCTGTCCTTCCTAAATATCATGTACCCTTCAATGTTCAGGTCCCGATCTATGTCATCCTTGAGCCATGTTTCTGTAATGGCTATCAGATCGTACTTATTTGCTCTATCAGTTCATCTGTTTTGTTTCGAATACTACGTGCATTCAGATGCAGAGCCTTTAGTTTTGTCCTTTTATTATTTTTGTAACCTCTAGCCTTATCTGTTGATTTACTCTTAGATTTGTACTCTCTGTCCCTTCCTGTCATGGTCTGTTTATCATTTCCCATATTAATACCTTTCTCTCTTGCCTTGTCTCTACTCTTTGATTTACCACATCTTCCCAAATTTGATCCCTTGCCCCCACTATTTAGTTTAAAGTCCTCTCTACCACCCTAGTTATATGACTCGGCAGAACACTGGTCCCAGCACGTTTCAGGTGAAGACTGTGCCAACGATACAGATCCCACTTTCCCCAGTACTAGTGCAAGTGCCTCAGGAATCGAAACCCATTTCCCCCACACCAGTCTTTGAGCCATGCATTCATCTCTAATTTTATTTACCCTGTGCCAATTTGCTTGTGGCTCAGGTAATAATGCAGACATTATTACCCTTGAGGTTCTGCTTTTTAATTTAGCCCCTAGCTGCTCATACTCTCTCAGCAGAACCTCTTTCCTAGTTCTATCTATGTCGTTGGTACCTACGTGGACCACAACCACTGGCTCCTCCCCCTATCACTGCAAGTTCCTCTCCAGCCCAGAGCAGATGTCCCGAACCCTGGCAGACAACACAGCCGTCTGGACTCTCGCTCTTGGCCGCAGAGAACTGTATCTATCCCCCTGACTATGCTGTCCCCTATTACCACTACATTCCTATTAACTCCCCCTGCTTGAATGGCTTCCTGTACCACGATGCCATGGTCAGTTTGCTTATCCACCCTGCAGCTACCGCTTTCATCCATACAGGCCGCAAGAACCTGAAACCTGTTGGACAATTGCAAAGGCTGAGGCTCCTCCACCTCCTGGGTCCCCATACCTGCCTCACTCGCAGTCACATCCTCCTGTCCCTGACCACTGACCAAATCAGAAGACCCTATCCTAAGGGGTGTGACTGCCTCCTGGAATAAAGTGTCCAGGTAACTATCCCCCTCCCTGATGCATCGCAGTGTCCGCAGCTCGGCCTCCAGCTCATCAACTCTGAGCCGAAGCTCCTCAAGCCGCAGACACTTACCGCAGACGTGTTCGTCCTGGATCACACTGGCGTCCAGGAGCTCCCACATACTGCAGTCGCAACACATCACCTGCCCTGCCATCTTTATTGTGTCTTAATTTATTTCTTTTTACACCCAATAAGATTTATTATTGCTAGTAAACTTTACTAATACTAATGAAACCTTACAATTACTATTAAATTTCTTGGGCTTTAAAAGATAAGATAAGTGAACAAAATACTCACCAACCAATTGCTGCTGTACTGTTTACAAAGTTGATTGGAACTCCGTTCCTGCTTTCTTAATCTACTGTTTCGGTAACTAAGAAATTGATTGTGTGCACTATTTTTGGTGGAGAAATGCAGCGTTCCAGAAACTAATGGGGAGGAGACTTAAGCACAGCATCTGCATTCTTCAAGGTCAGAGAAGGTGCAGGAGAGTTAAGTTTATTGAGTTCATGGGAATTGTTTAAAATTGTACATGAAAATATAGTGATACTAGGAAACGCATGATATTAAAAGGAGTGCTAGTAAGAGAACTTGAATCAGATTATGTTATGGTCAGAATAGAGACATTTGGTGATAAATACAAGGTAACTAAATAGGAACTGGAATGTACAGGGTATAACTTTATATACAACATAGTGAAGTAGTTCACTTTTTTTACAGTTGTTTCACAATCATGTAATACTTTAGTAACAGTCATGTGCTGTTGTAACCTACCTGTGCTTATGTCACATTGCTTGCAATTGTTTACATTAGCAGCCACTTGTCTTCCTTGTGAAGCTAATTTCTCATTGGTACCATTTAGCTGTGTTTTTTGCTGCCATAGTGGCAAATGAGAATTACAGTGTATATTTATTTCCTAATTCGGTTGGGCTCCATAATGTCTTCCCTCATAGCACCACTGTTTTCATTTTGTCCACATCATCCGTATTATCCTTTCATGTTTTTGCTAAATGATCAAGCTGCAGTATTTAGCTATTTTGCACCAAACTGACTGAGCACTGTATTTTTGCTGCTCCTCCCTGCTTTAGTAGTAATGTAGCACAGGCTTTTTGCAGAAGGAAGATGATGGTTCAGAGAAATCTTTATTAATGGCACCTGAAGAGTTTACAACAAAATTGAAATCCTTTTTGGCAGTAGTTTGACTTTGTGTAGCTCATACTGCCACAGCAGAGATGGCCGTGTTACTTTGTCAGCATGAATGTTGAACGTAAATAAATGATTGAGTTTTAGCCTTCATGGACCAGGGGTATCCAACAGTTTTACTGCATTTAAATAATGATTATAAGAAGAATTCAAGTGGGACTTGGGGTGAAACTGTCTCCTAGAGGTTTTTGGAGGTGTTGAGGCCAAAAATCCATGTTCCTTCTGATATTATCCATAATGTCTGTGGGAGGATGGGCTGCAAATTAGGCAGGTATTGAGATATACCAGGTCCCACCCTCTCCTGGAATTTCTGTAAGGCCTGGTAAAGGGAAGAGCTTCTGTCCATCCCAAACAATGGCAGCGGTTGTGTCTGGGGTGGGGCTCCCGGCCTGGAAGTTCTGCATCTGGCCAATGGAACATTGATACCATGTAGGCCAAGTGAAAGCAGGCATCCACCTATTTCATTGGTGGTTGTAGGGCCCACCTGGGAGTCCAAGCCTGGATTGTGGACTGGATCTCCAAAGAGGCAAAATATTTTCAGCCATTTTGTAAAGGTACATTTGGGGGGTAGTGTGGGGTGGTGGGGTGGGGCGGGGGGGAGTGAGCAGATCCAATGGGCTCAGTTTGCCAAGATTCCCAGCCAGCCTCCTCTTGGTAAGCAGGTGCCTGAGATGCACCCCTAGTGGCTTGGGTCTCCACCTGGGTTATTTATGGGATTTCTCTCTGAACCCGGGTACTTCAGCTGGGTCAGTGTCAAAGATCCCAGGAAGGCACATTCTATCACTTACGCCAAGAGGTTGGCTCCACGGGTTTCTTCTCCAGGACTCATTTGAAATTCCAGGGATTAAATACCCACAGTTCCCAAGCTGCGGATGCTTGAACTCCTGGTCTGGGAATCCTCCCCTCCTAGCCATGTCCCGTCCTATGCCGCTGGCCTTGTTTAGTTTGGGTGAAATCTAAACCCCTTTCAGGGCCCTGCAGAAGCTCTGGGGGACGGCTTGGTCTGAGTGTATCCAGATCTATGCCTGATTCGTGACCCTTCCACTGTACTCCCACCACAGTTTCAGTGGAAGTACACGGGAAGGGCTACGGTGTTTCAGCCCTCATTGTTCATCTTCACTATCTCATAGGTTACTTCATAATATAATTCATCACTTAATTGCATGTAGTGATATTACAGCTTTAGTACATTATAAAATAGTATTCCCCAAAGAAATAAAGCAGTGTAAATATACATATTTTTACCAATACACAAGAAAGCCTCCTTTAAAATTTCCTTTAGATTCTCTTACATGGGTGTAGCTTTGAAATGGAGCATGAAAGATTCACCTCCAGCTTTATTCATGGCTGCATATTAAACACTGATGAAAGTAATGTCAGACTTCCACAAATCTCTATTTTTGCAGAAGAATGGAGTCATTCTTTTATTTTGTGTAGTTCTTGAGTTCTTTTAAAATCTTTAGTTGTGTTGTCTCCTGTGCAGAATGTGTGTATATAATGCTACTTCCTTTATTTTTATTTCGTTCATGGGATGTGGGCATCGCTGGCAAGGCCAGCATTTATTGCCCATCCCTAATTGCCCTTGAGAAGGTGGTGGTGAGCCGCCTTCTTGAACCTGCTGCAGTCCATGTGGTGAAGGTACTCCCACAGTGTTGTTGGGGAGGGAGTTCCAGGATTTTGACCCAGCGACGATGAAGGAACGGCGATATGCTTCCAAGTCAGGATGGTGTGTGACTTGGAGGTGGTGGTGTTCTCATGCGCCTGCTGCCCTTGTCCTTCTAGGTGGTAGAGGTCGCGCATTTGGGAGGTACTGCCGAAGAAGCCTTGGCGAGTTGCTGCAGTGCATCTTGCATATGGTACACACTGCAGCCACGGTACGCCGGTGGTGGAGGGAGTGTATGTTTAAGGTGGTGGATGGGGTGCCAATCAAGCGGGCTGCTTTGTCCTGGATGGTGTCGAGCTTCTTGAGTGTTGTTGGAGCTGCACTCATCCAGGCAAGTGGAGAGTATTCCATCACACTCCGGACTTGTGCCTTGTAGATGGTGGAAAGGTTTTGGGGAGTCAGGAGAAAACACTGCAGAATACCTAACCTCTGACCTGCTCTTGTTGCCACAGTATTTATGTGGCTGGTCCAGTTAAGTTTCTGGTCAATGGTGACCCCCAGGATATTGATGGTGGGGGATTCGGCGATGGTAATGCCATTGAATGTCAAGGGGTGGTGGTTAGACTCTCGCTTGTTGGAGATAGTCATTGCCTGGCACTTCTGTGGCGTGAATGTTACCTGCCACTTATCAGCCCAAGCCTGAACGTCGTCCAGATCTTGTTGCATGCGGGCATGGACTGCTTCATTATCTGAGGAGTTGTGAATGGCACTGAACACATCAGTCATCAGCGAACATCCCCATTTCTGACCTTTTGTTGGAGCGAAGGTCATTGATGAAGCAGCTGAAGATGGTTGGGCCTAGGACACTGCCCTGAGGAACTCCTGCAGCGATGTCCTGGGGCTGTGATGATTGACCTCCAACCACCACAACCATCTTCCTTTGTGCTAGGTATGACTCCAGCTAGTGGAGAGTTTTTCTCCCCCAATTCCCATTGACTTCAGTTTTACTAGGGCTCCTTGATGCCACACTTGGTCAAATGCTGCCTTGATGTCAAGGGCAGTCACTCTCACCTCACCTCTGGAATTCAGCTCCTTTGTCCATGTTTGGACCAAGGCTGTAATGAGGTCGGGAGCCGAGTGGTGTTGGCGGAACCCAAACTGGGCATCAGTGAGCAGGATATTGGTGAGTAAGTGCCGCTTGATAGCACTGTCGATGACATCTTCCATCACTTTGCTGATGATTGAGAGTAGACTCAATGTAATAGTTACGGAAAAATAATGTATCTATCACTACAATTAACTTGGAATTAAATTGGTTTGCGAAATCATGTGTATATAGGAGTTTTCATCTATAGATCAAAGCATTGTTCCTGGTATCTGTATTTGGACTGTATATAAGATAGAGTATGCCTTTTACTTCTTGTCCATTAGTAAGTGGGTGTAATTAACTTTAACTCTTGAGTTAAACGAAGCTGTGGGCGCTGTGAGGGCTAATTCTGTGATGCTGTGCTCTCCAAGGGAAGCCACATTCACAGGAAGATAGGACTAAAACACTGTAGCCCTGATTCTCCAACACTTGTTCTTTATCTATCTGGCTCTCCACTGGAAGAGCCCTTGTTACATCCCCAAACTTCTTATTACCAAGAGACTGCAGTTTTTGAAACATAATACTGAACAAGGAGATCTCCCATGGTGCTGCTCACGGGTAGCTCGGGACATGGCATTTACCAAGACCCTGCTGCAGTCAAAGTGTGACAGTTATGTAATAAGAGAGGCGGATACTTAAATGTGGCTACTTGGTGGAATATAACAAAGTCAGTTCAAGTTATATGATGTTTTAAATTCGTAAACAGTGCAACTATACGTCTGGGTTTAGCACATGAAAGGCTAGAGTCTGGTTTGGACAAGATCAGGGCTTTGTGTGTGGCCAGTTTGTGGTTTGTGTATGGCAAGGGTCTGATTTGTGTGTAGTAAGTACCTTTTCCTTTTGAAACTAGGACCTAGTTTGGGTAAGGATGAGATTTGTTCTTTGAGGTCATATTGCTTTGGGGGTTTGAGTTTTGGGCGGTGTGTGTAAAGTCTTAAGTGCTGGTTTCTGATTTCTGAAGATATGAGGCGAAGGGGAAATGTATGACCTTGCAACTGATTGTTTCACACTGCACCTGCCGGAACCATGCACTGAGAGTTAGTAAATAGAACAATTAAATTATGCAGTTTTGGCTTCCAAATTATATTTGAATCTACATTGGAAAGTAGTTAAGCAAAAAAAGTACAGTGCAGTATTTTAAAAGTCTGCAGAACAGGAATTTAAATATTTCTACTTGGGTGTGTAAAATCTGTTCCTTTTTGGTGTATAATGCTTAAATTACTGTTACAAGTTAGGTTCTGCCATAGATACTTTCTAAGTTCGGTGGCTTTGGTTGCTGAGTAGGCTGAGCATCTTACTTTTATAAGCATTGACTCACACTGCCCTATATCTACTTGTACAAAGCATTAGCCTGGAATGTAACAATAACAACTCTTGTGGTCTGGATCAGATACTCGTCTTTCGCACCTGTATTTCTTCCATTTCCCCAATGGTGGACCAAGGTGAGGCAAGGCTTGATATAAATTATTAAGCTGCTTTATTTCACAGTAGTGTGAACATGCAGAGCAACAGAATTGATCAAATTCACTTATTTCAATCGGTAAAACTTATTTCCACACAATGATATAAAAATAATGAACACGCTAAGCTACTCCACTCAGTGCATCATCTAACTTAACTTAAACAGAATAGCTCCTCTGCGTTTTGTCTGGCAGCCCTGAGCAAAGCCTCCTCTGCCTGCAGTCTCCAGAATTTTTATGAGCCTCATGGCGCTGCCTAATTGCCTGAGCAGCATCTCCTAATCGCCTCTCTCCTTTTATTTCTCTTGCCTTTTTTTAATCTCTCGCTTCACAGACAGAAATCAAAGGGTTTTGCAATACGAGTGCATGGGGTGTTTTTCCCCCCATTACCTCGATGAGCTAATGAATTGTTTATTATTTGTTTCTGAGGTAAACAACTTTGAATTAGCATATTGATCACCTTTCATCGAGGAACCATGGGCTGGATTTTGCCACTGGGGAGCTTTTGGAGGCGGGACTCCCACTTGTCGGGTTTCAGTCCCGCCTCCATCAACTTCTGGCCAACCCACGCTATTTTCCCCTGATTGACCTCGTTAAGCCTGCCCAGTGGGCTTAGCAGGCCAATTAAGGGAAAGCCAGTTACAGACAATGTCAACGTATGACGTTTCATCTGTCAAAAATTGAATTGTCATCATTTGACAGCTCTGTGAAGCTGTCAGACAGTGACATTCTCTGTAGTTTGAGGAGTTCTTGAATTCAAGACCTCATCAAACCTCTTTCTTTTGCAGAAATTAGATGGTTGCTGCATTGGAGAATGCAACGGCCATCTGTCATCTGTACCACGGAGGTGCGAGACTCTCCACATACCCACCGATTGAAGCCTGCAGGAAGAAACAAAGGTAAGTACACTTTTTCTAACACTTTCCACTTACCTCAGATACTCACCTCTCCACACTTGCATCCATCACTCACCTCCACAGCACACTTTTGGACCCTTCCGACCCCCGCAGACCCACTACTCGCCTCGGTGACCCTGGCGGGTTTTGGAGCCTTCGGGAAGCCCGCACTTGTGTGGGCAAAATGGGGATAATCCTCTTATCTGCCTGTTAACAACCTGTTAACAGGCAGTTAAGTGGCTGTAATCCCTTCCCGCCTCCAAGGAGACGGGACCCGGCGCAGGACAGCTTCCCGCCTCCTGGCAAGATGGCACCCGCCCCCAGATTTTGCCATTTTCCCGGCAGTCCTGCCTCCCCAGGGCTGGCAAAATCCAGCCCCATTTTTCAATCTTGTGAGTATTAACTTCTGCTTTAAAAAAAAATAAAAGGTAACTCATTTTTAAATCCTTTCAATGGATAAATGGCCAGAGCATCCTGAATGTGACAACCACCTATTACAAGTTTTTAGATTAAGTGGTACTGCTCAGTTAGTTAATCTGGAGTTATTTTTGTGATTCAAGAGTAGACTAGAAAGTAAATGAGCCCCAAGCATCTCAACAGATCAAACATTGCTTTGAAAAAACGCTTTGCGAAATGGAATCTTATTTTAGTAATTTCACTTTATCAGAGTTGGAGATAGTGTTCTTTGATTTGTCATGTTCAGTTCACTCTGAGAAAAGGCAGATGGCTGATAGGACCTGGGGGAATATAATGAGACTGATGAGCTCATCAGTGAACAGATAACTTATTTTTTACTGCCTGTAACTCAATGTTGAATCTGTCTCCTTTTTGCCGTGAAAAAGTAGAGATGGGTCGGCAAGATAATTACAAGATCAACTGCAATCTGGGTTGGGCCAGGTGTCTGAACTCGTCAGCACAAAGCATAGGCAGAACTAAATGAAAAAACAATGAAATTCATTGTGTTCTCATTTCTGTACACTGACAACCACATTAGAAACAGGTTAATAGCTTCATATTAAATATTCAACACTTACCTAAACATTGGCACTGCTATTTCTGGGGGGGCCTGAAAATACCATCTATTGCCAGTGGATTTTCTATCGGTGAAACTGCTGTCCATTTCAGTATTTATTTCTTGACATACAATCAAAGAGTTATGTTATGTAACATACATGTTTAAAATTTAATGATGTCTGTATTTACCCTTTGAATTAACCATGTTATAGATTTAGGCTCAGTGAATCCTATTTATCTGAAAAATAATCTGGACAGTTTGAATGGTTTCAGCTGCTGATAATTGTCTTTTGGGGCACTGAAGTTGTACAATTGTTTTTTTTTCCTTTCAGGCTTCACACTGCAATTGATCTAATAATTTCAATTGCCAATTATAATGGTGCAAAACAACACCCAATATAAAAGCCTGGATGACAAAGTGGGTTAGTCCACTCACCTTTGAGTCCTGGTTTTAGCTTTGGTACAGATTGGTGCAGGCCTTGTGGTGAAGGTGCTCCTACAATGCTGTTGGGTAGGAAGTTCTGGGATTTCGATCTAGCGACAGCCATTGCTTGGTACATAATTCCCCCCAAAATTCTCATTATTCATTTCTCCAAGATTTTGATTAAGAAAATGTAAATTCAACTTTTAAGACACATAATAAAATGAACCATCCATTTTCCATTGTTGGCTGTCTCTTCTGGAAGACCACCAAAATACTGGAACAGGATGCACTGGCCATATGACAAATCTACACAAGTCATATTTAGGACAGATATAATATAAACAACATGGGGAAGTATTACAAACAATTTTAAGCACAGAAATCAAAATACTAATTTAAAATTGAAATAATGGCTCTGCCGATGTCACAGCGTATAAATCAACCACATGGTGTGGTTTTGAGCCTTACTGACTAGGAAGGCTTGATCCCTGGTCTGTGCTAAATTTAAGCAGCGGCAAGGGTACAACAATTTGCCTCCATGACCCTAGGAAAGGGAGAGGAAAAAAATAAGCAACAGCCCCCTTTCCTCATTAATATTTGCTGACCACTGTTGAAACATGTGATTGATAACGTTGGGTGAGGACAAGATCTGACTTGACAGTGATTCTCCCTTGGTTAAAAGATCTGCTGAAACTCACTGCCTTGACTTGCATGTGTAGAATGGCTGTTTGGGTGAGGTACTTGCTGGCACATGTGGGAGTCACGCTACTGCATTACAGGAGGGGAATGAGTTGGAAAAAATGTATTAAATTGCAGTAACATGTCACCCATTTCTAGTAACTGATTTCCACCTTATTTATACACTGGCCACGGGGTGAAATTACTCTTGGTGTTCATTACAGAATGCATTACATGAGTTTAATTTTTTCAGGTGAGATCATGTGTGTTACAACTGACATTCAATTGAAGAGTCATTCATGTTGATGAGCCACTCGATAAACATGCATTTTTTAAAATAAGCTTAAACCTGCAAAATTAGGCTGATGTTGCTATGTGGTGTGCATACCTAGAGTGCTATTTGCTCTGATTAACAAAGTGTGGGAAATCTAATGTACCACGAAGGCCCTGCATCAGCTCACGCTGTTATGCTAACCATTCTGCTTTATATTTAAAAAAATGGTAAGCTGCTGTAAAATAATTATTTCTAGGAGTGCTCTTTGCTATCCTCTTCACACAACATATCAAGTTCAAAATAAAAATGCACTGAGTCCTGGAAGTGTCAGTACTTCAAAACTGTGATGAGGAAATCTTGTAATTTCTTGCTTTGCACTGTAAGTAATGAAAAAGTGACAGCACACAAGTATTGCTAAATTTGCAATAGTAGTAAAGACCTGCGCTCACTTCATTATCAGTCATTTTGCAACATCTTAATTAAAAATATATCGAATGCTCAGGAATCCTTTCTGGGTCCTCCATGTGAGTACCTATATTGTATAGAAAAGTAAAATCAATTCATGCTATGCAAATATTGTAATGTTTCCCTACATACAACAGTGACTACACTTCAAAAATAATTAATAATTGATTGTGAAGTGCTTTGGTACGACCGAAGGTCGTGAAAGGTGCTCTATAAAAACAAGTTCTTTCCTTTCTTTCAAATAACAGGAACAGTACTATCAGCAGACGCTGTATATTTCAGAATTCCCTTACTAAGATTTGAGGAACTCATGGACTTCTTTAGCACTGAGACCATCCGTTCAGCTACCTCTGCTGCTTCCCTCCCAACCTTTTGCCCACCAAGACAAACCTCCCCGCTCCTCTAGCCCTGAATCTGCGCCTTTCTCCAGTTTCTCTCCTGTCCTGTCTGAGACCATCTCCTGCTCCCTTGACCCCATTCCCACTAAATGGCTAAACACCTAACTTCCCTTCCTGGCCCCCATGTTAGCTGACTTTGTAAATGGTTCCCTTTCTTCAAGTACTGTCCCTATTGCTTTCAAAACTGCGGTCTCTACTCTTACCTATCCAATCAAAGCCAGATCATCTCCAGCGATGGCTTCTCTTCCCACTGCTACCTCTGGGGTCCCCCATGCACCTGTCCTTGGCTCCCTCCTCTTCCACGTCTACATGCTGCTTTGTGGTGACATCTTCTGCAGACATGGGGTCGACTTCCACATATGCGCTGATGATAGCCAGCTCTAACTCTCCACCCTCTTCCTCAAACTCTTTACTGCCTCTGTGTTGTCAGACTGCTTGTCCGATATCCAGTCCTGGAGAGCCACAGTTTCCTCCAGTTAAACATTAGGAAGACTGAAGCCATTGTCTTCAGTCCCTGCCACAAACTCTATCCTTGCCACCAATTCCATTCCCCTCCCTGCCTGTTGTTTCAGCCTGAAGCAGACTGCTCATAATCTCGGCGTCCTATTCAACCCCGAGCTGAGCCTACGATGCCACAACCTCTCCATTACAAGACCGCCTCGTTCCACCTTTTTATAACATTGCCCGTCTCCACCTCGGCATCAACTGAATTGCCGCTGAAACCCTCATTCGTGCTTTTATTACCTCCCAGGTTCGACTATTCCAGTGCTCTCATGGCCAGCCTCTCAACCTCCACCCTCTGGACACCTCAACTCATCCAAAACTCTGTTCTTGCTGTCTCCCAATGCCTCAGATTAAAATTTCTCATCGTCATGTTTATAACCCTTCATGGCCTTGCCCCCCATTATCTCTCTAACCTCCTCCAGACCCACAACTGCCCACGAACTCGCTGTTCCTCTGATTCTTACCTTTTCTGCATCCCACCGCCCCCCCCCCCCCCCCCCCCCCAACCATTGGTGGCCATGTCTTCAGCCATCGAGGCCCCACTCTCTGGAATTTCCTCTCCACCTCCTTTTTTATGCCCTTCCTTTTAAAAGCAATTTTTTTGACCAAGCTTTTGGTCATCCATCCTAATATCGCCACCTTTTTCTCGGCCTCCATTTTTGTCTGCTCATGCCAGTGTGAGGTGTTTTGGGTCATGTTTCGATGATAAAGGCACTACATAAATTCGAGTTGACCCTATCTACATAATTCACAATCAATAGAATTTTGTGGTAGTACTCGTTAACTCTGCCTTCTCGTATGTAGCTATGTTGTATAGCAGAAGCATATTCAAAAAGTAAAAATAAAAATCTATCTTGACCATACCAGCCTGCCCCTTAAGACAAATAGTACCTAAGCAGGTTTTTATGGGGGCCCCTGATCTACACACGGTGCAATTAGAGGAAATCTAGGTGCAAATTACTCTGACATTCATTTACATTGCTGCCCCTTCATCAGGTGCAGACACCAGAAAAGCCATAGAGGAGGTTCAGGTGCAGTCCTATCGGGAGCAAAATGGGAGAAAAGGATTGGCGCATTTTTCCTCTGTATTTTTCGGCTGCTGTTTGGGAGCAGAGGAAAATCAGTCCTAATATTTTAGTAGAGTGGTGCATGCAACACAATAGTGCAAACTTCAGATAAAAATTAAGGGCAGATGTCCAGGAATGTTGCCTTTAGAGTTTCAAGAGTAGCTGCCATTATTTTGAAATTCCTGAAGTCACGGGTGAAAGGTTATTTTTGAGGTTAACTCCGACAGCCGCCAAAATGTAATAGCAAAAAAAAAGTCTGCTCTTCGCTCTTGTAACTTTTTTTGGGGGGGGCTGGGGAGGTTGGGAGGGGAGAGGGAGGGGGAGAAATTGGTTTGTCCATAGATAAATATGACAGAGACTGCTGTAGCTAGGTTCAGATGCTCAGTCGGCCTCCAATACTAGAGTTTTAATGGCTAGTATTAACATAACTACAAGCCTGTACTAACAAAAACTGGAGGCTTTGTGGTTATTTGGTCAATTCCTCTGTTTTATAGCAATCCAGTTTTTTTTCCTCTGTTACTCGTGGGAGGTTGTGATTAATAATGGGAGCTCATTGCTTTTGATTCACTCAGCATAAATTTATCTGTCAATGGTTGTCCAGAATGATAGTTCCATCATGCATTTGGATAGCCTTTAAAGAGACAGTTAAAGACTGGTTGCCTCTTTTTAAGTTTGAGATCTGTAAAGAAGCAACGTTCTTGATGGCCTTGTTAAAAGAAAGTGTTGTTTATGCTTTGGTGTTGTGAGTCATTTAGTACCTAATTAAACAAAGCAACTGGATTTGTGGAGGCGGTGAAATATCAGTCTATGGCAAAAGCCTGTTTTGTATTATCAATCTTTGGGAGATCAAACATAGCACAGCAGGAGTTGTTTTTGATATCGTCTCTTGAGCTGGATTTGTGCCATTAAAAAGTGAAAATGCACAGCATGTATTAGCTCAGCAACTAAAGTTTTATCCCTGAGTTGCATTTTTTGAGCTCAGATACACAAATTAGATTAGCTGTACTAATAACTTTTAAAGAAAACTGTTATAAATTTTCAGTTTTTTTTACAATTTTCATTTTCTCTCTCTTACTCCACCCCTCCCCCCCATTTTCTTCTAACTTTGTTTCAGTAAAATGAATACTTGTTTGGAGTTTGACCGTATAGTAATTCCTGTAGTCTCTGATTATTGATACTGCAGTACATACTTTTGTAATAAACTTCTAGACTGAATGACATCCGATTGTTGTAGTGCCCGATTCTCACCACTGGGCGGTACTGTGGAGAAATTGAATTGTGGGTGACCGTTCTCACTTTCTGCATAGTGACCATAAGCAGGCACTACACCCATAGAATATATTTGAAGGTAAATCTTAATTACAGTATTGTCCAGGGTGGGAAACAATGTACAGTAGTTTATTAACCGAAAAGAATTCTAAGCTGGATTTTCTCCAGTTATGACCAAAAAGTAGCAACGAATGAGTTCTTGGGCCATTGAAATATTTGACTTCCTGAGAGTGCTATTCAATTTTGAAAGGGGTAGAGCAAACCATTTAGTATTAGCTGTTGCCTGGATACCTTTGTCAACTTGAGGTCTCCCATTCCAGCCTGGAACCTGCTGAATACCACAATAATGGCACATTATTTTGACATCCGGATGTCACAACAATCATCAACACATAGGCAACTGCCCTCTGAAGGGTTCATAGCTACGTGGCCTTTAGGTTTGAACAAAAGCATTTGTTTTCTAAAAGGGCTGTCCAAGTTGTTAGTAGGAGTTGTAAAGTGAGTGGTGCAACTTTGTCTTTAACAGGATTTGCTTTCATTCCTTTCCAAAAAAGTTTCCTTGCAAGCTGGAAGGCTTCCAAAACTGTAGGAAGCTAAATCTCCTGCAATGTTTTTTCAAGTTTTTTGAGAAAGAAATTACAGCCATGAAAAATAATGTTGGCAGCACCTGGATTATTAAAAAGAACATGGAGATTCATTGTGGCTTTTTTAATAGATAGGCTTGGAGCTCATTCGTTATCTTACTGGTATTGGTACTAAAACTCAAGTTTACATTTTTCCATTTTAGATTTTTTAAAGTAGGGAGTTGACTAGTTATCATCTTTATACTTCCTTTTCAAGTCAAATTTTTTTAAATTACTAATATTTATCGAGACTGAAACCAATAAGAAAAGATTGGGCTGGCTTTCAAAAGAACTGCAGGATTTTAAGTTTTGATGTTTTTCCAAGTGTGCCACTTTCACAGCTGGATTTATTTTGAGTTATGAACTTGCGCTTATTTCCAGTGCTACAAAAAATTCAAATCTCAACTGTTTTCTAACAAATGTGAAGGGTGTTTTGTTCCATATAAGCCACAGTGCCCTCCACTCCCCCACTTTATAGCTTTGTGTAAATGAGGCTTATGACTGTTGTAAGATCTTTAGGTGATTTATTTTATTGTTCAGAAGCTCTTTTTATATATTTATATAACTACGTCCTTGAATTTCCATGGAGGTTCTCCCAATCTCCCACCGGAACTTCGGCGGAACCTTTGGAGAAACAGTTGTTTCTGGCAGAAGGTCGGTACAACCACCACAGAAATTAAGGGCCCTAGGTACAGATACAATAATTGAGTTTCTATCTTATTGTCCTTGGTGCTATGGAAAAATGCTTTTCTGGAATATTTCAGCTCTGCGCCACAGACTACCTCTGTAATGCATCAATATAAGATAGTCACCAATAAATCCGATAGGGAATTCAGAAGGAACTTCTTTACCCAGAGAGTGGTGAGAATGTGGAACTCGCTACCACAGGGAGTGGTTGAGGTGAATAGTATAGATGCATTTAAAGGGATATAAAACTATATGAACACAAGGGAGAAAGGAATAGAAGATTATGCTGATAGAGTTAGATAAAGAGGGGTGGGAGGAGGCTCATGTGGCGCATAAACACCATCATAGACCATTTGAGCCGAATGGCCTGTTTCTGGGCTGTACATTCAGTGTAATTCCATGTAACTCTTCCACAGATTCTGACTGGATTTCAGTAGTGTTCCTCAGTGGATAGCGGCTCGTCTCGGGAATCTTGGGGATGCTAATGCAAAGTAGGAGACTTCCAAATGGCGCTCTAAATCCAACAGTTTTATTGAATCTGATTCAAGCGCAAGAAGACTCAGGACAGTGAGGTGGATTTTAACTCCTGGGTGGGAATGTGGCCTAGCGAGCGGCCGTCCCATCCGGGAGCAGTGGCAGGAAGGCTCAGCTGCTTTTAGCATGCCGCTTGCCGACTTCCCGACGAAAACTGCTGGGAAGTCGGCAGGTAGCCGCTGCCCGACCGTTAAAAATCAGGCAGCTCGAAGGCTGCCTCCAGGGGAACTGTCCTCGGCCCAAGGTAAGTGGAGCGGAGGGGCTCGGAAGAGAATTGCGGGTAGGGGGAGAGGGGAATGCCTGAAAGCGGTGGGCGGGGGGGGGTGCGGGCAAGGTTTCCTTGTGGGCTTGAAGGTGTACACCTGCTCCTCCTGGCCCACAAGGAAACTTCAAATAAATGTTAAACCTTACTGGGCCTCTTCTGCCCTTTGATGCAGTTCCCAACAGGTTTGGCCAGGTGGAGAAGCCACCACTACTCAGGCCTTAGGTAAAAGTAACAGTTGGGCCCCAATCTGTGTATTTAAAGAATGGCCCCTTACTCTTCCGGCGAGTGTCCTCGCCACTTGCAATTTTCTCCCTTTTTAAGATGTGTACTACGTTGTCCATTCTCCAGTCCTCTGGCATATAATCCACACTCAATAGAGCCCTGAAATATAAGGGGGTAATTTTAATCACAAAAACGGGTGGGTTGGTCTAGGATGGGATGTTAAAAATTTTAAATCTCATACTCGATCCCAACCCTCCTCCAACCCACCCACTTCCGGTTTTAACAAAGGCGGGACGGGTGGCAGGCGACCAACCTGCTCTCAGGAGGCGGATTTGGCCATTTAAATATTATACTGAGGCTGCGTGCCTCATATTTAACCTGTCTTCCAAGTTTAACCCTGGCTGGTTGGATTTCCTGGGTCTCGGGAATTTGGCAGCTCAAGGGAGGTGACGACTGCTTCGTGGAAGAGAGAAGTGCCTTTACAGCACTGCTGGTGGGCCAGAGGGAGCAGGAGTGCTTCTCCAGCCACCAAGTTTAGCCTCATTATAATAGTTAAATGGCCAACTCGCTTCCTGAGAGCGGGTTGGTTGCCTGCCTGCCATCATACCACCCCCCCTACCCCCACCACCCCCGCGACCCATCCAAAGACTCGCCCCCCTCCTCCCCCAGCATGTCACGCATGGGCGAATTTCTTGATCGTGGGGGTGGCTGGCTGCCCTTTAAGTAATGCCTGTTTTTTGGGCCCCACAATGAACTCCAGAAGAAATGCTCACCGGCATGAGAGACCATGGTATAGGAAGTCTGGGACCGAGTAGTGGCCCTATGTTCGGGAGAATGCCACCCAGAATACACAGTGCACAGTTTGAGACAGGCCACCCCTGAAGTACCCATTACAAATGTGCGCTGAGCTTCTTGGAGAGCTGCTCAGGAACTTCAGCTACATTGTGGGGAGGATATTGGGGCCTTGATGAGCTTTCAGTGCATTATTTGCTGGTACATTGCACAGTATGAATCGGTGCATAATAGTCCACAGGCCTCCACACCAATTAATATGGGTCTGTAGCCCATTAGAACTGTGGCACCTTGGGTGCTTAACATTGGATTGTCGGTATGACCATGTAGTGCTTTCCCACCGTTGGACTTGCATACTAAATCTTGCCTGTTTGCCGAATGGTTAAACCAGCAATGGATGCTGTAGCTCCAAAGGCACTCAAAACCCTGCAGCACGTGAACCAGACTGAATTCAGTGATTAACAATTGGATCTGGCAGGTTTCAAGGCTGACGAGCCAAAATTTTGAATGCAGCCAGAGCAGGTGGATGTGGGAGGAGAGGGTGGAGCTGCACACAGGGAATTACAGAATTGTCAGGAGATCTTGGAGTCCCCTTGTTGTAATCTCAGTTTTTGATGAAGTACAGTAACACTGATGTTATCTCAAATCGCCTGCCAAAATGAAAAATAACCAAGAGTACTGTAATGGGTCATATCCTGAATCAATGTCATTTTTCTGTGCGAAAGGTCTAACAACTGAATAGGGACCTACAGTACTTCTACTTATACATTTAAGATTAACAATTTGAGGCTTAAGTAGGCTGATGGTTTTCAATCAGTTAAACTGGAAACTGGCAATGATCCAAGAGCCTCATTCTCTCCAAATTTCAAACATTTCTCTGTTTACACAGGCACAGGATCACATCCAATAATTCTTAGGTTTGCCTACCAATGGGCATTTTATTTTTCACATGTTTCTACCGTTATTCTTTGCCTTTCAGCTGTTTACTCTCCTACACCAATACTTCTTAGGAAAGTTGGACATTGGAAGGAATACAAATAAGTTCAGTAAAAGCGAGAACACCATATTTTAATTTCAGGTACTGAAACTTTGTGAGGCAACAAGGCCTAGACAAAACATAAAGAATGAATTGCCCTTAAAGAACTTACTAAGATCCATCCTTGGCCTCCTCCTCTTCCTCATTCACGTGCTCCCCCTTGGCAACATCATCCACAGACATTGGGTTAGCGTCCACACATACGGTGATGATGCCCAGCTCTATCTCTGTACTACCTCTCTTGAACCCATCGCTACCTCTGTGCTGTCAGACTTCTAATTCAATATCCAGTCTTGGATAAACCACATATTCATAGGAACAGCCTGTTCCACCATTCAGTTAAATCATGGATGATCTGTACCTCAACTCAATTTACCCACCTTTGATCCATATCCCTTTATACCCTTACCTAACAAAAATCTCCGTTCAATCTCTGTTTTGAAATTTTCGATTGACCTAGCCTCAACAGCTTTTAGAAGGAGAGAGTTCCAGATTTTAAGTACCCTTTGTGTGAAGAAATGCTTTCTGACATCACCCCTGAACGTCCTAGCTCTAATTTTATGGTTCTGCTACTTTGTTCTGGACTCCCCCAACAGAGCAAATAGTTTCTCCCTATCAAGAAGAGATAAGTTACAAGACGCTGTAGGGAGATTTTACAAGCCCTGAAAATTGATGAGCTTATCGGGCACTGTACAATTGACATGAATTGGTATCTGAAATGCTGATGTTTGCTCAAAACATGAGCAGTTGGCAACTATGACTAGTCCTGGTAATTTGTCCTATGCAAACTTGGCGTCCTATTTGACCCTTCAAAAAGTTGTTGAAGCTAGGCCAATTGAAAACTTTGCTGCCTGTATCCTAACTTGCACCAAGTCCTGTTAAGCCATCATGCCTGTGCTCGCTGACCAACACTGGCTCCTGGTCCGGCAATACCTTGATTTTTATTCCCCCTATCTCTGCAACCTCTTCTAGTGTTACAAATCTCCGAGATACCTGCGTACCTCCAATTCTGGCATCTTGAGCATCCCTGATTTTAATCGCACCACCATTGACAGGTGTGCCTTCAGCTGCCTCGGCCCTAAGCTCTGGAATTCCCACCCTAAACCTCTCTGCCTCTCTACCTCTCTTTCCCCCTTATAAGACGCTCCTTAAAACCTACCTGTCCTAATATCTCCTTATCTGGCTTGGAGTCAAACTTTGTTTGATAATGCTGCTGTGAAATGCCTTGGGATGTTTTATTCCGTTAAAGGTGCTATATAAATGCAAGTTATTGTTGTTACCCCCCCCCCTTGCTGACACATTGGGGTAAAAATTGGTTTGGACTAATTTTTTGGTGCCGAACAGGTAGTGTGATTTGGAGTTTTATTCGTTAGCTGTAGGATTTACCTACTGCAAGCATCAAACTGATTTTTTGGGGGTTGTGATATTTTGGAAGGTAGTGTTGAATTGAATTGTGGAGGGATGTATGTGGCTGCTTCAAATTGAAAACCTACAAATAAGAACTTGCAGGAAGATGCAAGAAGACTATTATTAATAAAATGTTCCATAGTGTGGCAGCTTTTAAGATAAATATTCTAGTTCTACTAGTAATTCCAGGAATGAAATTTGTCTAAGACTGATGAATTAAAAGAAGACTACAGGGTAAATTCTGCGAGGTCCCACATTGCCAGCAGGGCTTTGCATGCAATCAGCGTGTATCTGAAAACCGTGGGTGTTCTGCCACAATCTAAAGTCATCTAAAGTAATCATCAGACCGAAAACTGGAGGCAGCATGCCCATTACTTTCCAATATGCATTGCCTGCTGTGTAATGCCTTGCCAGTAATGTAGGGCCTCACAGAATAGACCCTTCTAGAGTTGCCAACCCTCCAGGATTGCCCTGGGGTCTCCAGGAATTGAAGATTAATCTGCTAGATATTGCTGAGAGCAAACCAGGAGCAAAACCATAGGGGTATTGAGCTTTTTTTTTCCAATTTCTTTGAACACTTTCATTTATTAGTTATAAAAATATTTGAGATGAGGGAAAGGCTGTTTTACTGTGTGGGGCAGTTGAAGGTAGGAGGTTGTATGATTGAAAACCCCTCCAGGAATACATCCAACTAAAGTAGGTAACCCGACCTTTCTCCACATTGTGTGCTCGCTTTCAGATTGCAGTAGAGTCATTTATACAGCAGGAGTTAAGTTCAACTCTGATTAGATCGGCAAAGTCTAAATGTAATTTACTCTGCTCTGGTTGCACTATTCAGGAATTTACACAACAAAAGGATGATTCAGAGAAAAAAATCAATGCCCAGTGACATAAGTGATTTATTTAGACTGCGGCTCTGTTAACTGAAACCATTCAATGGGGGAAATTTTAATTCTCTGCCCGCCCCCGCCTGTCAGAAACCGGGCGGCAAGGCAGTTAAAATGGCTCTCTGCGGGTGACGTCACCGAGCTGGAGGCTTCTCTGACAGTAGCCGTTGACTTCATGGAGTGGGGTGGGGGGGGTGGGGGGGCGGGGCGCGCACATTTAAATCGCTGGTCTCCCGGGCTGCTGGAGGCAGTGCTCAAAGGAGAAATCCCCGATTCCCGGCAACTCCCGATCATTCCAGGAGGGTTGGGAACCTTACCCTGACCAGGATTCCCCTCGCAGGCACTTACCCTGTGCCGGGGACCGTTCCTGCAGAAACTACCAGCCGCAAGATTTTAACAGCCAGGTAGCTAGTTTAAGCTAACTTTCCGGCCCTTTTGGTTGGGCAGTAGCATTCTAATAAGATCCAGCCATTAAAATCAGCTGAGCCTCCTTGCTACTGTTCCTGGATGGATCAGCCGCTCGCTTGACCATGTTCCGGCCTGAGAGATAAAATCGAGCCCAGTATTTTGTTTAAAGGGACGAGTTGCAACAAAGTCCTCTGCTTGGTAAATACTTCAAGTTTAAAAAAATAGTTTTGACAAAAGCATTTACCTCATCTGAGAAGGCTGTGATATAAAATGAGGACTGTCATCACAGGTTAACTTGTAAGTCTGTGAATTTATTAAATACAAATATTAGCATATATTGAAGTGTAATTGATTCAGGTTCTTCCTTGGTATTTATGCGGAAAATAGGTTGACAAATACATATTTATTGATATACTTGGAATATTTCATCAAGCTGGAAGAATTGTCGGGGAAAGTGAACCCACATCTGGGTTCGCAATGCATGCGATTTTTATGCAGCTTATGACTCTCTTGCAGTTTTTGTCATATATATATTTTCTGTATACCATTCACTGTGGGATAGTACTGACAGCATACATTTTGGTCAATCATTTACACGGCTTTCTGGATTTATCTTGGTGAATCGAGAAATTATAAATGGATTAACTCTGAATTCCACCCGCCCAGTTACATTGCTTCTTTCATTTGAATCAAGCAAAACTGTTATTTTATTATCTTTCATTTTCTTTTTCAAATGTACGCAGCAGAATGCTAGTATTTTTTAAAAGTTAGAGCAGATGTAGCATCACCCTCCGTATCCAATAACTGCTTAACTTGCATTTGAGCAGCTGAAACAGATGGTCGGATAAAGTGTGGGGGGGAGGGGGAGTTGCTGAGCCAGTGATTGCTAACACTGAATTGATAGAAACAGTGGCACTATGAAATCCTCACCCACCCCCTCTTCCCTCCCTCTCCCACAGCAGGGGCCTAATACCAGAGATAGTGCCATCACCAGCTGGGACCTACTGACCTACTGTCTGCTTCCAGTGAATGGCTCGAGTACAGTCTGTGTCTGTGAAAAGTGTTCTGCTTCAGGGTGTTTGTAAATTGGTGTAGCAATTGCAGAAGGAATTTTAAATTGCATTAATCATTTTGGAAATTAGCATAATTATGGATGCTGCCAACCAAAAGGCATTATTAAATGCAAGCTGTAAAAGTGATCAGTATTTAAAATAACCATATTCCCCTCTTATTTTGAAAGCTATTCCATACCCTTTTTTTATGCTTTTACTATATGAGATGTACTGTTCACTGACTGAGAGCACGCAGGCAACCTGTTCTAGGTCTGGATCTGAACTCCACGATGAACTGGTCACTCGAACTGTGTAGATAGCCTTTCCTCTGATTTTTTTTCCCCCTCGTATATTCCCCCTTAAAGTTAGTCAGCACTTCCTCCAGATAACCCATAAGATTGGGGAACTCACCATATGGGAAATCGCAGGGCGAACCAGCTGTCAGTTTCACTGATTTACTCACATTTTTAGCACAGTTGGGGTTTCCTCAGCATTGAATATCACCATTATGTTTAAATTTTTAAAACATCCTTTTTTCTGCCAATTTACTTCCCTTTTGCTTTCCTGGAAAGTTATTTCAGGCCATCAAGTCTGTGCTGATGTTTATCTTTACATGAGCCAACTAGTCTAATCCCTCTCTCCTGCTTGCCTTTCATACTCTTTTAATATTCATCTTTTTCAAGTAACTATCTAATCCCCTTTTAAAAGATTTCATGGACTCTGCTTCAGCAACGGTTTGCAGCAGAGAATTCCGCATTCTAACCACCCTCTGTGTAAAGATTTTTTTTCTGAACTCCTTTAATTCCTCTTGGACCTTAAGTACCTTTAGTACCTTAAATTTGTGCCACGTTGTTACCATATCACTGGCCAATGGAAAGAATCTATCACTATTTGCCCTACCATCCCATCATAATCCTGAAGCGTTCTGTCGGGTCCCATTCAACCTTTTCAGCTCCAGTGGAAAAAAAACTCTTAACTTCACAAGTCACTCTTCAGAATTGTAACCTTTCATCCCTGGTAACATGAATCTGCACTGCACTATTTTCCATCGTTCTTGTACTCTTCCTATAAAAGGTGCCCAAAATGTATGACTTCACATTTCACTCAGCAAATTTCAATATTAATCCCTCAATTCTCAAGTCCAGATCATTTATGCATACAGTAAATAACAGCAAACAATGGAGGTTAAATTCGGCAGCTATCGCTTTTGGGTGACCCCGTTAGGCGCAGTGTTATTCCCCCTGCGCACAAATGGTGAGGTCCGAGGAGCACCGGATGTTGGGCCTCTGACCTCATTATCATGAAGATGGCGCTGCGGGAGGAGGAAGGTACTCTGGATCGGGGGACTGGGAAGGAGGATCGGGGGTTTTGAAGGGGCGATTGTGTTGGGAGGTCGGGGATCTTGGGACCGGGAGAGGCGGTGATTGGGATGGTGTTTGTGGTAAGTACTTACCTTTCTTTTTACTTATGTGATGTTTAGAGTTGGTTTTCCCTGAGGCAGCCAGCGCTGCGCAGGGATCTGAAACTGGTGTTAGGCCCTTTATTTGCATATGGAAATACCCCAGCGCCTGCCTCAGGCGAGGGTAAACAACGCCTCGTTTGTCGTTGCACAATATGGTGGGTGGCACACTTCCAGTAAGAAGTGTGTGCATGCCTCCCTTGTTGGGGCCTTAGGCCGTGTAGCGCCTGGAAAACTGGCGTTACACGGCCTAATTTAGCCCCCAATTTGTCTCCAAGCCTCCATTTTGAAAATGGGTCAGGAAAGACGGCTTTCATTTCAACACTATGTACTTCAGAGACATATGAAACAACAGTTCTAGCGCAGCACTTAGTGCAACCCTTGCTGATTCAGCACAGATCACTGATTCAACCTAGGGCACCCCAGGTCCCAGTTATGGCCCAGTTACAGCCTTACCTAACTGAGTCACTGGGTGAATATTATCAGGGGAATTTTCACGCCCCAGGATGGGCGGGACAAGGGTGGTGGGGAGGGGTGTGGAGGGACTCTGATTAAATTATAAAAATATCCAACCCCAACCCGCCGCGACCGCGCCTATTTCTGGTTTAACCAGGGTGGTTTGGGGGGCGGGCGAGTAGCCCGCTCTCGAGAGACAGGTCAGTAATTATAATGTGTTAAAGAGGCTGCGTGCCTCAGATTTTAGCAAGATCCGATCTCTGGACTCCCTGCAACTAAAGGGAGGCGAGAACTGCCAGATCCAGCAGATAAGTGCTTTTCCAGCACTGTTTGTGGACCAGGAGGAGCAGGAGTGTGCCCCCAGCCCCTCAAGCAAAGCTGCATGATCTGCCTCTCTCCCCTCGATCTCCAGACAAACCCCCACCCCACCCCACCCTGCAATCGGCCGACCACCACCCCACCCCACCCCGTAATTTCCAGATTCTCCCCCCGACCTGATTTCCAGATTCTCCCCCTGCCCCCCGCGATCTGATCTCCAAACTCCCCCCACAATCTGATCTCTGGACTCCCCGCATGATCCAATCTACAGAACCCCCTGCAATCTCACCCCACCCCCCCCCCTATCCCGGCGATCTCTCCCTCCCTCTCTCCCTCCCTCTCTCCCTCCCTCCTCTTTGCTCCCCGGTTGTGGCCTTGTACTGCAGGCTTTCTCGCCCGGCAGCTGCCAGCCTCTCTCTCTGGCTAGCTGCCGGGCATAAAACTGAGTACAAAAATTCTAATGAGGTCCTGCCGTTACATTTGGCTAGACCTCCACCTTTCCCATATTTCTCGGTTTCCTGGTCGCTGGCAGTGGCCTCCACTCCCTCCCCACCTCCCTGTAAATATTGGGGCCTATGTTTTTTTTTAATTGGAAGTTGATGCCATTATTAATGTTTTACTTTAAAATTTAAATGTCTACACCTGAATCGAGGGAAGAGACAGAAGACATGGTAAAGAGAAGTGTTTTCAGGAGACTTTTTAAAGTAGGAAGGGAGATAGGGAGACAAAGTAGTTTTGAGAGAAAGTTCCAAAGGGCAGGAGCCGAGTGACTGATCAGTTTTCAATGGCAGAGCTAGGGGATTGGATGGTGTTGCAAGTTTTTTTTCTGTTGTGTTGCTTCAATAATTCCACATGGATTGTTATTTTGGGCAGGTTATGCGGTGTCTTCAGTTTAAACATCCCAGGGTGCTCCTTCCATAATGAATCAATTCATTTCTATGTGCATTGAACATGACTTTCATCTGAGAAATCGGAAAAAGGGACGTTCTACACGGCACCAAGCTGCAAATAGGATTGTCCAGCTGTCACACCCTGCTGGAACAAATGCCATCATGTAGGCACGCTTGGACAAGTACCATCAGACCATACCACCCAACTTTACCAAGCCTTAAAGGATCTGTCAGAGTTAGAAAAATATATTGTCCATGTGTATGCACTACCTTACAGTCAATGGACAGTATGGTTTTAAAATAAGAATTATGTTGGAGAATTGAACAATTGATGGGTCTGTTCAGAGTGTCATCAAGATCAAATTGAGTGAAGGAGAAAGGTGTTAAAAGGTCATGGGTCCAGATCAGGACATTGAAACCTATTTTCACATCCACCTGTCTCTCTTTCTTTCTCCTGATGTTCACTTCTTTCTCTCGCACTTGTCGAATTTTTCTTTTTGTCATGGTTGCTTTATTTCATTGTTTGTTTTTCACCAAACCGTTTTTCACCAGCTTCAGTAGCCTGTCATTTTAGGGAACACTACTTGATCCAAATTAAACCAGCCAGTATCCATTCTAGAAGATGTGTGATTGGAGGTGTACCAGAACGAAAAGAGAAACATAATAGAAAGTGAGGCAGAAACTCCAAAAAGCAGATCAGAGGCCTGGAAATGTCTGCCATGTATGATGATCCATTTACTCACCCACATGCACAGTTCTGGCCCTTTTTGTTAAGATTCCAAAATTTAACATGTTCACTCCCTCTGGAAGTGAGACCCCTCCCCCCCCCCCCGACCCATGGGTTGTTTTCACACATGAGTGACGAGCTAGAGATACAACATTTTATAACCTTTGAAATACGCTCATTGAAATGTTTCCACATCAGTTTTTCTTGAATTGAAATTGATCGATTACAACAAGTAGTAACAAAACATTGCCCTGATCGTATTCGTGGTTCAGTATATAGTGTGTTGGGACTCAGTCTTATGTAATGGCTTATCTAAGGCGATCTTGGGGACTGGTGCCGAGCATTAGTATTTAAGTTCTCCTCTGTAGCTGCCTGTTGCGTAGATGTCCACCAGGGCTTTCTGAGCACAGTACATAGAACAGTACATAGAACAGTACAGCACAGTACAGGCCCTTCGGCCCTCGATGTTGTGCCGAGCATTGTCCGAGACCAAGATCAAGCTATCACACTCCCTATCACTCTGGTGTGCTCCATGTGCTTATCCAATAACCGCTTGAAAGTTCCTAAAGTGTCCGACTCCACTATCACAGCAGGCAGTCCATTCCACACCCCAACCACTCTCTGAGTAAAGAATCTACCTCGGACATCCCTTCTATATCTCCCCCCATGCACCTTATAGTTATGCCCCCTTGTAACAGCTGCCTCTACCCGAGGAAATAGTCTCTGAACATCCACTCTATCTATCCCCCTCATCATCTTATAAACCTCTATTAAGTCGCCTCTCATCCTCCTCCGCTCTAAAGAGAAAAGCCCCAACTCCCTCAATCTTTCCTCATAAGACCTCCCCCCCAAACCAGGCAGCATCCTGGTAAATCTCCTTTGCACTCTTTCCAATGCTTCCACGTCCTTCCTATAGTGAGGTGACCAGAACTGCACACAATATTCCAAATGTGGTCTCACCAAGGTCCTGTACAGTTGCAGCATAACCTCACGGTTCTTAAACTCAAACCCTCTGTTAATAAACGCCAACACACCATAGGCCTTCTTTACTGCTCTATCCACTTGAGTGGCAACCTTCAGAGATCTGTAGCTTCCACAGGATCAGGTCTTCAGTGCAGCAGCCAATCTTCCCATTAAGAAAGGAAATATAGTTCTGCATTTAGATCCTGTACTAGAAGCCCTGTATAATCTCTGTAGCGCTGGCTTATGGTGTTGGCTCTGTAACGTATGTGTGGATTGGTGAATCACATCATACTTGGTTTTAATTTGTTGCTGGAAGGCTGCTGTTATATTCCTGAAGTGGCTTCCACTGAGGATTCTCAGTCTAAAATCTCTCTTGTGCCTCTGAATAAATATATTCCACCTGCATATTTTCCTAGAACCATAAGAAGTTCATAGCACAGAAGGAGGCTTTTCGACCCACCAGTCTGTGCTGGCTCTTTGCTTGAGAGAATCCAAAAGTAATCCGACTGCCCTGTATCTCCTTTTGCTTCAAATATTTATTAAATTTTCTCTGAAAAGATGCAATGGTCTCTGTGGTAAAGCATTCCAAACAGAACAACCCGTTGTGTAAATAAATTTCAACCTAAGCTCTCTCCTCACTCGTAGTGACAATTTTAATTTGACGACCACTTGTCATTGACTAACTAACCAAAGGAAATAGTATTTCCCTATTTAATACATCAAAACCCTTCACAATTTAAAAAAAAACTTCTATTAAATCACCTCTTAGCCGCCTCTGCTCCAGTGGAAGCAGTCCCAGGATTTCCCGTTTCTCCTCATAACTATAGTCCCTGGCATCATCCTGATGAATCTACACTGCACGCTCTCTATGGCTTTAACATCCTTTCTATAATGGGGCGCCGTACCATACTCTAACCATGGCTTGACCAATGTTTTGTATAAATTCATTGTTACTTCTTTACTCTTGTAGTCTATGCCTCTTTTATTTAAACCCAATATTCTATCACCATCTTTTACACCTTCATCTACCTGCACTCACATTTTCAGGGAGTTATGTATTTGAACCGTTGGGTCCCTCTGATCCTTCAGTGTCTTTTTACTAAGTATATACTCCCATTCCTTCATACAAAAGCAAAATACTGTGGATGCTGGAAATCTGAAATAAAAACAGAAAATGCTGGCAATACTCAGCAGGTCAGGCAGCATCAGTGGAGAGAGAAACAGAGTTAACATTTCAGGTCGGTGACATTTCGTCAGAACTGGAAAATGTTAGAGATGTAACAGATTTTAAGCAAGTGCAGGGGCAGGGGCAGGGAAAGGGGGGAGGGGAGGAAAGAACAAATGGGAAGGTCTGTGATAGGATGGAAGACAGGAGAGATTAAAAGACAATCATACCTTTTTGTCATTTAATCTCTCCTGTCTGTCTTCCATCCTATCACAGACCTTCCCTTTTGTTCTTTCCTCCCCTTCCCCTTTCCCTGCCCCTGCACGTGCTTAAAATTTGTTACATCTCTAACTTTTTCCAGTTCTGACTAAACATTGGCCGCGATTTCGCCTACCGAGGCGGGTCCAGGGCAGCTGGGTTCAGTGGCGCGGTCTCGGCCCACTTCATCCCGCTCTGTTGAAGTGATTTTACGATGATTGGGCTTGTTAAGCCCGCCCAGCGAGGTTCCCGGCCAATTAAAAAGAAGCAGGTCTGATGTGTCATCAGCCGGTTTTCTTAAAGGGACCATGTCCAAATTGATTTTGACAGTTGTGCTGTCAGTGTTCTACAGCATTGAGGTGCTGCAAACACTGACAAGCACCACACAAAGGTGCACAGCTGCACCCAGGCTCTCCCATGACTCCCTCCATATGCTTATGGAGGGAGTCACAGCACGCAGGGAGGTTCTCTTCCCTTCCAATGGGCATAAGAAACCTCCCCAGGACACCAACGCAGCCTGGTTGCACATTGTACAGGAGGGCACAAGCAGGGATGTCGTCAGGAGGACCAGGCTGCAGTGGCACAAACCTTTCAATGATCTCAGTAGATCAGGAAACGTTACTGCCAAGCCCCACTCAACCTCATCCTGCTGTGCCACTCATCACATCCCCATCACTCTGCCTTCCCTACCCTACTCCTGCATATCCTTACTCACACCAACTTACCTTGCACCTCCAGCCATCCCTCTCTATCTACATTATCACTTCCCCATCTCACTAGCCACCCCTCACACTCACCCTCACCCTAGTGCAAGCATATCAACTAACAACACACAAGGGTAGGCACTTGGGTGTTTTAGCCAATGTTCATGTGAAGTTTCTGTTAATGTGCTGTCAAACATTGAAATCCTTATTTTCAACACTTTGCGTTCTTGGACAGATTTGTGTGCACCTTTGGAAGTGGATTAGTGAGTTGCAGTGACTGGTAAGACATAAGGGTACCCGCGCCCCCCCCCCTCCCCCCTGAAATGGTGATGAGTGTGAAAGGAATGGCTTGGACATTGTAGGGATGCTTTATGGTGTTGGTGTGGGGTGGTGTCAACCTGGCGCATCATGTGGCAGCCAGGGTGTACAGCGTCAAGTGAAGTAAATCTGGCTATGGTGCGACCATCCCTGGCATCCCGGGCAGCAATGTGGTCAGGTGCTGATGCCCAGTGTCCTGTGCAGCACCAGTTGATTGCGGAGAAGGTTGGTGTTGTTGTTGGTGCTGCTGGTGTGCCCAGTGATGCTGGTGTTGGGGCTGATCGTGGTGGGATTCTGAGGACCAAGGTGAATTTTTTCAAGGGCACCGATGCTGCTGGAATAGATGGCAGGTGAGGTTGAGATGACAGAAGCGATCTGTCAATGGTGAGAGACCTTGCTCCAATGAGGTGACACTGGATAGAGAGTTTGCTCCAAACACTTGCAAGCTGCATAAAGCTCAATCTGTCTTCAAAATGCAGTAAGCAACAGCTTCTAACCTTGGAAAGTGAAGACCTATGAAATGGGAGCTTTTATCGACCATTTGCAGCTGTCAAGTTTAGAAATCATCCCATGCTGACACAACACCCGACCTCCTGACCTGATGTGATCCCTGAGCAGTGGGGAAGTCATTGGCGAACTCTAAAAATCTAAAGGTAAGCTTAAAATAATACTTAATTGCCTCTTAACCATCCAGCTAATGATGTAAATTGATTCTCCCACCGCTTGGTGTCAGGTCTGTTCAGTGCTGACAGACCCGACACCTGGGAGACTAGCGTGGAGGCAGGTTGACAGCGGTTTCCCGACCCACTGTCAATCATTTCAAATTTCACAGCTGACCCGCCTCCGATCCTGTCCTCTCAGCGCCGGGAAAATTCTGGCCGTTATCTCTGTTTCTTTCTCCCCAGATGCTGCCTGACCTGCTGAGTATTTCCAGCATTTTCTGTTTTTACTCCCATTTCTTGTTCTTTTTTCTCCTAAAATGTATTACCTTACATTTAACCACATTGAATTGCATCTGCCACCTGTCTACGCACTCTGCTAACCTGTCTGTCTTCCTGAAGTCCACCTCACTGTTTGCCAAATTGCCTACCTTTTGTTCATCACCAATTTTCAATATTTCTCTATACCCAAGTCCAAATCCTCTGTATACACAGACACCAAAAGTGGACCCAGCCCTGACCCTGTGGGTACATGACTTCCAACCCTTCTCCAGTTCGCGCAACACTCATTTACCCTATTTCTTTGTTTCCTGTCCATCAGCCAACTTTCTATTCATGCTGCTACATATCTTCTTATACCATATGCCTAAATTTTTCTAACAATCCTCTTGTGAGTCATCTTATTGAACGTCTTCTGAAAATCCATATACTCTGCATCTGTGCATTCCCTTTAACTATCTATTTGTTCACATCTTTAAAAAAAACAACTTGCTTAAATTTGACAAACAGAACTTGCCTTTAATAAATCCATGCTGACTGGCCTTGACTAACCCATGCATTTTTAAATGCTCATTAATTTTATCAGACAGGTAGTCGACATTTGGGGGTCTCTGTTTCCTAATATCAGTCATTGGAGCAACAAACCTCCTTTTAATCTTCTGAGAAGAGTTGACTATAATAAATACTTAATTATTTTTGAAGCAGTAGGTCAGGGTAAGAGTTTGAGATGAGCAGGCTGTTAGCCCATTAATCATGTGGCCCTGGAGAAGACAATGGATTTTGGACCATCTGATATTTGATTAAAAAGTGGGTGGGGAACAGCTGAGAAAAGCAGATGAAGTTAGAACTAAAATGATGCAGCGAGAGTAACCCTCAGGCTGGAGCTTGTTACAGTGAGGGTGACACACATTTATGGCTTCTCTTTGCGCTGTCTGCGCTTGTGGTCCGAAGTCAGCAGATAGCATTAACTCTTCACCGCGACTCCCACCCCACCCCAGTTCCATTGCTGCCAAGTCTGGTGACTAATGCACCAGACAGGCCTCGCTCCTCATTTTGTGTGCTTCCAGTGCTGCTACCCTCGATTGCCACCTCTCTATACTGGACTTCCATTGCAATTACCTTTTCTCGTATGTCATACTAAGGGTCATTGGGTTTCGCTTTTCACAGAAATAAAATCCCAAAACACTAAAACATCCTGAGATTCAGGTAATAAAACTAATATAACTTATTCTGTTGCCTTAATAAGATGGCCTTGGTGATGGGCCTTTATTCATGGCTGTTTACATTGTTTATTTTGAACTGTCAGTATTTTGGGAGCTTTATCAGCTTTTTTGAAGTTGTTTGTCAGCATTTCTCAGTTTTCTAGGTTGTCATGCTTGTGTAGATTTCAATTGGCTTTTGTACTTTTTCAGGTAATTCTCTTCTGTAGTTACGTAGGGGTGGGGAGAGTAAATGGCCCCATTGAGCTTCTGGTATCGTATGAGCCGTTCTTTCCTGCTCCAGTATTCCAGTATAATTCCAGCACCATCAGTACAAAAGGCACTGGAAATGGATTTGGATTATATCACAACAATACAATTGGCACTGCCAACCTCCATATTGCATTGCTGCACAAAACAGACATTAGCACTCCAGCAATACAGATCGTCTGTGATCATATACAAAACAATAGTCGTTTAATGTAAAACTACTGTGATTATAATTTAAAATCATAGTTTCCTTTAAATGCTCTTGTGAATGAGATTATGGTTGCATTAATTTTTTGGAGTATATTCTGTTTATTATGAGGTGTGTAATTATATTTCTGCTACTTGAATTGTTGTTTAACCTGAGAATAATTGCAGTTGTGTAATCCGCCTTTGGAATTCTACCTGATATGCTGAGGGGAAAAATGTATAAAATTTTCAATATGTATTAAATTATACAAAATTCCCCCTTCTTAGTTGATATAACAGTTTGCAAGAAACCTAAATATACGGCAAGGAGTGGGCTGGGATACATGGAGATTTATAACCTTCTCTACTGTTTCCATTCAAGCTAAATATATTGGATAAATGTATAGCATCTACATATTGAGGAGCAACAAAAAATGTGTTGATTACTCAATTAAAAAAAAAAGATTTGCAGAAAAATAATGGGTTTTATTGTGTGGTTTGATCAGCTGGAATGGGCAGAAAAAGTGCTGTAAACCACACATTCAATCTGGTCATTTATATATGCTGTTCTACAGAAAGACTACTGACTTTCTCCTCTTTCCACTTGTGCATTAAACTTGAGTTTTCCGGTTAATATACGAACATAAGGTTAAACCAATAAAACCACACTCAACGGAGAATATTAAAGTTAGTGTTTATGTTGAATACAGCAATAAAACACTGAAAACCACAGAAAAACAAAATTACTGATGAAATATTCTCACCTGGAAGTCTCCAGCCAGTGGAAATGCCTCTGTGCACTATTTTTAGCGCATTGGCTAACAAGTTTGTGTTAACTTTCTGCCTCTGCTATTTTAAAATAGTCATCAGCTTATTTGAAATAAATTAGCTAATGCACAGACGGAATTAATCTCCCATAAGTCCACCGTTCTGATATTAAAATATTCTATGAGCATGATCGCACCAGGAAACACGCAACGAAAATATTCATCATCTCCTTTTCCTGATAAGTTACACGCTGCACTTTTGCAATATTTTATGTAAATTTTGATGTTTGATAAATCCAAAAATTCACTACAAAATACCAAAACTCAATCAATAAACCAGAAAGCTGAACCATATTGTATTCATGTCATGATTAGAAACCTTCTGTTTCCTTGGGGCACTTTCTTTGTAACTATAAAAACTGTAACATGTACATTATTTTAATGTGAAGCAATTAAGAAAGTTACTATATCTGGAGAATAATGAAATCCATCAACAAAAACATTTGTCCAGTATTAAAAATCTTCCAGACAAATCTTTTGACAAAATTATTTGTACCTTTAGTAGGTACAAATAATGTACATACATTTAAGTCAAAATGTTAAATTAGGCAAATATATACTGATTAGTGCATATCGTCTGCTCATTGAGATTAGGTAATGGTTTGATTATCTTCTAGTTAGCATATGTGGTCAAGTCTCTGGGGTGTAGTGGTGCTAGGCCCCATCTGCTACTAGGAGTCAAGAATTGGATAGCTGCTGTGGTTCGCCTCACAACAGATTTTCTTGTCTGCAGTACCAGTCCATAAACCCTTCTTAAAGCTCTTCTGTCATCAGAAACTCAGAGCCAACTCCACAGTGATTCCAATCCTAGATTACTCCTGCAATACTCACAAGAAGATACACAAAGGGGGCACAATGACCAGACACAGCGAGGGCAATTAAACAAGACTTTCTCTGTTATATCAAGATCATGTGGCTCACTGCTTAAAACCTAGGAAGCCCTTTTCCAAAGTGACAGGATATGCTATTGCGTTTTCACTGTGTTTGAGAATAGTAGTACTGTTCTTCTCTCAGTTCTTGCAGAAGGTGAATTACTCAGCAGTTTAGCTACCTGTCAGTTTTGTACAAGCTGCACAACGACCCATTATTTTCCTCAAAGGGTAAGCTGTAAAATAAAATGATCACATTTATTTTAGTTAATCTGGAATTAATGTTTAGAATCTAACTTGTTTTAATTTAATGTTTGTAGAATTTTTATTCAGTTTTTGCTAATTTATTGAAAAATCATGTTAAGTCTTTCCATCCTGGAATTAATGTTTTGAAAGATGGAAATTGAAGTAGATGGCTTGGGTAGTTTGGTTTTCATGAATGTGTATTTAAATAGTTGGGTCTTGTATTAATCACCTGTAATGGTACTGAACAATAGTGCAGTCTTTGTCTACTCAAGATTTTCCTAATAGGTTATGAAATAAGTTCTGTGTTGACCACTAGATTTAGTAGAATATTGAACGGCAGTTTTGTAAGATTGAAAGAATTTGAGATTCACCCAATTTAAACTAATATTAAATTGATAATTTGGTTTTAATTGTAGTACATATAAATACAGATTAGTAATAGCTGTTGCAGGCATAAAGTGTGATGGCTTAAAAAATGAGAAAAAGCTGTTTTTTTGTGAAATGTTATTTTGTTTGAATTTTACCTTCAATTTAATTGTTTTTAGCAGAAGAATAACATTTTGCAGTAGGTGTTGAAATCTAACAGTAACTGGAGAAAACTTCTATGCATTACTGTGGACAGCTTATTAAGGAGTTGAGTACCATACTCTGATACTTCTTCTTTCGTATGGTAGTAGCAAAGCAAATCAAATGTTAATATCTAAGTCAGATATCCAGGCCAAAGCTTCTGGTGTAACAACGTGGATATCTTGTAGGCTGCCTTGGAATTTCCTCTGAGGGCAGTGCTCAATGATGTGCTCCAGGGTCTGATTAGGAGCTCCACAGTTGCATGATGGGATGCTTTAATCTTCCATCTATGGAGAAGGTGGCAGCATCTACCATGACCAGTTCTGAGGCGGTTGATGGTTGTCCACTGTTTGCGAGGAAGGTTTGATCCTTCAGGTTGTACTGTGGGGTCCTCTATAAGGAATCCATTCCGTATGTCTCAGTTCTTCCAAGCATTTTGCCATCGGTCATCAAGGCTGAGGGGAGATCACTGAAGGGCTTTGGCGACGGTCCAAAATGGCATTCTAGATTTGAGACAGGTTGGTGGTAGGTTGTTCAAGTCAGCCTGGATCGGCCTGTCTTTGCTGATGTAGCGGTTGTATTCTCTGAAGATTGCATATTCGCAGCGCAGGTGTGGTGATAATGAATACAAGTTGTTAAAATGAAGGATTCGTAACTCTGAGGGAATAAGTCTGAGGTTGTATTATGAAACCAGTGGCCATTATGGATCTGACATTGATTTGTTTGTCAAATTATCTATGAAGTTGATGGCAGTATTGTAATGTTAAAAATAATTTTGCAGTGTGGGTGCATGTTTTCACATACTGCTGTTAGCGTTTAGAAACACCAACATGAGTAAAACTTAAATTGGGTTTTTATGATATTGATACTTGATGCACTCTCACATATGAGCAGCTATTGCCAATATTATCAATGCCAAGCAAAGAATTCTTCTACAAGGGCTTGAAAAGAAAAATAATTTCTATAGAGGCACTCATGTCTTCAGGACACCCAAAAGTGCTTTAAAACCAATGAAGTACTTTTTTTGAAGTGTAGTCACTGTTGTAATGTAGGAAAACGTGACAGCCAACTTGCGCACATTAAGGTCCCACAAACAGCAATGAGATAAATGACCAGATAATCTGTTTCCATGGTGTTGGCTGAGGGATAAATGTCGGCTAGGTCACAATCACAGCTTAATAACATTTTACAAATGGAGATATTAGCAAACTCTCATGGAAAACAATACTGATGCATGTGTATATGGTGGGGGAGGGGGTGGTAATTCTGAAAATTAACAGCTCTAGCATTAACATGCAATTTGCATGATTAATTAATTACATGTCACTATCAAGCTACATATGTATATTCAGTATAGTAGATACAAAGGAAAGAATGGCAACGGTGATGCAGTTCCATAACTACTTGTTCACATAAAAGTGCTGAAACAGTGAGAGTCTCCACACACCAGAGTAATCCATCCGTGATTATCTGTTAATTTTTATAGCGCATCTGGAGATATCCTTTGGATTACTATTAGCAAAGGTCTTTCTTGCAATGGTATTGGCTTGGGAGTAAACTATATTTCTCCACAACTATGATGCATATTTAGTTCTATCTCAAGCAGAAGGTATTTCATAGATAAATGCTAGTAACTGTATTACCTTTTTTCTCATCAATTTTCTTCCATTTCGCCCTCAAAATGCTGACTCCTTGGTGGGTATGGTTCCTCAGTCACTGGAGGCCCTCCAGTACTTTGCCCCAATGACCATTATTCAATAAAGGGATATGGGGATCAGGCAAGAAAGTGGAGTTGAGGTCGAAGATCAGCCATGATCTTATTAGATGGCAGAGCAGGCTCGAGGGGCCATATGGCCTACTCCTGCTCCTAATTCTGATGTTCTTATATTCACTGCAACCTTCCACAATTAAGTGTCAGCGGGCTGTTCAACTAATGGAAGAGGGGACATCACAGCGAACCCCAATCTTCTCCTCACTCAATGTCCAGATTTGTATGTTCCCAGCTGGCGTCAAACCTTGGTTGACTTTCCTCTTCCGAACCCAAAGGCCAATGAGGCCACTTGTAATGTCCCACCCTGGCTGAGATCAGCTAACTCCGTGCAGTCTCAACTAATATTAATTGGCTGTAAATCTTCATGTATGTAACTACTTTTTTTTTTAAGTCCAATCTTTTAAAAATATTTGTTTAAATGCTTCTCTATGGAGCCCAAAATACTGTTCACGTCCATACACAGACGGTGGTTCAGACATTTCAGGCACCAAATACAGATTGTCTTTCTTTTTAATTTCCTGTCTCTGTTGAGCATTTGCTAAAATATAGGTTATATTTAGTTGGAACTGGGGAATAAAAAAAAGGCTTGAGATTGTTTTCTGTATAAGTTGATTCACCTGACCTCCATGATGAGGAGCAAACCACACCATGGATACTTCCTTGGCTAGTGTTACCGCAATGGGTTTACTTCAAGGACTCCCTCTGTATGTGGATTTTACATGTCAATTGGATTTTATACCCCCAGTATGCGCATAAAAGGATACGCTACATATGAAGTAATGTTCCTTTCTAGCTGTGTTATAAATATGGGCCATGAATGTGTGCGGGAATTCTCCTAATCTCTTTCCGTAATTTGAACGGGAGATTGGTGGAACCACCGGGGAAACAGCATAAGGATCCATTTATGTTATTTCTCCAGGGGCGCTGTCGATCCCCCACTGAAGTTACAACAGGAGATTGGGTGAACCCCCACAGAAATTCTGGGCCATGGTAGACATAAATAGAAAAAATTGTCTGAAACACATCAGTAACATACAGAGTTTGGGAGACTTTTTTTTGTCCTTTTTTTCTCACCCCCTTTTTCTTACATATTTTCTCTGGCAATTTTTAACCCCTCCCCTCTTCTAATCCATTGCGGAGTCAGCGCTTCAGAAGTGCTGGTCACCCTCGGGTGACTCTCCGAAATTGCTATTCTTCACATGTGAGACTTAACAGGCTATTTGATTGTGGGGGGATCACTACTGAATCCAATCCTGTCCTTGGTCAACACATAGCCACTTCCAGCAAGGATAACTAGATCATGATGTGGCACAAGACATGGGCAATTTCCCAGTCTCTGACCCATGGGACAGTGAGTCAAACATTACCACTCACACTTTCTCCCCGCCAGAGATCAGCAAATTTAGTACACACCATGGATTGAGCCTGACCCAAACTGTACATAAACTAATTCAGACACTCGCTGGCTTAATTTGCTGAGCCACTGGGACAGTTGAGCTTGGTAGGCCAAACATCCATTAGTTTAATGGTCTTTCTTTCTGTTCTGTCTTAACCATAGAAAGTAAGTGATTTCTTTTATAAACAAAAATCTGCAGATGCTGAAAATCTGACAACTAAACAGAAAATGGTGCAAATACTTAGCAGATCAAGCAGCATTCTTGGAGAGAACAGACCAGTTAATGTTTCGGGCACAGACCCTTCTTCAAAACTGAAAAAGAGATGAACAGACATATTGGCCTAGAAATTCGCGTGGCCGGCTTGCCGCGGGGGTAAGGATCGCGCGCGCTCTTACCCACCGCGCCTGCCGTTGTGTTTTGGGCCCACAGGAACTTCGGGTCCCGGGCCTCTCGCAAGAGCCGGCGCGCAGTGCTTGCGTGTTCCAGGGGCGCAGTTAGTGCGATGCGACCCCTGGGATCACGTGGGCCATGGAGAGCCAATGGCAGCAGACCATCTTTCATTCATAGATTTGACAGGAGACCTGTCAAATCTGTGAATTGAAATCGGCCCCAAAAGAACAGCTAAACTTCAAATAAATTTTTTTAAAAACCATCGCATTTATAAAATAACTATAGTTAAATAAATTAACCACTTTAAACAAAAATTTAAAGTTTTGAAAATATTAAAATACTTTTTAAAAGTTATAAAAATAAACTTACCTTTCTTTAAAGTATCTAAAAAAGATAAACCTGTTGAAAAAATTTTTAAATTATACTTAATTAACTACTTACCTTGTTCAAAAGGGGTCTTACGCCTCCTTTTTACTAGCGTAGAATCTTCAATACTTACCCTCGCGTTGAAACCTGAAAAAAGATATAAGTGTGCTGCGTGCGCGCAGCCTCTAGCACGCACACGGTTCACCTAGGAACCGCCCCCTTCACCATACCGGAAGTTCCGGTTTCCCGCGCATGCGCAGTGCATGCATGAAACCGGCACTTCGGGAATGAATATGGGTGAGTACGCACTGTGTACTCACCCGGGAACGGCCGAATTTTTGGGCCATTGTTGGGAAATTTAACCCCAAAAAATGGGTGGGTTGGGGTCGGGTGGGAGGTTAAAGTGTTGAAAAACTGGATCCCGACCACAACCCACCCACTTCCGGTTTTAACGGAGACAGGACGGGGACGGGCAGCCAACCCGCTCCCAGGAGGCGGGTCGTCTATTTAAATATTATAATGAGGCTGGTGTACCTCAGATTTAACCAACATTTCAAATTTAACTGCCTGGTCAGGTTTCGCAGGCCTTGGGGAACCCGACAGCTAAAGTAAGGCGAGGATTGCTGGATCCAGGAGGTTAGTGCCTTTACACTTGCCTCCTGGATCCAGCGTCCCTGCCTAACCCACCTCCCGCGATTGGAGACCCCCCTTCCCCCCTGCAGGCCTCTGATTTTTCTCTCCTCCCCACCCCCAACGAGGCCTCCGATCACCTTCCCAGACTCTCTTTCCACCTCCACACCCCCCCCGCCCCCCACACACCAATGTTCCGATGCTCCCCCCCTCCACTCCTGCTGATGCTCAGGCCCCGATTGTTGCTTCTCTCTCTCTCTCTCTCTCTCTCTCTCTCCCTTCACCCCCCGATCCTCCTCTGCCCCCTGATGCCTCGCCCCGATCCCCCCCTTTCACCTCTCTGCGGCCTAGTGTCGCAAGCCTACCCGCCCGCATGCCAGCCAGACTCTCCATCTGGCTGGCTGCGGGTGGGAAACGGACCTTTGAAATGCAAAGCAGGCACTGCCGTTAAATTCAGCAGGGCCTGCGGGAAACCCGTTCTCCCGATTAAAATTCCGCCATTAATACAGTCAGAAAAAGGTGAGTAAAATATACACAAAGAAATGACAAACCCACAGATGAATTATGAGTGGAATGGTCTAACAGATCATCTCAGACAAGTAATGGACAAAATAATTAAATCATTCAAGAAACAGGATATTACAGATGAACAGCATTTAAAAAGGCACAGAACAAAGGGAATGGGGGAATCTCTCTCTTTCTCTGTTCCTCTCGCTTTATATAAAATGAGCTGTAAAATGTTTAAATATGAACAGAAGATGGTTAAACGGCAAAGTAATATTTGCAGGAGACAAAAAAGTCTAATGAAAGAAATCAAATAAATGAAAGACATTCACAAGAGACAGAGGACATCTGTAAAGCTGAGGAGGTGGGGTTGAGGCACGTTGAAATGGAAGTACAAAAAACTGGTAAAGTGAAGCAGGCTTCAGTGGCCCAAGAGCATAGGAGAAGAAAATCACAGGTTGACACCAAGAATGCAGACCACCCTGCGAGCACAGTGTTTCGACAGAGTTCCATCAGCTGCCAAGGCCCTAAGCTCTGGAATTCCCTCCCTAAACCTCTCCGCCTCTCTACCTCTCTTTTCTCCTTTAAGACGCTCCTTAAAACCTACCTCTTTTACCAAGCTTTTGGTCACCTGCCCTAATTTCTCCTCATGTGGCTCGGTGTCAAATTTTTGTCCTATAGTATTCCTGTGAAGCGTCTTGGGACGTTTTACTACGTTAAAAGCTCTATATAAATACATGTTGATTTTGTTGTTGTTGTCGTCGTCTCCGCCCCAAGAACCAACTCATTTCCCTTCTCCACTGCCAGAAATAAAATCACACAGCCAGCACCTGCTGCTAAAGAGAAAGTGGGAGCTGTAAGTAAAGTCTGAAATGATTAAACTCAATATTAAGGCCAGAGGGCTGAAGAGCACCTAATAGAAAGATAAGGTGCGATATCTTGAGCTTATGTTTTGCTACGTTGGAACAGCGTAGAAGGCCAAAGACCGTGCAGTCAGAGGGGGAGTGAGATGGAGAATTAAAGTGACAAGCGACAGGGAGCTTGGGGCTGCACTTGCAGACGGAACAGAGATGTTCAGAAAAATGGTCATCTAATCTGCTCTTGATCTCCCTATTGTAGAGGAGACTGTACCATGAGCAGCAAATATGGTATACTAGGTTGGAGGAAATGCATGTAAATTACTATCTCACCTGGAAGGACTGTTTGGGGTCTTGGACAGTGGTGTAGGAGGAGGAGCTATCCTACTTTTTTTATTATAGGTAGCTTGATCATGCAATGTTCTGGAGCCCCAATGTATATCACGACAGCATTGGAGAATGGAGGTTCCATTTTGCCTGAGCCACTATTTTGCTGTGCTGTGGTGTCAATTAGAGATCCCATGATGTAGGGGAAATCACTATCATCCCAGGTTGCTGTTGCATTCTTTAGAGTGGCATTGATGGAGGGCCTGAGAACAGGTTGTCTACCTTCTATCTTGACCAAGGGAAATGTAAAGCCCAAATTATTCAAGAAAAAATTAAATTATTCACACCCTCACCAAAAAGAAGCAGTTTTCTTTATTTTATTCTAATGGTCTGCACACCAGCTTGGAAGATAGTAAAGGTTTCATTTTACTCCAGAATTGTAGGCACATTTAGTATGACGTGTATATTATGAAACAGTGTATTGATGTATTGACTTTCATTGATAAACGTTTTATATGAGTGACAGCTAGTCTTCTGTGGTTAAGAGTAAATTAGTTTGTAGAATACCATATTACAAAATATTATTTACATTGTAATACAGTCCTGACATTGATGAAGTCACCAGGTATGCTTTATGTTACTGGTTTTAATTACAGTTAATAATTTAATGCAACCTGAGACTAATCCTTTTCCACAGTCTAGATAAGTGTTGGTGGATTTCCTTAATAGAGCTTGTGGCGTCCTTAATCCAATAGGTTATCATGTCATATGTCACAAAGTGCTGTGGATTGTCATTGCCAATAAATGTTTCTGGTGTGGGATTTTTTTCAAATAATGTTCTGCCATTTATTCCCGTAAATGGGCTCTGAGAAATACAAGATTACCCCTGCACAAGAATGGCACCGAGGGTAGAAGCACGGTTAATAGAGGAAAAAGTAGTAGAGGACATTGATTGCTGGGAGGGTAAGTTAACATTGGCGGGCAAATAAGGAAGTAGGTGCGGTTTTGTTGGACAGGAGCAGGGTCAATGAGTTTAGTGACTTAAAAACATCTACTACCATGAAGGTAGTGCAAAAGTGAGAAGTCGCACAACACCAGGTTATAGTCCAACAGCTTTATTTGAAATCTCAAGCTTTCGGAGCGCTCCGAAAGCTTGTGATTTCAAATAAAGCTGTTGGACTATAACCTGGTGTTGTGCGACTTCTCACTTTTGTCCACCCCAGTCCAACACCGGCATCTCCACATCATGAAGGTAGTGGACAGAGATAAGATTATCAGTAATTGTGTCGCAGGCTTTTCTCCTCATACTCATCTTCAGTTGTACTTTTGCTATAGACTCCATCCTATTGCTAGTTGCTCACGCACGTGGAACCAGACAGTACACAATCTCAGTGTCCTGTTCAATCAGGGGCTGAGCTTCAAACCCCATGTTCTATCTGTTACATTATCACATTGCTGTTTGTGGGAGTTTGCTGTGCACAAATTTGCTGCTGCGTTTCCCATATTACAACAGTGACTACACTCCAAAAGTACTTCATTGGCTGTAAAGCGCTTTGAGACGTCCGGTGGTCGTAAAAGGCGCTATATAAATGCAAGTCTTTCTTTTTTCTTTCTTTATTTCTTTCTAAGCGCTCATACTTCCACTTCCACAACATTGTCTGCTTTTGCCCCTATATCACCTTAGCCACAAATTAAATCCCTACTCATGCTTTTGTTACCTCAGGACTCACTTCTCCTGAGCTCCTCCCTACATAAACTTCAACCTATCTACAACTCTTGTCACCTGCATCCTGTCTTACATTAAATCCCACTTGACCATCACTTTTATCCTCGCTGACTCCCACTGGCTCCCTATCTCCCAATGCCCACCCTACCTTTGCAACCTCCTCCTGGCCTACAACCCAACCCATGGCCCAAGGTCCTTTTTTCTCTGGCCTACTGTGCATCTCCTGCTCCAGTTCCTTACTTGGTGGCATGGCATTCAGTTGTCTAGATCACATCCTCTGGAAGTCCCTTCCAAAGCCCCTCTGCCTTGTCATTTCACTCCCATCTTAAAAAATTCCTCAGGACTTGTCTTTACAGCCATGCTTTCAGTCAACTCGTCTAATTCTCTAACTAAACCCCATTCTTCGCCTGTCTGTTCGCTCATATGTGAAGCACTTTGAGATGTTTTATTATGTTGAACATGTACAAATGGGACCTGTTGCTGTTGCAATCTTTCTGGTTTGCACATGGTTGGAAGATAATTCATTACATTTGTGAATTTCTGTTCATTACAGAATCAGCCCTTCACTTGGGTATAAATGAATTGCAGCTTGTTTAGAAATGTCAGTTTTCTGAACAATTTTAATACTTTTCACACTGCAAATATGTTCACTGGTATATATTTTTTCTTTTGTTCTTTACAAACATTTTTATGCTTTTATGTATAGCTAGCAAAGACAATAATATAAAGAAGGTCTGTAGTGTCCAACGGGTCCTTCTGAACTTCACATTTAAAAAAAATTAATTTTTGGATGTTGGCACCACTGTCATCTATTGTCCATCGCTAGTTGCCCTGAGAAAGTGGTGGTGGGCCGTCTTCTTGAACCCCTGCAATCTGTATTCTTTGTAGTGGTTTGATACAACTGAGGTGCTTGCTAGGCTGCTTCAGATTAAGAGTCAACTATTTTGATGTGGGACTGGAGTAATATATATAGTTCAGACCAGGTAAGAATGGCAGGTTTCCTTTCCTAAAGGATATTAATGAAGCAGTTGGGTTTTTATGACAATCTGACAACTTTATGGTCACTTTTATTGATAACCAGTTCTTTTAATTTCCAGATTTTATGCATTGAATTCAAATTTCCAAAGTGCCATGATGGGATTTTAATTCATATTGTTCAGCCACAGTAAAAATAGTCCTAGATTTGAGTACACCAAAGCCCACATTTGTTATATGGATCACAGCATAAAGGAAGTGTTACTTATAAATGTAAATGTAAATGTATGAAAGAGAAGCTGTTTTGTAGTTTTTGAATCCAGAGCCAAAAACATCTCTAATAAAACAGATTAGAGTTGAACCTTTGTTATAGAGCAAGTAGGGACTTGGGTATTTGCAAATGTGGTAATATGTAATATTTTTATATAAGAAGTTGACTATTATAATAAAGCATTTTGGGGAAAAAATTCGGTTGCTTTGCGCCTCCTGTTAGCGCCCTCAGGGCGTTAACGGGGCACAAAGCAACTAGTGCCTGGACGCGGAGCCGCCAACGCCTCCCGCGAAATTCAGCGGGAGGTTAGTGGCGGCGGTAACAGTTAGCGCCCTGTGGCGCTGCGCCGCCGGCGATGACATCATCGTCATGCGCAGCGCCCCACTCGTGCCCCGCCCGCGATCTTCGGTAGCGCTCCCTGACTTACCGCCAGACGCTATGTCCGACGGGGTCAGGGGGGCCTACCTGCGGCCGGGGTGGCGCTAATTAAAGGCGAGGTGCTGGGTGCCCATTTTTGTTGCTGGCTGCCTGCCAGCACCTGCCCCCATTGCCATCCCCAGCCTCCTCTTCAGCCCCCCCGCAGAGTGCTGGCTACGCTCCGTGAGCCCGGCACTTCTTGTGAGTGCCGGGCTCTTTTGCCAGCACTCCGATCCCTGGTGGCCCAGCTGCGCCCCAGGTTGTGCTGCGCTAGGCCCCTCCCCTTTAAGAAGGGGAGGAAGGCCTGCAGTACCGCGGCACATAGCGCTGTGATATTCCCTCGCAGCGCCCCAAGAGGGAAGCGGGGCACTTCTAGTAGCGCCTCGCTTCCCTCTTGGGGCGCTACCGATGAATTTTGGCCACGGGGACGCTAATTTTTTCGGGGCGCTAAAAGAAGTTAGCGCCCCAAAGGGGGCGCGACTCAATTTTTCCCCCTTTGTATTTTGAGTATAATATATATTAGAAAAATACTGGAGCCAATTTTCCTGTACCCCCTGCACCTGGGGGGAGTGCTCTCCACCTGCACTGTGTATTTCCAGGTTCAGGTCATGTATGTAGGCCAGCCGCTTCCCTGGCATAGGCCTATTCCCTGACAGGGCCTGCAGCAATGAGAATAGATGCTGGCTTTGGGGCCTTCTGCTGTTGTCCAAATACAGCAGCCAGATGGTGTCCTGAGCCAATTCCTTATCCTGGAAGTGAAAAGGTACTTAACCTTGGGGCCTGTCTACCTGCTCCACTTTGATCAGAGAGGAGCTGGGCGCAGGGCCTAAGCTCCACTTCTTCTGGCCACTCCTCAAACTGGCCACCCTTCCAGTGAAACTACCATTACCTTTTGAAGTTTAGTACAGTGCGCTTTTGACTAAATTAAGTTGCATAAGCAGAAGATATTTAATCTGAAATATTTTGAAACAACTTTTCAAGGTATACATTAGCACTCAGTACTACTGAGTAAGGTGCAGGTTCTGAGCCCAGTCTGCTCAGTTCCTGAGCCACACTGAGCAGGGAAGCACCAAATGGAGGCTGCTAAGGTAAAGAGAAAATCTGCTGGGATCTTTTGGCTGAGTGTTATGACTTACCTGCTTGAGGCTTACCAAATGGGGGCACTGGCGGGGGTCCAGGAGTAGGCTGTCTGTCCACTCTTAACCCACATTGGTACGAAGACAAGGCGAACCTAAGATGCATTTAAAAAATGCAAAAATAATTCATTTTTTAAACTTTTATAAATTTATAAGCACTGAAAAATTGTGGATTTAAACTTCTTATGCCACTGTGACAAAAATTAGGTATTTTTGTCTAGTTTTGATTAAGTGGCTGTTCCTTTAAATGCAATTACAGTACATAAGCAGTTTAAAAACGGACGCAGTAGTTTGCTGTGCCAACCTTATTTTAATACAATGTTGCAATCTTTGTCAGTTACTGACTGCACAGAATGATAATGCAAACTTAAATAATGATGTGTGCTTGGTTTCAGTTTATGATTTACACCTTTTTAAATCTGAGCAGTGGGATATTCAAAATCCAGGACATCCCAGTAACTCTTTTTCATGATCGCTGTTCTGTTCAAATGAAAGAGTCAGTTTGAAAATCGAGGGAAGAGAGAAAAATATAGGTTTCAATTTCCCCAGAAACAGCTTAGATTAATTAGGCTCCCACAGTGGTAAGAAATTCAAGGAAAAGAAACCCTATTATTTAAAAATTATTTACAAAGGATTACTTTCGTTTTTAGGAGTTGACATTTTTTAATTTTTCCACTTCAGTTAAATACCAGGATGTTGATGTAAATATGTAACCACTCATGAACCTCCCTTGGCCTTGCTCCTGGTCAGCTGCGGGAAATAGTGTGGGGGAGATTTTGAGGCCTGGCAGAAATGGGACAGTAAAGTCCCCTAAATGGTGGTGAATCACTTACTGGTATGTTCCCGCCATCAGTATGGCCTCTGCGATCTCCACCCCCGCCTGGCCGACTGCTGTGCGGCTGGAGCTCTCGACTGAGTCAGGCAGTAGGACCCTTTTAATATATAAATAGGGCTCCTGAGATGTACATAGTACCCAGTTTGCCATTGTAGGACAGTACCAGGCAGAGGGTGCACCACACATGCTCCACCCAGTATCAGCTGGCAATCCAGCCGACAAAGAGTCCAAAGGTTAGTATTACTGTATTTTTGTGGGGCCGGGAAGAGCAGGAGTGCTCCTTCCAGCTCCCTGAAACCAACCTGGGACAATGCCGCACTGGGTCTCCCCCCTCCCCCCCCCCCCCCCCCACCCCCCCCACCTCCTACTGAGATCACCCATGGAGCTACCTTCTTCTGGCTTGAGGCTGGTTGGGCCACCTGATGTAGCGGTGGCCTGGAGCTGCCAGGCTGCCCCAGGCCGCTCGTTTTCCGCCCATTGGGCGAATGTTAATGAGGACCGACCCTCAAAATGGACCGAGTCTATACTGGCTGCCCAAAGTGCAGACCAGGGGAAGTTGTATCCCTATATTTTTTAGTTGTGCTTGTTGTGACAGGCCGAGAGCGGTTACAACACCACACCTGGAGCAAGCAAGAATAACAGGCGTTTTTGTAATCTTTAAAACTAAAGCAAAATACTGCGGATGCTGGAAATCTGAAATAAAAACAGAAAATGCTGGAAATACTCAGCAGGTCAGGCAGCATCTGTGGAGAGAGAAACAGAGTTAACGTTTCAGGTCAATGACCTTTCATCAGAATTGGAAGATGTTAGAGATGAACAGCTTCTATGCATATAATGACCAGAGGAAAGTGTGGAGGGGGGACAGGAAAAGAACGAAAGGGAGCAGTTTGTGAAGGGGTGGAGGGCGGGAATTGTCATTTAATAATTCCCGCCCTCCACCCTATCACAGACTTTTTCCATTTGTTCTTTTCCTGTCCCTCTTTTCCCTGGCTCTATATTTGCTTAAAAGCTGTTCGGCTCTAACATATTCCAGTTCTGATGAAAGGTCATTGAGCTGAAACGTTAGCTCTGTTGCTTTCTCCACAGTTGCTGAGTGTTTCCAGCATTTTCTGTTCATGTAATTCTTGTTTTTTTTAAAGCGGTATTAGCACCACCACTGGAAAAATCAAGAATAACAGACTTCACCATTGCAGTATTACCCATTGATTCCAATGGGCTGTTAGTCCATGGGCATGTTAGCAGTATCAACACAGATTTTATATATACGAATCAATCTCCTGCGGTCTTGCACATGGAGGGTTACACTAAGTGTAGTCCTCTGGAGAAGTGGAGTTGGAGGACAGGAGATGGGGTGATAATTGGACCAGTGCATGGAGATGTAATTTAGTTGTGATCTTGAAGTCATAGATTCTGTCTTTACTTTTATATGATCTAAAATCAAAGCATATTATTATTTATAACAATGTATGGCAATTTGGGAATTAGAGAAGTAAAGTTACTTGGAGCATAGGAGTTTCTCTGCAATACAAACTGAGGAGCTGGGAGATATAAAACTGAGATACAACAGTGCAGGAAGGTATGACAACTACAGTATGACAAGCTTACAGAGGCAGTTTTCACTATAAATGTGGACATCGGAATTTATAATGGAAAAGTGACGGAGAGTGCATGCGATGCAACATTGTTTATTACTCTGAGTACGCCGTCATTGCAAGCGCATGCACTAAATCCCGAACTTGCGATCTGTCAAGTTTGAACTTGTCAGATGATCCGCATCGACGGGGAAGTCCTCATTGCTGGCGCGGAGTTGGGCTAATTGTCCAGCAATTGCATAGGAAAATTTTACAGCTGATGCAAACGGGAACAGGGCCTGTTTGCATCAGCGTAAGGGATACCTCAAAAGATCCAAAGCATCATTGGGCATGTTTTAACATTATTTAGCTCACAAAAGTGAAATTGGAACATTACAACAGATCGAAGAACCTGAGCTCTCTTTGAATAATTTAGCCGTGAGCTCCGTATAAATGCGAAGAGTTTATTTTTGTTAGTTTGTTTTAGTGTCTGTGTTTCCGTTCAATAAAGTTGTCAGAATAAGTATCAGTCTCTCCAAATGGGGTTTAGTAAAACTGTTTATCAATTGTTTCAATTTCATGAGAAACATATTTAGTTCTGAAGTTGTGCTGCTATTACCTGTCGGGAGATGGGAAATCTGTAATGCCAGCTGTATTTTAAATAATTATTGTATAGATGTCTATGCACATTTAAATCCCAGAAGGCTCTAGTAATGAGGGTTTAAATGAATGAGAGAGTTTCTGTTTCCTGATTGGAGCACCAACCCACGTGATCCCAGGTATGCTTCCACACACGCTGAGCCCCTGGGATCCGTGGGCCACTATGCTGCCCTCTAGTACACAGCTTCAAACAGCAAGTTTGCGAAGGAGGGTCCCCATCAGGTAAGTGCGCATTCTATTTGGATGCCGCCGATGTGTTCCATAGGTATGTCGCCGACCGCAAAATCCAGGCCATTATGAAGGCATAAGATCAGTTCAGTAGCTGAAAGAAATGACCAGATAGGGTATGGCATTTGTTGCCTAGGCATTTTACTGAAAGCTTACCTAACTCTAAGGCCAACGGCTGACATGCTTGAAGGTATGAGGAGTGGGGTCTCGCACAGGAGAATGGTCTAAAATACCGTAAACAAAATAATTTAGAATAAGGTGGTCAGAAAAGATCTAAAAATGTAACAGCCACTTTTGAGTGACACTTTGGGCAACCTACTTGCCTCTTTGTCTGGTATCATTTTATTAGCATCTGGTTCATTCAGAGTGCAATGATTGTTCTACAATCTTTCAGATGAGACGTTAAACCGAGGCCCTGTTTGCTCTCTCAGGTGGGCGTAAAAGATCCCATGGCACTATTTTGAAGAAGAGCAGGGGAGTTTTCCCCGGTGTCCTGGCCAATATTTATCCCTCAATCAGATCACTAAAAACAGATTATCTGGTCATTATCACATTGTTGTTTGTGAGAGCTTGCTGTGCGCAAATTGGCTGCCGCGTTTCCCACATTACAACAGTGCCTACACTTCAAAAGTACTTCATTGGCTGTAAAGTGCTTTGAGACGTCCGGTGGTCATGAAAGGCGCTAAAGAAATGCAAGTATTTCTTTCTTACAAGACACCTAAATCATCTTAATTCTGTTATACACATTGATCCAAATGCAGAAAATCACAGGGAAGAAGGTTCAAGGTGCTGCTGTGTTTAGAGCTCATTGCATCATCTTGTTTCCTCTATTTCATACGCAACATGCTGTCTCTTCTTTGGCCTCTCGGTGTTGATCCCGTTTCATGCTGTTCCTGCAAGTGCAAGAAAATAATTCTCTAAGCAGTATGCATCAGGTTTTGTCATCCAAGGTCGTTTTGAGTTTCTGTTCCTTAACAAGGACTTTTGCCAAACTGCATGATGGAGATTTGTTTTTCTAATACTCATTCATGTTGTATAAATTCTGTAACAGGTTTGCGAGGCAATCCAAAGCTGACATGTCAAAAAACTTCAAAAGCTCATAAATAACTAGGATGGCAAGAGTATCGGTCTGATTTGCATGGAGCACTTCCTTTCTTGTCCACTTAATGCACTGGCCTTCATAATAGAAAATACTGCAAAAACCATTTACCAGATGAGTTTTTTGGAGCAGATGCATCATTTAAAACATGCTTCAAAAGTACCGCCTGGGTTAAAAGATGACCCGATTCTTAACTGAGATTGAAATCTTTACACTGGGTGATGTCTTGAGGCATTGGATCGTGTGTACCCCATAAATCACTGGATTAGGAATTCAACTCCCAAAACTTCCAGTAATACTCATGGGTCAAGTTAAGCCCATTGTATACAAATTCACCAATTATTGTACAATTTGTGTCAGCATGGACATAGAAATGGAGACATTGGTGTTTTCATTCATTCGAGTCTGTAAGTACTTTATTCATCGTGAGGCCGACTAAAGTGCCCCTTCCTCCATATTGGCTGTGACCAGCTAACTCAGCACAGACAAGAGATCAAAACTTTATAGTGATTTAACCACAATAATAAAATAGCAACTTAATTTGCTATAACATCATTTTGTGGCATTCTAAATTGTAAGCAAGGGATTCTATTTGTTTCTGTCTGAATAACAGGCATAAAGGCCCCGATATTAATGGAGAGGTGGAGGAGGTGTGGAGCAGCGTGTTATCGTGGGGCAAAGCCAGGCACATGGAGGCCCTGCCGGTCTTAACCTGCTGCAGTCTCCCGCCCGCCAACCGGCCAAATTGACGTCCTGGCCGGCGGGTAGGAGCACAAACAAACGGCAGGAGGCCGCAGCCAGGGACCCGTGGGGACGGTCCCCGGCAGTTAGTGGGAGGTCTTGCCTTGATCAGGGTGAGGGGACTTCTGGCCGTGTTCAGAGGAGGTGGTGATCTGGTCACGATTGGGTGAAGGGAAGGGGAAAGGCGCTGGCCACGATTGGGGGGCGGTGGGTAGCCTGATGCACACTCATTATTTGAACTCCCCATTATTTAAGCAGAGTTCCATTCGACTAGATTTATTTTTGTTTGTAATACTGATCCTAACAGCTTTGCAGCCTTGTCCAATATCTGTATGGGTGTATTCTGACTTCCACCCGTACAGAGCGCTACAACCATCTGGACTAGTCCCTGCTCTGGATGGAGGACTGTACTGAGCCAAACTCATTCTTCATGGACAGAAATGGAATATCAACTAAAATAACATTGATGGCATGTTGGCCGTGGCCAGATTGGGTCATTAGTGAAATGGTAATGCTGGACTTGTATGTTTTTAATGGATCTAATAAAATTGATGCTGATTATATCTACATGGTAATTTTATAATGAAATATAAGCCCTATCTTCGTCACTTAGGGCTTCTTCATGCATGGTAAATTATCCATCTGATACTTAACAGTTAAATATAGATTGAAATGAATGGGATGTCAGAAAAACTTATTGGATTCTGAAATATTGGTCTGCCTTTTAAAGTATAGGAAAAAGTGACCTTTCATTTGCAAGTAGTCTACTTCTTACTGAGTAAGAATGGGAACAATACAAATTAGTGTACATTTTCTAATTAATCTTTATACGAAAAAGTATTTGAGAATAAATTCCAAAATACTGGATAATCCATTTAGATGATACAAAGATGTTTCTAGTCTTCAGTAGTAACTGATTCACAACTGTACAGAATAGTAGTTTCCGTAGACATTGGGCTGTTTTGAAGCACAAGAAACCAAAAACAATGCGACTCCAAATAAAATCCATTAACCTGCCAGCTGGCAACATAGTGGAAGGAGCATTTTGCCTACAACCAGATGGTACGTGGCTTATCTCGGGCAGTGTGTCAGTTAAGTCTTTCAGAAACAGTTTTAATGAGTTTTTAAAATCTATTTATTGGCTAGGTTGTGTGAAATGCTTCATGAATACAGATCAATGCTTTGCCTGCCACGTCTTGCTCTCGCTCATTTGTGGTGGCTGCAAAACATGCCATGTTGAGGCGACTATCCTTGTGGTTGAAAACTCTTGGCAAAACTATCAATAAATGTTTTGAACACACCACAAAAATAACATTACTACTAGGATAAACAATAGAACAGCCTCAGAAGTGTAATATTGCACTTGTTTGAGGTTTTAACCCTCGCAAAAATGACCTACATGTGATTGTACTGTTTTAGACTGGAAGTATCTAACCACATTTGTGTAGTACTGTGAAACAGAATAATGCAGTACTACACACTAAAGAGCACATATTAAAAATGTAGGGCTTCTGGACAAGAGACCTGAATCAGAATGTGACAGGTGAAATCCACAGTTGTTTATGCAATATGCTGTATGTTAACAGTTTTGGTGATATATTAGTGAACTTTAAAAATCCTTAAGCAAAGCTGGATAATTCATTAGTACAACATTTGTTTACATCAGGAAAAGTGTTTCAGAGCACTTTAAAGGGTGGAGGGAAAAAAGCAGGCACTAAGCAGGAGTGAAAAAAGGAAATAGAAATTGAGGGTGCTGAAAACATGGGGGGCGATTTTCTGACGTCGGAGGAGGGTTTGGAGGCGGGAAAATCAGATTCAAAGAGGTCGGGTTCAGAACCCGCCTCCAACCTGCCTCCGTGGGATTTTGCCGGTGCTGGTTTTGGAGGTCAGGAAACACTCCCGCCTCCAGCTGGCCATTGCGCTATTTAACATCCTTAAATGCTCATTAAGGGCCTCTCTAAGCCTATTTTGAGAGACCCTCATGATTTTTCCTGCATTTCGGCATGATCCACGCACCTCCTGAACCACGCCAGGTAAACCTGGCGGGTTGGGTGGCCTCCTCACTGCTGCAGGTCTAACAAGACATCGTTTATTGCAGCAAGGATTACTTGCAGGTGCCAGACCTTGGCTTTAAAAGGTCTCTGAGCACTTTTAGAAGGCCTTCCGAAGTCGGAGGTGCTGCAGCTTGCAATGAGCGCTTCCCCAAAGGAGGCATCTACAAGCAGCATGGGAACCATTTGTTTTTTTCTGCATGGACCTCAGATGAGGATGAGGAGGAGAAGGATCTGGAGGAGGAGGAGGTCAGAGCACCGGTGTATCGACCAGCGGCAGCACGCGAGCACATGGCTGCCCGGGATGCAAGGGAGGAACTTATCATGGCCAGATTTGCATAGGTTGCCCAAGTTGGCACATGTCCATGGCTCCATCTTAGGACATCATTGACAATGGACATGACTCTCTGGCCTCCTTTCACTCAGGCCACCAACCTGACAACACAAGTGTGGTGGTGCCCGCAATGTGGAGCTGCCTAAGGCGAAAGAACAGATGGCATAACGCCAACATTTTGGCTTCAAATCATTTTAATGCTGTTCAACAAGGATGGCATTTCATCAATACACAGAAACAGTCTCCCAATCTGCACACAGATCTGGAGGTTATATCCCTTGCCAGCTGTACCCACACAGCCTTGGTTTCTTTGGCAGGCCTGTTCCTCCGAGATGAGTGGAAGAGCACCTCCATGCTAGCTCTCACCCCCTCAAACAACATTTGCAGCGCCTCATCTGAGAGCCTTGGGTAGGCCCTTGCCTTGGAATTGGACATAGTGGTTTCTCAAAAGATGTTGGAGGTGGTGCAGGAGACGCAGAAATGCTGTGGAATGAGCCAAGGGAGCAAGAAGCCATAAAATCAGACTGGAAAAGTGCTGTCAACAGAGGCGAGTTTCAGTCCCAAAACACTAATTGAGCAAGGGCATCCTACACCTCTGAAATCAAGTGGCCAATCATAGGTTTCAAAAATTTGCGATTTTCCCATCAGTGGAGGCGAGTTTGAAACTCGCCTCCGGTGGAGAGGAATTTTTGAAAGCAGTTGGAGAAGGCAAGGCAGTGACATTTTAGGGAGGAAATACAAAGGGTTGGGGCACAGTGACTAAAAAAAAGGTCACTGATGATAAAGCCCAAAGGGGTAATCCGTGTCAAGAGGAGCAGAAGGTACAAACAAGCTGGAAGAACTCGCTGAGGTAAGGCAGGGTGAAGTGATAGAGACATTTGAAGCTTAAGATATTGTTTTAGGGGGGAAAAAATTGCTTGGGTACAGAAAGCCAATGACGAAGAAGGAGGAGATGATAGTGCGGCGGGGCAGGGGACCTAAATCATGGTAGTTTGAATGAGTGGATGATTGAGGAGGTGGAGGTGAGGAGGCCGGTAACAAAAGCAGTGGAGAAGTCGAGATGCTAAAAGTATGATCATAAATATTTCGATTTGCAGATTCACACATATTGATTATGATGTCAAAGGTAGATTTAAAGACTGGATTCATATGACACTTGTCAAATTGTAACAAAGGGGGTGATTTTGCCAATGGGGACGTGATGGAGGCGGGACTGCTGCTTGTCGGATTTTAGTCCCGCCTCCATCGACGTCCGGCCAACCCACGCTATTTTCCCTTGATTGACCTTGTTAAGCTCCCCCAGCGGGCTTTGCAGACCAATTAAGGGAAAGCCGGTTACTGGTGACGTCAGCGAGTGACGTTTCATCTGTCAATTGCTTTTGACAGATGAATTGTCATCGTTTGAGAGCTCTGTGAAGCTGTCAAAAACTGACAATCTGTCTTCTAAGTTGAGACCTGGGACACAGGCTTACTTAGAGATCTCTCTTGAGCAGAAGGCTGATGCATTTGAGAATGCAGAGGCCAGTCTGCTTTCTGTGCCGGTGAGATGAGGGACTCCCAAGACCTGAAGGGTTGAAGCCAGGAGGAAGAAGCAAAGGTAAGTAAAGCTTTTAAAACACTTAAGACTCACCTCACACACTTACCTCTGCACACATGCACCCATCACTCACCTGCACACCGGACATCTCAGCACCTCCGACCCCCACAGACCCACGGCTTGCCTCGCTGACCCTGGCGAGGTTCGGAGCCGTCGGGAAGCCCACACTTTAGGTGGCAAAACAGGGATTATCCAAAAAACTGCTGGCACTAATTCCCTTCCCGCCTCGAGGAGGCGGCTCCGAGCGTGGGTCGGGTACCCGCCTCTTGGGAAGATGGCACGGAGGTGGGTAGGGGGCGGGATGGGTACCTGCTCCCAGATTCTGCCATTTTCCCGGCAGTCCCGCCTCCCCAAGGCTGGCAAAATCGCCCCCCAAAATGTTCTATGAAAAGTCCCAGATGAAAGTTGGAAAAAAAAGGAACATTCCTGTGTGTTGAAACTTATGAAAAACATTTGGCCGTTTATCCCATTAAAAATAAAATTTCTCGCTCCCTCCCATCGCAGGATGTTATCATGGCTGAGAATGCAAGATATCAGTAGTTTTTCTGTTGGAATGTGTCTCCCCACATTTATAATGGTTGAGGTACAAAACAAATGAGCACACAAATCAAGGAATACAAAAAGAAAATACTGCAGATGCTGGAAATCTGAAATAAAAACAGAAAATACTGGCGATACTCAGCAGGTCAGGCAGCATCTGTGAAGAGAGAAACAGAGTTAACGTTTCAGGTCGATGACCTTCAGTTCTGACGAAAGGTCATCGACCTGAAACGTTAATTCTGTTTTTCTCTTCACAGATGCTGCCTGACCTGCTGAGTATCTCCAGCATTTTCTGTTTTAACATAAATCAAGGAGTTGGTTGTCATAATGTGTTAGATTATTAGCTTTCATACCTTTCAGAGCCCCGGTATTTAAAAAAAACAGTAATAAGAACCGCATTCTTTCTGAAAATGATGGTGCTTGTACGAAGATTGAGCACATATCTTTTCAGGCATTCTGACTGATCTTTCATTGAAACTAACGTAATGGAGTTATAGAGACTGACTTTGAATCATATAAAAGGAGGTGCCTGGGATGTGCTAGCTGTAGACTGTATTTAATTTAATATATTGGAGTCATTTTGGTATAAATATCCTTTTGTTTTCGGAGAGGGATAGAATGACATGTAACTAGGGTGGTGGGGGGATGGTGTGGGTTAAACCTACATTAAATTGAACAGCTTTGAATAGGAAGTGTCTTTTTTTGACCTTTTCGAAGAATTTTTGGGCAAGCCCAGACCATAAAACTCTGGAAACTCAAATTGGAGCTACCACGCTAAGTGCCAGGAAACTTCTGTTTTCGCGCTCCTTATCTGAAGAGACCAACTCCTGCTGGGATATGGTTCCAAGTGTGTTTGTAGCCCCCTGGCACTACACTCAAGTGGGCATTCTTCATAAATAAACAGTGAGTGATTGCAGGCTATTTAACTGTGGGTGGCATCACAATTAAGCCCGATCCTTTCTTCCTTTACATAGATGCACTTTCCAGCAGGATCATAGATGATAAATTGCAATTGGGATGTTGTGGCTTTTTTTCCCCCCGTCTTTCTAATCCAGAGGCACTGAGGCCAATTGTTGCCGTAGCTGAGCTCAGTTAACTCAACACCGATTGAAAATTGAACCTTTTGATCTGAATAGCTTAATACCATACCACACAGTACATTTACCCACTAAGGGATTGGCGGAACTGTCATTGGGAAACTTCACAATATACTATTTACTGTATTGCAATCTCCTGTGGGATAACTCTTTTTTAAGTTTATTTTTTCACATGATGTGATCAGTACTGCAATTCACATCATTTGCGTGTGCACAAACTCCATTGAAATGCTTGTCTAATAACCCTTCAGTGATGACAATGCCCCTTTAAAGTTCGCACTGGAGTTAGTACTGAATAAGTAAGGCAAACTGTCGAGGCCAGAGAAAGATAGTACAAGATTGCAGCTTTGTTTTTATTTAGCGTGTACAAAATTTCCAGTGCCATTATTTACCAGCGGCAGACACCCAAAATTAGTAAACCGCCATCTCAAGGCTTTTGATTTTAACTGCCAATGTACAAAATATGAGGGATACAGTAAATTACAGTAAACTCTTACCCGGCACCTATGGGACCAGGATGGTGCCGGTTGATGAAAATTTCTGGATAACAGAGAGGTATACCTACCAAGGCAATTTTTAACACAAACAGAAATAAAAACCACTGACTGACTCGGCCTCCGCGGGAGACTCGGACTCGGCAAAACGAGTGCTGGATGGATTCGGCAAGATTACCGGTTATCTATTTTGCCGGTTATTAAAGTATTCCGGATGATTAAGTGCCGTTTAAACAAGAGTTTACCGTATTTAAACATTCAATATTCTTCAGCTGTTTGTTTAATTGTAGATTATTTTGAAACATTTGGTAGAAGCCCAAAGGAACTTAGTTATCCTTTTTCTTTAATGCAGAACAAACGTTATTCTAACTCCCCAGTGAATACATGCAGTTCTTATTCTTTTGGGATTTAGTGGGAATACAAAACTATCCCTCCCCAAATATGATCCTACATTCTTGTATATTCAGGGCTTTTAGGAGTACAGTACTCTGGGAGCCCACTGAGGTTAAGCAAGGAGCCAGAAGATTCTTTCTCTATGTGCCTTTTATTTAAATTCTGATGCTTTGTAAATTTCAGGAACACATGTGGAACAGCAAAACAATGTGTTACGATGATAAGATCTTTGGCTGGGTATCAGTTTTCTTTCTAAACAGAATTGAGGATAATCGTCAGAAAACCTATTGTTCTTCTCTGTAGGAACACTGCAAAAATAACTTCAAAAATGTTAGGAAAAAACATGGTCACAGTCCACCAGAGTACTAAACCGATTTGAACCTAGTCCCCATACATTGAAGCACTGAAGGCTTTCAAATCCAGTGTTCTGTCTCATGAGAAGAAAGAACTAGCATTTATATAGCACCTTCACAATCTCAGGACATCCCAAAGCGCACAACAGTCAATGAAATACTTTTGAAGTGTCACTGTTATACTGTAGGGAAACATGGAAACCAAATTGCGCACCGCAAGGGCTCTCAAACGAGAATTATAAAAATGACCAGTTTTTTGGTTGGGTTGGCTTTAGGGATAAATGTTGGTCAGGACTGCAGGAGAACTCCTTACTCATAGAAACAGGAGTAGGCCATTTAGCCCCTTGAGCTTGTTCAGCCATTTAATGAAATCATGGCTGATCTATGGCCGAACTCCATATATCCGCCTTTGCCCCATATCCCTTAATATCTTTGGTTAACAAAAATCTATCAATCTCAGATTTAAAATTAACAATTGATCTAGCTTCAATTGCCATTTGCGGAACAGAGTTCCAAACTTCTACCACCCTTTGTGTGTAGAAGTGTTTCCTAATTTCACTCCTGAAAAGTCTGGCTCTAATTTTTAGACTATGCCCTCAAGTCCTAGACTCCCCAACCAGCGAAATCATTTCTCTCTATCTACCCTATCTGTTTCCCTTAATATCTTGAAAACTTCGATCAAATCACCCCTTAACCGTCCAAATTCTAGGGAATACAACCCTAGTTTGTGTAAACTCTCCTCATAATTAAACCCCTGGGGGTAAAAATTTGGTTACTTTGCGCCTCCCGTTAGCACCCCGAGGGAGGTTAGCGGTGGCGGTAGCCAGTAGCGCCCCGCGGCGCTGTGCCTCTGGCGATGACGTCATCATCTTGCGCAGCGCCCCGCTCGCAAACTTGGCTCGCGCCCCTTGACCTACCGCCGGACGCTATGTCCGACAGGGTTAGGGTGGCGTTTTTGTGGCCGGGTCGGCGATAATTTAAAGAGCAGGTGCCGGGCGGCCATTTTTTTGCGCCGCCTGCCAGCACCTGCCCCCTCTGGCCTTCTGCTGCGGGTTGACGGCCGCGATTGGGCAGCAGGGCACTCCTCTTGAGTGGCGGGCTCTTTTGCCGGCACCCCGCTCCCCGGTGGTCCAGCAGGGCTATGTGCCAATGCGCATGGTGCTGCTGCACCTGGCGCCGCGATATTCAATGGGAGCGCCCTAAGAGGGAGGGGGAGCGCTTCCAGTAGTGCCCCGCCTCCTGCTTGGGGCGCTACCATTGAATTTCGGGCGCGGGGGCGCTAATATTTTTGGGGCTTGCCCAATTGAGCCAATTTTTCCCCCCTGGAGTCCAGGTATCATTCTGGTAAACCTACGCTGCACTCCCTCCAAGGCCATTATATCCATCCTAAGGTGTGGTGCCCAGAACTGCTCACAGTACTCCAGGTGTGGTCTAACCAGGGTTTTGTATAGCTGCAGCATAACTTTTACCCCCTTGTATTCTAGTCCTCCAGTTATAAAGGCCTACATTCCATTAGCCTTTTAAATTATTTTCTGTACCTGTTCATGACATTTTAATGATAATGTACCTGGACCTCTAAGTCTCTTTGGACCTCCACTGTTTTTAGTTTTTCACTGTTTAGAAAGTATCCTGTTCTATCCTTTTTAGGTCCAAAGAGGTTTTTAGGTTACAAATTGTCAAGTACATTGATTTATATTAAGGACTTTCTTCTTTTTTGTGTAATGGTAAAAATACCTTTCTCAATGTTATTTTCTTTCTCCTCCTTCTATTGCCTCTCTAGACCACCCACAAGAGTGGGCAGCCAGTCTGCTTCCAGGTCTTCAGCAAAGATCCACTTGAGTCGGCCCCTAGGATCGCACACATGGCCCCTGATCACTCTCCCAATGGGACTCAATTTTACGACAGATCTAATACTATAGTCAGCGATTTCTAACCTGAAAGTAACGTGGCAACTTTTATGAAGTAAACCACTGGGCTGCACAGGTTATTCTGAGTTCTAGTCTGAGGCCCATGTACTGAGCAAGGGCTCTGTTTAAAACGTGACATTTTAGAAATATGGAACCTGCAGTTTATTTTGATTACTCAGTGGTTACAAAAACAGTTGTAGGAATTTAGCTGAAGAATGGGGAGGCCACCTGACCGTGTGCCAGTAATAATGCCGCGACAGGAATTTTATTTTTATTTTGTTAAGACCGGAAACCAGCAGCTTTCACTGCAGCGCAAACAAAGAGGCTTAAACATTGTATTTAAAAATTTTTAAGATGCTGCAAACTATTTTTCAAGCTTCCAAATAGGAGGCATAAGCATGATTGATAAAATGTTTTTAACTTTTCCAATTTTCTCCCTGCCTTTGCTAAAGGCAGTGATCTGATTTTAATTTTCAAACCAAAAAAGAACTAAGTTTTGGAACATGTGTTTTTGGAGATTTGGCGGTTTCAGCAATGACTCAGTGGGTAGCACTCTCACCTCTGAGTCAGAAGGTTGTGGGTTCAAGTCCCACTCCAGACACTTGAGCACAAAATCTAGGCTGACACTCCAGAGCAGTGCTGAGGAGCTGGATTTTCCCAGCGGAGGCGGGATGGCGGCCAGAGAGCTGGATGGTGGGTTCCGGTCCCACTCCCATCTGCAGCCGCTCTCTGAAAAAGATTTTCCATAGATTGGCCTTGTTAAGCCCGCCCTGCGGGGTTCCCAGCCAATTAATAGGAAGCGGGTCTGATGATGTCATTTGATGACGCGTCATTTGATGACGCGTCATCAGCCTGTTTCCTTAAAGGGACCAAGGCCACATTGATGTTGACAGTTGTGCTGTCAGTGTTCTACAGCATTGAGGTGCTGTAAACACTGACAAGCACTGCATGGAGGTGCACAGCTGCACCCAGGCTCACGCATGAGTCCCTCCATATGCTTATGGAGGGAGTCACAGCACAAAGGGAGGTCCTCTTCCCTTCCCATGGGCGAAAGAGACCTCCCCAGGACACCAAAACAGCCTGGTTGCACATTACACAGGAGGACACAAGAAAGGATGTCGTCAGGAGTGCCTGGCTGCAGTGGCGCCAACCTTTCAATGATCTCAGTAGATCACAAAACATTACTGCAATGCCACACCCAAACTCACCCTGCTGTGCCACTCATCACATCCCCATCACTCTGCCTTCCCTACCCTACTCCTGCACATCCTTACTCACACCAAATTACCGAGCACCTCCACCCATCCCTCTCTACATTATCACATCCCCATCTCACTAGCCACCCCTCACACTCACCCTCATCCTAGTGCAATCATACCAACTAACAACACACAAGGGTAGGCACTTGAGAGGTTTAGCCAATGTTCATGTGAAGTTTCTGGTAATGTGTTGTCATACATTGAAGTCTATATTTTCAACACTTCACCTTATTGGACAGATCTGTGCTCACCTTGAAGTGTCTTACTGAGTTCCAGTGAATGTTGAGACATAACTCCCACCGCCCCCTGCTATCGTGATGATTGTGAAAGGAATGGCTTGGACATTGTAGGGATGCTTTATGGTGCTGATGTGGGATGGTGTCAACCTGGCGCATCATGTGGCAGCCAGGGTGTACAGCGTCAAGTGAAGTAAATCTGGCCATGGTGATGCCATTGCTGGCCTCCCGGGCAGCAATGTTGTCAGGTCCTGATGCCCTGTGTCCTGTGCAGCATCAGGTGATGGTGAAGAAGGTTGGTGATGTTGTTGGTGTGTCTGGTGATGTTGATGTTGGGGCTGATTTGGAGGGATTCAGAGGACCAAGGTGTGATTTTTTTTCAAGGGCACCGATGTTCCTGAAATAGATGGCAGCTGAAGTTGAGATGACAGAAGCGATCTGTCAGTGGTGAGAGAGGTTGTTCCAATGAGATGGCAATGGATATACAGTTGGCTCTAAACAATTGCAAACTAAAGAAATCTCTACATGTCTCACAAATGCAGTAACCAACAGTTTCTGAGCTCTGAAACTGAACAGCTGCAACATGGTATCCTTTATACCACTTGTGCAGCTGTCAGGCTATCAGATAAATCAAAGCAGACCCAACTCACGACAGGGTGAGCTGGCGTGTTCCCCGAGCAGCGGGTAACCCGTGGGGGAGCACGTAAAATTACAAGTTAGGCTCAAAATAGCATTAAATTGGCTGTTAACAAGCCATTTAATGATATAAATTGTCTCCCCCGCCGCTTGGTGTCGGGTCAGTTCTGCGCAGACAGACCCGACACCTGGGAGACTCGTGTGGAGGCGGGTTTCCTACCCACTGTCAATCTTTGCTATTTTGACAGCAGACCCGCCTCCAAACCCGGACTCTGAGCGCTGGCAAAATCCAGCCCGAGGTGACGGAGGTGTCGTCTATCAAATGTGACGTTAAACAGAGGTCCTGTCTGCCCTCTCAGGTAGACTTAAAAGATCCCATAACGCTGTTTCAAATAAGAGTGAGGCGTTCTCCCCGTGTCCTGGCCAATATTTATTCCTCAACCAGTGTCACTAAAAACAGATTATCTGGTCATGTATCTCTGATGTTTGTGGTTACCTTGCTCTGTGCAAATTGGCTGAGCGTTTCCTACATTACAACTATGACTACACTTCAAAAGTACTTCATTGGCTGTAAAGTGCTTTGGGACATCCTGAGGTCATGAAAGGTGCTACATAAATGCAGTTCTTTTTTTAAGGGTAGTAAAACCTGTTATCACTGGGCAACCGTTTGTACTGCAGCAGTTGCAGTTTAAACTTTGTGAAGCATTGTTTAGTTATTTTATTTTATTTCACTTTTGAAGTTTACATTTTTTCTTGCACATTCAATAAAACATGCAATGGTGCAATCACGTATGTGTTTACTGAGCAACCTGATATGTTTCTCCTCCGGGCTTGTAAAGGATTCTTCAGTATAGCTTTGACATTGTTTTCTGCATAAGCCTCTATGCTGCTGGCAAATGTACAATGCTGGCCAGCAATGTGGGAATTCAGTTGTAGCCTGTGATTCCTGCCTGGTTTCAGCCTGCCCTGAAATTGCTGTTTAATGGTTGAAAGTGTTGTGTGCTATTGTGCCTAAACTGTGCCTTATGCTTGTTGAACAATTCATGATTAAAGGGAGGTCATTAAATTCCTGACTTCATGCTTTGCAGATACAATGCTCTCTTACCACCTCTATGAAACGGGCATTGCAGCTTTATGAGGTACTCGCCTGTCGGGATTCTGCAGAGTAGTTTCACTGAGATTCTGCTGACAGTAAGTTCAGTATAATGGCGACTTCTTCAGGACTCACCTGACAGCTAACTTAGTGTAGGAGGACGACAAGCAGCAGCTGAAAATCGCAGATGTCCAATTCAGACCTACCATGATGCCACCCGTTACATTTATTAGGCCAGGTACAGCAACCCGGCAATGACTCTTGAGGCTGAGGTTTAACAAGGAGGCAGTCACAGTTGTGCAATCCGCTTCAAAAAGACCTGCATGCAACCTCACATGTAGGGATTGCATCGTCGGTGATCATCAAGGTGACCTCAGTCTTTGTTCCTCTGGGTCTTTCCAGGCTATCAGTGGGGACATCATTGAGATATATCAAGGGGGTCACAATTACATTATTCAGCAGGGCCAACAACTTCATCTCTTTTACTACTGACCAATAGTTGCACTGAGAGCACACCGCTGTTCTATAGATCTGCAGGCTTCTTCCAGAATCCAGAGGGTCAAAGCCAATGTCACCACTTGAGCCGCTGAGCACTATGACTCAAAAGGGATTTTTTAACTTTCATTGTGGACATAGTATGTGACCACCAACACAGAATCATGCAGGTCAATGCTTTCTTTCCTGAAAACTCTCTCAATGCCTTAATTTCAAGGCAGTCATCTGTGCCACTCTTATTTGAAGGGGAATGAGGATTGGAAAGATGGCTTTATGGAATCCATCAGCATGGCTAATGATACCAATGCACCAACCACAAACCGAAATAGTTTTTCAAAACTCCCTGGATTCCGCTAAGGTCCCGGCAGACTGGAAAACTGCTAATGTAACACCCTTATTTAAAAAGGGCAGTAGACAGAAGGCTGGTAACTATAGACCGGTTAGCCTAACATCTGTGGTAGGTAAAATTTTGGAGTCCATTATTAAGGAAACAGTAACAGGACATTTGGATAATCATAATTTAATAGGACAAAGTCAGCATGGTTTTACGAAGGGGAAGTCATGTTTGACAAATTTGCTGGAGTTCTTTGAGGAAGTAACATATAGAGTGGATAAAGGGGAACCAGTGGACGTAGTGTATTTAGACTTCCAAAAGGCATTTGACAAGGTGCCACACAAAAGATTATTGCTTAAGGTAAAAAATCACGGGATTGGGGGTAATATTCTGGCATGGATAGAGGATTGGCTATCTAACAGAAAGCAAAGAGTTGGGATAAATGGTTCATTCTCAGACTGGCAATCAGTAACTAGTGGTGTTCCACAGGGGTCAGTGCTGGGTCCCCAACTCTTCACAATCTATATTAACGATTTGGAGGAAGGGACCAAGTGTAACATATCAAAATTTGCAGATGATACAAAGATGGGAGGGAAAGTAGTGAGTGAGGAGGACATAAAAAACCTGCAAGGGGACATAGACAGGCTAAGTAAGTGGGCAGAGATTTGGCAGATGGAATACAACACTGGAAAGTGTGAGGTGATGCACTTTGGCAGGAAAAATCCTAGAGCAATTTATTATCTTAATGGCAAGAAACTGGAGAGTACTGAAGTGCAAAGGGATCTGGGGGTCCTGGTGCACGAAACTCAAAAGGTTAGTATGCAGGTGCAGCAAGTGATTAAGAAGGCAAATGGAATGTTGGCTTTCATTGCTAGGGGGATAGAATATAAAAATAGGGAGGTATTGCTTCAGTTGTACAAGGTATTGGTGAGACCGCACCTGGAATACTGCATACAGTTTTGGTGTCCTTACTTAAGGAAAGACATCCTTGCTCTCGAGGCAGTGCAAAAAAGGTTCACTCGGTTAATCCCGGGGATGAGGGGGTGGTCATATGAGGAGAGGTTGGGTAGATTGGGACTCTACTCATTGGAGTTCAGAAGAATGAGAGGCGATCTTATTGAAACATATAAGATTGTGAAGGGGTTGGATCGGGTGGATGCGGGGAGGATGTTCCCGATGACGGGTGAGACGAGAACTAGGGGACATAGTCTTAGAATAAGGGGCTGCTCTTTCAAAACTGAGATGAGGAGGAACTACTTCACTCAGAGGGTGGTAGGTCCATGGAATATGCTGCCACAAAAAGCTGTAGAAGCTACAACATTAATTAAATTTAAAACAGAAATAGACAGTTTCCTAGAAGTAAAGGGCATTAAGGGTTACGGGGAGCGGGCAGGAATTTGGACATGAGTCTAGGTTCGGATCGGTCATGGCCCTGTGGGTAGTGGAGCGGGCCCAGGGACTGTGTAGCCTGATTCTGCTCCTATTTCGTGTGTGCAATTCTGTTAGATGCAGGAGATGGTTCTGTGATAGATAGTAGATTGGTGGTTAGGATCAGATCAGCCATGATCTTATTGAATGGCGGAGCAGGCTCGAGGGGCCGATTGGCCTACTCCTGCTCCTATTTCTTATGTTCTTATGTTCTTATAGAGCACAGATGCAATGAAGCTCATGCTACAGTTAGAATTATCAAACATACTACTGGTACCTTTGGTCTGGACGTGAAACCCTACTTAATCAGGGGAGACCTTACAATGCAACTGCCCCTCTCCCTATTGTCATCTGCTCTATGGTCCACAGCCTGAAAAGAGACCTCCTCTTGCAGCTCAGTGATCAGGATGGGAAGGCCATGGCAGAGTAAGGGGGTGAAAATGTCACTGAGGAATTAGCAACAGTACCAGCAATACAGCAAGGGAGATTGATGCACATTTTACTAATTCCATATACCTTCCAAGCAGTGTCACAGATACTTAATTTCTTGAAGGGGCAAACCATATCTACCAGGTAGCTACATCTAAATCATCTTATCCTACACTTTCAGGCTCAGTTCTTCAAATATTATATATTGTCATCTTTTACTGGACTCTTGCAGTAATGTAACTAATGACCAACAAATATTCAACACAATAAATGAAATGAGGGCATAAATTTCCTGTTATGTACTGTGTGAATCTTGGCACCTTAAGTTGGCACATCACAGCACCTTGCTGTTTCTGGTTTGTTTCAAATGTGTGAGACATAACCTGTCACTCCGACCAAGTGATTCCCTTTGGAAAGAGGAAATGTGTTGGCTGACTGCAGGATCTCATTGACAGCCTTTAAGGTTTTTGACGGCCCTTGACCTTTCTGCATTGTGAGGGCTCTGTATGTATCCAGAACTGTGGTGGCTGAGTGGTGCTTTAAGCCATCTATCCCCATGTCTGGTGCACCAAACACTTCTTGGGATGAGAGATGGGGAAGGGACACAAGTCCCATAACTTGTGTGACTTTTCTTGCCTAGTCCTTGCAGTCCCTGGTTTGTAACATTAGCTTTCCTCTTTCTGCAATTCTACAAACATTTTACTGAGTCAACATCTGCCTTTGCTGTTCCAGTACCATGTCAGGTACTTCCTAATTGCAGTTCACAGCCGATTAAGAGGATTACTGCTTCTCCCTTTTCGTTGGCTGGCCCAGTGTTTGGGACATGTCGCCCACATTTTAGTTCACAGACTGAAAACTGCAAAACTGTTGAGTAAACCAGCAGGAGGATCTTTTTGTATTGCTTTTTTTCTTAAGTCAAGATTTAATTTTCTTTCAATCTTTTACAAAGAATTAATTAGCTCAGTTTCCTCCTTCTGCACATACAGGCCAGAATTTTCTGTACCTGGGTGGGTCGGGTGTGGGCGGTCGGCGTGGCGGGTCACGACCCCTTTCTTCTTTATCATCATGCTCCTCAGAGCGACTTTCCCTTCATGGCGCCTATTAAGGCAGGCCTGCGCGTTTCCCAGCTCTATTAAATGGTGCGGGTCTGATGACATCATCAATGACTCATTTCCAGCCGGGATATTTAAAGGAGCCTTGACCACATTGCATTTGAAGGTTCATCTAGGAGTGTGCAGGCTGTACATTTCAGCATTTGCTTACTGCTCAGCCTTGCACACATGGCTTCACAGAGGCAGAGGGCTGCACCCAGGTTCTCAGATGACTCCCTACATACTTTTGTGGCGGGAGTCAGAGCACACAGGGAGGTCCTCTTCCCTGCTAATGGGCGGAAGAGACCTCCCCACAAGACAAAAAGAGCCTGGCTGGAGATAGCAGAGGAGGTCAACAGCAGGGATGTGGTCAGGCGGACCTGGGTGCAGTGCCGGAAGCGCTTCAATGATAGATGAGGTCAGGAAAGGTGAGTGCAAAGCCACAGTCAACTTCAGCCTGCTGTGACTGTCACCACATCCCCATCACTCTGCCTTCCCAAGCCTACTCCTGCACATCATTACTCACACCAACATACTTTGCATGTCCACCCATCCTTCTCTCTCTATCTACATACTCACATCCCCATCTGACTAACCACCCCTCACACTCACCCTCATCCTAATGCAATCATACCAACTACCACCACACAAGGAGGCCATTTGGCATTGGCACCCCACTCCCTCATAGCCCCCCTCTAAAGATGTAACCCACACATTCCTTACACTCATGACATCACTTTCACTCAAACTTCTCTTTTTTCCCTCCTTGCAGGAGAAGAGAGCCCACAATAAGAGGGAGAGACAGAGAACTGGAGGTGGTCCTCCATCATTCGCCACATTGACATCAGCAGAGGAGGGCGCCCTGGAGGTCTGGTGGTGGGAGACGGAGAGAGGGGGACTTCTCTGTAATCTGGTGACAGAATTACATCTCATACAGCCACATGGCATACAGCAGTCACTCATATGGGGACTGATGACAGCAGCCAGTGAATGTTCATCATGTGCATAATGATATCGTTAGCCATTCTTGATATGACATTTCTAAATCATCTCTTTACTCTCCCACAGTTCCATGAAGAACCGCCCCCCCCCCCAACTGTCCAGGTGGAATAGGAAGACGACTCCTCAGAGGAACCTCCAGCCTCTGAGGGTGCATCGTCAGCAGATCCAAGTGCAGCCAGCACCAGCACAGATACGCACACCTCGGTGGGTCTTATGCGACATAGAGTAGTGTTGTCACCTGGTGTCTCACTAGTCAGAAGTGAGCACGAGCAGATCTTGGAGACAGGGACAGCAGTGGAGACTCCTCGCCGGAGGGCGCAGGACGCTCCCAGCTCTGCTCAGCTGCATGCAGACGCTGAGCCTCGGAGGCCATCGAGAAAGAGGCCAATCCTGGAGGAGCAGCAAGAAGTGCAGGGGGCTCTGACAGGTTTTGTGGCTGCGATGACTGCAAATGTCCAGAGAATGGAGGCATCCATCTCCAACATGAGCACCTCTGTGTCGCAGGCGATGGCGACTGTAGGCTCTTCCATGGAAAGGATGGCCACCTGCATGGAGCAGCTAATGCACCACTCACATGAGCACATGCTATCTATGGAGAATAGATGGCAAAGGCTGATAGACCTCTCTAGGAGGGATGTCGGCGTAGACTTGGGTCCTCAGGGCCCCACTGCTGTGCAGCAAGGTGCTCTCCAGCTCCTTGCTAGCAGGGAAGTGCGGGTGGCCCATGAGGGATGATGGTGAGAGGGGACATGCAAGTGGGGGCTCCTCTCAAAGCGCTCACAATTCTCCCCCGTTGCCTCCCCCTCAGTCAGAGCCCCAGATGCCTCCTGGGATCGCGATGGCCGAGTCGGCCCCTGCACAGTCGCAGGAGGAGCAGACTTTAGCAGGGCCCTCAGGGGTTGCACCTCGTAGAAGCACGTGTAAAAGAAAAATGACACAGAAGTCGATGCACTAGGGTGAGCACGTGGGTGTTTAAAGAACTGTTTCTGTTAAGGTTCCGTTACTCTTACGTCACATATAAAACTATTTATTTTCACCACTTTCCGGTCTTGCCCATTTTTGTTTGCTACTTTGGAAGTGGCTTAGTGAGTTGGAGTGAATGGTGAGACATAACGGTGCCTCCAGCAATGGGGGTCAGTGTGAAAGGAATGGCTTGGTCATTGTAGGGATGCTTTATGGTGGTGGTGTTGGGGGGTGGGAGGAGAACCTGTCACAGCCTGTGGCAGCCAGATAGGTGTAATGCAGGAAGTTAAGTAAATCTGGCCAAGATGTGGCAATCCCTGGCCTCCCAGGCAGCAATGTGCTCGGGTGCTGCTGGCATCTGGACCTCCGGTTCCTCCAGCTCCTCCTCCTCATCTTCCAGCTGATGCTCATCCTCCTCCTCCTCCTCCTCTGAAGTGGTTGTGCGCTCTGCACCTTGCTCCTCATGCAGCGCTAATGCTAATCCTCATTGCTGCGCTAGGTTGTGCAGCGCACAGCAAACGACCACTATTCTGGAGACCCTGGCTGGTGTGTACTGAAGGGCTCCTCCAGATCTGTCAAGGCATCTGAAGCACATCTTCAGCATGCCTATCGTTTGCTCTATGACACATCTGGTGGGCATGTGGCTTTCATTATATCTCTCCTCGGCCTCAGTACGTGGCCTCCTCAACGGTATCATGAGCCACATCTTCAGTGGATAGCCCTTGTCGCCAAACAGCCTGTAAGTCTGTTTGGCAGTGTGAAGAGCTGAGGGAGGGTGGACTGACGCAGCACGAAAGAGTCATGGCAGCTGCCAGGGAATCTGGCGCACACATGCATAATCAACTTTTTTATGGTTGCAGACGAGCTGCACATTGAGGGAGTGGAAGTCCTTACAGTTCACAAACACTCCTGGGTGATGATGGGGTGCCCTGATGGCCATATGTGTGCAGTTGATGACGCCCTCCACCCGTGGGAAGCCAGCCAGAGCGGCAAAGCCGAGCGCCCGCTCAGTAACACTGGCGTCATCAGTGGTAAAGTTGATATAATTGGCTGACTTGTCAAACGGGACATCGGTGACCTGTGTGATGCATCTGTGTTGGGTGACTGCGAGATGCTGCAAATGTCTGCTGCAGATCCCTGGAAGGAGCCTGAGGCGAAGAAGTTGAGGGCGTTGGTGAGACAGCCACTGGTAAGCCGTGTCCAACAGGTCCTCTTGCTCCAGCAATCTACAAATGTCTGCGATGACCTGGCGCGATAGCCTGAGCTTCCTTTGGCACTGCTGCTCAGTCATGTTGAGGAAGCTCATCCTCTGCCTGTATACCCTGTGTTGGGGGTATCGCCTCTGGCGCGGTGCAGCCCTGTGCTGATGCCCTCTGTCCTGTGGAGCATCAAGTCGTTGAGGTTGTGAGGCAAATAGTAATGCCTCTCTCACTGCTTAGACTGAGATCAGTTAACTCTGTACAGATCAAGGATCAAATGTGGAACTTTCCTGGTTTGTATAGCTTAGATATTCACTGGATACTCTCATTGACCGGAAAGTGGTGAAAATAAATAGTTTTATATGTGACGTAAGAGTAACGGAACCTTAACAGAAACAGTTCTTTAAACACCCACGTGCTCACCCTTGTGCATCGACTTCTGTGTCATTTTTCTTTTACACGTGCTTCTACGAGGTGCAACCCCTGAGGCTTCAGCATAGGCAGAGGCAGCCTGTTCACTTCCCTGCTGCGACTGTGTGGACACTTTTGGCGGATGTCCTCTGGAGGGCCCTGCCAAAGTCTCTCATTGACCCATTAGAAGAATCCATATTGGTTTTCTAATGTAGATGTATTGTACAGTATTAAGTTTGAAACAGTTTGCAAGCAATTATTTTATAATGACTCAGTGGGTTTCTCTGCCTGAACTATTATCCACTTGAGAACAATGAGGGAACACATGGTGCAAGCAGGGGTTGTATTCCTCAGGCAACACACTAGTTAATTGGCTTTTATCTGTTCCCATTATTCGTGGAGCAACATCATTTTAATGGCTCTATAAAAATAAAAATAATATAATTAGCCCAACATTAGCTGGTGTTGGACAATTGTGAAACAAGCTCCGTCAATCCCCCCTTGCACAGGGAGCGGTAGCTGAAGTTGGATAGCAAGAACCTGCTACCAAAATGAACTTATTTACCAAGTGACCCTTATCTGACTTGGGCCATGAAAATAAAACAAATCCCTTTTTTTTTAAATAAACACGATCTGTTTGTTTTGCTCCAATGTTGGCAACTGTAGTTTTCCATGCACAGGTGTAGCCTGCTGCAACTTCGGGTTACAAATACAAATGTTGAATGCATTTTGACAGCAAAGTCGGTGTTTATTAGGAAGCAACAGAGTTTGAATTGAGGTTCTTTCTGCATCTCATTTCTCGGTTTTAGGCCCGTTTCTTTGTGGAAAATGTCTACTGTCGGGGGTGGGGGGGGCGGAGTTGCAGCTTGACCCAGTGCCTAAACACAGTTATCTGATTATCATTGGCTTCTTGACATATAATAAGCTGGGCCACTCCAGATGGTTTGATTCCAAATGTACTCCTTGATTCAACCCTTGAAAGGATGGGTGTATAACGTGAGCATGGCACCGCAAACGAATGACACGGTCACATTCTGGGATTTGTTTTTGACCATTTTTCCCACAAAGAACAAAAAAAAATCACTTCATGCGCCCTTCTGTCTCTCAAGGTAAAGACTCAAAATGGCAGCAGGAAGAAGAAGATGCGGATGAGTTTTAATAATTATTTTGGCCAGTGCATTGCTGGCAGGGAAAACGCTAGTTTGGCCGAGCAGAAGGAATGACGCCACTCTGTGCTGTGCAAATTTGTGCAAGCACTGCAGGAGAGGACATTTAGAGCCAATGTTTTTCATTGCTAAATATTTTATTACTTCAATTCCCCAGCGTTGGGCTTGTGCAATCAGTTACTCAATAAAACTTCAGTTCTAGTTAGAAGATCTAAATTTGGTTAAGATTTAGACTTTAGGATATGAATTATGATGAACCTCTGATTCACCAAATTAAATGAAATCCATTCTCAGCATGTGTTGTCATTGTTTAAGAGAATCACTCGTAGGGAGTAACATCAGTACTTGGACACTTGTGAATGAAAAATGAGGCTGACCTGGCTAATTAGTCTTCCTAGAACAGATTAATTGTTTATAGGGTTTGTGGTGAAGTGTTTAAGAAATCTACATGAGATCATCTATGATACTGCACCGGTGCAGTTCCAAAAACACCACATCATAAAAATTGATAACTACACATTGCAATGATGCTGAAACAGTTTCACACGAGTGAAAATTCTTTAAGACTCCTTTTGTGGAATGTGTAAAAATGCGTTGTAGCTCAGCGAATGATATATAAAGGATGGACACACTTCATTTAATTAGAACAAAATCCTGAAGCAACAATACTTATTTTTTAAGCCCTGAATTTCCTGGGGTTTACTCACACACACATTATCCTTGACAATAAACACACACAAGAACAAAAGTTTTTGAAACTTTTTATTACCAGCTCCATACAAAAAAGTCTCTCAGCCTCTCATACATATGACTAAGGATAGAGACACTGATGAGTCTGAAAATAGTCACTCTCCTTCCCTTCTGTAATTCTTGCTTGCCTTTCATAAAGTGTTTCTCTTCTCCTTCACTCTGTCTCCCTTGCCTTCCATTTTTATCTCTCGCCGCCTTTCCTCATGTGTCTCTCTTTCTGTATTTCTTTCTCTGCTGCTTCCCTCTGTTTCTCTCGCATAATTCCCTGCTATCTCTTTCTGTTCTGTCCCTTGTCTCTCTCTCTCTCTCTCCTTGCTTCTTCCCTTTTGTCCCGTTTCTCTCTCCCTTCTGTCAGTGTGTGTCTCTCCTTCTCCTCTGTGTGTGTCTCTCTTTAGTCCGTTTTGTATTCTTTTTCTCTTCTGTCAGTTCTCTATATCTTGTCTGTTTCTCCTCCTTTCCTTCCGTGTCCCCCTCTCCACCTCCCCTTTTGTCTCTCTCTTCTCTTTCCATTCTGATCGTCTTTTTCTCTCTCCCATCTTCCCTGGTTTGCCTTCTTGCTCTCCTCTCCATGTTTCTGATTTTCTTTTTTTCTCTCTCTCCCTATGTCCTTTTCTGATTTGCTCTACACAATCCCTTATCTCTCTTGCTGCTCCTTCCCTTTTGGTTTGCTCTCTATCTCCTTTTCTAATTTGCATTTACTCATACTCTTTCTGCTTTTCTACTTTGTTCTTGCTCCTTTTCTGTTTTTGTTGCTCTCTCCTTTTCTGGTTCATTTTCTTCTTATCTGGATCTCTCTCTCTCTACCTATCTATCTAATTCACTGTTTTCTCTTTCTGGTTCAGTTTGGCTTGCTTTTTCTCGAGTTTTAGTTTGCAGCAGGCCCCCTCTTTCTTTCCCTGTCTCCCGAAGCACACTAGGAAGGCATTTGGCCCATCGCATCTAAACCAGCTCTCTGAAAGAGCTATCCACATAGTCCCATTCCCCCTCCTTTTCCCCATACTCTTTTAACCAATGATAATAGAACTGTACAGAGAACCAAAACATAGTATAAACCTAGCTAACCATCCAAAACTACATAAATTAATTATTTGGAGAGATCTGAGGATACTGACAATCTCTGTACACCAAAAAAGCAACTTCTCCAAAGATAAGCAGTGCCACTTATCATCCAATGTAGCTCTAGCAATATTCCCCCAGTGTTAAAATGTACGGTGAAGAATAAAATGCATCAAATTGGAAAGCTCGGATTCTTAATATAAGCATAAGACACTAGCTTGTAGAATTGCAAGTGAAACACTTGTGTTTCCAACTAACCTTCAACATCTTCTCCTGCTGAAGGCTGATACTTCGATATAAAGGCAGGTAGTAACAGCAACCTTCCAAACTCTCACGCAAATGATGACTTCTTCATGGGCAAGCTTGGACAGTGAGGAGCACAAAAGATGGGGGAGGCCTCACAACCAGTGCTTGCCTGGGATCCAACCATGTCATTCCAGCAGTCAGGAACAGCAACTCCTGTTGATTTTTGTCCTCCTTACTCCCAGAATACTATTGGTTGTAGCACCCCACTGGAGATCAAGCCTGGAGCATTGCTGATCTACATGACTTAGTACCACGGCATTTGACGTATTCAAAAATGGAGGCTGCATGGGATATTATAATAGAGATTTATTAAATAACTCAATTACTCCAATATTTGAAGTGGGAGCAAATCGGTATCCTTTCAACTACCTAATTGGTATTTTTTAATGCATTTTCCTTCCTTGTACCCTGTCATAAATGTGGAACATGGGCTGACAGAAATTGTGCAAAATAGCTACAAACAAAAAGTGTAAAAAATTAACCAACAGGTGTGAAACCTACAGAAAAAAATGTCCTGCTTCAGCCTTTTCTGTCACTCTTCCACTCATCGCCCATTGTCCGATAGCAGTAATTTAAATCTTAAATGTGACTGTACGAAGTCCGGCTAATCACTGCTGTCCTGGTTGCCTGATCGTTACCAACTCCTTTGGTATGGACACTTCATGTGCCACCCTGCGTCTGACCTGCCACTGTATTCACCACCAAACCACCACTGACAGGAAGATGCCACGAGGCAGACCCAGAACAAGATGGGATGGCAACGTAGAAGTCGCCCTTAACAACATGGACCATACTGCTGATGAGGCACAAGTGAGAGCCCTGAACTTTAGCGGATGGAAGAAGCTGCTAGTGACAACGTCCTCCTATGGGTTAGCCCCGCGACGATAACCTTCTCAAGCACCCCTGCAGTATGTTGCCTATCTCACAATTGGAAATCTATTGTGTAAAGAAATGCAAAAAGCCAAAGCTTATTTTGCCATGTAGCACTATGTCCAGAACTTGTTTTCAACCTTGTTTTCAAATCCCTCCATGGCCTCGCCCCTTCCTATCTCTGTAATCTCCTTCAGCCCCACAACCCCCCGAGATATCTGTGCTCCTCTAATTCTGCCCTCTTGAGCATCCCTGATTATAATCGCTCAACCATCGGTGGCCGTGCCTTCTGTTCCCTAGGCCCTAAGCTCTGGAATTTCCTCCCTAAACCTCTCCGCCTCTCTACCTCTCTTTCCTCCTTTAAGACGCTCCTTAAAACCTACCTCTTTGACCAAGCTTTTGGTCACCTGCCCTAATTTATCCTTTTGTGGATCGGTGTCAAATTTGTTGTCTTAAAATACTCCTGTGCAGCGCCTTGGGACGTTTTACTATGTTAAAGGCGCTATATAAATACAAGTAGAAGTTGTTGTTGTTGAACTTGCTGTCAGTTTCAGCGGGGTAATGACGGTGAACGCTGACAGTTTCAGTGTCATTACCATCGCAAAATCCTGGTCATTAATAGGTGGCCATGCTACAACTACGAGACGCTGAGGGGTGGGCCTTATCGTGAACTGACTTGATCTACAGCCAATTAGAAAGAACTGAGACAGCACACTTTCCCCACCTCCCCCCCTCCCCAATGCCAGCATAATTCAACTACAGTCTGAATTTTTAAAGGAACCGTACCATATCGCAAATTCCCATTTAAAATTTTCAAATTTGGGGGGGAACTGACAAATTTGTGACAGGATGCTCATCCCTGGTAGAGAGAAGTTTTATGTGGTTTCTCTACTGGAGAGGGATTGTGAGCAATTTGTGTTATGTCGGTTCTTGTGAACTGCTGCATAATATAGAGAGAGAATCTTGATATTTTAATGTTTTAAGTAAAATACACCAAACCAACCTTGCAATTCAATTCAATTGGTATAATTTGTTTATACAGGTTGTTAAGGCAAACAGAAATTAATGGCAGGCTTTTGGGACCAAAGCAAATGACTTAACAAAATGTGGTATTAGGATTTATGTAACTGAACTACGTGGGAATGTCATAGTTTGCATACATTAAAAATAAATTTGTGTTACAAATTACAAAGTTCCAGGTTTCTCATCCAATATAGTCTATAAGGAATGATTCTATTAAAATTAATGGACAGAAACTCACAGGTTGCAGGTCCACAATTTCCTAAAATATGTTCCGTGCAGGTGCCGTTCGCCAATGTAAATGCTGGATTGCAGAATTGCCCCGCTACTGTATGATTGTTAGTGGACTGACCATTGTTCTTCATTCTTTCCAGTGATGGAGGAGTTGATTGTGGAATTACATCTATTTCTGGAACTTCTTGACCATGAATATCTGACATCATCTGCCAGAGAGAAAAAGACTGCAGTCTGCAACATCTTGCGGAGGATCAAGCCAGTGTCTGGTCAGTATACAACCACCACACTCAGTTAACTAATTTTACTTTTAGAAGGATTGAACAAGTAACCAAGGTTCCTGAAATTCCAATTGCTCCCAATGGCAGGATGAGCGCGGATCTGTTGAGTGGGGCCAACATTTGGGACGGAAATTGGGATGTGGGGTGGAAATCCGGGATTCTACTCCTTGTAAAATAGCCACTGAAATTCTCATAGGGGGAGGAGAAAGCAAATCTGCTGCCCTCACCCCTCCCTTAATCAAGGGTGTGTCTGGGGGAATTTCCAGGTACCCCGAAATTCTGCCTAATACACCAATATAAGACCTCTACCAAACTCGTGCCGGCTGAAGGCTGATATGGGTTCCATTGAGGCCCTTGTAAAGGCCCCAGAACCTCCCTAGATTAGGGTCATCAATCACAGAAGGGACAGGGTGTTCAGCTTTCAATTTGGGCGGGTAGAAAGTCTGCTCTGGCGATGGAGCAGATCCATCAGAACTTCAGTCATGGATGATAAATTTACAACATTTCACAAAACTAACATTACCGCAAAGTAACAATTAGTTGTTGGCTAAAGTTCAAAGAATTACAATTTGAGAACTACCGTGATATTAGTTATCTGGGCTAAAGAGACGGGATGTGTTTGTCACACCAGCTAAGCCAGCCATGAGCTAGAGCAGCTCCAATAAAAACAAATGAAAAAGATATATATTTTTGTTGAAATTTTTCTCCAGAGATTTTAGAACAAACTCTTTATTATTTTTTTTTAATAATTACATTTCACAACTCCTGAAACGGAATAATTGATTTGCTACCTCACTGGTTACAGGATTCTCGTCATAGTTAGCTTCCAGCTGTTCTTACATTCCAGCTACAGATATGGATTTGTTGAAAGCTGTGCCTCTAATTTGCGGTAAATTTTCAAGCCCATATGCCCATTACTCCAGTTGCAGCTCATAGTAAAAGCTCCCACATTTTGATGTGAGTTTTCAACTTGGCTGTGAGGTTTGATGCGAAAATTGCCACATTCTGCAGCCAAGAATGTGTTGTGCTAGCAGTTTCGAGAGACGCGTTCAGTGCAAATTTGATAGATTATTACCTAGAAGTTATTGTTGGCGATATTGGCACACAAATAGTTAACACGTTCACGTGACATTCATGACATTCCTTTGTCTGTCATTTAGCTGAGGCATTAATTCATTTAAAGCAATAGATTAACGGATACATTTAAACAGTAAATGGGAAATGTCATATGAGTGCATTAAGCATTTGCCAGCTAATATCGCTAACGGTAATTTCTAGGTATATATTCCGTTTGTATCATCTTGGCCCAATGTGAATGCAAAGGGGTGCATGGCCATGGTATAAATGCTGCTTTGGATTTCCTGCCACTTTAAAGTTTCTAATAGGATTTAAATCCAGGTCAAAGCATAAACCTAAAGTGATCCCAATTGAGCGATTCTGTGGCCGCGAAACTCGATGTTGTTGCGCTCGCTGGTTTTCTTGAAAGTGGTCAGCAGTGCTGCCATTGCCTGCACTTGCCTCTCCAATGTAAATATGCAGATTGTGACGTTAACCGGCGTGTAGCGCCTGAATTGACGCGCGACTGCGATTTTGGATGTTGCCACACTCCATACCGCTCTCTCCTAACCACGCACGGAAAATGTATGTGCAGCAGTTATACAGAGGCGCTGTCAGCGCTTCTTAAAGGGACACACGCATCTTTCAGGTAAGTTTTGATTTCAGCTTTTGGAGTGGTTTTTTACATTTTATTGGAGTAGTGGCTTGGTGCAATACATTTAAAAAGTTGTTATAAGAGTGCAGGGAGTGCTGCTGGATGCTTGCAAGGCTTTGGATGTTAAAGGAAGGCCTCTGAGAAGAGCACTTGCTCACTGTCCTGGGGCTCTAGTTGCAGTCCCCCCTTGGGCTGCAACATCAAAAGGAGATGAAGCAGAGGCAGCAAAAGGAACAAGCTGCTCACAGAGGGAAGAGGAAGAAGCAGAAGAGGAAGAAGCCTTTCCCAAGCCCGTTGAGCCATTTGTGTTAGTGATGAACCACTTTTACTACTTTTTACCAGGCAGAAGGCAGTTCAGCTTTAAGAGCTGAAGACTGCCTATTTTTGAATGATTTTTAATTTTTTTTTCAGAAGGCAGTTCACCTTTCAGGGCTCAAGACTGCTTTCAAAGATTACAGCCTTGCTTTAAGAGAATGCAGCCTCGCTCCAGCGACGCTACAGGAACGCGACATTGGGCCTCCAGCTGAGCACACAGCCTGAAGCAACACGTTCGTCGCTGGGCTGTGCGCAGAAATCATCCAAATCAGCAGGCTGCACCAAAATAATGTGCTGCCTGCGCTTTCTAAAGGGGCCGAGCAAATCTCGCCCTGTGATACTCCCGCCCGTTTTTGGGCCTTATCGAATTTCTAGGCCTATGTTTCTTTGCGAATTGCAGCATATGTGTGCTGACACACGCAGTATGTCCCTTGTGTGAGTGTAGCACGATGCTGCACATTTAACTTTAAGTTTCCTTGCCATAATAGCAGGTGATGATTTGAGATAGCAACTGCTACCTTAGACTGGAGCCATCAGAAGAAATGTAGGGGTGAATTTCCCCCCAGAGAGGTATCTGTGCCGGTCGGCTGGCTGCTTGATGGTCCTGCCGGTAGGCCTGCTCTGCTTTAAGGACTGGACCTCATTTGCATCGAGCCGACCGGCTACGGCCGAAGACCAAGCGCCCCGGGGATACCCACCAGCTCCGGGCCACCGCAACATCCGACGGGTCCTCTTCGGCCGGGCCGCCAGCTGACACTGGTCGGAATGTGCACATCACAAACTCCGGCCAGTTCAGTCCAAAAATGGCAATCGGGGTCCTAGTGATGTAAAAGGACCCCAGTTTCCATTTTAAATGGGCCTACCATTGACTCCGTCCAACTCTAGGCCCCGGCAGTGATGGCAATGGAAGGTCATTTCTCTTCATTTTTAGGGCAGTACTGTCCTCTTTCCATTGGGTGGAAGGGCTGAAAATTCAGCCCATAGCTTGATAAAAAATCTTTTTTAACAAAAAAAACATTTGTTACTAATCTAGCGGAGATCATCCAGTTTCTATGCAGTCACTCCCTAGTAGTCAAGTGGCGTGGGAGGGTGTACATGACCTGATCAAACTAATGCATTAGTTTGATCACTGGCTACTTAGCAGGGGATGGTGTAAATAGTTAATAGGGCAGCTGATTAATTGTCCAATTTCTGGCAGTCCAATAGGGAAGGACAGGTGATCTAATATTCCCCTGTCATGGAATGGGCAGCAACCAATGGCTTTACTGAAAAATGCTGCATGCAATTAATAACCCTCATGGTTTTGGCCTTAATGGCAGGAGGGTGGGGGAGATGTAAATGACACTTCATGATTTTGGCCAGTGCTGTGCGAATGGGGAAAATGTTATTTTGACAGGGCAGTAGAAATGACACCACCCTGTTCTGTGCAAATTGCACTGACACCAAAGTGTGGAAAATTCATTTTCTTGTATTTCTGAATATTTTTTTACTTTAATTAACCATCTTTGGGCTAGTGCATTCAGTTACTCTACAACACTTCAATTCCAGTCACAAGTTTGGAATATGGTTAACACTTGTACATTAGGAAATTAATTATAACAACGTAATTTCCTATTCACAAAGCTAAACTAAGACAATACTCAGCATGTGTTTTCATAAGCTGAGAGAAGCGTTAATAAAGAATGATGGCACTTTCATGCATATCTATTACATACTAACGCTGCAAGGTGGCAACATTCCAAAGGGATTGCTGTTGTAGGTGGTGCTGTGAGCATAATGTTACATGACATAACATTATGTGATGAGGCCAACCAAAATATGAATTAGAAATCCACCTTTTGAACCATACAGGATTTTAAAAAAAATGTAAAGAAGGTTCTGTAAAATATTCAGTACAGCTCAAAAATATAGAAGTTGTTGGAACTGGGGCAGAAATGAACAAGTTAATTTTAGGAACGAGGTGAAAGGCACCCGTAACTGGCTGGGAACTCCACAAGACAGGAAAACAAACCTGCATTCCACAAAGGTTAAAGTGATGTCACCTAATTAAGCATCACCCGACAAAAAAAGCATAACCTAGTGCAACCAAGCAAAGTTGAAGTAAGGAAAATATTCTGCATCATGGGCCAAAGAACAAACCATGGCAAAGAACTCATTTTCATCGCTCCACTTTGCGGCCGTGCCTTCAGCTGCCTCGGCCCTAAGCTCTGGAATTCCCTCCCTACACCTGTCCGCCTCGCTATCCTTTAAGTCGCTCCTTGACCAAGCTTTTTGTCACCTGTCCTAAATCTCCTTATGTGGCTCGGTGTCCAATTTTGTTTGGTAACGCTCCTGTGAAATGCCTTGGGATGTTTTACTACGTTAAAGTTGCTATATAAATACAAGTTGCAGTTGTTGTAATTAACCCACATGGCCGAGCAGACAGAGTTTAGAAGTTGGGAAGCTCTCAGAAAATCTCACCACTCGTAACTAATCTCCGCATTTTTCAGAAACTTTGCAGTTTTGTGTGGTAAGAGCGCTTGAATGTTAACTGATCCCAAGATGGGAGCCTTTACTTATGGTCCAACTGAAAAGCAACATCATCACCTCAGCATTACTGGACTACTTGGTCAAATTCTTTTGTAATAAAGGATTTAGATTTCATGGAATCAGATTGGACTGAATCACCTCATAAAGAATAAATTCAGATTATAAATGTATTTCTGAACAGAAACCTATATATGACTCGTGCATATTAATCTGGGGACAATTCAATACTTTAAAATCAATGCTATGGTCATTTAAGAGATGCAAAAAGTATTTCAAAATTATCAGTGAGTTTATTGGCCAATGCAAACAGCAGGAGGTCTCAAAATTAGGGTGCATAATTATGTATGATGTCACTTCCTGAGTATGTGTATGAAACTTATTCAGTCACTTCTTCCTGTCTGAATACAGTCTGGAATCCGGTTCTCAAATTGGTTTCAGGTGGTGCCAGTATCTTTGTTGACTTGATGTTATTAGCAAAGCTCCAGGTTTGTTCATCATCACGTATTCTCTCCAACTTTCTGAGGATTAAAATCTTTGGACCTGAAAATAATACAGCAGACTATACAGGAATTCCTGTTTCCCAGACATGAAATGCTGCTGTTTGACAATGTAAGACTGACAATTGCCCTGTTTTTCACAGTACTTCAAGCTCTAAATGCTGCTATTAAACAGGAATGTTGTTAAGGATTGGCACAGTGCTAGCTCTCACATCAAACAATTTTTGAAAATATCACTTGACTTTACATCAAGCAGTTGAGAGAATTAATCTATTAGGTGAATTTGAATGTCAGACTTTCTCAGAACTCTTTCATTTTTCAACTCATAGGAATCCTGCAGGTCTATAAAGCAACTATAGTGAGGTTTATTAAAAATCCCAGCAGGATAGTAATCTGCCTCAGATCAAAGACTAGTCTGCACAATATTAATGCACCCTCTTTGATGTTCCATAAGGTGGTCTTAAATTGGTGGCTCCTTTTTTGGATTAGTTTGACCTAAATTTAGCTTGGAATACTCAGGAGATGACCCTGTTGTTATTGTTGTCACAGATACATTTATTTATCTTTTAAGATCAGGTCGTTAATATGCTCTCTTTCCAGTTGAGGATGTTCTGCTCTGTCATAGTTATGAAGTGACTCTGTGTAACCATGTCATATATTAGTAACCTCCAGGCTTTAGAAGTGAATTTATGATCCTGTGGACCCATAGAACTTTGTTCCTGTTCAGTAGACTGCTCTAATTACCTTACAGAATGTATGGGCAGGCTGTGAATTGGTAGATAGATTGGAATATTTGTATGTTCTTCCACTTCCTGTGCAATTTATTTGTTGCTCAAGCCATTGATGCCTAATTCTGGTTCTCTAATCAGGTAAGTTAAATGGCTTGATCCGACCATTTAATAAGAATTGTTTAATGAGAAATGAGCAGTTCTAAGGTAATGACAAACAATAGACAAATAATGAACTACTCAGAGGTTTGAACTACAATGCCAGAAGACCCTGCACAGTGGAGCCCTACCCAGTACCAGAAGTGCCGGTATTTTAGTCTTCCCTATCGTACATTGCAATGTATCTCGTTATCAGTTGCATGAAACGTTTTTTACTTTTTTCTTTGGAAGATAACTTAATTCTCAAAATGAATCATATAGAAAAATATATGTTTGGTCATCCATCAATGCTAATTAAAAGAATAATTTCTTCAAGATAATGGGGTAGAAAATTAGCCTCATTACACCCAGTTTTTGAGCATAAAACGGGCGCAACGAGGGCCAATTTCAGGTACCAACGTCGTGCGCCCAAAGAACACCTGAAAGACTTCCAACCTGATATTGGGGGGAGGCAATTTTCAGGCGGCCACCAGGCATTAGGCCCCTTTTATATCTCAATAAGATGCCGAACGCCTGTTTTAAGACACCCTTCCAGAAATTGGAATGTGATGAGCAGAATCAAAATCATTCCTTTAGAGCCAGGAGAAACAAGAATGCTCCCCTGACTCCACAGTATCCTGATCGCCTCTCCCTCCTCTGCCCCATCCCTCCTCTGCCCCATCCCCCAGAACTTACCTTCAAGCGGCTGCCAGCAATGCAAGCGGCCCGACATTCAACATTTAAAAATAGGCGCACTGCCTGTGGACGTAAGACAGGTGCCGGTAGTTCGCAAAATCATGTTTGAAGGCCTGAAGCCCAATTTCAGACCGGCCTCTGGCCTCCCAGTTGGGGTGCCCATTTTAAACCCAAATCGGCCTAAAGAAATTTCCACCCCAATATTGGTCAAGTGGTTTGAATTTCAATTGAGGAGCAGGCCTGATTCCGGTCAATAGGTTGTACTGTATTCTAAAGCAGTAAATTTGTTAATGTTGATTGGGCCCTTGTATTTTTCTAACCTGTTATGTACACAGCATAACTATCATTTCATACACTGCCTTTTACCCTGCTGAACTGCCTTTAGCCTCATTGCTCTCTCTCTCTCTCTCTCTTTGTTTTTTTGTCTGCAGATTTATCAGCACTTTAAGTAGATGCCCTAGGTTTGTTAGTGCTACCCCAGGCTACAATATCTAAATATTCTTGTTGACCTACTGGTTTTATGGATAGAGATTGCATTTAACCATTCTGTCATCTTTGTAAGTGTTACTGTCCTACTGGAAATGTTTGCAAAGTATAAACATAGCCATTTTGCTCAGGATCTTCAGGACGTGCCCCTGGTAGATAACTACCTTGCAGGCATGACAGGGCAGGGACCACTCCATGTTACACCAATGTGGTGTGTCACCACTCTACCACACGGCTGTTGTTGCTGAAGTACAGCTGATAATTATTTTGATATTGTTTAACATTCTCATTAGATATACATTTATTGAATGAATTTAAATTTGTCTGCATAAATGTTGCTTTCTCTCCTGCTAATTCGCTTGTTTTGCTCCAGATTGTCAAATGAAAAACTCTACACAGAAGCACGACTTACCTTGCAGTATACCTGCTCCACCTCAGATCCCTCTACCCGAGATCCCTCATCCGTGGCAGGTGAGTACTCCCTCATTCTTACTATGACCACAGCTAAAATAAATTACATATTTTGAACAAAGAGGATGAACAGGTTGGGTCTCTTTTCCCTTGAAAAGAGAAGGCTTAGGGGTGACTTAATAGAGGTCTTTAAAATTATGAAAGATTTTGATAGAGTAGATACAGAGAGAATGTTTCCACTTGTGGGGAAGAACAAAACTAGAGGCCATCAATATAAGATAGTCACCAAGAAATCAAATAGGGAATTCAGAAGAAACTTCTTTACCCAGAGAGTGGTGAGAATGTGGAACTCGCTTCCACAAGGAGTAGTTGAATTGAATAGTATAGATGCAATTAAAGGAAAGTTAGATAAGCATATGAGGGAGAACACGGTGGCATAGTGGTTAGCACTGGTGCCTCACAGCGCCAGGGACCCGGGTTCGAATCTGACCTCGGGTGACTGTCTGTGTGGAGTTTGCACATTCTCCCCGTGTCTGCGTGGGTTTCCTCCGGGTGCTCCGGTTTCCTCCCACAGTCCAAAAATGTGCGGGTTAGGTTGATTTGGCTATGATAAAATTGACCCATAGTGTTAGGGAGGGATTAAATATGTGGGGTTATGGGGATAGGATGGGATATGTTAGGGTGAATTAAATATGTGGGGTTACGGGGGTAGGGTGGGATATGTGTACTGTGGAGATTAAAGCAGGGACAGGGTACTGGATTTGGATGATCAGCCATGATCGTATTGAATGGTGGAGCAGGCTCGACGGGCCGAATGGCCTACTCCTGCTCCTAGATTCTATGTATGTTTCTATGTTAGAAGGAAATAGAGGATTATGCTGATAGTTAGATGAGGAAAGACGGGAGGAGGCTCGAGTGGAGCATAAATGCCGGCATGGACTGGTTGGGCCAAATGGCCTGTTTCTGTGCTGTATATCCTATGTAATCCTATGTACTTTATCCAGCAAGTATCTGTTATGCTATAACACCTTATCCAAAGGACAAATCCTAACCATAAAGGAACAATTATTCTAACACATTTGCATTAACTCTTAGACTGCTGCCAGGTTCAGGGAATGCCACTCTCCCTGGACTGTCCATTTTTCTTTTAGCTTACAGCTGGCAGACAAAGGTTGAATAGATGATGGTGCAGGAAGCAGTGAGACAATCCAGAAGCAGAGAAGCGCAATGCATTTAAGCACACAGCATTACCAATTACACATGTTCTTGTACTCACTGTGAAAGGAAGGGACTTCAGTCCTGCTTCAAATGATAAAATTTGAACATTATGGGGGTAATTTTCCAACATTGTGCTCCCAGTAAGGATCTACACCCACCAGGACCCCATATTGGAAATAAGGCTGAACACTGTGCACAGTTTTTCGACCATTAATTTAAATGGTAGGAAAATTGTGCAAAGCACGTGCCCTAATTTCCATTATGCGCTTGCAACAGGCAAAATCCCCTGCAAAGAGAATGAATGCAGAAAATTACCACTCATATCCTTTTACATGAACTATTAGCTGGGCCAAAATCAGCACATTCTAACTGATTTCTGTTAACTGCTTTTTGGAAGGGGTTTCTGTTGTCTTTGTGTTGGATGGTGAGGGAACTGAGATAAAAGCAACATATGAATTCTGTCGAGAGTTTATTGATATTGGAGGAGGACAGTTGTCCTGCTGGGTTGTCATTGCCTATACCTAAGTCAATTGCATCTGCAATTATTCTAGGTCTCTGAAATGCTAAACATAAGCATGATGGTAGTCTCTCGATACTGCTGAGCTGTTTAATATGTCGGGGAGGATATCAGGAAAGGGGCTAGAGTGATTTATTTGGCAATGAAGTAGTTGAAAATAGAAGGGATAGCAATTGACACACAGTCTGTTTAGAAGAAGGAATTGATTACAAACTTACATTGGTGAGTTCCTTTTCGTCTCTGGCCTGTCATTGTAGGAAGCAAGCTAAAGTGATACAGTTTTGATAAGTTATGAAGGAGACCTTTTAAAAGTATTTTAATATTGTATTTTGCCAGTTCAGACAGCAGAGAAAAGAAAGGCATATTATTGGTCTAGAGCCCATAAAGATTCATTTATCATTTAAAGCGTTTTCCTCTCAGACTCATGTTTAAAGCTTATTAAAGAGAACTACTAAAATTTAGCAACTTTTATTGCTTTGTAACCAGTCTAATGTACTGATGAAAGTTAGATACTGCAGTGATACTTTTATTCACTGATCTAACTTTCTTCTCGAAATACAATAAAAGCTTGCATTTATATAGCACCGTTAACGTAATAAAATTTCCCAAGGTACTTCACAGGAACGTTATGAGGCAAAATTTGACACCAAGCCACATAAGGAGACATTAGGACAGGTGACCAAAAGCTTGGTCAAAGAGGTAGGTTTTTTGTAATAAATGTGTAGGTTTTTTTTAATTTATAGTTTGCCAGAATGCTTTTTTTCTCCGATCAGGAGTAAATAGTGAGCTATATTCAGTATAACATAGTGGTAAAAGGGTAGTTTGTTAGCCCTGAGACACAGTGTATCCCATTCATTACACACATTATGGTTACATTTCCATTCATTCTAGTTGGAGTCTGCTTATGGAAGCTACCTTTTGCGGTGAGCATGAATAAAAAGTGTTAGACATGGCCAGAATTGTAACACTTAACACCTTCAGATTTATATCCATGGTTACGCAGGAGAAAGCATTAGACATTGAACAGTACAATGGTGAGGAATTGGTAGGGTTTGTGGGGGAGCAGCAAGTGCAGAACAGGGATTTATCAAATTGGTTGTCCCTGTTTGGCTTCTCTGGCTGGTGTGCTTAACCTTACTGCATTCCAAAACTGTTTGAGCACATGGACAGTGTGGAGAAGTCATTTGACTACATTCCTTAGGTAATGGAACGCTGGATGAATGGTTGACTCTATCGATGAGGCACTAGTACTATTCACCACAACAGTGGTCACCTGAATAACTGGCAGCAGGGAGTCCAGCAAAGAAGGCTTACTAACATTGACTGGGGAGAGATTCAGGAGCCTCTGAGATATGTACGTTTCTGACCTCCACTAGATGAGTGTGCCTGTAGAGGACAAGCCCTCCAGTAGTGACCTGTGAGTACAGGCACAAGGACAGCTGAGTGACCAAGATGTAGGATGAACTCTGTACCAGCACCAGGCCCTGTATAAGTGGCTTCTAGGAGTGCCTCTGAAAACATTGACACTTCAGTGACTCACTCATGGGAGCCTCATGGCACTGATGAATAGCTATCAGGGGAAATCAGCACCAGCAGTTGGAGACAACCCAGAATCTTAGGAACAATCGTAGTCCACGATGTCTTCCTCTCATTTACCGTAGCACATAGCATAGGGAAAGTAAAACCAGAAACAAACAGTTCACAGGTAGTGGTAAGAACATGAGAAAGACATGTTGAGGAAGTAACTTGTGTATAACCTTGGCAGCCACACTACACAGAGAGTGTTAATAAAGCACGATCTTTCATTAAAAGCTGCATTAGGCCCCCTTACAAAGAAAATGAAGTTGCACTCAACTATAAGAAATAAATGCTACTCTTTAACAGGAAAAAATGGAATTTGATCTAATGCGTGAGAAATAAAAGTAATTTTGAAACATAACCGTGCCTACACTCTCATTCATCAGTTGGCAAGCACTTTGGCATGTCCTGAGGGTGTGATGAGGTGCTAAATAAATTCAGGTCTTTTCCTTCTTTCTCAGTGTCAGCTGTGGCTCAGTGGGTAACACTCTCGCCTCTGAGTCAGAAGGTTGTGGGCTCGTAGTCCCATTCCAGAGACTTGAGCACAAAAATCTAGGCCGACACTCCAGTGCAGTGCTGAGGGAGTGCTGCACTGTCAGAGGTGCCGTCTTTTGGATGAAACGTTAAACCGAGGCCCCGTCTGCTCTCTCAGGTGGATGTAAAAGATCCCATGGCACTATTTCGAAGAAGAGCAGGGGAGTTATCCCCGGTGTCCTGGCCAATATTTATCCCTCAATCAACATCACTGAAACAGGTTATCTGCTCATTATCACATTGCAGTTTGTGGGAGCTTGCTGTGCGCAGATTGGCTGCTGCGTTTCCTACATTGCAACAGTGACTACACTTCAAAAAGTACTTTATTGGCTGTAAAGCGCTTTGGCACGTCTGGTGGTCGTGAAAGGCGCTATATAAATGCAAGTCTTTCTTTCATTGACAAGCCTCCTGGGAAAAAAAATGGCTGTGAGGCCCTCCCATACCTTATTGCCAGCCTGCTGTACCTGATCTCCTGTCACTGGCTGTTTGACATCATCTTTATGCTGTTGCTCCCTCTCTCCCTCTCTTCCTGCTGCCCCTTTTTCCACATTTCCTTTCTGCATTCTTCATTTGCTCTTCCACTTTGTTATTGTCCACAATTGGTCCTGCATTCATTCTACTGCTAGCAAGTACATACACGAAACAATATTAGTACCGTGATGCACAGAATATGGATCCTACCAATCATTAGCCATGCCTTAGTAGCTCACTATGTCATGCTGCTGAATTGAAGAGCGGATTATGACTTTTAAGGATTTATCCCTTACACACTTGCAAATCAATACTTTAAAATGGAAGAAATTATTTTTAACAAATAATGCAATTTCAAGCGAATTAACAAAATTAACAGATTCCCTCACCAGTTTAAACGCTGCATTTTTTTGCTAAAGTTTACACCATCAGTAAAATACAGGAGTAAGTTTCCATCTTCATGCTTCTGATGGGGAGCCTCACCTGCTTGTGAGCAGGTATTCCGAATCCAGACGTGTGGTATAGACAATTTTCTGAGCATGTAATTTAAATGGTCAGAAAATTGTGCACAGTGGGTGCCTGAATTTCCAATATGTGTTGCAGGCCTCCCCACTGGGAACGTGAAGCGAGAAAATTACCTCTTAAAACACCAATGTGCAAATCCACTGCACTATTGAACCTGTCCTGTAATTTATTTTGCATGTAACTGCAGAATTTATACTTGGCTGATGATTTTTTTTGTCTGATAATGGTTGGAATTTTTTTGCACAAGTAAATTCTTGTTCGACCTTCGTCAGCGATCTAGGTGAAAATCTGTATGTAAAACTGCTGATCAAACTTACTACAAAGATAAACAAGTGGAAACTAGTTCACAAAGAAAATGCCTTCCTCTGATTTGCACATCATGTTTTGAACCATCCATTTTATTTCCCAGGAAGAAGAGTGATTTATAGAATGAGTAAGCAGCATATGACCATCCAATTCAATTACAAAGCTTGTCTGTCATCACTGATTCTTGTGGAGCTTGCCATTCCATTACACTTGTAAAGTGAAATGTATGAACTGCGATATTATTGTATTAATTGCATCTTAAATTTCTAAACAGTAGTTATTAGGAATGCGAAGCAGAGGTTCTCTAATCTTGCCTACGATAAAAACTGATCTTTTTCTTCATGTTGATGATTACTGTTTTCCAGTGCTTGCGCTGTCTGTGCTTTTTTGATTGGTACAGCAGTAAACTCTACATTACTAACTCAATAAATTGAAAACACTTGGGTTTGGATTATTCATTGAGTAGTACATTTACCACAAGAGTTTTGCAATAGTTTCATCTGCCAGCAATCTTGTGTTCCAGCTTAAAATATTTTCCGGTTGCTCTCCACACTGATAGTAAGATTTACTGCAGGTGTGGCCGATTAGGACAATAGGAGTTGGTTTGCAGGAGTTACACCACTCCCAATTTTTAACTGTCTCCAAAGGGACTTTTGACTCTTCTGCTACATGACTGCAGCTGAGCTGAGTAGGAGAGATTCAAAGGGGTAGAACTTGGTATGCATTGTGCCCGTTTTTCAGGCGTAATCTGCGCATGCTTTCGGGCCACTACTAAATCCGTCAGTCCAATAGTTTAGGCATCCCAGGCAGCCACCTAAAATAGTCGTTAGGCCCCTTTCATTTATTAATTAGGGGCCTAACGCCTGTTGAAGTGCCCCTCTGCAAAATGTGTTGCCGATGAGCAGAGCAGATGCTGGGCCTGCCGGCTCAGGATTCTTCAGCGGCCTCTGTGCCCGCCAACAGAAAGTAAGTTTACATTTTTTTTTAAATCTTCCAGAGGAGCAGGAATGCTCCTCCAACTCCGCAGTCATCGCGATCAACACCATCCCCCTCCTGGGACTTCCTTTTAGGCCGCTGCCTAAAGAATGCTAGCGCTGATCCAAAATTGGCACTATTTAAATAAGTAAAATGGAGTCTATTACCCACAGTGTAAAATACTACTGTGTAAACTAACTTCTAAATGCCAGCAGTAATCCTTTGTCCTTCACTCATAGGAAAATAGAGCCATTAGATTTTAAACATTTTAAAGGAGACTTTTTCTCATCTGACATTGACATTCCTTTTACAAAGAGTAGTCCTAAGAATTCTGCATTTCTGTGATCACAAACACTGACTTACCAGTTCAAAATTATAAAATTCTTTATTAACCTAACATTAAAAATGAGTTCCATTTTCCACCCTAATCCCATGTTCACATTGCAAATGAACCTGTGGGCACAGTTTGCCTAATTTTCCATTGAATACACTGGGGATAATTTAAACTTTTGGCGTGGGTGGAATGCGGACGGTTATGGATCAGCCGCCCGTTGTGCACCCAGCCTGATTTTCCTTTCCATTAAAATCAATGTAAAGGAAAATCGGGCGGTTTCTATCAAGGGCGGCCAGTCCACTACCGCCAGTGAACCGCCCATGCCAAAAGTGAAAATTATCCCCAGAGTATCCACTCCTAGTGAGTCCTGCTGACAGGAATACATCAGGGAATCAGGCCCCGAGGTCAGCATGACTAATCCATGATCTGTGTTCCTGTCCACTGAGACTATGGGCTGGATTTTGATACTGGGGCGGGTTGGGGTCATGTTATCCACTTTTCGTGTTATCCACCCGACTGCAATTGGATGTGGGAGATTGATGCAATTTTCACCTAATTGGGCAATTGAGTTCCAGCATGTGGGAACCTATGAACCAATTAGTGTTTTCAGTCTGAAAGTCGCCTCTGATGATGTCATCATTGCTGCTGCATTGAAGGTCTTCAGAGACTGCCTGGCCTTTGCTGTGAGAGGACCTGGATGCAAAAAGAGACAGAGAGACAGATCTTTGCTGTGAGAGAGGACCTGAAGGCACAATGAGCAGCAGCAGCCCTAGGTCTGCTCCCAGATATTTTTCCTACTACTACTACTTCTCCATTGTAATAGTGGACCTGCAGCTGATAGTCAGCTTTCGAAATGTGCTCCCGCCAGGTTTCACAATCGTGTTTCAGAACAGGCGTGCTTCACGAAGAACAAGGGTTAAAATCACAAAGGCCTTTCAAAATGGCATTATAGAGCCAGTTTTCGCAATTTTAACCCCCCACACGCCTCCAAACCCACCTCCACGGGTCAATGAAAATCCAGCCCTATGTGTTGGGAGTGGAATTTTGGGGGTAAAAATTAGCGCCCCAAAAAAGTTAGCACTCCCGCGGCTGATTTTCCCAGGTAGCGCCCTGAGAGGTGGGAGGGGCGCTACTGGAAGTGCCCCGTGCCCCTCTTGGGGCGCTGCGGGCCAAAACCGCGGTGCTACGTGCTGCAGCGCCATGCACTGTGGCACGTCGCGCCACGGTACTGCAGGCCTTCCTCCCCTTCTTAAAGGGGAGGGGCCTGGCGCAGCACGTCCTGGCACCCAGCTGGGCCACCAGGGATCGGGAGTGCTGGCAAACGAGCCCAGCACTCGAGGAGTGCCGGGCTCACGGAGAGCAGCCGGCACTCCGCGGGGGGGCTTCACGGGGGCCAGGGACAGCAACGGGGGCAGGTACTGGCAGGTGGCCAGCAACAAAAATGGCCACCCGCCACCTCCCCTTTAACTAGCACCACCCCGGCCTCCCGCTGAATTTCACGGGAGGCATTAGCGGCGCCACGCCCAGGCATTAGTTGATTTGCGCTCGCTTAGGGCGCTAACGGGAGGCACAAATCAACCAAATTTAGCCCCCTTGCAGTTGTAGGGCTTTACTGTATTAACTGAAGGCAATGTGACCTCTTTTTACTCATTGTCAATTTTTACTGCAGTCAAACTCTGGGCGTAGATATGTTCACTCAAAAAGACTTGTAAAAAGCTGGTTGCCAGCACTTATCCCTTTCAAGAAAAAATATTGCAACAATGAAGTGAGGTCTACAATAGAATTAGAATTCAAAGAAGAAAATCCTATTGTTTGTTTTGTTCAAATGTTTAATTTGGACAGTCGCAAATTTGAGCAATCCAGGCATAAAATCTGAATTAATCCAAGTGCCCATCCTTAATGAGGAAGGAGTCCAAAATAAGGTTCCGCAGTGGCACAGCTTGTTGGTGAAGCTACCTGTTCTACCATAGGGTGATGGGACTTGTGTTCTGTTTTGGATTGTAAACAGAAAGAAAATGCATCTCAATGCTGAATTTGTTTCTCCTGAATTGGGTGATAGGTATGTAGGCGTGTACAAGAACAAAAAAGACTATTGCAACCCACCTGGCCAACCCCAATTTTATATTTTTTAAAAACCCAACATATTAATGGCCAAGAAATTTCGGTGCTTGGGGGGCACGGGGCAATCATGCTGGCACAATTTCTCCTTCTCCTTGGCTTCATTTTGTTTCCTCCTTCCTTTCTATTGTTCTCGCCCTTCTTCCCATCTTCATTGTTCTTCCTCCCACCTATGTCACTCCAACTCTAGTTGAAACTTGTGCTCTTTTAGCCGAAAGTCTTTCTCTTTCACTTTTTCTTCTGTAGCCAATCGAGCTATGTCAAGTTCTGCCTCTTTTGATTTGAAAAACATCTTTAAGTATCATTGTTTCTATTCTGTTCACTTTTTAAAACATTTTAGGTCACTAGTGCAAATTAGTATTCCAGGTAACTGTCGCCAATTGTTACAAATTTCAAGTCTGCATTAGATATTCATTCGAGTCTCCTCTGTAAGCCGTGCTGTGTCCCATATAGAAACATAGAATCTAGGAGCAGGAGTAGGCCATTCGGCCCGTCGAGCCTGCTCCACCATTCAATACGATCATGGCTGATCATCCAAATCCAGTACCCTGTCCCTGCTTTTAATCCCCACAGTACACATATCCCACCCTACCCCCGTAACCCCACGTATTTAATTCCCCCTAACATATCCCATCCTATCCCCATAACCCCACATATTTAATCCCCCCCTAACACTAAGGGTCAATTTATCATAGCCAAATCAACCTAACCCGCACATTTTTGGACTGTGGGAGGAAACCGGAGCACCCGGAGGAAACCCACGCAGACACAGGGAGAATGTGCAAACTCCACACAGACAGTCACCCGAGGTCAGATTCGAACCCGGGTCCCTGGCGCTGTGAGGCACCAGTGCTAACCACTATGCCACCGTGTTGCCCACCGTAAATATCATCTGGAGTTTACCTTTATTGCCCAATGCTTTGTCCTCTGATAGCTTAACCCAGGCTGTAACAGTGAAAACTCTTGTTTGTATGAACTGGATGCAATAATCCCACACGTGCTTCTCTAATCTTCAGAAAGGCTGTCTGGTTAGTATTTTAGTGAAATGAGGTCAATTATCAATCAACAAGCTGCCTTGTTCTTTTATTCCTTATCAGGAGAAGATGGATTGACCTCTGACCCTCTCCTGACTATCCATGTCCTGGGATTGGTCAGTTGAGCTGCCAATCAAACCCAATAATGTCCTTGTAAGTGTGCGCTCCTAGCAACTAACCCCTGCTGAGCACAAATGAATAGGGCCATTCCAACATCTCGTGAATATTTACTGGGATGTTTTTAATAAATCTCCATTGCCTCAAGCAATCTGGATAGATGCTTTGTGTGAATTCTAAACCACATCCCCAGCACATAGCTGTTCTGTGGATTTAATCAAATTTAAGCTAAATTTAAATTATTAATAATATTTTAATCTAAATTGCACTAAACTCCTTTTGTGGCTAAATAGTCAAATATCCAGAAATTGCGTCTAAGGGATGACAAAAATTTGTTACGGGTTTCATCAGCAGAGGGACTGAGATAGGGGGCAGATGCAGGGAGGTGGGAATAAGCAGTCTTGAGCAGAATTGCTGTTTCCAACTATTCCCTAAAAATGTCCATTAGGATGTGACTAATTTTATTAGCCACCTTCTATGTCCCCTCATGTACAGTCCGTCTGAGCTGTGTTTTGTTCTCTTTTCATGCTCTCAGCCTGTCCACTACTTTCTTATTTGTAATTTCTAATATTCTTAATATTTTCTGGTCAATCCCTGGAAATTCCATTTTTGGATTGGGATGGTAGCATTTGGTGGTCTTCGTGAACAGCTTTTGCCATCCCTTAGACTCAATTTTTGTCATGTCCTTATCATATTTCAAAGAAGTCGTTTAGGATATGTGCCATAACTTGGTCGCAATACTGTTCTAGCATCCACTGTCTATGCCACGGTGTGGCTTCTCAGCCCTACAGTACGTAAAGGACTGCAGTTCCATGTCAAGAAGATCAACTTGAATGGGCACAAATATAACAGTCCCATAAGAAAATCTGCCCACTGTGTATAATAACACCTTCTATTGCTAAATGTTACAAATTAGTGCTCCCATCTCAGAGCTTCATGTGGCAGGAGAACGTATTGGGAATTTGGGTGTGGAGGTCAATGTATCGTGCATGATATTCCATCCATTCACTTTAATCAACAGAAACTCATACAGGATATGCTGGAATCCATGCTTTAATTCCTGATGTGCATTCTTGTTGCATGAAGCTCATAACATGTACACTATAGCTAAAGCCAGTGGCCTTCACTTTGGCTTCAGTCATACTACTATTACAATGAAATAACCATTTACATTTATATAAAGCCTTTAATGTGTTAAAACATTCCAAGTCGCTTCACAGGACATAACGAAAAAATGGACACTGAGTCAAAGAAGAAGATATTAGTTGGGGTGACCGAAAGCTTGGTCAAGTAGGTAAGTTTAAATTGGGGTCTGAAAGAAAGAGAGCGAGGTGGAGAGACGGAGGGGTTTAGGAAGGTAATTTCAGAGGGTGGGGCCTCGATGGCAAAAGGCATAGCCACTGATGATGGAGCGAAGGGTGTAGGGAACGCCGAAGATGTCAGAATCAGAGGAACAGAGAGTTTGGGGGTGGGGGATATTAGAGTTAGAGAGGGGCAAGGTAATGAAGGAATTCAAACACAAAGATAATAATTTTAAATTTGAGGCATTGGGGGAGTGGAAGCCAATGTAGGTCAGTGAGCACAGGGTTGATGGGCAAGCAGATGTAGCACTGGATGCAAGCAGCACACATGTGGTGGAGAGGTAGAGTTGGGTGTCATCAGCACACATATGAAAGCTGACCCCATATCTGCAGATGATATTGCCAAGGGGGAAAATGTAGATGAGGATGCAGAAAGGGCCAAGGGTGAGGGCGCTCTCACCAAACTGGACAGCTGAGGATATGGCTCAATTAATGAGTGCACTGCCCATTGTGGACTATACAAACAGAGGATCCCATGATCAATCCCCACTTTGTGTTGAGTTAGGTGATCTCAGTCATAGTGGTGGTAATTGGCCTCAAATTTAGCCAGCATTCCTGCATCTGATCATTATTATAGAATGGTTACAGCACAGAAGGAGGCCATTCAGCCCGTCGAGCCCATGCCAGCTCTCTGCAAGAGCACTTCAGCTAGTCCCACTCCCCCACCCTTTCCCCGTAGCCCTGCAAACTTTTTTCCTTCAGGTACTTATCCAATTCCCTTTTGAAAGCCATGATTGAGTCTGCCTCCACCACCCTTTCAGCCAGTACATTCCAGATCCTAACCACTCGCTGCATAAAAAAGTTTTTCCTCATGTCGCCTTTGGTTCTTTTGCCAATCACCTTAAATCTGTGTCCTAGGTTCTCGCCCTTTATGGGAACAGTTTCTCTCTATCTACACCCCTCATGATTTTGAACACCTCTATCAAACCTCCTCTCAACCTTCTCTGCTCTAAGGAGAACAACCCCAGCTTCTCTAGTCTATCCACGTAACTGAAGTCCCTCATCCCTGGAATCATTCTTGTAAATCTTTTCTGCGACCTCTGTACTTTCCTGCTGGAAAAGTGCACGTGCGGATGTTCACAATATCACAAGATAATTACATATAAGAAAGGCCATTCAGCCCATCTTGATTCATCCATCCAGCGAGATCCTAACATCACCCATGGTCGCATCCAATTATTTCTTAAATGATTCCAGTTTTTGCCTTCACTACTTTATCCGGGAATTTATTTCACATATTGATCATTCTTTTTGTGAAGGAAAAGTACACTTCTCTGTTGCGATCCTTTGTCCCCTAATTCTACTCCCACTACTTAATTTAAGGTAATATCCTGAGTTAACTTTTTCTATATCGGCTATAAGATCACCTCTTAGTTCCACCTTTCCAGGCCCGGACTGATAATCCTTAATGTCTCTACTTACCATAGACCACCCCTTTTGTTCTTTTATTCCTCCCCCCAGCCTCCCCCTTGCATTTTTATCTGTTTAATTTCCTGCTCTGTTCTCCGTTCCGATGAAGGGTTTCGACCTGAAATGTTAACTCTGTTTCTCTCTCCACGGATGTTGCCTGGCCTGCTGAGTTTTTCCAGCGTTTTCTGTTGTTATTTCGGATTTCCAGCATCCGCAGTATTTTGCTATCGTAATAATCCGGAGACGTGAGTTTAAATCCCACCACGGCAGCTGTGGAATTTAAATTCAGTTAATTAAATAAACCTGGAATATAAAGCTAGTATCAGTAATGGTGACCATGAAACTACCGGATTGTTGTAAAAACCCAACTGGTTCACTAATGTCCTTTAGGGAAGGAAATCTGCGACCCTTACCCGATCTGGCCTATATGTGACTCCAGACTCATAGCAATGTGGTTGACTCTTAACTGCCCTCTGAAATGGCCTAGCAAGCCACTCAGTTATATCAAACCACGAGGAAAAACAATAAGAATAAAACCGAACAGACCACCTGGCATCGACTTAGGTACCAGATTGGGAAACAGCAAAGGCACACACAGCCCAGTCAACCCTGCAAAGTCCTCCTCACTAACATCTGGGGCCTTGTGCCAAAATTGAAAGAGCTGTCCCACAGACGAGTCAAGCAATAGCCTGACATAGTCATACTCACAGAATCATACCTTTCAGCCAACGTCCCAGATTCCTCCATCGCTATCCCTGGGTATATCCTGTCCCACCAGCAGGACCAAGCCACCAGAGGTGGTGACACAGTGGTATACAGTCTGGAAAGAGTGGCCCTGGCAGTCCTCAACATTGTCTCTGTCTGTGGACCCTGTGAAGTCTCATGGCATCAGGCCAAACTTGGGCAAGGAAACCTCCTGCTGATTACCACCTACCCTGCCTTCCCTCAGCTGATGAATCAGTACTCCGCCATGTTGAACACCACTTGGAAGAAGCACTGAGGATAGCAAGGGCACAGAATTTACTCTGGGTGGGGGACTTCAATGTCCGTCACCAAGAGTGGCTCGGTAGCACCACTAATGACCGAGCTGGCCGAGTCCTGAAGGATATAGCTGTCAGTCTGGGCCTGCGGTAGATGGTGAGAGAACCAAGACGAGGGAAAAACCTTGTCCTCACCAATCTACCTGCGGCAGATGCATCTGTCCATGACAGTATTGGTAGGAGTAACCACCGCACAGTTCTTTTGGAGACGAAGTACAGTCTTCACACTGAGGACACCCTCCATCGTGTTGTGTAGCACTACCACTGTGCTAAATGGGATAGATTCAGAACAGATCTAGCAGCTCCAAACTGGGCATCCATGAGGTGCTGTGGGCCATCAGCAGCAGCAGAATTGTATACCACCACAATCTGTAACCTCATGACACAGCATATCCCTCACTTTACCATTACCATCAAGCTAGGGGACCAACCCTGGTTCAATGAGGAGTGTAGAAGAGCATGCCAGGAGCAGCACCAGGTGTATATAAAAATGAAGTGCCAAGCTGGTGAACATGGAACATAACATAAGAAATAAGAGCTGGAATAGGCCATTTGGCCCTTCAAGCCTGCTCCGCCATTCAACAAGATCAAGGCAGATCTTCTATCTCAACTCCATCTTCCCGCACTATCCCCATATCCCTTAATTCCCTTTGTTACCAAAAATTTACCGACCTCTGTCTTGAATATACTCAACGACTGAGCATCCACAGCTCTCTGGGGTAGAGAATTCCAAAGATTCACAACCCTTTGAGTGAAGAAATATCTCCTCATCTCAGTCCTAAATGGTCTACCCATTATTCTGTGACTGTGAACCCGTGTTCTAGATTCCCCAGCCAGGGGAAACATTTTCCCAGCATTAACCCTGTCAAGCCCATTAAGAATTTTATATGTTTCAATTAGATCACCTCTCAATCTTCTAAACTCTACGGAATATAGGCCTAGTCTACTCAATCTCTCCTCATAGGGCAATCCCCTCATCCCAGGAACCAGTCTAGTGAACCTTCGCTGCACTTCCTCTAAGGCAAGTATGTCTTTCCTTGGGTCAGGAGACCAGAACTGTACACAGTACAATGAAGCTACAATACAGGACTATATGCATGCTAAACAACGGAAGCAGCATGCTATAGACAGAGCTAAGTAATCCCACAACCAATGGATCAGATCAAAGCTCTACAGTCCTGCCACATCCAGTTGTGAATGGTCGTGGACAATTAAACAACTAACGGGTGGAGGAGGCTCCATGAATATCCCCATCCTCAATGATGGCGGAGCCCAGCACGTGAGTGCAAAAGACAAGGCTGAAGCGTTTGCAACCATCTTTAGCCAGAGGTGTCGAGTGGATGTTCCATCTCTGCCTCCTCCTGAGGTCCCCATCACAAAAGGCGGTCTTCAGCCAATTTGATTCACTCCACGTGATATCAAGAAACGGCTGAGTGCACTGGATACAGCAAAGGCCATGGGCTCTGACAACATCTCTGCTGTAGTGCTGAAGACTTGTGCTCCAGAACTAGCTGTGCCTCTAGCCAAGCTGTTCCAGTACAGCTACAACACTGGCATCTACCCGACAAAGTGGAAAGTTGCACAGGTATGTCCTGTCCACAAAAAGGACAAATCCAATCTGGCCAATTACCGCCCCATCAATCTACACTCAATCACCAATAAAGTGATGGAAGGTGTCGTCGACAGTGCTATCAAGCAGCACTTCCCAATAACCTGCACACCGATGTTCAGTTTGGGTTCCTCCAGGTCCACTCTGCTCCAGACGTCATTACAGGCTTGGTTCAAACATGGACAAAAGAGCTGAATTCTAGAGGTGATGTGAGAGTGACTGCGTTTGACATCAAGGCAATATTTGACTGAGTGTAGTATCAAGGAGCCCTGGGAAAATTGAAGTCAATGGGAATTGGGGGGCATACTCTCCACTGGCTGAAATCATACCTAGCTCAAAGCAAGATGGTTGTGGTTGTTGGAGGCCAATCATCTCAACCCCAGGACATCACTGCAGGAGTTCCTCAGGGCAGTGTCCGAGGCCCAACGATCTTCAGCTGCTTCATCAATGACCTTCCCTCCATCATTAGGTCAGAAATGGGGATGTTCGCTGATAATTGCATAACGTTCAGTTCCATTCGCAACTCCTCAGATAATGAAGCAGTCCATGCCAGCATACGGCAAGACCTGAACAACATTCAGGCTTGGGCTGATAATTGGCAAGTAACGTTCGCGCCACAGAAGTGCCAGGCAATGACCATCTCCAACAAGGGAGAGTCTAACCACCTCCCTTTGACATTCAATGGGATTCCTATCACCGAATCCCCCACCATCAACATCCTGGGGGTCACCATTGACCAGAAACTTAACTGGACCGGCCACATAAATACTGTGGCTACAAGAGCAGGTCAGAGGCTGGGTGTTCTGCAGTGAGTGACTCACTTCCTGACTCCCCAAAGTCTTTCCACCATCTACAAGGCACAAGTCAGGATTGTGATGGAATACTCTCTACTTGCCTGGATGAGTGCAGCTCCAACACTCAAGAAAGTCAACAACATCCAGGACAAAGCAGCCCGCTTGATTGGCACCACATCCACCACCTTAAACATTCACTCCCTCCACCACGGTGTCTGCAGGGTGTACCATCTACAAGATGCAGTGCAGCAACTCGCCAAGACTTCTTTGACGGCAGCTCCCAAACCTGCGACCTCTTCCACCTAAATGGACAAGGGCAGCAGGTGCATGGGAACACCACCACCTCCAAGTTCCCCTCCAAGTCACACACCATCCTGACTTAGAAATATATCGCCGTTCCTTCATCGTCACTGGGCCAAAATCCTGGAACTCCCTCCCTACCAGCACCATGGGAGTTCCTTCACCACACGGACTGCAGCGGTTCAAGAAAGCAGCTCACCACCACCTTCTCAAGGGCAATTAGGGATGGGCAATAAATGCCAGTGAAGCCCACATCCCATGAACAAATTTTAAATAAAGGTTGAAAAGCATCAGCATCTCCAGTCTTTCCTCATAACTCTGACCTCTGATACTGGGAATCAGCCTTGAAAATCTTTCTCTTTTTCTTGGCAACCAGAACTGAATGCAGTATTCAAGGTGTGGTTTGACCAGAGCACTGTAAAGTTTGATCATTACCTCCTCTGACTTATATCCTACTGTTTTGGCCATGTAGTTCAACTTCCTACTAGATTTGTTGATTGATGATATTTTGACACCATTCATGAAGATGCGTGTCTGCTATTTTTTCTTCCTATGCCTTAGAGTTGTTTGCATTAAGTATCATCTGCATGGTTCTGCCCACTTATACATCCTGTTGAACTCATTCTGTAGTTTCTGAACTGCCTCTACCGATTCCTGTGCCTCTCCTCGTTTGGTATCATCTGCACATTTGACCACTTTGTATTAAGTTTCAGAATCCAGGTCATCCATATAAATTAGAAGTAGTAGTGGTCTCAACACCAAGCCCTAAGATACCCCACTCTGTTCTTCCCTTGACACTGGCATAATTCCTCTAATGAATACTCATTACTTCCTACCCTTCAGCCAGTTTCTTAACAATTTTCAGGGTTTACCCTGAATCCACACAGCTAAGATTCATTAATAGCCTTTCCTGTGGAACTTGGTCAAAAGCCATTTAGAAGTTGAGATACACCACGTCATAGGGCTCATGACGGTCCACTTGGGCTGTCACTTCCTCAAAGAAGTCAAGTATGTTGGTCAGGAAGAATCTTCTTCTGAAGTTGTACTCTGTTAACTAGGATATTGTTGTACAGAAGATACTCAAGTTTATTATTAACTTATGTGGAATGGCTAATGGGTCTGTAGTTGCTTGTGTCTGTTTTGTCACCCATTTTGAATATGGCCACTACATTAACCTGTTTCCAATCCTCTGGTGCATCCTAGTATCCAATGACTCACTCAAAGATCGTCTCTTTCAGCACTCTGGAATAAAGTGAGGAAAAGATCAAGCTCATTTGTCAAAACCCTGATTGTTGAATAGCTTGCTGACACTTGGGGGTAGAATTTCATCGCTGCCTGGTTTCAGGTACGATGGTGGTGATGCAGCCGAACAGCCAGATTGCCCATCTGAACAAATTTAATATCTGGCCGCTTGCCTCGCCGGTAGGGGTTTCAAAAGTAAATCTGGAGGGGAGGGATACTTGAGTAGAGTGGGGGCCGGGGGGAGGGGGGCGTGATCGGGAAACTCTGGAAACGGGTGAGCACTCCTGCTCCTCATGGCTCCACAGCAACGTTTAAAAAAAAAAATAAACTCACCTGTTTGTGGAAGGTGCTGCTTAGGCTGCAGTGGCTGCTGAAGAATCCTGGGTGGAGCAGGCCCTGCACCTGATTCACTCATCGGAGACCAATTCCACAGAGTAGTCCTTAAACACGTGTTGGGTACATCATTAACATATGCAAGAGGCCTCGCGTCTCTTTTAGGCGGCAGCCCGGGACGCCTAAAAAATGGGCCCTATGAGTTTAGCAGTGGCCCAAACACATGCGCAGATTGGGCACGGGCTGTCCTACTGATACATCTGTCATTGCTGTACGTGTTTTGCGCGGTGCATACAAATTTATACCCCTCGCTGTGTAGGCTCAAACAAGAATGAGCACTAGTATTAGTTAAAAGGTCGCTAGCATCATGGAACAGCATGAGACAGTGCCTTCAAGAAAGGAAGGGAGTAATGGGAGGTAAAACAAAAGGGGGGGCAATCTAGTTGATTGGAGCTGAGACCATACTGAGTAAATATATACCTGCTGCTACCCAATATTGCATGTTTGTGACTCATGTATCTCACATAGTGAGAAGTGGAGGTATGAGCACAAGGAGAATGCTTTTCTTTCTTTTACAGTATGTTTGCTGTGATCTTAGCATTGTAATTCTTTTAATATCTTCATACTGTAACAAAGGCAAAGGCTTTAGAAATAATAAAGTTGTTATGCAAGTTCAGAATTTAGGAGGGTCTTTGCATAGCAAGCAGTCTGATAGTGTTTTGAATAGAACACCCTGTAGAGATTGAAATGGAATCCATCTGTGTTGATATTGGCAGTGTGTGCTCTGCCGCCCAGCTGTATGGGCTGACCACCATTATTCCTCAGTACACCAATGGGGTCTGAGTCAGACAAGCGGCATTTATGTCTCATTTCCTTTCTTGCTGTATTCTGGATAAAACATGGAGAAATGGAAGCATATTCCAAGCATTTGCTTGACTGACCTGTTTTAATTGCAAGACAGTTTACAAAAAGTCTCTTTCTTCAAATAATCGGCATCTGATTTTTTTTTTACAAATTCAGATGTTTTATGTTTCACTGACTAAACAACTTACAGACACAAATGGGACATATATTATTCTGAGCATTAAATTTAACCAAGTGAGGAGAGAGTTTCCTTTTACAGTTCATGACACATGTTCTTTCCCCTTTGTCAGTGATATTCTTAGAATGAAAGTATTAAGTATTTTAAAATAAAATGAGAAAAAACGTTCACACTTAAATATATTTCTGAAACAGGATTTATATCTATTTGTTTACAAAAAAAAGGCAGATATTCCGTTGGGCTCATAGCACAAGCTGTTCAACACCTGCTTCGCTAACCAGATGATTATATGTATGAAGAATCATGGAATTGCCAGTCACTACAGACTGCCTGTCACTACTGAGAACCATTTAAAACATTTCCTGACTGGGCCACTTCATGAAGCACCTAGCAGAGGCAAGACAAAGAGTTACATATAAATTACAACACGGACCAAGCTATTCGTTCCAACCAATCCAGGTTGGTGTTTATCCTCCACACGAGGAGCAGTGCTAATCCCGTGTTCCTGTACACCTTTATCCTCCTTTCCTTGAACCACCTCTCTAACAACAACAACAACTTGCATGTGTATATGGCCTTTAACATAGTAAAACGTACAAAGGCACTTCACAGGAGCGTTAGGAGACAAAATTTGACACCGAGCCACATGAGATATTAGGACAAGTGACCAAAAGCTTGGTCAAAGAGGTAGGTTTTAACGAGTGACTTAAAGGAGGAGAGAGAGGTAGAGAGGTTTAGGGAGCGAATTCCAGAGCTTAAGGCCTAGGCAGCTGAAGAAAATTGGAGATGTGCAAGAGACCAGAATTGGTGGAATAACCTATTGTATGTTGACATGGTTTCTGCTTCAATCACAACCCTCTCTATCTATGTCCCCTCATTCTAAATCCCCGCAACCTCTGGAAACAGTCCGCTACCTATTCTATCCCATCCCTTCATAATTTTAAACACCTCTATCAAATGACCCCTTAATGTCCTCTATTCTATTAAAAATAGCCCCAGTTTGTCAAGTCTTATTTCATACTTGTATTTCCTCATACCAGGCAGTATGCTAGTAAATCTGTACTGAATCTTTTCTATTGCTTCTACGTTCTTCCTATAGTGTAAAGTTTAAAACTGCACACAGTGGTGTTATTAAAATTTTATATAGCTTCACCATTCACCTTTTATTATTGATGTACACAGTAAACAGAAGCGGTCCCAGAACAGAACTCTGGAATACTGCTACCCACTTCCAGCCATTCTGAGAAACCTCCCTGAACTCCTACTTGCTGTTTCCTCCCTTCTAACCAGTTTTTATTTCAATTTGATACCCTTCTCCTACTTCCATACCCCTTAATCTTCTCCAGTAGTCTCCTGTGGTACCTTGCCAAAGGCTTTCTGAAGGTCCATGTACACCGCATCTACCGCATTACCCCATCCATCATATCCATCCTTCTCAAACTTGACGTTTAAAACTTGATATTGCAGTTTGCTGCAGGAGCACCTCTCAACCTATCACATGACACCCTGAACCCTCTCATAAAGTGCTCTTTCAGCTAATCAATGCCCTCCTGACTAAAATTTATAAGCAAATAAATGAGATTTTTTTTTTAAAAAGCATGTTTCTTCATTTGTGATAAGATGTATATTTTTTTGCTAAGATGATTGTTTATAGAAAGTTGTTTTCAATTCCTGAAAGATAGTGAGACATTTTCAAACGTAAAGCAGATTTTTCCATTTAAAATGGCTGTAGTGTGATTAAGCTGTGAAGTTTCGAAGAACTCCAGCTGGGTGCACACCACACTAATTTATCATACAATGGCCTATTCATGCAACCCTGGGGCCTGCTGGAACGTGCTGCTTTCAGCTCCTAAAAACACGCAAAAGGTCACAAGTTGCAAGTTCAACTGTCTCTGCCTGCGTCTGAGTAAAGAGAAATAAAGCATTAGCCCCTCTATACAGGAAATAATAATCTCTTATGTACAGACATTGCTGTAAATAGCAGAGTCACTTTAATCATCCAAAAATCCACATCAACATTTCTTACATTTCCATCTAGGAATGTCTGGAGGCTGACTCGGACCAACTGGTTATTTGAACTGCTGCCTTTTCTAAAATGTTCTATTTTAGCGATCAGACAATCAAAAGCCCCATAAATCAGGTGTGCTAACTTCCGTGCTCTATTCTCTGATCTGTGCTCCTGTTCAGCAAGACTTCCTGCTGGGAATTTACCCCTTACAGTACCCCTTCCCATCATCTACCTGCAAGTTGAGTGAGTCTTAAGCTTTCTGTCTCCACTAACCTACCTATTCTATGTATTGACCACTCTTTGGATGAAGTTCATCCTGATATCTGCATTACATTGATATTTTGCTAGTTTTAGATTCCCTTCCCCTCCCATTCTACTGTCTTGAATTACTTGGAATGTTCCAAATTAACCTTTTTAAAATATCATGTAATAATTTGAAACACTTCAGTAAGATTCAGTCAACTCGTTTGAAGACTAAAATGCCGAACTTTCACTCTTCCGAACTCAATTTACTGACCGGGATCAGCCCAGTGTCTCTTCTCTGCACTGTCTCCAGGGCTGAATGTTTCCTTTGTGTCTTGGCGACCAAAACTGGACACGGTACTCATGTTTGTGGTCCAACCAGCAAATTATATGTTTTTATCTAGTATCCTTCAATTTAGACTTTACCAAGCTTGCATTATAGTTCATCGTTCTGTTTGCTTTGTTAATTGCTGCTGCTCAGTGATTTGACATGTTAAAGTGCCACATCTTCGATCACCCCGAGATTGCATTCATCTTCACCTTTAGCTAGTTTTACATCATTCATAGTGTCCGCATAACATCAATTCTATCTTCCAAAGTAACTTGATAAGACACAAACTGCGTGAAGGTACAGCTTATTTGCACCAGAAGTGTAACAGCCAAAACCGGCACTGACCTCTAAACTGTCTCCGCTAACATCAGTGCTCATTCTTTGCTCTGCTGCTACCTTTTACACTATCAGAAAGAAGCTCTCTCGATGAATACAGTATTGACAGTTAATTAACCATTTTATGTCACTGATGGGGATAATTCTACAAGTCTGTACTGACGGTCAGAATATTGTGGGCAGACCAAAGTTCCAAAGTGCACTGCTTGGCTTCCCCCTGGCAGTGCAGAATTTTAAAATAACCTCACGCAGTGCCTCTCCCTTAGATTTGGTGTATTGCATGTGACTTTTAACCTCTAAGTGATTGCCCAGTGGAAGCAGCTGCTCTTCTGCAAATAATGCTATGGGATATTTTGCATCCCCATTCACAGCCCTTGGTTTAACCTTCTGTCTGAAAGGCAGCACCTCCCATAATACAGCACGATCTCAGTACTGCACTGAGGTGCCAGCATAGATTATGGGCTGAATTTTGTCAATGAGGGCACGTTGGGGGCGGGACTGCAGGTTTTCGGGTTTCAGTCTCGCCCCCAACAACATCTGGCTAACCCCACGCTATTTTCCCTTGATTGGCCTTGTTAAGCCCGCCCTGCGGGTTTAGCCGGCCAATTAAGGGAAAGCCGGTGACAGAGGACGTCAGTGTCAGACGTTTCATCTGTCAAATTTTTTGACAGATGAATTGTCAGCGTTTGACAGCTTTGAGAAGCTGTCAAACACTGACAATCTCTGTTCTAAGGTGAGCCCTTGCACAAAGGCTCACCAAAACCCCTCTCCTCGGCAGAAATCAGATGGCTGCTGCATCTGAGAATGCAGCAGTCATTCTGTCATCTCTGCCGTTGAGATGAGGCACCTCCGGATCCCCAAGGGTTGAAGCCTGCAGGAAGAAGCAAAGGTAAGTAAACTTTGTCCAACACTTTACACTCACCTCTCATACTTACCTCTCCACACTTGCACCCATCACTCACCTCCACAGCGGACTTTTCAATCCCTCTCACCCCGGCAGATCCACTGCTCGCCTCGCTGACCCTGGCGGGGTTTCCCGACATCGGGAAGCCCGCATTTGCAGGGGTAAAATGGGGATAAGCCCCTTAACTGCCTGTTAACTATCTGTTAACAGGCAGTTAATTGGCTCTATTCCCCTTCCCACCTCGAGGAGACGGGTCCCTGCGCGAGTCGGGCACCCGCCTCCCAGGAAGATGGTTCGGAGGCGGGTTGGGAGCGGGGTTGGGACCCGCTCCCAATTTTTCCCATTTTGCCAGCAGACCCGCCTCCTCAGGGCTGGTAAAATCCAGCCCAGCCCTATGTGTTTAAATCTGTAATGGGATTTGAACCTACAACCTTCTGACTCAAAGACAAGAGTTCTACCAACTAAGCCAAACTGACACTTGGCACTCTAATATTTAACCTAGTCAGATTATGAATACGAAACATTCCAAAATTAAATCTTTGGAAGATTAAGTTGTGCCGGGTTCTATTTTAGAAGAATTGCAGCCGTTGTCTCCACTGTCATAAAATGGTGATCTGCTGATTGTTGAGGGCAGGGTATTTCACCAACTGTCAACACATCTTCTGACCATGTGGGAAGAGGTCAATTCTCACAAGGCCACTTGGTTTCCTTTTTTTGGAAAAATTGTGGGGATCATTTATTTTAGACGGGTGGCTCAGATGATGCACTGACGAGATGCTTTGGGAAATGGGACGGTGTCTCCACCAAGCCACTCTACCATGTGACCTGGTGGCTGGCTAAGATCAATGTTAGTGGTGGTCTACAAGCAGGCAACTTGCCCTGTTCTCGCTTTGCTGTTGAAGTGCATGGCCTAGTGTGGGTAAAAGGGGAACTTGTGTGGGTATAAAAGAGGTTGTGTGTTCACCCTCACTGGTGAATAAGGCAGCTTCATCACAAAATGAAAGATTAACTTAAAAACACACAGGTGTGGATGTTGAGCTTGGTTGAGTAGCAGGAGGTGACCATGCGCTTGTCATCATAGTCCCTGCACAGAAATATAATTGAAGACTTGTTTTACAGACAGGACACTGAATAACAGGACATTTATGTCAGCACTGTAAATGGTAGTGATTAAACTCTGCAAGTCAGACGGAAGTGATTTATTGTTTTCCCAAAGTGTATTATAGGCTGGCTGTGTCAACATTTTCCCTTTCTGTTTCTTGTTTGCTAATGAGGCTGTAAAACAGACTATCTGAGTTAAAAAGGCATGAGAATGCAGCAGTAGTGCAGCAAGTTATTAATTTTTAGAAAATGTAACCGGTCCCAAGAATGTACTAAGAATGTTTCTATGCGACATTACAATTGTTCACAGGTAGGAGCCTGGAGTTTCCTTCACACTTGCACCTAGATACACCCGTAATCTGGGCGCAAACCAATTGCGCAGCCAAAATCTCCTCGATCTTTTACGTCCATTCATCAAACCTTCCATACAACCGAATCTCCACCCACAAAACTGGCCATGCCCCCAAGTCTCAAACGCGTTTACTCAGGGGTTCTCTCAACATTGCGACCAGATTTTCAGGAACATCAGGAAGCAGTAATTTTTCTGGTCTTTTAATTGCCATTTTTAAAAAAATGATCCTCACTGAGACCTGCTCTGTATTATCTGTTTCTTTGAATGCATTTTTATGGCAAAGTATAAGTCACATTAAAAATTGAAAAGCTACCCTGATTGCAAGACTAAACATGCTGTGCCTGATGTGCGTGAATGAGGTTAAATGAGTTGAAACTTAAATTTTAAGACACAAAAGAAAAAATATACGAGTCCTCAGCAAAGGCCTCAGCTTCATCCCCTTATGCCCCCACCTCAATGAATTACGAGCTCGGCACGATGCCGAGCTCCTCTTCTGTCGCCTTCGCCTCCGCGCCCACTTCTTTTGCCAGGAGTCTTCCCCCGCGCACAGTGGACCCTTTCTCCCATCTTCAAAATTCTTGTTTCACCTGGACCCCTCCCTCTGGCCTCTTAACCCTCTCTAGATTTTTTCATTGGAACTGCCAGCGTGACATCGGCTGTCTCAATTTTTCTACTCCGCTCACTCACTCTAACCTACCTCCCTATGAACTTGCAGCACTCCGTTCTCTCAGGTCCAACCCTAACATTGTCATTAAAACTGCTGACAAGGGTGGTGCGGTTGTTGTTTGGAGAACCGACCTCAACTGTGCGGAGGCTGAACGCCAACTCTGACACCACCTCCTGCCTCCCCCTGGACCATGACACCACCACTGAACATCAAGCCATCGTTTCCCAGACTGTCATTGACCTTATCTCCTCTGGTGATCTTCCCTCCATGGCCTCCAATGTCATAGTCCCCCAACGCTGCACAGCCCGCTTCTACCTCCTTCCCAAGATCCACAAACAGGACTGCCCTGGTAGACCCATCATTTCAGCCTGTTCTTGCCCCACGGAACTGATTTATTCCTATCTCAACTCTATTTTTTCTCCCCTTGTCCAGTCTCTTCCCACCTACATCCGTGACTCTTCCGATACCCTCTGCCACTTTAACAGTTTCCAGTTTTCTGACCCTAACCGTCTCCTTTTCACCATGGAGGTCCAGTCCCTCTATACATCCATCCCCCACCAGGACGACCTGAGAGCCCTCTGCTTCTTCCTTGAACGGAGGCCCAACCAGTCCTCATCCACCACAACCCTCCTCTGCCCGGCTGAACTTGTTCTCACGTTGAACAACTTGTCCTTTGACTCCACTCACTTCCTCCAAATAAAAGGTGTTGCTCTGAGAACCCGTATGGGTCCTAGCTTTGCCTGTCTTTTCGTGGGCTACGTGGAACATTCTTTGTTCCAGTCCTACTCAAGTCCTCTCCCTCACCTCTTTTTCTGGTACATTGATGGCTGTATCGGTGCTGTTTCCTGCTCTCGCTCCGAACTGGAAAATTTAATCAACTTCGCTTCCAATTTCCACTCTTCCCTCGCCTTCACATGGTTCATCTCCGACTCTTCCCTTCCCTTCCCTTCCTTGACTTCTCTATCTCCATTTCTGGGGATAGGCTATCAACCAACATCCACTATAAGCCCACTGACTCCCACAGCTACCTTGACTACGCTTCCCCCCACCCCGCTTCCTGTAAGGGCTCTATTCCATTCTCTCAGTTTCTCCATCTCCATCGCACCTGTTCTGACAATGCCACCTTCCATACCAGTCCTTCCAATGTGTCTTCCTTTTTCCTCAACCCGAGGTTTCCCCTTCACCGTGATTAACATGGCCCTCGACCGTGTCTGTCCCATTTCCCACACTTCTGCTCTCACCCCTTCTCCTCCCTCCCAGAACTGCGATAGAGTTTCCTTTGTCCTCACCTTCCACCCCACCAGCCTCCACATTCAACTGCCATTTCAGCCACCTCCAGCGTGATGCCACCACCAAATGCATCTTCCCCTCCTCTCCCCTTCCTGATTCTCTCTTGCCTTCCACCCTATCACAGCATTCCGAAGGGACCGTTCCCTCCACAACACCCTAGTGCACTCCTCAATCACCCCCAACACCCCCTCCCCTTCCCACGGCACCTTCCCATGCAAGCGCAGGAGATGCAACACCTGCCCTTTTACCTCCTCCTTTCCCACCGTCCAGGGCCCCAAACACTCTTTCCAGGTGAAACAGCGATTTACTTGTACTTCTTTCAATTTAGTATACAGTATTCGCTGCTCACGATGCGGTCTCTTCTACATAGGGAGACCAAACGCAGATCGGGTGACCGCTTTGCGGAACACCTGTATTCAGTCCTTAAGCGTAACCCCGCACTTCCGGTTGCCTGTCATTTTAATTCTCCGCCCCATTCCCACTGACCCCTCTGACCTCTCTGTCCTCGGCCTCCAACACCGTTCTAATTAAGTTCAACGTAAGCTCGAGGAACAGCACCTCATCTTTCGATTAGGCACTTCACAGCCTTGTGGACTCAACATTAATTTCAACAATTTCCATAACCACTGCCCCCATTTTTTTGGACAGCAGCTGTTGATAACGATTCTGCTGTTGTCATTTACAGCTCCTCCAGACCCATCTTTTGTTTCTTTACTTGTCCCATTACCACTCCCTTTTGCCTTGCACCATCATCCCTTTTGTCATTTAATCACTCCTGCCTTCCACCCTATCACAGACCTTCCCTTTTGTTCTTTCCTCCCCTCCCCCTTTCCCTGCCTCTGTACTTGCTTAAAACCTGTTACATCTGTAACTTTTTCCAGTTCCGACGAAAGGTCATTGACCTGAAAAGTTAACTTTGTTTCTCTTTCCGCAGATTCCCTACCTGCTGAGTATTTCCAACATTTTCTGGTTTTATTTTGCCTTTGTAAGAAAAATACTGGGGTGGATTTGGTGTTTCTTGGGCCCCTATTATTTACGCTGATTTATGCCCATTTACACCCATTTTAAGTTTGGGCATATTCTAATGAGGATTGGAGGATACTTGGCTGTAACTTGACCGGCAAAATGGGTGCAATTTCAAGTGCAGCTTCCAGGTTGTGTAGTTGTATATTTCAAGTACCTCTTTATTCCTTTCTAACTGCCATCCATGTCATTTTTTTTGCATTCAATTACTGTACCAGGCACTTTTGGACTAAAACCCGATGAAGGTCTGCAACAGCGCTAAGGAATCTACACAGCTCAGAATCACCACTCTTAACTCAAAAGGACAGTTTGCATGAAATATCTTTGCTTTATTAGGAATTGTTTTCTTCTTCAAACTTTCAATCCAAAGTCTCTTGAAGTGGAATACTAAATTAGGTACTGCGCATTGTGAACTGGGGCTTTAGTTAACAGCTATAACTAACAGGTATGAGGGAGAGAGAAAGAGGACACAGCCACCACTTTGCCTCTATCCCCCTGCCCCCCACGCCTCCCTCACCGCCAGACCCTGAAGGTGGTGATGATGCTAGAGTTTGGTTCCATGGGCACTGACAATCCTCCAGTATTGAACCAACTGGCCTTTTTTTTAATGTGTGAGCCTAGACAGTGAGTGTTAGCAGGGGGAAGAGCTTATCCTTGTCATCAATTGAATTCTTACATGTGCATTTTCCAGCAGGGATCATTGAGTTTAGGAGATTACTGATTTTCTAGGACATTCCTATTCTGTATGGCTCAGTATCACAAGTAAGGCACTTGAAGAGGCCAATAACTTTTTGGGGGGGAGAAATCATCCAGGTTTCAAAAATATAAGGCAGTGGGTGACATTAGGTCTTTTCCAGTGCCAGCAATTCATTTATTGAGCCTATTTTCTTCTCTCTTCCTCCCACGCCCAAATCTTTTTGTATTTGAAAATAGAAGACACATCAGTTAAGGAAACATCATAGTTTTAACATGTCTGGTCAGGTTTCGGTTTTAGAGATTAAAGTTTTAATTTCATAAGCTGTGTCAGAAGCGATGCCCACATCCCGTGAGTGAATAACAAAAAGTGCTGTAAACCCCAGCTAAAGCTTCAGTGTAATTAGCATTCAACTTTCTGGTCTACAACAACAACAACAGCAACTTGTATTTATATCGGGCCTTTAACGTAGTAAAGGGTTATAAGATACTTCACAGGAGTGTGATAAAGCAATCGAACCACAAAAGGAGAAATTAGGGCAGTTGAGAGGTAGGTTTTAAGGAGTGTCTTAAAGGAGGAAAGAGAGGTAGCGAGGCGGAGAGGTTTAAGGAGGGAATTCCAAAGCTTAGGGCCTCGGCAACAGAAGGCACGGCCACCGAAGGTTGAGCGATTATAATCAGGGATGCTCAAGAGGCCAGAATTAGAGGAGCGCAGATATCTTGGGGTGGGGGGGTTATGGGGCTGGAGGAGATTACAGAGATAGGGAGGGGTGAGGCCATGGAGGGATTTGAAAACAAGGATGAGAATTTTAAAATCAATCCGGGAGCCAATGTAGGTCTGCAAGTACAGGGGTGATGGATGAGCAGGACTTGGTGCGAGTTAGAACACGGTTAGGACAAGTTAGGTCTAATCTCATTTGCATAAGTTATACACCACTCCAGGTGCAATGCTCAAGTGAGTCTGGGTTGATACCACTGGTAGGAGAGGAAAATTTAAAGGGATGGGGCAATTAACGGGGAGTTTCATAAGGAGGGGACAAAAATTTAGAACGCTTCTGGAGAGCATTCAAGGGCATCTGCAAACTTTGTCAAGGCTGAAGGAGCATGGGTTTAAGAGATGGCAGGCCAGAATGAAGTGAAATATGCCGCTAGGTGCAGACATGAACCTTCAGACAAGTGGCTGTACAGCACAGCACCTGGTCTTCTCCTTAATGGCTGCTGCGTGGAGCTGCAGGAGATGCTAGCGGGGAGGGTTGCCCTTTGTGCCATTCCACAGCACCATCCCATAGGCCAGCACTGCAGTGTGCCTGTAAGAAGCTGCAGCCAGGTTGCAGGCCACAGCTGCCCATTACTGTCCCCACACATGTGCATCCAGCGTGCCTGTGAGCTGGAAAATTCTGTGAAACCCTTATCTGCTCCCACTTATATAGGTTGATAAAGATCCCACCTGCTTTGAACGGGAGCTTCGGACATCCACCTCAGGCCCAAACGGAACATATAGCAGGGACCAAAACCAGCAGGAATCTGGTGGAAATCTGTTCTGTCGGATTTCCTGACCACTGCCTCCCCATTAGTGCTCAAATTCAGCTCCAGTGGCTTTCTCTCATTGTGTTGTCAACAAGGGTTTGTGGAGAAAGGGATAAGTGTAACTTCCATAGTAATGTTGGAGTGAGCAGAGATTGAAAGCAGGAGGGATTCATCAACTTGTATCATTCTGTGCGCCTTCTTGCAACCAGTTACAGAGAGGCATTTGCAGAGCCTTTGGGAATAGACTGTTTGCACATCTGCCTGGTCTCTCTCGGAATAATGTGTAGTGTGTTGAAGGGCAAAAGTAAAGCAATAGTCTAGGATAAAGCCAAATTCCAAAAATAGACATTCATATTTATTTATTTAACTGAAAAATTTAAAAAATGAAAAACTCAATTTCTTCTTCCATGTGTCTAGCCAAATACACAATGAATGTCCCACCACACTTTATTAGCTTGGGTGAATTCACTATTTTAAATGTTTTGATTTTTCAAGGTTTTCCTTTTATTTTAATTAAGATTCTTGACTGTTTTCTCTCCCTCGCTTGTTATTTCTAAGATTGCTTCATGTCAAAAATGTAACTGGTGGATGGGGATAACGGGAAAAAATTCAATTTAATTGACATGTCTCTTTCTGAGGTTTTTGGATAAAATTGTTGATTTAGGTTTAAGTAATACATATTTGACATGCGTCCAAGGATGGTTGAACTGGGTTCAGCATTAATTGTAAATGTGATTTTTGTGAAGCCAGACTCCCCTGTAGTTTATATTCCATAGGAAGGTATTTCTGCCGTATTCAGCGAATGGCAAGAGATTGATGGAAATGTGTCCATGCTAGCCTAATAACAGTTCTTTGTGTTCTTCAGCCATTAGATAACAGCCCACCACCACTGCCAACGTCTTCCTTGCCTGAAGGCTATTATGAGGAAGCGGTGCCACTCAGTCCAGGGAAAGCTCCAGAGTACATCACTTCTCGAGGTAAATGCCCATTATTGTACTGTGAGGTATCAACAGGAACACTTATATTTCTTAAATGCTTCATTTAATCCTTTGAGGATTCAATGAATTGGTATATTAAAAGAAGCATTTATTCTGCACACCATTTTTTAAAAATTGTGCCGTGGTATTCTACCACAAATACATATGTGAATATTGGAGAACAAGGTATAAACAGATGAACATACAAAAGCTTCAATTGTACTCAGACATATTCAGAGAACATTTGAGTCTTGCATATGGTGCAGAAATGCTACTATTTTCAAGAGATTTTACCTAAAGAAGAAAGAAGCATGCCATAAATATGTTTAATTTCCCAATAATTAAATGGATTATTATTTGATAAACTAGCTGTTATTATGCCAAAATCATGAACCCCACAGCAGCTAAATGGAGAGTATTGACCAGTGATGCCTTCTATGAAAAATGTACAAATATGGAATAAAAGTACCTCATAAACTCTACAATACAGTTTTATAAAAACTGAAAGATACACAGCAGTGATTTCAAAATGTAAATTCAATTGACACCATAAATTGTAAAAATAAGATTAGTAAATTGCAATCGTTCCTAGGTATTCATTATATGCAAGTACCTAACACTAGCTGTTTTTTCCAGTAATTAACGGTCAAATGGCTTTTGATGTTTTGCCTCTCCTCCCCTTCCTCCAAGAGTTTTGTGTATTTTGTTGTAAAAAAGAGCTTGCCAGCATATTCAACTTATTGAAGACACATTTCAGAAAAATATTGACTGCTGTGGCAAGATTTATTGCTTGTAAAGTCAAGTCCAGGCTAAATCGCACCTTGATCACACATGTTAAGAAAACCCCATAGAAAATTGTCTGTTTGTTGTCGGGCATCTAGCTTGACAACAGAAGGCAGAATATGCTGGTAAATTGGATAAAGTTCTGTCTTAAAGTGACTAATCGAGTACCACAGGGGTCTAGTGTTCTCTGATCTTTATTGAGGACACAAAATGTAACCAGGTGACTTGTGTAGTGATGACATTTAAAAGGATCTGGATCAATTAAGTCAATGGGTGGCAGATGGAATTTAATGTGGATAAATGTGACTTAATGTATATTGAAACACAAATCATGAACTATGTCCACAAGGATGGGTCATTTATTCTCAAAAACTGTAAAGGTGTAGGATTTAGGTGTGATTAAAGCTGAAATAATTCTATTCTTGTATAGATCATTGGTGAGGCCTATGTTTGGGATAGCTGGGGTAATTTTGAAAATGAGTGCTCGCAGCACAGAGCTTTACCGACCAGAATTGTACATCAAGAATTTGGGCGCGCACAGCCTATAAATTTCAACCATTCACCCTTGATTTTCAATTTCTTAAATAGACAGGAAATCAACAGATCATGCCTCTGAATTCCTAATATCTGCTCTAACAAGCTGTAAGCCGTTTCCCATAGGGTAGAGAGAATAAATTGCATCAAAAGCAGTTAGTGTCGTTTCAACTAATTCCTTTATAACCAGCTAGAGGAATCTCTTTTTGCTAAAATTCAAAAGTGTAAAGATAGCTCAAGATATTGATCATAAAATTGACAGCAATATTGAGCTGCAACCCAGAAATGTCATCTGTGGAATTTGAGCAGTCATGGTTGAGTACTGTACATGTAAGATCAGTTTGGCTTATTGGAATGTGACAAAAATGTGTTTCCTGGCTTTATTCAATTTTAACTTATATTTTGTAATGCTAGAAACAGCAGATAAGGGGTTAACACCCAAAGTCATACAAAGCATCTTGTGATCGGAAAGCCATCAACTCCGAACAGAGGAGTTGTCTGGGAAAGGGCTCCACAACATGTGAGTTTTCTATGACTCACCTAATGATTGTCTGAAGTGGTTACTGGTTATTCATCCTGAGACCGCTATTAGCAATGAAATTGCCTTCATTCATAATTGGTGAATGGTTCTGTCTAATGAAACCATGAGAGGTGTATCATTAGCTGTTTTTGTGTCAGGATGGGCACAAGTCCCTTAGTCACAGATCAAAGGATTAGCCGCAGCCTGGGGTAGCGGCTTTGATTGACAGCTGATTCTGAGATCGCTGATAGGTGGCCAGGGCCACTGATTGGTTGGAGCCCTTTATGATGGACAACTTGTGGTCAGATACTTCTTACGGTCTTCAGTGGGCCTTCATCGAATGAATCTCGCAGCTAACAGCCAGCGGATTGCTTGTGTTCTAAGTGTCAGAGTAACCAAGGGGAGCGAGACTAAATTGAGGCTACAGCAAGCAAACTTCTGTTTAGACACTGGTCCTAAAAACCCATAGGGGCATCATTCCCATGTGTTCCTGGATGTGCCCACTGGGAACCATTAGTCCTAACCCTGCGGGAATTTATGGGTTCAGAGGATGGTTCCATAACTAAAATACCAAAGGCAGGTCTCTACACCACCAGGGGCACATCTCAGACAACCACTAATTTGGAGATGCCATGAACCCTGGCATAGGCTGCCCTTCCTCCCCACGAAAGATTCTTAATTGCCCATCGGTGCCCTTTATAAGGAGGCAAGAACATTAATCAAAAATTTGATATCATCGCGATTTAGAGAGAAAAGGAGTTGCTTTATTGTTTTATACAGCGAGGAGGCTGTGCCTTCGGTTGCTGAGGTCCTAAACCCTGGAATTCCCTCCCTAAACCTTTCTTTCCTCCCTTAAGATGCTCCTTAAAATCTACCTCTTTGACCAAGCTTTTGGTCGTCTACCCGAATATCTCCTTATGTGGCTCGGTGTCAAATTTTGTTTGATGAGGCTCCTGTGAAGCACCTTGGAACGTTTTATCACGTTAAAGGTGCTATATAAATGCAATTCGTTGTTGAGTAAAAGGAATTAGGACCTCCCACTCTTGGATTAGCTCATGCCCCTCAAGATGCTCCCTCATATTATCCCTCATAATACTTTCAAAAACTTTCCCAACAATGGAAGTAAGACTTGCAGGTTTATAATTTGAAGGTTCATTCCTCGCCCCCTTTTTTAAAGATGGGTGCCACATTTTTCCAAACCTCTGGGATTTGGCCTTGAGTTCAGTGAACATCTTAAAAATATCCACAAGTGGACTCACAATCATTTGTGTCAATTCCTTCAGAATCCTGGGATGAAAGTTGTCAGACCCACAAGCCCTATCTACCTTGAGCTTCAACAACCTCCCATATATGTCCTCTCTAATGATTTTAACATTTTCAGTTTACATTCACCTTTAAACTGTACCTCCAATTCTGGAATTTCTCCCCCCATTTTGTTTGTGAATACTTTTGAAAAATAAAAGTTAAGCAATCTTCAGCAATTTCTCTATCTTCAGACATCACTTTCCCATTGTCATTTTTTAGTGGGCTAATCCCTCTCAGCATACTTTGTCTACTCCTGACAGATGTGAAGAATGTTCTACTGTTCTGCTTTATGTTTCCAACAATGTTTTACTCATGATCCCGCTTTGCAGCCCTTCTTGGCATTCCTCAGTCTATTTTTATAGATCTCCCTATCCTGTTCCTTTCCTGAATATTAATAAAAATTATATGATTTCTCTTTCTCCCTAATGACTTTCACAACTTTGTTAGTAAGCTAAACTGGTTACTCTTTTATTCTGCTCCTAATCTCCTTCAGATATAAATTCCTCTTTATCTTAAAATATATCCCTTTTGAAACCATTCCACTTTCCTTCCACATCTTTTCCTTCAATTATATTTTCTCATTTTGCTATTCCCATGCATTCTCTCATGCCCTTAAAACCAGCAGCCCTGCTATTTATGGGGAGGCGGGGAGGTTGTGGGGGAGTGCGGTAGCATGGGGGAAAAAACGGTAAGTGGATGCAAAGGTCCTGCCGAACGATAGGACCTTATTCTAATTTTTTTCTTCTGTTTCCTGCAGAAACAGAAGAAAATAATTTTTTTTCCCGGGTTTTCCCGCCCGGTAGCTGGCCAAATTGACAGGCTGGCCAGCTGCCAAGCAGGAAGACCAGTGGCAGGAGGCCCCAGCCGAAGACCCTTGCAGATGGTCCCTGGCAATCGGGAGGAGGAACGGAGCAAGGGATCGGGGTTTGGGGGGGGGTGGGAAGGAAGTCGGCCATCGCGGGAGGAAGGGAGGGTGAGATCGGGGCTAGAGGGTGGGGGGAGGAAGCTGGCCATCGCGGGAGGGAGGAAGAAAGAGGCTGCGATCGGTGGAGGGGAGGCCGAAGGCTTCTTTGAGGGGCTGGGGGGAACACTCCTGTTCCTCCTAGCCCATAAGGAGTGCTGTAAAAGGCACTTACCATCCTGAGCTGGCAGCTCCCACACCTCCATTTCTCTGCCGGGTTTCCTGAGCCCTGGGAAACCCGCGTTGCAAATGTTAAATTTAAATTAGGCTCCCAATTGCACTGTGGGAGCCCGATTTAAATATGTTAATGAAGTGCCTTGCCTCCCCACGGCGGGACACTTGCACCACACAAAACCTGTTGCAATAAAAACAGCAACTGACACGTATGTCGTGGTTTGGGGTCGCGTTCCCTGTTTGAACATTTTTAACCCCAACCCTCTCCCGCCCATCATGGGGGGGGGGTTAATAGCGAAGCCTCTTATTTACAATTTAGCTTTTTAATTGGCTTACTTTTGTTTTCTACCCACATGTCTACCATGAATGGTAGAACATTATGGTCACTAGATCCCAAATATTAACCTATTTATTTTAAATGAGTTAACACTTCTGCTAAAATACAGACAAAGGAATTTGAGACAAATGTGTTAAGCATTCCTATGCTGGTATCCCACTGTGTAATGTAATAAGGTGTTAGCTTCTTTGGAGTTTTTACTTGTCGTTGGTTGCTTTCCTCAGCAGAAATAATGGTTTGAGTGAAGCCCATGAGAAGACAAACTGCAGATGTTCTGTGAATAGAACACATTGATGGGCCAAAAGGCATTTTCTAATTTAATCCCTTCTTATGTCCTTAAGTGTAGTAAATTCAGATAAATGTTAAAATAAGAATTCATTCAGTTCCAGGTGCTCTGAGTTAACATTGGTTATTTCCCCTTGCTTCCAGGACACAGAAAGTAAGTTCATGCCTGACACTAGCATTTCTCAAGATCCAACTACTTCTCAGCATTTTGAAAGTAATGATGTTGCAAATTTTTCAGGAATTAAAAAGTTAAATTTACGTGTGGCACATTGTCCTATACTGTATTGGCAGTGAGAAAAACTATTGCTGATAGACTGTATTGAACCTGCTTTCATACATTATCTTTTCTTACAGATTATGATTCAGATGCCATGAGTAGCTCCTATGAATCATATGATGAAGATGATGAGGATGGGAAGGGGAAGAAACTGAGACACCAGTGGCCATCTGAGGAGGCCTCAATGGACTTGGTGAAAGATGCTAGGATCTGTGCCTTTCTTCTGCGCAAGAAACGTTTTGGACAGTGGACAAAACAATTTTGTGTCATTAAAGACAACAAACTATTGGTATGCTTCTTTTATTTTTGGTCTGATAGTGAAACACCCTCTAATTTTCTACTATTGGTCTCTTGGGACCAAGCACCAAGTGCAGGTGGGAGGGCGAGTGGTTGATCTGTTTCCAGGCTTTTACTAATGCTACTGTGAACCTGATACCATAAGGTGTGTAAGAATGGACCAGAATTCTTCAAAAAAGTATCTTTTACATGTCGTATAAGATGATAAAAAAAAAACCTTTTCATACAGCCAGTAATTGGACCTAAGTTTGAAGCAAAAAAAGACCACTGCCTTATGATAAACATTTATTATCAGAATTTAAATTATTATTAAATATTGTTGCTATGACTTTGTAATTGTCAGAGGCTGACACTCCAGCGTGGTTTTGGTTTTTAATTAGTTTTTTTAACACTTCACAATGGGGCTAGAACAGGTAAAGAAGGAATTTGTGGTCAGGTCACACTTTTTTTTTTGATTCTTAAATCCCTGCAGGAAGAGAGGTGCCGGTTATTGGTAATAACGTGTCACTTGATATCACTGTTAATGATTCTTTCCATCATTTTGCTGATGATTGAGAGTAGGCTGATAGGGCGGTAATTGGCTTTGTCCTACTTTTCGTGGAGAAGACATACCTAGACAATTTTTCACATTATCGGATAGATGCCAATGTTGTATCTGTAGCATGCTCTTCTGCACTCCTTATTGAACCAGAGTTGATCATTTGACTTAATGGTGATGGAAGAGTAAGGGATATGCCAGTCATGAGGCTACAGATTGTGGTGGTATACAATTTTGCTGCTGCTAATGGTTCACAGCGCCTCATGTATGCCCAGTTATGAGGGGCTAGATCTGTTCTTAATCTATCCCACTTAGCACGGTGATGGAGCTACCCAACATTGTGGAGGGTGTCCTCAGTGTGGAGATGAGACTTAATTCCTAAAAGGACTGTGCAATGTTTTTTCCTACCAATGTTGTCATTTACAGACGTATCTGTGACAGGTAGATTGGTGAGGATGAGATCAAGTAGGTTATTCTCTTGTGTTGGTTCCCTCACCGCAAGCCCAGTCTGGCAGCTACGTCTTCAGCAATCGGCCAGCCCAGACAGTGGTGGTAGTACCAAGCCACTCTTGGTGATGGACATTGAGTACATTCTGTGTCATTGCTATGCTCCGTGCATCCTCCAAGTGGTGTTCAACGTAAAGGAGTACTGATCCATCAGCTGAGGGAGGGCGGTAGGTGGTAATCAGCAGGAGGTTCCTTGTCCATGTTTGACCTGAAGCAATGAGAGTCCTTGGACTCCAGAGCCAATGTTGAAGACTCCCGGGGCCATTCCCCTCCGACTGTGTACCACAGTGCCCCCCCCCCACCTCTGGCAGGCCTGTCCTGCCAGTGGGATTGGTCATACCCAGGGACAGTGATAGAGGAGTCTGGGACGTTGGCTGATGGGTATGATTCTGTGAGTATGACTATGTCAGGCTGTTACTTGAATAGTCTGTGGGAAAGCTCTCCCAACTTTGGCACCATTCCCCAGTTGTTAGTGAGGAGGACTTTGCAGGGTCGACTGGGTTAGGTGAGTCCTCATTGTGTCCTGATTCAGTGCCTAGTCCGCAGGTGAGTGGTCTGTCCGGTTTTGTTCTTGTTATTTTTTGTAGCGTTTTTTAACAACTGAGTGGCTTGCTAGGCCACTTCACAGGGTCAGCCACGCTGGTGTGGGACTGGAGTCACATACAGGCCAGACCAGGTAAGAATGGCAGGTTTCCTTCACTAAAGGACAGTAGTCTTACCCATGAAAGGTCTTTCTGACCCTGTAGCAGAATTTGTATAGGCTACTGAGGCAATGTCTCATTCAGCATTTGTTTTGACACCAAAACTAGCCCTGGTAGACAACATTGGTTTTCTATTGACTCTGGTTAAAACCACTGGACCGTCCATGTTGAGCAATTTGGCTGAAGCTAGTGGTATCATTCCTAAGATACAGGAAAATATTCAACACTTTTCTAAGGAGAGGAGGAAAATAGCTTTAGGGAGCAGTACAATAAGGAAGGGCAGTAGTAGCTTTTAGGGGTGTGACTGAAAGCAGAAAGGAGAAACAGTGAAGTCTTCCCTGCTGACTTATGGATAACCAAGGGAAGCAGAGAAGGAAATGATTGATAGTGGAGAGGTGTTGGTATGGTTATGTGGGGCTAAGCAGAAAGAATGTGGTAGGAAGTCTTACCTTTAGGTGAAATTATTAAATTTCTTTCTGCACTACAACCAGGGCCAGGTGTAAATACTGCTCACATTCCTAGGCTGTGCCACCTCTTGCCATGCCCATTTACAAAATCTCCTTGGAGCCCACCAACCATTTGGGGGGAAGAGGATGTCCATCTGATCATGAGCTTACTCCACCCGTATCCCCATGGCTGAATCTGAAAACTTGGGGCAGTGCTGGAACTCTTTTTTGCCCCACTGTGTTCCTTCCCTGCTTTGGCCACCAAAAATTACCTCTCTTTTAAGTTTCTGCAGGTACCTGATAGCCCCCTAATCGATAAGCTGCATATAATAAGCACATTTCAAGCTGGCAGCTCGCTTAGCTCAAGAAAATGAGAGGTGACCTAGAAATGGGACAGGTCGCCCACCGACTCTTCTGGGCAGCCGTTTCTTTTGCATTGGGAGACCAAAATCAGCCCAATCACTCCTGCCGAGATGTAGTTCTGGGGTGCTGGCAACCATTGAGCACCTCACACTAGTGGCTAGTCTGCATGTGCGAACCTATTCAGTGAATGTTGGCAGGCTTGTTAACAGTATCCTGTCATCCCTGATTCCTCCTACCCATACCTTCTAGGTGAGGAGTCACTGAATAGCAATCAGGAGTAGAAACTATGGCTGATATTTACTCCCTAACCCAAGGGCACTGAAGTAAATTATGGAGCCTCGACTGCTTCCCATGCTAATTCAGTGCAGATCTGGAAGCTTCTGATCTATGTGGCTTAACACTGCACCACATGGTGCATTTACCCACTCCATTGTCTGGGAAGACTATTTCATCCTCCCTTAGCTGAAATAAATAGTTCTCTTTGTTTAGGACCTCTCACCACTGTCTCCAAGGCTGCACTTTCTCCAAGGGAGATCTGATCTGGGCCTCACATTGACTATTGTTAGTTCCATTATGTGACTCACTAAGAAGCTGCACTTCTGCAGGGTAATATTGATTCTGATAATCATATGCTCTCCCACCCCCCCACCCTCTCCGCCTCTCCACAACCCCTCCCGCCCCCACCCCCACCACGGGCAGAGCCCTTCCTTGGCACAACATGCTCCACCTTCTGGCTCAATAGAGAATTGACAAACTTGTCCAGTAAAGGCAGGCAAGTCTCTTCTATAACACAAATGTCTTTTAAAATACCATGCTATTGTTCTATTTAAAAAGTGGCTGCAAGTAATTCTGTAGAAAGTATACTTGATGTACCTCCACGCAATAGGGCACGGTACTCTGAAAATATTATACAGAAGTTAATAATGAGCTCAGGATTTAACCTTTGGTTTTAGTGCTACAAAAGTTCCAAGGATCATCAACCTCAGATGGAGTTATTGCTGATGGCCCACAATGTGTCCTATGTTCCTAAAGACAGCAAAAGGAAAAAACATGAACTACGCATCACCCAACAAGGAGCAGACATATTGGTACTGGCTGTGCAAAGCAAAGAACAAGCAGAGGAGTGGCTGAAGGTAGGAATGTTTGTTTGTGAGGGTAATTATCTTTTAGTCCTTTATTCAGGGCAATTCAATTAAAATTCTTTCTTGGACACAGAAAGCCAAATGGCCCTTTTTCAAATTTGGGCTCCTATACATGCAGTTTTGACAGCATATGCTTGCTTAATGTTCAGTTACTGATCTACATAGCACAGGTGACAACATGAAAGGAAAATTAATAATTCTTTATTAAGTCCTTTCTTTTTTCTGCTTAAGATGTTTCCTGTTCGATTCATTGGCCTATATTTCCATGCTGGTTCTCCTAGTCCTTTGCCGTAACTTTGGCGCACGATCAGCAGAGCCCTTGTAGAAGCAGTATAAACAGCTGTTTACGCTGTTTCTAGGGCGGGCGAATCTGCCAATCCCCTGCCCCGAAGTTACAGCAGGAGATAAGGACACAACTCCTGTGGAAATTCAGGGCATTTGTGTTTTGTTGCATGGCGCTTGAGAGAGTGCAAGGATAGAACATGCTGTTGTGAATATTTTTAAAAGACATAACTCTTGGTTTTTCTTTCGGTTTTGTTTTTAACCACAAACATTATGGATAGCAAACCGGCTTGTTCACCTGTCTGTGTGGATAGGAGTCTGTTGCCAGGTAAGTGATGATGCTTCATCCGAATGAGAGTTTGACATTGGGCTGAAAAGAGCCCAGATTCTAGTCAGTCTGCGTTCCATTGAGGTTGCGTCCAACGACTGATTAGGATTTGGAATGCACTGCCTGATAGGGTGGTGGAAACAGATTCAAAAGTAACTTTCAAAAGGGGTTGGATAAATACTTGAAGGAGAAAACAATTGCAGGGATATAGGGAAAGAACAGGGTAGTGGGACTAACTGGATTGCTTTTCAAAAGAGCCGGCGCAGACTCGATGGGCCGAATAGCCTCCTGCTGTACTATTAAGAAGGGATGTGGGTCATTCCTATCGCTGATGTGTTGATTTGCAGTACTGCTTCCCCATAATTTCCTGTCACAAATAGGATTTCCATGAATTATACTTTTTCCTGTTATTCCAGGATGGAAAAGACAATGGCCCCGAAAATCCACAGTATGCAATCCTGGTGGTTACATGGCAATTACGGGTGTGGGGTATCCTCCCACTGACCTTGCTGGAGTTTGCGGGGTCAACGGGGAGTCCACCTACTTTGCATGGGGCAGGCGGTTGCAAGTGACACTGTGGGTGCCTTTCCTGTGCTCGTCTGCCCCATGCTCTGTAAAATATAGAGCCTGTCCACCCCTGTGTAAGGCGGCTGATCAAGATATCTTTTTTTTTAAAATACAATTTTTGGGGGGTCCAGGCTGCTTGCCTGGTTTGAACCCCTTTCCCCCGTCCTCCTCCACTTACAATTATACTTCTGCATGGACAAGAAACCCTATTAAAATAAGGGGATGATGAGTACCAGTCTGTGTCCAACGAAGATTCGGGTGCAATCCATTGGACCATCATTGTTCTATCTCTCTTCATAATAGTTTTTAATGATAGTTGGTTATCAAGCCATTCTATAATTGAATGTATGTAGCACTCCATATTGAAATCCTGGAGACAGAGTTGGAGAGAACAAGCACTATGCTTCAAAAAGTGCAGAGTTGCTGTGTAAAATGAGTTCAGCAGTCCGAACCAAATGCCTGATGGGGTGGACTGGATTTCTTCACTCATCGCACAAAGCCAATAATTGCTGGTGGTTGGTACTCGAAGACATCAGGGTTGTGGCAGGAAATGATGAGGTACACTATTACCACAGACATACAGGGTATTTTTCTTCACGAAACCATCCTGACCTTGGCTGCCTTTGTTGCAATTAGAAGGTTGTGTGGGAAGCTCTTGTGTTGAGTTCGAATATGGTTTGTTATCAGAACTAAAATACAAACTGGACTGGGATAGCGTTTTCTAAGAGATGCAGCTCTCTTTGCTCTCTGGATTGTACTGTTTTCACAGTCTGTGCTGCAGCTGCTGTTTTACTGCTAAAGTCAGGATGTTGAAGCAACTGTATTGCGGTCCTTAAACAAAACAGTATTCTTCATTCAATCTCCTCGGCATTCCAAGGGTAATGATCCAAAGTCAGCATGGTCCATATTTTTCCCTTTCAGAGCATAGTGTGTTATTCCATTATATGATTTTTTTTATCTTGTGTTGCTTCCTCCTATCATTTGTGACAGTCAGATTCACAATGCTCCCATGTGCATGAGCAAGACTTTGGGCACGAAATTCGGTTACGCTCTGTTTGGGGGTGGTAACCGAGTTAAGGCCGGACATTTAACGTCCGGCGAGGAAGTCCCGCCCCGGCCGCTAAATTCAGCTGACTGCCCCGCACAGTGGAGCGCAATCTCGGGTGCTGCACTTCCTGGTGGGGCGGTAACCGAGGCGATGTCGGGGCACAATCGACAGTTAAAGGGGAGGGCCGCTGCGCACTCTGTGATGGCCCACACTAGGCCACCAGGGCAGCGTGGTGCCATGGCAGCAGCAGCCCGGCGCCAAGACGTGGTGCCGGGCTGCACAATGGCGGCCAGGACCACACCACGGCACACCACGAAGGGCCGACCTGGAGGTCGACCAAAAAAAAGAAAATGGTGGCGCAGATCTCGGCCGCACCTTCCCTTTAAATACCGCACCGCAAGCGGAGGTCGGCCCGGTTCGCGACCCACGAGGCTGGCGCTGACATCGCCCGCAGCAGCCTCGCAGGGCGCAACTGAATTTCTGCCGCGGGACGTCATCGGCAGGCGCTAAGGCGTCACGGTGCACGGCGATGACGTCACCGGCGGCGCAGTGGCCCGGTGCGCTACCGGTGGGGGTGGGGCGCTATCGGGTAGCACCTCAGCAACGCCCTGCTGAATTTCGCCCCCCCAGGCGATTATCCCTTTGTGCCCCATTAGCGCCCCCCGGAGGCGCTAATGGCTGGCGTTAATGAGCCGAATTTCTAGTCCTTTATGTCCATTTTTGGCATGAAAACACAGAGCTGGGGTGTCCAAACTGTGACACTTGGGCAATCTGCCCCCATGAAGAATAGGTGATTCACCTTGTTGCTATCCACTTTGTTTCTATTTCCAATGCTGTTCTGGCCAGCCTCTTATCCTCCACTCTCTGCAAACTTTAGCTCAGCCAAAACTCTGCTACTTGTATCCTATCGCACTCCAAGTTCTGTTTACCTATCACCCCTGTCCTTGCTGACCTACATTGGCTCGTAGTCCCCCAATACCTCCAATTAGAAATTCTCAACCTTGTGTTTATATCCCTTCATGGCCTTTCCCCTCCCTATCTCTATAACCTCCTTCAGCCTTACACCCATCCACTCTGGCCTTTTACACATCCCTGCTCCCTTTGCCCCACCATTGACAATGGTGCTTCAGTCGCCAAAGCCACATGCTCTAGAATTCCCTGCCTCAGCCCTTCTACCTCTCGACCTCCTTCTCCTCTTTTAAGACTCTCCTTAAAAACCCACCCCTTTGACCAAACTTTTGTTAACCAATTCTACTACCTCTTTACAAAAGCAAAATACTGCGCGTGCCGGAATAAAAACAGAAATGCTGGAATTACTCAGCAGGTCAGCCAGCATTCTTGGAGAGAGAAACACAGTTAGTGGCCAGAATTTTCTGGTGTCCGTGCGGGCGGGATTGGAGGCCTTTCCCTCTGGTGCGTTTGCCAGTGCGGCAGCGACCCGAACGGCAGAGGCGGCCGAGTTAATTTAGATGATTATTAGGTACTTGTCAGACCCTTAAGCGTCTTTTTAACCCTACCATGCCAATTTCACTGGCTAACCACGGGAATCACGCAGCTCGGGAACCACGTCTGTGAACCTGAGGCAGAAGTTCAGTGGCCTTTGATGCAACTCATTAATGCACAGCATGGATAGCACAATAAATACTCCCAGCTGACACCTGGTTACTTTCCTAAGGCATATGCTGTGGCTGAGTGCCTTGTCAGCACAGATTTAGCTTTCTACAGTTGTCAAGTGTTTTCAGCAAAGTCGGGATCCACTGTGACCTCATTGGTAGAACCTATCACACCATTGACAGATTGCTCTGTCATCTCTACTTGACCTGCCATCTATTATATAAGCATGGGTACCGTTTATACTGTCTCACCTTGGTCCTCAGAATCGGACCACGATGAGCCCCAACACCAGGCCCACCAGCAGCAGCAACAACACCACCAACCTTCTCCTTAACCACCTGATGCTGCACAGGACAGAGGGCATCAGCGCAGGGCTGCAATGCGCCGGAGGCGATACCCCCAACACAGGGTCTACAGGCAGAGGATGAGCTTCCTCAACATGACTGAGCAGCAGTGCCAAAGGAGGCTCAGGCTAACGCGCCAGGTCGTCGCAGACATTTGCACATTGCTGGAGCAAGACCTGCAGCCCAGAGGACCTGGTGGACACGCCTTACCAGTGGCTGTCAAACTCACCAGCGCCCTCAACTTCTTCGCCTCAGGCTCCTTCCAGGGATCTGCAGCAGACATTTTCGGCATCTCGCAGTCGGCCGCCCACAGATGCATCACACAGGTCACCGATGCCCTCTTTGACAAGTCAACCAATTATATCAACTTTGCCACTGATGAAGCCAGTGTTACTGAGCGGGCGCTCGGCTTTGCCCCTCTGGCTGGCTTCCCATGGGTGCAGGACTGAAAGGGATTATTACTAGTCCTAGCCCCTTTCGGGCTACCCCAGATCAGGCGTATTCCCTAGACGTTCACTTTCAACTAAAGTTAGAGGTAGCCAAATCCTAAAGATGCTTAATTGGGTCTAAAGGTCCAGACTATCTCTCCCTAAAGGAAAGGAACGACCTGAAGATGTTACCGTCCTCCAGATAGCACTTTTAATAAGTTTAGCTAGACAGTAACCTTCCGGATATTATGAGGGTCCGGAAAACTCCCCCAGAATTCTGCAACTCCTCACCAAAGAGTGTACAGAGATTGATTTCGCGAGTTTGATACAGAAGTACTATGTGAGATTATTCTAAAAAAAAATATAGATTTGTTAAAGAACCGACATGTAATTACAGTTGGTGATTCAATCGCAACTTTAACAATTCCAAAAACAAAAAGCTTACAATTCTTATTATCAGAGATCCTTATTCTCAAATCTTAACTTCGTTCCATTTTTACATTTCTTAGTCTTATTCCAGGATATCCACCAAAATCAAATACAAGTACCTTTTTGATCCCCGAGATACAAAGAGTTGAAGACTTACAGAGCTTGCCTCTGAAGCCTGAGAATCGCTTTGCCCCTTCAAGCGAATCTGTCTTCCCATTTGAAAGTCCAATTTTTATGCTCTTTCTCAGTGGTATATCCTTTGAAGTTTTCTGCTGATGTAAGCTAATTATCTCTAGTCATTTTTCGGTTGACCCCTGCTATTCTTACAGTCAGTTCAGCTGTAGCAAGCAGACTTGTGTCTCTACCTTTAGGTGCTCAAGTTCAACACAAAAACAGTGTGATGGCTGGTGCCTCCCCCACTTGATGCCATTCTTACGAAGGTCTTCTGTTTGTATCTTTTGCAATTAGAACACTTCAGCTGGTTGCACCATTGTCTTCTTAGTTACCTCAATTGTTTGTAACACTGGTTCGTGTCTCCGTGTTTCATTTGATGTTATATTTACGAAGGCATATGTTTCTTTAATTTTCTGTGATTCCTTTCGAAGTGTTGGTTTAAGACACCTAAACAGGGTATGGTATTGTGTTCTTTCCAAGGCTTCAGACTTTCTGGAACCTCTAACCTTTTACTTCAATAAGGCTATTGTCTCAGTGTCAACAACTTATCTTATCTCAATATCCTGTATGCTGTTCACAGCTTTAGATTGTTGAGGCTTTTAGATTTCCAAACCTAGTATGTCATGTTTTAATAAAGTCAGAATATTTCATAGATTGGTGTATTTTTCTGAATATGGCATATTCCTTCACGGGGCGTCATCAACTGCACACATGTGGCCATCAGGGCACCTCATCACCCAGGATTGTTTATCAACCGCAAGGGCTTCCACTCCCTCAGTGTGCAGTTCATCTGCAACCATAAGAAGATCATCATGCATGTGTGCGCCAAAATTCCCTGGCAGCTGCCATGACTCTTCTATCCTGCACCAGTCCACCCCCCCTCAGCTCTTCGCTCCTCCAAACAGACTTTCCCACTGGCTGCTTGGAGACAAGGGCTATCCACTGAAGATGTGGCTCATGACACCCAAGTACTGAGGCCCAGGAGAGATATAATGAAAACCACATTTCCACCAGATGTGTCATAGAGCAGACAATAGGCATGCTCAAATTGTGCTTCAGATGCCTTGACAGATCTGGAGGAGCCCTTCAGTACGCACCAGCCAGGGTCTCCAGAATGGTCGTGGTCTACTGCGCCCTGCACAACATAGCGCAGCAACGAGGATTAGTGCTGCATGAGGAGCAAGGCACTGAGTGCACAGCCTCTTCCGAGGAGGAGCATCAGCTGGAAGACGAGAAAGAGGATCAGGAAGAACCCGAGATCCAGATGCCACCAGCACCCGAGCACATTGCTGCCCGGGAGGCCAGGGATGGCCTCATCATGGTCAGATTTACTTAACTTCAGGGATTACACCCATATGGTTGCGCCAGGTTCCCACCACCCCACAGGAACACCATAAAACATCCCTACAATGACCAAGCCATTCCTTTCACACTGACCTCCATTGCTGAAGGTAATGTTATGCCTCACAATTCACTCCAACTCACTAAGCCGCTTCCAAAGTTGCAGACAGAATTAGCCATGGTGGTGAAAGTGGTGAAAATAATAATTTTTATCTGTGACATCAGATTAACGGAAGCTTAACACAAACAGGTCTTGGAGCCTATGATGGTCCCACCAAAATCTGCTCCTCCTGCGACTGTGCAGGGCCAGACTCGACCATTGTGATCACAGGAGGCATCTGGGGCTCTGACTGAGGGGGAGGCAACGGAGGAGATGTGGGAGTGCTTTGAGCAGAGCCCCCACTTCCATGTCCCCTCTCACCATCATCCCTCTCATGGGCCACCCGCACTTCCCTGCTAGCAAGGAGCTAGCGAGCACCTTGCTGCACATCAGTGGGGTGATGAACGCCCAAGTCTACATTAGTATCCCTCCTAGAGATGAGGTCAGTGAGAGTCTGCAATCTGTTGTTCACAGCAAGCATGTTCTCGTTGGACTAGCGCATTTGCTGCTCCATGCAGGTGGCCATCCTTTCCATAGAACAGCACATCATCGCCATTGCCTGTGAGATGGTGGTGCTCATGTTGGAGATGGGCTCCTCCATTCTCTGTACAGTCGCACACATTGCGGCTGCAAAATCTGCCAGAGCCTCGCGCAATTGTTGCTGCTCCTCCAAGATCACCCGCTTTCTCGATGGCCCCCGAGGTTCAGCATCTGCCTGCAGCTGAACAGAGCTGGGATCGTCCTGCACCCTCTGGCGAGGACTCTCCACTGCTGTCCCTGTCTCCACCATCCGCTCTTGCTCACTTGTGAGCTGTGAGACACCAGGTGACAACACTACTCTATCTCTGACAGGACCCACCGGTGCCCTGGTGCTGGGTGTGCATTGGTCTGTTGACGGTGCATCTTCAGAGACCGGAGCTTCCTCTGAGGAGTCGTCTCCTCCGGCTGGACAGTGGTGGGGTGGCACTTGATGGACTTGTGGGAAAGTAAAGAGATGAATTAGAAGTCTGATGATAAAAATGTGTAACATTGCCATTATGCACATGATGACATTTCACTGGCTGCTGCCATCAGTCACCATGAGTGACTGTTGTATGCCATGTGGCGGTATGAGATTTAATTCTTGTCACCAGGTTGCTGGGACGTCCCCCTCTCTCCGTCATCCACCACCAGCAGCTCTGCAACTCCAGAGATATCAAGCGCCTCCTCCTCTACTGGAGTCAAATTGGTGAATATTGGAGGGCCACCTCCGGTTCTCTGCCTCTCCTTGTTGTTCTGGGCTCTCTTCTCCTGCAAGGAGGGAAAGAAGAGAACTTTGAGTGAGAGTGATGGAATGAGTGTAAGGAATGGACGAGCTACATCTCTAGAGGGTGACTATGAGGGAGTGGTGTGACAAATGGCCTCCTTCTGTGGTGTTACTTCCTATGATTCCATTAGGATGAGGGTGAGTGTCAGTGGTGGTTAGTCAGACGGGGATGTGAGTAAGTGCATAGACAGTGAGGGATGGGTGCACCTGCAAGGTAGGTTGGTGTGAGGAGTGATGCGCAGGAGTAGGCTTGGGACGGCACAGTGATGGGGTTGGGGTGACCCGCACATCAGGATGTAGCCGAATGTGGCATTGCACTCACCTTTCCTGACCTCATGAGATCACTAAATCTTTTAGGGCACTGGATCCACATCTGCCTCATGACATTCCTGCTGCTGACCTCCTCTGTGATCTCTAGCTATGTCCTCTTAGTGTATCTGGCTGGTCTTTTGCGGCCATCCGCAGGGAAGAGGACCTCCCTGCGTGCTCTGACTCCATGGACCAGCACTTCCAGGGAGGCATCAGGAAATCTTGGTGCAACCTTCTGTCTGTGTGACTTCATGACCCACACAAATGTCAGTGATATGCAGCAATTTCTAGCTCTCCCAAACACCTTTATCTCTCTTACAACAACCTTCAACTGGGATGTGTACAAGGCTGCTTTAAATATCCACACTGAAAACAGGTCATCGGTGATGTCAACAGACCCACTCCATTTAATTGGGCCGGGCAACGCCCATGACTGTTTCAATTGATGTAATTGAGTTAAACGCGCAGGGCAGAACACGTTGTTCAAAAGTTTGGGATGGTGACCCGCACGCACCCGCCCCGACCCTCAGGTAAAGATTCCGGCCAATGTTAGGGCTGGATCTGAGAGAACGGAGTGCTGCAAGTTCAGAGAGAGGTAGGTTAGAGTGAGTGAGGGGAGCAGAGAAATTGAGACGGCCACTGTCACGCCGGCAGTTCGCAATGAAAAGATCGAGAGAGCATAAGAGGCCAGAAGAAGGGTTCCAGGAAGAACGAATATTCTGAATACAGGAGAATGGGTCCTCTATGCGGGGGAAGACTCCTGGCCAAAGAAGTGGGCACGGAGACGAATGAAACGGGAAAAAAAGTTCAGCACGTGCCGAGCTCGAAATTCATTGAGATGGGGGCGTAAGGGGATGAAGCTCAGGACTTTGCTGAGGACTGATCGTTCGGGGTCAGAGAGGGGAAGGTCAGAGGGGATAGTGAAAACACAGCAAGGGGTGAGATTGGAAGGAGGGATGAGCTCAGAGGAAAGTGAAGGGGAAGCAGGTTCCGGAGGGGCGTTGGTGTCGTTGGCGTTGATCTCCAGTCGGTGTTGTTCTAGCTGATCTCAGCCAGGATGGCAGCAGTGTTTCTAAATCTGAGTGTAGCAGATCTGGGCTCGGGAAAGGAGAAACAGGCAGCTTTTCGACTTCTGGTCACTATCCTGCTGGAAGTGCATTTGTGTGGATGTTGCATGAAAGGGAGGGGGGTAACTGTGGGCAGAACAATGAGTATCCACTTTTCAAAAGCCGGTCGGTCAGCATTTTTCTATCCCTCTGTGTGCCTTTATAAACACAATATTGTGGCATAGCTTGAATCTTCACCGGCTTCTATTACAAACAATACATGGGCATGTTAATTCTGTATGTAGATGAACAAGTGCTGTATGAATGCAGGGTTTTATACACTGCAAGAGCAATGCAGATATAATGTTAAAGCATTAGTCAACAGCTTAATCTCAGCCATTTTATTGTACATTATATGACGAAGTGTTAACTGTGCTAATCAGTATGCAGTAACTATCACATCCCATAGCTTTGAGAAGTGAGTTAGCTGTTACCAATTTTGATCAAGTGGAATGACATGATATAGAAAATACAGCAGAGGCACTTTTATATTATAGTACTGCAGCCGATGGAGGAGGTGTAGATCTCCATCTATCAACTGCAGTCTTTAGGTTAAATGCCTCATTGTTCAGAAAATGTATGGCATTATCGACCCATGAAGGTTTCACTCTACAAATGTGCAGTCAGATTAAGGGATCTGATTTTAGTAAAATAAATGCAGGGAACCTGTCCACGCATTTCATAGAATGATAAGCACAGAAGGAGGCCATTCGGCCCATCATGCCTGTGCCGGCTCTTTGAAAGAGCGATCCAATTAGTCCTACTCCTCTGCTCTTTCCCCATCCCCACATTAAGTTGAGCCTCTGCACTACACAGTAAGTCCAGCACAACTGACACTTGAGTAAAAAGTAAAAGAGGGAGCGTGGTGCAAGGAAGTCGTCTCCCTAGGTGGGAGCAGTGGGAAACAGGCAAGGCACAAATATCGTAAGATTATTTCCGCAGCACTTGGGTGAATGATTTGTGGGAATTTTAATTAATTGAAGCATTTTATTAATTTTGGAACAATGCAGCTAAGTTTTTTTAAACAAAGGAATCAATAGCAAATGGTTTGGCACATTAAGATTCCATACATGTAACTATTTTATTCATATTCGTGTTTTCATTTAAATGGATTCTGCTGCACTAAATACTGATTTGTTTTTCCTGTGTGATTTATCCCTCTGCTGTCTTTCCAGCCTTGACCTGCCTGATTTCTTCTTCGGAGCACAAGTTGTCCACCTTCCTTAATTCTATCCAGCTGACACAGTCTAGTCTCTTAACAGAAACATTTCTCAGGACAATCTCCAGTATGTTCAAAGAAATACCAGTGGAAAATCACTGGAAAATGCATTTGTATAATAGCAAGTGAACTCTGCAACTGCTCTATTGTTTGCAAACATAGGTACACAGAAATCGACTTGTGCTGTAGTACAACAGAAATCAACGGAAACAAACAGAAGATTTCAATAGGTATCAGAGTCGTGGCTATTTAGGTTTGCAATCGGTATATACGTGGTGACAAAGGTTTTAATTAATTTTCTATTCAAGATAGGAAGCATACTTGTTTTCAAAACTTACATAGAAAGCAAAATCTGGATTTTTATATATATATATCCATATTGTATTGTAAAAATCTTACAATTCATACCTTGTGCTAAAACCTAGAATTCCATTGTTGAGGTCAAGGCCTTCAACTAAAAAATGTAATGATGGCATTAAAAAATAAAAAAGACAAGGTGCGCACTTCCTGGCAACTGTTTCCATTATAAATTCCTATGTCCACACTTATAATGAAAACTGCCTAGGTAAACCTGTCATGCTGTAAGTACCCCCTGCTGTCAGTGGAGGTGCTGCTGTTCCATCATTTATGGGAGGGTATAATTACAGCATGACAAGTTTACCTAGGCAGTTTTCATTACAAATGTGGACATCGGGATTTAAAATGGTAAAGTTGACAGGGAGTGTGTGCAGATTTTATATATATGATGAATTAAGATGGGTAATAATATCAAATCAACTATTACATTAAAGTAAGGACAAAAGGCATGAATTTAAAATAGCCACTGAAATACAACTGCACACCCTGATTTTCAATTATTCGCCATCTTAAACCCCTTCAACTGAAGATTATACTTGGTCTTCATTCTTTGTGTGCAGCAACACAGGAGATTGCCACATATATATTGTGGGGTGGGGGTGGTGCAGTGTTTCACTGAAAACTTGTTAAAAGTGCCTAATGTACCTGTTGCTCCTGTGATAGGTTACACTGTGATCGGTCTTTTCAATGTTAACGGTGTCATATAACAACTGCTATTTTACAGTGATAGTATCTCACCCTGTGGCTGCACAATCTGGCTTCCGAATTCCCACAAATCACTCCGAATACTTTCTGAATTTTTTTTGATCCACCATTTTCTTTCTCAGTGAGATTTCTATTGTTCAAACTAAGAGTATCAACCAAATTTTTAAAAATCCAAAAAATACATATTTTACAGTGAGATGATCAAATTGTCTTTTGTTTTTTAATGCCTTCATTAAATTTTTTACTTCAAGGCCTTGACCCTAACAATAGAATTCTAGGTTTTAGCACAAGGTATGAATATAAAAGCCAAGAGTTAATGATGAGCCTATATAAAACCTTAAGACCTCAGATATTATATTGTGTGTAGCATTGGGCTCTACACTTTCAGAAGAAAAAAAGAAAGACTTGCATTTATATAGCACCTTTCATGACCACCAGACGTCCCAAAGCGCTTTACAGCCAATGAAGTACTTTTTTGAAGTGTAGTCACTATTGTAATGTAGGAAACGCGACAGCTAATTTGCACACAGCAAGCTCCCACAAGTAGCAATGTGATAATCTGTTTTAGTGATGTTGATTGAGGGATAAATATTGGCCAGGACACCAGGGATAACTCCCCTGCTCTTCTTCGAAATAGTGCCATGGGATCTTTTATGTCCACCAACAGTGGAGTGTCAACCTAGATTTTTGTGCTCAAGTCTCTGGAGTGGGACTTGAATCCACAACCTTCTGACTGAGAGGCAAGAGTGCTACCAACTGCGCAGGTGACCAGGGGCGAGAGGAGGAGACCTTCACTAGACTGATTCCTGGGATGAGAGGGTTGTCCTATGAGGAGCAATTGAGTAGATTGGGCCTATACTCTCTGGAGTTTAGAAGAATGAGAGGTGATCTCATTGAAACATATAAAATTCTGAGAGGGCTTGACAGGGTAGATGGTGAGAGGTTGTTTTCCCCGGCTGAAGAGTCTAGAACTAGGAGTCAAAGTCTCATGATAAGGGGTCGGCCATTTGGGACTGAGATGAGGAGAGATTTCTTCACTCAGACGATTGTGAATCTTTGGAATTCTCTACCCCAGAGGGCTGTGGATGCTCAATCGTTGAGTCCATTCAAGACTGAGATTGATACATTTTTGGGAATCAAGGGATATGGGGATCGGGCGGGAAAGTGAAGTTGAGGACGAAGATCAGCCATGATCTTATTGAATGGCGAAGCAGGCTCAAGGGGCCGAATGGCCTACACCTGCTCCTATTTCTTATGGTCTCATGAGCCACGGCTGACACTTGGATTGAGGCTTTAGAGGTGGTACAATACAGATTGACTATAATGCTGCCTGGTATGAGGAAATACAAATACAAAGAAAGACTTGAAAAAAATTATCTTTTTTCATTAGAACAATGCAGATTACAGGGCAATTATGATAGAAGTGTTTAAAGTTATGAAATGATTTGACAGGGTAGATAGAAGCAGACAGTTTCTAGTCATTGAGAGGTCTAGAATGAGGGGATATCGATACAATATTACATTAAAAGGGTTTCAGGAAAGAGAGCAGAAGAAACTTCATTACACAGAGTTGTGAGGCTGTCGAATTCATTTCCAGGGTTAAGGTTGAAGCGGAAACTATGTCGAGATTGAAGGTTGGATAGATGGTTGAAGGGATATGGGAACAGGGTGGGTAAACGTGATTAGGACTATTCACTCGGGTGGAGGATAAACACTGATATGAAATGATTGGGCCAATTGGCCTCTTTCCATGTTGTAACTTCTATGTATTTCAATGTATTTAAACTATTAAGCATTGTGTACAATTAGTCAGATGGACCCTGTCATGTAATATATGGAGCATATTTTAGAATATATGGTTAATATGGTACACAACAGTTGAGGACTAACTTTCCCACTTCACAGTCCTGGTGGGGTGCCTCGCCTGCCAGGAGCACAGATCAAAAATTTGTGTACATATTGCACACGATTTTCCAACCATTTAAAACTAATAAATAATAAACTTTGGGCGTTCACCATGACGGATGTTTTTCACTTGTTGTCTCTACTCCACTATGGCACCAAAAAGAACACCATCAATCGCTGCATCTCTGTCCCAGTCTATAAACTAGCTGAAGCCAGAAAATCAGCTGCAGTCCCGGTGCGCTAGGCTACCTGCCAGGAGCGCAGTCATAAAATTACACTATTGATCTTCACACTTGTTTGAGTTCCTCTCCAATCTCATCAGGCCCAGTGTCTTCAAGAGCCTCCCTCCCTATCCATGCTGACAGTCTCCTCTTATAAAGAGTCACTGTTGTTTTTCTTGGGGGACTTCACTACTTTGCAGTCCTTGCCTTCCTATGAGGTGCAACTTGCTATAAAAATAAGAACAGTAGGGATTAAAGAATGAATTGTCCATTTGAATGTCATTTTCAGAGTCTGTAAGAGTTATTAACTTAGCTTCCATATATATCCATCATATTGATGTTGAGAAAGAGACCTGTGGCAGTTTGGAATTCATTAGTTCGTCGGAATCAGTAACAACCAGTCGGTTTCACACCCCTATATATAAATTATGTCCATAATCTGTATTTTGGTGATAACATATACGAACATTGTAATCCTACCTCAGTGATCTTTTTTAAATCCTGAAGCTTCTTTTGTACTTCCTGCCGGGTCAGCCTTGCATGAAACTCTGATGTTTTTCACTTGTTTTCTCTGCTGCACTATAGCACCAAAAGATTGTTTCTTTTAACTCTCCCGAGAATGGCATCAAACATTGCAACTCTGCCCCAGTCTATAAATTGGGCTCTTCAAATTTGGCAGCCAGCCAGAAGAACGAGGCTTGCTCTACACTGGTTGAACAAAACTGTTGACATTTCTATCAATTAGCAGGCAATTTAGGTGATTGTGAAACCACTGTTACTACAGGTGCACTACGATTGGAGGATTTCCTGCCATTGCTATCGAATTCATATTTCACAAGTTCAATGACAGCAAAATAAGTGCCAGTCACCACTTTGATTATCAGATGTTTAAATCTAAAACAAATACCGTGAGAAAGCCTTTCTACCTAAAACATACTCCACAGTGGTTTAATAGTGCTTGAAATAAGTATTATGGTGCTTTCTGAATGCTGTAGTCAGATGTTAAGCATGTGTTTGAATAGTGACCATTAAAGCAGCCAAATGATTTTCCACAAATTAACCTGCAACTTCCATTAAGGTAAAGCTGTGCCAAAAATCACTTGCTGAAACGTGATTTAAAATGCTGAAAAGAAAACAGCTACTCAATGATATTTTTAAAGAAAACATTGATTGATAAATTGGGGAGAACGCCCCTTCCCTTTACCAAACTGAAAAAATTATAAAAATAATAAAGCTATTTATAACTGCCCTGTAAGTCACTCGATCTTTAGGACGTGTTTGTGTTTAAATGGCCCAAAGTTGAATGGACTGTAGGCAGCTTCAGAAGGTTGTGGTAACAATGGAACTGTTGCCTTTTCAGCAGTTTTGTTCTAAAACAATCCACGATCAGGAAATTTATTAAGGAGTACACCCTCTATTTGTTCATGTGGATCATATCACAAAAATCTCTCAAGTGGCGGTGATTTTTATCCTTAATACTAGAAGCTAAAATCGTCAATTAAAATATGGCATTACTTAATTTCATATCAGAACATTGAACACTATGAATTTACGACTATGATGCAACTTGTGTATTTCAATTTTTATTTTGTTTTAATATTTCTTCGTCGTGTGTTGTTATTTTTAGGTGATAAAAGATGTTGTTGTACTTTGCAATGTAACCACTGAAACAGATGGATCCATGACAATTTTTCCTGTGAACAAGGCAGAACTGGAAAAGGTAATGACATACAGATTTCCTAATACTACTTTCCAGGCCTAGCTACATTTTATACATAGCCTTAGAGGGATATCCGAAAGTACTTATTTAATCCGCTATCCCCATTAATCTGCTGTCAATTTTGTATTGCTTTCATAGATTCAAAATCCAAATGGTGAGTAATCTCTCTTTTATTTTGTTAATTAAAGGAATAAGCCCTATTTAGCAAAAAAAATTAATGTCCTTTCCGAGGCTAGATGTGGAAATATGAGGGTGAATTCAGCAGGGCTTTAATTTCCGCACAAAGCCTTGCAAGCAGTTTTGGTCTCCTAACTTAAGGAAGGACATTCTTGCTATTGAGGGAGTGCAGCGAAGGTTCACTAGATTGATTCCTGGGATGGCCGGACTGACATATCAAGAAAGATTGGGTCAACTGAACTTGTATCCTCTGGAGTTCAGAAGAATGAGGGGGGATCTTATAGAGACATTTAAAATCCTGACTGGTTTAGACAAATTAGATGCGGGCAGAATGTTCCCAATGTTAGGGAAAACTAGAACCAGGGGTCACAGTCTAAGGATTAAGGGGAAGCCATTTAAGACTGAGCTGAGGAGGAACTTCTTCACCCAGAGAGTAGTGAATCTATGGAATTCTCTTCCACAGAAGGTTGTTGAGGCCAGTTCGCTAAATATATTCAAAAGGGAGTTAGATATAACACTCACAACTAGGGGGATCAAGGGGTATGGCGAGAAAGCAGGAATGGGGTACTGAGGTAGCATGTTCAGCCATGAACGCATTGAATGGTGGTGCAGGCTCGAAGGACCGAATGGTCTACTCCTGTACCTATTTTCTATGTTTCTATGTTTCTAGAGATGGGGCTATATCATTGAGGCTCGATTCTCTGATCTGAGCTCCCACCGAGTGATGCACCATGCTGGGCGTGGATGGAGCCCTGCTTGAAAAATCAGCCTCAACTTCCAACACCTCTTTCTTCTGCTGCTCTCTGAGCAGCAATCTGGTAGCCTGTGAATAAAATGGCCGTAGTTTTATCCAACCGCCATTTTGAGAACAAAATCTACTTTCTCTTTTTTTTTCTTTCTTTCAGTTTTTTCTGTGTATGCATATTTGTTTTTGTCCATTATTTTAGCTCTTTTGTGGTTCTTTGTTTCTATCTATGTAGTTCTTTCCCTTTCTGTATTTCTTTCTCTAAGCTCTGTTTCTTATCTCCATCATCCCTTTATAAGTGCTACATGTTAGTCACGGTTTGGGTTGGCTTAACTTTTGATTTGTCTTGAGAAGTGTGGAAAAGAAAACAAATTATGCACATTCCAGACAAAAGGCATAGTTGTATTTTAATTGTACATAGTCTAAGGAAGTGTTAAACCATCTGACTAAGAAGTCTGAAAAAAATAAGTTAAGCACATTTCAGTCTTCATTTATCCCACAGGTCCGTAGGAAAATTAACCTAAAAAACCACACGCACAAGGTGTAAAGCAAATAATTGTCAAGAGAATAGGGACTGGTATAATAAACGACTTCAGGATAACTAAAGCCACTATTAGAAATACAAAAAAACACGATTGTGGACAGGTGTAGTAAAGTAGATGCATTTAAGGGGGTGCTAGATAAATGCATGAGGGAGAAAGGAATAGAGGGATATGTTGATGGGGTTAGATGAAGAAGGGTGGGAGGAGGCTCGTGTGGAGCATGAACACCAGCATAGACCTGTTGGGCCGAATGGTCTGTTCCTGTGCTGTAAATACTATGTAATAAATGAATGGATGATGACAATCCAGCAGATGTTACATATCTTGCTTTCCAGAAAGCCTTCAATACAATGTTGCATGCACAGCAGTTGGAAAAGATTACATCATATGGCGTCAGATATTATAGTGGATAGGTAACTGGTTGCACGCTCATAAACAGAGGGTTATCATTGGGAGTAGATCGATACGGGGATAGCCATGAGTGGAGTCCCACAGGGCTCCATGTTGGGACCATTGCTCTTCATCGGGGTAGATTTTTGTCTTTACCACCTGAAAGTTAATCATGACCTGGCCAAGCCCAGAGAGAAAAATCTGGTGGGGAGGAGACCACACCTGTTTCTAAACCTGCCAGAATTTCCCTCCATTAATTTAAATCATGCAGGTCATTGCCCTAGTGAACAGATTACTGAAGCATGTGGTAACTATGAATGCCCTTCAGAAGGCAGTTGGACAAGTCCCTGAGAGAGGAGGCCACTTCCAATTACAAAGGGTATGTTGTGGTTAGCTGGGATTAGAAGGATTTATGGGTTACAGCAGTCTCCTGGAGTTTTGCTTAAGGGAGTCAGAGAGGAACTTCCCAGCGTTTTCCTAAATTGACCTTCGGTTTTATCCTTTATTTTGTCTCTCCCAGGAGATTGCATGATTAGAGGGGTGGGTCAGTGGTGTGTGTGTGGCTGCAGCATGTCTAGATCAGGGAGGCGTGATGGATGGGGGGTCTTTTCCTGCCCTTCATTTTGTAGGTTTGTAACTCCTTTTAACTTGTTGATTTTGTTTTGCTTTTGTCAGGCATGCATTAAAAGGAATGCAGTGCCCCTCATCCATATCTCTTGTGGATAATGTGAACAGTACTTGTGATTCCTGTGATTCCCCACATGCTGAGTTCAGTTCCTGATTTCAGCTGACTTATCAGAAGGGGGCACTCTCATGCAAACCTGAAGGGAAAGCTGCTGATTGGACAGCACCACTGGGGGATTCCCCTGGTAGCTTAGTAGATAAATGCACTGCCTGTGGTGTGGTCCTAAACCATACAGGAAGATCCCAGGTAAAAATATCCTTGGCTTGTGCTGAGTTGGCTGATTTGAGCTGGAGTATGATAAGGATGCTATAATTTGCCTCCATGGGGGGAATTTTAACCCCAGAAAACAGGTGGGTTTGGGTCAGGTGGAAGGTTAAAGTGTTAGATATCTGAATCCCAATCCTAACTCGCCCACTTCTGGTTTTAACAGAGGAAGGACAGGGGGTGGGCGACCGACCAACTCCTAGGAGGTGGGTTGGCACTTTAAATATTATAATGAGGCTGCGTGCCTCATTTTGAAGCACCATTTTAAATTTAACTCTGGGTTTCCCGGGCTTCGGGGAACCTGGCAGCTAAAGGAAGGCAAGGACTGCTGGATCCAGGAGGTAGGACCCTTTCCACTTACCTGCTGGATCCAGCGTACCTCCTCGCCAACCCCCCGTGATTGGACACCGACCCCCCCCCCGGAATCTTCCAATCTTCCGTGACCTCCCTCACGAGGCCTCTGACTACCTCTCCCCCACAAGGCCCCCGATCTCCGATCCCTCCTCAGGCCTTCCGGCTCCCGATCTCTGGCCTTCTGACCCCCCCAGCCCCCGATCTCTAACTGCCTCCGGCCTTCCAATCTCTGATCCTTGGACCCAGACACACCCACCTTGGCCTTCCAATCTCCAGCCCCCAATTACCAACCCCTGGCCTCCAATCCCTCCCTCTTTCCTCTCTGTTCCCCAGCTGCGGCCTGGTGCCACAGGCCTACCTGCCCGACAGCCAGCCAGCCTCTCAATCTGGCTGGCTGTAGGCGGGAAACAGGGAAAAAAAATTTAATCAGGCCTGGCCGTTAAATTCAGCAGGGCCTGAAGGAAATCCGTTCTCCCGGGTTTTCCGACCACAATCCAGCACCCCCCTGCTCCCTCCCTGCCTCTGAGTTAAAATCCTGCCCCATGTATCTGGACTATGGATGGGGAAAAAAAATCTGTTAGGTTCCTAATCCATATCCTTATCCAGTGATCCCTGCTGGAAACGGAATGGTTGTTTATTGAGCCAAATACAAAAGCAAAATACTGCGGATGCTGGAAATCTGAAATAAAAACAGTAAATGCTGGAAATACTCAGCAGGTCAGGCAGCATCTGTGAAGAGAGAAACAGAGTTAATGGTTCAGGTCAATGACCTTTCGTCTGCAGCATAGGATGTTTGTTGAGGATGGAATTGCATCTGACGTTGATGCCCTCATGGTCAAATAGCCAGTCGGCACCCTCTGTCCCAGATCATGTGATGTATAGCTCCCGCCAAAGGGCTGCCGATGCCTGTTAAACTGTAATCAAGCAAATGGCGTCGCCTTCAGCAAAGAATAAGAGCCACAAGAAAGTAAACTATAAAGATTACTGCAGGGATTCAACAAACTGTAAGATTGAAATATCCCGTAATAATGTCCAAATAAACTCTTATTATTCATACTCTACCTCATGCTCATGATTGCAAATTGTGCTGGCATATAAGTAGACAGAAAGTAATGACTTGGGTACCAGGAGGCTGATAAACCACAGCCTTTCCAGTGCACTCCCACTTTAACTCCAGCAGGAGTGGAGCAGAAGGCTGCATTAGGCCTTGGCTTTCACTCGGGCAGAGCCTTGTGAAGAGCGGAGCTTCCGGCTGCCCCAAACATGGTCTGTGGTGTGAAGGGGGTATGGCCAGGGACATGGAACTCCCATGCCCGTGTCCTGGATTCCAGCCAGTGGAGCATTGGCAGCCAGTAAGCTGAGCAGAAGCAGGCATACCCTGGTGCTTCAGTGGTGGGTGTGGACCCACCTGAGAATCCAGGCCTGGATCATGGCATGGAAGAGGAGAAAATATGTTTGTAAAGGGGGCTGAGGTGGCACTATTTCTTTCCGGGAAGGCATCTAATTTGCATGCGGCTCATAGGTGCCCAGGCCACTACAGACACTTCTCCGGTGTCTCTGCCCCAGGCACTGGTAAATACAGCTCCTATCTGCCAATGGGGAGAGAGGAAATTGCTCCTCTCTCAGACTCTCCCCTTTGGTCTCGGGGGTGGGGGGGAGGGGGGGGGAGTGGTGTGGAATCTAATGAATGTTTAAAAACAAATCCTCACCTTTCTCTGAAGGACTTAGCCACTCCAATCACCTGGACCCCTCCCCCTCCCCCCGTAGGGCCCATGTCTGTCCATCTGGAGCTCGTACACCTCATCTCACTCAACGACCAGCCTCCAGTCCTATGCCGGGCCATGGCTGAGTCAGATAAATGGGAACTCCCGGTGTCGGGAGAATCCACCCTCAGCTCTGTCTCTGGGGCCACCCCCTAATCTCAATGGTTCTAAGGGGCAGACGGAGGTGCCGCCCCTCACAAGGTCAGCTGGCAAATCGTGGAAGTAACTGGGTCTTTGCCATTTTCCGATGAGTTCTGCTGATCTCCTGTCAGAATCCCCAGGGATTTTGCTAGAAATACCAACCAGGAGAAATCTTCCCATATTTGTTTACAATGTTGCTGTGCGTAGCCACCAGAGGAAGTCATCCCCACAGGTTTTGTTGGGGGAAATCAGTGGAGAGTCAACAGCAATAGGAGATTGATCATGTCTGATTTGCTCTTGCAGAAATTATCTTCAGAGAGGCCAAATTCAGACGGTGAAGGACATTTGGAGAATGGTACCCATGTTGCAACAACAGATGGTAAAGACCATGGTAAGTCCAATGTACATAATTGTATTTCAAGCACTGTCAATGTCTCTGTTAAGCTACCATGTACGTTTCCTTATCACTTTATAATGTTGAATTTTATTTTCTTCACCTTGTATTCATTCTTCATATTGCATAAAATCACACTGCTGAATATCACAAATACTCATACTGTGACCAATCAGATATCTGTCTTATTTCAAATCACAAAACACTTTTTAATATTCCATTGTGGGAAGTTTATCACATGGCAGTATTGTGACGAGATTAAAATGTCTCCTTTAATTTTCGGAAGTTCTGTCGGTGCCTTTTTATTGGCTGAAATACATATCCTCTGGCTCATGTCAAAGGGGGATGAGTGGCCTCTCGCAATGCAGAATGTTTAGCAATTGTGACAGACAGCTGCCATCAGTAGTGCAGGTCAGCAGCAGGGAAGACAATCACTCTCGTATCAGTTGCCTTGTTTTACAGGAGTAAACATGATGACCCCGATGTTCCTCTTTCGACTGTCTGCGCGACAGTGTGTGCCTTTTTACAGGGTGTTAAGCTGAGGAAAAGTTTGTGGGGCCCCATTATGCCAAGCTTCTTTTCCAGTCACATACGACGCACCTTTCCGCTGACATCATGGGCAATGGTGGATTCCTTGCAGCAAAATTCTGATTGCATGGTAATTCCGCGAAAGTGACATTTGAATGCCTTGTGTCATTTTGCTCATTAATAATTGGCGAGAGTCACGTCTACATTTTCATATGAAATGAGCGCTACACGTCCTGAAACCAGTGGTGAGTTGCGGGGGCAGGTGGGTTGTATTCTGAGTGTTGAAAATAAGTGTATTTTGGAGCGGCAGTGATTTTGGAATGTTCTGGTCGTCATTTTGTGCCTTCAGTGTGTGGGGGCAGGGGTTTCTGAGGAGTGCTTCAGGGGTCCAATTCTCACCTGATGCTATACCCCTTACACAGTGGGTGTCTGTGTTGGGGCATTATTGTATTTATGTTTCCTGGAGGATGAGGAGAAGAATGAGCAGGAAATAGTGGATGGCTGGGAAGTCGGGATACATTGCAGGAGGAGGGCTCCTACCCACAGTTATCCTGTCAATCAAATTTCCCAGCACTAACAAAATTATTTGGACATTACAGACTGGTTGAATGACTTGCAATTACATATTTCACCATTTTACTTATTGCATGTTCTTTTGTGTTTTTTTTTAAATCGTTCCATTGCCTCACTGAAATTATCTTTTCTGCTATCAGCTCCCTGCTTTTCTTCATAACCAGGTTATAGGTCGTTCAAGCCCATTAACTTCCTCTCTGTAACTGGAATAATTTGTTTTCTTCCTTTTTTCCCCAATGCTCCTGAAATGCTTGTATATCTTTCAGTTTTCAGTTCTGAATGTGGCTTCTGTCCAAACTTTTAACCTGCCTTTTCCCTCTGCAACTGCTAACTGACCTGCTCTGTATTTCCAGCACTTACTGTTTTTCTTTCAAATTTCTAATATTTGCAGGTTTTTTTTTTTACTTGTACTATAGATTAAAACATCGGACTAATATTCTACCAAGCTTTATATTTTTATAGAAGCATAAGTTAAAAGCATGTCATCTCTAGCAGTGTATTTTTTTTCCCAATGAAAGAGTGTTGGGGGTGGCCAAAAATTCCACTTACCTGAATTTTTTCTGAAAGAATAACACCCAGAAACTGCCATGCTCCATGGATTGGCGCATTTGTCCATTGGGGACAGAGGTTACAAGATTCCTGTCGATATGTCCAAATTCCGAAACTTGTTTGCCAAAGCTGTTGGGAAAAATGACCAATTAAGCTTCTTAACTCATAGAATGATACAGCACAGAAGGAGGCCATTCGGCCATCGTGCCTGTGCTGGATTTTGTAAGAGCTATCCAATTAGTCCCACTCCCCTGCTCTTTCTCCATAGCCCTGTAAATTTTTCCTTTTCAAGTCAATATCCAATTCTCTTTTGAAAGTTATTATTGAATCTGCTTCCACCACACTTTCAGGCAGTGCATTCCCGATCATCATAACTCACTGCGTAAAAAATGTCTCCTCATCTCCCCTCTCTTCGCTTTTGCTAATTATCTTAAATCTGTGTCCTCTGGTTACTGACCCTCCTGCCAGTGGAAACAGTTTTTCCTTATTTACTCGATCAAAACCCCATATAGTTTTAAACACTTCTATTAAATCTTCCTTAACCTTCTCTGCTCTAAGGAGAACAATTCCAACTTCTCTAGTCTCTCCACTTAACTGATCCCTCATCCCTGGTACCATTCTAGTAAATCTCCACTGCACCCTCTCCAAGGGCTTGACATCCGTTCCTCATGAGGAAGATCTAATTAATTGGCTCATCTTACAGTGTGTTCCAGGGCTCTGTGGACTTGTCACTTTGAAATCCAGAGCTGATGCTAAGGGGACAAAGTCATCTAAACATTGGCATTTGCCCTATGGTGGCTGTCATCCTTGAATAGAACCCTAAAATTTACAGCACAGAAGGAAGCCATTCAGTCCATCATGCCTGTGCTGTCATTGCAGCAAGAACAGCCTTCTCTTAAAGCCAGGCTTTCATTTCAGAAAGCAGTGCGGTCCCTTAAAGGGGAACTGCCTTCTAAAAAAAAAATCATTTTAAAATAGACAGTTTTTAACCCTTAGAGCTCAACTGCCTTCTGAAAAAAATTAACATTAAATTGAATTCCCAAATGGAAGTCTTCAGCTCTTAAAGCTGAATTCCTTTCCTCACCTCAAAAAATAGGAAACGTGCTTCAGCACTAACACAAATGGCTCAGCAAGCCAGAGAAGGGCACCCAGGGTCTCGCACGCAGCACTCCTGCTTTGTGCAGGGGGTCAACACTGCAAGAGAGGTCCTCTACCCACAGGGGCCAGGAGGCCCTCCAGAAAGAAGGATGTGGGACCAGATCACCGAGGCCGTCTCTGCCAGCAGTGTTGCCCCTACCACCTGGCTCCAGTGCCCAAAGAAGCTTCAAGACCTCAGACCAGTGGTCAAGGTCAGTGAATGCACCTTCAAAAGCCGTCTACTACCAACTCCACCAGCCTCTCACACTTCTCAATGCACAACTTCCTCCCACCCATCCCCACCCCCCAAAATCACTCACCTACCAACAATCTGTATCAAATATGAGGCACACCTCCCATTCCTAGCTTCACCTCACTCCCTTGGAGGAGATGGTGCAGGCCATTCTTGTCAGGGGCGTGGCTGAGCCCTTGGCCAGCGGCGGGACTGAAAGGATACAAGATGCTGGTATCCTCATACGTTATCCTTCTTCTCGTATCTCTTGCTTTCCCACCCTCCCCTCACCACAACTCCACCCTTGTGCTTTCCTCATTTCACACACCCAAGAAATGCAGCCTGCCCAGCCAGTGGTTGACCAAGAAGAGGGAGAGGAGAGTGAAGAAGAAGAAGAAGAAGAAGAAGAAACACCATCACTCGATTTGACACTCCCAGCCCAGCCACCAGCTCCTCAAGGTCGACCTGCATGGCCGTCTGCAGTCTTCCCCACTGAAAGTCAGCAGCATGCCACCAGCCATGCTGCAGCCACTGGGGTAGCACTGCATGTCATCAGTAGGATAGGCAAAGGCACACACAAGACAGTCACGAAGAGAATGCGTAAGGGTGATTAGTTGATTTCTTGATGTCATACTGGATGGATAGAAGTATAAAGTTGGATTGGAAAGTTTGCTTTGTGGTGGCGTTTATTTCAGCATTGTGGCCAAGAGAACGATGTGATGGTCAGTAACAGAGGGAAGGTAAGGTGTGGGACAAACGTTGAAATGGGAATTGGGGTTGTGGTCACTGGTACTGCAGGCAGAATATTCCATCCTCGATATCCCGACCAGAAAGGGGCTGTCTGGGTTGCATCCTTCCTTCTGCTTCTTACTCTTCTGCATCTTCCTCTTCACTCTGCGAGCGGATGCTGAAAATCTGAAATAAAGGCAGAAAATGCTGGAAATACTCAGCATCTCGACCTGAGATGTGAACTCTGTTTCTCTGTCCACGGATGCTGCCTGACCTGTTGAGTATTTGCAGAATTTTCTGTCTTCTTAGAGGCCTTCTTTTACCATCCGAGGCCTTGCAAGTGTCCAGCAGCACTCCCTGCATCCTTTAAAAACTTTTACCATGTATTGCGCCAAGCCACTACTTTAATAAAATATTAAAAATCCAGTCCAAAAGCTTAAATGCAAACTTACCTGAAGGATGTGTGTGTCCCTTTAAGAAGTGCTGACAGCGTCTCTGTCTGTCTGCTGCACGCTAGCTTTTCAGAGCGAGCTTAGGACCCAGCCCTAAGCTCAGCCCAAAGGTTGAAGTTCGCAGAGCGTGACGTTAAGTTGGCTTTGGACGCTGACTGACGTCACGCTCTCCAGATTTGCATGTCCAGGGCCAGCGCTGCTAACAGCAGCACTATGGCCAGCACCAAAATGGCGACCGCTGAGTCCCGCGCCAGAGGCAGGCGATAGAGTGGCAGCCGCCATTTTGTCCAGGATTCCGGCGCAACCAGGTGGCGTTAAGTTGCCCAATTTTTCCCCCTCTGTATAAAATAAACTTCTAACTTCCCCCTTCGTTCGTTAATGATAATCCTGATTCTCTGACCCCTTGTTACTGATTCAATCATCTTTTCAGCTGGGGATGGAAGGTTCAGGAAAATCTGATTGCCTCCCATTTCAGTTGTGAGTTAACTAAGATGAGTAAAGTTATACAGCTGTCTGACTGATACCAGGTCACAAGTACTCACCAAAACAACAGTGTCCATTGGAAACACTACATGACTTGCACAGCACACAATAAATTATCAGCCATAACTGAGCTTGTCTTTCTCCATTTGCCACATTAGTAATTGTTCTCATTTTGTAAATTCACTGTTGTCCAACAACTAATCAGAAATGCATATAGGAACATAGGAATTGCTAGACAAATAAAAACCAAGGTCCATCTGGTTCATCTTCTACCATCCTGGTGTTGTTGACTAATCATGGCAATCAATCTTTGTCAATTAGTCTACAACAGACCCAGACATGAGGCGGGGAAACCCCCAGTGATGGAGAGCTTTGGGAACTAGAGGTCCAAAGTAACCTGTTCCTCCAAGCATGCTACACTTGCCATATGTCATGTCTCAAATTACTTATCTACTGTATCCCAAAGTATTACTTTCTGAAAGAAATCTATCTACTTTGCATTTGAATGAATCAATAATATCTGCTTCCACCATCTCCCTAGGGAGCCTATTCCATCCTCACTGAACCACTCACTCACTGAAATAATGGGTTTGATATTAAACCTCATGCTCCCCCCCCCCCCCCCGACCACCCACGACACGCGGGGGAGGAGGGGGAAAATTAAAAATCACGAAACTCATCCCCGACCCGTCGAAATGGCGGCAGGTTATGAATCGTGTCTGTGTCCCATTTTGGAGAGGTGGGACACTTCATCATTATAATATTTAAATCAGGCTCCCACAGTGCAGTTAGGAGCCTGATTTAAATGTAACAGTTGCCGGCCGGGTTTCCAGGGGCTTGGGAAACCCGGCAGCTAAATGGAGACAGGAGCAGCTGGCTGCAGAAGGTAAGTGCTTTTTAGAGCACTGCTTGTGAGCCAGGAAGAGCAGGAGTGCTCCCCCCGGCCATTTGAACAAACCTTTTGCCAATCGTGGCTGCTCCTCGCTGGCCCGATTGGCTGACTCCTCCTCCGCCTCCCCCCCTCCAACCTGCGATCTGCGGATCCCCGCCCCCCCCCCCCCCTTCAACCCGCTCTCCCAATTGCCGGGACCGACCCCAACGGTCCCCAGCTGCGACCTTCTGCTGTTGGCTTTCCTGCCTGGCAGCCGATCAGCCTGTCAATCTGGCCAGCTGCCAGGTAGGAAACAAATTTAAAAAATGGTAATGAGGTCCTGCCGTTAAATTCAGCGGGGCCTCCGCATCCCTGGGATTTCCGTGTTTCCTCCACTATTGCGCTGCCTCGTTCCCTCCTTGCATCCCCGTAAATATCGGGACCAGTGTCCTGGACAAGGTGAATCCACTTCTCATGATCTATGTTATCTACGAAAATCCCTGTACCATCACCCTATGGGTTCTATCGGTCAATCTACGTTTAGAATCCTAAAAATAGCAATCACATCACTTCTCAACCTTCTCTTTTCCAGTGAGAACATGCCAAATTTACAGAAACGCTCCTCATAGTCCAATCCCTCCAACCCGCAATCACTATGGTTGCTCCCTTCTGTATACTTCAATTGCTGTAATATCCTTTCTGTACTGTGGCAACCAGAACTGTACACTGTATTCTAAGTGCAGTTGCACCAATGATTTATAAAGTGGCAGGATTACCTCACTATTTTGGCTTAATATTGACCTTTTAATACATCCCAACATATGATTTACTTTACTCACTGCGACCGAGCATTATTGCAATAGCTTCAATTTATTGTCAATGAGACCTTGGATCTCTTTTATTTTCCATGCACATTATTTTCTTTCCATTTTAGTAATAGACCCTTCCTTGATTTTTTTATCCCCATGTGAAGCACTTGCATTTCTCTGCATTGAATTTCATTTACCAGCTGTCCCAATCCCTAAGTATATTCAAATCCTCCTCCAGCTTATCCTGTTCAGCTTTGGAGTCTATCACCTTCATTAGCTTTGTATCATCTGCAAATTTAACCACTGTGCTTGTGACTCCTAGCTCCAGATCATTTATGAAGATGTTAAACAAGTGAGGTCCCAGAACAGACCCCTTTGGGACCCCACTAATCCTCCCAGGAGGCGGGTCCCCGACTCGCGCAGGGACCCGTCTCCTCGAGGTGGCAAGGGGATTAGAGCCAATTAACTGCCTGTTAACAGGTAGTTAACAGGCAGTTAAGAGGCTTTTTCCCATTTTACGCCTGCTGATGCGGGCTTCCCGACGTCGGGAAACCCCACCAGGATCAGTGAGGCGAGCAGTGGGTCTGCGGAGGTGAGAGGGGCCCAAATGTCCGCTGCAGAGGTGAGTGATGGGTGCAAGTGTGGACAGGTAAGTATGAGAGGTGAGTGTAAAGTGTTGGAAAAAGTTTCCTTACCTTTGCTTCTTCCTGCAGGCTTCAACCCTTGGGGATCCGGAGGTGCCTCATCTCAACGGCAGAGATGACAGAATGGCTTCTGCATTCTCAGATGCAGCAGCCATCTGCTTTCTGCTGAGGAGAGAGGTCTTGGTGAGCCTGTGTGCAAGGGCTCACTTTAGAACAGAGATTGTCAGTGTTTGACAGCTTCTCAGCTGTCAAACACTGACAATTTATCTGTCAAAATTTTTTTGACAGATGAAGTGTCGTACACTGACGTCATCTGTCACTGGCTTTCCCTTAATTGGCTGGCTAAACCCGCAGAGTGGGCTTAATAAGGCCAATCAAGGGAAAATAGTGTGCGTTCGTCAGACGTCGCTGGGGGCGGGACTGAAACCCGACAACCAGCAGTCCCGCCTCCAGCATGTCTCCATTCACAAAATCCCGGCCATGGTCTCTGTAAACACTTTTGGGAGTATGGGAGAACAGTCATCTCTTTATTGCATGAGATAATATGTGCTTCAATCTTTGTATTTTGTGGTTACACCCTGTGGAAATCATGTACTATATCTCACTCTCTGAGTGTGTGTCTCTGCTCTTGACTACTATGCTCCCTTCTGGCAGCAGTGCTTCTGATGGAAGGTGGTTTATCAAACTGTGGTGCAGGGACCAGTAACACTCCAAGAAGGTGGAGAATCAGTCCAAAGAATATCTTAAATAGTCACCCTGGAAGGAAGAAATATAGCTAGAGATGCATTATATTGGAGTTAAAGTTGCTGGTGAGGCTTCCAGTGTTTTTTTCTCTGGGTTCTACTTAGGCCACAGGTGGTGATCATCTCTGTATGGCTGCCACTGATCTGTATAAGGGCAGAACAATGTGCATCCATTAGAGATGAACAAAGTCCTCCCTTACAGTGGGTAGCATTCTTTCTCCAAGAATATCTAGGCCTACAAGTAAGCCTTTCTGGATAGTGCATTATGTAAGTCAGAGATGGAGGTCTCTGGTCTGCCTAATCCTTCATCCATCATAGTCTGCATGATGGCCATAACATTGTTTATGTGGTGTTAATGCTTCTCTATCCTCAGTTTAAAGATGGGCTTTGTGATTGCTTTACCGAACACTCCCTCTGTTTGAGTCTACGAAATTTGCAACCCCTTATTAGACTCTTCAAATCATCTACAGTTAGTGGAGTCACTGGTAACTGCACCCATTCTGGCTACTGTCACCCACTCTAGACTTTCCAAGCTAACTAGTTCAATAACGGCTTCTTTAGCCAGTAGGAACTATTCCACTGCCGTGCAGTTAAAAGCTAGATTTTGCTTGATTTTCTTCTTGACATCATGGATTCTTATTCATGACCTCCCACCACTTCCTACAGGTAATGGACATGGCCTGTGAATCAGCCGTTGATTTCCTCCCAGGCTTGCTTTCTTGTATGTGGACTGGAGGATGTGTGTGCCAGAGCCACTTATCACTGTTTTACTGGCCCGTGGCTCTGGCACATTAAATATATCACTGTATCAGTGTAAAATGACTTCTGATCGACTTTTGAATCTGGCTGTAGAATTTCTGGTGAGTGCCATGAGTATTGGCAAAAGTTAATTTCTTATAGGGCCAACTGGTTCATTTCCTGGTGCTAAGGTGCTAAACTGTGATAATTGTTGCTCTTGTGATTCGGTCAAATTCGTTCACTAAATCTGACAGAAGCTGGGCCGTATGGGTTGCTGAGAGGAAACTTAGTTCTGTTAGATGCCCAAAATTCACAGAGTTTGATTTTTAGCTGCATTATACTGGGGTCCATTGTAAACTAGACATTGATCCAAAGGCTAAGGCTGTGAACCTACATTACCCACTGGTAAAAATTTATGAAAAAGAAATTCTGGCCAGCTTACTTGCTGATTTCACTGGGAATTTGTCCATAGCACAGAACTACACTGACCACAGACGGCTAAATAAAAAGAAAAATATAGGTTTAAACTACAGAAATGTAGCTTATTGACCGATTGGAGTCTTATAAAGTTCATTGTCATTTAAGAAAGACAGATCTAAAACTTATAGTTTATGGAGGTCTGATTTTTTTATTATTAAATGTAAATGTGCTTAGATATGCTGGATTGGGATTAAAGTGTGTAATTAAATTGAAGCAACAACAACAACAAGACTTATTTATATAGCGCCTTTAATGTACCACCTGAACCGGGATGGGACCCGTGTCCTAGCGGAAAGGATAAATAGGGAGGTGGCAAAGGCTTTAAACTAGCAAGATGGGGGGAGGGATCTACAAGAAACGTAACCAGCCTAAATATAAACAAAACAGGAAAAACATAAGAACATAAGAAACAGGAGCAGGAGTAGGCCAATCGGTCCCTCGAGCCTGCTCCGCCATTCAATAAGATCATGGCTGATCCAATCTTGGCCTCAACACCACTTTCCCGCTCTCTCCCCATACCCCTTGACTCCCTTGCGGGCATAGGAAAGAATAAAGTAAGGGAGGATATTGATGGCAAGGGAATAAATAGAGTTACAGAACAGGAGTCTAAAAAGATAGTTAAACATAAAGTGAGCGGAAATCCTATTAAAAATGAGTTAAACTGTCTATACAGCAATGCACATGCGAGGAACCAGACATAGTAGGGATTACTGAGACATGGCTACAGAAAAATCAGGACTGGGAATTAAATATTGCAGGGTATAACATATTTAGAAAAGATAGGGAGGGAAAAAGATGAGGTGAATAGCTGTACTTATTAGGGATAACATAATAGCAGTAGAAAAAGGTGACGCAGATATCAGCAAGACAAAAATAGAATCCATATGGATAGAGATTAAAGATAATAAAGGATCAATCACACTAATAGGCATAGTCTACAGACCACCTAATAGTGGAAGGAGGTGGAGGAAGAAATATGCAGAAAAATTAGGGAAATTAGTAAAAAAACATAGAATAATAGTCATGGGGGATTTCAACTACCCTGATATTAATTGGACAGAAGAGGTAGTAAAGGGGATAAGGGAATGGAGTTGCTACAATGTGTACAGGACTCCTTTCTAACCCAATATGTAAAAAGCCCAACAAGGGAGGATTCGCTATTGGATCTAGTAATGAGGAATGAACCAGAGCAGATAAGAGAAGTAAAAGTAGGAGAACATCTAGGCAATAGTGACCATAATATAATACGCTTTAAGATGATAATTGAGAAGGACATAAGTATAACGAAAACCAGGTTAATAGATTGGAGAAAAGCTGATTTTGAGGGGCTGAGAATAGAACTTGGGGGGAAAAGATGGGTAACAATATTGGCAAACAACGATGTAGAACAGCAATGGGAAACATTTAAAACGGTGTTCAACAAAGTGCAGGAAAAATATATTCCGCTAAAAGGAAAGAACACACTAAACAATAATGAGACTCCATGGATGAATAAAGCCATAAGGTAACAATTGAGGGTAAGGAAAGAGGCATACATTAAGTACATAGACAGCAGGGGAGTGCATGATAAGGGAGAATACAAAAAGATTTGGAGAGAAGTCGGAAAAACAATTAGGGAGGCAAAGAGGAACTATGAAATTAAATTATCAAGGAACATAAAACAAAATAGTAAAATATTTTATAGGCACATCAATAAAAAAAGGAAGGTTGGGATCAGAATAGGACCATTAAGGGATACACAGGATAATACCACAGGTAATGATAGAGAGATGGTAGAAATATAAAATAATTATTTTGCTTCAGTATTTACCAGGGAGATAAAACAGGTGGACATGACATTGGATGATGAGATTAGTAATGAGATAAGTGCATTTAAAATAAAAAGGGGATATATTAAATAAACTAATCAAACTCAAAGAGGATAAAACCCCTGGTCCGGATGGATTGCATCCACGCATTTTAAAAGAATCTAGGGAAGAGATAGCAGAGGCATTACTACGCATATTTAATAATTCGTTAGAAAAAGGTGTAGTGCCAGAGGACTGGTGGATAGCTAATGTAATACCGATATTTAAGAAGGGGGATAAGAACATGTCCAGGGAATTATCGACCAGGCAATTTAACATCAGTGGTAGGAAAAATAATAGAATCCCTACTAAAGGAGAAAATAGAAGTACATCTAGAAACCAAAAATATAATAATGAACAGTCAGCATGGATTTCAAAAGGGAAAATCTTACTTGACCAAACTTATTGAATTTTTTGAAGGGGTAACAGAGAGAGCAGACAATGGTAATGCAGTAGATGTAATTTATCTGGATTTTCAAAAGAACTTCGATAAGGTACCCCATAATAGACTGATGAACAAGGTCAGAGAATGCGGAGTCAGGGGACAAGTAGCAGAATGGATTGCTGGCTGGCTTCAGGACAGAAAGCAGAGAGTAGGAGTAAAGGGTAGCTAGTCACAATGGCAGAAGGTGGGTAGTGGTGTTCCACAAGGATCAGTGCTGGGACCACTGCTGTTCACAATTTACATTAATATTTAGACTTTGGAATCAAAAACACAATTTCTAAATTTGCGGATGACACCAAATTGGGGGGAATAGTCAATACTGAGGAGGAATGCAACAAATTACAGGAGGACATTAATAAACTTGCAGAATGGGCATATAATTGGCAAATGAAGTACAACACAGATAAATGTGAGGTATTACATTTTGGTAGGAAGAATAGGGAGGTCACTTATCACTTGGAGGGTGCGAGTCTAGGTGGGGTAGAGGAACAAAAGGATCTCGGAGTACAAATATACAAATCACTAAAAGTAGTGACACAGGTTAACAAGGCCATAAAAAAAGCAAACCAAGCACTAGGATTTATTTCTAGAGGGATAGAATTGAAAGGTAGTAAAGTTATGCTAAACTTGTATCGAACCTTGGTGTACTGCGTACAGTTCTGGTCTCCATATTATAATAAGGATGTAGAGGCATTGGAGAGGGTGCAAAAGAAATTCACAAGGATGATACCAGAACCAGAGGTTATACCAGAACCAGAGGTGATACCTATCAGGAAAGGGTGAACAGGCTGGGTCTCTTTTCTCTTGAAAAGAGAAGGCTGAGGGGTAACTTAATAGAGGTATTTAAAATTATGAAAGATTTTGATAGAGTAGATACAGAGAGTGTGTTTCTACTTGTGGGGAAAGAGCAAAACTAAAGGCCATCAATATAAGATAGTCACCAATAAATCAAAGAGGGAATTCAGAAGAAACTTTTTTACCCAGTGAGTGGTGAGAATGTGGAACTCGCTACCACAGGGAGTGGTTGAGGTGAATAGTATAGATGCATTTAAGGGGAAGCTAGATAAGCATATGAGGGAGAAAGAAGTAGAGGGTTATGCTGATAGAGATAGATGAGGACGGATGGGAGGAGGCTCGATTGGAGCATAAACGCCGGCATGGACTGGTTGAGCCGAATGGCCTGTTTCTGTGCTATAAATTGTATGTAATTCTATAGCTTAACCTTTCAAATCTAATCTGGTTCAGAATTTTAAAATACAGACAGCCTTTTCACTGCTGGTGCTAAAGTCACAGACCATTCTGCATCTGGAGAGGCAATAAACCCCTCATTGAGAACTGCCCCCTTGCGTCTACATGTAGATATTATACATTTCCTGATTTAATTAACCTAGAATGATTATGTCAGAAATATTGAATGGATACAAAGAAGACCATTGTATCAATAATATAGCCATTTCAGCTAACTGACACTTGGGGTCTTCCTATTGTTCCAAGTTACAGTAACTCGCATCAGTGAACAGTAATGTTGCGATCATGTCGAGGATTGAAAACCTATAACCACCCCCCCCCCCCCCCACCAGAGAAACCTTGTATGACATAGATTTAATCTCTTGTTTGCTGGTACTAGCAATACAAAAATATTGGGGGGGAAATTGGGAAACGCCCCAAAAAAGTTAGCACCCCTCCGCCGTAAATTCAGTAGTAGCGCCCCAAGCAGGAGGTGGGGCGTTACTGGAAAGCGCTCCACCTCCTGCTTGGGACGCTACTACTTAATTTTGCCACTGCGTCATTGCAGGCCTCCTCCCCTGATTAAAGGGGAGGGGCCTAACGCTGCGCGCACCCTGCGATCGCGGCCGGTACCCCGCATACAAACGGTAAAAGGGGCAGGTGCTGGCAGTCGGCCAAAAAAAAAATGGCCACCCGACACTTGCCCTTTAACTTGCGCCGCCGCTGCTGCAAAACCACCCTCTGATCCTGTCGCACATATCGTCCAGCGATAGGTCAGGGGGCGCAGGGGAAGTTTGTGGCCGGGGCCGCAAGTGGGCGCTGCGCACGGCGATGACGTCATCGGCGGCGGCGCGGGGCGCTACCGGCTACCGCCGCTGCTAACCTCCCGCTGGGGGCGCTAACGAGAGGCGCAAACCAACCCAATTTTTCCCCCATTATGTTTTAAAAATTCAACTTGGGCAACCCAGGCATAGATCCAGTTTGTCAAAGACACATATTGGGCTGAATCGTAACTCCCAAAAACGGGTGGGTTGGGGTTGGGTCAGAGGTTAAAATTCAAAAAATCTGAAACGGGAACGCAAGCTGCCCACTTCCGGTTTTAACAGAGTGACCAATTCGCTCGCAAAAGGCGGGTTGGTCTTTTAAATATTATAATGAGGCTATGTGCCTTCATTTTAACACTATTCTATTTTTAACACATGTTGGCCAGGTTTCCCAGGAAACCCGGCAGTTGAAAGGCAGTGAGAAGGGCTGACTCCATGAGGTAAGTGATTTTACAGCACTGCTCGTGGGGCAGGAGGAGCAGGAGTGCTTCCTCCAGGTCCAACAAGCTACCCAGTAAAACTGCCCTGTTTGCCCCCCGCCAACAATCCCTCCCACCCCCTGCTCCGCTGCGGCCTTGTGCTGTAGGCTTCCCCGCCCGACAGGCCTCCAGCTTGTTAATCAGGCTGGCTGAGGGCGGGAAACCGACAAAAAAAATTAACGTCGTCCTAGGACGTTTGGGAAATCCATTCTTCCGGGATTCACGACCTCAAAACAGCACCCCCGCATGGATTGTGCCTCCGGGCTAAAATCCAGGCCATTGAATTTCTCTGGCATTTGTGGGAGGGGTTGTTTACCTTGACATTACAAATAATGTTTGTAATTTAAATTTAGCGTGTGATTTAATGGCTAAACGTGAACTGTAACTGCACTTTGTAGTCTGCAATCAATACAGAAATTCCTTTGTTCCGAGAGGTAATGCTACATTCCTATAGGTAATGCTATGTTCTTATAAGGGTACCAAGGGATATGGAGTAAAGGCAGGAAAATGGAGTTGATGTGCAGATCAGCAATGACCTACTTGAATGGTGGAGCAGGCCCGAGCAGTTGAATGGCCTACTCCTGTTCCTTCTGTTCTTATACATAAGAAAAACTTCTGCGGCTTTTTTAGGGGTAAGAGGTGTGAAACCCTTTTCAGGCTTTTTCTCCCTCAAATGGTTGCTGAACATGTACTTACTGTGGAGCAGAGGGCAGCTGGGCAATTATTCCTTGGCCACCTTGATGACAGTCTTCAGCTGCCACTTGCAAAAGTGGCCTAGTAACTGCTTTACCAATGCTTTCCATCCCTTTGGCACAGTGCTGTTGTGAGGCTTGGCAGCACCCCAATGCAACATGGATGAATTTAGTTACTTCATGGAGGGTGGTAGGAGGGACCACAATGTGGTTGCACATGTTGATGCTTTTTGACTTGGGATTATAGGGCAATTACACAATCCTGTGTTCTCACTGGGTAACCAAAATTATAAGGAGTGCAGGTCAGAGAATCGGGGCTAGTTGTTGCAGCTCTATCTCTGGCTCAGGCTCCTTGTGAGCACGAATCGCAGCTGGGGACGCAGAATGACTCCGTGGCCTAGAAATTCGACATTGCTAAAAACCTGCTGGTGCAATCACGGGCCGGTGTTAACGGTTCCGAAAATGGTGGCGCTGGCAGGACCGGTAAATTGGCGCTGGTGGCTAATGGACACTCGCCCGGCGCTAAACTCACTGTGCAACGCTGTTCTGGTAGCTTTAGTCCTGGCAGGAAGCCCTAATGTAGCATGGCCGTAGCGTCATTGTAGCAAGAACAGCCTTCTCTTAAAGCGAGGCTGTCATTTTCAGAAAGCAGTATGGTCTCTTAAAGGGGAACTGCCTTCTGAAATGAACAAAACAAAAATCATTTAGAAATAGGCAGTTTTTAGCCCTTACAGCTCAACTGTCTTCTGAAAAAAAAATTAAATTAAAAAGAATTCCCAAATACGAATCTTCATCTCTTAAAGCTGAATTGCCTTCCGCACTTAAAAAAATGGGAAAAGTGCTTCAGCACTAACATAAATGGCTCAGCAAGCCATGGTCTTGCAAGTTTGGATGAGTGTAGCTCCAACAACACTCAAGAAGCTCGACACCATCCAAGACAAAGCAGCCCACTTGATTGGCACCCCATCCACTATCTTAAACATTCACTCCCTTCACCACCGGCACACTGTGGCTGCAGTGTGTACCATCTACAAGATGCACTGCAGCAGCTCGCCAAGGCTTCTTCGGCAGCACCTCCCAAATCAGCAACCTCTACCACTTAGAAGGACAAAGGCAGCAGGCGCATGGAAACACCACCACCTCCAAGTTCCCCTCCAAGTCACACACCATCCTGACTTGGAAGTATATTGCCGTTCCTTCATTGTCGCTGGGTCAAAATCCTGGAACTCCCGCCCAAACAGCACTGTGGGAGTAACCTTCACCACACGGACTGCAGCAGTTCAAGAAGGCGGCTCGCCACCACCTTTTCAAGGGCAACTAGGTATGGCCTTGCCAGCGATGCCCACATCCCATGAACGAATTTTAAAAAAAAGCAGCATTCCAGTTTTGTGCAGGGGGTCAGCACTGCAAGAGAAGTCCTCTACCCACAGGGGCTAGGAGGCCCTCCAGATATAATGATGTGGGACCAGATCACCAAGGCCATCACTGCCAGCAGTGTCACCCCCGTGACCTGGCTCCAGTGCCTAAAGAAGATTCATGACCTCAGACCAATGGTCAAGGTCAGTGAATGCATCTTCAAAAGCTGACTCCTACCAACTGTACCATTAACCTCACACACTTCTCAATGCACGGCTCCACCCGCCCCCACCCCCCCCCCCCCCACCCCCATGCCCTCCCGCAATCACTCACCTACCAACAATCTGCACCAATCACGAGGAACACCATTCCTAACTTCACTTCACCCCCTTGGAGGAGGAGGTGCAGGCCATTCTTGGCAGGGGCATGTCTGAGCCCTTGGCCAGTGGCTGGGCTGGAAGGATACAAGATGTTGGTATCCTCATACGTTATCGTCCTTCTCGCATGCAGCTCTTTCTTTCCTGCCCCCCCTCACCACAACTCCACCCTTGTGCCTTCCTCATTTCACACACCCAAGAAATGCAGCCTGCCCAGCCAGTGGTTGACCAAGAAGAGGGAGAGGAGAGTGAAGAAGAAGAAACACCATCACTTGATTTGACACTCCCAGCTACCAGCTCCTCAAGGTTGACCAGCAAGGACATTTGCAGTGTCCCCCACTGAAAGTCAGCAGTCTTTCGCCAGCCATGCTGCAGCCACTGGGGTAGCACTGCATGACATCAGTAGGATAGACAAAGGCACACACAAGACAATCACTAAGGGAATGCATAAGGGTGATGAGTTGATTTCTTGATGTCATATTGGATGGATAGATGTATAAAGTTGGATTCGAAAGTTTGCTTTGTGATGGCTTTTATTTCAGCATTGTGGCCAAGAGGACGCTGTGATGGTCAGTAACAGAGGGAAGGGAAGGAGTGGGATAAATTTTGAAAGGGGAATTGGGGTTGTGGTCACTGGTACTGCAGGTGGATGATTCCATCCTGGATATCCCGGCCAGAAAGGAGCTCTCTGGGTTGCATCCTTCCTGCTTCCTCCTCTTCTGCACCTTCCTCTTCCCTCTGCGAGCAGATGCTGTAAATCTGAAATAAAAGCAGAAAATGCTGAAAATACTCAGCAGATCAGGCAGCATCTCAACCTGAGACGTGGACTCTGTTTCTCTCTCCAGCTGCCTGATCTGCTGAGTATTTCCAGCATTTTTTGTCTTCTCAGAGGCCTTCCTTTACCATCTGAGGTCTTGCAAGCATCCTGCAGCACTCCCTGCATACTTAAAAAAAACTTTTAACATGTATTGCATCAAGACACTACTTCAATAAAATAAAAAAAATCCAGTCCAAAAGCTTAAATGCAAACTTACCTGAGAGATGTGTGTCCCTTTAAGAAGTGCTGACAGCGTCTGTCAGTCTGTTGAAGGCTCGCTTTTCAGAGCGAGCTTAGGACCCAGCACTAAACTCAGTGCTACGGTTGAAGTTTGCAGAAAGTGATGGACTTCATACTCGCCCCATTTGCACCTCCAGGGCCAGTACTGCTATCTGCAATGCTAAGGCCCTCACCAAAATGGCGGACGCCGAGTCCCGCGCCAGAGAAGGGCGCTAGAGTGGCGGCTGCCATTTTTCGCCAGGATAGCGGCGCAAACAGGTGGCGATAAGGTAGAGAATTTCTTCCCCCTTGAATTTTCTGCTAGTCGCTAACATTTTAACAGAAAAGTTGTTGAATAAAGCCCCAAGGGGACTATAGATCTGTGTTCAGCACAGATCAACCCTGCCAATATTAGATTAACAAACTTTAATGGAAGTGAGTAAAAACTCCTTTTTTTTGTTTGTTAAGCTCATTAATAATGAACCTGGGCAGCATTTCATAACTGCATAGTGAAATCAAAATGATGGTACTTCTCTACAACTTGTACAACTGTGTGTACCCTGGATTGTATTAGCAGGTCATAAATTGATTTTATTTGAACAGAGAAAAATAAAGCACTGTCTTTATTTAGTTCAATTTAAGGCAACATGCTTAACATGAGCAATGTTTAAAGTGAAGTAGTCTGCTTGCACTACATTATTGCATTTACAAATTGATTGTCTATTTTGGGGCAATAAGAGACTGTTGCATTCTTACTAAATGCATTGCCTGATTGTAATTTTTTGTTGAAAGGTATGTGCACCAGAAAGAAAATTACATTGTTTTAGGAGATTATAGTCATTTGAAGAGTAAGGAAATTCCAAAATAGAGACCATTCGGTCTACAGAAGCAGTGCACGTACCAATCATGTATTCAGTGACATTTTATCAATTCAGCATATGCCTCTTGCTTCTTTGCCTTAGTTGATTTTATTTTGTCAGATCTATTACTTTTTTACTCCTGTAATCAAATGATTAGAGTCTAAACTTGTCCTAAACAAATGGTTAAATCTTTCCTAAGCAAACATTGAGCTCTTCTTGTAGCCTATCTAGAGTATCAAAATTAAATCCAACCCCTCACAAAGTGGTAGAATGGGATTCATGCTGATCATTTGCCACGTGATGAGTTTTTGATCTTGACCTGACTATCGAGCTCAGATGCCAGAGTACAGAGCACCTTTTAGGATCCAGAGTCATGATAACAGGTCATTTATCAGTCCTGTGTTCCTTTCATTGGGGCATGATGTGTGGCACAGAATGGTCTAAATAGAGAAAGAAATAACTAACAAAATATTAATACATTAGCTCAAAAGGGTGCTAAATGTAACAAGGTTTTCTATCAAATTGAAACAGGCTTTTGGATAAAACAAAGCAATTGCACAAAAAAAGCAGTGTACTTAAATGCACAAAAATCAATTTGTTACTCAGTGCAGCTCAGGCCACATGCCATACTGCTGATCAGTCTGACAGATTATGCGGAAGGCAATCTTGACAGTACACATCAGTCAGGTCTCTTTCAGCAGGCTCCCCTCTGCATACAATTGAGTAAGATGATTCGACTCAAGTAACTACTGTGCTACAAAAGCTACACAAGAACCCAGGATTACAGTTCTCATTTCCCAGCAACATACAACCAGAACCAAACCACAGGCCACCAAAAGTGGAATCAGCAAAGTCTGCAGTATAAAGGACCTGAAGGAAAAAAGATGAGATGGACTTTTAAAGTGCTTTCCTGTAGCACAAAACCCGCAGTAGTGCTGCTGGATTCTCAGAGTGTAGGTGCAGCCAATTCCAAGCCTAATGTAAAATTGCCAGGACTCACTAAGACCAGCTGTTGGAAAGACTCATTTTTAGTCTTAGTGAGTTTAGCAGTTTTAGATTTGGCTGCAGATGGCAGCACAAGATCCACACTTCAGGAAACCAGCAGCACACTGGAAAATAAAAAAAAGAAAGAACTTACATTTATATAGTGCCTTTCACAACTTCAGCACTTTACAGTCAGAACTATTTTTGACTTGTAATCACCGTTGTAATATAGGAAATGCGACAGCCAATTTGCATATAGCAAGGTCCCACAAACAGCAATGAAATAAATGACTAGATTATCTGTTTAGGTGTTGGTTGAGGGATAAATGTTGGCCAGGACACTGGGGCAACTCTCCAGTAAGTATCTTTAATAAATTCTTTAATTGTTGGCATGGGCTCGACGGGCTGAATGGCCTTCTTCCGTGCTGTAACCATTCTATGATTCCCAACAGTTTGTCCAGTAGGTTATCAGTCAGAGTATGAGGTCAGCTCCTCTGAAATGTCCTTTTCTCAGGCTATCATCAGCATGGTGATGATGCGATGGTTGGACAGCCCTTTAACTCTTTCAGACATCTTGGTGCTGAAAATAGACCTTTCAATTTCAAGGGTCGTTTGATCTTTTCCACTACCTACAAATTAGGCCACTAAACCTGTTAGCAATCTCCTTGGAAAAGCAGCTAAATGTTCCATTAAAGAAAAAGCACAATACATTGCATATACTCCTGATATTTGTGAAAATGTAATAATTTCACTTTGTCCAAGAGTTTGTGGCAGAAAGGAGAATGGGAAATTTCATATTGGTCATTCAGGACAGTCTTTAATTGATGTTTATTTTCTCAAAGCTCATTACAATAGTTTGTAAAAATGTTCATTACCAGATATAGAAGCTGATCCTTATCATTTATTGCATTCATTAATTATCAAAGATTTTCCACAACACTGTGTCAGCAATACTGCATAATGGAATAATTTAATCAACAAAAAATTAAAAACAGCCGGAATGAGCATCCAAAGGCACATGCACTTGTTTGTTCAAATCATGCTCTAAACAAAATTATTCTGGGTAATTTTGGCATTGGGTGACAGTGTAAAATGGGCGATATTGGATCAGCCGCCTTTTATACATCTCTCCCGATCGGGAGATATGTATAATGGGCAGCTGAATTGATATCGGCCATTTTACACTATCAGCAAAAGTAAAACTTACCCCATTGATTAAAAATAAAGACTTTGTGGGCCGGCATTCCAGTAAGCCTGCTGCGTCACTGCAAGTGAGGTGGAGTGGAACACACAGCTGCCCAAATTGAAGGATGCCAACCCTATCGTAAATTGTGGTGACAGGATCATTAGATAGTTTGGCACAGCCCGTAGCTTGCAATGTGAAACACATGCACTATCTTGACAATGATATCCTGAAGGAGAAATTTGAATTTGTTTCATCAACCAGGAAAAGGGAAGAAAAATGCAAAGGCAGAGCCAAAAGGGGCTGTGAGCAAGGTCACTGGAAAGAAAATTACGAGGATCATTGGCCTGGGAAAAAAGAAGCCATCGACAGATGAACAGACCTCCTCTGCTGAGGAAGACATCCCAACCTGTGGTATGTTTCTTAATGCCCTTGGCAGAGATTACTTAAAGCTTGTTAGTTGTTGGGGTTCCAAAAAGGTACCTCACACAATATTTTTATTTTTAAATGTTTCAGTTCATTTTTACAAAAAAACTTATGCTTTGTTTACATGTTCAAACCGCATTTATATTAACATCCAACCGACCCCATGGGGTTCTCCCGATCATTTGCCAAAGTTGCAGCAGATGATTTGGAGAACCCCTGTGGAAGCTCAACCCCTATATGTTCATGGAAACCATTAATACAAATTGCCCACTTTGGCAGAGGAAGGTTGAACTGGATAATTGGTCCTATTTTCCTTTGTGCCTCCCATTGTAGGTGTACTGTCATTCATAGTAGACTGCAAATTAACAAAGGCCATAGGCTCCAAGTAGATTTGGCCAAGTACCAATTATATGATTTTAGTGCAAAAAAAAACCCCACACTTGTGAAAGCTTTCCGATAAGGCTCCTTTTCATCTGTCGTGTTACAGGAGCTTTGAAAATAAGGAAACCAGAAGGGTTCTATCTGAGAGTACCAGAAGCTATGGTGTAAGTGTGTAGAGGATGAGCATTTTTTCTCCCGCTCTGATCTTTCTAGGCTATCTGAATGTGCTGTCTAACAATCGATGGAGGGAACGCTGGTGCAGAGTGAAAGATAACAAGCTGATCCTCCACAAAGATAGGACTGATCTGAAAATTCACATGGCATCTATTCCACTGCGCGGATGTGAAATCATTCCAGGCCTGGATTCCAAACACCCACTGGCATTCCGTCTGCTTAGGAATGGACAGGAAGTTGCAGTTTTAGAGGTGCAGTATTGCTACATTCAAAGAACTACAATGATTGAACTGGAAACATCAGTATCATTTCAATATTGGTATCATTGCTTCAAAAGTAACCAAATACACTAAAGAAAGTGGTTCTGTCCTTGTTTGTTGCCATTTTTAAACAAAAAAAACCCCCAAATAGTTGGAGGAAAACAGTCAGAATGTGAGTTCAGCATTAACTGCAGTATTTAGTACTAGACGTGCTGACTTTACAGAGCAGAGCATGAGCTTCTCGGGCATCTTGTTGCAACCACAAAGGAATTCCAACGTAGGCTAATGGTAAAAAATCATGAGGGCTAAATTCGGTTGATTTGCGCCTCCCATTAGCGCCCTAATTCAGCGGGAGGTTAGCGGCAGCACTAACCGTTAGCGTCGTGCGGCGCTGCGCCGCCGGCGATGACATCATCGCCGTGAGCAGCGCCCCAGCTGTAATATTGGGTGGCGCCTTCCGACTTACCGCCGGACACTGTCCGCCGGGGTCAGGGGGTCTACCTGCGGCCGGGGCGGTGCTAGTTAAAGTGGAGGTGGCGGGCAGCCATTTTTGTTGCTGGCTGCCTTCCAGCACCTGCCCCCGTTGCTGTCCCCGGCCCCCGTGAAGCCCCCGCCCCCCGCGGGGTGCCGGCTGCTCTCCGTGAGCCCGGTACTCCTCTTGAGTGCCGGGCTCGTTTGCCGGCACTCCTGATCCCTGGTGGCCCAGCTGGGTGCCAGGACATGCTGCACCAGGCACCTCCCCTTTAAAAAGGGGAGGAAGGCCTGCAGTACCGCGCTGTGGCACGTAGCGGCGCGATATTGGCTCGCAGCGCCCCAAGAGGGACCCGGGGCGCTTCCAGTAGCGCCCCTCCTCCCTCTCGGGGCACTACCTGGGAAAATCGGCCGCGGGGGCCCTAAAATTGGGCGCTACCCAATTTTTACCCCCATTGCTTTCGTGGACGTCTAACGTGGTTAACCTTTTGAATTGAAATTGTAAATTGAAGAACTATGAACCGAAAGCATTGTAACACACCGATGAGGGGTGGGGTGAGGTCAGGTTGGGGGGTGGGGGGGGTGGGTGTGGTAACAGGAGAGCAAATGGTTTCTCATTGAATCCAAAGCAGATCTAAGGCAAACTGCTTTACAAAAAGTGTTATTTGCTCCCCTGGATCCAATGGCTAAATGACTCGGCATTATCCATTTGGCCATTGAAGGGGGAATAAAATTCTTGATTTAAAGGAATGCGAGTCTTCCTGCTTGTGCTCAGAGCTGCTGCTTTGTCTGTTTTGAATATTGCCAGTGTATATAATGCTTGCCAGAGTGAACTTCCCGACTTCCAAGTGTGAATATAAATACAAATTATCTCTGTAACTATTTTAACTGTGTCTCAATTCTCTTAGTCAGCGGGTTTGTGGCTTTAGCCCAAGCAATGTTTATATAGCACACATGGATATCAGAAAGTGAGCGTATGATTCTTGCAAAAATAAATCATAAAGAAAGTAGTTCCTTTAGCTGTAGTCAAATTATAATAAAAATGTGCGTGTTTTAAATTAAATCATTGATAGCCAAAACTAGTTAGAGATAATGGCCCAGAAATTAAAGACTGAGTGTTGACGCGGGGGTAAGGCTTCCCCGCGATCTCTCACTCCGCGTTGGCTTTTTCAGATCCAGCTTGCACGAACTTGATGTTCTAGACATCAGCTGGGCAGTGCTTGCGTATCCCACCGGCGTAGTGAATTCGTGCGAGCTGTGGGATCACGTGACTCAGTTAGAGCCAATGGCAGCACACCATCTTCCATTCATAAGTTTCACATAAGTGCTGTGAAATCTATGAATCTTACACCCCCCCAAAATAACAGCTAAACCTCAATTAAATTTTTTAAAAACCCATCACATTAATAAAATAAGTATAGTTAAATAAATTAACCATTTTAAATAAAAAATTAAATTTTTGAAAAAATTTAAAATCTTTTAAAAAGTTATAAAAATAAACTTACCTGTCTTTAAAGTCTCTAAAAAAGATATACCTGTTAAAAAAAATTCAAAATAATACTTAATTCACTACTTACCTTGTTAAAAGTGGGTCTTACTCCTCCTTTTTTCATTTCTAAAATCTTCCGTCCTTACCTGCGCGTCCAAAGCACTAAGTGCACAGCGTGCGCGCAGCCTGTAGCGCGCACGCGGTGCACCGAGGAACCGCCCCCTTTTCCAAAAACCAAGTGCCGGTTTTCAGCGCATGCGCAGTGCATGCAGAAAACCGGCAATTGGAGACAGAATACGCGAGAGTACACAGTGCGTACTCTCGCGTCGCGGGACTAATTTTTGGGCCAATGTTGTCTTCAGTTATATTACTACTACAGGGTATTTTCATTAATAAAGGTTTATTTTATAAATGCTGCCCACAAAGGTTTTTGTTAGCTGTATCCTGTTTTTACTAAGAGTAGAGCATGTAATCATTTTTTTTAAAAATCTCCATTTGCTGCACTATATTGCTGACTGCTTACTGCCAAGCAATGTGCTCACTGACTGATATTCTGCATTTTTGGAATTTCAGTGTGATTTCCCACTTCCCGATTCTGCAGGATGATATTGTTGCTTCTGACCCTGCTTCTCCTCTTCCAGCTTCACTGAGGCTGCCTCCTAGAGGTGGTCTTATATTGGTTTTCCTTTGTAATACTGTGACTGGAAGAACACCCTTCTTTAATTTATACTTTTCAACAAAACAAATTAGGCAGCATCTTAAAGTGCCATTCTATTTTCCATTTTTTGTATCAGTGGAAAATACTACGTCAGCACAGTAGCCTGCTAAATACTGTAGCATTCAGAACATGCATTTAAGCACAAATCTGCTAAATTGTCATAACCAGTGTGAGCATGCTTCCCACCTGTTCTGCTGCATAAATGATGGCAGTACCATACTAGCATGATCAATACAACAAAGCAAACTATTCAGTAATAATGATCAGCTACATGATACAGTAGGTAGGAATCATCTTTTTCCATTCAGCAAGGATGTTCATGTAAGAACAGATGCAAAGAGAGTTTGTGTTCAAAAATCTTTTAAGCTAATTTGCCTATGCGCCAAATGTAGAAGCAGTCTTGATGAACTGAGGCTTTTTCCGTTAGAACAATGCAATTTACAGGGCAGTTATGATAGATGTGTTTAAAATTATGAAACAATGGGACTAGGTAGATAGAAGCAGTCTGTTTCCAGTAGTTGGGGGGGTCTAGAACAAGGGGCCACAGATACAAGATTTAATGTAATAGATTTACAACAGAGTGTGAGAGAAGTTTCTTTACACAGAGAGCTGTGAGGCTGTAGAATTCGCTTCCAGGGCTTGTGGTCGAGGCAGAAACTATGTCAACATTGATGATTAGATTGGATAGATGGATGACGGAAAAGCGGTTGAAGGGAAATGGGAACAGGATGGGTAAATGTGATTAAGATTGTGGAGGGTAAACGCCGATATGCAATGGTTGGGTCAAATGGTCTGTTTCCATGTTTTAACTTCTATGTACCTGTACTTCTATACTAGAAAAAGAATCTGAAAGCTGCATATCTTAGAATGACAGGCCAGAACTTAAAAAGATAAAGGGTGGAACATTCAACTTGGGTGGATGTGTAAAATGGGCGATATCAGATCGGCCGCCCATTATACACCCAGCCCGACTGTTCTTTCCATTGGCATCACCGACATTGAAAGATCCGGTGAATTATGTCTTGGCAAAGATTAGTTAATATCGATTATCTGGTTGGAGGACTATCCAGCTTTCTTTTGTGTTTGTGCGTGCGTGTATTTTGTGCTGTATTGAACTGCAGCACACTGACCTGTTATTGTATTGTGCCATCCAGTGGTTACAACCAGAGCTTACAAATGTGTATCCTTTGAAAATACTGCACCAAGTTTATTGCTGCGCCATCCAGCAGTGAGCAAGGTTGCCAACTCTCCAGGATTGCCCTGGAGTCTCCAGGAATTAAGGATTAATCTCCAGGACACTGCTGTGAGCAACCCAGGAGAAAAATCATAGAAGCCTTCAAATAAATTGTGCAGTTTTTCATTTTCTTTCAACACTTTTTGTTCATTAGTTAGAAAAATATTGATGATGAGGAAGAAAGGCTGTTTGACTAACCATCAAGAATCATCCAATCAGGTAACGAAGAGTCTGCTCGCTTTCCAGTTGGTGTGGGAAGGCGGTGCGCCCCAAGGTTGGATGTGTCAGGCAAATAAATGGCCGGAGTGTGGGGGCAGGGTGGATGGAGGCCAGAGGTCATGTGATGAAACCTCCTGGAATATGTCCAACCAGAGTCGGCAACTCCAGCAGTGAGAAATGTCCACACTAGATAGCAATAGGCAGTATCGTTTTCTGTTGCTGAAAGGAAGGTATAAGATTATAAAGCAAAAAGAGAGGAGACAAAGAAAATGGACTTCAAATAGAGAGAAAAGGGCAAGCAAAATGTCAGTGGCTGATTAGATGCAAATTTCTCATGATTATCAAAGGAAAGGAATTTATATTGCGCCTTTCACAACCTCACTAAGCCCCAAAGCGCTTCATAGCCTCATTTAGAAGCTCATTGTCACAGCCAGGAGCAGCTGTAACAGTCAGTGTACACTGACACTGGATCAGTGACTCACAAACGTCAATTTGACCGTGGATCATTTGTTCAAATTTAACTAAAAGTTTATGGCCTAGAAATTCGACTGCGACACGAAGGTTGCTGGTGTCACCGCGGCCGCCGAAAATGGTGGCGCTGGTAGGAGTGAAAAATTCGCGCTGGGGACTAAAGATATTAGCCCAGCACTAAACTGACCGTGTACCACCCTCCTGGTGGCGTTAGTCCCGGCATCAGTCCTGAATGTGGCGTCCAGAAGTGGCGTTGCATCTTCCAACAGCTTCTGGAAGCGAAGTTATGATTTCACTCGGCATTGTGGGATATTAAAAGGGTAATGCATTGATGTTTGCTTAAAAGGGCAATGCCTTCTGAACTAATAAAAATGAAGTACAAAATGCAGTTTTCAGCCCTTACAGCTCCACTGCCTTTTTTAAAAAAAAAATTATATTTGAAAAAAATTCCCAAATGGGAGTCTTTAGCTCTTAAAGGTGAATTCCCTTCCGCACCTCAAAATTGGGAAAAGTGCTTCAGCACTAACACAAATGGCTCAGCAAGCCAGGCAAGAGGCACCCAGGGTTTCGCACACTGTATTCCAGCTTTGTGCAGGGGATCAACACTGCAAGAGAGGTCCTCTACCCACAGGGGCCAGGAGGCCCTTCGGAAAGAACAATGTGGAACCACATCACCAAGGTCGCAGTGTGGCCCCCACAACCCGGCTCCAGTGCCCAAAGAAGCTTCATGACCTCAGACCACTGCTCAAGGTCAGTGAATGCATCTTCAAAAGCCATCTCCTACCAACTGCATCACCAGCCTCACGCACTTCTCAATGCACGACTCTTCCACCCCCGCCCCCAATCACTCACCTACTAACAATCTGTCCCAATCACGAGGAACACCTCCCATTCCTAGCTTCACCTCACTCCCTTGGAGGAGACGGTGCTGGCCATTCTTGGCAGGGGCATGGCTGAGCCCTTGGCCAGCGGCGGGGCTGAAAGGATACAAGATGCTCGTATTCTCATACGTTATTCTCCTTCTGGCATCCAGCTCTTGCTTTTCCACCCTCTCCTCTGGGTTTTCATGGTGAGCTTAGGACCCAGCGCTAAGGTCCAAGTTCGCCAAGGTGACGTTAAGTCGGTGTTGCACGCCGACTGACATCACCCTCTCCCTAAGTTAAATTTCCAAGGCCATCGCTTTTACCCGCAGCGCTGCCGGCCCTTGGAAAATGGCTGACACGCGGGACCCGTCACCAGCTGGCGAAAGAGCGGCGGCTGCTGTGTTTTCGCAAAATTTTGCTGGTAACAGGTGGCATAAAACACCTGAATTTTTAGCCCTTAATGTTAAGTGTAACACATTGCATATAGTTTGTCCTGCTCAGTTTCTTCTATAATGGTCCATGTGAATTCCAAAATGTCAAACTGTACGACAGAGATCAAACATAAAGTGAGTAGCTCCTTTTTTCAAAGCAATTGAAATTATTTATTTTACAACTTGTGCGTGCAGGATTGTAGTTAGAGATTAAAATGAATTAAACAATATATCACAAGCCATGCTTTCTTTGGCATATGGTTGCAAAGCAAAATTAACGTTCTGGAACGGACCTTAGTGATGCTTTCACAAGGATTCAAGGAAGTGAGGATAATGTAGGAGTTGCAATGAATGGCTGCCGTTTTCTAGGCTTTCTGTGGGTAATTCCTACATAAGCCCTTATAATGAAAAAAATAAGTTTGATAATTAACAAACATACTCTAAGGGCTGGATTTTGATACTGGGGCGGGCTGGGGTTGTGTCATCTACTTTTTGTGTTATCCACCCGACTCCAATTGGATGTGGGAGATTGATGCGATTTTCACCTAATTGGGCAATTGAGTTCCAGCATGTGGGAACCCATGAACCAATTAGTGTTTTCAGTCTGAAAGTCGCCTCTGATGATGTCATCATTGCTGCTGCATTGAAGGTCTGCAAAGACTGCCTGGCCTTTGCTGTGAGAGGACCTGGAGGCAAAATGAGCAGCAGCAGCCCTAAGTCTGCTCCCAGATATTTCACCACCACCACCACTCAAATCTCCGATGTAATAGTGGACCTGCAGCTGATGGTCAGCAATCCAAATGTGCTCCCGCCAGGTTTCACATTCATGGTTCAGAACAGGCGTGCTTCACGCGGAAAAGGGTTAAAATCACAAAGGCCTTTCAAAATGGCATTATAGAAGCAATTTAGTGCTTGTTAAGGGCCTTACCGGCCTATCCCACCTCTTGGAGGCGGGATGGAGTCGGGACCAGCAGACACGATTTAATGAAAATTGCGTGGAGGCGGGCTTGTGCCCGCCCGCCAGTTTTCACAATTTTAACCCCCCACACGCCTCCAAACCTGCCTCCATGGGTCAATGGAAATTCTGCCCTAAAAATTTACTAAGAACCAAAGAAAGGAAATACCTAACCCTTAATTACCTTAAAGGTTGTAAAATGGATTCAAAGCAAGTAGTAAAGATGGCGAATTGAAAGCACCTCCAGTTTTCCCTGTATCTTGTGGTGAGAGACTGGAACACAATCACTCAATCCTAATAACTAGGTTCATGCGCAAAGATAGTTATGATGAAACTATCTTAAAGCATTGTTGGGGCAGTCAAAGTCAGAGATATCCCTAACAGAAGACTGAAGTTCAACAGAGGGCGGATGAGGTAGATGCAGCCATGATGTGGATTTAAACCTTAGAAAATTTGTGTAAAAGAAAAAGAAAGAACTTGCATTTATATAACGGCTTTCGTATCCTACGGTCATCCTAAAGTGCTCCACAGCCAATGGATTACTTTTGAAGCACAGTCGCTGTTATGTAGACAAACATGGCAGCCAGTTTGCACATAGCAAAGTCCCACAAACAGCAATGAGATAAATGACTAGTTAATCTGTTTTAGTGATGTCTGTTGAGGGATAAATGTCGACCAGGACACCAGGAGAACTCCCCTGTCCCTCTTCAAATAGTGCTGTGGGATTTTTACGCACACTTGAATGGGCAGATGAGCCCTGGTTTAAATTCTCAACCAAAAGTGGCACCTCTGACAATGCAGCACTCCTTTGATACTGCATTGAAGTGTCAGCTTAGATCATGTGCTCAAATCTTGCAGTTGGGATTGAGTAGGCTGAAATATAGGATAAATGATTTGGAAAGTCAGTTGTGTCACAATAATTTACAGTTCCTCAATCTGCCTCAAGGAACAGAAAGCAGATATGTGATTATATACCTGCAAAAGACTCAACCTGAGGCACTACTCATACCAATCAACACTGGAGGTGTATTGAGCTCATCTCAAGTACAGTGAAGGGAGATCATTTTTCAACTCCTATGGTTTCCTGTAAAAGAGGAGATTGGAAGGCTGATCAGCAAGGGAGGTAGTAATAATTGGTAGGTGGATCAACCTAGGTTGTTCTTGTGTTCAGTTACAGACTAGTTTGCCTCCCTGGTCTTTCAGCCAGAAAATGCAGCATAGTATCAGAACCAAAGAAAAAAAATCAAAAATGGATAGAGTTGTGTTTTTTTTTTTAAAAAGACTTCCCTGCCATCTCCCGAGTACAGTCCCTTAAGTCCAAGGGCTAAAAACTCAAGTGCGGCTGGTACGCATTCACTGTCAGAGCTCACCCTGTTACGTTAAGCTCAACTCTGTCTCCCTCCCTTCAGCCAAATCCTCTTACTACTCCAGGATTATCCTGGAGCGCAAGAACAACCCATGGCTTCTTTTTTTTCATAATAAGCTGCCTCCTCAAACTCCTTTCCCCCCCCAACTCCTCCACCATCTCCTCTTCACCTTCCTCATCTATGTGCTGCCTCTAAGTGACATCATCCGCAAGCACAAAGTCAGTTTCCATTCCTATGAGCTCTACCTCTTTGCCATTCCCTTGATCTCTCTTGTGTTGTGAGACTGTCCATCTGACATCAAGTCATGTACGAGTCAATATTTTCTCCAACTGAATGTCTGGAAGACCAAAACCATCATTTTTCAGTCCCCATCCTAAACTCCATTCCACTGACTCAATTCTCAGGCTGAACTAGACGGTATCCTGTTCGATCCAAAGCAGGCTTTCAAATACCACATCATATCCATCACCAAGGCCATTTACTTCCACCTCTACAACATTGCCCACCTCTGCCCCTACCTCACCTCCACTGTTGTTGAAACCCTTACTCATACCATTGTCACGTCTAGACTTGATTTCTCCAGTGTCCTCATTGCTGGCCTCTAATGCTTCTTAAACTCCAATTTGTTTTTACTTTTTCTTCACTCCTCCCCCCCCCCCCCCCACCCCCTATGTAATGTTCTGACAGCTTTATTACATTAAAGGCACTATATAAATGCAAGTCGTTGCCATTTCCATGTGATGGCAATGTCAGCAAGTTAATGACATAGGATCAGCTCCATGCAACCAAACTAAATATCACACAATTGGGACAGAAGTGTTTGTATTTTTCTATTACTTGTTTTTAATTGAAAGTTGTAAATTTACTTTAAATTATTCCTATAGATATTCTATTACAGAAAGACTACTGAGGAGAAATTTGTGTGGTTTGCGCCACACGCTAGCGCCACGACATGGCGCTAAAATGCCGTGGAGAGCTCTAATGACACCTGATGCTGGTTCCAGCGCCGCACACCACATCGGTCTTGCCGGTAGCGCTGCGGCTGAACTGGATCGCCAGGGACCTCGCCATCAAGGAGATCGTGACGTCAGTGAGTGTGCAGCACTCACTTGATGCCCAATCTCCCAACTTCGTTACAGCCAATGAACTTACCGGCTGGAGAGAACAACGACAGGTTGAGTTGGCATGCAGCAGCAGGAAGCCGGCTCCAGCAACACTATTTAAAAGGGAACATCACCAATCACTCACACCTGACAGGGTTTTGAAGTTTGAGTGGCTGTGAGCTACTTCCTGCTACTGCAAGAGCTTTCTTTAGTAATTTCAAAGTTCTTTGGTATCAGGGAGTGTTCGAGCAAGTACAAAACTCATTAATTATTTCTGAAAAGCTTCAACCTACAACACTTGCTAAAAGTCATGGGGGCTGTACTGGCAGTCGACCTCGCCCTCCAGGATCTATGGCGGAGGCAGCGAGAAAGACAGGAACAAGTGCGCAGTGGGAGGAGGAGGGCCATTAGGGCTCTCAACAGGAGGCCTTACCCTCCTAGGGTCTGCCGACATCACTTCTCCTACCTTCAATTAAGCGAGGAACAGTGTATTACGAGGCTCTGCTTCACCAAGGAGGTGGTCACAGAACTCTGCCACCTCCTGCAACCAGACCTCCAGCCTCAGACCAGGGTGACCACAGCTCTCCCAGTAGCAGTCAAGGTCATCGTGGCCCTCAATTTCTTTGCCAGCAGATCCTTCCAGTCTGCAGCAGGAGACATATCTAACATCTCACAGTTCGCCGTCCATCACTGCATCCGGGAGGTCACTGAGACTCTCTACAGCAGGAGAAGGGACTACATTGGCTTCCCAATCACCAGAGAGAAGCAGGATGAGCATGCATGTGGCTTTGCCAGGATAGCGGGCTTCCCGATGGTGCAGGACACCATCGACTACACCCATGTGGCTTTGCGGGCACCATATAACAATCCTGAGATCTTCCGTAACCGCAAAGGCTACCTCTAGGTCATCCTGCAAGGCCATCTGCAGTCTCCCTCACTCTGCAGCCGCTGTGGTAGCACTATGTAAGATTACTAGGATAGGCAAAGGCACACGCAGGACAGTCACTAAGGGAATGCACAAGGGTGATTAGTTGATTTCTTGATGTCATATTGGATGGATAGATATATAAAGTTGAATTGGAAGGTTTGCTTTGTGGTGGCTTTTATTTCAGCATTGTGGCCAAGAGGCCGCTGTGATGGTCAGTAACAGAAGGAAGGTAAGGTGTGGGACTAATGTTGACAGGAGAATTGGGGTTGTGGTCACTGGCACTGCAGGCGGATGATGCCATCCCGGATATCCCAGCCAGAAAGGGGCTGTCTGAGTTGCTTCCTTCCTCCCGCTTCCTCCTCTTCTGTTTCTTCCTCCTCCTGCTCTTCCTCCTCTGCGAGCAGCTTGTCCCCTTTGCTGCCTCTGCTCCATCTCCATGTCATGCTGCTGCCCAAGCAAGACTGCAACTAGAGCTCCCAGGACTGGGAGCAAGTGGTCTTCTCAGAGGCCTTCCTTTAAAAGCCAAAGCCTTGCAAACGACCAGCAGCACTCTCTGCACACTTTAACAATTTTTAAAATGTCTTACACCAAGCCACTACTCAAATAGACTGTACAGGAACCAGTACAAAAGCAAAAATCATAACTTAACCTCAAAGTTGCACTTGTCCCTTTAAGTACCGCTGGTGGGGGGGGTCCGTCGTATAGCTGATCGCACGTTCAGCCGGTCGTGTTTTGGAGAGGGCATTGAATGGAGCGGTGACGTTCAGAATAGCAGGTCGTGCGTCAATTCAGCGTTGCACACTGATCAACGTCACAATCTGCCTCATTACCATTTTTGTAGCGAACGCAGGCAACGGCTGCGCTGCCGATCTGCCCAAAATGATGGCCACTGCGGGCCGCACCGGAAGTGGTCTGAAGCAAGGCGGCCGCCATTTTTTGACCAAATCGGCCTTAACAGCCGACGGTAAGAGGTGCAATTTCGCGGCCAAAGTCACCATAGTAAAATGTCTTCAAAGATTGATGATCTATATATAGAATTGTAAATGTATCTTTTTTCCCCAGTATAATGGTTGACTTTACATTGATCATGCCTGTATTGATAAACCACCACTAAGAGTTTAACATTCTGTTTCTGCAGACCGCTTCAGGGGAGGAGCTGGGTAGGTGGCTTGGTGTTTTACTAGCTGAAACCGGTTCTTCCACAGACCCAGCAGCCCTACACTATGATTACATTGATGTAGAAACAACTTCAAGTGTTATACAGACCGCAAAACAGTGCTTCAAGTAAGAATTTATTTTAGTCATTAATAATTGACTTTTGATAAAACGTAAAAAGAAATGGAACATAGATATTAAATACTGTAGTTACATTCACAGGTTAATCACTTCTTATTTTGTAAATTTGGACAGGTTTTTAGATACAATTGTATGGGTTCCCTGTTTGTCTTGATTTTCCTGACACGGTGGTAAATATTGTTTTTTTAAGCTATTTGTGCGAATGTATTTAATTTCACAGCTCGGTGGTGAGAGTATAAGGTACTTATAGCAAACAGTAGCCTTGTGCTGTTTAATGCTTTCTTATAGAGAGCCCTTGGAGAGGGTGTAGAGGAGATTTACCAGAATGATACTAGGGATGAGAGACTTCAGTTATGTGGAGAGACTAGAGAAGCTGGGATTGTGCTTCTTAGAGCAGGTTAAGGGGAGATTTGATAGAGGTGTTCAAAATTATGAGGGGTTATGTAACACTAAATAAAGAGAAACTGTTTCCACTGGCAGGAGATATGGTAACCAGAGGACACAGATTTAAGATAATTGACAAAAGAACCAGAAGGGAGATGAGGAGAATTTTTTTTCTGCAGTGAGTTGTTATGATCTGGAATGCACTGCCTGAAACGGTGGTTGAAGCAGATTCAATGCTAACTTAAAAAACAGAATTGGATACAAACTTGGAAAGGAAAAAAATGCAGGGCTATGGGGAAACACGGTGGCATAGTGGTTAGCACTGGTGCCTCACAGCGCCAGAGACCCGGGTTCGAATCTGACCTCGGGTGACTGTCTGTGTGGAGTTTGCACATTCTCCCCGTGTCTGCGTGGGTTTCCTCCGGGTGCTCCGGTTTCCTCCCACAGTCCAAAAATGTGCGGGTTAGGTTGATTTGGCTATGATAAATTGACCCTTAGTGTTAGGGGGGGATTAAATATGTGGGGTTATGGGGATAGGATGGGATATGTTAGGGGGAATTAAATATGTGGGGTTACGGGGCTAGTGGGAGAGTGGGACTAATTGAATAGCTCTTACACAGGCACAATGGGTCAAATGGCTTCCTCCTGTGCTGTAAGATTCTAATGATATCTTTAAGCGTTGCAATCCATTAATATTGGCCTGTATTTTCCGATCGGAGGCTTCCTGCGTGCGGAGGCCTCCGATCTGGAAAAAATTTACGGACTTACCTGAGGGCTCCTGAGGTGCGTATACTTCCGCTCCTGGGCCTCTCCAACTCGAAATGTGCAGGGCCCACGTATCCCAAAGGCACATGCGGTTCACAGCATCCCTGGGATCACGTGGGCCATGGGGAGCCAATAGGAGAAGGGAATCTCCCTTCATACACATATGAATGGAGATCACCCCAAAAACAGAGTAAAACATTAAATAATTTTTTTTTTAAATCACATTTTTAAAATGAGTTGAAATTACAATAAATTAAATATTTTAAACAAAAATTTAATTTCTTGAAAAAAATAATAAGTTTTTTATGGGGCTAAAAATAAACTTACCTTTTTTAAATGATAAATGAGTGAAAAAAATACTTTTTTCAACTCTTTATGCTGGTAAAAGCAGGCCTTACCAGGCGTAAGATTTCTAAGGGTTTTCAGCGGGCGGAGGTTCTCCAGAAAGCGGAACTCTCCACCCGCAGAGGCCCTTCTCTAGGACAGGCGTCCGCTCTTTCAAGAGCATTCTTGACAGATCAGAAATGCCGGTTTTCAGCGCATGCGCTTCGCATACCTGAAACCAGCATTTCCGATGTCCCTACGGGTGCGTACACAGCACGTACACACCCGTAGGGATCGGAATATACGGCCCATTAAGTTTTTTTTATGCACCGCAAGTACAAAACACAGAATTGCTGTTATCAAAGCAAATAACAGTTTGAATTTAAGACTGAACTGGTTAAGCAAAAGCAGATTTTATTTAGAATTTTTACTGCTTTTATATTTTACAGTCAGTATGCAGCACATATATAACAAGGAGGTAATAAAGCACGACAGGCAGAGAGTAATGTATCAGCCGTATAAATGTACTGATCCTAACAGTACAACAATATTACACACTGCTGCAAAAATGTACTATGCCACTGTGTAGTCAGATGCTGGTTTCCATCTGTGATTCCACATGTGGTGAGTTCTCAATTTAACAATACCACTGGGAGTACAGGCAAGATTCTTCGCAATAGGGAAACATGGATGGAGAATTATCCCAGTCTGCTGTCATCCACTTCCTAGCTCAGTTCACAGTAGCATTGGTGGAACAGTGAAGGAAAGCCCCTTCTCTCCCTTCTCTCCCACACTTGATGCAGACCAGGGAGAAAAAAAGGAGTTTACCTTGAAAAGAACAAAAGAATCATTGCTGGTACCCAGGGTGAGGGTGACCCCGCAGTGTAAGTGCTGGGTTGCACCCGCCAGAAACTACTTCTGACTCCGGCGGGCAGCCAGAGGAGATTCTTTGATTTCCACACCAATAGCAGGTGCCTGCGTCATTAGGGACGCACCTCAAATGCCCACAAGTCAGAAGAAGCCAATACTTCTGGCAGAAGGTGCCCACTCTGAGGTGCCAGGACTTCCCCCAGAAACATGTTCGATTCTGACCCATTCGCCTCCTTTTATAAAGGATATAAACTAGAAAATATTTATAAATCTTTGGAAGGCTTGCACCAGCTAAGAGACCAGCATGCCTTGTCTCACTAGACATACTACCACCTGGTGGGTTTCCAGCTCTGGGAGAACCTCTCCCCTGGCCACCGCCCGCCCCCCACCCCTCCCCCGCTGATGTGGGTGACCTTATTTGGGGGTTTGCAAAAGCTGTGCCCCAATCAAGGCTCCATGGAAGCTGGCAGGGAAGACCGGGATCCAGCATACCCAGGTTCCAACCTAATTTCTGGTCCTTCTGCCACACTCCCACTGGATTTGCAGCGGGAGTACTCCAGAAGTGCAATTCATTTTCACCCCAAAATGCCTAATATGATAAGTATTCATCTTTCGCCAATCATTTTTTTTTCTCTCTTTCAGTATGTTACACAGACGGTCGATATCGCCAAACAGATATGGTGGCAACATCGCTAACGGATATGCATGTCCTCGTGGAGTCTCTCTTCATTACGATGATGTACCTTGCCTAAATGGAACAGTAAGGCATTTGAATTAGCATGGTATCCTTGGCAGTCTTTTTATACAAAATCAAAACCAATCAGTGCAAAGAAATCAGTTCAGTAAGGGAAATACAGTAACACTGGAAAACAGCAGGAGTGCAATATTGTGGCTGAGATTTTCTTTCTTGGATCCAGGTGACAGTATTGACAAATGTTTAGGCACAGATACAACTTATTTTTTTGTCCTTGCAAAGACTTTCAATTTGCCATTGACCTCGCAGAGCTTAAAAATAGTGCAGTGGGGAAGCAGTCTTGCAGTTTGTTTTGTGTACAAGAGGAGTGCATGTAAAGATTAAATTGAAATATTGAGATTTTATGCAAAGTTATGATTTCAATCTTAATTTTTAGTCAAATAGAAAATATAGTTTGCCTAGGAGTGACTAGAAAACACTAATCTCATCAAGGAGTTCAATCACACCATAAACTAAGAGAGCAATGTTGGTTAATTATAATTACAGGCTAATTAGTTATTGCCCAAAGCTCTGATAATCTGGTTAAATAAGTAAGTGAATGCACTGAAGCACTGGAAAGTCTACCACCATTTTGTGATTAAGCACTGCAAAAACTAGCAGAATAGTTGTTACAGTTGTTGGGAGCATTAAAAGCTTTTGACCTTGCAGTTGTATAATGAAGTCATTCTGTGCAATTTATATCCCATAACCTTATAGTGGCCCTCTGTGAACCATCTGATTTGAACCGACAGTTGTAGAGTATTTTGAGCAGCACACTGCTTGACAATGTCATCGTTCTCTCGCATTTTATGCTTCAGTTATGCTCAGAGATGGCACAGCAGCATTCAGAATCAATTTTTGATGACATGTTTATAAAACATGGGTGCTTTTAGTGCAGAGGTTCTGAATTGTATTTGTTATTTTGTACCTGTTACTGGAGGGAGGAGGAACAAACCTTTTAGCATTAGTGTCTTGAACAAACATTCTTCCTCAGTGCACTGGCCTATATACATTCAAAACCATGTAAAAACCATCCTTTGAATTTGATGGAACTAAATTTGAAGACTAACCCAGCAGTTTCCTCAGCACTGAATCGAGTCGGTTTTTTAACATTGTGCCAGCTACAAATTGTCCTTATCCTTGCTATTAATACCAACACTGATTGTACAGATGCAATTGTGCCCAAATTTTATTTTGGTAAAATGTTATATTTCGCCTCATGATTCAAACACTGAAGGCATGAATAACAAAAGAAACAGTTTCATGAATTATGTGATAATAGCAGGATACAGGATGCAGAAAGAATGTGAGCCTTGTTCTTTTAGCATTTTATGCTTTGGCTACATTTACAGTTATGCAGTATATTTTTTGGCAATTTGTAGGCTCTGCATTTAGTCTGCATGTCTTTGCTTCTAACAGCTGAAGCTTGTTCTATATTATATATCGCAGGAACAAGAGGTTTTCACTACTAACGATAGTACGCTCTGGTATGAGGAGGTTCACGGTGACAGCACTGACCTGTACGACAACGTTCCACCACCAAAACCAATTGCCCGCAAACCGCAACCACTTGGGGTCCAGAGTAGGCTTTCCACTGAGAAACTGTCCTCTAAAAATAACAAAACTCTTGCCTCTTCACCTCTGTCTTCCACGCGGTCTGTGACTAATAAAACTAACACCTCTGCTGCGGAAAAGGGAGCAGTCAAGACAGCCTCGCAGGTACTTCTGTAATCCACGAATTGTATGATTACACTCACTCTGTGGCATTATTATTTCTCTGCGTTTCCAAAAACAAATCAGTGCCCTTTTTCCAGGCAGAGTAAGTATTAACCACCCAAGTTTCTAAATCGGCATTTTCAGCCTGATTGCACTGTGTTACCTGTACTAAACACTTTGGGGGTGAATTTCAGAGAGGATCCTCCTGCTTGTCCACCGTAACTTTGACACAAGAGCTGCAGAAATGCCGGTTATCCGGTGGTTACACAACTCTTCTACCGCAGACAAGTGGGAGAACTCCCACGGAAATTCATCCTCTACCTATGTAAATTATTATCTTAGATGTTAAGGAAACGGTTTGGAATAGCGTTACCCCAATTTTAAAGTTTTATCAAATCATCCCAACTTCATTGCCCTTGGGATTTTATGGTTCTGTTTCCAGCATGAGGCAACTACTTTGAATAATCTCTAGTTACACGCTATGTTGCCATGTGTGTTCAAGTGAACTGGAAACTGATTTCAATTACATGCAACACAGAACTCTGTTTTGGTGTAAAAGTAAAGCAAAGCAAAGACAGCCATCTGCTGGATTTCTACCTACAGTACAACAATGTCTGGCATTCATTCAACCCCCACATGCAACTGAGATTTTCCGTCAGCTATGGGAAGGACATAAATCACACAGGATGCTGTCCTTTTTAAGACTATCATGCAATGTATATCATTCTTGGTTATACTATCTCTCCCCAGCCACTTTGCTATATATGAGGCCTTATTCTGGGTCACGGTCTCAATTCTTTTTCTCTTATTCTCAGCAGCAGTTTTCTCTGGCTCCCACGTCAGAAGAAGTACAGGGCTGATTTTCATGGCCTCCAAAGGACAGGAATGGGGTGGTAGCACTCTGAAAATCACGGGGCTGAACTTGACCGCCCTGTTTCCACACCTACTCCGCCCATCGCTATTTTGTTTGGAGTCTTCACAAGGGCACCCACTTATTTCAGGCTGGAGCCTATTTATATTATGCAAATTAGGGTCCTATAACGTACATAGGACCCTGACGCAATTTTGAGGTACCAGTGGGCAGAGCATATGCTGCGCATGCTTCACCTGTTGCTACTAGGTGTAGAGTGGCCTAACCAGCCATCTTTAAAGGCCGCCTGCCGATCATGACATCATTCCCATCGCTTCAGGTGGGAGTCAGAGCCGGGGCATGCAGATGAGACCTGTATGTTAAAATCATCCTGGCCTCATGCTCTGGGAGACTGGACTGTTTGCTGCCTGCTTCAGGCCCCGCATCCCCGATTCCCACCCCGAGTTAAAATCGCCCCTTTAGAGAAAGCTGGTGGAATTATCATTTATGGAGAAGGCCAGGCACCACAACATATGTTTCATTCATAGAGATTAGCGTCCAAGCGATTTGAACAGAATATTCTATCCGGAATCTGCATGTAAGATGTTCCTGGCTCTGATGGCATGTGACCATTTGGCTATTATCATAGTCTCCTCCACTAGTTTAGATGGCAGAATGGGGGAAGATAGTCAGATCAAGGTGGCTGCATGTAGCATGATGCTCTCAAAGGGCAACATCCCAGCGAGAGGAAGACCATCATCTTATGGTGAAAATTTAACATTCCTTCATGGCTGGATATTGTGGCATAATTTAACAGTGAAATTCCTCAAATCAACAGCAGTATTTTTAGTTTTGCCTCCATATTGTTTTCAAAATGGTGAGTAATTTAGGATGACTGAATCCTGTACTGTTCCTTAAGCAATTTATCTTGATTTCTCTTTCAATTTATAATAAGCATAACATTATTTGACTAGTGATATCATTTCTGAAAATAAAATTCAAAGTCAAACTAAGTCTGACTGAACCAAAATAATCTTTACATTCATTTATTTTTAACTTTTACTTGAAGTTAAACTCCCTCACTTTGAAAGGTTTCTTTGGGCCCTGCCAATTAGGGTGGGTAGATGACCTGCTCCTGGACTCTGACTGATGCCACTCTGAGCCGCCCACCAGGAGATACAGAAGAGTGGTCCAGAGACCATTCTTTTTCTGACTTTCCCTCCCTACAGGGGAGGACATTCTTCATCCTCCAGTGACCTGCCTGAGATCAGAGATAAAAGCAAAATGTAAACTATAAGCCTTTAACAATATCCCTGCATCATTGTTTTTAATATTACAGTTTGGCAACACTGACCTGCTTCTAATTACTCACCCTAGCCTTTCCCCGCTGTAGCACAACAGGACATTGCCTCTATAATGTGTTGCTCCATATAGCAATACTAAATACATGTTGCCAATGCTGTGGAGAGTGTAGTAACAGCATTGGCAAAAAATCATTTTGGGCAATGTGATCTGATCACTAAGAGGTAAATTTCCATCTTCTGCATCTCTGGTGCAGACCTTCACATATTGGGAAATCCTGCACATGCTCCCATGATTGTCTGTCCATTTAATTCTAAAACTTCAGCTGATGTATTCAATTTGTTGTGGCCTTATTAGCGTTTCAGATACAGCTATTGAACTCACCTGCATGATGGACAGTGAAGAATCTGAATCAGGATTATATCAGTCTTACCTCAACATGAAATCAAAAGAAATTGGTTTAGATCTGTAAAATGTAGAGTGACAATGCATAATCTGGGACTATTACAATGTGTAACAGCCTCCAGCCTTTATGTGAGAAGGTTCACTGTAAATTGCATCATCCAGCAATGGAAGAAGCATGGTGTTGCCAGTTTTACATCAGTCTGGGTGATTCAGAAAGATTCCAGTGACCATAAGGTAACCTGATGAGGAAGAATATATGTCTTTCAGCGTCTCAAGGCGCCAAGCAGACCTGATAACAGTGTCCAGACAAAAAGGCAAAGCCACACAAGCAGTATTTGTATGGTTGGGCGTCTCGGAGGAAGCCATACATCAGCAGCAGAAACCACAAGAAGAAATGTCCTTGTGAGTAAATTTGTGCAAAAGCCTGTCGACTTCTGGTAAAGCGTCCTGTGGTCAAATGGATCTTTAAAAAAAATGCTTGACCTCTTTCAATATCTGTGAGCAGCCTCTGTTACCAACCAACAAATCCCTCAACTTCTGTGGTTGCAGGTTGACTTCAGTTATTGGGGAAGTTCATTTCAGCAGTGCTAATAAGGGCAGGGAAGCCTACATTCACATTCTGTAAAACCACATAATGCCACCTGCAACAAGCCTGTTGGGAAAGACAGTACGTATTCCAGTAATAATGATCTCAGACGTATATTGTGGTTATAAAGCATTTCCTATAAAAAGGGGGAGGCCAGTTTGCTGTAATAAGGGAGACTGTGAGGCCTCCTGCCCAGTGGAAATGAGGCAGTAACACCCCGGAAATGGTGGGGTATGACTTATTGCCTTGTTCCCACCACTAGATGTATGGTCAACACTATATTCCCAAGGACCTACCGCTGGGTGGCCAGGGCATCTGCCTTTTAATGTGCAAGTTCTTTGACATACTTAGTACCCCAATTGTCATTTGAGGACTCAACTGGGTGGAGCATGTGTCGTGCAGACACCGCCGGTATCAGCTGGCAGTCCAGCTGAAGAGAAGCCCAGAAGATAAGTTTTTATTAGTTTTGGGGGCGCCAGGAAAAGCAGGAATACTCCTCCAGGTGCCATAAAAACAACCTGGACCTCTGCCCTACATTTCTCCAGGCCCGATATTGTGGTGGACTGGAATGTCTCAGAATTATATCAGTGTTCCATCGGCATGAGATCAAAAGAAATCAGCTTAGATCTGCAAAATGTTTTCTGCCAACAGCCCGCTGGCCACGTGTTAATGAAGCCTGGCTCTGAAAATTGAGTGGTCTGCTGGCCTCCCAGCCCAATTGTTTTTATGGAGCCTGGAGGACCACTCCTGCTTCTCCCAGCCCTACAAAAATAAATAAAACTTATCTTGAGGGCTCTTCTTTAGCTGGCTCATCAGTTGATAAAGTGCAGAGAGTGCACACTCCTCCCAGTTGAGTCATAGGCCGGAATTTTGTCCAGATAGGCGGGTTGGGGGCAGAGGGGCCTCCGAGGCGGGCGGGAAACCTGGGAGGCCGAGTTTCCCGTAAGGCCCTGCCAACTTTAACGACAGGGCCTGATTTGCATGTGAGGCCTCGGATTCCCGCCCGCAGCCAGCCAGATTGAGGAGCCCTCCTGGCCCACAAAGAAACCTGAAAAATAAATTTTAAACTTAATCTTCTGGGCCTCTTCTGTCCAGGATCCGGCTCCCGGCAGGTTTTGCCTGACGGGAGAGGCGACACTGCCCCCCCACTCAGGCCTCTGGTTCAAAATTGCACATCCGGTCCTGATGACATCATCGGAGCAGATCTGCATATTTAAAACAGGACCCCGCTTCCTTCCTGCGGGTGTCCTGCTCAAAAGAGCAGGTTAATATGGGGACATGACGGGAAGTGGGTTCAGTGGGGGTGGGGGTAACTGACTCCCGCTATATTAACTGCTGCCCTGCCTGGTTTCTGCCAAGTGGGGTCAGTTAAAATCGGGGTCATGGTTCCAGTTAAGTCCATTACAATTAACAATTAACAGTATATAACACATGGTTCAGTACTGGTTTAATATACATATGCAAATAAAAAAACTGGCAACGCTCAAAATCTGAAATATACAGCAGGTCTGTCAGCTTCTGTAAAGTTAATGTTCCGAGTATAATTTGCAGAGTTTTTCTTTTTTCCCTTTCTTTCTCCAATGTTGAATTGTGTGGGCCATGTCTTTGGACTATTTACATGTTCTATTGCCTTAGTAATATCTTTCCATTGCCTTACTGAGATGATCTTCTTTATCATCTAACAGTTCTCTATTAAACAATTTGCTGGTCATTCAACCAATTAACTTCTTGTGGTTTGAGTATCTCTTGTTTCTCCTTTTCTCTCTTTTTATTCGACCGCACTAAAATGCTTGATTATCTTTTTGTTTTCAGTTTTAATAAAGTGTTAAACCCAAAATGTTAACCTCTCTTCTTCTCTTTACAGATGTTGACTATCCTGCTGTGTATTTCTGTTTTATGTTAATTATAAATGTATTCTTCTAAATGCCCAGTGTGACTTTTTAATACCCTTAGTCTGTATCCTAAGTATGATTTACTGCCCGACACCCTGGAGAAATCTTTCTATGTCCCCGTTCGCCTCCTTATCAAGGGGCTGAATATAATTTTTTTAAAGATTACCCTCTTTGGGGGTCCAGGCAACTTTCCTGGCGTGCACCCCCCCCCCCTCTACCGCCCTCCCCCCCCCTTCCGCCACTGCCATTGGGACCCACTGGAACTCTTATCTCCCAGCATAGTGAATCCCTGGCCCTGCTCCCTCTTCATCAGTCTCTTTGGAAGGTGGGGACAGGTCCTGGTGTGTCCAAGGTTCTGGCCTGTTCCACTGGACTCCTGCTGAAGTTACAGCAGGAATCTGCTGGACCAACTGAGCAAATCCAACCCCTAAGTTTTTTTTTCATACATACAAGGTGGTGAAGGAATTGTGGCTCAGTGTCAAACTTGTCCTGTGAAGCGCCTTGGGACGTTTAAAAGCACTATATAAATACAAGTTGTTGTTGTTGTTGTCTTGAAGAAGATTTCAGAAACTCGCTCCACAGTCTCCTAGTGGTCAGAGCTTGAACTACGTTGTGAATTCACACACAACAATTAAATGCGAAATATTGACAAAACTATTTATAGCAGTAAATGCTGACACAAAAGTGTAACCAAACATTGTGACAATAGATGGTAAAGGTTAGGGACAGGGAGTGTGCACCCTTCGCAAGTTTTTAAATAATATATAGATAACTGACTTAGCTGACAATCACATTATAGTGATGTGCACTTTGTTTACACATTGGGGTAATTTTCTGAGTACGGGAGGGAATGTTTTCTGCTACAGACATGCACATGAAAAAAATAAGGTAATTGCTTTGAATCTGATCTTTGTGAAACTGGCTTCCTGATTAGGAAGCCGCTATTCAGAAATTCAGTTTCCTAATCAGAAAACCAGTTTCACAAAGATCAGATTCAAAGGGGTAAAGACGACAGGTTTCCTCCCCTAAAGGACATTACTGAACTCGTTGGGTTTTTATGACAATCCGATAGCTTCATGGTCCGCATTACTGATACTAACTTTTTATTCCAGATTTAATTAATTGTTAGTTTTTTAAATTAATGTTGGTGTCTATCCTTTTTTTTTTCCTGATTCTCATCAGTTCTGGTACTTTATATAAGTATGGAAAAGTAATGCGCTCCCAGGCCTGAACGAGTGATGGCCTCAGCCAGTCACTGGTGAGGAGGTGCATGAGATTTTGCCACCCCTTCCCTTCCCATCTCCCCACCGCCTTCCACAGGGGAACTCCTGCCATCCATTCAGCGTGTCCGTAATGCAACATGACTGAAATTGGAAACTCAGTGAAGAAACTGAACTTGCACCCTACTGTTGCCCTGGTGTCACATGTTAGTGGTTTAAATCACTGCACCATCATTTATAATGCAATCGGTCAGTTGGTGCCATGTTGCACTTTTAAGATCATTTTGAGTATGTTTGTGGCACTGCAAATATAAGAAAAACAAAGACAAGGCAATCCTAAGGAGCATCATCAGGTATTTACTAATGGATGTTTGTTTTCTTTCTTAAACTAGGCAAAAGGAAAGAAAATGCCAACAATAGTAAATGGTATGACAACAAAGCAGAAGGCCGGAAACAGTCAAGTGAAAAAAACAAATCCTAGCACTAATGTTAAACGCACTGCATCAAGTAAGTGCTACAAATTTTGTATCATATCGTACATAACCAAAACAATTACCTTGCAAACTAGTGTTGTTACCTGTTACCTCCTTTACAAGAAGTTCTGCATGGCAATGATTTACAAATGTTCTAGTAGCTTGAGCAAATCAGTGTGCTTATTGCCTCATTGAAAATGATTAGAATATATTTGACACCAAAACAAAAATACAATGGCCTAGCAATTCGACATCGCTAAAAACTTAACGGCCGCCGAAATTGATGGCGCTGGCATGACCGGTAAATTGACGCTGGTGGCTAATTAACATTAGCCCAGCGCTAAACTCACTGGGCAAGGCTGTTTTCATGGTGGTAGTCCTGGCAGGAGGCCCTAATGTAATGTCATTGCATCCAGAACAGCCTTCTCTTAAAGCAAGGCTGTCATTTCAGAAAGCAGTCAGTCCCTTAAAGGGGAACTGCCTTCTGAAATGAAACGAATAAAAATCAGGTAAAAAAAACTCCCTACTGAAAAAAATTAACATTAAAAATAATTCCCAAATGACAGTCTTCAGCTCTTAAAGCTGAATTGCCTTCCGCACCTAAAAAAAAAAATGCTAATAGTGCTTCAGCACTAACACAAATGGCTCAGCAAGCCAGGGAAGGGCACCCAGGGATTCGCACGCAGCACTCCAGCTTTGTGCAGGGGGTCAGCACTGCAAGAGAGGTCCTCTACCCACGGGGGCCAGGAGGCCCTCCAGAAAGAACGATGTGGGACCAGATCACCGAGGCCGTCACTGCCAGCAGTGTCACCCCCACAACCTGGCTCCAGTGCCCAAAGAAGCTTCATGACCTCAGACCAGTGGTCAAGGTCAGTGAATGCATCTTCAAAAGCCATCTCCTACCAACTGCACTACTAGCCTCACACACTTCTCAATGCACGACTCTCTCCTCCTCCCCAATCACTCAGCTACCAACAATCTATACCAAACATGAGGCACACCTCCCATTCCTAACTTCATCCCACCCCCTTAGAGGAGATGGTGCTGGCCATTCTTGTCAGGGGCAAGGCTGAGCCCTTGGCCAGCGGCAGGGCTGAAAGGATACAAGACGCTCGTATCCTCATATGTTATCCTCGTTCTCACATGCACCTCTTGCTTTCCCGCCCTCCCCTCACCACAACTCCACCCTTGTGCCTTCCTCATTTCACACACCCATGAACTGCAGCCAGCCCAGCTAGTGGTTTACCAAGAAGAGGGAGAGGAGAGTGAAGAAGAAGAAACACCATCATTCGATTTCACACTCCCAGCTACCAGCTCCTCAAGGTCAACGAGCAAGGACATTTGCAGTGTCCCCCACTGAAAGTCAGCAGCCTTCCACCAGCCATGCTGCAGCCACTGGGCTAGCACTGGGTAACATCAGTAGGATAGGCAAAGTCACACACAAGACAGTTACTAAGGGAATGTATAAGGGTGATTAGTTGATTTCTTGATGTAATATTGGATGGATAGATGTATAAAGTTGGATTGGAAAGTTTGCTTTGTGCTGGCTTTTATTTCAGCATTGTGGCCAAGAGGACACTGTGATGGTCAGTAACGGGGAAGGTAAGGTGTGGGATAAATGTTGAAAGGGGAATTAGGTTTGTGTTCACTGGTACCTCAGGCAGATGATTCGATCCCAGAAAGGGGCTGTCTGGGTTGCATCCTTTCTTCTGCATCCTCCTCTTCTGCTTCTTCCTCTTCCCTTTGCGAGTGGATTCTGTAAATCTGAAATAAAAGCAGAAAATGCTGGAAATACTCAGCAGGTCAGGCAGCATCTCGACCTGAGACTTGAACTTTGTTTCTCTCTTGACGGATGCTGCCTAACCTGCTGAGTATTTATAGCATTTTCTGTCTTCTCAGAGGCCTTCCTTTATCATCCGAGGCCTTGCAAGCATCCAGCAGCACTCCCATAACACTTAAAAAAACTTTTCACATGTATTGCTTGAAGCCACTATTTCAAGAAAATTTAAAAAAAACATTCCAAAAGCTAAAATGCAAACTTACCTGAAAGATGTGTGTGTCCCTTTAAGAGGGACAGACAGTGTCTGTCAGTCTGCAGCACGCTCGCTTTTCAGGGCGAGCTTAGGACCCAGCGCTAAAGTCAGTACTAAGGTTCAAGTTCGCAGAGTGTGATATTAAGTCACGTTCTCCATATTTGCATGTCCAGGGTCAGCACTGCCATTGGCAGCGCTAAGGCCCTCACCAAATGGCGGCCATCGTGTCCCGCACCAGAGAAGGGTGTTGGAGTGGCGGCTGCCTATTTTTCACCAGAGTTTCGGCGCTAACTCCTGGCAGTAAGGTAGGCAATTTCTGGGCCATGATTTTTCTTTACATTTAAATTGGACTGTTCCTGTGATTGAAACCTGAATACTACAGCTTTCTTGAGAATTTTCCATAATATCGTCTGCAAATTTTCTCCCCCTCCTCCTTCACCTCTGGTCCTTGCTGGACACAGTTCCGCAGGCACCAGGGCACCATCTATCGCCTTGCCTAAATGGTCATTCTTTATGAGTAAGCCTAGCCAGTGAATGTTGGCAAATTGTTTGAACATGAGGAACGTAACAGCCAAACCAGTCATGCACAACGTGACAACGCACAAGCACTTTTAGCAAGGTTGTGCTGCTTTGACTTATGACATGGGTTAGTAATTGGTTGGGAGGTAGGAGACAAAGAGTAGGAATGAAGGGAATGTATTCCAATTGGTGGGATGTGATGAGTGGTGTTCCCTAGAGATCTTTACTGGGGCCTCAACTTTTCACCATACATATCAATGACTTGGATGAAGGAATAGAGAGCTGTATATCCAAGTTTGCAGATGACACTAAGTTAGGAGGCACAGTAAGGAGCAGGAAGTTACAAAGTTAAATAGACAGACTAAGTGGGCCTGAAATTACAGTGGTTTTGACAGCGTACACACAGCAGACGCTGCTGAAAGCCTTCAGAAAGCCCCTGCAAGTTCCAGGTATCCTCGTGCGCGAAAACCTGGAACTTGCGATCTGTCAAGTTTTGCTTGGACAGATCCTTCGCATCCACTACAAAATCACTTTCGTTGGCGCAGGGTTGGGCTATTTGCCCAACTACTACCCAGTGAATGCCCACGAAAGCCTTACGCCTGGTTAAAGCAGGCCTAAGGCTGCCTTTTACCAGCATAAGGGTTAAAATAAATGTTAAAATAAAATTTTTAAATGATTAAAACATATACATACATTTAAAATTAGTTTAGGTAAAATTTGGCCCGTTTTAAAATGTTTAAATTTATTTTTCAAAAAATTAAATTTTTACTTTAAATGCTTAATTAAAGGGTCTTTTAATTAATTTTGAGCATGGGAACATTTATTTTTATTTAAGTGGTGTGAATTCTTAGTTATTTGGGGATTTCTAATATGCTTTACGGGGATTCCGTACGTAAATAGAATCCCCATAATCATCATAGGTATCTCCCTTTTTAATTGGTTGACCGGGCCCACGTAATCCCGGGACGCTTGCGAACCACGTGCGCCCCTGGGATCCGTGGGCCTTTACGCAGGCCTATGCCTGCAGGCCCAAAAAGGGAATGCTCCGTAGCTGTGGAGTCAGGAGGTAAGTACGGAAATATTTTGTGGTTGAGTACGCCTCCGTTTGCAAATTCAGGGCTAGTGAGTGGGCAAAACTGTGGCAGATGGAGTTCAATGTGGGGAAGTGTGAAGTCATCTACTTTGCATTCAAGAAAGACAAATCAGAATATTTTCTTAATGGTGAGATGCTAGGAACTGTGGAGGACCAAAGGATTTGAGTGACCAGGTATACAAATCAGCAAAAACTAGTGCACAGGTACAATAAGCAATCAAAAAGGCCAATGGAATGTTGGCTTTATCTCAATGGGGCTGGAATTCAAAAGTGAGGAAATTATGCTTCCGTTGTACAGAGCCTTGGTCAGACCCCCATCTGGAGTACGAGGTTTCGTTTTGGGTACTGCAGCTCAGGAAGGATATATTGGCCTTGAAGCGGGTACAGCGCAGATTCACAGAATGATACCAGGGCTTAAAGGGTTAAATTATGAAGACAGGTTGCATAGACTTGGTTTGTATTCCCTTGAGTTTGAGAGATTAAGGAGTGATCTAATTGAGGTGTTTAAAATGATTAAAAGATTTGATAGGGTCGATACAGAGAAACTGTGATGGGGAATCAAGAACAATGGGATATAATCCTATAATTGGAGCTAGGCTATTTAGGAGATAACTCGGGAAGCTTTTTTCCCCACAAGGGGTAGTAGAAATCTGGAATTCTCTTCCCAAAAGGCTGTGGATGCCAGGACAATTGGCGCTTTCAAGACTGAGGTTAAAAAAAAATTATTAGGTAAGGGTATCGAGGGATATGGATCAAAGGCAGGTAAATGGAATTGAGGTACAGATCAGCCATGATCTCATTGAATGGCAGAACAGGCTCGAGGGGCTGAATGGACTGCTCCTGTTTCTATGTTCATCGTCAGTTTTTTGTAGCTGGAAGTGATATATTGGCCCAGAATTTGCTGGTGCTGTGAATTGGATGTTTTCCTCACCCTTCAGCTTCAATTATCATTGCACCGCAAATTGCTGGAAATGCGAATTTGATAATGACGTGGGAGGTCAACGGGGCATCTGGGACCTTGGTGAATAGGACTAATAATCTATCCCCTTAGCCAATAAAAATTGATGATAGAGAAAGAAACAGAGTGAATGACGGAGAAGGAAATGGGGTGAATAGAGTCAAATTAAATACAGAAAGAAAAATAAAAAGAGGGAAAGAGAGATTGGATTGAGAGAGAAAAAAGTGACAGAAAGAAAAAAAGAAAAAGTTAAAAATTTTAAATTTAAAAAACCTCTAGGAATAATTTACTACCTCCACAGTTTCAATAGTTTCCTTTCTGTGCCTCCAAGGTTGAATGACATGCCAGGACCATTAACAGGGTCCTTACACCATGAAATAGCAGTCCTAACTTTCTGTTACGAGTTTAATTTGTATTCACTGGGCAAATGCAGCAATTTCTTGACACTCACGAGGGGGTTGACGCTGATCTCCAGTTTTTGCAAGGCTAATGGCGGAGCAGTACAAGTAGTTCAGCAATTTGTGGCAATTCGCAACTCACAGCGTATCTCTTCCTCGTCACAAATTGCTGGGTTTTTTACACACAAATTCTGGGCCAGTATGTCTGATTACGTGATAGCCTAATAAAATGCACATAATTTTGCACATTGCTTCTTCTCACAGATTTCCAGATTTTTGTTTAGCCTCCACTCACCTTGTGCAATAATTGGACAAATTTGGAGAAATTACATATTGCTTCAGTCAAAATTTAGTTGCTGTTATGACCTTAGCAAACTGTCACTGTAGTAAGTTCTACTCGTAAAAAAATATATAAAATGGTTATTTTAATGGAACATTATATGATGTAAATATAATACATGCTGGTGTTTTGATGGTTTTCATATTGGCCCGGAATTTGCAGTCAGCAGCGAAGCGAAGGCATTCACTGCTGGCCACGAGGTACACCTCGGACAAGGATCTCGCGATCCCCATGTCGACATTCAATTCAACCCATCAAAGTACAGTGGGGGATCTCCTTGTGCGAACTGCTGTGATGTTAATAGGCTGTCTGAGCAGCCAATCAAAACGCAGAATTCTCACAGACAGCGAACAAGGAAGTGAGCAAGCTCTTAAAATTCTAACTTTTTACAAAAGTTAGAGAGAGCAAAACAAAGATTGGGGCTCTCATGGGGAAACGGCAAACCTGAAATAAAGATGGACAAACTTTTTTAAAAATGTTTTTACATTTTTTTTGTTTCTTAGAAGTTTTAATTTTAATTAAAATGGAAAAATTTCACACTTGTCGAAGTCTCGACTCCGAGTAAGACTCTGAAACAAACTGTACCGTCGGATGAACAAAGCTTTATTCTTTTACTTGCGCAAGGGGAGCGAGAGTCTAGTCAATGGCTAGGCTCACACTCCAAAGAATATTAGCGAATGCAGCATATTTATACACTAAAACAGGCAAGCGTTCCATAAATCACGTGTAATGGTATTATATCATTTTAAACGAATTAAGAGTTTAAACAAAGACACTCAAAAGGTCAGCAGGACAGAAATGTCTTCAGACAAGGTAAGTTAATTATATTCTGTCAGGAGGTTTTGTCTGAATCTTGTTACCAAAAATGACTTACTCACTCATGCCTGATTATCATGTTTGTACAGTGGAGAACACAAGTTCCATATGATCATGTATAAAAGTAGCTAGTCAACTCTGTACAAAGCTATTTCAGTATTCATGCAGATAAAGAGAAATGAGATTAACCTTTAACAGAATTGTTTTCATTCTTTGGCCAGATGTCATTATTATGTTAGTTGCTGCTGACTCGACTTTAGTCCACAGGCAATGATACAAAATACATTAGATGTCAAGTATCCCATCATGCACTAGTAAGGGCAAAATCATATTTCCACACACTGCACAAAATTAAAATTAGTTTTCCAGGCTCTTAACATTTGTTTAGCAGTAATAACACTGTCAAAACCCCAGTTACACCTAATCCTTTGGGTCTAACTTTTAGTGGGGAATTTAACAGCATACTTACTGTGGAAGAGCCGAAGGTTTTGCCATGTTTTGGGATGCGTACAAGTTATTGGAGTTGGTATCATTTGGTGGGATGTTTCTGGTACCACTACTTTGCATCTTCAAAACAGAGACATTAAAAGGCTGTGGGATTAATTTACAGATGCTGATCAATATAAATACGGTAAGAATCGTGTGGAAGCTGATGCAAAAAGATTACAGTCAAAGGAGGAAGAGATGAAAAAGCAGAAAGAAATCCTACGCACCCGCCTGGCACAACTGAGAAAAGACAGGAGGGAGCTGAGAGCGGCTATTGAAACATGTACAGGTAGTCATTTTAAATCTCATTTTCTATTGAAAGAAGATGCTTCAGCTACAAAGCTGTAAGATGAAATGAAGCTAATTGATTGTTGACCCTGCAAGAAAACTTTAACAGAACTGAGTGGTCCTGGTGGCACCCGAACTGAGCATTGGTCAGGTTATTGGTGAGTAGGTGTTTCTGACTCCTACCTGATTACCACACTATCAGCTCTTTGTAAAGTGCTTGATGACACTTTACTGATGATTAGGAGGAGACTCATAAGGTGGTAATTGGCTGGGTCAGTAATCTTTCATATTGTTGGGTAGATGCTAGTGTCAGCTGTACTGGAACAGCTTGGCTAGGGGAGCTAGTCTCTGGTGCACAGGCAACAGTTGTGATGTCAGATCCCATAGTTGTTGCTGAAGCCAGTGCACCCACCCATTTCTTAATGTCATGGTGGAGTGACCTGAATTAACTGGATACAGGCATCTGTGATAGTGGAGACCGCAGGAGGAAGCCGAGTAGAATCGTCCATTTGGCACCTTTAGCTTGCAGACAGTTCAGTCATGTCTCTCGGGTTGCAATATGCTTGAGCTGAGAATGCTCATGGAGCCTCCTCTTCTGTTAGTCGCCTGATTTTGCACCATTATTCTCAACTGGATATGGTAGGGCTACAGAGCTTTCCTCTGATCCATTAGTTGTGCGACCTCTTTGCTTTGCCCATAGCCTGCTGCTTTTGGTATGTAATGTGAGTATAGCCTGTGTGGTTGCTTCACTAGGTTGATAACCTTATTCCAAAATATACCCGGTGCTGCTCCTTGTATGCCATTCTACACTCCACATTGAACGAGGGTTGGTATGGGGGATGCTGTAGACCATGAGGTACAGAGTATGCTGGTATGCAATTCTGCTGCTGCTGATGGCCCATAGCACCTCATGGATACTCAGTTTTGGACTGCTACATCTATCTGTCCCATTTAGCACAGCGGTAGTACCACACTACATGAGGGAGGATGCCCTCATGGTGGAGTTGAGAGTTTGTATTCACAAGGCTAGTGTAGTGGGCACTTCTATCAGTGCTACCGTGGACGGCGTGTCTGCAACAGATATGTCGGCGACAATGAGGTCAAGTAGATGGTGGTTGTCAAGTTTCCTTGACCTGAATCCATGAGACTTCATGGGGTCCAGAGTCAATGTTGAGGACTCCCAGGGTCACTGACTACTGAGAGGAACACCCAGGGATGGTGATCCGTTCAGCTGCCTCTAGCATCCCTCCCTTCCCCTTGCCCACAAGCCACAGTTTCCACAAGGTTCCCCCCTTCTCCCCTCATGCCCTCTCCGAGTTTATCTTTATTATCTATAGACCGCACTTACTTCAGCATGGTTTAATGCTCGCTCCTCATTGGTTTGGAGCAAATTCCATATTGTCTTCCCCGTTGTGAGTTCCCTCACCTGCTGTTGAAGAAAAGACTTGAAGTACTTTAATAAACTCCCTCCTGCAGAGACTCTCCCCGTCTGTGGCAGAAAGATTAAAATCTCCTATGATTACAACCCAGACCTTAGCGCTAATCTTTTTTATTACCTCCCACAACAGGACACCCACTTGTTTTATTTTACTGTTTGTTGCCTGGAACATATTTCTACCACTAACCTTGTTCCCCCTATCTTCTAGAACTACCCAAAGAGACTCTGGTGGTAATTTTAACTTAATCCACTTGATGGGCATAGGGCAGGTTCGGGTCGGACGCCCACTTTTCACCCCGCCCAATTTTATGCTCCATTGTCATTGTACTTCTTTATTTTTAAATTAAATAATAGGTAAGAAGTCTCAAGTCGCTCTAGAGACAAAGTTAAAGAAATTAGAGGAGGAGTGCAAGTCGAAAGAGACTGAACGTGTGAACTTGGAACTGGAGCTGACAGAAGTGAATGAAAGCTTGAAGAAAGCTCTTGCTGGAGGGCCCACACTGGGCCTGACAATAGAACCAAAGTCATCGAGAACCTCCAGCCCACAGGTAAACACAGCTGCACAATGTGTCACAAATTGTATGGGGCAGGCTGGATGGACCAGAGGGTCTTTTCCTTTCTGTCATTGTTCGTATGTTCGTAAACTAGCCACACTTAAAATACATTTTTTTTTAAATGTGTATAGAATCTGGCAGTGAATTCATGACTGGCCATAAAGTCGGTCGCTTCCTCGGAAACATCCCAATCACAGTATGTCACACTTTCATTAAATTCAATTTCACAATTTTCCATGGTAGGTTTTGAACTGATGACCTTTGGATTGCTAGTCCAGTGCCGTATTCTTTCCTATTCTGTTAGTTTTACTGGGAATCTATGCATGAAACAGGCATGACTCTAGGAGCCTGAAATGGAAAGTATTTCATCCTCACCACCAACATCCCCCACACAGGGGAAAAAAAAATAGACAATAAGGCAATTGAGAATAAAATTAGACTGGACCTTGCAACAGGAAAGAAGGAAGATTGACAGAAGCTTCGGGCTAGAATTTTGTTATGGCCTGTTGGTGGGTGCATAACTTAGGAGGCCCAGGACTCACCCGAAATTGGGCTTCGGGCCTTATAAGAATTTGGGAGAGCTGCCGGCACATCTTGTGCCTCCAGAGGCAGTTCACCCATTTCAATCCATTCAATTTTGGCCACCTGCCTCACCGACAGCGGCCCTTGGGTAAGTCATGGGGGGGCGGGGAGGAAATGAAAGAATGGGAGGAGGCAGTCACGAGCCTCAGAAGTGCTGCGAAATCGAGAGGAGCACTCCAGCTCCTCCTGGCTGCTCGTGAAAGGTTTTAACGTGTCTGTTGTTGGCGGCTGCTTGTTAAGTCTATCCGCGGCAGGTAAACCCGAGTGGAGCAGGCCCGGAGCCTGCTGGCACAGGGCAGCCCAATTTCAGTAAAGTGTCCTAAAACAGGTACTAGGCTCCTCATTAACATAAGCCAGCGACATCTGAAAAATCATGCGACCCAATCTGGGGGTCGAATGTATTTCAGATGCCTTTTGGGCATGGGACAGTGCCCCGCGATTTGCCTCCATTTGTGCCCGTAAAACAGGCAGAGAGAGATCCCATTTCTACCCCTTCATCTCAGATTTCACTTCAACACTCCTCTCAGCTGTCCGTGTCGTGAAGTGGCATTGGTGGAGGTTGCCTCAATAACTATGCTCAACTTCTTCTCAGTCACGGTGCACAATATGCAACTAATGATGACTATTGAAGGAGTGTCAAAAACAAATCATGAAAATAAGACATACAAGTTAGCTTCTGGGTCCCATCACCAAGAGGCCAAGGTTTAAGTAAATCCCAGGACTGTCTGTCACTTGAAGTTATCTGGCACTGTTTGGGAGCACAATTTGCCAGATAGGGCACCTCACAGTATGGAATGTTCTCGCACAACATTTCCCATGAGCTTGTCCCTGTACAACGGGCCATGCCCTGTCTGTGACGTGGCATTATTGACAGCTCAGATTGTTCCTGTCTTGAGGTGATGGCAGTGAATGGGGATCTAATGGGAAATGGGAGAAGAAAGTAAAAAGTATATAATGAATTACAAACAGTAATTTTCAGTCCTGGTGGTGCACCGTGCCGGTAAACCAATGAACCACATTGCTCTACAATGTTGCCTCGGTCATTCTCCTTTCTCAGTTCGGGAATGGTGTGTGGTGCGGTGCACAGAAATTAAGTGGTGGAGCAAATAATTAAAAAGTAGTTGATACCACTTTTTTTCCCAAGATACTGAGGGAAGGTTTCCTCTGTTATGTGTAATAAAAACGTAAAACAATAAATGGGTTCCGGACTTTACTACAGGTACATGCAATGCTTATACAACATCTTTCCTAAGATTTGTATTTAATAGATGTTAAAATTGAAATATAAACATTTCAGTTTTCAGTGCCTCAACACAATTAGAAACTTGCAGAATATTTTATGTATAACACAGAGGGAGTGGGGGGGGGGGGGGGAATACCTCTGAATTTGAAATATTTATTGCATTATTTATGGTCCTTTTCCAGTCCCCCGTTTTCATGCATCGCACCCTGGACAATTCTCCAGCTTCCAGCTGTGATACAAGTGACACTGAGCCATCATCACTGCCTGTGAATGCAGCTGCTCTCGGAAGAAGACCACCTTCGATGGTTTCTTCCCCAAGTCGCGGCCACGTGCGCAGGAAGGCCAAGGTACACCAACGTAGCACAACGTTGCTCATCGCATCATTTCACTGAAATTCACTGTTGCAGATTTCTGAAATGCAAGCAGTTCTGCTGCCTAAACAATTAAGAAACATTTTCACAAAAAGCACAGTTTGGACCTGGGGTGCCTCATGTTCTTCAGTTATACTAATGCTATTAGTTTCATGAGAATACACAGGGTGAAGTTATATTCCACTTTCCCACTGCTCTCAAATCATGGCAAGCAGAGCACAGTGTATGTAGCCTGATGTGTACTGTAGCAGCATACTTCGTGTGTGGACTGAACAGTGTCTCAAAGGCTATTACAGTGAGAACACAACAGCCCTGAATTTGACCAGGGATTGTCTTCAGCCATTGAGGCCATTTCTCCAGAGTTCCACCGACGTTACAGCAGGAGAACCCCCACAGATATTCAGGATCAACACTTTCTAGCAACAGGAAATGTGTTCTCGGATTCTGGGTGAAACAGTAACATTTAGGCCCGATCAAATAGGGATGACTGGCTCCCTTGCCCAAAAGACATTACTGAACCAGTTGGATTTTTATACATGAAGGGTGGTAGAAATGTGGAACTCAGTTAATAATTTTAATTCTGAGATCTATAGATTTTTGCTAGCAAAAGGTATTAAAGGATATGCAGCCAAGGCAGGTGGATGGAGTTAGGATACAGATCAGCCATGATCTAATTGATTGGCAGAACAGACTCGAGGGGCTGAATGGCCTATTTTCCTAACCTAACAGCTTTTATAGTCATTTTCTAATGGCAGCTGACACATTACCCAGCTTATTGAAGTTGGGTTCACAACTTGATGTGTTGGGATTTGAACTCATGACCTTTGGGTTGCTAATTCAGTACCATAGCCACTAGACTACTATGCCCTCTTACACATCAGTGTACTTCACAGGTAACATGTTCCACCAATCTTTTCTCTTTGGGCGAGTAATTGCAGTTTGGGCTTTCCTTCTGTTTGATAATTAAAAGTCTTGATGAAGTAAAATTGGGGGAGGGGGTAATTCTAACCGAACCAACCCGATGGGACACTGATGGGATCAGATCGGCCACTTATTTTACACCCCGTCCAATTGTACTTCCCATCGTTGTCAGTTTCCTGCTGGGCAGGTTAGGTTACCCACCTATGGTAGCTTGATTAAACTCAAGTGCAACACAGTTTCTTATTAACTAAGAAATATACAGATGCAAGTAGGGCTTCATGAATAACATATATATATAGATCATAAAACAATTTGAGATTGATAGCAAAATTAAAACACACACAGGTTTATTTTATTTATTTCCTCTTGTTTGTCATTAGCCTCTGCATCTACCAAGACACATTTTCTACTCCACCAAGAGTGGGATGTGTGGGCCATTGGGTTCTCCTTTGCCACCCGAAATGTTTGTTATCCAGTAGCTGGTGTGCTTCTACAGGTGTAAGATGGGTTGTCTCAGTTTTTCTTCAGTAAGGACAAGCATTCCACTACTGCCCAGTGTTGGTCATAGTAACATAGAAATGGCAAGACAAAAAAAGATCACGGTCCATCTAGTTCGCCTTCTACCAACCTGGTAGTCACATGATGCGATAAGGGAGTTGTTGACTAATCACAGCAATTAATCTCTATCAAGTAACCTACAAAAGACCCAGATATGGTGCGAGGAAACCCCCAGTGGTGGAGAGCTTTGGGAACCATATGTCCAAAATCACCTGTTCCTTTCAAGCATGCTACACTTACTGCGTCATGTCTCAAATTACTCGTACTATATCCCAAAATGTTATTTTCTGGTGCCTTGGTCTTGAACTGGAAAAATCCCAAACCTCACGTGAGTGAGTTAGAACATCGATTGCGGCCAGTATTCATGGTCGTAAGCTCAGTGACCAAGCAGCATTCACATGGTAGTTTTCTTTTTAAATAAAATCAGGAGATTTGAAAGAATTATGGGAATATATACTAATAGAAATCATCTAATGGCTGTTCTCACTTTTTCATTTTACAGGAATGGGAGCTGAAGACTGGAACATAAAAACAAAAAAATAGGAAGAGTTCACATTTTTTATATTTATTTCCTTAAACATTATGTACAAGACCGGAAGCACTGCTACTGAGTCCTTCAACTCAAAAAAAAAACTACACGGAGTGCATGGTCCTCAAATAACCTGCGGAAAGTTGGCAGTTATTCCATGTTGAAGTGTAGGTTAATGGTCCCGGATCAATACTGAAGGCTTTTTAATTGGCTCCCCCCCCGACACCCCTCCATAGTCAATTGGCGAAACGTGTTACCTACAAACTGGACACTTTTTGAAGAATGTCATGTTTGTTTTAGTGGATATACGTCGCATAATTTTTAAAAATCCATACAAGAAATGACAATTTAAACACCTCAAATGCAAAGAGAAAATATATATTTATTACAACAGAGGCATTTTAGATTGCCTTTTTAAATTATGATTATTTTATAAGCACAGTGAGTGTTTTGTGTATGGGTGCTCCCTCAAAAGAAAAAGCTTCATAGTAAATCAGTGGCCCCAGTGAGTTCTGCAGTATCCACCCAATTTTGACAATTGTCACCTCTTTTTATTGTTATGCACCCTGTTTAGACGTGGTGCCCAAGTGTTTTCCAGGAACAATGTATGATTTTCTACAGCACATTGTATCAGTTCATTAAAAGTAAAATCGCTGCTTGTATTTTCCATGCAAGGTTGATTTTGCATTCCTAAAAATGTTTGGTCATTCCTGGATCCGAGTCAAGACATTGTACTTGTCATTTACTGTAGCTTGTGATTTTCCACAGATTCTCTAAAATAGTAACTTCATTTCACCTACAATGAAGAGGGTTTTGATACACAGGCAACTTTTGATATATAGACAAGCGCTATTGGTAAAGAATTTAAGTTTTGATGTAAGATAGTTGATTTGCTTTTATACTTCAAGGAAAATGTAATTATGTATAATTTTATTTGAAGTCCATATTTAAAAATTATTTGTCGAGATTTCCATGATTTCAACGGTGAAGAATTAAATGTAAAATAATGAAAAAGAAAACAAAATTTGAACTACAAATAATAACTTTTGGATAGGGTTTGTGTTTCTGTACAGCACTGTAATAACTTGACGAGTAATCTCAACAATTGGCACAGCACCTACTTGACTGAATTCTCTTTGTTTCAGAGACTTTAATCAGCAATTTATTTTGACGCTATTCAGCTGTTAACATAATCATATTAAAAACAGAAAATACTGGAAACATTCAGCAGGTCAGGCAGCATCTGTGGAGAGAGAAAGAGAGTCAACGTTTCCGGTCAATGACCCACTGAGTGTTTCCAGCATTTTCTGTTTTTATTTCAGATTTCCAGCATCTGCAGTATTTTGCTTTTGCTTTAGAACATAATCATATTCTTGCTTATTAGGGCAAGTGATTTGTTATTGCTCATATCGAGTCAGAAATGAACATTTTCACTGGCTCCAGGACCTTTTATACAAAGTTGCAGTACTTGGGCAGAAAATTGCACAATTTAGAAATGTGACATTTATTGTGGGGTGCCATATCCCTCGAAATTACTTGCCCTAGTTATTATTATATTGATAAAATACATGTGTGTGGTGATGTGTGTGTGTATATATATATATATATATATATACACACACACACACACACATCAGCTCTGAAATAGTTTTACTAGAATTTGACAGATATAATTGGTAGCAAGGAAAAGTATTACAACTGTTTTAGTAAACCGTCCAGGAAACTAACAATGTATACATTGTCAAAAGAAATTCCATCCAATTACCGTGCCTTACATTGTCCGTCATTTGTGCCAATTCATAGTCCTCATCTTCCAATGCATAGTATTACATAGAATTTTACAGCACAGTATCAGGCCATTCGACCCAACAGGTCTATGCTGGTGTTTGTGCTCCACATGAGCCTCCTCCCACCCTGCTTCATCTAACCCTATTAACATATTCTTCTATTCCTTTCTCCCTCATGTATTTATCTAGCTTTCCCTTAAATGCATCTATGCTATGCGCCTCAACTACTCCTTGTAGTAGCGAGTTCCACATTCTCACCACTCTAAGGAATACAAATGGGATTTTAAGGATTATGTAAAAATGTATGTTTATGAAGGCTTGCTTTAAATGTTCTCATCTGGAGGTAGATTTTGCGAGGCGAGGGGAGGCTCCAGACGCAGAGTCTCGCTTGGCAGAAGGCGAGGTCAGTGCGCCCGATTTTCCCGTGATTGATCACTGGAAAATTAGGAGCCCGAAGTAGGCGCTGAACTCCATTACTACTTCTCCAATCCGCACTTCTGTCGAGTGCTGGGAGTGGAGCCTCACAAAATGTACCCTCACATGTTTCAGTAATTTTATTCCTGCTGATTTCAACTATATGTGGAGTCATCACTGCAAAGTTTTTCTGAAGAGAGTTAACAAGGTTTTAACTACAGGTTTCAGGTTTGGTCTGGAATTCCTGACAACTCGTGAATAGTATCACAGGCTAATTCTGTAACAAACTTAATTTGTATAATTACAATTAAGTTTTGATTGTAACCAGACTGATTGATGGAAGCGGCCAATTGCATTTCACCAGACTAGGAGGTAAAAGTGAACATAAATGATCAGGTTCTTTCAAAATGTTTTAACATCAACCTTTTCACCGCTAAATTGCTACTTGCCAAATAATATTGCTGAGGATGAGGGTTTTCTCCCTGTACAAACACAATGTGCAGTGCCGTGATTTACATCACAGAAATATTATGGAGCCTCTGCAGGGCGTTACTGCAACAAAAGTTATACAGAACATTTCTAGGCCGCTCTGCAATCTCCATTTAATAATCCATTTCTAAAACACACTCGATCTTGGAGAAATGCAACACAAATCTCAGTCATGATCTTTAGTGCTAACAACATGAAAAGCCAATCTGTATGGTTGTGGACTATAAATGTAGTGTAGAAATGTAGTTGGTAACGTAATGTTTATCTAGCAATAGTGTTATTAACCTCTTCCAGAAAAACATAACTTTTTACTATGAACCATTTTTACTTTCAGTTGCGAGTCTGTTAACAATAAGCATTAATTACGGGCTATGTCTGTTAGTAGAAATCAGAGACAAATTCCTAGGCTGTGATGCATTGCAATAAAACTAGACCTTGGGTATGAAGGCAATGAACAAGTAAATTTCTATGTTTTGAATGGCTCAGCTTTCTGTTCTACATTGCCAGAAATGCCACAGGCTAATATTGAAAGAATGTGCCATCACCGGTGCCGTAGTCCCTAGGTGTCTGGGTAAAGTGCATTGGGATCTGGAAATATGCCTGCTAAGCTGTGCCTAATTTCCTCATTTTCTTTTTTTTACATTAATGCGAACATCTGTAATATTATGAAGCAAACATGCATTACATGGCGTCAAGGAGACTGTAGAGGCAATCTTCGACTTCTGCTCGAAAGGGGCTCAAAAATGGGTGAAGCATTGAGGCCTGAACCGTTTTTAGGTTCATGACCTCATTCAAATGCCGCCAGCGAGCATCATTCAGGCTACTGCTAAATTTGACAGGACCCCTTTTTGTTGGCGGTGACGGCCGCCTGAAATATTTGTCAAATTCTTTAAGACTAGTCAGACTGCACAAGCTGTGACTAGTTTTTCTGGATCTACAGTGGCCTAACCAACAGTAAAGGGGCTACTGGAGGCCACCAAAGAAACCTAGACTTACCCACAGGCCGTTGCCAGCGAGGCAGCCAACCCAAATTGGAGCGCAGAAAAGCAGCGAGCTGCTCCTGGAGGCAGTGGCAGCTTGCGGTAATTATTAAATTGAGGGCCCAGGCCCAATTTCTGTTGAGCCTTGGGGCTCCCAGTTTGGCTGCATGCCATCAGTTATGACCCCAAAAATGGGCCATAATTAACTTCTAGCCCAGTGGTTTAAAAATTCTTTCACCCAGTTGATTCTCTTTCCCATCATGGCATGCGCAATATAATATGCTTGAACCTACATATTTCTTTACTACTTTACTTGCTACATCTTGCAATTTCTCTGTCAGTAGTCTCTTTTGCATATACATTTAACAACAACTATTTGCCTTCATGTCCATAATATGTCCTGTGCTGCTACTTTACAATAATATTCATACCTTACATTGTGTTCTTTAAATCATGCAGCCTTTTCAGGCCATTCCATCAGGTCCTCCAAGTAGTTGACACCATGTTGACTTTGTGCATGACATCCTGCCAGTTGTTGCCTTCTTTGCATATTTGAGGGCCATCCTCCTCTAAATAAATGTGCTCATGTTTTTCCACAACAGAGCTTACTTGTTGGTTGGTAAAGTTGACTATTTTCAAACTTCACTGAGCCGTTTTTCTTCAAAATTCACACACAATTATTTTGTTTAAGTAGCTTATTAGCTGCCCGACAAGCAGAAAGCTCACTGCTGCAGGTGCACTGTGACTGGCTACTATTTATTTGTTCTTGCTTATGAAATTCCAACATGAAATGCCCAGCAGGAAACTATGTCTTAGAAAGGAAAATGGATAGTACTCTCATTTTATTTTTCCCAGACAAAAATTGAACCCCAGCAAATATATGCAATAAAATGTTATTAATTCTCAATTCTGTAGTTATACCCGGGTATGTGTTTTGCCTTTGTAAATTATTGTAATTTTGACACGTGTGATTTCTTGTGTTTCCATATGTAAACTGTCTTCTAAAGGCTTAAGATGATTGACGAAGCTATACACTTCTGCTCTGCGTGACCTTGGTTCTCATAGAGTTTGAATATTCTTTAAAGGAATCATTTTACAAATTTGCATCCCCGGCGCAGAGTTGGGAACACATATAGGGAATTCGGGCAAAAAATGGATGGATCGTCTTGCAGGGCCTGCTGATCTTCATCCCCAAATTCCTCACATGATCTTGGCAGGTGAAGCTGTGTGTCCAGAGTGCAAATTCATAAAATTCACCGTAAAACGTCAGCTCAATGCACGTAAAAATGTGTGGAATATGAATCATCTCAAATAGAAAAAAAAGACTAGTGACTTACGACAGGCACCTATTTATATGACCAGAGGCTGCGTTACAGATTCTACACCACAAACGCTCCTCTTGCTATAGATAGGTTCAATTGTAGCAAAGGTTCTGATGAGTGAACCTAAATTTACTGAACTAGTGTAATAAGTTAAAAGGATGATTACAGAGGCTGAATTTACTCGGACCGGTAATGTGGTGGCAAGCACTTTTATTTTAAATGATTGAAAAATCATGAGTAGTGCATGCCTAAATTTCTGATACGCACCTTCAGAGGTGGGGGTGGGGAGGGGGAGTGAGTGGGGGGGGGGGGTGGGGTGGGGGGAGGTCTTCACTGCTAAAAGGGTAAAGTCATAAAATTACCCTTTTAGTATTATAGCACCTGCAGGAATCACAAATATTCAGTTTCTAGGTGATCACAGCTTCTGGGTGACCTGCTTCTTTTCAATGCGATTCACTTAGGACTTTTGCAGGATGCATAAAGTCCTATCAACACGGATAGCAAATCTTACATTAGTACAGTTTGAATATAGATTGACTTACCCTAAAGCCTGAACCTGCATCATTCAAACGCAGTGGGGCCCAGATTCCCTTGACCTTTTAGGTGCAATAATGTTATATTCGGGACAGGTGAGGGCGGAATTTGATTACACTGAACCCATCACAATTTCTGATCCATTTTGAGGCAAGTGCACGCAGATGCAGGAATGACATCATATGTTGTCCTTCCCATGTTTGCACGCCCCTCCCACAACCCGGTGCTTCCCTGGTGTCCAGTGCTGCTGGGGCAGCAAGGACATTTACATTTTAAAAGGCTGAGGTTTTCTTACTGCCATTGATCACTCTGCCGTATGAAAATTGACCTCTCAAAAAAAAAAAATGGCCAATTAATTCTTATAAATTTCTTTGGGCTGGAACCGTTACATTGAGGCCAGACTCCCCACAAATTTCCCCAGGTGGGAGTCCCAGTTGAGCCATTAATGGTGTGGGCGCTTGCTCAATGTATGCAAATGCCCTTGACTCCAGAAAATGGGATGGGTTCAGGGACATAACTAATGGATAGCAGATGTTCTGCTCCCCCCCCCCAAAAAAAAAACCTCCCAAGGACATTTGGCCCCAGTATTGTTTATTTCAAAAACAGCAAATTTAAATTTGTGCAGAATTCTCTCGCTCTCTCATGCGAATGTTTTTATTTTTAAAGCAGTGAAGGAGTAAGTACTATTATGATTAAGTCAGAGTTTTTGATTAAAGTTTTTGCATCCACTGGATAAAGGTTTTTCCCCAGGGTGCCAAACAGACCAGGAGGAAGCCAGCAAAATTGATGGGGGCTGCCAAGTTTGCTGGACTCAATTGTCCTTTGTACCCCTGAGTTAGGCAGAGGGAATCCTGCGCCTTATTACTATCCAGTGAACACTTAGTGAACCCTGGAAAGTGCACATAGGGCGTGAACAAGACTGTGGCCAACTCTTCTGCCCTACAGAGATTGCCTGCCAGTTCTCGCTGTCTAGGTTGCCACATATCGACTGCCACTTCTTTATCAGACCACAGGGCACTCACAGGCCTTCACTACATCATATGCCAGAACCATCAATAAGAGGTAGGGGGGATAATTTGAAAAGAAAGTAACTAAAGTTAAACTATATGAGAAAACTGAGGCATGAAAGAGAGAATGTGTTTATTTAAGCTGAGATATTGCCTACCACCACTGAGCTCAACTCATTTCTCATATTCCCCAGCCCTGATTGAGCCTGATACTCAGGAATGGAATGGAATTTTATATGTCAAATCTCATTTCGTTCTTGCTGTGACTAAATATCATGTATATAAGACCCTTTATTATAGTTTTAAACGATGCTGATAACACATGCAAGTCAACCAAGAGGTTTTCTAACCGCAGCTTCACTGTGATGTAAATACTGCATCTATTTTATCTGTAGGAATAGCTGAAGTCTGGACTGTAACCTTACTGATTGTTGTTTTTAAATAAATTAAGTGACAATAACAGACATTTTGTATAAACCAAGCTTGTAAATGATACACGATTATTTCTGCACCTTAGTGTTTTGTTACTTTTATCTGTAAGCTGTTAATGTTTTTGTGTATTATTAGTCCAACTCATACCAGTTTCTTAATGCAATACAAAAATACATTGTATATTAAAATAAAGTGAATCAAAATTTTTTGGATTCTTGTGATTTTTTTTTTGCCACCCCCCCCCCCCCCCCCACACAATGGGAATCCTTAGTAATGAGGGCTGTTGGATGTGATGTGCACAGCTAAGTTTGTTTCAAGCAGGCCCACACGTTACTTCATGCTCACAGGCTCCAACATGATTGACACCGCTGATGATTTTAGATTTGCCCTGGGCAAGAAATCCACTGCGGCTTTTAACTGGAAACAAAATTCCTGAAATTTTCAGTGATTTTTACAATAATTTCTCAGTATTAAAATCACAAGATACATCTTTTTCACCTTAATGTTGAAATATAAAATCCTCTTGCCTCCCCCAGTTGCCCCTAAGCCACATGTTGACATCAGACAGGCAGGCCTCTGCTACTGCTGCTTGGAACCAGAGACTAGAGGGCACACAGTGCAGCCAGGGATGGCCCCTCTCTTTGATTATTCCGTCCTCGGGTGCTCCATGCATTTCACTGGTTGGATCATCCCACAGCACAGCAGCTGACAGAGTGTTTCTTCTCCCACAAAGACTTGATATTCAGGCTCATAGGTTAACTGATGTACAATACTGCCACTCCTAATACAACACCATAGACAAAGGTTGATTTCTTAGCTAAGACACTTTTTAAAATCAATGATGCTGGAACTTTATTTCTGTATTCTTGCTACAGTTTTGTGAAACACTGAGGTCTATAAATTCTTCTCGGGCAGTGGCGCGAAGCAGGCGGTATCGGATCGACCGCTCGTTCTACGCAGCGCCTGATATTCAGCTGCATTGACTGCAATGGAACTGAATCTAAGGCGCTGCCTATAATGGGCGGCCGGTCTGATACCGCCTGCTTTGTGCCACCGCCCAAGACGAATTTCTAGTCCTGAGACTTTTAAAGGCATCTATGAACTTCACTGTCTGCCTATTGAAACAAGAAGTGCACCAAGACTAGAATGCCTAATTGGTACATCACTCTGGAACAGACTATTTGGTTTTACAGAATAAGAATGGTTCACTTGGAAACCATGGCCCAGTGCACCCACCATATTCTAGAAATGCCCATTTATTTTTCACAAGAGCCTTTTGTCCTTGACAAAACTGAGAATCATCTCAAGAGTACTGAATTTAGATATATGTTAGCCTCTGAATTTTTGAGATCGGCAGCTGAAAGTTTTAATGGTGCAAGAGGTCATTTTTTGAAGGGGATCATACTTCCAGGTTTTCTGTCATAGTGTTAACACCTCAGTTCTATATACAGCTATACATATCCACAAATTATAAAGAATTCAGCAAAATAATGCCATAAGATGCGTTTTATTTTACAGGTCTTATTGTAGCATCTGTTTTCTAGATTTTGCAAATACACGACCACTAAGTGTTCACTGGATAGTAATGCATTTCCTCTCTTTTCTCCCTTGTTCAGCAAACCAAACAAAAGTGTCCTGACGTCACTTTCCATGCGGATAGGCTGAATGTTAAGTTTCTCTATGACTAATATATGATATTCACAGACGAATCAAATAACACACAACACAAACACAGTTTTGCATCAAAAACAGATTTCTTCGGGTGTCATGGAAACTTTTGTTTTAAAATGTAAAAAATAAATACACCTTTGAACTAAAACCTTGCAAGTAGTTGTAACAACATTGAATATTTTCACCATTGCATGATCATAGTCTTCAAGCAATTACACTGACAAACATAACTGAAGACTATTGCCTTCTGATTGGTTACCTCTGACTCCCGATATTAAAAGTGCTCAAACAACTAAATCTTAAGTGCTCATCCAAAGTGTATATTTATTTTCGAACATCGAGTGTTATTGCACACTTATGGGTCAATTATGTAACCCTCAAAGGAATATTTTAGTCATATGAATCCTCAAACGACCAATATTTGTACAATGCCGTAATTGGTCTTTTGGTTTCTGTATTAAATGTTATTAAAAGAAAAACCACAATACATTACACAATACTGTGGAATACAGTAAGGAACCAACCTAGAGTGCAGTTTGGATCCATGTGTTTATTAAACAAAATTTCAAGTGCATTCACGTTCACATAAAGGCATACCTTTGAATGCGATCGAATACACAGCACGTTACTTAGCTCGACAGCTTGTAAAAATTAATTATGCACAGTGCATTAATCAAAATATAAAGATTGAAAAGATCCCGTTAAACAAAATAAGTACCGCATTCAGGCATTTACGTGCACATAACATCTGTGCACTGAAATTAGACAGACACAAACAATTAAAAGATGATTGATTACACTGTTCAATCAGATCATAGATTTGTGTTAACAATTATAAGTAGCATCTCCAAACAAATAAATATACAGAGTTCATCTTTTTGTTGCAACAAGTAGGCCTAGCAGTCTACAAACATTACTATAACTACCAAAAAAAATTGTGACCTGGGAAATTATATACAAAAGCAATGTACAAATAACTGACTCAGTTTACCAATCGTACAATTCATGTGGGCATATCTGTGTTGTGTGCAGTATCACCACTCGTACTGCAGAGTGCATATGAACAGGTTTTCTTGACCCACAGGTAACCAAAATGTCTTCAGTTAACTGCCTCTCCCTGCACCAACAGTGAGGCAGGGTTCTCATTTAATGAATGAAAAAGGCATTCCTCCTGTTGGAAATCCAATGGCAACTTAGCCATGTTTATAGAGACCGTCCAGTGTGAATGAGTGTTTGTGTTTATCGATACAAGTGTTTTTTAAAAAAATTTATATAATTAACTTTTTTTTAATTAAATACTTAATAATTTGAATTACATAAAAGTGCCCTTTCAAAAAGTACTATACAAAGAGCTATAGTTGCCAATTTGAAAATAAAAACACACAATGCATTTGGTATCTGGTAAATTAGAGTGTGGTCGCGAGCACATGTGGTTATAAAAAGATGGACACTGAATCGTTCAGATAGGCAGCACAATAGCCTAGTGGTAAGGGCACTGGTTTCACAACCAGACAATCCCAAGTCGTGTCAAATAACTACCTAATATCACACAACCTGGAACTCTGTGCTAGGCGTTATAGAACCCCAGATAATCGATGTTGTGACATTACTGGATTCCTGGGTGCAGTGTTTTCTTAAAAAAGCTGAGACTGTTTTACATTAGTACACCATATAGAATAAGCTTTGCTGACCTGTACATTTTTATATCCTATTAGATTTCCACGGCTACCATCCTCTCCCCTCAGGAGGGCAATGGCAGTCTGGGCTGTCCCACTCCTTGACTGCTCTTGCTGCCAGTCTGTGATTGGCTGATAGAGAGTACACTTGTGCAGAGTGGAACTGGACCCACTTCTTTCCTTTTTCTCCTTACATACCAAGGTGTAGAGCTCGCTACCATCAACAGAGCTCAGGAAACTTTCCAACTGAATGGAGTCAAGTTCTAATTACAGCACAGGTTGGGCCTCGGGACCTGGGGGGGATGAACGGCCTCTGAGTCTCTCCTGCTCAGCCACCCATTTACACACGTAAACAAGGTTTCCGATGAAGTTTTGGTGATGGAGCGGGAGAGGTTCCGAGGTTGTTCAACCCCAGGCCTTTTCAATGAGAGTTTTGTTGTCCGCTGTGCTACCCTTATTGCTGATTAGGATCAACATGGCATCAATTCCAGAGTTTCTGACAGGGCCTGGTGGGAATAGGTTTCCAAACGCTGGGCTGCTAGGTGAAGCACCTGGTAGAGGAGAGCAATCCAACAGAGCCTTGTCAGCCAATCACAGAGCCAGTCACATTAATGGTCATTATGAAGAAGTCCATGGCTTGCAACTACTGACCCTCCCAGCTGAAAGAGGTGACGGGGACAAGAGGCCTCATAGGGACAGCAGAAAAATTGAGGAGAAAATCATGCTAGGCCAAGACTAAGTCAAAGATGGCCTGTAAAGCATGGTCTAAAACTGATACAGCAGAGCTTTTTGTTCCAATGCGTCCACAAGAAATATTTTTGCCAGAATAATATCTGACTTACTCTCAGCAGCTATACATTAGGAAGACATGTCCCTGATCCATTCATTCTCCGGAACAACTTTGTCAACAATGGTTTACCAGTCCTGAAGTGTGTAGCTCTGCACTGATGTCAGTTCAGTCTCCATTATATAGAATTTTACAGCACAGAAACAGGCCATTCGGCCCAACATGTCTATACCGGTGTTTACGCTCTACACGAGCCTCCTCCCACCTTACTTCAACTCACCCTATCAACATATCATTACGGCACTTGACAGTGCTGTGGTAAGAGAATGATTTGTACAGCAAAGGATGTTGCAACGGCCATTACAAACAGCATCAAATAGAAACAGTAGATCAAATGGGGTCTTCAGTGCAGCAATGAGACCAGACTACCAGTGGCAGCAATCAGGTACCAGACTGTACTGATCCCATGAGAGACAGAGGGGGAGAGAGAGGGAGGGATAGGGATACAGGGACAATTACAATTTAACTCAAACACAGGTGGTTATGTTGACCATGTTTACACAAGGGAAGTTACCAGTGACATTGTACTTCTATCACAGCTATAGGGAATTATACCCCATGACCATAATATTAATCGAATTCCAAGTATAACAACCATATTTGAAAAAAAATGAACAATAATTTACACTTGCTTCAGTCAGCAAAGATCACAAAAAGGATGCAAAGAAACAATGGTCAGCGCACTTGGAGCCACTGCGCAGTGAAATGGTAACAAAGGATCGCACTGCCTCCCCCGCACTGCCAGCCACTTCAGCCCAAATAAACGTCAACAACCACTGCATTTATATAGTGGTGCCGATTGTACCGTTAGTGGGCATGTACATAAATATGGTGGTGATGACAATGCTTAGCGAAGCCACATCACCATGTCAGACTCTTTATCATCTATTTTCTGACTTTACAAGCAGGTAATTTAACGCCACATGAATCAGTCTGTGCACGGGAAAGTGACTGTTGCCCTCAGAGTACAATGCACAATTACCAACAGCCGCACTCTGCAGAAGGTGAACGTGCCTTTGGGTTACACCTGTAATGTTTAAAATATACTAGAATATATACTCAGCCTTAAGTGTTAAAACAATGGCACATTCCTCAGGGGACCCCTTCAACCCTTGTTAGATTTTAATACTATTGTTCTCAGCAACAGTCAGCATTTGTACATTGCATTCCGTTTGCATATTCGAAAAACAGCTACAAGGAGGCAATCTGAAAAAGTTATAACAAAATGGTAATACAATTAATGACGGAGGAGGCTCCAGTAACTGTGCTACTGATGATTCTCAGTCTCAGCATAGGAAAATTAGGACCAGCAGTGGGCCATTCAGCTCTGCGAGCCTGCTCCGCCATTCAATTAGGTCATGGTTTGATTTGCACCTCAACTCCATTTTCCCACCTTTGCTCCAGATCACTTGGTACCCAAGAAAAACCTATCAATCTCAGTCCAGAAAGCTCCAATTGTCTCGTAGGGGAGAGAATTCCAGATTTCCACTACCCTTTGTATGAAAAATTATTTCCTGATTTCACTCCTAAATGGCCTAGCTCCAATTTTAACACTATGCCTTGTTCTGGATGACCCCACCAGCGGAAATAGTTTTTCCATATCTACACTATTCAATCCTTTTAACATTTTAAATACTTCGATCAGATCATCCCTCAGACAATGGTTCCATCCAAAATGTTAATTCCTCCTCTTTTCAGAAGCAGGTTCAGTTTTTTAATTTTCTGGCATTTGTGGATTTCTTTTTTTCTCAGCTATAAACAAAGAGCGATGATGGACTGAGAAAGAACTCTGCACTGGCTGACATCTCCGAAAGGATGGAGTGAACAAAGGCTGGGGACATTTGTAAAGTGGAATCATACAGCACAGGAGGAGGCCATTCTGCCCATCGTGTCTGTGCCAGCTCTTTGAAAAAGCTATCCAACTAGTCCCACTTCCCTGCTCTTTCCCATAGCCACGCAATGTTTTCCTTTTCAAGTATATATTAGTTACTATTGAATCTGCTTCCACCATCCTTTCAGGCAGTGCATTCCAGATCATAACAACTCGCTTCATAAAAAAAAATTCTCATCTCCCCTCTGATTCTTTTGCCATTTACCTTAAATCTGTCTCATCTGGTTACCGACCCTCTTGCCAGTGGAAACAGTTTCTCCCTACCTACTCTATCAAAACCGTTCTTAATTTTGAATACCTCTATTAAATCTCCCCTTAACCTTCCCTGCTTTAAGGGGAACAACCCCAGCTTTTCCAGTCTCTCTACATAACTGAAGTCCCTCATCCCCGGTACTATCCTAGCAAATCTCCTCTGCACCCTCTCAAGGCCTTGACATTCTTCCTAAAGAGTGGCGCCCAGCATTGAATACAATACTCTAGCTGAGGCTGAACTACTTGGAGTAACTGAGTTGGTTTCGTTCCATTAGGAGATAAATCACAGAAAAGTGTCAGTTCAACTCAACAAAACAGGTTTCCAATTTTGACCCTCAAAATTTACAACTGTTGCTTTCAGTTGAATCTACAGGTAAGTACTTTTACTCCGTCTCTGAGCGCTCACGGATGAGAAAATGTTACAGCCAATTAATTTATAGCCTGTACAGTTTCTCATTGGACTATCAATTAAAATGGATGGTCAAATCAAGTGATTAGCTTGCCAGTAGAAGCAACAAGTTTTGTAGGATCACAGGCACAAGAGAACATAAAACGGTTACATCATACATTAGGGAAGACGAAGTCCAAAAAAATAGAAATTAATTGGAGCAACAGAATAAAATTCCTGAAGAATTACAACAGGATAGGAATGCCATGGGAATGGGCTGGAACACTATGGGTAAATTTTTGTTTTCCCCGCCATGGGAGGGGTCATCTGGCCCGTCCTTTACAGAACCTGGTCAATTTTCATCCCATTGATTGGCAGGTTCTATAACATGTGGTGAAGACGAAAATTTACTCCTGTATGTTTGACCAAACTAGATCGTTTGACAACCAAAGTGAGGATTGACAACTTATTTACCGTTTTAAAAACACGTCAGAAAATCTTTCAGGTGTAAAACAATTCACTTATTGGAATGGAAATAATGTGACTGTCCATATGGGAAAGTGGCAAATGATATGCAATGTAACTTTCTTTTCTCAAACAGGATGCAAGAAGGGAAAGAGAGAGCTTCACATCATAACATATTGAAGGCAGCTTGTTCCCCTTCTCAGTAGAGCTCATTCATAGGACACGGCAGAGATAGCTTCAGGGTTCCATACTGTGATGCCACTCTCTCTGTAAGGGTGCTTCTAACACACTGATGCTTGATTGAAGACTTAGTAACTATTGGAGGCAAGATTACCCACAGTCCCATCACCACAATGGAGTTTGTCTCACTGCCTCACTTCCTCCCATCCCCAGGAACAACAAAATAAAATGGAGGTGAGTCTTAACACTTCATCCAGAGCAAACATCAGCTACTCAAGTAATTGTGCGTTTCCCGGGAGTTTATGCTGAGAACCACAGCGGAGTGACCACCTGTATCAAAGAATAAAAGACGACAAAAATCAAACACTGATTATGATTTGGGCATTTCTGTATCCTGATTTCCACAGATGTCCAGAGTCTCTATACTCTGGCATCAACAGGAGGCAATGGCCGGCAAATAGGTAGGACTTGCGCAAAGTAGGCCGTGCATCTGCAAACATGCACCCAAAGATGAAGCCCGATGCAGCTCGCCAGCCCGTAGGTAAGTCCTGGGAGAAGGGAGGTGAACGGGAGGGGGGTGGAGGTTGCGTACGCAGGCTGGCAGTGGACTGCAGTAACGCTGTGGAGCCAGGAAGATCACTCCTGCTCCTCTTGGCTCCACATTAGGGTAAGTAAAAAAATTAAAACTTACCAATTCTTCAGGGGCCTACAGTGGTCCCTTTAAGGTCGGCTGGTTAGACTGCCATAGGCACGGAAAAGCTTAAGTGAAGCATGTGTGGCACATGCTCAGCCCAGTTTTTTTCCAAATTTGCCATGGGGCTCCTAAACAGGCGTTAAGCCTTTGATTTTCATGGGGCGTAACGCCCATTTTAGGCGGGCGCCCTGGACACTCAAAAGTCGTTGGCAGTCGATTTGGCAGCCAGTGCACTTGCGAGGGGGGATCATTCACAGGAGATTGCGTTAGGAAATTGGTCCCCTTAACCCCCATTTATCGCCCAGAAATTGGGTGCGATGGGGACGAATGATTGAGCCTCAACCTGATTTTGGAAACTCTGTAATCTTCCCTGCTTCACGGATTATAGCAGATGGATAACGTAGCCCAGGGTAGGAGTCGGACTTCTGGCTTCTGATTTCAGTGTGTTTAACCTATTTTCAAGGTGCCCAGTTTTACGTCTACTGCTTGTACTAGAAAGTCAGACATTAAGCCTTTTGTCATACAGAGCTACACTGCAATGTTTTTGTACAGTGCCAAAACATACCAATTCTGTATAGAAGTAAGATATTATACTGCACTATCTCTAGGCAACACTTAAATGCAAGTCTGTATTAGCTGAGTAATGTCCGGAAAAATACAAAGCAGAATTCCTTTTTCAACCCATTTCTCAGGCTACTGGAAATCGGAAAATATTAGCGCAAAGAAGGTTTTGCACACTGCAAGGCTACTAGCACTTATGCACAAAATTAATTTTGGTGAGAAACATTAGTTGTAATTGGAGTACATTTAAATTTGAGGCAAAATTAAATTTTGAATATGGCAAAATGCATTTGACAGTGAAAACTTTCCAATTTACTATATATTTTTTTTTCAGTACGTGATGGTCTTCTTACTGCCATTTGGAACAATTCAAAATAATCAAGTAAAAGATTGTAATTAAGGCAAAATCGTGTTTCATACACAGCTGGCAATATTATGAGAATGGGCACAAAAGGTATGATTTAAGTTAAGAAATGGGTGAAATAGCAACAACATCAATGAGTAGTTATTAGTTACTCGAGTTTAAAAAAAACTGTACAGTTCAGTATAATCTACAATGTGCATAATATATTTCCCTAACTACTCAGATTGCGGGGTCAAATTTCACCTGGTGTTAAAATGGGCTCAGTAGATTTACCATCCCGTAATGCCACCATTTTCAAAGGGCCCTTTGCTTGGGTGGCTGGAGTGCCTGCCTGTTTCAGGTGGTAGGCCTCTTGATTATGCAAATCGAGGTTCTATTACATAGATAGGACCCCGACTGCACCTGTTAGGGACACGTGGGCAGACTGTGTGCCATGTCCTGGCGCTGAGTGGCTGAGTCAGCAGTCCCTAAAGGGGCTGTCTACTCCAAAAAAGCCTAGAAAAGAATCAGGAGGATCATTCCACAAAAATACTGCGGATCACTGCCAGCCCAAAGTTAATTAAAAAATAAACAAATAGAAATATTGTTAGGACTCAGCTGGAGTATTGTGTTCAATTCTGGGCACCACACTTTAGAAAGGGTGTCAAGGCCTTGGAGAGGATGCAGAAGAGATTTACTAGAATGATACTCGGGATGAGGGACTTCAGTTATGTGGGGAGACTGGAGAAGCTGAGGTTGTTCTCCTTAGAGCAGAGAAGGTTAAGAGGAGATTTGATAGAGGTATTCAAAATCATGAATGGTTTTGATAGAGTAAATAAGGAGAAACTGTTTCCAGTGGTAGAAGGGTCAGTAACCAGAGGACACAGATTTAAGGTGATTGGCAACAGAACCAGAAGCGACACGAGGAAACATTTTTTTATACAGCGCGTTGTTGTGATCTGGAATGCACTGCCTGAGAGGCTGGTGGAAGCAGATTCAATAATAACTTTCAAAAGAGAATTGGATAAATACTTGGAGAAAAGATTTACAGAGCTATGGGGAAAGAGCACTGGAGTGGGACTAATTGGATAGCTCTACCAAAGAGCCAGCACAGGCATGATGGGCCGAATAGCCACCTTCTGTGCTGAGTCATTATGATTCTATGATTTTAACTACGCAAGTTCGATTCCAAATATCATTGTTTAGAATAAGGAGAGAAACTGAAAAAACAGGCTACCTCTTCCGTTACCTAGCGTCTGGGAGTCCAGATCGTCATCAATATACTCTTCCCCTTGTATGATGTTCTGTGTGTCTTCACTGTGATTGACAGGGCTGGTCATTTCCTGCTCCTTTTCATTATGCATCTGAGCATAAACATTCCGCCCAGGTATCTTCCTGCAACACAAAGGGAGAATATATCTACTGTCAGCATGTAAGATCTCCATGGCTATAGTTTTGTTTTGTTTAAAATAGAATTATAAGGGGTAATGTTTTGATTCTGTACTCCCAGAGGGGAGCCTCGCCTATTGGGAGCCCATATTGTAATTTGGGGTGCGCTGCTCATGATTTTCCTACTATTTAAATGAATGGTAGGAAAATCATGCGAAATGCAGCTTTGGAAGTTACTCCTATAGAGTAGTGTTAAGTACTAAGAATTATATTCCTCTTGGCAAGCAGCAGCAAATGATTGTTTTTATTAAGCCGGTGTTAATTGTGCTAATAATGGTGCAGTGGCACTGCCAGCACTGGGAAAATAAAGGCAAGGCCACCTCGTCCTGGTGGTTGCAAACCGCTAGAAAAGTGCAAAATCAAAGTGAGTTCAGTATTGTTATTCTGCATGTCTTGCATCAGTGCAACATGGTTTTCGGCAAGATGAACAGTATAGTTTCCCCCAGAAGCAAATATTTTTAAATTTGTTTTTGGGTTGTGGGAGTCGCTGGCAAGGCCACATTTATTGCGCAGTCCTAGTTGCCTTGAGAAGGTGGTAGTGGGCCATTTCCTTGAACTACTGCAGTTCTTGTGGTAATGGTGATCCCACAAAGGCATTAGGTAGGGATTTCCAGGAATTTGAAACAGCAATGATGAAACAATGGTGATGTATGTCCAAGTCAGGATGGGGTGTGAATTGGAGGGAATCTTGGAGGTGACCGTGCTCCCACAACATTGCTGCCCTTGTTTTTCTTGGTAGTAGACGTCGCAGTGGAGAGAGGTGCTGTCAAAGTAACCTTGGTGAGGTACTGCAGAGCATCATGTAGAGCATTCATACTGCAGCCAGAGTGCACTGGTGATGAAGGTGGAGATTGAGTCCATTGCAGGGGCACCAGTCAAGCGAACTGCTCTGTCCTGGATGGTGTCGAGCTTCTTGAGTGTTGTTACAGCTACACCCATCCAGATGAATGAGGAGTATTAGCTTCATACTCCTCTCTTGAGCCTTGTAGATGGTAAAAAGGCTTTGAGGGGTTAGGAGGTGAGCTGCTCATTGCAGAGTACTCAGGCTTTGTAACCATGGTGCTGATGTGACTGATCCAGTTCAGCTTCTGGTAAATGATGACCTACCAAATTGCTGATGGTGGGGGACTTGGTGATGTTGGTGCCATTGAAGATCAAGGGGCTGATCTTTGTCTGTTGGAGATGACCATTACCTGGCACAAATGTTATCTGCCATTTGTCAGCCCGAGTCTTGATGTTATGCAGAAACTATTGTAGACTGGCACAGGCTACTTCATTATCAGAAGAGTCGCGAATGGAGCCGAACACTGTGGAATCATCAGCAAACAGCCCCATTCCTGACCTTGTGATGGAAGGATTGGTCTAACTATTCACAGTTTTCCCTATTTTGCACTCTTGCTAAGTTTTAATCAAAAGTCAAAAAGACAAAACAGCCTGAAACTGGATATTAAATGGACTGTACAGATATTCTAGAGACCAATAAATCCAGTTCAAATTTTGGGGAAGTCCTAAAATTTTAAATTGCTTACCCTGCCTATCCATCATCCACCACAGCAAATTGCGACAGTTTGCATGACATTACTAAATTTCAAAACACAATGAAAGGCCTCTTATGATTTGTAATCGATAATGCATAATATGAAATAAGTATCTATAAAGAGCTTTGATTTTTTTAAAAAGCACTTGTGCACCTTGCTCTATTTCAAAACACTTTGGGGTTGTGTTGTTTCATTTGCAGACTGGAGATTTTGGTAGTGTCTGAGCCTCTGAAAGCTCTAACACAGTGGGCTAGAAATTATTCTGCGTCTGTCTTCGGGCCTAGACTCAGCGCTGGGTGAGTAGCATGCTCGAACAGAAAGGCCCGAGGCCATCCCGAAATTGAAAGAAAGAAATTAACTTGGATTTCTACAGTGCTTTTCACAACCTTAGGACGTCCCAAAGTGCTTTACAGCCAATGAAGTACTTTTGAAGTGTAGTCACTGTTGTAATGTAGGAAATGCGGCAGCCAACTTGCGGACAGCGAAGTCCCACAAACAGCAACGAGATAATGACCAGATAATATATTTTTAGTGGTGTTGGTTGAGGGACAAATATTGGCCAGGACACGAAGGAGAACTCCCCTGCTCGTCTTCAAAATGTTCTTCTTTGACACGGTTGACCAGACCATCCTTCGCCGTTGTCCAGCTAAGTGGGACTGCGCTCACCTGGCTCCATTCTTATCTGCCTAGTCGTAGCCAGAGAATCACCTGCAATGGCTTCTCTTCCCGCTCCTGCACCATTACCTCTGGTGTCCCCCAAGGATCTATCCTTGGCCCCCTCCTATTTCTTATCTACCTGTTGTCCCTCAGTGACATCATCCGAAAACACAACATCAGGTTCCGCATGTACGCTGATGACACCCAGCTTTACCTCACCACCACCTCTCTCGACCCCACCATTGTCTTTGGTTTGTCAGACTGATTGTCCGACATCCAATACTGGATGAGCAGAAATTTCCTCCAACTAAATATTGGGAAGACCAAAGCCATTTGTCCCCACCACAAACTCCATTCCCTAGCTAACGACTCCATCCCCCTCCCCGGCAACTATCTGAGGCTGCACCAGACCGTACACAACCTTGGTGTCATATTTGACCCCGAAATGAGCGTCCGACCACGTATCTACTCCATCGCTAAGACCGCCTACTTCCACCACCATTACATCGCCCGACTCCGCCCGCATCAGCTCATCTGCTGCTGAAACCCTCATCCATGCCTTTATAACATCAAACGTGACTATTTCAATGCTTTCCTGGCCAGCCTCTGATCTTCCACCCTACATAAACTTAAGCTCACCCAAAACTCTGCCGCCCATATCATAACTCGCACCAAGTTTTGTTCACCCATCACCCCCTTCAGTTGCCTTGGCCCCAAGGTCTGGAATGCCCTCCCTAAACCTCTCGACCTCTCTCTCTTCATTTAAGACGCTCCTTAAAACCTACCTCTTTGACCGAGCTTTTGGCCATCTGTCCCAAGATCTCCTTATGTGACTCCGTGTCAAATTTTGTTTTTAACGCTCCTGTGAAGCACCTTTGGACATTTAACTGCATTAAAGGCGCTATATAAATGCAAGTTGTTGCTGTTGTTGAAATAGCGCCATGGGGTCTTTTACGTCCACCTGAGAGGGCAGACAGGGCCTCGGTTTAACATCTCATCTGAAAGACGGCAGTCTCATCTGAAAGATGGCACCTCCAACAGTGCAGCACTCCCTCAGTACTGCAATTGAGTGCCAGCTTAAATTACATGCTCAAGTCTCTGGAGTGGGACTCACAAGTTTCTGGCTCAGAGGCGAGAGTGCTGCCACTGAGCCAAGGCTGACATCTTGGCCTTGGGCCTTATCTACATCTTCAGGGCGAAGTGCTGGCGCCAGTGCTGGTGGCACCTCCACAGTCAGCTCACACCACAAGAGAATTGAATTGCAGGCTGCCGGCAGTGGTCCTCAGGTAAGTTCTGGGAGAGTGGACAATCACCAGGACTGTGGAATCAGGGGTGAGCACTCATGCTCATCCTGGCTCTACAGAACTTTAAAAGCTTACCTTTAGTTGGCGGCCGCGAAGACTGGTGAAGAATCCTGAAGGTGCCTGTTTTTAGGCTCCCTCGGCTGAACTGGATTTCAATAAGCCGATCAGGATTCTTCAGCGGCCGCTGCAACTTAAGCAGCGATCGCGAGCAAAAGGTAAGTGTTTTAATTAAATCCTACCTGTGTAGCCAGGAAAAGCAGGAGTGCTCCCCCCGACTCCACACTACTCGCAATCGCCACGTCCCCAACCCTGCCACCATTCCAGACCCTTCCCGGAACGTAGCTTTGCAATGTCAGGCCGGCCTCGGGTCTCCAGTTCCAGTGCGCACTGATGGCGCGCTGCTGGTTATACGTTTGAAAATGAGCCAGAACCAATTTTTATTCCACTGTATATAATCTCGGTAAACTGTTTAATTGTGGCTCGGACAAGACGAGCTGCTTTCTTGGATTCCGTTTTATTTAGATGAATACTCGGCACTTCTAAAATCATACCCGTAATAAATTCCGTGGGGCTGAATTGTCCTCTCAATGCCCTTTAACACTGGATGGATATTAGGTAATTGCACATAAGGGGCAATTGAGTGACTTTGTGCTCCTGGTGCTTCTGCTAGGAAATTTCAGAAATTGAGATGCCCCTTGCATATGATTTTCTGACCATTAAAGTTAATGGTGGGAAATTCATGTGCAGTGCACTCCTCAATTTTGAATATGTATTTCCAGCGGGTGAGGCTCCCTACTGGTAGCACAACGTCAGAATATTACCCCAATAGCTACTGGGGGGGTTGTACATGGCAATTTACCACCAAGTGAAGTCATCAAATAAAAAAAATGAATTTGTTTAATTGGATTTAACCAGCTGGAAATGAGACCTTTTACCTCTAAGTGACTGTGTGGAATTACAGATAGAATTGCACAAATTGGAATCCTTACTGAAGAGAAGCAGGAAGCAGAGATTTACAGAGGAGATTGAATTCATTGTGGAGTGCATGCCGAGGAGGTGAGCCTCTACCACTGAGATGACCATGGGTCCAACAAAGCTCAGACTCCATTAGCAGCCCGACTGCTGAGCTTGGCAAGAAGTCAGAAAGCAGTTTTGTGACATCCAAAAGCTTGCCAAAACAATGTGCAGAGAAGGGGGCTGATTTTGTGGATCAGTGGGGAACTTTCTCAGCTAGAAGCAACAGGAAGCATGGTCTGCACAGAACCAGATGGGGAGTTAAGGAGTTAGTGTAAAACATAAACACAGAATTGGGATTAATTTAAGGAGATTGAAGAGAGTGGGTAAACACAGATTAGCAAATGAGTAAGAGGTAAAAGAAAATAATATTTAGGGTAAAGAAATGGTAATATAATAATTTTTTCAAAAGGTCTTCAATAAGGTACCCCATAATAGACTGATGAACAAGGTCAGAGAATGCAGAGTCAGGGGACAAGTAGCAGAATGGATTGCTGGCTGGCTTCAGGTCAGAAAGCAGAGAGTAGGGGTAAAGGGTAGCTATTCACAGTGGCAGAAGGTGGGTAGTGGTGTTCCACAAGGATCAGTGCTGAGACCACTGCTGTTCACAATTTACATTAATTTAGACTTTGGAATCAAAAACACAATTTCTAAATATGCGGATGACACCAAATTGGGGGGGATAGTCAATACTGAGGACTGCAACAAATTACAAGAGGACATTAATAAACTTGCAGAATGGGCATATAATTGGCAAATGAAAGTTCAACACAGATAAATGTGAGGTATTACATTTTGGTAGGAAGAATGGGGAGGTCACTTATCACTTGGAGGGTGCGAGTCTAGGTGGGGTAGAGGAACAAAGGGATCTCGGAATATAAATACACAAATCACTAAAGTTGCGACACAGGTTAGCAAGGCCATAAACAAAGCAAACCAAGCACTAGGGTTTATTTCTAGAGGGATAGAATTGAAAAGTAGGGAAGTTATGTATCAAATCGTAGTTATGTACCTATATCGAACTTTGGTTAGAATCATAGAATAGTACAGCACAGAAGGAGGCCATTCGGCCCATCGAGTCTGCGCTGGCTCTTTCGAAGAGCAGTTCAGTTAGTCCCACTCCCCCGCTCTTTCCCCATATCCCTGCAATTTTTTCTCTTTCAAATATTTATCCAGTTCCCTTTTGAGGGCTAGTATTGAATCTGTATGCTATCAGGCAGTGCACTCCAAATCCTAACCACTCGTTGCGTAAAAAAGGTTTTCCCCATGTTGCCTCTGGTTCTTTTGCCAAGCACCTAAAATCTGTCCCCTCTGGTTATCGACCCGCCAGCCATTGGATTCTCTTTATTTACTCTATCAAAACCCTTCATGATTTTAAACACCTCTATCAAATCTCCTCTTAGCCATCTCTGCTCTAAGGAGATTAACCCCAGCTTCTCCAGTCTCTCCACATAACTGTAATTCCTCATTCCTGGAACCATTCTAGTAAATCTCTTCTACATCCTCTCCAAAGCCTTCACGTCCTTCCTAAAGTGGTGCCCAGAATTGGACACAATACTCCAGCTGGAGCTGAACTAGTGTTTTATGTAGGTTTAGCATAACTTCCTGGCTTTTGTACTCTATGCCTCTATTTATAAAGCCCAGGATCCCATATGCCTGATTAACTGCTTTGTTAAACCTGTCCTGTCACCTTCAAAGATTTGTGCACAAGAACCAACAGGTCTCTCTCTTCTTGCACCCCCTTTAGCATGCATTGTCTCTCTTCATTCTTTCTAATAAAATGTATCACTTCACAGTTTTCTGCGTTGAATTTCATCAGCCAATTTTGTATCCATGCTGCTACTGCCCCTTTTATCCTATGGGCTTCAATTTTGCTAACAAGCCTGGTATGTGGTACTTTATCAAACGCCTTTTGAAAGTCCATATACACAACTTGTATTTTTTTTGAGGAACTTAAAATGGGAGTGTGCATCATGATGTCATCCTTTGCCATTTGTGCAAGAAGTATGTGGGCCACCATTTTAGGAACCGTTCTAGCCCAAGAGCAGCAGCTGATCACATTATAAATCAGGGGAGAGCAATGCACATAGGTCATGGGTCTCCATTTTAATGTTACTGTGCTGAGACAGATCACATAGTTAAAAGTGGCAAGGAACACACTTTACAAGAAGAGCCAACTCCACTTTTATTGTAAGGATATCCGCTATTTTATTCGCTATTTTATTCATTCAGGTCGTGATAGTCTATAAGGTCATTAGTGTTCACACTTAAGAGTACTGCGTACAGTTCTGGTCGTTATATTATAAAAAGGATATAGAGGCACTGGGGAGGGTGCAGAGAAGATTTACAAGGATGATACCAGAAATGTGAGGGCATACATATCAGGAAAGGATGAACAGGCTGGGTCTCTTTCATCTTGAAAAAAGACTGAGGGGTGACCTAATAGAGGTATTTAAAATTATGAAAGGTTTTGATAGAGTGGATACAGAGAGAATGTTTCCACTTGTGGGGAAGAGCATAACTAGAGGCCATCAATATAAGACAGTCACCAAGAAATCCAATAAGGAATTCAGAAGAAACTTCTTTACCCAGAGAGTGGTGGGAATGTGGAACTTGCTACCACAGGGAGTGGTTGAAGCAAATAGTATAGATGCATTTAAGGGGAGGCTAGATAGCATATAAGAGAAAAGGGAATAGAGGGTTCTGCTGATAGTTAGATGAGGAAAGACGGGAGGAGGATCGAGTGGAGCATAAACGCCGGCATGGACTGGTTGGGTCGAGTGGCCTGTTTTTGTGCCGTATATCCTATGTAAATGACCACAGAAGTTTAAGAAGGTGTTGATGGATAAACAAATGTTTAGTAATGCAAGGATAAGTATCAAATATTAGAATTAGAGATATACACATCCATAGAAAATCTGTCATTATTTGACATCACAGAAACATTGCTGTGAACAGAAAATGGAGAAGTGAATACTTCACAAAGACAGACCTGTTAAACTGAATGAAGGAGCAGCCTCACTGTAAGGGGTAGCATAACAACATGGATGTAACAGCAGACTAGAAATTATATATGTTAATGACAACAAAGTATTCTAATAACTGGGAGCTGCTCTCAGCCACCATCTCTAAGAGAACAAATTGATAGAGAGCAATTTAACCATGTACGAGAGGCTGCATGGAATCATGTGAATTTCAATAACCCAGAGATAAGACTGGAAATAGAGGAAAAAATGATTTGTTTCAGGACTGCTTTAAGGATTTAACCATATCCACCTGTGTAGTCTTCTCATATCTTTGGAGCATTCTAGGCACAGCAGATTGGCAGAAAGACGAGAAAGGAATTACATGCTGACGCTAAGTAGCTGGGGGTAGAGTTTCCACTTTGGGCGCAATCGGCGAACTGGACCCAAATTGTGCTCAAAATTGCGCTAGTTTTCAGAAGTCATACTTTTGCTCAAGTTTCCGCACAAACTCATTTGCATATCGCCGAATGTAAAATGTTCCATGAACCAGGGCAATCAGGCAACGTTTTAGAACATCATTTTTTTTTGCATTAAAAAATATTCTGTGATTTTTTAAGAGTGGTAACTTGGTGCAGTGTTATTAATACAGCTGAAAATGGGTTTATCACAAAAAGTAAGTGTTTTTAATCAGAGTGTCTAGTCCACCACTTGTGAGTAACCTGATTTTAAACAGACAATTACTTTAAATCACTATAGAGAACTGTTTACTAGTTTCACTGGTGTACAGTAGTCAGTTTCTTAGTAAATGAAATAGTTTTTAATATTTAAAAGCTTTTAAAAGATGCCTATGTGTCCTTGCACCTAAAATGAGCTTAATTTTAAGAGCTTCCTTGAAAGGCCGCAAATGGGTGCAATTAGCAGAGCGTGGCCTGTTGTGGGGGGGGGGTCCGCATTCCAACGTGATGTTTTTTAAACTAGTGCAAAAGATCACGGAAACTCGATTTGTGCTGGACGAAATTTGTGCTTGAAATTCATCAACCTTTTGCGCTGTTTTGGCCGATTTCGGGCAAATTGTGCTGAAAAAACCAGCACAACCTAGCGGAAATTCCAGGTTTAATAAAATGGGTATTATGAATATGTATTATGTGCATGTAAAGAAAGAGAAAGATCATGCATTTATATATTGCCTTAAGTGCTTCACAATCAATAAATTAGTTTTGAAGTGCAGTTACTGTTGTTATGTAGGTAAACACAATGGGCTGGATTTTGCCAGCTGAGACGAGTTGGGGGAGGGACTGCTGCCTTCCGGGTTCTAGTCCCGCCCCCAGCGACATCTGATGAACAAATGCTATTTTGCCCTGATTGGCCTTGTTAAGCCCGCCCTGCGAGCTTGCCGGCCAATTAAGGGAAAGCCGGTGTCAGATGCCGTCAGTGCATGACGCTTCATCTGCCGGTTTTCTTAAAGGGACAGGCCCCATAACTTTTTGACAGATGAATTGTCAGTGTTTGACAGCATTGAGGTGCTGTCAAACATTGACAATCACTGTCCAAAGGTGAGCCCTTGCACCCAGGCACACCAATGACTCTCTCCTTAGGAGAAAACAGATGGCAGCTGCATGTGAGATTGCAGAAGTCATCTGTCAATTCTCCCGATCAGATGAGGCTTCACAGAAACATCAAATCTTGTCACCTGCAGATACATATAAACAGAATAAAAATATTTCTCACTACATTCTCTCACCTGTCATACTTACCTGTGCACAAATACACCCATCACACTACCTCTGCAGCTGTCATTTGCACACTTTCACTGCAGCAGACCCACAGCTCGCCTCGCTGACCCTGGTGGGGTTTCCCGCCGTCGGGAAGCCCGCATCAGCAGGCTGAAAATGGGGAAAAGCCTCTAAACTGCATGTTAACAGGCAGTTAATTGGCTCTAATCCAATTCCCGCCGCTAGGAGACGGGTCACTGTGCGAGTCGGGAACCCGCCTCCCGGGAAGATGGATCGGAGGCGGGTTGGGACCCGCTCCCAATTTTTCCCATTTTCCAAGTAGTCCCGCCTCCAAACCCGCCTCCTCAGGGCTGGGAAAATCCAGCCCCACAGGATTTTGTACACATCAAGGTCGCACAAACAGCAAAATGAAATGAATGACCAATTGATCTATTTTTGATGCCGTTGATTGAGTGAGGAATGTTGGCCAGACACCGGGATACGTTCCTGCTCTTCTTCGAATAGTGTCATAGAATAGATCCACCTAATGTTGCAATTTAACATTTCATCCAAAAGGCAGTACCCTCTGACAATACAACACTCCCTCAGTACTGCCCTGAAGTGTCATCTTCCATTACTTGCATGGATCATGTGTCAGCTTTAGAATTTTTAGCTGTGGTGCGGACCCATTGTCCAGCGGCTAGCTGGTGCTATGGTGAAGTCCTCATGGCTGTCATATCAGTGCAGTTCAATATGGCAAAGTGCAACACACCAGTGTAATTACACTATGGAGTCCAGGAGGAACCAGAGACCTCGACAGCCACAGGTAATGAGGCATCAATCAAAAAGAGTGGTTCCAAGTCTGTATGCAACTAATGGTACAAATCAATGAACATGTCATCGCTGAGGTAAAAACGTTCTGTCAGCACCAAATCTTAGGTGATTTGGTGGTAATACGTCGATACAGAGAACGCCTCATCCTGGATATTCTGCTTCCTCTGTTCGCTCTGCTGCGGTTAGGCAGCTATTACCCAAATGAACACTTAATTCTCATGAGATAAAGCTGCGGCTCATTACCGGGGGAGCCTGTTTGTACGTGTGATTCAATCCTACTTCCATTGTGATATATAAGCCCTTATGGATTATACTGAGATTTAATGCAGAAAATTCCAACTTGGCTTTTCATAAATCAGGACTACACCCTAATAATTGGTTTAATTGTTCTTTAAGTCGTTGTGCAGTGATGCAGTAAGGTTGTGTTCAATCAGCTGTAGAAATTATATATTTATCCTGATTACACCAAAAGTACAGTTAATGTGAAAATAAACTTTCCTCAATAAACAGCAACCGACAGCACAATTTCCCTCCAGTTATTAATACCAAGGAGATAATAGCTCTTTGCCTCTGGCGTCTTTAAATATTTATCTAAGAACAGTTTGTTACATTGTTGAAGAGGCTATTTGACTTTGCTTGGTAATAAAATTTAGTTGACATATTTTCTGAAAATTCTATTACCAGTCGAAACCTCGGCGTGTCCCATTCTTGAAATTTTCCTCATCATGTTTGGAAATTAGGCCTAGAAATTTGTTTGGGGGTGTGAAGTCAGCTCTGCTATTGGTGCACCTACTGCATTATCATTAAGCAGGCGTGCAGCCAGTGCTTGATGCGATGCTTAATGGCCGTGCTCTTGCTTGGGTGGGGGGGGGGGGGGGGGTGGTTGCAGGAAATTGGGCATCTCTGATAAAATTTAAAGGCAGCTTGCACCTCTTAAAGGGGAGGTGTCCTATGACTGCAGGCAACAGAAAATGCTTTATAAGCGCAAAAAAAGTGTCTGAAAGATCTGCAGGACCAAGGGCCTCCAGATTTTCAGATGCAGCATTGGAGGCCCTTGTCGAGAAGGTTGGCGGGAGGAGGCAGGTGCTGTTCCTCTGGGAGGCAGAAGACTCTCCAGTTAAGTTCTGTGGAAACAGAGGGAAGAGGTAGCTGAAGAGATCGATGTGAGGAGCATTGCCCCAAGGGGGGAGGTGCAATGTTGCAAGAAGTTTACTGATCTCAGCAGGGTTGTCAAGGTAAGACTCCTAATTTTCAGCTCCCTGCTCAGACCTGCACCACTTCTCACAACTCTTGACTCCCCTGCTTCACTTCACTCTACTCCATTCACTGCATCACACTTTACTCCACCTCCTTCTGCTCCTACTGTCACACTCTGCAGCTCCTACTCTCCGCACTATCTCGCGTTCCCACACCTCTGTCATTTCTCGCACAACATCCACACTGTTCAACCTTGACATGCACATTCTCAAAACAGCTCACAAGGCTACCTCTAACACATTCCATTCCTTCTTGCAGGAGAAGCTGGCAAGCAATATGCATCAGCAGGCAGCCGCCGGAGGAGGCTAAGGCCACATCTACGTCCTGCCCCCACTGGAAGAGCAAGTTCTGGACATTGTGGGCAGCAGGCACATCATAGCCGTGGTGAGTGGCAAAGCTGGAGGAGATGTCCCACAGGATTTCTTCACATCTTACCGTCTTTTCCCCTCTGTCTCACCCTACACACTTTGCATGACAAAGTGCAGCTGCTTTCAGTGGCCATTCATTGCTCTCTGCTTCCCTTGACACGAAAAGCTATCCCTTATCCATCTCTTGCAGTTCAGGTACAGAGAATGTAGAGGGCCCGGACACTTGATGTTTAGAGGGTAGGCGAGAGGGATCTTCACAAGGCAATTCACTGAGCACAAGTGTGCATGAGCTAAGGCAGGGGGCTGGGGCGGCACAGGAACAAGTTTGCCGGAGGGCGACCTCACAACCTAGCCCTGTTGCAGAAGACTCAAATACAGACCTCAGAGCCCAGAGTGCAGAAGAAGGCTAATGGCTATACACCAGGGACTGCTGAGTGCACTGGGATGTCTGTCAGCAAGCTTGCGCACAATGGCATGGTGCGTGGAGGAGTCCAGTTCCAACTTGTGTCGGGTCTTCGTGCAGGGCAATGAGACCATGCAGGCAACTAAGGAGCGAGTGGTCAGCTCCATGAACACTGCAGTGGGGCCCACAATGGTGAAGTCTCTGGTGGCAGCTCTGACAACTTCTACGACAGCTCAGACTGCTGCCATATTGACTCTGGGGTCCAGGGATGTCCTGAGCATATCACTCCTGCACTCAGTTCTTGTGCAGAGTAGTGGGAGGGCGGTGGTGCTGCCCCAAGAGTGTGGCATTGGCTCCATGGGAGACACACCTGCTGTCCTCTTCATTATCCGCTGCCCATCATCGCAAATGAGTTGGACGCGGTATCCCGTTCTGTTGTGAAGCCTGCAAAGTGCACAAAGCTGCTGCTGTCTGGTCCTTCTTCATCTTGTCCATGGGGAAGGAGATGTTGTTGCTCCTCTTGGAATAGAGAGCATCTGTCACCTCCCTTATGCAGCAGTGGACAGTGAACTTGAGTTGTTTCTGATGTCACTTGTTGCAGCCTGAAAGGAGCCTGTGGCATAAAAGTTAAGAGCCACGGTGACCTTGATAGCCACAGGTAGTGCTGTCCACACCCTGGTTTGGGGCTCCAGTTCGAGCTGCAACAGGAGATAGGAGAAATGTTCCCTGAAGACCCGCGCTGGGGAAGTCCTCCTGCGCAGTGCCCTCCTCATTCCTCTTCTGCCAGCTGCTCCTGCTCTCTCTCTCGACTTCTTGCTGCTGCTGCTGCTTCCCACAGCCCCAAAGGCAGACTCAACAGAGATTCCAGGAGGCAAATAATATGGTTGCAAGGCAAATAACCACTCCTGCAACTCCTGTTGCTGGCAGAACTCAGAATATAGTTGTCCAACATAGAAAATCAGCAAAACGAGGTCTAGAAGTTCACCAGCAGCTTACCAGGACAAACCAGTGACTGAGCTGAGTGGAGGTGATGAGCTCTTTAAACAGCACTTCTGCAGGTTCTTTCCCAAATGTTACTGCCATGATTTGCTGGGCAAGTTGAGGAAACATCGATTCAGATGTTGGGGCATACCAATTTCACAAAAGTGTCCTACAAGCAGTGTAGGACCCTTATTTACATATTACAATGATCTCGGTGCATGTTTCTGACAGGCACCCTGATGACTACGGGATGCCCGACCCAATATGGCATGCAGTGCACTTCCAGTATGGACTGACTGCACACGCGCCGCACGCCATGTTTGACAAATAGCCACGATTTTACGCCTGAAAATCTGGCGCTTGGCAATTGAATTTCTAGCCCTTTGTTTCTCCGTCCTCCTTCATTCACAGCACCTTGCTCATTTGGGAAGTTAAGGTAGTCCAGTTGGTAAATTGGACAATGTCAATGACACTCCCCGATTGCCTGCCAGGAGGCATGCTTGACTAGTGCATAATTGGACCACTACCCTCCCCAGACCTCTGGCTGGCCTGGTCCCAACTGGAAAACTGCAATCCCACCCAGCAATGACTTGGGTCTCCTAACTGTGAGTCCAATTTTCTATTTCTAGCAACTTGGCCACCTGAAGAAAAGGCTTCTTTTGATTGGGTTAGAGTTATAGATTCGCGACCAAGCTTCAACCCGCTTCAGTCTCAGATCCTCCTAATAAAGCACTTACCTCTTGAACTTGTGTAAGATGAAAACTCCAACGATGAGCAGGCAGATCACAAACATAACCACAACAATCAACACGCCTTTCCCTCCAATGCTTTTCTGGGAAACTGAAGAAGAAAATGTTGACACAATATTGAGTTCAATAGCAGAGAGTATTTTAACAACCCAATTTCAAATTACAACACAAGGTTTTCAGTCCTCAAGGATGCTTCTTTGCTGAAAAAAACCAGATTATTGCTTTATCTCTACGTACAAAAGTAGGAACTTAATAAAAGGATTTCTCTACTTTTCCATCTAAAAACTTGCACTGACAATAACAAATTAAATGGGCTTTTCAGAAATGGGATGAAACTAAATAGGATATAAACTGATGGGAATTGGTGTTTAATATTTATTCCCTGCACAGTAACATTCTATTGTCACTTGCTATATCCTAATTCAATCCACATAACCATGCAATAACAACAGGCCCCGAATTTGCAGACATGAATGGAACACTCCTGGTGGAAGGCCATCAGGAGTGTGGCTTAAAGCCCACGAATTAGGCCCGGATACAATGGGTCCCAACCTCACTGCTAAGTTTCCAGAGAGAGGGCTTGTTTGGGCAGAACCAAAGTTCATCCAAAAGTGGCTCTTCATGTCACAGGGGGTATGGCTGGGGAATGAATTCCTCGGCTGGGAATTACCTCAGCCTGGTGGCTGGTATGTGCAGATGAATGAGGCACATCAGCAGATGCAGTGGGGCACACTTGGGGTTCCAGGTTTTTTTTTTAATGTTTCTTTTTAGCTCCTTTACGAAGAGGGGCAAGGGCCACAGATGGAAATCTTTTGTGCTGGTGTCAGTGATGCCATCCCATAGTGGATTTGCAGCTCCGCATTTCCCGAGTCCCCCCGCTATGCCGAATGCCCTAGATGTGACCACTGTGGCGTGGGCACCTACAACTGAAATGCCAATGAGGGAGCCTCTCCCTGACCCCAGAAAGTCTGACTGGATCAGCAGCTTAGATTACCTGCCCTTATGCCAAGATGACAGACCTGTGGATTTTCAACACCAACATTTCTGATGTTTTGCAGATGTTGGTGAAAAATTAATTCACTCGAGTCTGTCTCAAAGCAAAAGATCACAGTTTATTATTCAAAGCGCACTGGGAGAAGCTTCATAGCCCCGCGGTCTAGTGACCAGCTTCTCGTCGTTACAGTGGTATGAAACTTCTTTTATACATTATAGGGTCGGTTACGTAATTCATTACATCACCCAATCACGTTCCCCCAGCAACAGACTTCTAATTATAATCTGCCCTTTACACAGTTTTTTTACTTCCTTACCGAAACTATAAACATCGAAATGTGGTCAGCGTTATCTAGTCTGACTGTCTGGTTTGGTTCCTTGCACGTACACATGTTAACCACAGACATTTTCCCATCGAACTGTGTCAGGTTAACCATTTTGTCTTTTACATTGTTGCTTTTGTCTTTTACATTCTTTAACTTTTACATTCTAGCTTTTAAGTCCTAATTTACTCCAACAATCCCTCCTGTTGGTCCCTGATCAAAACTCCTTTTGTGACAGGGAACCAGCTTCATATGGATTTCTGGTAATGTAAGTAGATATGTTTACATTCCAGGGGTTCACAGTCCGTTAGTCCGACTGTGGCATCCTTGTATAGGGACTCATATCCACACATCTCTCTCTCTGGGTATCACTTGATTAACCATCATGACACTTACAGCAGGCCGTGACATTTGAGCGCAACAACATTTTAACAATAGGGCCAGACCATACATCACTAATATTATAACAAAGAACAAAATCAATCCTTGTACTACTGATGTCTCGAGTGATCCCAACCATCCAGTTGCCCAGCCCCAAAGGGTGGATGCCGGAGGTTGTTTTAATTTCTTTACTTCTTCCTGTATGTGTTCTGCCAAGTTAGTTATTGCTTCCGAGTTATCTGGTATGTAGGTATAACATTCTGTACCTATTAGGGCACAGGTTCCCTCTTTTTCCGCCAACACATAGTCAAGGGCCATCCGATTTTGTAGAGCTACTGTGCGGAGGGCTACCATCTCTGCATTAACCTTAACTAGGGCTTCAGCTGTATCGTTGGCCACCTGCTCCAAGACGGAGGCCAGGTTAATGGATTCCCTTGCCAATTTAGCCGCTCCATTCTCGGGGCAACCAGGGATAGGCCCTATGACTGCACGCGAAATGAGTCCCGTTGTAGGGGGTATACTCATTTACCTCTGGGGGTGGGGGGGTCCCATTGTACTGAAAAGTCACCGCTTTCGTTTAGCGACGGGAGTTTCGCACTACCCGTTTCACCAGGCAAGGCAATGTTATATGTGCAGTTACGGTAGCCCACAATAGGATCTGTCGGACATCCCCTCTTTGCGAGACATAGTCCCCCCCTTTGTCCCTTCTTACTCCTCGTTCTCAGGAACGGTGGTAGATAGGAATCATTATATGTTGACCGTGTCCACCCACTACAATATTCTGGGTTGTACCCATGACGTTGAAGCTTTGCTATAGTTCTGCCATCTGTCTTGGCTTCATAACAGCCCACACTTGTGCATCCTGCTCTAACTCCAAACATCCAACTGACCGTCTCATCATCACTAAGTGGGATTGGTTGTAGGGGGACTCCTTCCTCCGAGTGCATGGGGACATGGGTGCAGACCCAACAGCTGGCAACATCAACTCTCTTGGCATATGTGTATGACATATATAAAAAGGTGTTCACCCGTAACCCTCTTTTGACCCGTGGGGAAACTCTAGCCCGAGTCCTCCTGAGGCTACATATTATAATTATATAAACTAGCAAACTACACACGATATTACGTAACACGTTCATCTTATCACTTTATGTTAACAATGTCCCAAAGGCTATATCGCTAACCGAACCGCTTCGTTGCTTGAAGATTCTATTTTCCTGTGGGGGTGAATAGAATACTGTCATTAGGCTGGTTCCTCGATAATAATCATTTGGATTCCCTCCTCCTGCTCGACCGGTTGGAGTCGATGGGATTGCTCCCATACATGCTTCAGGATACTTCCCAGGGTGTATCCCATTAGGATAATGCATATTGTCCATACCAACGTTTGTACCAGCACCCATTCCCATTCTTTGTATTGTCTAGCGTATTCTTCACTTCCCACAAAAGGTACTTGCTCTGGTGTAGCCATTTTTAAGCTGGCGAAGGGTCATAGACTTTTAGCTGTGTCCAGTGCTTCCATCGTCCCATGCCCTTCATATCAATGCAAGCACACGTATCTCCACTAATTAGAATCTGATATGGTCCTGACCATTTTGGGGCGAACCCAGGTTTTCCTGGTAAACCTTTAACCATTACCTTGGTCCCGGCTGGAGGGATATATGGGAACGCGGTCAATTCTAAATCTTTATCTCTTTCTTCCTGTCTTTCCCTAGTTTGCTGTTTCATTTCTTTTAATTCCGACCATCCCTTTCCTGTTTCTTGGATGGCTTTTGTCAGCGCGTTTTTCAGTGTCCTATTCATTCTTTCTACCATCCTTGAGCTCTGGGGGTGATGTGGTATGTGGTATTTTGTGTTACATTTAACAGCTTACAAGTTTCCTTCATTATTTTACCAGTAAAGTGGGTGCTGTTATCTGAGTCAATTTGCAGAGGCACTCCCCAACGGGGTATAACCTCGGTAGCCAATATTAGTGCAACTGTTTTCGCAGAGCAATCTCAGGTGGCAAAGGCTTCCACCCACCTGGTAAATTGGTCAATTATTACCAGGCAATATTTCTTCCCCCGGTCCTGCGTTAAGGGGCCGGTAAAGTCAATTTGTTAGTTTTTTTTTTCCAAGGTCCTTAGGGCCTGGGTTGGTTTGCTACTCTAACTCTGCATCTCTGTCCTACATTATTCTTAGCGCATATTATACAACGGTGACAACACTTCGCCACCTCTCGACCCATCTTTGGCCACCACAGTACTGTGTCAGTAGGTGCGACAAGTTTATTCTGCTGGTATGTGTTACACCATGGTACAGCCCCATCAGTTGTTGTCTACAACATTCCGGTGCCACCACCTGGTTTCGTGGGCCCCATCTCCAAATTCCATCTCGTAACTGTGCGCCAGCTTGTTTCCATCTCTCCTTTTCCTCTTTACTAGTATTTTCTTGTACCTCCACTATATTCACTTCCTGTACCCCACTGGCTGTCATGACCATATTTATCTCGTGTTTAAACGCGGCTTCTGGTTTAAGTTCCTCCGCGGCTAGTTTTGCGACCAAATCTGCATACCGATTTCCTATGGGAGCCTGATCCTGGGGCTCCTATGAATCCATGTCTATCTTCGTGTGGGCCTTTATTTTAATTACCGCGGTTTCTAAAGGTGCCTGTGTCGCCTTAACTAACCTTTCTATTAGCTTTCCATGTTTTACTACCTTTCCAGTGGAGGTCATATAACCCATTCTGTTAATATTCCGGATGCTGGGTTTATTTCAGTATGTTTTTGTATTAATACTGATCCATCTCTTGGTCAGAGGATTGTTTCCCACTTTGCTTTCTGGCAATCTGATATAATTCTGTTTAAGAGCCCAAGGGATTAATTTATCAAATCTTAATTTTCCTTCCATCACTGTGGGGAAATACTCATTTAAAATTAAGACACTTAAATTTAATAATGTCCAATATCTTTAAATTTCATTCAGCAATACTAAAGTTGTTGCTTACAACTGGAGAAAAATTAGTTTTTCACATTTAAACAAATTGCTTTGGAGGATTTCACCATAACAACCACGACTCCAAGGTTAAATCTTAGACTGAAACTTAATCTTTTGTTAAACAAACTTTTTGTTTTTCTTCTCAGTTTTTACACACCAGCTTAACTTAAATTATAGTTTGAAGTTTTGTTTCAATTCTGGGTGCACAATCTTATTCGATGCGGTCTACACAAATTTACACCAACCAGAATTTCACCGTGGCCACAATGAAAGTCTGATTTTAATAGGTTAATTAACCTCAATAACTCTAATTCAATCCAGATCAATTTTTTTTTTTAACTAACCAGTATCACTTGGAAAAGAAAGAAACCATATTAACAAAGAAACAATTACCCATGCCTTGTTTCTTCCAGGCACATTGGCAACTGTGACTTCAAGGCTCAAGCTTATCTTTTGTAAAACAATTAACAAACTTAAAACAACACACACTTGTCTATCATTCAAGACAAGTCTTCAAAGGGTTAAACAGCTTTTAGCTCTCTGTACAAAAGAGTGGGTGGAGCTAAAACAAAAATGATTTCCACTTTTTTAAAGACAGACTTTCAGACAAAAGCAATACTGTAACTTCTTAAACATTCACAGTCAGGAAAACTTTTACTCTTTAACACACACATTCACACAAACTGAGATCCCAACATTTTTTAAGGTTCCTGTCACTCAGCAAATCTTGAGTTTTATTTGTCTCGGCACAAATATTAATAACTTCCATGTCGGTTTGTTTCCTGACTCATACCCTTTCTTAATCATCTTCCCTTGGTTAATTGTTGTCAGAGGTACGTCTCTTCCTTACTCCCGCAGAGTGAGACCGCACTTGCAACCTGTGTTGTCAGAGGTACATCTCTTCCTTATTCCTGCGGAGTGAGACCGTACTTGCAACTTCCTTTGTATAATAATAGCTCTTGTTCTACTTCAAGAATTCTTTCATTTTTACTTGCAAGTTTAGTGTGGAGTCGCTGCACCTTATTAGTTACTGTGACCAACTGGTGTACTAGTAACACCCCCGCCTTTTTTGCCTTTTTCTGTTTTTGACCTTCCCACCACTCTCTTTGTGCCTTTGGATTCTGGAGCGGGTCCCACCCCTCCTTTCTCATCTTATCAACTATACCCTTCCGGTCGTCTGCATAGAACCTAGTAAGGGATCCCGCTGGTCCCCATTCTATTTCTTTCCCCGACGCCATATATAGTCCAACTTTCAGTCTTACCAAATACTGAGTTCCTCTAATCGGGTTAGTTCTTGATACCTTAAAAGACTTTAAGCGGTTACGTAGTCACAGCACACACACCCACATATTTATTGACTTCACGATCCCAGGGTGCTTTGGTTCTCTACGCCTACTTGATCCTGGCCATCACGTGGGGCCCAGTCGCCCTCTTAATTCCGGCTCAGGCTAGATGTGTGAGACAGGCGCCCTCCTTGTTCGTGTCGATCAGTCAATTATTCATACCTTCGCGACATTTATCGCTACACAGTGTTCCCTTAGTACACGCGATCCACACTCACACGACTGTGTTCTCCTACCTCTCACAGACTTTCACCTGATTCGTGATGCTACGCAACTGTCCCTCCGCCTACCCAAGTGACTCAATTTCTGGACGGTCAAAATTTGACTTCTCGTCCGGCTTCACTGGTACGGGCGGTCTTTCAGTCCCGGAGCATCCTGCCGACTACGCCAATTGTTGGTAAAAATTAATTCACTCGAGTCTGTCTCGAGCTGAGCGGCGGACCTGCGAGAGGCACAGAGTCAGCGAGAGGAGGATAAAAGGAGCGCGGAGAGGAGGCCTGGGACCAGAGCTGAGCGGCGGACCTGCGAGAGGCACAGAGTCAGTGAGAGGAACTCAGCACAGGAGTGACGTCAGAATTCAGAAGTGAGGTGGTCAGAGGGGAGCTGATTGGTGAGTAGCTGGTGGGTATTTTCTGTTAAGTTTTTTGTTCAGTTTTAAGTGTATTTCTGCTGAGTAGTTCATAGCCCATTACTAGAGGGAGAGCGCTCATTGGTGAGTTGCAGGTGAGTGTTTTTGTTAAGTTTTTAAGTTTATTTCGCGGGCTTTTTTACAGGGGCCAGTGTCGGGAGCGGAGAGAGCAGCAGCACTGTGAGTAGTTAAACTCACTTTCGCGGGCTTTTTTTTTTTGCAGAGGCCAGTGTCGGGAGCGGAGAGAGCAGCAGCACAGTGAGTAGTTAAACTCACTTTCGTGGGCTTTTTACAGAGGCCAGTGTCGGGAAAGGGCCCTTGAGTATATCATTTAATTGAAGTGAAATTGGTGGGATTCATTTAATTTAAATTAATTAATTAAAGGGTAAGTCATGGCAGGAGAGCTCCGCCCCGTGACATGCTCCTCCTGCTATATGTGGGAAATCAGGGACGCTTCCTGTGTCCCTGATGACCATGTGTGTGGGAAGTGTATCCAGCTGCAGCTACTTATAGACCGCATTGCGGCGCTGGAGCTGCAGATGGATGCATATTGGAGCATTCGCGATGCTGAGAACGTCGTGGATAGCACGTTTAGCGAGTTGGTCACACCGCAGGCAAAGGGTGTACAGGCAGGAAGTGAATGGGTGACCACCAGGCAGAGTAAGAGGTGCAGGCAGGTAGTGCAAGGGTCCCCTGTGGCCATCCCCCTCTCAAACAGATATACCACTTTGGATACTGTTGGGGGGGATGACTTACCAGGGGAAGGCAGCAGCAGCCAACTTCCTGGCACCATGGGTGGCTCTGCTGCACAGAGTGTGGAAGAGCTATAGTGATAGGGGACTCAATTGTAAGGGGAATAGATAGGCGTTTCTGCAGCCGCAAACAAGACTCCAGGATGGTGTGTTGCCTCCCTGGTGCAAGGGTCAAGGACGTCTCGGAGCGGCTACAGAACATTTTGGAGGGGGAGGGCGAACAGCCAGTTGTCGTGGTGCACATAGGCATCAACGATATAGGTAAAAAATGGGATGAGGTCCTAAAAGCAGAATATAGGGAGTTAGGAGGTAAATTAAAAAATAGGACCTCAAAGGTAGTAATCTCAGGATTGCTACCAGTGCCACGTGCTAGTCAGAGTAGAAATAGGAGGATATTTCAAATGAATATGAGGCTAGAGGAATGGTGCAAGGGGTAGGGATTCAAATTTCTTGGACATTGGAACCGGTTCTGGGGGAGATGGGACCAGTACAAACGGGACAGTCTGCACCTGGGCAGAGCCGGGACCAATGTCCTAGGGGGAGTGTTTGCTAGTGCTGTTGGGGAGGGTTTAAACTAAAGTGGCAGGGGGGTTGGGAACCTGAGCAGGGAGACAGAGGAAAGGGAAACAAGGATAAAAGCAAAAGACAGGAAGGAGAAAAACAAAAGTAGAAGGCAAAGAACTCAACGGTTTAAATCAAACATGGTCACAGTAAATAATAATTCATATAGGTCTGAGAGCGTTAAAAAAACAAGCCTGAAGGCTTTGTGTCTTAATGCAAGGAGCATTCGGAACAAGGTGGATGAATTAGCTGCGCAAATAGAGGTAAATGAATACGATTTGATTGGGATTACAGAAACATGGCTCCAGGGTGGCCAAGGCTGGGAACTCAACATCCAGGGGTATTCAATATTTAGGAAAGATAGGCAAAAAAGAAAGGGAGGTGGGGTAGTATTGCTGGTTAAAGAGGGGATTAACACAATTGAAAGGAAGGATATTAGCTCTGATGCGGAATCTGTATGGGTAGAACTGAGAAATAACAAGGGGCAGAAAACGTTAGTGGGAGTGGTATATAGACCTCCAAACAGTAATACGGAGGTTGGGGACGGCATTAAAAGGGAAATTAGAGAAGCATGCAGTAAGGGCACAGCAGTCATCATGGGTGACTTTAATTTACATATAGATTGGGCTAACCAAATTAGTAAAAATACTGTGGAGGAGGAATTCCTAGAATGTTTACGGGATGGTTTTCCGGAACAATATGTCGAGGAACCAACCAGAGATCAGGCCATCTTAGACTGGGCATTATGTAACGAGAAAGGATTAATTAGCAATCTTGTTGTACGAGGCCCCTTGGGTCAGAGTGATCATAATATGATAGAATTCTTCATTAGGATGGAGAGTGAAGTAGTTGAATCAGAGACTAGGGTCCTGAATTTAAATAAAGGAAACTACGATGGTATGAGGCGCGAATTGGGTAGGATTGATTGGGGAATGTCACTCAAAGGGTTGACGGTGGATAGGCAATGGCAAACATTCAAAGACTGCATGGATGAACTACAGAATTTGTTCATCCCAGTGTGGCATAAGAATAAAACAAAAAGGGTGACTCAACCGTGGCTAACAAGGGAAATTAGGGATAGCATAAGATCCAAGGAGAGGGCATATAAATTGGCCAGAAAAAGTGGTAACCCTGAGGATTGGGAGCAGTTTAGGATTCAACAAAGGAGGACAAAGGGATTAATTAAGAAGGGGAAAATAGAATGTGAAAGTAAGCTTGCAGGGAACATAAAAACTGACTGTAAGAGCTTTTATAGATATGTGAAGAGAAAAAGATTAGTGAAATCAAGTGTAGGTCCCTTGCAGTCAGAAGCGGGGGAAGTTATAATGGGGAACAAAGAAATGGCAGACCAATTAAATGCATATTTTAGTTCTGTCTTCACAAAGGAGGACACAAATAACCTCCCAGAGATGTTGGAGAACATAGGGTCTGATGAAAGGGAGGAACTGAAAGAAATCAGTATTTGCAGGGAAATGGTGTTAGGGAAATTGACGGGATTGAAGGCCGATAAATCCCCAGGGCCTGATAGTTTACATCCTAGGGTACTTAAGGAAGTGGCCCTAGAAATAGTAGATTCATTGCTGATCATCTTCCAACATTCGATGGAATCTGGAACTGTACCCATGGATTGGAGAGTAGCTAATGTTACCCCACTATTCAAAAAGGGTGGTAGAGAGAAAGCGGGGAATTACAGACCGGTAAGCCTGACATCGGTAGTGGGGAAAATGCTAGATTCCATTATAAAGGATGTAATAGCTGAGCACTTGAAAAACAGTGACAGGATCGGACAAAGTCAACATGGATTTACAAAAGGTAAATCGTGCTTGACTAATCTACTGGAATTTTTTGAGGATGTAACTGGGAAAATAGATAAGGGAGAACCAGTAGATGTGTTGTATTTGGACTTTCAAAAGGCTTTCGATAAGGTCCCGCATAAGAGATTATCGTGTAAAGTTAAGGCACATGGGATTGGGGGAAAGGTATTGACTTGGATAGAGAACTGGTTGGCGGACAGAAAGCAGAGAGTAGGAATTAATGGGTCTTTTTCCGAGTGGCAGGCAGTGACTAGTAGGGTACCGCAGGGTTCGGTCCTTGGACCCCAGCTATTCACAATATACATTCATGATCTGGATAAGGGAACTAAATGTAGTATCTCCAAGTTTGCAGATGACACAAAGCTGGGTGGGCGTGTGTGCTCCGAGGAGGATACTGAGAAACTCCAGGATGATTTGGACAGGTTGGGTGAGTGGGCAGAAGCGTGGCAGATGCAATATAACGTGGACAAATGCGAGGTTATCCACTTTGGTGTCAAAAACAGAAAGGCAGACTATTTTCTGAATGGCAATAGATTGGGAGAAGGGGAAGTGCAACGAGACCTGGGTGTCCTTGTGCACCAGTCGCTGAAGGTAAGCATGCAGGTGCAGCAGGTGGTGAAGAAGGCAAATGGTATGTTGGCCTTCATAGCGAAAGGGTTTGAGTACAGGAACAGGGATGTCCTGCTGCAGTTGTACAGGGCCTTGGTGAGACCACACCTTGAGTACTGTGTGTAGTTTTGGTCGCCTTATCTGAGGAAGGATGTTCTTGCCATGGAAGGAGTTCCGCGAAGATTCACAAGGCTGATACCTGGGATGGCAGGAATGACATATGAGGAGAGATTGGGTCGATTGGGCTTATACTCGCTGGAGTATAGAAGAATGAGAGGGGATCTCATCGAAACATATAAAATTCTGACAGGTCTGGACAAATTAGATGCAGGAAGAATGTTCCCGATGGTCGGAGAGTCCAGAACCAGGGGTCATAATCTAAGGATAAGGGAGGGGTAAGCCATTTAGGACAGAAATGAGGAAGAATTTCTTCACCCAGAGAGTGGTGAACCTGTGGAATTCTCTACCACAGAAGGTAGTTGAGGCCAAGTCATTAAATATATTCAAGAATGAGTTAGATATATTTCTTAAAGCTAAAGGTATCAAGGGATATGGGGAGAAGGCAGGTACAGGGTACTGAGTTTGGATGATCAGCCATGATCTCATCGAATGGCGGAGCAGGCTCGAGGGGCCGAATGGCCTACTCCTGCTCCTATCTTCTATGTTTCAAAGCAAAAGATCACAGTTTAAACTATAAACATCGAAATGTGGTCAGTGTTATCTAGTCTGACTGTCTGGTTTGGTTCCTTGCACGTACACATGTTAACCACAGACATTTTCCCATCGAACTGTGTCAGGTTAACCATTTTGTCTTTTACATTGTTGCTTTTGTCTTTTACATTCTTTACCTTTTACATTCTAGCTTTTAAGTCCTAATTTACTCCAACACAGAGAACAGGAACCGACATCAACATAGTGTCAATGGCATCTTTATTGATGAACAAGTCAAATGTGAACATTATAACATAGCTTGTTTTTGATACTATTCAGCCCTATTTTATTGTGACTTATAATGTGGCCTTACCTGCTCTATAATCAGCCATTGTAACAGTCACTTCCACCCCTGGTTTCAGAGAAATTTTTACTTGGCTTTCTGTCAGAGCTTCTATTAAGGATTCAATTCCCTGGGGAAAAAATACAGAAACAAGCTATCAACTGATAGCGCAGAATAAATTGACACAGAGCTCATGCTCCAAAAACCTTGTCAATCACCTCCATTCTCAACACCAGCCGTTCTACCCAGAATTCATTGTGATTTTCACTCACATTGTTGATCTAATTTAGTGACAATTACCTTAGATACACTAAGGATGAGTGAGGCAGCTCAATTTGAGGCTCATTGCAGTCTGATTTGAATTTGCCAAAACCCATGAAACATTGGATTAAATCAAAATTTTTACTTTTTCTCATCCCCGTACCTACTACTCACATTACCAATAATCTCCACTGTTTAGTAAAGTGTTCATGGCTAATTCTAACACAACACTTCAGGCAATCTAACCCTATGCCAAAGACTACAACGCCTTGTCGATCGCATACAGCGCTACTGGTCTCCCACTTACAACAACAACGTGTATTTATATAGCGCCTTTAACGTAGTAAAACGTCCCAAGGCGCTGCACAGGAGTATTTTAAGACAAAAAATGTGACACTGAGCCACATAAGGATAAATTAGGGCAGATGACCAAAAGCTTGGTCAAAGAGGTAGGTTTTAAGGAGCGTCTCAAAGGAGGAAAGAGAGGTAGTGAGGCGTAGAGGTTTAGGCAGGGAATTCCAGAGCTTAGGGCCAAGGCAACAGAAGGCACGGCCACCAATGGTTGTGCGATTATAATCAGGGATGCTCAGGAGGGCAGAATTAGAGGAGCGCAGATATCTCGGGAGGTTGTGAATATAACAAGCAGTTGTGCTACTTGAACTATTTTCTAGTGCCATAGAAAAACATATTCACTAGTTAAAAATGGCAATTGTTTCACTGGTGTAAGAATTGATGGCCTCCCTAAAGATTGCTGCCTCCCAACTAGATGCTGCTTCAGACATATTTTGATTTTGATCTTGGCATTTTTCTAGTGGAAACTCAAGTTCCAGACAATGCCTCCAAGCTGCCCTCTGCTCCACCAAAATTACAGATACTGCAGGCTTCTGCATTATGACTTAACAATTTAGCCTGACAACAAAGCCCCAAACTACGGGCAACACGGTGGCATAGTGGTTAGCACTGGTGCCTCACAGCGCCAGAGACCCGGGTTCAAATCTGACCTCGGGTGACTGTCTGTGTGGAGTTTGCACATTCTCCCCGTGTCTGCGTGGGTTTCCTCCGGGTGCTCCGGTTTCCTCCCACTGTCCAAAAATGTGCGGGTTAGGTTGATTTGGCTATGATAAATTGACCCTTAGTGTTAGGGGGGGATTAAATATGTGGGGTTATGGGGATAGGATGGGATATGTTAGGGGGAATTAAATACGTGGGGTTATCGGGGTCGGGTGGGATATGTGTACTGTGGGGATTAAAGCAGGGACAGGGTACTGGATTTGAATGATCAGCCATGATCGTATTGAATGGTGGTGCAGGCTCGACGGGCCGAATGGCCTACTCCTGCTCCTAGATTCTATGTTTCTATGTTTCTACTTGACGACAAAAGCAACTGGCATTTATGTAATGGCTTCAGCGTAGAATTGTAATCCGACAAAAAATGGACATTGAGCCAAAGAAGGATATATGAGGAGGGGTGACCAAAAGCTTGGGTAAAAGGGTGGGTTTTAAGGAGGGTCTTACAGGAGGAGAGGGGAGGTGGAGAGGCAGAGGGGTTTAGGGACGCAAAAGCAGGAATGCTGGATCCATTGCTGTTTTGAATTGAACATGTAATGCTTTAAAAAACTATTCATTAATTTATTCATTCACAGGATGTGGGCGTCGCTGGTGAGGCCAGCATTTATTGTCCATCCCTAATTGCCCTTGAGAAGGTGGTAGTGAGCCACCTTCTTGAACTGCTGCAGTCTGTGTGATGAAGGTACTCCCATAGTGCTGTTTGGTAAGGAGTTCCAGGATTTTGACCCAGCGACGCTGAAGGAACGGCAATATATTTCCAAGTCAGGATGGTGTGTGACTTGGAGGGGAACTTGGAGGTGGTGGTGTTCCCATGCACCTGCTGCCCTTGTCCTTCTAGGTGGCAGAGGTCGCGGGTTTGTGAGGTGCTGTCGAAGAAGCCTTGGCGAGTTGCTGCAGTGCATCTTGTAGATGGTACACACTGCAAACACGGTACGCTGGTGGTGGAGGGAGTGAATGTTTAAGGTGGTGGATGGGGTGCCAATCAAGCTGGCTGCTTTGTCCTGGATGGTGTTGAGTTTCTTGAGTGTTGTTGGAGCTGCACTCATCCAGGCAAGTGGAGAGTATTCCATCACTCTCCTGACTTGTGCCTTGTAGATGGTGAAAAGGCTTTGGGGAGTCAGGAGCAATGTTCCCTCTTATTTCTTTGGGGGTGCGCGGTTCCTTTAAGTGCCTGCGCAGCCCATTCAAATTCTCATGCATGCGCGGTTTCTCCCATAGAAAAGCAGGTGAGCGTCTGTGCGGGACCTCTAGACCGTTGCGCAACTTAGCGGGAACGTTGGTCAAAGGTGATTCGCTCACTGCAGAATGCCCAGCCTCTGAGTGCTCTTGTAGCCACAGTATTTATGTGGCTGGTCCAGTTAAGTTTCTGTTCAATGGTGACCTCCAGGATGTTTATAGTGGGTGATTCGACGATGGTAATGCCATTGAATGTCAAGGGGAGGTGGTTAGACTCTCTCTTGTTGGAGGTGGTCATTGCCTGGCACTTGTGTCGTGCAAATGTTACTTGCCACTTATCAGCCCAAGCCTGAATGTCGTCCAGGAGTTGCTGCATGCGTACATGGACTGCTTCATTATCTGAGGAATTGCAAATGGGACTGAACACTGTGCAATCATCAGCAAACATCCCCCACTTCTGACCTTAAGATGGAGAGGTGGTCATTGATGAAGCAGCTGAAGGTGGTTGGGCCTAGAATACTGCCTTGAGGAACTCCTGCAGCAATGTTCTGGGGCTGAGATGATTGGCCTCTAACAACCACAGCCATCTTCCTTGATGCCACACTCAGTCAAATGCTGCCTTGATGTCAAACGCAGTCACTCTCACCTCACCTCTGGAATTCAGCTCTTTTGCCCATGTTTGGGCCAAGGCTGTAATGAGGTCTGGAGCAGAATGGTCCTGGTGGACCCAAACTGAGCATTAGTGAGCAGGTTATTGGTGAGTAAGTGCCTCTTGATAGCACTGTTGACGACACCTTCAATCACTTTGGTGATAATTGAGTAGACTAATGGAGCAGTAATTGGCCAGATTGGATTTGTACTGCTGTTTGTGGACAGGACATACCTGTGCAATTTTCCACATTGTTGGGTAGATGCCAGTGTTGTAGCTGTACTGGAACAGCTTGGCTAGAGGCGGGGCTAGTTCAGCAGCACAATTCTTCAGCACTACAGCCGGAATGTTTCGGGGCCCATAGCCTTTGCTGTATCCAGTATGCCCAGCCTTTTTTTGATATCATGTGGAGTGATCGAATGGCTGAAGACTGGCATCTTCACATGGATCATCCACTTGAGATGGATCTTGCACTCACGTGCTGGGCTCTGCCATCGTTGAGGATGGGGATGTTCATGGAGCCTCTTCCTCCTATTAGTCGTTTAATTGCCCACCACCATTCATGACTGGATGTTGCAGGAATGCAGAGCTCTGATCTGATTCGTTGGTTGTGGGATTGCTTTGCCCCATCCGCAGCTATCTCTTGTGCTGCTTCCACTATTTAGCAGGCAGTCCTGTGTTGTAGCTCCAACCAGGTTGACACCTCATTTTCAGGTACGCCTGGTGCTGCTCCTTGCATGCTCTTCTACACTCCTCATTGAACCAAGTTTGGTCACCTGGCTTGAAGGTAATGGTAGAGTGAGGGATATGCCGGGCCATGAGGTTACAGATTGTGGCGAAGTACTATTCTGCTGCTGCTGATGGCCCACTGCACCTCATGGATGCCCAGTTTTGAGCTGCTAAATCTGTTCTGAATCTATCCCATTTAGCACGGTGGTAGTGCCACACAACACTGTAGGTGTCCTCAGTGTGAAGAAGGGACTTCGTCTCCACAAGGACTGTGCGGTGGTCACTCTTACCAATACTATCATGGATAGATGCTTCTGCGACAGGTAGATTGGTGAGGACGAGGTCAAGTAGGTTTTTCCCTCGTGTTGGTTCTCTCACCACCTGCTGCAAGCCCAACCTTCAGGACTTGGCCACCTTGGTCAGTAGTGGTGCTACCAATTTGAACTCACATCTCCAGATTATTAGTCCAGGCCTCTGGATTACTAGTCCAGTAACATAACCACAATGCTACCGTACCCCCAGTGCTAAAAACTAGTGCCATTCTAGACTTGTTTGCTTGGTGAAGTAATATCACCTGTCTGTATTTTCCTATACCTGGATTACATTTAAATTTCCATTAATTATGTATGGACTTTCTGAAGCCTTTTCAATCTGTAAACTCTGACTGTTAATGACTGCATTTAGGCAATTTCAGTTGGCAGAATCCAGTAAACAATAGCCCCCATATTTAACATTTACATTAGAAGTCATTTATTAATTTCATTATAATTATTGAAGTACAGTATAATTATAGAGCAGTATAATTGTAGCCGATAGTACGCATGCACTTCACATCATTCACACTAAAGCTTATGGAAATTCCAGTACATGTTTACAGTACAGTTAAGATAATTATCTGAAATTTATACTTACACAATAGGACAGCTCGTATTACAAGAACAAATACACCATGAGTCAAGATGCACATAAACTCGAACATCAATATGAGTAACATCAGAAAATTTGCAGATGACACAAAGCTTGGAAGTATAGTGAACAGTGAGGAGACTAGTGATAGTCTTCAAGAAGACATAGATAGGCTGGTGAGACGGGCAGACACTTAGCAGATGAAATTTAACGCAGAAAAGTGCAAAGTGATACATTTTGGTAGGAAGAATGAGGAGAGGCAATATAAACTAAAGGGTACAATTCTAAAGGGGGTGCATGAACAGAGAGACCTGGGGGTATATATGCACAAATCATTGAAGGTGGCAGGGCAGGTTGAGAAAGAGGTTAAAAAAGCATACGGGATCCTGGGCTTCATGAATAGGGGCTTGGAGTACAAAAGCAAGGAAGTTATGATGAACCTTTATAAAACACTGGTTCACCTCAACTGGGGTATTGTGTCCAATTCTGGGCACCGCACTTTAGGAAGGATGTGAAGGCCTTAGAGAGGGTGCAGAAAAGATTTACAAGAATAGTTCCAGGGATGAGGGACTTCAGTTACGTAGATAGACTAGAGAAGCTGGGGTTGTTCTCCTGAGAGCAGAGAAGGTTGAGAGGAGATTTGATAGAGATGTTCAAAATCATGATGGGTCTGGACAGAGTAGATAGAGAGAAACTGTTCCCATTGGTGGAAGGATCGAGAACCATAGGACACAGATTTAAGGTGTTTGGCAAAAGAACCAAAGGCGACATGAGGAAAAACTTTACGCAGCGAGTGGTTAGGATCTGGAATGCACTGCCTGAAAGGGTGGTGGAGGCAGATTCAATCGTGGCTTTCAAAAGGGAATTGGATAAGTACCTGAAGGAAAAAAATTGCAGGGCTACAGGGAAAGGGCGGGGAGTGGGACTAGCTGAAGTGCTCTTGCAGAGAGCTGGCACGGGCTCGACAGGCTGAATGGCCTCCTTATGTGCTGTAATCATTCTATGATATATGCACATCTACATGGGGATAATGTTTACACTGTCTCTCCACCACCACCCCTAACCCTGCCCCGCCGCCCCTAACCCTGCCTCGCCGGCCCTAACCCCGCCCCGCCGCTCCTAACCCCGCCGCCCCTAACTCCGCCACCCCTAACCCCGCCCCGCCGCCCCTAACCCCGCCTCGCCGCCCCTAACCCCGCCTCGCCGCCCCTAACCCCGCCTCGCCGCCCCTAACCCCGCCCCGCCGCCCCTAACCCCGCCTCGCCGCCCCTAACCCCGCCTCGCCGCCCCTAACCCCGCCTCGCCGCCCCCGCCGCCCCTAACCCCGCCCCGCCGCCCCTAACCCCGCTCGCCGCCCCTAACCCTGCCCCGCCGCCCCTAACCCCGCCTCGCCGCCCCTAACCCCGCCCCGCCGCCCCTAACCCCGCCCCGCCGCCCCTAACCCCGCCTCGCCGCCCCTAACCCCGCCCCGCCGCCCCTAACCCCGCTCGCCGCCCCTAACCCTGCCCCGCCGCCCCTAACCCCGCCTCGCCGCCCCTAACCCCGCCCCCGCCGCCCCTAACCCTTGCCCCCGCCGCCCCTAACCCCGCCTCGCCGCCCCTAACCCCGCCCCGCCGCCCCTAACCCCGCCTCGCCGCCCCTAACCCCGCCCCTAACCCCTAACCCGCCCCTAACCCCTAACCCCGCCCCGCCGCCCCTAACCCCGCCCCGCCGCCCCTAACCCCGCCCCGCCGCCCCTAACCCCGCCCCGCCGCCCCTAACCCCGCCCCGCCGCCCCTAACCCTTGCCCTGCCACCCCTACATCCCAGGATGCAGCCGCCACGCTTTAAACTTTGGCGTACCGTATGTTCCATCTCCCTCTGCTCCATCATTGGTGGCAGAACCTTCAGACATCACAGCCCTGCTCTGGAATAGCTGACTTAGATATTGACATTTGATTTGCTTTGCTACTACCATACGAAAGAAGACGACGACTCTGGAATCCTCTTCCTAAACCTCGCCACCATACTACGTCTCTCCCCACTTTTAATAGCCTTCTCAAAATCTAGCTCTTCAACCATGATTACAGTCATCTCTCCCAACCCTTCGCTTAACTCCAACGAAGGCTTATACCTGAAGTGTTAACTTTTTTCCTTTCTCCACTGCCTGACCTGCTGTGTATTTCCAGCATTTTCTGTTTTTGGTTCAGATTTCCGGCATCTACGGTATTTTGTTTTTATTTTTCTTTCTCTTAACTCCACCTTAGTATTTGCCCCTCCACTCCCACCCTTTCTGAAATGCTTTGGGACCTTTTGCTATGTTAAAGGATGATGCAAACGTAAGTTGATGTTGTCTTTATATACAACTCATGACGTGACCAATTCTATCGGTTAAGCTGTTTTCATATAGCTCTGATTTACCTTTATATTACTGACTTTCACATAAAGGTTCAAATTTGGTACCTTGTCAGTGGTTGTGCTTCTTTTCCTCTTTAGTTTCTGTGGCGGTGGAAGCAGGTACAGCTCTGCTGTGGTGGGTAGGCCCAATCTTACCACTGTCAACAGTAATTCCTCAGGTATGCCTGTTGTCTGCAAATACAATGATTACTACATTAGGCTAAATATTTCCAAGTATTTCACTTTGAAATTTTTCTGAATGCTAAATAGTCCCTTTTCTCGTTGTTGAAAGGGATGGGAGATACCTCCGAGTCTATGGACGAAATAAAGACCATTAATGAAATGGCTATAGAGCTTGAATATTCTCCTACCTGATGCTGCTCTGGAGGATGGAAATCTCCTGCTCGCTAAGGGTGGGGATTCTCACACTAGGTTTGAGAGATCGTGTACAGCAGTTTCATCTCAGGAGCAGCAGTATCAGATAGGAGCCAGGAGTGCTACTGGGGGGGGAGAAAGGTGCCAGTGTGAACTGGGGAGGAGGGAGAAGGGTGCCAGTGTGAACTGGAGAGGGGGAGAAAGGTGCCAGTGTGAACTGGGGAGGGAGAAGAAAGATGCCAGTGTGAACTGGGGAGGGGGGAGAAAGGTGCCAGTGTGAACTGGGGAGGGGGGAGAAAGATGCCAGTGTGAACTGGGGAGGGGGAGAAAGATGCCAGTGTGAACTGGGGAGGGGGGAGAAAGGTGCCAGTGTGAACTGGGGAGGGGGGAGAAAGGTGCCAGTGTGAACTGAGGAGGGGGAGAAAGGTGCCAGTGTGAACTGGGGAGGGGGGAGAAAGGTACCAGTGTGAACTGGGGAGGGGGAGAAAGGTGCCAGTGTGAACTGGGGAGGGAGAAGGGTGCCAGTGTGAACTGGAGAGGGGGAGAAAGGTGCCAGTGTGAACTGGGGAGGGAGAAAGGTGCCAGTGTGAACTGGGGAGGAGGGAGAAAGGTGCCAGTGTCAACTGGGGAGGGAGAAAGGTGCCAGTGTGAACTGAGGAGGGGGGAGAAAGGTGCCAGTGTCAACTGGGGAGGGAGAAAGGTGCCAGTGTGAACTGAGGAGGGGGGAGAAAGGTGCCAGTGTGAACTGAGGAGGGGGCAGAAAGGTGCCAGTGTGAAGTGGGGAGGGGGGAGAAAGGTGCCAGTGTGAAGTGGGGAGGGGGGAGAAAGGTGCCAGTGTGAACTGGGGAGGGGGGAGAAAGGTGCCAGTGTGAACTGAGGAGGGGGGAGAAAGGTGCCAGTGTGAACTGAGGAGGGGGCAGAAAGGTGCCAGTGTGAAGTGGGGAGGGGGGAGAAAGGTGCCAGTGTGAAGTGGGGAGGGGGCAGAAAGGTGCCAGTGTGAACTGAGGAGGGGGGAGAAAGGTGCCAGTGTGAACTGAGGAGGGGGCAGAAAGGTGCCAGTGTGAAGTGGGGAGGGGGGAGAAAGGTGCCAGTGTGAAGTGGGGAGGGGGGAGAAAGGTGCCAGTGTGAAGTGGGGAGGGGGAGAAAGGTGCCAGTGTGAACTGGGGAGGGGGGAGAAAGGTGCCAGTGTGAACTGAGGAGGGGGCAGAAAGGTGCCAGTGTGAAGTGGGGAGGGGGGAGAAAGGTGCCAGTGTGAACTGGGGAGGGGGGAGAAAGGTGCCAGTGTGAAGTGGGGAGGGGGGAGAAAGGTGCCAGTGTGAACTGAGGAGGGGGGGAGAAAGGTGCCAGTGTGAAGTGGGGAGGGGGGAGAAAGGTGCCAGTGTGAAGTGGGGAGGGGGGAGAAAGGTGCCAGTGTGAACTGAGGAGGGGGCAGAAAGGTGCCAGTGTGAACTGAGGAGGGGGGAGAAAGGTGCCAGTGTGAAGTGGGGAGGGGGGAGAAAGGTGCCAGTGTGAAGTGGGGAGGGGGGAGAAAGGTGCCAGTGTGAACTGGGGAGGGGGGGAGAAAGGTGCCAGTGTGAACTAGAGGATGGAGAGGGTGCTAGAGCAATCTGAAGAAAGTGGGGGGAGAAGGTATCACTTTGAACTGAGGTGGAGTTACATAATGCTTATATAACTGACCCTCACCCAGGAAAAAGGTTCAGGGTCAAAGCGGAATCGTTCCACTTCCAGCGGAGGAGGAAATCCCAGGCCACAATATCAAGTTTGCAATGATATCGCGTTGGATGGGAAACCCAACTGAATGAAACACCATCTCAGTTCAAGCACTCAAAAGGAAATTGCGAATCATCATACAGCAGTGTGATGTGAGTTTTGAACAGGTCAAAAATGAGAATGGATCTTGAAATAGGAAGATTTGAAAGGTTATGGGAAGAAGGCAAGGGAATGGGACTAAGTAAACAGCTCTTTCAAATTGCCAGCACAGGTGCACTGGCCAGATGGGCCCCCTGTGCTGTAAACCTCTATGATTCTGTGACCTGGACGAACTGCATAGGCTGGAAGGCCTATTCTTATTCCTACATTGTTACATTCTCAGTCATAGTAGCCAATAAATAAAATGGTCAATGCATTGTGAGACAGACAAATCAGTCAACTTAGTCCTCAAGACAATCGCACTGATAGTGACAGGTGAAAGTGGGCTTAAAACATGCAAAATTACTAGGCAGACATTTAACTGTTTAAATGGGCGCTTCATCCTGGAAGAGCAGTAGTAAAATAGCACAGTAAGATAGCCCAGTATCTGATATATTGTGCTTAATTTTCAACTTGCCATCTGAGCGTAAAATTGCTGTTGTGGATCAGCTTCCCGTTATAGAAACTGCTGGATTTTTAATTTCCATTTTTATTTCCTTGTGAGCAAGTTGACAATCTACCTCACAGTCTGCAAGCTTCGATACAGCTTTGAATAATACCACTCAATCATGATAGACTTGCTCTCAAGTATGCGATTTAGGGTAGGGTAGGTCGTTTATTAGCAAATACCTCAGCTAAAATCCTCGATATAACCTGTCCAATATCTTCTCTCCATTCTGGCACGTTGGGATTGTAACTGTCGATGTTCTGAGAAAATTCAAGAGGTAGGACTTCCAACTGATCTGAAACAGAAATGCATTTGTACTAGAATTGTAGTAAAGGCTGATGCCACATTCATTTGAACAATTTAAAGGCCGCTGTCTGCTTGAAAACGATTTTGGTAAGTGTTTTGGTTGGCGCAGAATCAAAGAGCCATTTTGCAATCTTGACATCATACTCAAGAGATGCAATGATTCATATCAACACATAGTTACATCACTTCACAGCCAATTCTCCAAATGCACGCTCCAAGTATAAAGCCTTTCTCACCCGCCTGTATATCAGGAATTTGTGTCTGCACTCCCCATAGTTTCCCATCCATTGATGCTGGGACCGTGCATTCAGAAAGCTGACCTTTTGTTTTTTTGCAAACACCCAACATTATTGCCCCTTTGAAATATAAAAAGCTAGTTGTGGAGTAGTCCCTTTAAATACATTTTCTGGGACTGAACTTCAAAATTCTAATTATGAATTTATGACATAAAATTTTATTAGAGATTATCTGCATGGCAAATAGGACAATTACTGATCCACAGGGAGCCATGCTCAAAGGGAGCGCAAATTGGGGGCAGGGCTACAATGCTGCAGTGCCAATTCTCCGACCCACAATGCCTTTGAGTGCAGCTCCCCATTGGGACCTCAAGGTCAGTGAATTTATGAACTAATGTGAACACATTTTTGAAACGGTTGAAATCAGCTTCCACAGCTCTTAATTCTTCCCTTTTAAAAGAGGCCCAAACTGACTCGATAAGTATTACTTAGTGCAAACAGTAGCTAGGGGAAATTCTCCTCTGCAATCCCGCATGAAATTAGGCAGGATCATGGCAGAGAATGAAGGAAAATTTGGGAGGTGAGGATTACCACCACCTCACCAGCCCAACTGGGATTTCCCTCTCCTTCCCCCACCGGGACCCCCACTGGCTGCTCCATCCCCGCCTGTCGCATGCAAATCGCAGAGGGGGAGGGTGGGGCCAGGTTCCTGGAGGATTTCCCTCCTGTCCACTCCATCTACTGCCAACTCCTGGGGCTGCTACGTGCAAGATAGTGGTAGCCCCCAGAACGCAGCAGTAACTGCCTTGAAGTCTCCCTATGGAGAAGAAAGGCTCTTATAGGCCTCCTCTCCCTCCAGACAGCCTCAAACACTTAACTGCTCAAGGCCCCCGTCTGAACTGAGGCCTTCAGTGGTACAGCTGGTCCGATCTTCGGGTGCTACTGCCCTTTTAAGATCTCTCACTGCCTGTTCTCATGCTGAGATTTTCTGCCCTCTGTTGATGGGGGGAATCCTACTGGGAACCCACTCCACATAGTGAATGACCCCCTGATCCAAGGAAATTGGTCAGGTTTTGGGGTGGCCAGAAGTCCAGCCCTGGCAGAACACCGTCCAGAGGAGAATCCTGGCAGCTATCATCTAACTGATCCCTTTACACTATGCCTTGTAAACCCCTGAACCAGCAAGGCAATGACATGTCCTACCTACGTGTGTCACCTGATGAACGGATAGGTATTATACAGTATTACAAAAGATTTTCACTGAAAAGTTTACCAATCATTCACTATATCATATAAACAACTGGTCGTAAACAGATACAGACCCACATTTAAAAAAGAAACCATTGAATTTCTTACCAAATATCCTCACCACCTTAGAGTCCTGAACCATGGAACTACCACATGAGGCCTGGACTGTGATTTTAACCTGACCGTTCTCACTAAAGCTGGTTATGAGACTGTTTTCCAGGGTAAGATGAGGCTGCAGAGAATGGTGCAAAAACATGGAAAATATTATCTTTTTTTGTTTCAAATAGCACTTCATAATTTATCAGCAGGATATGCACGAGGTGACACCCACCTCAAGGTTGTCCCCCAGCCACCACTGAAAGACTGTGAGGTTGGAGTTGCTAGGCTGCACCAGTGCTGTCAGATTCACTTGCTGGTTCCTGCGAATGACTGGCAGTGCCTCCAGATGCACAACCTGCAGAGGAGCTGAGGAGACCAAGAACAATTGTATCAGCAAAACATCTGTAAATAATGCTACCCAACCAATCAGCCTCTGTACAAGATTTTACTTTAAAAGGTATTAACTCATTACTTTACACGCGTTGGTTAACTCATTACATTTCACCTTAAACTTCTGAGTATTGCATTACTTTTTCCACTTTCAAACTGTGCACGTCTTTCTGTTACATAAGAAACACAAAAATGACATTCTGAAAATTTTGCATGGGGAGTGATTTTGGGCTTGTTTTGGGAAGTGTAACACTTTCCCATGTTGTGCATCGAGTACTCCTGACCAGTGTCCCCTCCAATATTTTTTTGTACTGAGCGGGCCACGAACTCCTTTGAGCACGTCCTTTTTGTCCGTGGGCAAATTTTACAACAATAACCACTTAAAAGCATACATACAGTAATGCCATATTGCCAGCCCATCGTCTCAAATCACGGGCCCTGAATTTACGGTCGGAGGCTTCCAGCGGGGAAAAGCCTCTGATCCGCAAATAAAATGCCCGTGCACCTGGTGGTCCGGAGATTCGCGGTCCTGGGCCTCTCCGGGTACCCGCGGGTAGAAGCCCACGTATCCCAGGGCGCACGCGGTTCGCAAGCGCCCCTGGGATCACGTGGGCCAGCCCAACGAATGAAAGATGGGGATCCCCATAAGCATGGATGGGAATACCCCCCAAAATACATCTACACATCAGATAAATTTTTAAAATTACATATAAAATGCCATTTAATTAAATATTTAAAACAAAAATTTATTTTTTTGAAAAATAAATTTAAATGTTTTAAAGGGGCTAAAAATAAACTTACCTTATTGTACAGGTTTTTTAATGTATAAATGATCGATAAAATTAAAAAAAAATTTTTTTTTTAAACTATTACGCCTGGTAAGGCCTGCTTTCAAAAGTGTTAGAGTTTCACGGGCATTCGCTGGGCAGAAGCTCTCCGCCCGCAGAGGCCCTTTTCCCGGGGATGTGGATGATCGGTCAAGAAAATTCTTGACAGATCGCAAGCTCCGGGTTTTCGCGCATGCGCTTCGCATGCATAAACCCGGAATTTGTGCAGCCCTTACGGGCGCGTACACACCTCGTAGGCACCCGTAGGGGCCGCAAATTACGGCCCATTATTTACTACATTGCCAAGTTTTGTATCATTCTCAAACTTCAAAATTGTACTTCCTATACCCAAATCCAGATCATTTATATATAACAAGTAAAGCAATGGTCCTAATACTGACCCCTGGGGGACCCCACTGCATACTTCTCTCCAGTCAGAAAAACATCCTTTCACCACTACTCCCTGCCTCTTATCCTTTAGCCAATTATGCACCCAAGTTACCACCGTCCCTTTAATATCATGTGCTTCTATTTTCCGAATAAGTCTGTTATGTGGTACTTCATCAAATGCCTTTTGAAAGTCCATATATATATCTACTACACTACCTTCATCAGCCCTCTCTGTTACTTCATCAAATAACTCAATCAGTTTAGTCAGACAGGATTTGCCTTTAACAAATCCGTGCTGGCTGTCCCTTATTAATTCATCTGAACCACAGGAGCAGATTTAAAGTCTCATCCTAAAAATAGACTGGATATTGTTGGTGGAACGAAAACACTTGATGATCCAAATGACTTGTTCTGTTAAGTTTTCTTATTATTGCACCAGACATTAGCAATAACTTTGTTTCCAACATTTGTTGGGAGGTGGTGAGAAACTAAAGCTGGAGTTAACTTGCACTCAGTGCAAACATAAACCCGTACGAGACTCATGCCTCATGACTTTAGTACCCTCAATTATCTCTTAGGTTATATCACCACTTTTTCATTGAAGTGCACCCAAAACCACTTTCCATGGGAGTAAAAGCGTTTGTGGAACTGCGGCCTAATTTAAGATTAAAAAGTGCTTCCCTCCCCCTCCTGCCTTGGTATTGTTCTGCTTTAATCAGACACTCCTTCACATCAACATTTCCAGTTCAGGACCTTAGGTTACACATCCACAGCTCACCTTTGTCTGCATTACACTGCATGAATTGAAACGTGAAACATAAAAAAAAAGTTTTGCCTTAAGAGGTTCACCAAGACACTCACTGTCTGGAGATCGGGATAATTATTTTAAAAAGTTAACCTAAAAATAAATATATTCTAACTCAGCCCCGGTACCCAGAGATACCCCCTCACCCCCAGGGTCTGGAGCGGCCCAGGGCGAGCCCGGTAGGTGCAGCATAACACTGTGTTAATTAAGATGATGCGGGTGTTAAAGTTCAGGTTTTCAAAACTTTATCATGTAAATCACTTGGCGACAGTTTCCATAAACAGACTGCATCTCTTATGAACTGAGAAACAGTGTCTTCACTCTGTGCCACACCGAGTTATTGCAGCTCAGGTCTAACAGTTAACCCTGATCATGGTAAATCACTTACTGAAGAACCTGTAGGATATCCACTACATCTCGGAAGGCAGAAAGTATTCACAACTCTCGAATACTTTCTACAGATTGAACTACTGTCCAGATGGCTTCATATTTTACAAGACCAGAAGCAAAGGCAAAATGCTATACAGCACAGCTAAACATTTGCAGTACTGAAACCGGGACAGTCCATTGCTCACCCAGTGCCGGGCGGAACTGCGCTAATGTGGAGCGCAATTGACCGGAAGTGAGCTGCCAGCGGGCGGGCCCACGGCCTGGTGCCAGGCCTCCTCCTTATCGTGCTGGGCTGCTCGGGCTCCTGCAGGCCGCCGGGCGGGCTGCTCCCCTCGCCGCTCGCTCCCATGGTAACCAGACCTCCAGCTGCTGCCCTCTGGACTCTCGTCTCCCATTGCAACACACCAGACGTCATCCGATGCAAAAGGCCCCGCAGCCATCTTTGTGCGGGACGCCAGAGTCGCTTTTGCTGTCCAGAGTGTGAGTGCCGGAATCGGTGCCTGCGCACTGAAGCCCGCTCCTGCGGGCCTAAAGAACTGGGTCCTGGGACGCGACTAAAAGAAGCGCCTGCGCGCTAGAGCCCACTCCTGCGGGACTGCGCGTGTGCGCGGCCTGCAACACGTGGTGTGCGGCACCCTCGAGATAGCTGCACGGCCGCGCGGCAACAGTGCTCCTGATTGAGATACTGTAAAGTCAGATGCGTCATAAAGCTCCGTCCATTTTGTTTCACCAATGTGCCTTAACCCCAAGCTCTCTCCAATTTTCCATTCCCAGCATTAACCAATCATATGTCCTCTCTGAGTGAGATTGCTACGCTGCCCAAAATTTCTGTGAGGGTTTACGCAGAGCCCTGCAATAACTTTGGTCGGAGATCGGAGGAACTCCTGGAGAAATGGCACGGAAGGCTGAAAACAGCCGTTTACGCCTTTGCTCTGGGGGTTCCGCCGATCTCCTGCTGAAGTTACGGTGGGAGATCAGGACAACACCCACGGCAACTCAGGGCCAATCGCTCTTGCGTACATTTATGGTGAGTAGGAACTGACTGAAGTTACCCAAATTCAGGTAACATTAGACTTCTGAGCGAAGGCAGTCTTTCATTCCATCAGTCTGGGCTTATTTCAAAGCCGGGTCCTAGCTGCGTGAAAGAACAGCGTTCAACCTCATCCCAGGGTTGCACTGCATTTTAAATTCTGGCCCGGAAACAGCACTAGCGTGAACAGAAAAATAATCTTATGCTGCATTTAAACTGCAGTTACCAGTCCCAGCTGCAGTATGGGTTCCAACCGGTACCCTGTTTACATAGCCAGGCTACTGCCTGCTTGGAGCTTTTGTTAGCAGTCTGTGCTACATGAATCTCAAGAGCTCCTCTCTCAGCAGTTCACATTTAAGTGACCGTCTGCACTCAGTAAACAGTTACATTAACTAACTACAGGTAGATTTAAAAAGTGTCAGGAGGAGCAAGGAACCCCAGAAACTTTTTAAAACTCAAGTTACGCACCAGGCAGGGTCAAACTAAAGTGATGTGGGATTACTTCCTCCAGGGAGTCCTATTCTGTGTCTCTCCATAATCGGGTTGGGCCCTGACTTCAGATTTATACTACAGCTCATCTGGCACAGCTTCGGCGGAAGATCAGCAGAAACCCCTGAGAAACTGCATGAACGGGCATTCCTCAGCCAATGTCCCTACATTGAAACGGTGACTGCTCTTTAAAAGCACTTCATTGGCTGTAACGTGCTTTGCGACGTCCTGAAATTTTGAAAGGCACTATATAAATACAACTTCTTTCTTTGGCAGTGGTTTGGGGAACCCCTGTGGAAATTCCACCCCATAGTGTAAATGCATCCATAACAATGTAAACTCTCAATCCCCACTTTTATTTGATAATAACCCTGACTCCATACTATCTCTTTTCCATTTTTCATTTCTACATTAAAAGCTGTGAGGCATAAGTGCTCATGAGCAGCACAAACACGTTAAATTAACAAACGCAATGAAATAAAACCAGGGGAAATAATCCCATTATCACCTGCCCCTTTTACACTACAGCCAAATACACTCGTCTGGGCTTTTCCTTTTTAGTTTCCTCTGAAGAATTATGACAGGTTGTCAAAAATTGTTACATGTTTTCACAGACAACAGGGACACTGCCAGGCATATACAGAGAAATATACTTTCCTATCCTGAACTTGAAGGTTTCTACTCCTGAAGGTGTAAGATTGCAAATTCAACAGTAAATGGGCTTGACTGTTTTGTCTGTTATAATGCACAGGCTCTTCAAAACCATTCTACAACACACAAATATGCTGATGACCTCGGATATGTGGGGAAATTGTCACGATTCGTACAAACATCCATCTCTAACCTTTTTTTGTGGATTATCAACAAACATTTTATTGGTATGTAACAGTGCTCTTAGTATACTTTTGTGCTACACCAACTTACAATTAACCTGAATGTAAACCATGGCTTCGTCAGATCCCGCATTGTTTTCCGCTTTCACAGAGACACGGTAGATTCCTGGTTTCTCATATCTGTGTTGAATAGGTTCATCCATCAGTGTGAGGTTGTCATAAATGGCCTTAAAACCATCTCCAAGATCCACCTGATATTTTGTGTTTAATGCATCGCCCTAACAACAAAACAGAAACAGCGTTACAACAAAAGAGCATAAAGCATTGTTGATTAAAAAGAGATTTACTATAGATTTTATGAGTCAGGCAGGCCTGATCACTCATAAGTCCCAGTTAAATTAAGTAGCTGGATCTTACTCATTTACTGTGAGCATACTACACTCCCTGTCCCATTAAATACATCTGCTTGGACTCCCCTGATGGCTTAATGAATAAAGGCACATCCTGATGTAGCACCAAGGCATAGCGACTGGAAGCTTCAGTTACTGATCTCTCTTGAGTTAGCTGATTTTAGCTGGACACTACAATTTGCCATAGCATTCCTGGACTAGGGAGGGGACGAGTCAGCCAAGGGTGCCTGTTCCACAAAAACTATTCAACGACCCCTCCTGAAAACTGTGCAAATGCGGGATGTCAAGCAACAACAGAGTCGGGCTCAGTTATGAGGCCGTCCACAGATGAACAAACTGCTGGCACTCTAGGCTCGCATATGAAGAATGGCCACATGAGGCAAGGTATCAGGGGATATGGATGCCCGTGGAACTGAATCCTAGCAAAAGTTAGCATCTTCAGGACAGCAGGGGAGAACATTGAGGAAAAAAAACATGTTTATCTGCTCATGGCACAGCTGTTCTTTTATACTGATGGTTTCTGGACTATTTATCAAGGAGGGTCTGTGTGGAAACAAGAAATGCTTTGAAGTGATGTCACTGGCAGGCAGTGAGCTGTGTTTCTGCTATTTAATTTGCTGGCTGTCTTCCTAGCTAGACCGAAAACAGCATCAGGCATGATGCTCCGATTGCAGAAAGGCCCATTGTATAATACAGTGAAATCTGGGCAATGCAAATTCTCCCAAGCCCTGCTAACCCAACTGCCCCACAGTGTTTCTTGGTAAAGATAAAACTGACAATAATTCATAAATGGAATTATAACCCTCCTGCATACAAAGTACATATTGATGGCACTGAAAAGGGTTATGTTTGACATGATTTACATCATACAAATAACAACAGCCTAGTCATTACTGATACCACATACAGAAGTGAGTGCAATACAAATCATACCAACATTTTCCCATTAAAATTTCAATTGACGCAAGCTTGGTTTTGAAAAATCTTTTTAGAAAAAAATATTTATGCACTTATTGTTCTGTTACTGTTTTTTCTCTGTGTCTTTTGTGCTTATGAAGTTGATGGTTATTTAATCCTAGGGAAGGGAACACTTTCACACTTGTAGTGCACAGTAAGCATCTAGCATTTACAGGTTAGATCTGGGTAAAACTCCCTCTCCTCTGTCTCCAACAAGGTGTCATAGTGCCAAGCCCAGGAGAGCTTTCAGAATGCACCAATGTGAAATTTTCTCGCAACTGCTAACTCGGGAGCCAATTCAGTCCCAATTATGGAAAAGTTTGTTTCGGGGACACACCCACTAGGAACTGGATTGATTTTGCTCCAAATTTATTTCCTATCAGATCCTTACAAGAACTAGAGTTTAGGCTATTATTTCATCAGTTTGGATTGGATTCTAACCGAACTGTGAAGCTGAAAGCCCATCATGCAAACCCACTACATCGTTAGACCCTGTCTCCCTACTTGAGTATCAAGGGATGGACCATATTAATGATGCAACAGCGAGATGATGCTTTAAAATGCTTCACACCCAACATTGTTGCTCTGTGTATAGACATCAAGGAGCGTGGATCAGAATAATTGCCACAGGGATCTAATACATGCGTAGAGTTAGGCTGGGGGGAAATTTTTAATTGAATTCTTGATGTCATAGTCTTGATAAGTTTTCGTTTGAAATATATTGATTCTGAATATGCAGGCCTGATATCTCAGTTTAAGACACTAGTTCTGAACTGTCACTAAATTAATTTAGACAACTCTAATTTCCCTGTTTGAAGTAATCAGACAGCCACAGTCCCACGCTTTGAAATACTTACTGGATTATAATCACCAGCTGATGAATAGACAGCCCCAATCTGATAGGTTAAATTGCTTACTGTAAATTTATCATTAAAGGATTATTTTTGTCCAATCAGGTTTAAATACTTGATACTCATTCAACCACTGGTATTATAGGATGTTTTTTTTCCCCCACAGAGACAACATTCAAATATGGAAAGTCATTGTTGATCGGAAGTCCAGAGTGAAACGGATGTGCTGTGCTTCAATGATGCCACATTCTCACATGAAGAGCTAATGACTTTCGTATCATTTTCAGCTGTGTACAGTGACAAAGCAAACTAACCATCCAGTGCTAGAATCTTTAGCTCATTCTCGGGCTATTAATAGAATGTTGTGATCATCATAAAATATATATATTTACTGACAGCGACAATCAAAGGTAGCAGCTGTGATCTTATTAACACATGCACTTGATTTTATTCCTGTAATTTACGTCAGAGCTACAGCTGATGCTGAAGGCACTCTGTAATTGATTCTATTTGCTGGCACAAATTGGAAATTTACACTTCCATATGAATATTAATGCACTCATTCCCACACATTTATGCCAGGATTGCAACGCTGGATTCTGTCTGGATTTTCAGCGGAAAATGTCTACAACGAGCACCAGCTACATAGAAACATAGAAGATAGGAGCAGGAGTAGGCCATTCGGCCCCTCGAGCCTGCTCCACCATTCAATGCGATCATGGCTGATCATCCAAATTCAGAACCCTGTCCCTACTTTCTCCCCATATCCCTTGATCCCCTTAGCCTTAAGAAATATATCTAACTCCTTCTTGAATATATTTAATGAATTGGCCTCAACTGCCTTCTGTGGTAGAGAATTCCACAGGTTCACCACTCTCTGGGTGAAGAAATTCCTCCTCATCTCAGTCCTAAATGGCTTACCCCTTATCCTTAAGACTGTGACCCCTGGTTCTGGACTCCCCCGCCATCGGGAACAGCCTTCCTGCATCTAGTCTGTCTAGTCCTGTTAGAATTTTAGAAGTTTCAATGAGATCCCCTCTCATTCTTCTAAACTCTAGCGAATATAAGCCTAATCGACCCAATCTCTCCTCATACGCCATTCCTGCCATCCCAGGTATCAGTCTGGTGAATCTTCGCTGCACTCCCTCCATGGCAAGAACATCCTTCCTCAGATAAGGGGACCAAAACTGCACACAATACTCAAGGTGTGGTCTCACCAAGGCCCTGTACAACTGCAGCAAGACATCCTTGCTTCTGTACTTGAATCCTCTCGCTATGAAGGCCAACATACCATTTGCCTTCTCAACCGCCTGCTGCACCTGCATGCTTACCTTCAGCGACTGGTGCACAAGGACACCCAGGTCTCGTTGCACTTCCCCTTTTCCCAATCTATTGCCGTTCAGATAATTATCTGTCTTCCTGTTTTTGCCACCAAAGTGGATAACCTCGCATTTATCCACATTATACTGCATCTGCCATGCATCTGCCCAATCACCCAACCTGTCCAAATCATACTGGAGTTTCTCTGCATCCTCCTCACAGCACACACGCCCACCCAGCATTGTGTCGTCTGCAAACTTGGAGATATTACATCTAGTTCCCTCGTCTAGATCATTAATATATATTGTGAATAACTGGGGTCCTAGCACCGATCCCTGCGGTACCCCACTAGTCACTGCCTGCCACTCGGAAAAAGACCCGTTTATTCCAACTCTTTGCTTCCTGTCTGCCAACCAGTTTTCTATCCAAGTCAGTACCTTACCCCCAATCCCATGTGCTTTAACTTTGCACGCTAATCTCTTATGCGGGACCTTATCGAAAGTACAAATACACCACATCCACTGGTTCTCCCTTATCTATTCTACCAGTTACATCCTCAAAAAATTCCAGTAGATTAGTCAAGCATGATTTACCTTTTGTAAATCCATGTTGACTTTGTCCGATCCTGTCACTGTTTTCCAAGTGCTCTGCTATTACATCTTTTAGAATGGACTCTAGCATTTTCCCCACTACCGATGTCAGGTTTACCGGTCTATAATTCCCCGTTTTCTCTCTACCACCTTTTTTAAATAGTGGGGTTACATTAGCTACCCTCCAATCCACGGGAACTGTTCCAGAGTCTATAGAATTTTGGAAGATGACCAGCAATGCATCTACTATTTCTAGGGCCACTTCCTTAAGTACCCTAGGATGTAGATTATCAGGCCCTGGGGATTTATCGGCCTTCAATCCCGTCAATTTCCCTAACACCATTTCCCTACAAATACTGATTTCATTCAGTTCCTCCCTCTCATTAGACCCTATGTTCCCCAACATCTCTGGGAGTTTATTTGTGTCCTCCTTTGTGAAGACAGAACCAAAGTATGTATTTAATTGGTCTGCCATTTCTTTGTTCCCCGTTATAAATTCTCCTGATTCTGACTGCAAGGGACCTACGCTTGACTTCACCAATCTTTTTCTCTTCACATATCTATAGAAGCTTTTACAGTCAGTTTTTATGTTCCCTGCCAGCTTACTCTCATACTCTATTTTCCCCCTCTTAATTAAGCCCTTTGTCCTCCTTTGCTGAATCCTAGACTGCTCCCAGTCCTCAGGTTTGCTGCTTTTTCTGGCCAATTTATATGTCCTCTCCTTGGATCTTATGCTATCCCTAATTTCCCTTGTTAGCCACGGTTGAGTCACCTTTTTTGTTTTATTTTTATGCCAAACAGGGATGAACAAATTCTGTAGTTCATCCATACGATCTTTAAATGTTTGCCATTGCCTATCCACTGTCAACCCTTTAAGTCATGATGTGGAGATGCTGGTGTTGGACTGGGGTGGACAAATGTGAGAAGTCGCACAACACCAGGTTATAGTCCAACAGCTTTATTTGAAATCACAAGCTTTCGGAGCGCTGCTCCTTCGTCAGGTGAAGTGAAGAGATGCATATAGGCACAGCATATATAGTCAGAGAACACTGCCAGGTGATTACAGTTAATCTTTCTAACTGCCCTTTATCACACCTCGGCACAGAGATAATCATGGCAATCAAAGGTGTGGATGGTGTCCAAACAGGTCAGTCAGGAAAACATTACATCAAAGACAATGAGGTGGGGTCACAAGGGGTCAATTGTGGCAGATGCTGGGGTCTGTATGGAAAACAAAAAACTGTTTTTGCTGGAAATCACAGCAGGTCCGGCCGCATCTGTGTAGAGAGAACAAGCCAACGACGACTCGAGTCTGGATGACTCTACGTCAGGTGGGGTTACATGTAGCGTGACATGAACCCAAGATCCCGGTTGAGGCCATCCTCATGGGTGCGGAACTTGGCTATCAGTTTCTGCTCGACGATTTTGCGTTTTCGTGTGTCTCGAAGGCCGCCTTGGAGAACGCTTACCAGAAGATCGGAGGCTGAATATCCTTGACTGCTGAAGTGTTCCCCGACTGGGAGGGAACACTCCTGCCTGGCGATTGTTGCGCGGTGTCTGTTCATACGTTGTCGCAGTGTCTGCATGGTCTCGCTGATGTACCATGCTCCGGGGCATCCTTTCCTGCAATGTATGAGGTAGACAACGTTGGCCGAGTCACATGAGTATGTACCATGTACCTAGTGGGTAGTGTCCTCACGTGTGATGATGGTATCTGTGTTGATGATCTGGCATGTCTTGCAGAGGTTGCCGTGGCAGGGTTGTGTGGTGTCGTGGTTGCTGTTCTCCTGAAAGCTGGGTAATTTGCTGCGAATGATGGTCTGTTTGAGGTTAGGCGGCTGTTTGAAGGCGAGTAGTGGGGGCGTGGGGATGGCCTTAGCAAGGTGTTCGTCGTCATCGATGAGATGTTGAAGGCTGTGAAGAACATGGCGTAGTTTTTCCGCTCCAGGGAAGTACTGGACGACGTAGGGTACTCTGTTGGTTGTGTCCCGTGTTTGTCTTCTGAGGAGGTCTATGCGATTTTTCACTGTGGCCCATCGGAACTGTCGATCGACGAGTCGAGCGTCATATCCCATTCTTACAAGGGCGTCTTTCAGCGTCTGTAGGTGTCCATCGCGTTCCTCCTCGTCTGAGCAGATCCTGTGTATTCGCAGGGCTTGTCCATAGGGGATGGCTTCTTTAACGTGGTTAGGGTGGAAGCTGGAGAAGTGGAGCATCGTGAGGTTGTCCGTGGGCTTGCGGTAGAGTGAAGTGCTGAGGTGTCCGTCTTTGATGGAGATTCGTGTGTCCAAGAATGAAACCGATTCTGAGGAGTAGTCCATGGTGGGTTTGATGGTGGGATGGAACTTGTTGATGTTATCGTGTAGTCTTTTCAGTGATTCTTCGCCGTGGGTCCATAGGAAGAAAATGTCGTCGATGTATCTGGTGTATAGCGTTGGTTGGAGGTCCTGTGCAGCGAAGAAGTCTTGCTCGAACTTGTGCATGAAGATGTTGGCGTATTTTGGTCTCCTTACCTAAGGAAGGATATACTTGCCACAGAGGGAGTGCAACGAAGGTTCACGAGATGGATTCCTGGGATGGCGGGACTGTCGTATGAGAAGAGATTGAGTAAACTAGGCCTGTATTCTCTTGAATTCAGAAGAATGAGAGGGGATCTCATTGAAGCCTACAAAATTATTACAGGGCTTGATAGGATGGATGCTGGGAGAATGTTTCCCTTGGATGGGGAGTCTAGAACCAGGGGCCACAGCCTCAAGATAAAGGGTAGGCCATTCAGGACTGAGATGAGAAGAAATTTCTTCACAGAGGGTGGTGAATCTTTGGAATTCTCTACCCCAGAGGGCTGTGGAGGCTCAGTCATTGGGTATATTCAAAACAGAAGTCGATAGATTTCTGACTAGTAAGGGCATCAAGGGATATGGCGATAGGGCCGGTGAATGGAGTTGAGGCAGAAGATCAGCCATGATCTCATTGAATGGGGGAGCAGGCTCGAAGGGCCGAATGGCCTACTCCTGCTCCTATTTCTTATGTTCTTATCAAGGGTGGAGCATGCACAGTAACTGGACTGCCAGGACCTGTTAGTCTTAGATCAGAATCCTAATAAACTATAGGTATTATTTTCATGTTGTTTTAGCCTCAGTCCATTTACAGCTAGTTAGTCTGATTTTTTTAAAAGCAGCATTACATAATTTAAGCTCCCTGATGGCTTGCTGGGTAAATGTACTGGAAGGTGTGACACTGTGCCATGCAGAATAAGAAGGTTCCTGGGCCAATCTCTGTTCTGTGATGAACTAGCCAATCTCAGTGAGGGTAGCGGCTGTCAGGGGACAATAGGACTGGTGTTGACTATGGTGCCTCCATCACTGAATAGTCTGCTGACAGTGAACGTCTTGTCTCACACACAAAGAATAGACAACTCGGTGAGATGCTTGAGGGCCACTGCCTGTTGAAGTGTACCCCAGCATAAAGCACTGCAGTCAGCAGGGGTGGGGGATGGGGGATGGGGGAGACAATATTTTTCAAAGGGTAAGTTGTTTGTGTTGTAACAAATGGCTGGCATGTGCTTCAATGAAAATATTCCATGAGCTAAGCTTCCAAAATGGAAATTATCATAGAACATTTGCATTAACCCTGGATCAGGAATAAGAATGTAATTGTTATAGCTGGACCAGGAATTGCACACACAATGTGGCCACCTGGATGTGATCTGATATATCATCATTCTATGCTCAATCAGCAAAGTACTGATCTGAAGCTTAGTATACTCTTAAGTCAGTGTATAAGTAAGGGGTCAATTAAATAATGATCGGTGATGTGTCTCTGCTGTGCAACCATGGAGACAGGTTTTTTTTATAACTGTTCTATCAGCTTTCTCCGTCAATCTTTCCTCCCTTACCTCCCTCTCTCTTGAAGGTACTGACTCCTCACCAGTTTACAGTTCCATGGGCAACAGCTGCAATTTCAGTACCTCGTTCAAGTAGCCATTATTCACGTGTGAGCTTGCCAGTGAGTGTCGGCAAGCTATTCGACTGTAGAGCCCAATCCTGTCCTCACCCAACCCCCACATACAAAGTGCACTTCCAGCAGAAATTGCTGAATAGCGATCAGGAATAGAAATTCTGGCCAATTCTTTCTCTCCTATCTCAGGGACTCTGAGGCGCCTTTCAGCTGCGATTGGCTAACTCGGAACAAACTGGGAATTAGACCTGGGACTATATGGATCAGCTACTCACTGGATAAACTCAATGGGCCCATAGGCAGAATTGCTCAGGATTTCTGACCATCATGACAGCACCAGTTCTTGCAGAAGATGGGGGTGGGAGAAATCACCTTACCCACTCACAATAAAATAAACTGTGTGAATTACATCACAGTTGGGACAAAATTACAAGCATAGAGGATTAGTAACCTCCATTGTCCCTGTCTCTGTTTATGTTTCAGACCAATTTAGGGTAATGAAAACAGATTTGACTTATTTGACCTACCTTTAGGAAAGGCTGCACGAGTGTGTGTGTGTGTGTGTGTGTGTGTGTTTTAGTGTGTGTATCAGTGGGCATGCACATCCATGAGCTGGCATAAAAACAGAGCAACAACTATACATGTCTTGACAATTTCACCCTGCTGATTGCTGAGAACAGATAAATATCGAAGAAATGATACTGGACATCAATGGCCAAGTGACACATTCCCCATAGCCTAGTACATGCTCTAGGGAGATGTGGAAATGAAGAATTATCGGCAAACACTGGTTTGATAGAATTTGATAGGTTCCTGTTACCTGATTCTGCGATACCAAGAATGTAACATCATCACCAGGGCTGACTGCTAGCCTTTCTCCTTTTGTGACTATACGCAGCCCTTTAGGAGCCATTAACGGGCATCGGTGCTGCATGGAGCCTTGTCGTTTGTCCACACCACCCTTACAGACATTCAGTGCCACCTTCCTGTAACTGTTCAACACAGACATAGCTTTAGCATCCAGACCAGCTTATACAGATACACAAATCTTATATATTATATGTACAGAGAGAGAGAGGGAGAGAGGGGAAATGTTTCTTGGCACACTGCAGATTCTACGCAATATATTTAGGTTTGTATCTTTCTTCCTTCTGCCATCAGTGTTGGGTGGAAATTATTCTGAGATGTTTCCCAGTCTGGAGAGAGAAACACTAATCAAATGACTCTAAAACAGCAGCACTGGGAGGCTGCAAGATTACCAATTTCACAACCAGTCACAAGACTCTGAATGAAAACAAGCCGTCAGCAGGCTGATCAACACCTCATCTGTCACATATTTATTGCAGAAACACCTCAGAAAGAAGCACTTCTGTCATATCCTTGGCTCCTGTGCCATGGAGTCTACCCGTTTTATACTTCAAACCAGATTTCAGAGCATCAGAACAGATAAACAGCTCCACAAACACAAGGCCCAAGATGAAGGTAACCCACGTTGCCTGCCAAAGTGTTTGCTGTCACGCACTGCTGCCTCCAAAGGTACCAGCAAAAATCACCTCATCAGGATGTGGGTGCCTCCGAGTCAAGTATTTGAAATATCTTTGGTGCTCTTTACTGTATTAGAACTACTGTATCTTTCTTTACTAATATAGAGACGGAAACATAAGCTGATGGCCACTTCTGAGCCTTACACACTCTGTTTCCTTATAATGCTGCTACTGAATTGGGACAGGTTAGTGCAGTGCTACAGTTTACATAGGATGTTCACCTGCTATTAGTTAAACACAACACCGAGGTAATGGGCAACAGGGACTGAGGAGCAGTCCTCTCCACTTGACCCATCTTGAAGACCCAGAATACAGAGTCAAGAAAACTATGGAGAAAAGCAGAAAACTCAAGTTTTCACATTTGAGGTCTTGGGGTGGAAGGGGACACCTCGCAGAACTGTAGAATGCAACAGCATTGAAATGGGCCATTCGCCCATCACATCTGCGATGGTGTTTTACTCCATGTGAGTCACCTTGTCTAATCCCTCTCATGTGCTCGGCTCCCATACCCTTTTAATATTCATCTTATTCAAGTAACTATGTAATGCCCTTTTAAAGAATTCATGGACTCTGCTTCAACAATGGTTTGTGGCAGAGAATTCCACATTCTAACCACCCTCTGCATAAATCATTTTTTTCTAACCTTCCTTTAATTCCTTTTGTGATTTGTGTCTGCCCTTCTGTTACCATCTCACAAACCAGTGGAAACAATCTATCACTTTTCACCTTATTCACCCTTCATAATCTTCAAAGACCTTTATTTGATCGCATAGTAACTTTTTCAAAGCTCTAACTTCTCAAGTCTCACTTATAATTGCAACCCTTCATCACTGGTAACATCTGCCTGCACCTTTTCCACTGCTTTTATAACTTTCCCAAATTGGTGTGCCCATAACTGTACATAATGCATGTACTGCAGTCTTGTATAAGTTCAACATTATTTCATTGCTTTTTATTTTATGTGTCTAAATACACAACCAAGAATTCCATTTGCCATTTCTGTGCCCATGATTAACTCCTGTTTCCCCAAGTGCTTTGTAATTTAATGTAATTCATGCTGAAACACATGCACAGAGTATAATTTATCCTGAGTTCTTTACTGGCATCCTAGCCCCTGGGTACCGAGGCAAACCATCCGGAGCTCAGCAGCATGAGGCCCAGGGGATTTTAATTCCCAGGCCTCACCTGCATGCCTCCGCAGAGTTCTCCGCCCAAAAACTGTCGGGAAGCGGAAACTGGCTGGCGGGCAGCAGCACAATGTGGTGCTCCCTCCATGATCTGAAGGAATAGTCCCCATAAATCAGGGACGTCAATCGGTAGGGGGAGGGAGCATGGACCAAGGGAGGTCTAAACTATTCCTGTGGGGCCCGGAGGAGCACGCCTGCTTCTCCTGGCCCCACAAAAAAAATAATCAAAAAAAGTAAAAAGATTTACCTATTTGGGTCTCTTCTGGCCGCAACTCCTCTTCCCGCTAGGTGGACCTAGCAGGAAAGCTACAACTGCTTCCCTGCTCAGGCCCATAGTTATCAGAACCGGATCGGCATATTTAAAGGAGGCGTCCCTCTCACCTGCTCATAAGAGCAGGTTAAAATTGTAGCCTGCATGATCGATGTGGGACAATGGTGGGTGAGTGGGCAGGGGTAAAATAGCCTCTTATGTTTTCGTCTGACTGAATAGTCAGCTCTTTTTAGTCAACGGAAAGAAGACAGACAGTAGAGAAGGTGAGAAGCAACGATCTATGAGATACCAGTACTTTGAAGTTTCCTCATTTATGTCAATATGTTCTAGATATAGAACTTGCACTGGCAGATTATCACTTTACTTTTACTGCTGGCACCATGGAAATCTTGGCATGATACCAGCGCAGAAGTGCAGTGTAACAATATTACTGGTACCACTGAAAAGGACACCACTGCTCCCAACAAAATAAGAAAAAAAATTGTAATCCAAAAGCATTGCTGGTCATCTTCCAAAATTCAATAGACTCTGGAACAGTTCCCATGGATTGGAGGGTAGCTAATGTAACCCCACTATTTAAAAAAGGTGGTAGAGAAAAAACGGGGAATTATCTGACATCGGTAGTGGGGAAAATACTAGAGTCCATTATAAAAGATGTAATAGCAGAGCACTTGGAAAACAGTGACAGGATCGGACAAAGTCAACATGGATTTACAAAAGGTAAATCATGCTTGACTAATCTACTGGAATTTTTTGAGGATGTAACTGGGAGAATAGATAAGGAAGAACCAGTGGATGTGGTGTATTTGGACTTTCAGAAGGCTTTCGATAAGGTCCCGCATAAGAGATTAGCATGCAAAGTTAAAGCACATGGGATTGGGGGTAAGGTACTGACTTGGATAGAGAACTGGTTGGCAGACAGGAAGCAAAGAGTTGGAATAAATGGGTCTTTTTCCGAGTGGCAGGCAGTGACTAGTGGGGTACCGCAGGGATCGGTGCTGGGACCCCAGTTATTCACAATATATATTAATGATCTAGATGAGGGAACTAGATGTGATATCTCCAAGTTTGCAGACGACACAAAGCTGGGTGGGCGTGTGTGCTGTGAGGAGGATGCAGAGAAACTCTAGTATGATTTGGACAGGTTGGGTGATTGGGCAGATGCATGGTAGATACAGTATAATGTGGATAAATGCGAGGTTATCCACTTTGATGGCAAAAACAGGAAGACAGATAATTATCTGAACGGCAATAGATTGGGAAAAGGGGAAGTGCAACGAGACCTGGGTGTCCTTGTGCACCAGTCGCTGAAGGTAAGCATGCAGGTGCAGCAGGCGGTTAAGAAGGCAAATGGTATGTTGGCCTTCATAGCAAGAGGATTCGAGTACAGGAGCAAGGATGTCTTGCTGCAGTTGTACAGGGCCTTGGTGAGACCACACCTTGAGTATTGTGTGCAGTTTTGGTCGCCTTATCTGAGGAAGGATGTTCTTGCCATGGAGGGAGTGCAGCAAAGATTCACCAGACTGATACCTGGGATGGCAGGAATGACGTATGAAGAGAGATTGGGTCGATTAGGCTTATATTCGCTAGAGTTTAGAAGAATGAGAGGGGATCTCATTGAAACTTATAAAATTCTAACAGGACTAGACAGACTAGATGCAGGAAGGATGTTCCCGATGGCAGGGGAGTCCAGAACCAGGGGTCACAGTCTAAGGATAAGGGGTAAGCCATTTAGGACTGAGATGAGGAGGAATTTCTTCACCCAGAGAGGGTGAACCTGTGGAATTCTCTACCACAGAAGGCAGTTGAGGCTAATTCATTAAATATATTCAAGAAGGAGTTAGATATATTTCTTAAGGCTAAAGGGATCAAGGGATATGGGGAGAAAGTAGGGACAGGGTTCTGAATTTGGATGATCAGCCATGATCTCGTTAAATGGCGGAGCAGGCTCGAGGGGCCGAATGGCCTACTCCTGCTCCTATCTTCTATGTTTCTACATAATTCATTCAGAATACTAATTTTATCTAATTTTATTTAAAGCAATGGTGTCCTATTAGAATACATTCCTCGTGTGATATATTTTCAATATAAAGGATCAATTTTATTAATTTGCACTTCTGCCACAGAACTTTGTACAACACCCACAATTAAAAAGTGGATACAATAATGTGAGGGTAAAATTTCATCTTCTAGCGAAAGGGATTGCCCGCCCATTGTCAAACCTGCTCGGTTTACATCAAATTGCTTTATAAGGAATGAAAATTCGGCGCATTCTACAATAGGCGAACGATCAGTTCTGCCAGATTGTGTCGGTCGTGGCTCAGTGGTAGCTCGCTCGGCTCTGCATCAGAAGGTTGTGTATTCAAGTCGCACTCCAGAGACTTGAGCACATAATCCAGACTGACACTCCAGTGTAGTATTGAGGGAGTGTTGCACTGTTGGAGGGGCCACCTTTCAGATGAGACGTTAAACTGAGGCCCCGTCTGCCCTCTCTGGTGGACACAAAAGATCCCATGACACTATTTCGAAGAAGAACAGGGGAGTTCTCCTCAACCAACATCACTAAAACAGTATATCTGGACATTATCACATTGCTGTTTGTGGAACCTTGATGTGTGCGAATTGGCTGCCGCATTTCCTACATTACAACAGTGACTACATTTCAAAAGTACTTCATTGGTTGTAAAGCGCTTTGGGACGTCCTGAGATCATCCTGAGTTCTTTACTGTCTAGGTAGTGAAGATGAAATTTTATACCATGAGGTTCACAAGAGAAGGTGACCCTTCATCTCAATACTTCCATGTATGTAGCTCATTGACATGGGGAAGAGAGACAAGGAGGAGGAGACTGCTGCTCATGGTCAAAAAAAAAACATTCCTAGCATTAGAAGAATGCAGTTATGAACATGTCCCATGACATGGTACACACAGACCAATGAAAGGATGGGATGGAGGGGGCAGAGGTTATGAAGTATCAGCTCTCACAGACAGCTTCTTTTCTTTTCTGACATGTGAAGTACCTACCCAGAGCTTCTGGTGTACGTCTGTCCCAATTTACAGTCCTCAGAAGGTGAATCCGCATTGTACCAAAATGCTGGGACGCATCTGCCATTAGTTTGCTGTTCAAATCCATAGTCACTGCAAAAAATACAACAATGATCAAATGAAGACTAAACAGATAAAAGTATTCAAGCAACACAGGGTAGATTTTTAACTTGCCGTCTGGGTGTAGAACTGGTGCTGTGGATCAGACACCCATTATAGAAAGCACACAATTTTCATTTCCAATAAGAGGTGGCTGATCTGTGCCAGGTTCACATCCAGGAGGCAAGTTGAAAATCTACCCTACAGATTCTAAATAACTTGCACATTAAGAAACTCTACTAAGCTGGGTTATATATCTCTGGGGTAGAAATTCCTCATTAAGGCTCAAAATTGTTGTAAATAGGTCTTTGACTGGCATCCATGGCATTTTCCTTGACAGTGCTGCTCACCCATTTGAAATGGGGGCAGTACTATGTGGGTGGCCTGGCCTGTGGTTATAGGCTTCTTAAATGTGAGTATCACTTTTTAATTTTTGATTGGCAAGTTTGTTTTTACTTAGTATATAATCATATATGGATTATTACTGCTGTATTACATTTTGTTGGTGTTTAAGTCAGAGATTTTGCATCAAAGACTTTAATATTAAGATTTTATATAAATATATATATTATTGTGCTGGATACGCTGTGTGGTTGATGCATACTAATGCCTACACTGAAGGAACAATTGGGACACAATCACTGTACGTTTACTTGGTACACTATTGATTAGCAGTTAACATGGGGTTGACATAATAGTTGAAACTATTATGTACAAAGTGCTTTACTTTGCAGAGGCCTTGAAGCTCCACTAAGTCAACGGAGCTCGCTATATTGCGTATACATGTTCTGCAACTCCATGAAAAATGTTCTGCCCTTGATTACACACAATCTGAAGCACATTGCAAGACAGTAACACACTGAGGAATTGACAGGATGTCACTCAACATAAATACTCAATTTAGCAATGTCAGGGTAGATTTTACAAATTAGCGCTCTCAATGCAAAAAATAATACTCCCACATCCAAATTCCTGCTGCAGGAGGCTCTGCACCAGGAAATTTACTGTTATCTCAACACTAAGCTAGATTAGTGACTTCAAATGCACCTCAGTCTGTGTATTAATCTATTTAATATTTACAAAGCATTTTCTGTTTTAATTCTATTGCTGGTCGGTGTCAGGTGGCAGACAGTGAAATACAGTAGGTTCCGGGATCAACTCACATGATTTGACAAGCAGTGCTTTTGGGATTTATTTAATTGAATGATACAGAGGGATATCGCTGTTCCTATATGTTATAACTAAGAGCTAAACCACATAAACCCTATTCCCCTGATGGCTTTTTCAGTAAATACATGAGCCCGTGTCAGATGAGCTTCATATAACAAAAAGTTCAATGGTTCAACTTTTGATCTGTGCTGAGTTAAGTGATCTCAGCTAGGACAGGATTTGGGGCATTGTAAATGGGTTAAGGAAGAGGGAGTAAAAAAAAAATCAATCAGGGTCCCTGCTCCCTAACTACATGCAGTAACCCTCTGGAAAGTGTAGGTGCAGGATGCTGGCTGAGAAATGGATCAAACATGGGAAGCACTCATCAAACTGTACTGCTACATAAATCAGAACCCTCATAAAGGAAGGGAAGAAACTTGGAGGAAAATCCACACAAGGAATTGTGACAAAAAGTAAAATACTGCAGATGCTGAAAGTCTGAAAATAAAAAATTGAAAAAGCTGGAAATACTCAGCAGGTCAGGCAGCATCTGTGGAAAAACAGTAGTCAGTGTTTTAGGCCTTTGGCCCTTCCTCAAGACTAGAAATCGTTAGCTTGTGTTCATCACATCTTTATATTAACATATCTCACACAGGATGGTATTCACATAGAAAGCATGAACCAAATAGGGCAAGCATTGCAATGATTTTTAATTATTTCAACTCTAATCATATATCGAGCAATTTCTAATCTTGTTATTTGTAATTCTAATGTATTATACAGGCCCCTGGTTAAACTGTCAAAGGAACAAGCAATTACCACTCAAAATCAAACTCTGTGCACTGGCAAGGCTTCGATGTAAGAGCCGATGTGAAGTTCTTTCCTTTAATACACCATGAGGATATTTTCCGCTTGCGAAATTGTCTCTCCTCTCCCATGATACAATGCTCATCCTAAACAGAAACATATTGATGATCAGTATATACAGATTAGTACTTTATAGAATCATAGAATGATACAGCACAGAAGGAGGCCATTCGGCTCATTGTGCCTGTGTCGGCTCTTTGGTAGAGCCATCTAATTAGTCCCACTCCCTGTACATTTTTTCCCTTCAAGTATTTATCCAATTGTCTTTTGAAAGTTATTATTGAATCTGCTTCCACCATCCTTTCAGGCAGTGCATTCCAGATCACAACAACTCACTGTTGGATTGAAAAAAATCACACAGAATATACACCAAAACTACGAGATAAAATGGTGCCTAATGAAATGGGACTTCCAAGTAAACTGTGGCCTTGCCTATTATGTGCCATATTGACCTGGATTTTCCTCTTGGGGAGGGGATAGAGAATTCCCTGTGCACTTTGTGTAGTGAAATCGTAAACCTGTGTCACACACAGCACACAGAGGGAATCTTTCCACTTGGTGGTAGGTAACTCAAATAATGTCACTGCATATTTTTTGTGTGCCATTGTATCTGTAGGTCGATGCTACTTAACGGTTTCCCCCTAACCCCACCTCTATGCCAGCATTAAGGAGCTACATAAAGGCTCAGGCTAGGGGATCGGACAGGGTACAACAAAACTCAGCAGATTTGAGGAACAACTGTGCCAAGCATTCCAGTTACAGCTTACAATGATATCAGAACCTATTAACACTACAAGAAGCTTCTACCAATTTATGGAGCTGATACTGAGGCTTGTCTGAAGGCACTTGAAAGCAAAAGTAGCCTTCTGAAGTTCGACTCCTGTGAGCATGCTGCAGGCTAAAATTCCAAATGAGGAACCCACAACTGTGAAAAATGTAGGAGAGGCATGGTTTGCGATCACCGGATTTGTAAGAATACATTTTTAATAGTGACATTTCCTTTATTTAATTTTATATTATTTACAGGGCAGGTATCTCTGCATAATGTGCAATCGGTACTGCTCCAAGCCTGACGCTGACAGTTGTTCTTATTGTAATGCTGCGTGTCTGATCTAAAGGAGATGAGAGTCCGTAGACTGCTTTGCATGGGACTGAAAAGAACAAATGGCTGCTGCCAGAATGTGCAGCACACAAGTGTCTGGCAGTGCAAGTGCGAGGAGGAAAGCAATGGCTACAGTTTTTCCCTACATGTGGCTATACATGTCAGTCCTGCTTGGTCAGAGGTGGCATCAGCACATACATTTTATCAATCATTGACTACTTTTGAAATCAGTCAAGTCCAGTGTTTTTTGAACTGGCCTTTACAAAAATTGCTAAATTGCTTAAAAATCTGGGAGTGGAGTTTTCGCTTTAGGTGCTATCGTCAATCCGGGAGCAAATTGCACTCAAAATTGTGCTAGTTTTCAGAAGTGTTTTTTTTTTGCTCAAGTTGCTGCTCAAACTGATTCGCATCTCAGTGAACGTAAAATCTTCTGTGAACCAGCACAATCGGCAGCGTTTTAGAACGTGATTTTAAAAAATTCTGTATTAAAAAATATTCTGTGATATATATGAGTGGTTTTATTAATACAGCTGAAAATAGGTTTATCACAAAAAATAAACATTTTTAGTCAGAGTGTTCAGTCCACCACCTGTGAATGACTTGATTTTAAATAACTGAAAATAACTTAAAAAAACTATACAGAAACATTTTCTAGTTACATTGATGTATACTAATCAGTTTCTTAGTAAGTCTCTTTTATATATTTAAAAGCTTTATAAAGATGCCTACTCGTGCCCTGGCACCCAAAAAAGAAAGCTTAATTATAAGAGACTCCTTGAAGGCCCGTAAGTGGGCGCAATTAGTGGAAACTGGCCATGGTGATTAATTCGGAGCGGTATCCAGTTTGTTGGGCAGGGCCGGCTTCCACTAAAATGTCTTTTTAAACCAGTGCAAAAGATTGAGGAAACGCCATGTAATTTGCACTTGAAATTCACCTTTTGCGTTGATTTGGCCGATTTTGTGCGAAATTTTAAAAAAGAGTTGATTTTTTATTAGCTTCATGATAAGGAGTCATTATTATTAATTATTTAGGTTATTAAGATGGTTAATGATATTCATCGGCACACAGTAAATCTCAAAACTCAAACCACCGTCCCACCACGTGCCACACTCACATCTGGGTTTGGGTGCAGCAAAAGTTGTCAACCTCTAACGACTAATAGAAAAGATTCATAGATTATCGTTTCCAGTTAATTACTAGGTTATTCAGTACATTTTATATATTAATTTAGATTAAATATATAGGGGGTAATTTTGACTTCGTGCAATAGTATTAAACAGGCGCTAGCGATTCAGCCGCCCATCATACATCTCTCCCGACACTCATTTTCATTGCCTTCAATGGAAATTGAGAATGGGAGAAATGTATAACAAGGAGCTGAATCAATATCACCCAAAATCAAACTAACCCCTATACAGGCTGAAATTCCCAGTATTTACAATGAGTCACATAGTTGGTACCTTCTAGAACTGGACCACTGGAGTTGGCGGGGTCAGGGGGAGGAGTTGACGGGGTCAGGGGGAGGAGTTGGCGGGGTCAGGGGGAGGAGTTGGCGGGGTCAGGGGGAGGAGTTGGCGGGGTCAGGGGGAGGAGTTGGCGGGGTCAGGGGGAGGAGTTGGCGGGGTCAGGGGGAGGAGTTGGCGGGGTCAGGGGGAGGAGTTGGCGGGGTCAGGAGGAGGGCACCTGATTTGCATGAGGCTGACGGGTGCTCATGCCAGCATCTTGGTTACCCGCCTGCCCCAGAAAGCCGCAAAATGTAGCGTTGCTGGCCGAACCAGGGGTGTTGTCCCTCCCTCCCATCCCCGGGAAACATGAGATTGTGTCCCCTCACCAAGGGCACTGCTGTAAGTAATTTTCTTAAAAATCTGACCCAGGCCTGGACCCTGAATGTGGGCCCCATTTCTGTCATCCATGAGGCTGGTGTGCCTCTTTCCCTGGGCATGTCAGCCAACAATCCACAAGGTGGCATGCTCCAGCCCAGGGCTATGAGAAATTTGGTCTTGGGAGTCCTTAGCCTGACTCCTCCTCATCCTCGGCCTTGTATGGTTCACATGAAGCCAGGATTCAATGGTTCCTGTGAGCTTGCAGCCATTCTGGCAAACATTCAGCAAAGTTATTGCAGGAGTCCACCAAAATGGCTGAGGAATTTCAGTCCCACAGTTTAATTTATTCCCTGATTTTTGTCTATGTTTTATCCCTCCTCTCACGGTCCCAGCCACAAGGATGCGCAGACAACCTGTTACTAAGGCTCTGTCAATGCCACTCAGCTGCCAGGAGGAGTGACACACCATCCTTGATTATTGCTGCATGAGTTGCCCTTCCTGCCTACAAGAAAGTAGATCACCTCCGCTCATAAAGGTACGACTAACCACAATCGCTTATTATAAACCTGACACTTAGCACCTTGTGGCATGCTGCATTGAAACTCCAAACTACCCATGTCCCAATGTAATGTTTCTTACATAGGAATACATAGGATGTACGGCACAGAAACAGGCCATTCGGCCCAACCAGTCCATGCTGGCGTTTATGCTCCACTCGAGCCTTCTCCCGTCTTTCCTCATCTAACTCTATCAGCATAACCCTCTATTCCCTTCTCCCTCATATGCTTGTCTAGCCTCCCCTTAAATCCATCTATACTATTCACTTCAACCACTCCCTGTGGTAGCGAGTTCCACATTCTCACCACTCTCTGGGTAAAGAAGTTTCTTCTGAATTCCCTATTGGATTTCTTGGTGACTATCTTATATTGATGGCCTCTAGTTATGCTCTTCCCCACAAGTGGAAACATTCTCTCTGTATCCACTCTATCAAAATTTTTCATAATATTAAAGACCTCTATTAGGTCACCCCTCAGCCTTCTTTTTTCAAGAGAAAAGAGACCCAGCCTGTTCATCATTTGTACTCCTAGATCCCTTTGTTCCTTATTCTTATTCTGCCTACGGGGATCTTGCAGCTTTCCTATTTGTTTAGCACATGCTTACGTATGAAAGTGTTTGGTTTTGGGAGGGCATGCCTCAAAGGGACTAAAGTTTATCTATTTCTACCCAGCGGAAACCCACTGTTCTAGGGCTGGGTCATGAGCAGATGGATTCACTCTACATGATCAAAATGAGAAAACTGCAAATTCTGGAAATCTGAAATGAAACAGGAAATGCTGTAATTACTCAGCAGGTCAGTCAGAATCCGTAAAGGGAAAAGATGAGTTATGATGTTTTCAGGTATGTCCAGCAACAATTATATATTTCCAGTATTTTTGTTATTTTTATTTCACTGTACAGTACCTGGTTCATCAGGTCCCATGAGTCGTAGTCATCAGGCAAACACTGTCTGCGGAAGGATGATCTGAAGTCCACTTTTACCAGTTCCCAGTCTGAGCGGAAGCTGATGTGACCAAAGATCCTGGAAACAGAAATGGCATCCAGAGATTTCAAAACAGTTTACAAAAGAATATCTGTACAAAGTGGGGGACTCTTTGTCTTTCTGTTAGCCTGGTTTAAAAAGTGAGTGACTGGGCATCCAGCAATCCATATTTTCACACTACTGTGTTATGCTTTGAAACAAAAATAAAAGTCTTTTGTTTACCATAACAACAGTTAGAACATTGTGTGATAGACTCTCAAAGAAAAACTATGCAAATTCACAAAGCTGTTTAAGACATACAATGGTGTTGTAAACTGCCTTTTATGTCAAACCAATCTCTACAATCTGGTTTTAACACTGAAATGTTTTCAGTTGCACCAGACTTGCAATATCTTCCACCCTGAAGTGTGTGGGGAGGGGGAGGATAAGGGAAACATCTGTCTATTTTCAAGCCATGGAAAAGGCTGCAGAGCAACAACGGGCTGAATTTTGCCGGCGCTCAGAGTGCGGGTTTGGAGGTGGGTCCGCTGTCAAAATCAAAATGATTGACAGCGGGTTGTGAACCCGCTGCGAACCCGCCTCCATGTAAGTTTCCAAAGTGTCGGGTCTGCAATTTCAGAACAGACCCGACACCAAGCGGCGGGGGAGGCATTTAAGATAGTTAAATGCTTGTTAAACACTTGTTAACTACTATTTTGCCAGCCTTTTTCTATTTTACCACATTTTTAACGAGGTTCATGTCATTCGGAGATCACGTCAGGTAAGTAGGTCGGGTTCTCTATGTCTCCCCATTGCTGTGAATAGGTGACAGCTGCAAAAGTGGTATGAAAGCTACCATTTCACAGCTGGTCACTTTCCAATGTCAGAAGCTTGAGCCTTCAGGACTTGGAAGACACTTTTGAGCTGTATGAAGTTTGGAAGTGTTTGGAGTAAACTCTCTATCCACTGTCACCTCCTTGGCGCAAGCTCTCTCACCATTGACAGATCGCTTCTGTCATCTCAACTTCAGCTGCCATCTATTCCAGCAACATCGGTGCCCTTGAAAAAAATCTCACCTTGGTCCTCAGAATCCCACCACGATCAGCTCCAACACCAGGCACACCAACATCACCAACAACAATACCAACCTTCTCCACAATCATCTGATACTGCACAGGACACAGGGCATCAGCACCCGCCAACTTTGCTGCCCGGGAGGCCAGCGATGGCATCACCATGGCCAGATTTACTTCACTTGACGCTGTACACCCTGGCTGCCACATGATGCACCAGGTTAACACCACCCCACACTCATCACCATTGCGGGGATACCGTTATGTCTCACCACTCACTGCAACTCACTAAGACACTTCCAAAGGTGAGCACAGATTTGTACAATAAGGCAAAGTGCTGAAAATAAAGATTTAAATGTTTGACAACACATTAACAGAAAATTTACATGAACATTGCATAAAACACCCAAGTGTCTACCCTTTTGTGTTGTTAGTTGGTATGATTGCACTAGGATGAGGGTGAGTGTGAGGGGTGGCTAGTGAGATGGGGAAGTGATAATGTTGATAGAGAGGGATGGGTGGAGGTGCAAGGTAAGTTGGTGTGAGTAAGGATATGCAGGAGTAGGGTAGGGAAGGCAGAGTTAAGGGGATGTGATGAGTGGCACAGCAGGATGAGGTTGAGTGTGGCTTTGTAGTAACGTTTCGTGATCTACTGAGATCATTGAAGCGTTTGCGCCACTGCAGCCAAGTACTCCTGATGACATCGCTACTTTTGCCCTCCTCTGCAATGTGCAACCAGGCTGCGTTGGTGTCCTGGGGAGGACTCTTCCGTACTTGGAAGGGAAGAGAACCTCCCTGCATGCTGTGACTCCCTCCATAAGCACATGGAGGGAGCCATGCGAGAGCCTGGGTGCAGCCGTGCACTTTTATGCAGCGCTTGTCAGTGTTTGCAGCACCTCATTGCTGCAGAACACTGACAGCACAACTGTCAAAATGAATGCGGCCATGGTCCCTTTAAGGAAACCAGCTGATGACGTGTCATCAAACCCGCTTCCTTTTAATTGTCCGGGAACCTCGCAGGGCAGGCTTAACAAGCCCTATTAACAGAAAATCCTTTTTACAGAGCAGCTGCAGCCGGGAGCGGGACCGGAACCCGCCGACCAGCTCTCCCGCTGCGATCCCGCCTCCGCTGGCGAAATCGCGGCCAACATTTCTGAGAAAAGAGTTTGTCACAATTACATTTTTATTCATTTTTTTGTGATATTTTTGTCATATTTTGTTTTGTAGAACTGACAGGTGATTTTCTTAAGTGTACTGGTGTTGGGGGAAAAAAAGATCTGGGAGGGAGTCTTGAGGGATAACTGGAGACAGGTTGTGGCTTTTCCATTCCATTGACATTTCACAGTACGTCTCCTCCATGTATTGTGGGCAACATTAACATGGAGAATGTGAACATTCTGAATAATGGCATGCTCTTACATTAACGTTCCCCCTCACCTGAAACTTACCTGAAAACCTTTGACAATAAAATAGCGAGGTGCCCTTGCAATTTGACTTTTTGAAGGACTTTTGCAAATCAGTTCTTTCAGTTCCCTGATAGTAACATCACTCAAGTGCACTTTTTCTATATTCCACTTGGGGGAGGTAAGAACCCACAGGAAACTATTGCCTAAGTATGAGGCTCCGACACGACTTTCTGAGAATATTGATTGATGAAACAGATAATGAAACTTGTCCATGCAGTGCACAGACGCTGTCTGCACGCCGGGCGAGATAAATCAGCTAAACTAACATTTTCAATCTCACCCAGCCCTCCATAGTTTCACATTAGTGAGGAGCAGCCTCGATTTTCAGTTAAACTATGCCAATCGCAACCATATTCCCAGTCCGTTGTAGAAGTGAAAACTTGCTCCAGCCCAAGCATGTCCTTCTTTTCAGCTCGGTTCAACCGCAAACTACTTTGCTAAATGGAGAATTCTCAATTTTACCAAAACTCCAAGCCTGAATTGAAGCCTGCGTTGTTCAAGCCCAACTGAACTAATCAAATTTGGATTTGCCGTGGGCTTGTGCTTCTCACTGTGATGGATGTTTCACTGGAAAAACTTTCAGGTTAAGGCTGATGAAAGTCCAGATTTGGGTACACATTACAGTAATGAGTAGTCTTTATTCTTTATAAATAGAATGACAAAATAACTGCTGGCAATTTCGTTTTAACTATTACATGTGCTCTAATATCCAATATCCTTTCTAGGTTGTATACTGTCACTTATTATTTATTAGTTAACATTGATTTTCTTTTTCTCTTGATTTAATGGCACTGTACTTCCAGTGAAACATCCATCACAGTGAGGCTAGGTATTCTGCGGCGAGTGTCTCATCTCCTGACTCCCCAAAGCCTTTCCACCATCTACAAGGCACAAGTAAGGAGTGTGATGGAATACTCTCCACTTGCCTGGATGAGTGCAGTTCCAACAACACTCAAGAAGCTCGACATCATCCAGGACAAAGCAGCCCATTTGATTGGCACCCCAGCCACCACCTTAAACATTCACTCCCTCCACCACCGGCGTACCGTGTCTGCCGTGTGTACCATCTACAAGATGCACTGCAGCAACTCGCCAAGGCTTCTTCAGCAGCACCTCCCAAACCTGCGACCTCTACCACCTAGAAGGACAAGCAGGCGCATGGGAACACCACCACCTCCAAGTTCCCCTCCAAGTCACACACCATCCTGACTTAGACGTATATCGCCGATCCTTCATCATCGTTGGGTCAAAATCCTGGAACTCCCTCCCTAACAGCACTGTGGGAGTACCTTCACCACACGGACTGCAGCGGTTCAAGAAGCCGGCTCACCGCCACCTTCTCAAGGGTAATTAGGGATGGGCAATAAATGCTGGCCTTGCCAGTGACGCCCACATCCCATAAGCGAATTAAAAAAAGGGCAAACCCACTGTGTGACTCACTGCCAGCTGGTGACTGCCAGCAGCATGGATTGTCCCACCTTCCCTATTCTCCGTGCTGATGGAGACTTAGCTGAGAATGAGACAAACCTACATCTTGCCACTCAATGGCACATTGCACTGATACCCAAACGTGCTGCGCCCCTGGGTTGTTTGTGGATTATTTCACCATCCATAAATATTAGTAATCATGCTTTTACTTAGTGGGTCCTCTTATTTGAATCTCAATTTTGTTGTAGCTATTGTAGTACAAATATTAGCACAGGTTACTCTGCTCAACAGCAAATTTGCTTCAATTAGATTCTCCCCATTTGTTTTAAATCAACGAAAATCAGGTTAGGAGTATGAGATTCTGTAATTGCCAATGCCTTGTGGTTAAATACTCCAAACATTATGTTGGAAATTGAGCCATATACACCAAGGAGGGCCCAAATTCAATCGCTAGTCAATGTTAACATAGCCGATCTCAACTGGACTGATATTAAGTGCATTATCTTTGGTCTCAGCATCTGTGGGCTGGAGGGGGAGGTGAGAGAATTAGCCAGAGTTCCCAATGCTAACTGATTCCTGCCGAGAGGTGTATCTGTACGAATTGGGCTCATAATAGGCAGAGCGTTTGGCTCAAGTAGATGGCTAGCATCAACTGTCTAGGCTCACACATGAAGAAGAACAGCCACTTAGAAAGAAAGACTTGCATTTATATAGCACCTTTCACAACCTCAGGACATCCAAAAGTGCTTTACAGCCAACGAAGTACTTTTGGAGTGTAGTCACTGTTGTAATGTAGGAAATGCGGCAGCCAATTTGCACACAGCAAGCTCCCACAAACATCAATATAAACACCAGATAATCTGTTTTAGTGATGTTGATTGAAGGATAAATATTGGTCAGGACACCGGGGAGAACTCCCCTGCTCGTCTTCGAAGTAATGCCATGGGATCTTTTACACCATTTGAGAGAGCAGACAGGACCTTGGTTTAATGTCTCATCCAAAAGACGGCACCTCCGACAGTGCAGCACTCCTTCAGTACTGCACTGCAGTGTCAGCCTAGATTTTTGTGCTCAAATTTCAAGGTACCGGAGGATACCTGGCATTTGTGGAACTCTGCCCCAGCCACTGTCAGCACCTTCAAGAAAGGAGGGGTAACATCTGGAAGGAAGAAACAGAGTTATTCATTTATTTATTTTATTCATTGCTGGGATGAAGGTGTAGCCAGAATTTATTGCCCATCCCTAGTTGCCCTTGAGAAGGTGGTGGTGAGCCTCCTTCTTGAACCGCTGCAGTCCTTGTGGTGAAGGTACTCCCACAGTGCTGTTAGGGAGGGAGTTCCAGGATTTTCACCCAGCGACGATGAAGGAATGGCGATATATTCCCAAGTCAGGATGGTGTGTAACTTGGAGGGGAACTTGCAGATGATGGTGTTCCCATGCGCCTGCTGCCCTTGTACTTCTAGGTAGTAGAGGTCGTGTGTTTATGAGGTGTTGCCGGAAGCCTTGGTAAGTTGCTGCAGTGCATCTTGTAGATGGTACACACTACAGCCACGGTGGAGGGAGTGAATGTTTAAGGTTGTGGATGGGGTGCCGATCAAGCAGGCTGCTTTGTTCTGGATGTCGAGCTTCTTGAGTGTTGTTTGAGCTGCACTCATCCAGGCAAGTGGAGAGTATTCCCTCACACTCCTGACTTGTGCCTTGTAGATGGTGGAAAGGCTTTGGGGAGTCAGGAGGTGAGACACTCGCCGCAGAATACCCAGCCTCTGACCTGCTCTTGTAGTCACAGTATTCATGTGGCTGGTCCAGTTAAGTTTCTGGTCAATGGTGACCCCCAGGATGTTGATGGTGGGAGATTTGGCGATGGTAATGCCATTGAATGTCAAGGGGCGGTGGTTAGACTCTTGCTTGTTGGAGATAGTCATTGCCTGGCACTTGTGTGATGCGAGTGTTACTTGCCACTTATCAGCCTTAGTCTGAATGTCATCCAGGTTTTGCTGCATGCGGGCATGGAATGCTTTATTATCTGAGGATTTGCAAATGGAACTGAACACTGTGCAATCATCAGCGAACTCCCCACTTCTGACCTTATGATGGAGGGAAGGTCATTGATAAAGCAGCTGAAAATGGTTGGGCCCAGGACACTGCCCTGAGGAACTCCTGCAGTGATGTCCTGGGGCTGAGATGATTGACCTCCAACAACCACAACTATCTTCCTTTGTGCTAGGTATGACTCCAGCCAGTGGAGAGTTTTCCCCTGATTCCCACTGACTTCAATTTTACTAGGGCTCCGAGATGCCACACTCGGTCAAATGCTGCCTTGATGTCAAGGGCAGTCACTCTCACCTCACCTCTGGAATCTTTTGCCCATGTTTGGACCAAGGCTGCAATGAGGTCTGGAGCCGAGTGGTCCTGGCGGAACCCAAACTGAGCATCAGTGAGTAGGTTATTGGTGAGCACTGTCGACAAAACCTTCCATCACTTTGCTGATGATTGAGAGTAGACTGATGAGGCAGTAATTGGCCAGATTGGATTTGTCCTGCTTTTTGTGGACAGGACATACCTGGACGGTTTTCCACATTGTCGGGCAGATGCCAGTGTTGTAGCTGTACTGGAACAGCTTGGCTAGAGCCGCGGCTAGTTCTAGAGCACAATCTATTTCTCCTATAAGAAAGATTTTACTTTGGCTGCAGTGCACTTCTGTCCCCGCTAGTCTGGATAGTAAGTCCACTGTGGACGCCAACTATTTACTAAAGGCAGTTTTGATTTTTGTTATGTTTACTGTACCATGCTTTGTTGGACAGGTTTCTCCTGCTTTTTTTTCTGTCCTACACCTTTTCCTTCTTCTGCTCAGGCCGCCGCTGCTGTCACATGACAGAGGCCCCACAACGATGCTGCCTCTTCATTTATTTCCTGCATGCAAGTTGCTCTGAAGCTGCCATCAGATATTCCAGAACTGATGTGGGAAACTCCTCCTTTCATCTTCCCTCATGATGAGCCTGTGATTGGTAACTCATTGTATTAAAAATCAATTGTAGGTGCCAACCTGTGTCTGTGAGCAGCGGGTTTGCACCTACAATTAATATTTAACTCACTAAGTTACGAATCTGTGGCAGTGCGTTGGTCTCGAAGCACCATGCCACTTTGCTGGCTGCTTCTTGTTTCTATTCCTATCTTTTATTTTTAAAAAGAATATATAAATCTAAAAAGGTTATCTCCAAGATACATGGCATATCTATGAGCCTTTTACCTCTCTTAATTAAATTTGTTCAATAAAGGGTGTAAAGATAAACCCAGCAACTACAGGCCAGTCAGTTTAACCTCGGTAGTGGGGAAGCTTTTAGAAACAGTAATCAGGGACAAAATTAACAGTCACTTGGATAGGTGTGGATTAATTAAGGAATGCTCGCATGGATTTGTTAAAGGCAAATCGTGCTTAACCAACTTGATTGAGTTTTTTGATGAGGTAACAGAGAGGCTTGATGAGGGTAATACGATTGACGTAGTGTAAATGGATTTCCAAAAGATGTTCGACAAAGTGCCACATAATAGGCTTGCCAGCAAAGTTGAAGCCCATGGAATAAAAGGGACAGTGGCAGCATGGATACAAAATTGGCTAGGTGACAGGAAACAGAGAGTAGTGGTGAATGGTTGTTTTTTGGACTGGAGGAAGGTACACAGTGGTGTTCCCCAGGGGTCGGTTCTAGGACCACTGCTTTTCTTGATATATATTGATGGCTTGGACGTGTGTGTACAGGACACAATTTCAAAATTTGCAGATGACACAAAACTTGGAAGTATAGTGAACAGTGAGGAGGATAGTGATAGACTTCAGACAGACATAAACAGGCTGGTGAAATGGGCGGACACGTGGCAGATGAAATTTAATGCAGAAAAGTGTGAAGTGATACATCTTGGTAGAAAGAATGAAGAGAGGACATAGAAACTAAATGGTACAATACTGAAGGGGGTGCAAGAACAGAGAAACCTGGGGGTATATGTGTACAAATCGTTGAAGGTGGCAGGGCAGGTTGAGAAAGCAGTTAAAAAGGCTTACGGGATCCTGGGCATCATAAGTAGAGGTACAGAGTACAAAAGTTTGGAAATTATGATGAACCTGTATAAAACAGTAGTTTGGCCTCAACTGGAGTATTGTGTCCAATTCTGGGCACCACACTTTAGGAAGGACGTGAAGGCCTTAGAGAGGGTGCAGAAAAGATTTACGAGAATGATTCCAGGAATGAGGGACTTCAGTTATGTGGATAGACTGGAGAAGCTGGGGTTGTTCTCCTTAGAGCAGAGAAGATTGAGAGGAGATCTGATAGAGGTGTTCAAAATCATGAGGGGTCTGGACAGAGTAGATAGAGAGAAACTGTTCCCATTGGCAGAAGGGTGGAGAACCAGAGGACACAGATTTAAGGTGATTGGCAAAAGAACCAAAGGCGACATGAGGAAAAACTTTTTTACGCAGCGAGTGGTTAGGATCTGGAATGCACTGCCTGAAAGGGTGGTGGAGGCAGACTCAATCTTATCTTTCAAAAGGGGGTTGGATAAGTATCTGAAGGAAAAAAAAATTGCAGGGCTATGGGGAAAGGGCAGGGGAGTGGGACTAGCTGAGATGCGGCACAGGCTCGACGGGCCGAATAGCCTTCTTCCGTGCTGTAACCATCCTATGATTCTATGTAATGGTCTGCATTACGGTCCAGATTTTGTTTTTTAAAAAAACCTTGCCATATTTCTCTGCCATACAGAAGAGTCTTTTTCTGACCTCATTTCCCATTTCTATTCCACTAGAAACCATCTCTGACCTGTGACTGCGACCTCTACAGAAGCAAGGGCAGCACCAAGTTACTCCAGGGAGATTAAAAACAAGCAGGTGTATTCACAAAGGGCTATAGAACCATTACTGAGTCATACTAAAAGATAAGGATTAACTATACAAGTTTAAGGGAATATTCCAGAGTGGAAATTCAGATTTAACGTAAAAGGCGTTACCAGTTATACTGACAATTCTGCGAAGTCCGCCTCACAAGTATGCTCCTCTTTCCTCTGAAAAAATATTGGGGGAAAAATTCAGTATCGCCCCATTTGGGGCGCAATTATCGGCCGGGCGCAATGATTAGCGCCTGGCGCTAATTATCGCCTCCGACTGCAAACTTGGCTTTTATCGCCCCTGGAGGTGATTGGAGCGCTAAATCAGGCGCTTCACACCTGTCTTAAGGCGCAAAGGCCGAGGAGCGAGGCGCTACCTCAGAGCACTGGCGAAGCTCATGTGATGTCAGTCAGCAATGGAACACACACACAATGGCGCCGGCCAGTTCTTAAAGGGGAGGGTTGATCTTCCTTTCCATCCACATCCTGCTCATTGCAGCCTTGAATCTCAGCCTGGAGAGACCTGTACATCAAATCTGCTGGAAAGAACAATGGAGAGTACCAGGCAAAGAGCTCAGAGTGCAGCCCTCACAGTCTCTTCTAAATCGATACAAGGAAGAGCAAATCAAAATGAACCTGCAAAGTGCTGCTCAGTACCCAAAACGCCTTCACACAGCGTTGAATCTCTCCAGAAGTCTCTCTCTCTCTCTCTCTCTCTCAGAATGCGTGGTGGAAAAATATCACCAACAAAAAAAGGCAGGAAGCGTTCGCCTTTAAATAGCGCTCCCCCAGTCCCTTCCTGACTGCAAAACGCTCCCCTCAACCTGTCGTTGCTAGCGGCAGGCGGTAAGGCAGGGGGCGCCACTCAATATCCGGTCCGGGGTGCTACCGGGGCGTTGCACACTCGACTGACGTCACGATCAGACGGCGCAAAAGCTCGTGGCGGTAGTATTTAGCGCCGCCGCAAAATGTCTAGTTAATTTCATGAGCGGCGCAAACATCGCCGTGCACGGGTGCCAGTTTCTTTGCGCCCCATTAGCGCCCTCTTAAGGCGCTAACGGGAGGCGCAAACCAACTGAATTTTTCCCCCATTGTATGCAAAAGGGCTGATGACAGCAGTGTAACTTTTTGAGCAGCAAGGAAGCAATTAAATGAATGGGGGAATTACACGTGTACATTGCCAGCACATGTAAATTTTGTTTAGTTAAACTTAAACCTCCATTTAGAATAATCCTCGAGTGTGTAGAGATTCATTCTTTTTCATTGCTGAACCATTTTGAGATCATATCAAAATATGACCTGACTCAAGTAAGCCCATTCTGTCTGCCCGCTTTCCCATCTATCCATTAAAACCTGAAGTGATCTCCTTAAAGTTCAGAAAATAAACATTTTTAATATGTCTGTTGATTTATGTGTTTAATCTGTTAAAAGGGGCCCTGTTTTGAAACTTTCAGGTTAAAACTGGGGGACAGATTTTGCAAAAAAAACTACTGCGAATGATCACCAACATTTTCTGTAGGTCACAGTGGTTTTTCAGGACATTTTAACTATCTAGTTATTGGGATTTTTAAAAATTTGACATTTATATATATCTGACTCGGTGTTATTTTAACAAACTAAAAAGCTACGTATTTTTTTTCCCCAGAATAAGACCACTCCAAAAATGAAGCATGACTGAGTGGAATGAATAATTACAAAGTATAAAAAAAGAATTCTTCACAGATGTATTTTTGAATATAGCCGTGGGGTATAGTTTTATAAATAGCTTTTGCAGGAGAACCTGATGTATCTCATTAAGATACAAGCAGATTCAAGTCAGAGAGGAAAAGCCCCGATTTTAACACAGGAGTGTGCTGAGGTGGGCGCCCCGACCTCGGCAGCATGAGGCCTGGGCAATATTTACACCCAGGCCTCATCTGCATGTCCCTGGTTAGCCTCTCATCTGAATCTCGTGGGAAGGTTTCCCTCTCCCCGGCCACAGTCTGAGGCTGAACCAGACCGTTCGCAACCTTGACATTCTATTTGATCCTGAGCTGAGCTTCCGACCCCATATCCTCTCCATCACCAAGACCGCCTAATTTCACCTCCGAAACATCGCCCGTCTCCGCCCCTACCCAACGCATGCTGAAATCATCATCCATGCCTTTGTTACCTCCAGTCTTGACTATTCTAATGCTCTCCCGGCAGGCTTCCCACATTCCATCCTCTGTAAACTTGAGCTCATCCAAAACACTGCTGCCTGTATCCCAACTCGCACAAAGTCCCGTTCACCCATCACCCCAGTGCTAGCTGACCGGTTTAAGAATTATCATCCTTGTTTTCAAATCACACCATGGCCTCGCCCTTCCCTATATCTGTAACCTCCTCCACCCCTGCAACCCTCCGCGATCTCTGCACTCCTCTAATTCTACCCTCTTGAGCATCCCCGATTTTAATCACTCCACCATTGGCGACCGTGCCTTCAGTTGCCTAGGCCCAAAGCTCTGGAATTCCCTCCCTAAACCTCTCCACCTCTCTTTTCTTCTTTAAGACGCTCCTTAAAACCTACTTCTTTGACCAAGCTTTTGGTCCTCTGTCCTAATAGCTCCTTATGTGGCTCGGTGTCAAATTTGTTTGATAACACTCCCGTGAAGCGCCTTGGGATGTTTTTAAAGGCACCATATAAACACAAGTTGTTGTTGTTGAAGGAGTGCAATGTTGGGTGGTAGGAAGCCACTGCTGTAAACTAAAGGAAAAGTCCCCAGCACTCAGGTAGGTTGCGAGGAGAAGGTGTTCAGGAGGACCTTGAATTAAGCAAGGAGGGAGCCTAGAGCAGAGTAAACCTAAACTTTACCTATGGGGCCTGGATGAGCTCTCCTGCTGCTCCTGGCCCCACAAGTAAAATAATAAAAAGTTAAAATGACTGACTTTTTTGGGCCTCTTCTGTCCCCGATTCATCTTCCTGCTAGGTTGGCCTGACGATAAAGCCACAATCGCTTCCCCGCTCAGGCAGAGCCCAATCTGCATATTTAAAGAAGGACTCCGCCGTTTGCAGTGGGTGTCCTTCTCGCCTGCTCAGCAGAGCATGTTAAAATTGTAGCCTGCGGTTTGGGAATAGTGCGGGATGTCGGCAGGTGAGTCCCACAGGTGATAGCTAACTGCCCTCTCACCCTTTACGTGTGCTCCTGGCCAGAAACACATCAGAGAGAAATACAGGTGCTAGCTGAGTTTACATTTGCTCCAACTAATGATTTAAAAAAAAATCCAACATGACAGACTTCTTACTACAGTTTTGTATTTTAGATTGAGTGAATACAGGTTGCTTTTTTTTTTCTAAGAATGTTATTCTCCTGTGAAAGCCCTCTGTTTCCTCCCTCTGCTAGTTTTTGCCCGCTCCCTGGGCTATGCACCTCTTCCATCTGAGATGGTGAAGCAGGTTCAAAGACTTTCTGATGGGGACCTGGTATCAGTTTCCCTCCTTCTGTGGAGAGGTGCTGGCTTCTGCACACAGTGACTACAATCAGGAACTCAATGCCATCGATGACTGTACCTATGTCTCACCCCCACTCCATACTGCCACATGCAGGTTCTTCAACACATTGTGGCATGGGACTGCAGGTTGCTCAGAAGCACTTTCTTAGCACTTGGTGGCCTGGACATCAGTTCCATGCTAGCATTAAACCCAATTTTGGCTGCTGAATTACATAAACTATTGATTCTTGACAATACAACAGGAGAACATTTTGCAGCTCTGTACTTTGATAGACGTTGGGCCATAATTTGCGACCCCTAGGGTTGCGTACGAGGTGTGCAGGCCCCCATAAGGGTCGCGCAAGTTCTGGGTGTAGGCATGTGAAGCGCATGCGCTGAAACCCGGAACTTGCGATCTGTCAAGAATTATCCGCATCCCCGGGAGAAGGGCCTCCGCGGGTGGAGAGTTGGGCTATTTGCCCAACTTCTGCCCAGCAAATGCCCTTGAAATTCTTACACCTGGTAAAAGCAGGCATAAGAGCGTAAGAGTTATAAAAAATAGAAAAATAAAATTTTATCACTCACTTATACATTAAAAACCCTGTCCAATAAGGTAAGTTTATTTTTAGCCTCGTTAAAACATACTTTTTTTTCCAAAAAATAAAATTTTTGTTTAAAATATTTAATTAAATGGCATTCTAATTCATTTTAAATATGTAAATTTTTTTTTACTTATTTCATGTTTGTGTATTTTTTAAGTGATCCCCATTCATATTTATGACAGTTCCGTACGTACGGAATCCCCATAAGTATGAATGGGGATTCCCTTCTTTCATTGGTTGGACCGGCCCATGTGATCCCAGGGATACTTGCGAATCGCATGCGCCCCTGGGATACGTGGGCCTCTACCCGCGGGTACCCGGAGAGGCCCAGGATCGCAAGCCTCCATACCTCTTGGACCACCAGGTAAAATGTGTAGATTTTTTGCAGGTCGGAGGCATCCGCCTGCGGGAAGCCTCCGACTGCAAATTTTGGGCCGTTATGTATGTTAGCAATAAGGCAGAATGCACACCCTCACGTGGAGACAGTCAAGCCTCTTAATGGGTAGGGGGGGGAAATTATAGCTTTTTCTTCACCAACCAAAGATTACTGCAATATCTGCTCTCCTCCCTCCAACCTTCAGTGGAAAAGTTTTCCCATAAATAAGACAAATTTGTTTCAAAGACTCTACAAAGGATCCTGAAAACTGTAATGCGCCACAAATAAACTCAGGCCCAAGAACTAGCAGCACAACACAGACGTCAGCACAACCCGTGAACACTCAAGATCCTCAACCAATCTCGCCAAGAAAATATGCTCAAAAAGCACGATCGCACTTCAAAATGTGATGTCTGGCAATTAACACACTGTAATTATAAAACTAAAAAGGGTAATTATCAGCCCCAGGGCTTCACACACAACTGAAGTATGCAAAGAGCACGCTTTGTGTAGATCAGACTACAGGCTACAGGATATTTTATCCACAGTCCTACAGATGGCAGCATATGCAGTTTAACTTTAAAAAGAAATGGATGAGATTTGGTTCAATTGGCTGTTTGAACGCAATGCTGACAAACAGGCAGAGAATCCAATAACAGAGATAACACAGGACATGAGTATTCAGAGATGACTGCATGTGCCAGGTCCTGCCCGACTGAGGGCATGCAAGGTCTCGTCCTGCCACAGTCCAACCTCTAATCAATTTGACAACTGTTTCAATGGAAGCCCTTCAGCCAGTCAATCTTTCACTCTGCTTAGGTTGGGCATAGCATCTTCTTTTGCAGATTATGGCTATCAGTTTCCTGAAACACACTGCTTATTGGGTTTTTTTTAAGAACAAAAATCTTTTTGAAAACCAGAAAGGCTCACTGTGATGGTGCATTTTGCTGATGGCAACATTTTAAGCTTTACTACCTGCTGGTTCAAGATTCCCGACTGACCCAGAAAGCGCACTATAACAGTAGGTAAACCAGATAGAATAGCTAGCATTATGTAGAGGTTAGTTTGTAGTAGTAGTAAGGGTTAAATGGAATTTAATCAGTCTCCGGACACAGAGAGATACAGGGACCAGCAGTTAAGTGTGAGATGATGCGAGTGTGGAATATTAATTGTTAGACTCGTGCCAGTATGTGGAGAACCAGGAGGGAGTGTGAAAGAAGAATAGGGCTCTCTGTAATAAATATCTAAGTGAGTTAAGGAAGTGAAGGTCATCAAAGACAAATGCAGTCACTCGGGGTTGGAGAATGTCCGGGAACAATAAACAAACTGGCCCCGATATTAATGTGAAGGTGGCTTCTGAGTGGGGGGACGGCGGGTGGAATTGTGTGGTCGAAACGCAGAAGTCAAGTCAGCGCATCAGATTCTCCAATTTCAGCTTGATTGAGGCAATAAATTTTGACTTCCAGGTTTCGTGTCTCCAAGCTGTGCAGTGGGTGTGATGCACACCCGCATGACGTGATCTCAACTCTATTTAAAGGGACAGTGTAGAAATGGAATTTGGAGGAGCCAGGTGTTTAGGATGGATGCACAGAGAGCAAGGGTAGCACCCAGATTTAATGATGCATCCCTGGAATTACTGCTGGGCGCAGTCAGGAGCAGGAGGGACATATTTTTCCCTGTGGCCCTCACCAAGAAGGCATGGTTGGAGGTGGCTGAGGAGGTGAGCAGCAGGAGCATTGTGCCCCAATCTTGGATGTAGTGAAGGAAGCGGTTTCATGACATAACCAGGTCATGAAAGATGAGTACATTTGCTGATTCACTTACATCCTGTGGTTTAAGACCCCTACTTTCACTCTCTCTTGCCAAGCGTACTCCATCACATCACTCCTCACACCCACCCTTCACTTTCTCTACATTTCATCACCTCCCCATTTATCCATCCATCATTGCCACTCACCCCAATCTTTATGCAATATGATGCATCTGTCTCAGTCACCCTCACCAAATGCACTGCATCCATCGGGTGAATACGTGACCTTCAGTCACTCACAGGTCTGTTTTGCGCAAAACACAAGGGAGACGGAGCGGACTGGAGGTGGCCCGCCACAAATTGCGCAGCTCACAGATGCAGAGGAGGTGGCCATGGAGATAAGTGGTACATCTGCGTCCCTCTCAATCGGAGATGGAGAGCCTGGAAACTCGCAGCTAGCTGGTGAGAGAATTACAAATATCTCTGACATACATGCCGACTTTATTTCATCAATGACTGAACTATGAGAAGCCTGAGTATGGTGATTGTGACTTTGCCACAACTAATTCATATTCCTTTCTTTTGATTTCCAGGGTCTTCACGCGTACAGCAAGTGTTGCTGGACATGCATGAGGACCCAAATGCCTTATGAGGGTGCACCGTCACAGTACGTACAGCCATGCACCAGTGCAAATACTCACACTTTGGTGGGTTCAGTTAGACAGTTCATTGGGTTTTCACCTGGTGATTCACACCTCACAAGTGAGCACGAGCAGACACTGGTGGGAGGGACAGCTGTGCAGAGTCTGCGGCAGAGGGAGAAATCCTCTTCAATCTCTGCTCAGCTGGACACAGATGCTATTGTTGGGAAGGAGAATGCTAGAGGTGCATAAGCAACTTAGCCAGGTACTGACAGACGTGTCACGCACACTCTCCACAATAGCGGAGAAGATGGAGGAGTCCAGCTCGATCACTAGTGGATTGATGGCACAGGGAATTGCGAGAATGTCTGCCATGGAGAGATTGACCGCCTCCATGGAGCTTCAAGCAACAGCTCTCAAATGAGTCAATGCAGGCCTTTAGCATGGCCGTGCAGACTTTGGATGCCAACAATTCTGCCGCCTTAGACAGGATGACAGATACCTCATCTGTGGCCTTACAATGTGTCACTGATCTTCACCAAGCTGTAGGAGTGATGTGGTGCTGGCCCAGGATAGGGATGATGGTGAAAGGGGACATGAAAGTGGGAACTCCACTCAAAGCGCCCCCACTTCTCACCCATTGCGCCCCCCCTCAGCCAGGACCCGACATGCTGACTCATCTCCCGATGGCCAAGTCTGCCCCTGCATAAGTGCAGGTGGAGCAGTCTTTGGTGGGGGCCTCATGGGCTCTAAAACCCAGAGGGCATAGACCAAAAGCATCTGAGCAGCCTCCCTCTACCTCTGCTGAAGCCACATGGGATACACCACGTAGAAGCAGTAGCAAGCGTAAGAGAAAGCTATTGTAATTCACCAAGGCTATGTTGTTAAGTTTCCTTTTCTTATAACACATAAAATTTATTGCTTAGCACCACTTCCACGTCTTGCCCATTATTGCGTCCCAAATGTCAACTCGCCTTGCAGTAGTTTCATGATGAATGTCAATACGTGACAGGATCCATTGGGTGGATGTGCAATGGGTGAATGCGTAGTTGAAGGAATGTTTAGTGCAAAGAGAGTGGCGGGGGGGGGTTGGTGATGCTGGTGGGAGCGGGCCAGAGGATTTCATTTGTGATGTTTTCCTGTGTGAGCCAACATTAGTTGAACCTTCGAGCTATTAGGGCGTCCCTGACAGCAATGTATGGGGCTGGTCTGGTTATGGGTGCCCCATCTTCATCTTCCCCCACCTCCTACGTGTTCTTCTCATCTGAAGATGAGTGATGAGCGAGCCCCTTCATCCTCCACCACCTGCAATCCTCTCTGCTGTGTAATGTTGTGCAGGACGCAGAACACCACGATTATCCTGGACACCCTGGCTGGCGAGTACTGAAGGGCGCCTCCAGACCTATCTAGGCACATGCAACGCAACTTCAACATGCCGATGGCTTGCTCGATGACACACGTGGTCATGTGGCTTTCGTTGTAGCGCTCCTGTGCCTTATTGGTGGGGTTCCTCATATGTGTCATGAGCCAAGTTTGAAGGGGGCATCCCTTGCCTCCTACGAGCCAGCTCTTAATTCTGTTTCCTGGAACAAAAAGGTCTGGAATGCTGGACTGCTGCAGTATGAAAGCATCATGACAGCTCCCAGGGAATCTGGCACACGCCTGCATGAACCTCTTTTTGTGGTTGCAAACCAGCTGTGGAATAATATCCCTTGCGGTTGATGAAAACTCCTGGTTGCTGTGGTGGTGCTTGGATTGCCACGTGTGCAATCAATGGCACCCCGTACCCGTGGGAAACCAGCCAGAGAAGTGAAACTGAGTGCCCATTCATTCTGGCTATTGTCACCACAGGGGAAGTTCACATAACTCCAAACCCTGGCAAACAATCCATCCATCACCTGCCTTATACATTTATGTGCAGCAGACTGCAAGACCCTCGATAGGTCTTCGGTAGCACCCTGGAAGGAACCAAAGGCAAAACAGTTGAGGGTGGTGGTGACTTTCACAGCTATTGGTAATGCGTGGCCGCCAGGTCCAGCAGGGAACAGGTCTTCTTCTGGAAGGCTTTAGATGTCTGCGACCACCTGACATCACAAGCTCAGCCTACGGTAGCACTGCACTTCCGAGAGGTCAAGGAAGCTCAACCTCTGTCTGTACACCGTGTTACGTGGGTAGTGCCTCCTGTGACCTCGGCCCCTTCTCCTGTTCACCCCCCTCCTGTGCACCTGCTGATCCCACCATAGCACATCGTCACTGCCATAGATGGTTATGTTCTTCCCCTTCTGGTGTACTGTCAAAAATATGCAAGGCGCCTCCCATCCTTCTGGTGTCTGTCTGAAAACCTCCAAAGTTCTCCAACACCTGCACAGTGACAAGAACTCTCTGCTAAACATTTGCCAGAGAGAACTGACAAAGCAGCTGTAAGAACTAAGCATTTAATTAGTTTGGGCTATCTGAAGTTGATAGACCCCTATGAAGTGCACCTGTAACTCACCTCCTTTTTACTGGTCAGCCTGGGAATCCCATGCTGAAGACGTTAAATTTAAGGACGTGTCTATTTGCAACACCAAAGTTCTGATTGGTCCCCTTGGATGACAAGACCTGATTGCTGATTGGTCCCCTTGGAGGACAAGACACACCCAGCAGTTTCTCTGGAATGTGTAATTAGATCCTCCTGCCGATGTAATCAGTTACTTTGCGAAGTGTAATTCGAGCCATTCTTACTGCCAGGCTCCAGACAGAACAGAGCTCACTTGGATCAGACATGGCTCACCCTCGCGGGTTAAGACTTTCTCCCACCCCCCAAACAAGTTCCTGCCCCCACCGCCCAAGTTCCTAACCTCCCTGCAAGTTTCTGACCCTGCACAAGTGCCTGACCATCCCCTGCCCAGGTTCCTCCTCCCCCCCACCCAGGAATCCTGTCCTCCCCCTGCCCAAGTTCCTCTCCACCCTGGGTTCTTGACCTTCTTCCCCCCCAACAAGTTCCTGACCTTCCCCCACCCCCTCCCATAGATGGGGCATTGTGCATGGGTCACGGATTGTTAACAGGTTTATTGGGTATGAAGTGAATAGTGACAGCTTTCTGAGAAATCAACCAGGTCTAGGGGGAGGAGAGGGAGAATGTGGTGCGGGTGTAAAGGGGATGGGGTTGGAAGAACGTGATCCGTCTTACCACCTGGATTACATTTTCGCTCACATCCCCCCCCCACTTTAGACCTGGATCACGTTCTTCCCCCATCTCCACTGTGCGCTCCATGCTCTTTACCTCCCTTCACTCCACCCCCCGCCCCGAGTTCCTGACCTCCTCTCCCGGAGTTCCTGACCTCCTCTCCCTTCCTCTCTCTCTTCCCCGCCTCTCTCCGCCCCCCGCTCTCTCTCTCCCCCCTCCGATCCCCTCTCTCTCCCCCTCCAATTCCCTCTCTCTCCCTCCCTTCCGATCCCCCCTCTCTCTCCCCCTCCGATCCCCCCTCTCTCTCCCCCTCCGATCCCCCCTCTCTCGCCCCCTCCGATACCCCCTCTCTCGCCCCCTCCGATACCCCCTCTCTCCCTCCCTTCCGATACCCCCTCTCTCCCTCCCTTCCGATCCCCCTCTCTCCCTCCCTTCCGATCCCCCTCTCTCCCTCCCTTCCGATCCCCCTCTCTCCCTCCCTTCCGATCCCCCCTCTCTCCCTCCCTTCCGATCCCCCCTCTCTCCCTCCCTTCCGATCCCCCCTCTCTCGCCCTCGATTCCGATCCCCTCTCTCTCGCCCTCGATTCCGATCCCCTCTCTCTCGCCCTCGATTCCGATCCCCTCTCTCTCTCTCGACTCCGAACCCCTCTCTCTCTCCCCTCCGAACCCCTCTCTCTCTCTCTCCCCTCCGAACCCCTCTCTCTCTCTCCCCTCCGAACCCCTCTCTCTCTCCCCTCCGAACCCCTCTCTCTCTCTCCCCTCCGAACCCCTCTCTCTCTCTCCCCTCCGAACCCCTCTCTCTCTCTCCCCTCCGAACCCCTCTCTCTCTCTCCCCTCCGAACCCCTCTCTCTCGCTCCCCTCCGAACCCCTCTCTCTCGCTCCCCTCCGAACCCCTCTCTCTCGCTCCCCTCCGAACCCCTCTCTCTCTCTCTCCCCTCCGAACCCCTCTCTCTCTCTCCCCTCCGAACCCCTCTCTCTCTCTCCCCTCCGAACCCCTCTCTCTCTCTCCCCTCCGAACCCCTCTCTCTCTCCCCTCCGAACCCCTCTCTCTCTCCCCTCCGAACCCCTCTCTCTCTCCCCTCCGAACCCCTCTCTCTCTCTCCCCTCCGAACCCCTCTCTCTCTCTCCCCTCCGAACCCCCCTCTCTCTCTCCCCTCCGAACCCCTCTCTCTCCCTCCCCTCCGAACCCCTCTCTCTCCCCTCCGAACCCCTCTCTCTCCCCTCCGAACCCCTCTCTCTCCCCTCCGAACCCCTCTCTCTCTCCCCTCCGAACCCCTCTCTCTCTCTCTCCCCTCCGAACCCCTCTCTCTCTCTCCCCTCCGAACCCCTCTCTCTCCCTCCCCTCCGAACCCCTCTCTCTCCCTCCCCTCCGAACCCCTCTCTCTCCCTCCCCTCCGAACCCCTCTCTCCCCCCTCCGAACCCCTCTCTCTCTCTCCCCTCCGAACCCCTCTCTCTCTCTCCCCTCCGAACCCCTCTCTCTCTCCCCTCCGAACCCCTCTCTCTCTCCCCTCCGAACCCCTCTCTCTCTCCCCTCTGAACCCCTCTCTCTCTCTCTCTCCCATCCGAACCCCTCTCTCTCTCTCCTCCGAACCCCTCTCTCTCTCCTCCGAACCCCTCTCTCTCTCCCCTCCGAACCCCTCTCTCTCTCCCCTCCGAACCCCTCTCTCTCCCCTCCGAACCCCTCTTTCTCTCCCTCCGAACCCCTCCCTCTCCCCTCCGAACCCCTCTCTCTCTCTCTCCCCTCCGAACCCCTCTCTCTCTCTCTCCCCTCCGAACCCCTCTCTCTCTCTCCCCTCCGAACCCCTCTCTCTCTCTCCCCTCCGAACCCCCCTCTCTCTCTCCCCTCCGAACCCCCCTCTCTCCCCTCCGAACCCCTCTTTCTCTCTCCCCTCCAAACCCCTCTCTCTCTCTCTCCCCTCCGAACCCCTCTCTCTCTCTCCCCTCCGAACCCCTCTCTCTCCTCCCCTCCGAACCCCTCTCTCTCCTCCCTCCGAACCCCTCTCTCTCTCCTCCCCTCCGAACCCCTCTCTCTCTCCTCCGAACCCCTCTCTCTCCCCCCTCCGAACCCCTCCCTCTCCCCTCCGAACCCCTCTCTCTCCCCTCCGAACCCCTCTCTCTCTCTCTCCCCTCCGAACCCCTCTCTCTCTCCCCTCCGAACCCCTCTCTCTCTCTCCCCTCCGAACCCCTCTCTCTCTCTCCCCTCCGAACCCCCCCTCTCTCTCTCCCCTCCGAACCCCTCTCTCTCCCCTCCGAACCCCTCTCTCTCCCCTCCGAACCCCTCTCTCTCCCCTCCGAACCCCTCTCTCTCCCCTCCGAACCCCTCTCTCTCCCCTCCGAACCCCTCTCTCTCCCCTCCGAACCCCTCTCTCTCCCCTCCGAACCCCTCTCTCTCCCCTCCGAACCCCTCTCTCTCCCCTCCGAACCCCTCTCTCTCCCCTCCGAACCCCTCTCTCTCTCCCCTCCGAACCCCTCTCTCTCTCTCCCCTCCGAACCCCTCTCTCTCTCTCCCCTCCGAACCCCTCTCTCTCCCTCCCCTCCGAACCCCTCTCTCTCCCTCCCCTCCGAACCCCTCTCTCTCCCTCCCCTCCGAACCCCTCTCTCCCCCCTCCGAACCCCTCTCTCTCTCTCCCCTCCGAAGCCCTCTCTCTCTCTCCCCTCCGAACCCCTCTCTCTCTCTCCCCTCCGAACCCCTCTCTCTCTCCCCTCCGAACCCCTCTCTCTCTCCCCTCCGAACCCCCCTCTCTCTCTCCCCTCCGAACCCCCCTCTCTCTCTCCCCTCCGAACCCCTCTCTCTCTCTCTCTCCCATCCGAACCCCTCTCTCTCTCTCTCTCCCATCCGAACCCCTCTCTCTCTCTCCTCCGAACCCCTCTCTCTCTCCCCTCCGAACCCCTCTCTCTCTCCCCTCCGAACCCCTCTCTCTCCCCTCCGAACCCCTCTTTCTCTCCCCTCCGAACCCCTCCCTCTCCCCTCCGAACCCCTCTCTCTCTCTCTCCCCTCCGAACCCCTCTCTCTCTCTCTCCCCTCCGAACCCCTCTCTCTCTCTCCCCTCCGAACCCCTCTCTCTCTCTCCCCTCCGAACCCCCCTCTCTCTCTCCCCTCCGAACCCCCCTCTCTCCCCTCCGAACCCCTCTTTCTCTCTCCCCTCCAAACCCCTCTCTCTCTCTCCCCTCCGAACCCCTCTCTCTCTCTCTCCCCTCCGAACCCCTCTCTCTCTCTCCCCTCCGAACCCCTCTCTCTCCTCCCCTCCGAACCCCTCTCTCTCCTCCCCTCCGAACCCCTCTCTCTCCTCCCCTCCGAACCCCTCTCTCTCCTCCCCTCCGAACCCCTCTCTCTCTCCTCCCCTCCGAACCCCTCTCTCTCCCCCCTCCGAACCCCTCCCTCTCCCCTCCGAACCCCTCTCTCTCTCTCTCCCCTCCGAACCCCTCTCTCTCTCTCCCCTCCGAACCCCTCTCTCTCTCTCCCCTCCGAACCCCTCTCTCTCTCTCCCCTCCGAACCCCCCTCTCTCTCTCCCCTCCGAACCCCCTCTCTCTCTCCCCTCCGAACCCCCCTCTCTCTCTCCCCTCCGAACCCCCCTCTCTCTCTCCCCTCCGAACCCCCCTCTCTCTCTCCCCTCCGAACCCCCCTCTCTCTCTCCCCTCCGAACCCCCCTCTCTCTCTCCCCTCCGAACCCCTCTCTCTCTCCCCTCCGAACCCCTCTCTCTCCTCCCCTCCGAACCCCTCTCTCTCCTCCCCTCCGAACCCCTCTCTCTCCTCCCCTCCGAACCCCTCTCTCTCCTCCGAACCCCTCTCTCTCCTCCCCTCCCCTCTCTCTCCTCCCCTCCCCTCTCTCTCCTCCCCTCCCCTCTCTCTCCTCCCCTCCGAACCCCTCTCTCTCCTCCCCTCTGAACCCCTCTCTCTCCTCCCCTCTGAACCCCTCTCTCCTCCCCTCCAAACCCCCCTCTCCTCCCCTCCGAACCCCTCTCTCTCCTCCCCTCCGAACCCCTCTCTCTCCTCCCCTCCGAACCCCTCTCTCTCTCCTCCCCTCCGAACCCCTCTCTCTCCTCCAAACCCCTCTCTCTCCTCCCCTCCAAACCCCCCTCTCTCCTCCCCTCCAAACCCCTCTCTCTCCTCCCCTCTGAACCCCTCTCTCTCCTCCCCTCTGAACCCCTCTCTCTCCTCCCCTCCAAACCCCCCGCTCCTCCCCTCCAAACCCCTCTCTCTCCTCCCCTCCGAACCCCTCTCTCTCCTCCCCTCTGAACCCCTCTCTCTCCTCCCCTCCGAACCCCTCTCTCTCCTCCCCTCCGAACCCCTCTCTCTCCCTCCCCTCCGAACCCCTCTCTCTCCCTCCCCTCCGAACCCCTCTCTCTCCCTCCCCTCCGAACCCCTCTCTCCCCCCCCCTCTCTCTGAAGGCCGCCAAAATGTTCGTGTAGATAATAACAGCGATATTCTAGGCAGAAGTCCTGGAGGCTCCTTTAGTATAGTCATTGATTTTTGAAAGATAACCCAAAAGCCCCAGCAGCAGGCTATGGCTCAGGCTCGAGCATCAGACAAGGCAGGCAGCAAGGCAGCAGCTCCAGCCTCGGCCAAGTGGTTTGGCAGGCCCCACTTCCGACTTCCTCATATATCGTACAGGCACGCGGGCGCAGAGGGAGTCAAAAAACGCCGTGCAAATAGTCACTCCGTAAATTTAAAGGTCAGTGAAATTCAGTTAAAAAAGACCTAATTAACATCTCATAAGGACGTTAATTGCTGCGATAACTACTCGCCCGCCTGCACTAATTAAAGTCCTGACTGCAGAGAGTAGGTTACTCACACACATCCAAACACACCTCTGTTAAACCTGGAAGTGGGCGCGTTGGAGTCGGTTTGCAGTCGCGATCCAAAAATCTATTATTTTAACTGCCCACCCGCCCCCAACCCACCCGTTCTTGGGGGTTAATATTCCCCCCATAGTAACACTAATGAGCATGTGTGTATGGGGGAAGAGATCCATGCATCTGCTGACGCGTTGACGTATTAGCCATGCGTACTTATGCACTAACCACACACACTAGAAACATGCTTACATATTAACCTCATGCGTGTCTTACGTGATTAACTATATAAACGTGCTGCACTTTAGGAACTCTACCTAGTCTTGTTTAGGGCTAGCGTGAGCGGTCTGGAGGATACAGCTTGCGAATCCCAATGAGTTCTCCATTCGTGCGTATAATTGGTACCTGTCTCATGAACACTGCATGTAATGGGTTGTATTAGTGTTTATATTAATAAAAATTAGCAGATGTCTCTCTCTATTTCTTGAGTCCATGCGCCTATATCATAAGGGAAGGAGAGTGAGTATTCTAAACCCAACATGTATCAGTTTTAAACGCAGAACTGCCCTGTTTGTGAGCTCTCGATATCTCTCGAATACTTCATGAAATGGCCATGGTTCACGTATTTCATGGGTTTTCAAAGGATCAAGAAAAACAATTTTTATCAGCAGACTGAACAGAAACCAGAGGAAATTAGTTTTAGAAAATTATCATAACTGCAATACAGCATGAAAGGTTTGTATACCACTGAACTGTGCTGTGTGTTTTTTTTAGATGAAATGCAATTACAATTTTCCAGTACCGAATCCAGTGGCACCACATGCATTGTGACTGATGCTCAACACATCAGCAACAACAAGTATTCCAGCTCAACAATCATTTACTATCAGTGTACATTGTTACAATCTACCATCACTATTCTCCCTGTAATTGAACAGAGCTGCGTTTGTCTCTCACACAGTACATCAGCACAGAGTATAGTGACAAATTACATTCACACCTTCAGTATGTTGAATAATCCAAACACTAACCTCTCTTACCCCAAAGGAGAAATTTGCAGGTCAGGCTGCAAAACATCCATATCAGTATTAGCTTTGAAAACATAATGAGTGTCACCTATTGACATACTCACGTCATAACCAGTGTTTCGTCCCCTGGTTCACTCAGTAGCCCATCGACAAAGACAGAAGTGCTGGTGAAATTGTGCGTTGTCCAAGTATGTCCTTCATCTACACTGAACCTAGGTGGAAAAGAAACAGAAAGCACTTCATCCATTCAGTTCACATTTGGGACAGTAATATTACCAACACAATCTCATAATACTTCCCAATACGTAGGCTACAATTAAAAGTCTATTCTTGCAGGTGTAAAGAAAAGGTTCTGTGATGTTAGACTTGAAAGTATATTCAGTTCATGTTTTAAATCCCTATTAGTGGCTAAGTGTCCCAGCCCTGCTTTAAATTTAAACAAAATGATTCATAAGCATTCAGTTATTTCAGTTCCGTGACCCACTCATCATCAGTAACATTTCCATTACCATTCTCTGCTCACAGTCACCACAGTGCCATTTACTGCTCAATCTCACTGCCGTGCCACTCACTATCCATTGTTATTGCAATACCATTTATTACTTCCTCTTACGGTGAGAATGCAGTGCTCATTCTCTTTCACTTCAATTCCAATTCTACTCTGCACACTATTTGGCATCATCCTGGACTTAGAGACACAGTAGGAATGACTGTAAATGGTATCTTTGGTTGTGGCTAAATGAATATTTTATAGATCTACATAGGAATAGAAAGATAGGAACAAAAAAGACTACGGTGGCCCAATGTTCCCTCTAATTTTTATTTGTACTGAGTGGGCCACAAACTCCTTTGAGCGCGACCTTTTTGTCAGTGAGCAAATTTTAAAACAACAACAACTTTTACACCAACGACAGCAACCACTTAAAAGCATATATACAGTAATGCCATATTGCCACCCCACCGTCTCAGATCATGAGACAATCTATACAAGTTTCACATAACTTCTCTGCTTTTGAATTCTATTCCTCTAGAAATGAACCGCAGTGCTTTATTTGCACTTTTATGGCTTTTTTAACCTGCGTTGCTACTTTTAATGATTTGTGAATCTATACCCCCAGATCCCTTTGCACCTCGGAGTCGGCTGGAGACACTGTGGAGCATCCGCGAAGCTGAGATCTTCGTGGATAGCACGTTTACCAAGGTGGTCACACCGCAGGTAAAGAGTGCACAGGCAGACAGGGAATGGGTGACCACCAGACAGAGTAAAAGAACTAGGAAGGTAGTGCAGAAGTCCCCTGGATCAATCTCCCTCTCCGACAGATCTTCCGTTTTGGATACTGATGGGGGAGATGGTTTCTCAGGGGAATGCAGCAAGAGCCAAGTCCGTGGCACTACGAGTGGCTCAGCTGCACAGGAGGGGAGGAAAAAGAGTGGGAGAGCAATAGTGATAGGGGATTCTATCGTAAGGGGAACAGATAGACGTTTCTGTGGCCGCAGACGTGACTCCAGGATGGTATGTTGCCTCCCTGGTGCCAGGGTCAAGGATGTCACTGAACGTCTGCAGGGCACTCTGAAGGGGGAGGGTGAACAGTTAGAGGTCGTGGTTCACATTGGTACCAACGACATGGGTAGAAAGAGGGATGAGGTCCTGCAACAAGAATTTAGGGAGCTAGGAAGCAGATTAAAAAGCAGGACCTCAAAGGCTGTAATCTCTGGATTACTCCCAGTGCCACGTGCTAGTGAGTATAGGAATAGGAGGATAGAGCAGATGAATGCGTGGCTAAAGAGTTGGTGCAGGAGGGAGGGCTTTAGTTTCCTGGATCACTCGGTCTGCTTCTGGGGAAGGTGGGACCTGTACAAGTTGGACGGGTTGCACCTGAACCGGAACGGGACCAACATCCTTGCGGGGAGGTTTGCTAGTACTGTTGGGGGGGGTTTAAACTAACTTTGCAGGGGGATGGGATACGGAGTGGAGCTATAGTAGGGGGTGATGCACAGCCAAATATAGAGGAAAAAACAAGTCAGTCTGGAAGGCAGAGCAAATATGTAATGGCACAAGGGAGTATGGCAAGGCTGGATGGCATTTATTTTAATGCAAGGAGTCTTGCGAGTAAGGCAGCACGGTGGCATAGTGGTTAGCACTGTTGCCTCACAGCGCCAGGGACCCGGATTCGAATCCGGCCTCGGGTGACTGTCTGTGTGGAGTTTGCACATTCTCCCCGTGTCTGCGTGGGTTTCCTCCGGGTGCTCCGGTTTCCTCCCACAGTCCAAAGATGTGCGGGTTAGGTTGATTTGGCTATGATAAATTGACCCTTAGTGTTAGGGGGATTAAATACGTGGGGTTACGGGGATAGGGTGGGAAATGGCCTCTATCTGCACTGTGGGATTCTGTGATTCTGTGAATTGAAGGTGTTAATGAACACATGGGAGTATGATATTGTTGCTATCACAGAGACATGGTTAAGGGAGGGGCAGGACTGGCAGCTCAATATTCCGGGGTATAGAATCTTCAGGCGAGACAGAGGTGGGTGTAAAAGAGGAGAGGGTGTCGCAATATTAATCAAGGAGTCAATTACTGCTGTAAGGAGGGATGATATCTTAGCAGGTTCCTCTAATGAGGCCACATGGGTAGAACTTAAAAACAAAAAGGGGGCAAGCACTTTGCTGGGAGTGTACTATAGGCCCCCAAACAGTCAGGGGGCGATAGAGGAACAGATATGTAGGCAAATCTCAGAGAAGTGTAGAAATAATAGGGTAATAATAGTAGGGGATTTCAACTTCCCCAATACTAACTGGGATAGTCAGAGTGTGAAAGGCTTAGAGGGTGCGGAATTCTTAAAGTGCATCCAGGAGAGCTTTTTGAGCCAGCATGTAGAAAGTCCTACAAGAGAGGGGGCGGTACTGGACCTAATTCTAGGGAATGTAGCCAGGCAAGTGGTAGAAATGTTAGTAGGAGAGCATTTTGGTGACTGTGACCATAATTCGGTGAGATTTAAGGTAGTCATGGAAAAGGACAAAGATGGACCGGAAATAAAGGTTCTAAATTGGGGGAAGGCCGATTTTAATATGATAAGGCAGGATCTGGCCAAAGTGGACTGGGATAAGCTACTTGTAGGAAAATCCACATCAGAGCAGTGGCAGTCTTTCAGAAAGGAAATAGAGAGAGTACAACGGCAACATGTTCCCGTAAAGGTCAAGGGTGGGACCAACAAGCCCAGGGAACCCTGGATGTCAAGGGATATACGAGAATGGATTAGGAAAAAAAGGGAGGCTTTTGGCAGACACAAAGGACTAAAAACAGTGGAAGCCCTAGAGGAGTATAGAAAGTGCAGGGGGGTACTTAAAAAAGAAATTAGGAGAGCGAAGAGGGGGCATGAAATAACACTGGCGGGCAAAATAAAGGAAAATCCCAAGGTGTTTTATAAGTATATTAAGGGCAAGAGGATAACCAGGGAAAGAGTAGGGCCCATTAGGGACCAAAGTGGCAATCTGTGTGTAGAGCAGGAAGATGTAGGTGGGGTTTTAAATTAATATTTTGCATCTGTGTTCACTATGGAGAAGGATGATGTAGGCATAGAAATCAGGCAGGGGGATTGTGATATACTTGAACAAATTAGTATTGAGAGGGAGGAGGTACTAGCGGTTTTAGCGGGCTTAAAAGTGGATAAATCCCCAGGCCCAGACGAGATGTATCCCAGGCTGCTGTGTGAGGCAAGGGAGGAGATTGCAGGGCTCTGACACAAATTTTCAGAAGCTCTCTGGCCACAGGGGAGGTGCCAGAGGACTGGAGAACAGCTAACGTAGTACCATTATTCAAGAAAGGTAGTAGGGATAAACCAGGGAATTACAGGCCAGTGAGCCAAACATCAGTGGTCGGGAAATTATTGGAAAAATTTTTAAGGGACAGAATTAGTCTCCACTTGGAGAGGCAAGAATTAATCAAGGATAGTCAGCATGGCTTTGTCAGGGGGAGATCATGTCTGACCAATTTGATTGCATTTTTCGAGGGGGTGACTAGGTGTGTGGATGAGGGTAGTGCAGTTGATGTGGTCTACATGGACTTCAGTAAGGCTTTTGACAAAGTCCCGCATGGGAGACTGGTCAAGAAGGTAAGAGCCCATGGGATCCAGGGCAATTTGGCACATTGGAACAAAATTGGCTTAGTGGCAGGAGGCAGAGGGTGATGGTCGAAGGTTGTTTTTGTGACTGGAAGCCTGTGTCCAGTGGTGTACCGCAGGGATCGGTGCTGGGTCCTTTGCTGTTTGTAGTGTACATTAATGATTTAGATATGAATGTACGAGGTATGATCAGTAAGTTCGCAGATGACACGAAAATTGGTGGGGTGGTAAATAGCGAGGAGGGAAGCCTCAGGCTACAGGACGATATAGACGAGTTGGTCAGATGGGCAGAACAGTGGCAAATGGAATTTAACCCTGAAAAGTGTGAGGTGATGCATTTTGGGAGGACGAACAAGGCAAGGGAATACACAATGAATGGTAGGACCCTAGGAAGGACAGAGGATCAGAGGGACCTTGGTGTGCATGTACATAGATCCCTGAAGGCAGCAGGACAGGTAGGTAAGGTGGTTAAAAAGGCATATGGGATAATTGCCTTCATTAGCCGAGGCATAGAATATAAGAGCAGGGAGGTTATGATGGAGCTGTACAAAACGCTAGTTAGGCCACAGCTGGAATACTGTGTGCAGTTCTGGTCGCCACACTATAGGAAGGATGTGATTGCATTGGAGAGGGTGCAGAGGAGATTCACCAGGATGTTACCTGGGCTGCAGCACTTCAGCTATGAAGAGAGACTGGACAGGCTGGGGTTGTTTTCCTTAGAGCAGAGAAGGCTGAGGGGGGACCTGATTGAGGTGTACAAAATTATGAGGGGCATAGATAGGGTAGATAGAAAGGAACTTTTCCCCTTAGTAGAGGGGTCAATAACCAGGGGGCATAGTTTCAAGGTAAGGGGCAGGAAGTTTAGAGGGGATTTGAGGAAAAACTTTTTCACCCAGAGGGTGGTTGGAATCTGGAACTCACTGCCTGAAAGGGTGGTAGAGGCAGGAACCCTCACAACATTCAAGAAGCAATTAGATGAGCACTTGAAACGCTATAGCATACAAGGCTACGGACCAAGTGCTGGAAAATGGGATTAGAATAGACAGGGCTTGATGGCCGGTGCGGACACGATGGGCCGAAGGGCCTCTTTCTGTGCTGTATAACTCTATGACTCTACCCCATTTAGACTCTTATTTTCCAAGGAGTAGGTCGCCTCCTTATTCCTCCGACCAAAATGCACCACCTCACACTTATCTATATTGAAATTCATTTGTTATTTACATGCCCATTCTGCAAGTTTGTTTATGGTAGAATTGATTAAAAGCTTTTAGTTCGTCATGTACAAACTCTAATAAAAAATTACTTGTCAGAAATGACTGCGATATAAAAGAACTGCATAATAATGCATTAACACTTCAGAAACGTCACTCAGTTACACAGTTATGCATCGGCAAACATTTCAAAAGCCTGAGGTGAGCTGAAAGAGGCATATCCATTCGTGCAATTTGTATTAATTTTAAAGTTTTCAACCTATTAGCCCATCCTTCATGTCACTATAGCAGTGGCTGCACAAGCAGCGGCTTTCCTATGGCGCTGACGTGCTGGACGTCTACATAAGTAATTAGAATATTATTCACAATGCAACCAGACAAACAACAAATATAAAGTGCTGTAGTTCTTTAGTTCACAGTATTAAAAAGAATTGAACAAAAACGGGTATCTGTATTTTCAACTTCAATCACTTCCATTAATAAACGTTGTCTTCTTGAACCAGCACACCCCCCATGTAACATGTGAAGAAGTGCTGCATTTCTGACAAGTGCAGAAAAACACAGACGCAATTTGCGTCACTGAATTAAAAACAAAAGGCAGGAAAAGCTATGATTTAACAGAAATAAACATTCAGCTTTCTTCCTGGACAGGAGAACCAATCAGACTGACTTGGAAATGTTCACTAATATGTTGACATAAAGATGTTAATTTACGAATTTAGCTTCTAATGTTTTTCTCTCAAACATTCTCCACAATATTAATCCCTGCTCTTATCATGAAAAGTGCTGAATTATTTTAGGTACTTCCCAATTAAATAGTGGCAAACAAACTTCATTGTACTCTCAATTTTTAATCTCCTATTTCAAACATCTATACCAAATCAAAATTGCACATTATCAGTTTAATCAAAGTATTTTCTGTGTCTTTCTCAATAAATAGTAGTTTCTTCTAAAGTAGCTTCCTGCAATTTTTATACATCATTCTAAACTCGTGTTACTATTAACACTCCACTAAACGTTTAAGAGGAAATCTATATTTACATTATTCCTGGGACTGGTTAGGACTATAGAACGACAGACAAAATAAAATGGCTTGTGTTTTTCCCTTTGTTCTCTTCCTAAACGTCTTAATGATATTTTTTAAAAAGTCAATAAAAAGTAATATGTAACTCCTACAAATCCTCCCCACTCTCCCCCTCCTCAACAGCATGGTTGCATGTTTGTGTAAAGCTACTCACTTCAATCATTCAAGATCAAATATGGAGAAATTTCAATTTTAAAATATTTTCAGCATTTCAGAACCTCTTTTAAAGTGTTTGGACTTCAAGACCTGGTTGAAACTTGTTTAGATGAGGGGAGATTGATTTTTGTTTCTGTTTCTTCCAAAATCATATTCGAAACTTAGGGGGGAAAAGTGTTTTTAACACTCAATTTTTGCGAATAGTTCATTAGAAATGTTTAAATTCTTTCAAGTCTTGTTGCAGCTTTGACAGAAGTTGCTCCAAGTTTCTCTTTCCCTCTTTAATGCTATCGTTAAACATACAACAAAATATAATAAAATAAACTCTAATTCCAAACAGAGCTCAAATAAGAAAGTGAATAAAGTGGTTCAGCTTCCTAAGAAGGCGGTGAGGTTATCTATCCCCAGCCTTGGCAATGAGTTGGGATCAGTTTTGGAGAAGTTGTTTCCTCTCCCCAGTCTCTCTCTCTCCCTCCCCCAATCTCTCTCTCGCTCTGCCCCAGTCTCTCTCTCTGCTCCAGTCTCTCTCTCTCTCTCTCTCTGCCCCAGTCTCTCTCTCTCTCTCTCTCTGCCCCAGTCTCTCTCTCTCTCTCTCTCTGCCCCAGTCTCTCTCTCTCTGCCCAGTCTCTCTCTCTCTGCCCTCTCTCTCTCTCTGCCCCAGTCTCTCTCTCTCTCTGCCCCAGTCTCTGCCTCTCTCTGCCCCAGTCTCTGCCTCAGTCTCTGCCTCTCTCTGCCCCAGTCTCTGCCTCTCTCTGCCCCAGTCTCTGCCTCTCTCTCTGCCCCAGTCTCTCTCTCTCTCTGCCCCAATCTCTCTCTCTCTCTGCCCCAGTCTCTCTCTCTCTCTGCCCCAGTTTCTCTCTCTCTCTGCCCCAGTCTCTCTCTCTCTCTGCCCCAGTCTCTCTCTCTCTCTGCCCCAATCTCTCTCTCTCTGCCCCAGTCTCTCTCTCTCTCTCTGCCCCAGTCTCTCTCTCTCTCTCTGCCCCAGTCTCTCTCTCTCTCTCTGCCCCAGTCTCTCTCTCTCTCTGCCCCAGTCTCTCTCTCTCTCTGCCCCAGTCTCTCTCTGCCCCAGTTTCTCTCTCTCTCTGCCCCAGTCTCTCTCTCTCTACCCCAGTTTCTCTCTCTCTCTGCCCCAGTCTCTCTCTCTCTGCCCCAATCTCTCTCTCTCTCTGCCCCAATCTCTCTCTCTCTCTGCCCCAATCTCTCTCTCTCTCTGCCCCAGTCTCTCTCTCTCTCTGCCCCAGTCTCTCTCTCTCTCTCTGCCCCAGTCTCTCTCTCTCTCTCTCTCTCTCTCTGCCCCAGTCTCTCTCTCTCTCTCTCTCTCTGCCCCAGTCTCTCTCTCTCTCTCTCTGCCCCAGTCTCTCTCTCTCTCTCTCTGCCCCAGTCTCTCTCTCTCTCTCTCTGCCCCGTCTCTCTCTCTCTCTCTCTGCCCCAGTCTCTCTCTCTCTCTCTCTCTCTGCCCCAGTATCTCTCTCTCTCTGCCCCAGTCTCTCTCTCTCTCTCTCTCCCCCCCAGTCTCTCTCTCTCCCCCCCAGTCTCTCTCTCTCTCTCCCCCGTCTCTCTCTCTCTCCCCCCACAGTCTCTCTCTCTCCCGCCCAGTCTCTCTCTCTCCCGCCCAGTCTCTCTCTCTCCCGCCCAGTCTCTCTCTCTCCCGCCCAGTCTCTCTCACTCCCCCCCCAGTCTCTCTCTCTCCCCCCTCTCTCTCTGCCCCAGTCTCTCTCTCTCTCTCTCTGCCCCAGTCTCTCTCTCTCTCTCTCTCTGCCCCAGTCTCTCTCTCTCTCTCTCTCTCTCTGCCCAGTCTCTCTCTCTCTCTGCCCAGTCTCTCTCTCTCTCTCTGCCCCAGTCTCTCTCTCTCTCTCTGCCCCAGTCTCTCTCTCTCTCTCTGCCCCAGTCTCTCTCTCTCCCCCCCAGTCTCCCCCTCCCCCCCGTCTCTCCCTCCCCCCCCGTCTCCCCTCCCCCCCGTCTCTCCCTCCCCCCCGGTCTCTCCCTTCCCCCCCAGTCTCTCTCTCCCCAGTCTCTCTCTCTCTCTCTCTCTTCTCCCCCAGTCTCTCTCTCTCTCTCTCCCCAGTCTCTCTCTCTCTCTCTCTCTCTCCTGCCCCCAGTCTCTCTCTGTCCCCCTCTCTCTCTCTCCTGCTCAGTCTCTCTCTCTACCCCCCAGTCTCTCTCTCTACCCCCCAGTCTCTCTAACTCTCTCTCTCTCCCCCGTCTCTCTCTCTCTCCAGACCCCCCGTCTCTCCCTCCCTCCCCCCCCAGTCTCTCTCTCTCCCCCAGTCTCTCTCTCTCTCCCCCCAGTCTCTCTCTCTCTCCCCCCCAGTCTCCCCTCTCTCCCCCCCCCAGTCTCCCTCTCTCCCCCCCAGTCTCTCTCTCTCTCTCCCCCCCCAGTCTCTCTCTCTCCCTCCCCAGTCTCTCTCTCTCTCTCTCCCCCTCCCTCCCCAGTCTCTCTCTCTCTCTCCCCCCCAGTCTCCCTCTCTCCCCCCCCAGTCTCCCTCTCTCCCCCCCAGTCTCTCTCTCTCTCTCCCCCCCCAGTCTCTCTCTCTCCCCCCAGTCTCTCTCTCTCCCCCCCAGTCTCTCTCTCTCCCTCCCCAGTCTCTCTCTCTCTCTCTCCCCCTCCCTCCCCAGTCTCTCTCTCCCCCCCAGTCTCTCTCTCTCCCCCCCAGTCTCTCTCTCTCTCCCCCAGTCTCTCTCTCTCCCTCCCCAGTCTCTCTCTCTCTCTCCCCCTCCCTCCCCAGTCTCTCTCTCTCTCTCCCCCCCCTCAGTCTCTCTCTCTCCCCCTCCAGTCTCTCTCTCTCCCCCCCAGTCTCTCTCTCTCTCTCCCTCCCCAGTCTCTCTCTCCCCCAGTCTCTCTCTCTCCCCCCCCAGTCTCTCTCTCTCTCTCCCCCCCAGTCTCTCTCTCTCTCCCCCCTCAGTCTCTCTCTCTCTCTCCCCCCCAGTCTCTCTCTCTCTCCCCCCTCATCTCTCTCTCTCCCCCCCCCTCAGTCTCTCTCTCTCCCCCCCCGTCTCTCTCTCCCCTCCAGTCTCTCTCTCTTCCCCCCAGTCTCTCTCTCTCTCTCTCCCTCCCCAGTCTCTCTCTCTCTCTCCCTCCCCAGTCTCTCTCTCTCTCTCTCTCTCTCTCCCTCCCCAGTCTCTCTCTCTCCCCCCCTCCAGTCTCTCTCTCTCCCCCCCAGTCTCTCTCTCTCCCCCCAGTCTCTCTCTCTCTCTCTCTCCCTCCCCAGTCTCTCTCTCTCTCTCTCTCTCTCTCCCCCCAGTCTCTCTCTCTCCCTCCCAGTCTCTCTCTCTCCCCCCCCAGTCTCTCTCTCTCTCTCCCTCCCCAGTCTCTCTCTCTCCCCCTCCCCAGTCTCTCTCTCTCCCTCCCAGTCTCTCTCTCCCCCCCCAGTCTCTCTCTCTCCCCCCCCAGTCTCCCTCTCTCCCCCCCCAGTCTCCCTCTCTCCCCCCCCAGTCTCCCTCTCTCCCCCCCCAGTCTCTCTCTCTCTCCCCCCCCGTCTCTCTCTCTCTCCCCCCCAGTCTCTCTCTCCCCCCCCCAGTCTCTCTCTCCCCCCCCAGTCTCTCTCTCTCTCCCCCCCCGTCTCTCTCTCTCTCTCCCCCGTCTCTCTCTCTCTCTCCCCCCGTCTCTCTCTCTCTCTCTCTCCCCCCCGTCTCTCTCTCTCTCTCCCCCCCCGTCTCTCTCTCTCTCCCCCCCCCCGTCTCTCTCTCTCTCTCCCCCCGTCTCTCTCTCTCTCTCCCCCCCGTCTCTCTCTCTCTCTCCCCCCCCGTCTCTCTCTCTCTCCCCCCCGTCTCTCTCTCTCTCTCCCCCGTCTCTCTCTCTCCCCCCCCCCGTCTCTCTCTCTCTCCCCCCCGTCTCTCTCTCTCTCCCCCCCAGTCTCTCTCTCTCTCCCCCCCCTCTCTCTCTCTCTCCCCCCCCAGTCTCTCTCTCTCTCCCCCCCAGTCTCTCTCGCTCTCCCCCCCAGTCTCTCTCTCTCTCCCCCCCCAGTCTCTCTCTCTCTTCCCCCCCCCAGTCTCTCTCTCTCTTCCCCCCCAGTCTCTCTCTCTCCCCCCCCCAGTCTCTCTCTCTCCCCCCCCAGTCTCTCTCTCTCTCTCCCCCCCAGTCTCTCTCTCTCTCCCCCCCCCAGTCTCTCTCTCTCTCCCCCCCCCGTCTCTCTCTCTCTCCCTCCCCAGTCTCTCTCTCTCTCCCTCCCCAGTCTCTCTCTCTCTCCCTCCCCAGTCTCTCTCTCTCTCCCTCCCCAGTCTCTCTCTCTCTTCCCCCCAGTCTCTCTCTCTCTTCCCCCCAGTCTCTCTCTCTCTTCCCCCCAGTCTCTCTCTCTCTTCCCCCCAGTCTCTCTCTCTCTTCCCCCCAGTCTCTCTCTCTCTTCCCCCCAGTCTCTCTCTCTCTTCCCCCCAGTCTCTCTCTCTCTTCCCCCCAGTCTCTCTCTCTCTTCCCCCCAGTCTCTCTCTCTCTTCCCCCCAGTCTCTCTCTCTCTTCCCCCCAGTCTCTCTCTCTCTTCCCCCCAGTCTCTCTCTCTCTTCCCCCCAGTCTCTCTCTCTCTTCCCCCCAGTCTCTCTCTCTCTTCCCCCCAGTCTCTCTCTCTCTTCCCCCCAGTCTCTCTCTCTCTTCCCCCCAGTCTCTCTCTCTCTTCCCCCCAGTCTCTCTCTCTCTTCCCCCCAGTCTCTCTCTCTCTATCCCCCCAGTCTCTCTCTCTCTATCCCCCAGTCTCTCTCTCTCTCTCTCTCCCCCCCGTCTCTCTCTCTCTCCTGCCCCCAGTCTCTCTCTCTCTCTCCTGCCCCCAGTCTCTCTCTCTCTCTCCTGTCCCCGGTCTCTCGCTCTCTCCTGTCCCCGGTCTCTCTCTCTCTCCTGTCCCCGGTCTCTCTCTCTCTCCTGTCCCCAGTCTCTCTCTCTCTCCTGTCCCCAGTCTCTCTCTCTCTCCCCCCCAGTCTCTCTCTCTCTCCCCCCAGTCTCTCTCTCTCTCCCCCCCAGTCTCTCTCTCTCTTCCCCCCGTCTCTCTCTCTCTTCCCCCCAGTCTCTCTCTCTCTTCCCCCAGTCTCTCTCTCTCTTCCCCCCAGTCTCTCTCTCTCTATCCCCCCAGTCTCTCTCTCTCTATCCCCCGTCTCTCTCTCTCTATCCCCCAGTCTCTCTCTCTCTCTCTCCCCCCCGTCTCTCTCTCTCTCTCCTGCCCCCAGTCTCTCTCTCTCTCTCCTGTCCCCGGTCTCTCGCTCTCTCCTGTCCCCGGTCTCTCTCTCTCTCCTGTCCCCAGTCTCTCTCTCTCTCCTGTCCCCAGTCTCTCTCTCTCTCCCCCCCAGTCTCTCTCCCTCCCCCCCAGTCTCTCTCCCTCCCCCCAGTCTCTCTCCCTCCCCCCAGTCTCTCTCCCTCCCCCCCAGTCTCTCCCTCCCCCCCATCTCTCCCTCCCCCTCGTCTCTCTCTCTCTCCCCCAGTCTCTCTCTCTCTCCCCCAGTCTCTCTCTCTCTCCCCCAGTCTCTCTCTCTCTCCCCCAGTCTCTCTCTCTCTCCCCCAGTCTCTCTCTCTCTCCCCCAGTCTCTCTCTCTCTCCCCCAGTCTCTCTCTCTCTCCCCCAGTCTCTCTCTCTCTCCCCCAGTCTCTCTCTCTCTCCCCCAGTCTCTCTCTCTCTCCCCCAGTCTCTCTCTCTCTCCCCCAGTCTCTCTCTCTCTCCCCCAGTCTCTCTCTCTCTCCCCCAGTCTCTCTCTCTCTCCCCCAGTCTCTCTCTCTCTCTCCCCCAGTCTCTCTCTCTCTCCCCAGTCTCTCTCTCTCTCTCTCTCCCCAGTCTCTCTCTCTCTCTCTCTCTCCCCAGTCTCTCTCTCTCTCTCTCTCCCCAGTCTCTCTCTCTCTCTCTCCCCAGTCTCTCTCTCTCTCTCACTCCCCCCAGTCTCTCCCTCCCTCCCCCCAGTCTCTCTCTCCCCCCTCTGATTCCCTCTCTCCCCAGTCTCTCTCTCCCCCCTCCGATTCCCTCTCACCCCCAGTCTCTCCCTCCCTCCCCCCAGCCTCTCTCTCCCCCCTCCAATTCCCTCGCTCTCCCAATTCGATCCTTGATCTTGCCCCCACCGGCCACCAGTGGACCCTTTGACCTCTGCATAGAGCCAACGAAAGTGTGGCCCACCCGGGTACTGCGGATGCGTGGCTCCGGTATCCCACGAGCCGGTGCTGAAGGCTGATAGGCGAAGAATCAGCGCGTAGGGAATTCTCCCACTGAAAGAACGAAGTTCAAGGGAGAAAACCAAACCCTTCCCGGCCTTACACAGCAACCCATCAACCATCGCAACACACACTTCAAGAGCTGCCATTGCGATCTTGATCGGCTCTGAGGTCGCAAGACTCACAAACGAGTCTTAATGTCTCTACTCCTCACAGACCTCCCCTTTTGTTCTTTTATTCCTTCCCCCAGCCTCCAACTTGCTTTTTCATCTGTTTCATTTCCTGTTTTTTTCTCAGTTCTGAAGAAGGGTCTTCGACCTGAAACGTTAACTCTGTTTCTCTCTCCACGGATGTAGCCTGGCCTGCTGAGTTTTTCCAGCGCTTTCTGTTGTTATTTCACAAACTAGTCTGTCTGGATTCCCGGGGCCATTGTGTATTGGGCCCCTCCCCCACCCCAGCTACTGTCCAGCTCTCTGCGCGGCTTTTCAATTTAAGAACATAAGAACATAAGAAATAGGAGCAGGAGTAGGCCATTTGGCCCTTCGAGCCTACTCTGCCATTCAATAAGATCATGGCTGATCTTCTACCTCATCTCCACTTTCCTGCACTATCCCCATATCCCTTGATTCCCTTTATATTCAAAACTCTATCGATCTCTGCCTTGAATATACTCAACGACTGAGCCTCCACAGCCCTCTGGGGTAGAGAATTCCAAAGATTCACCACCCTCTGAGGGAAGAAATTTCTCCTCATCTCAACCCTAAATGGCCGACCCCTTATTCTGAGACTGTGAGCCCGGATTCTAGACTCCCCAGCCAGGGGAAACATCCTCCCTGCATCTATCCTGTCAAGCCCTGTAAGAATTTTGTATGTTTCAATGAGATCACCTCTCATTCTTCTAAACTCAAGAATATAGGCCTAGTCTACTCAATCTGTCCTCATAGGAAAGTCCCCCCATCCCAGGAACCAGTCCGGTGAACCTTCGTTGCACTCCCTCAATGGCAAGTATATCCTTCCTTAGGTAAGGAGACCAAAACTGTACACAATACTCCAGGTGTGGTCTCACCAGGGCCCTATATAATTGCAGTAAGACGTCTTTACTCTTATACTCAAATCCTCTTATAATAAAGGCCAACATACTATTTGCTTTCCTAATTGCTTGCTGTACCTGCATGTTAACTTTCAGTGATTTATGTACAAGGACACCCAGTCCCTCTGAACACCAACATTTCCCAATCTTTCACTATTTAAAAAATACTCTGCTTTTCTATTTTTCCTACCAAAGTGGATAACGTCACATTTCTCCACATTATATTCCATTTGCCATGTTCTTGCCCACTCACTTAGCTTGTCTATATCCCCTTGAAGCCTCCTTGTATCCTCCTCACAACTTACATTCCCACCCAGCTTTGTACCATCACCAAACTTGGATATATTACATTTGGTCCCCTCATCCAAATCATTGATGTAGATTGTGAAAAGCTGAGGCCCAAGCACTGATCCTTGCGGTACCCCACTGGTTGCAGCCTGCCAAACTGAAAATGACCTGTTTATTCCTACTCTCTGTTTTCTGTCCGTTAACCAATCCTCAATCCATGCTAGTATAATACCCCCAAACCCATGAGCCCTAATTTTGTTTAATAACCTCTTGTGTGGCACCTTATCGAATGCCTTCTCAAAATCCAAATACACTACATCCACTGGTTCCCCCTTATCCATTCTGCTAGTTACAGCCTCAAAACATTCTAATAGATTTGTCAAACTCAAAAGACTCTTAATAGATTTGTCAAATATTTCATTTGAAATCTACCATCCTTACCTGGTCTGGCCTTTATGTGACTCCAGACCCACAGCAAAGTGGTTGGGGGAAAAATTAGTGCCTCCCGTTGGCGCTAACGGGGCGCAAAGCAACTAGCGCCAGGGCGCGGCGATGTTTGCGCCGCTCGCGAAATTGACCAGACATTTTGCGGCGGCACTAAACACTACCGCCACGATCTCCTGCGCCTGCAGATCGTGACGTCAGCCGAGCGTGCAACGCCCCGGACCGGATATTGAGTGGCGCCCCCTGCCTTTCCGCCTGCCGCTAGCAATGACAGGTAGAGGGGAACGTTTTTCAGTCAGGAAGGGACTGGGGGAGCTCTATTTAAAGTATGCCGCTTCCTGCCTTTTTTTGTCGGCGACATTTTTGCACCACGCATTCTGAGAGAGAGAGAGAGAGACTTCTGGAGAGAGTTAGGGGTAGAAATTAGGTCGCGCCCCATTTGGGGCGCAAATATCGTCCAGACGCAAATATTAGCGCCTGGCGCTAATTATCGGCACTGACAGGAAACTTCACTTTTACCGCCCCGGGAGGTGAGTGGAGCGCTAAAGCAGGCGCTGCACACCTCTCTTAAGGCGCAAAGGCCGAGCAGTGAGGCGCTAACTAGGAGCGCTGGCGAAGCTCATGTAATGTCAGTCAGCAATGGAACACACACACAATGGCACGGGCCAGTTCTTAAAGGGGATGGTTAATCTTGCTTTCCATCCACATCCTGTTCATTGCTGCCTTGAATCTCGGCCTGGAGAGACTTGCACATCAAATGTGCTGGAAAGAACAATGGAGAGTACCAGGCAAAGAGCTCAGAGTGCAGCTCCCACAGTCTCTGCTAAATCGATACAAGGAATGGCAAATCAAAAGGAACCTGCAAAGTGCTGCTCAGTACCCAAAACTCCTTCACACAACGTTGAATCTCTCCAGAAGTCTCTCCCTCTCTCTCTCAGAATGCGTAGTTCAAAAATGCCACCAACAATAAAAGACAGGAAGAGGCCCCCTTTAAGTAGCGCCCCCCCCAGCCCCACAGCGATTGATAGCGTTCCAGTCTTCTGGTCGTTGGAAGCGCCAGGCGGTAAGGCAGGGGGCGCCACTCAATTTCCGCTACGGGGCGCCACAAGGGCGTTGCACCATGGAATGACGTCACAATCTGCGCGCGCAGGTGGCCGCAGCGGTAAGTTTTAGCGCCGCCGCACAATCTCAAGTTAAGTTCTCGAGCGGCGCAAACATCGCTGCGCCCGGGCGTTAGCGGCTTTGCGCCCCATTAGCGCCCTCTTAAGGCGCTAACGGTAGGCGCAACCAAGTGAATTTTTACCCCTTAACGTTGTGTGAAGGAGTTTTGGGTACTGAGCAACACTTTGCAGGTTCATTTTAATTTGACCTTCCTTGCATCAATTTAGAAGATACTATGGGGGCTGCACTCTGAGCTCTTTCCCTGGGCCTCTCCATTGTTCTTTCCAGCAGAATTGATGTACAGGTCTCTCCAGGCCGAGATTCAAGGCTGCAATGAGCAGGGTGTGGCTGGAGAGCAAGATCGACCCTGCCCTTTAAGAACTGGCTGGCGCCAGTGTGTCTGTGTTCCATTGCTAACTGACATCATCTGAGCTTCGCCAGCGCTCTGAGGTAGCGCCTCGCTCCTCGGCGTTAGCGCCTTAAGAGAGGTGTGTAGCGCCTGATTTAGCGCTCAAATCACCTCCAGGGGCGATAGAGACCAAGTTTGCAGACGGAGGCGATAATTAGCGCCAGGCGCTAAACTTTGCGCCCGGCCGATAATTGCGCCCCAAGCAGGACGATACCGAATTTTTCCCCTGTTGACTCTTAACTGCCCTCTGAAATGGCAAGCCACTCAGTTAAGGGCAATTAGGGATGGGCAATAAATGCTGGCCTTGCCTGTGATACCCACATCCTGTGAATGAATAAATTTTTTAAAATGTTCTTTTTTTAATCACCCTACATGTTAAGCATCTGGTCCATTAAAACCCATTTGAACTTCACCCTTAGCTACTCAACACCATTAATGGAGCATTTATGTCATCCATTTTTTTCTTTCAACTCTTTTACACTTGTCTATATTAAATTTCATCATCCACTTTGTAGTTCCCAAGCTGCCTGTTCAGATTTAACTGCCCCCCAATTTCAGTATCTCAGTGAATTTTACCATTTTGCACTGAGCTTCTGAATCAAACTTGTTAACGTAAATTAGAAACAATAAAAGTTCCAACATTGTGGACTCCACTCAACACTTCACTCCTGACATAAATCCTCTAAAAAGTAATTGCTGCTTCTTACCCTACAGCCAGTTAGTTTCTTATCCATTCTCATTTTATCTTGTGTCCCCACTGCTTTAAACTTTTGTGTGGAATGTTGTCAAAATGCTTTCTGGAAGTCAAGGTACACCCAGTATTGTTGTAAGACTAATTGGTCTGCAGTTGCCTCATTCTGTTTTGCTACCCTTTTTGAAATGGGCAACATGTTATTCTGTTTTCAATTAGAATCGCCGTAGCATTTGCTGAATGTTGATGGTCTGATATTAAGCCAGGCCACCTCTGAAACCATATAAAATTCTTAAACACAGCTCTTCTAAACAAAGTACTTCAGAAATCAGTGACTGTGTTATTGATATTGAAATCGTCACTGTGACTCAAATTTACAATTTCTTACTTTAGTATCTTCAGAGGGATTGAGGTGTCCTTGATAGCCACAATAACACCACCATGATCAAGGTACAGAATGTGATGCTCTTCCTCAAACACCTGAAGGAGATTAAAAAAAAATGAATCAGTGTGTTAGGATCCTTATTGAGCCTCATGTCATATAAATTCCTAACTCTGAAAACAAAACCGGCTTCAATAAAATTAGGATTTAATCCATGGAGACAAAAATGAACTGCAAGGCTGATGCAACTCGAAATCAAATAAACTCATGTTTTTTAAATAGGTCTGTGTGCCAAATTCGCACCTAGGGTTAAATGGCAATATAATTCCTCATCCTTCAAAACTGTTTTATTCATATTGCTTTTTATTAGGTCCACCTGCACCATGCTCCATTCTCCAACAGGATCAGTGGACATGTGACTTTGTTAATGCAATTTTGCAACTGCCCACCATGAAGTTCCGGAAAGTGGCCCAGTTTGAATCATCCTCCAATTTTCCCTCGCTCTTTGTTTTCTATGGTGAAGTACTTTGTCTGGAACAGATGGACTGCCAGAGGTGATGAGCTCACTGCTTGGGGAATTGCGATCATGCAACTATTCCGCGACACAGGTCATTAGTTTACCAACATGCTGCACAACCAAGCCACCATAAATTAAGAGCTAATTATTGTCTGAAAGGAAAAGCAAAATGTACAGCTGACGGAAAGTAATGGTGTGTCTATAGGAGACTGAGGAAATGACATCAGTTTATCTCCTGGTTGCAATGGAATGACAGCAGTTATTACTGGCAACTGAAGATTACTAACAAAACACATCTCAAAACCACTTACATTCTGTATTTTTTTTTAATTTTTCCTCTTTTCATTGATAGAGAACTTCAAGAAAATAAATCAAAAAGCAAATGACTGAATCGTATTTATAACTGTCATCGTGAATGTAAAATATAAGTTAAATTAAATAAAGTAAAATCTTTCATCAGTTCTCTGCTCTATGTTAATAACAGCCATTTTATGAATGGTCACCTTGTGATTTAATTCATCTGAAAATCACTGATCTAGGTCAAACAAGAATCTGAATCTCCTCTAATCACACAAAGGCTGTTTGGCATTCTTTTGGCTCCGCCCTTGTCCCAAAACCTGCGCCCATGTGCACACACAATGAAAATCTGACAGTTCATCTGCACCAATTCGCTGCACACATTGGGAAATAGAAAAATTAAAAAGATCGATTTCATGGTCCATAGTATTGATTTTTCTCTTTTTTCACTTCAAGGTCACAGTAATGGGAGGTATAATATGTTAGTGGGAAGCAATCAGGAAAAGGATTTTTTTTTAAAAAACAGTCTCCTAAAATAAAAATGACTCCAAAAGCTCATGGCTACTGGCAGCAACAAGAGACAGAGGAGACAAAGCAGCCGAACATGGAGGCACTGCGAGTCGGTTTTAAGGGTTTTGTACATATTTTCTCAGTGCTCGTTGACAGCTTTTTTTCTTCTTCCCATCAGTGAGTGCAGTAGGCGTCTTGTCGAATTGAAAACAGAGAGTTCTATTCATGTGCGGTGCCACGACTGGGGCATTCATGAACGAATGAGGGCCCACCCTTCAAATTAGCCCCTACGGGCAATCTTTTAAAAAAGAAGCAGCAACTGCTCTTTCTAATATGCTAATTAGCCTCATGTTCTTTCATACTAATATGGTTGTCAGTGGCTAAAGCCCAGCTGGTAGCTTCCTGAGCCACATATATGAGTGTTAGCTCTAACTTCCAGACATTGATGAAGATTTTATGATAAACATACCTTGAATGAAAAACAAAGAAGCAACAATATTGAATATAAAACGGAAAAACATAATTTTACACACTTCATTGAAGCTACAGTTTGGTTTGAATTATGAAACACTCTCTACACAGTGAGAACCAACACAAAAGTCTGAATGATGGTTGCATAACACATTAGCACAAAGTAGTCAGTGTATCAATGGCAAAAGCAGAACAGTTTAAGTCACAGCACAAAGTGCTGGGTTTAGTTTACTCGCCTGCCTCCATGTATTGCCACAGTCGGAGGTTATGTACATATCTTCCTTGTACTCAACCAGCTGGGCACCTAGGTTTCCTAAGAGACAAGAAGTCATTCTTTTATTTTATGTAAAGACAAAAAAAGTGTTAAGCAGATGTGTACATATTGCTTATTACGAACATGCAAATGGACAGAGGGATTATTTTCAGCATCCTTTCCCACCAGCTGGAGCACTGTGCATTTTAATGACATCATTGCTAAAGAATGCTCACATTTTATTCATCTTCTCAGTAGTAAATGTAATGGGACGTAAAAGGAGGAAATGTAAAATTAGAGAATTAAAGAGTGTTCTGATTTTGAGAAACTGCTGCAGATGGGGACTGGGTAGACCTGAGTTTAAATCCATCCCACATTGATGGAATGAAAGTCTCTGTCTGTTGGCTGTAAGGCTATTATGTGAAATGAGCATCGACAGCTGCGAACCAGTTGCTGGTGGGCAAGAGCCGACAGCATAAACATGTCCCTAACGAGGCACTAACTGGCACTACATTGGCAATCTCACTCAGAGAAGCCACAGGGTGGCTGGTGTGGGAAATTGAAAAAAAATGTCACACTAATAGTGTTCTTTTGAGGTTGGACTTGGGGCACATTGTTGGGGCAGAGTGGAGGAAGCTTTACTTCAGCTGTAACTGTGCTGTACATGACTGGGGAGTGCTAAAACTGGGGTTAATGAAAGAGACAAATTTCCTCGGGGCTTCTCCCGCTCCATTTACAGGGTTTCTGCCAAACTCCCATTGAAGTTAATGCAGTGCAGCAGGCGAAGCCCGAAAGAAGTTCACCCCCAAAACTGTCCATAAATTCAAACAACTGTGGTGAAACTGCTATTAAAAGCAGTTAATTTTACAAAACAGTGGCACTGTTAATGAATACACACTTTTTCCTTTATTAATAATAATGTCACATTTTTTCTTGACAGACTCAAGATCAGTATCTAAACTTCGGAACCAAAAATGCACAAAATACTGCACAATGTTGATTGGATAGTTAAATGCTGTGGAAATTGCTTCATGATTATGACCAATGCACTAAAAAAGGATATTTGTTACTTTTAGCAGTTTTTAAAAATCATTTGCCAACATTACCTTTATTGTATATTGCTGAATAACAAAAGAACATTTCCATCAGAAGTCCTAATTATTTGCACACCTTGATGGGAACAGAACATTACTCTCAAGAAGTATGGATAATGCGGCAGATTTTGCTGGAGTGAGGCAGCTCGCGCGTGTCCTATTAGTTAGTCTTGTTCATGAACGTTTAGGTTTTAACATTTTTTGTCCACGAAGTTGCTGGAAGTGCGAGCTGATAACGGCGGAGCGAGGGCAACAAGGCATCTGGGACCTTGGTGAACAACGGGACAAACAGTGCATCTCCTTAACCAATGAGATTAAAGGATTGAGAAATAAACAGGGGAAGGACTGAGAAGGAGGGTGAATTAGAGTTCAACGTCAAATCAGGTACAGAGAGAGAAATAAAGAGAGGGGAAGAAAGATTGGTTTAAGAGAGAGAGAGAGAAAAAAAAAGAGAGACACAAAGGAAAAGTAAGAAAACAAAATAAAAAATAAAACATTTGACCGTTTTAAAATCTCCTAAAGCAATTCACAATCTGAAGGATTGAGAAGCCACACGCATAACTGTTCACTTTATGGGCAAGAGAGGTTGAATGGCAGTCAATAATAATAATTTTGTTGTTAAAAGGGTACTTACGCTGTTAATTACATAACTTAACTTTCTTTGGCGAATTTAATGGGCAAATGCAGAAACTTCATGAAAATCACGGGAGGTTAAGCGCGAGATGCTGTTTTTGCGATGCTAACGGCAGAGAGGCACAAATCAACCAGAAAACTGTGGTGATTTGCAATTCACGGGGTAGCTCTTCCTCGCTACAAGTTGCTGCTCAATCATCAGCAAAGTGATGGAAGGTGTCGTTGACAGTGCTATCAAGCGGCACTTAATCACCAATACCCTGCTCACTGATGCCCAGTTTGGGTTCCGCCAGGACCACTCGGCTCCAGACCTCATTACAGCCTTGGTCCAAACATGGACAAAGGAGCTGAATTCCAGAGGTGAGGCAAGAATGACTGCCCTTGACATCAAGGCAGCATTTGACCGAGTGTGGCATCAAGGAGCCCTAGTAAAACTGAAGTCAATGAGAATCAGGGGGAAAACTCTCCACTGGCTGGAGTCATACCTAGCACAAAGGAAGATGGTTGTGGTGGTTGGAGATCAATCATCACAGCCCCAGGACATCACTGCAGGAGTTCCTCAGGGCAGTGTCCTAGGCCCAACCATCTTCAGCTGCTTCATCAATGACCTTCCCTCCAACATAAGGTTAGAAATGGGGATGTTTGCTGATGACTGCAGTGTTCAGTGCCATTCGCAACTCCTCAGATAATGAAGCAGTCCATGCCCGCTTGCAACAAGACCTGTACGACATTCAGGCTTGGGCTGATAAGTGGCAGGTAACATTCGCGCCACACAAGTGCCAGGCAATGACTATTTTCAACAAGCGAGAGTCTAACCACCGCCCCATGACATTCAACGGCATTACCATCGCCGAATCCCCCACCATCAACATCCTGGGGGTCACCATTGACCAGAAACTTAACTGGACCAGCCACATAAATACTGTGGCAACAAGAGCAGGTCAGAGGCTAGGTATTCTGCGGCGAGTGTCTCACCTCCTAACTCCCCAAAGCCTTTCCACCATCTACAAGGCACAAGTAAGGAGTGTGATGGAATACTCTCCACTTGCCTGGATGAGTGCAGCTCCAACAACACTCACGAAGCTCAACACCATCCAGAACAAAGCAGCCCACTTGATTGGCACCCCATCCACCAACTTAAACATTCACTCCCTCCACCACCGGCGTACTGTGGCTGCAGTGTGTACCATCTACAAGATGCACTGCAGCAATTTGCCAAGGCTTCTTCGGCAGCACCTCCCAAACCCGTGACCTCTACCACCTAGAAGGACAAGGGCAGCAGGTGCATGGGAACACCACCACCTCCAAGTTTCCCTCCTAGTCACACACCATCCTGACTTGGAAGTATATCATCGTTCCTTCATCGTCGCTGGGTCACAATCCTGGAACTCCCTCCCTAAAAGCACTGTGGCTCACCACCACCTTCTCAAGGGCAATTAGGGATGGACAATAAATGCTGGTCTTGCCAGCTACGCCCACATCCCATGAACGAACTTTAAAAAAAACTATCCCTCTCATTGTTTACTACATTTCTGAGTTTTGTGTCATCTGCAAAATTTGAAATTCTGGCCTGTATACTCAAGCCCAGGTCATTAATATATATCAAAAAGAGTAGTAGCCCTAATACCGACCCTTGGGGAACACCACTGTATACTTCCCTCCAGTCTGAAAAAACAACCATTCACCATTACTCTCTGCTTTCTGTCCTTTGGCAAATTCATATCCACACTGCCACGGTCCCTTCAATTTTGCTAACAAGCCTATTATGTGGCACTTCGTCAAACGCTTTTTGAAAGTCCATATACATAACATCAACTACACTACCCTCCTCAATCCTCTCCGTTACTTCATTAAAAAACTCAATCAAGTTAGTCAAACACAATTCACCTTTAACAAATCCATGCTGACTTTAATTTATTAGCCCATACTTTTCCAAATGCCAATTAATTTTGTCCCAGTTCATTATTTTTAAAAGTTTCCCCACCACTGACATAAGGCTGACTGGCCTGTTATTGCCGCGTTTATCCCTCGTCCCCTTTTTTCGCCGTCTTTCGGATGAGACGTTAAACCGAGGCCCCATCTGCTCTCTCAGGTGGACGTAAAAGATCCCATGGCACTATTTCGAAGAAGAGCAGGGGAGTTATCCCCGGTGTCCTGGCCAATATTTATCCCTCAATCAACATAACAAAAAACAGATTATCTGGTCATTATCACATTGCTGTTTGTGGGAGCTTGCTGTGCGCAAATTGGCTGCCGCGTTTCCCACATTACTACAGTGACTACACTTCAAAAGTACTTCATTGACTGTAAAGTGCTTTGAGATGTCTGGTGGTCGTGAAAGGCGCTATATAAATGCAAGTCTTTCTTTCTTTTCTTTCGATGGAATCTGGAACAAAACCCATGGATTGGAGGGTAGCTAATGTTACCCCACTATTCAAAAAGGTGGTAGAGAGAAAATGGGGAAATTACAGACCGGTAAGCCTGACATCGGTAGTGGGGAAAATGCTAGAGTCCATTATAAAAGATGTAATAGCAGAACACTTGGAAAACAGTGACAGGATCGGACAAAGTCAACATGGATTTACAAAAGGTAAATCGTGTTTGACTAATCTACTGGAATTTTTTGAGGATGTAACTGGTAAAATAGATAAGGGAGAACCAGTGGATGTGGTGTATTTGGACTTTCAAAAGGCTTTCGATAAGGTCCCGCATAAGAGATTAGCGTGCAAAGTTAAAGCACATGGGATTGGGGGTAAGGTATTGACTTGGATAGAGAACTGGTTGGCAGACAGAAAGCAAAGAGTTGGAATAAACGGGTCTTTTTCCGAGTGGCAGGCAGAGACTAGTGGGGTACCGCAGGGTTCGGTCCTTGGACCCCAGCTATGAACAATATATATTAATGATCTAGACAAGGGAACTAGATGTAATATCTCCAAGTTTGCAGACGACACAAAGCTGGGTGGGCGTGTGTGCTGTGAGGAGGATGCCGAGAAACTCCAGGATGATTTGGACAGGTTGGGTGATTGGGCAGAAGCATGGCAGATGCAAGATAACGTGGATAAATTCGAGGTTATCCACTTTGGTGTCAAAAACAGGAAGGCAGATTATTATCTGAATGGCAATAGATTGGGAGAAGGGGAAGTGCAACGAGACCTGGGTGTCCTGTGCACCAGTTGCTGAAGGTAAGCATGCAGGTGCAGCAGGCGGTTAAGAAGGCAAATGGTATGTTGGCCTTCGTAGCAAGAGGGTTTGAGTACAGGAACAAGGATGTCTTGCTGCAGTTGTACAGGGCCTTGGTGAGACCACATCTTGAGTATTGTGTGCAGTTTTGGTCGCCTTATCTGAGGAAGGATGTTCTTGCCATGGAAGGAGTTCAGCGAAGATTCACAAGGCTGATACCTGGGATGGCAGGAATGACGTATGAGGAGAGATTGGGTCGATTGGGCTTATACTCGCTAGAGTTTAGAAGAATGAGAGGGGATCTCATTGAAACTTATAAAATTCTGACAGGACTGGACAGACTAGATGCAGGAAGGATGTTCCCGATGGTCGGGGAGTCCAGAACCAGGGGTCACAGTCTAAGGATAAGGGGTAAGCCATTTAGGACAGAAATGAGGAGGAATTTCTTCACCCAGAGAGTGGTGAATCTGTGGAATTCTCTACCACATAAGGCAGTAGAGGCCAATTCATTAAATATATTCAAGAAGGAGTTGGATATATTTCTTAAAGCTAAAGGGATCAAGGGATATGGGGAGAAAGCAGGGACAGGGTTCTGAATTTGGATGATCAGCCATGATCGCATTGAATGGCGGAGCAGGCTAGAGGGGCCGAATGGCCTACTCCTGCTCCTATCTTCTATGTTTCTTTGTAAACAGATGTGTAACATTGTGGCCAGAGCCACCGCAATTTCCACCCTTACTTCCCTCAGTAAACTAGGATGCATCCCATCGGGACTGAGTGATTTTCTACTTCGAGGACTGCTAACCTTTTAAGTACCTCCTCTTTATTTTTATCCTATCCAATATAGCTACTACCTCCCCCTTTACTGCAGGATCCTCTTCTCTAATGAAGACAGATGCAAAGTATTCATTTAGTACCTCAGTTATGCCTTCTGCCTCCACAAGAATATCTCCTTTTTGGTACCTAATTTTGGTACCCTCCTTTGACTATCCTTTTACTATTTATACATTTATAAAAGACTTTGGGGCTCTCTTTAGCCTCTAATCTCTTCTCATACTCTCTCTTTGCTCCTCTTATTCCCTTTTTAGATCTCCTCTGTACTTTTTATATTCAGCTTGGTTCTCTACTCTATCATGAACCGTACAATTGTCCTAAGCCTCCTTTTTCTGTCTCATTTTAATCTCTATGGGGGAAAAATTCAGTTGGTTGCGCCTCCCGTTAGTGCCTTAAGAGGGCGCTAATGGGGCGCAATGCAACTAGCGCCCGGGCGCAGCGATGTTTGCACCGCTCACGAAATTAACTAGACATTTTGCGCCGGCGCTAAACAGTACCGCCACGATCTCCTGCGCCGGCAAATCGTGACGTCAGTCGAGTGCGCAACGCCCCGGTAGCGCCCCGGAGCGGATATTGAGTGGCACCCCCTGCCTTACCGCCTGCCGCTAGCAACGACAGGTTGAGGGGAGCGTTTTGCAGTCAGGAAGGGACTGGAGGAGCGCTATTTAAAGGCGATCGCTTCCTGCCTTTTTTTGTTGGCGACATTTTTGAACCACACATTCTGAGAGAGAGAGAGAGAGAGAGAGAGAGAGAGAGATACACTTCTGGAGAGATTCAACGCTGTGTGAAGGAGTTTTGGGTACTGAGCAGCACTTTGCAGGTTCATTTTGATTTGCCCTTCCTTGTATCGATTTAGAAGAGACTGTGGGGGCTGCACTCTGAGCTCTTTCCCTGGGCCTCTCCATTGTTCTTTCCAGCAGATTTGATGTACAGGTCTCTCCAGGCCGAGATTCAAGGCTGCAATGAGCAGGCTGTGGATGGAAAGCAAGATCAACCCTCCCCTTTAAGAACTGGCCTGCACATTGTGTCTGTGTTCCATTGCTGACTGACATCACATGAGCTTTGCCAGCGCTCTGAGTTAGCGCCTCGCTCATCGGCCTTTGCGCCTTAAGACAGACGTGTAGCGCCTGATTTAGCGCTCCAATCACCTCCAGGGGCGATAAAAGTCAAGTTTGCAGTCGGAGGCGATAATTAGCGGCAGGCGCTAATCTTTGCGCCCGGCCGATAATTGCGCCCCAAATGGGGCGATACTGAATTTTTCCCCCTATATCTTTTGCTATCCAGGGAGTTCTAGCTTTGGATACCTTCCTCTTCCCCTCATGTGAATGTGTCTATTCGGTACCCGAACCACCTCCTCTTTGAAGGCCTCCCATTGTTTAATTATTGTTTTGCCTGCCAATTTTTGATTCCAATCCACCTGGCCCAGATCCTTTTCAACTCACTGAGGTTAGCCCTCCTCCAGTTAAGTAATTTTACACTTGATTGTTCCTTGTCCTTTTCCAGATCTATTCTAATCCTGCTCATTGCAGCCTTGATGCTATTAAGATCACTCTTCCCCAAATGCTCCCCCATTGGTCTGATAGTGTCCTATTGTACAACCCCAAAAAAGTATCCCAAGAGATAGTGGCATGCTGCAGAATTAGGCTCTCAGAACAGAAATAATCAAACAGTAGGTGAAAGAGGCCGCCAAGGAAAACTCTGAAGAAGATGCTGATAATAGGCCCAAGGCTGCAGAATTCCCAGTTCCACTAGAGCTGCAGGAAGGACGACAAATCCAACAACATATAATAGACAACCCATTCATTTAAAATTCAGTCACCCTGCACAAGTATTGATGAATAACTATTTTTAATGAATTGGCACAGCAAACCTATATACACCATTATCGGCTATTTGATCCCAGCCAACATGCATGTGCAGCCATTCATTGATTGCTCTCTAAATTTGCCCCAGGACAAATGAACTCTCTGCACTTAGGCAACACGGTGGCATAGTGGTTAGCACTGTTGCCTCACAGCGCCAGAGACCCGGGTTCGAATCCGGCCTCGGGTGACTGTCTGTGTGGAGTTTGCACATTCTCCCCGTGTCTGCGTGGGTTTCCTCTGGGTGCTCCGGTTTCCTCCCACAGTCCAAAGATGTGCGAGTTAGGTTGATTTGGCTATGATAAATTGACCCTTAGTGTTAGGGGGATTAAATACGTGGGGTTACGGGGATAGGGTGGGATATGTGTCAGTGCAGGCTCGATGGGCCGAAATGGCCTCTATCTGCACTGTGGGGATTCCGTGAAGTCAAAATCCCATTACAGACATGTATTTCCAGTCCGTATTTTTTTTTACCCCTGTGCTTCCCCTTTGTGAAGGAAGTGAGGTGGCTGGCTGCTGAATGGCACGGAGTGTTTCCTGGGATGAAGATGATTCTTTACTAACCTATTATTGGTCATAAGGTGGCCTTGCAGCTGCTGACACCACATCTGATACTGTGGTGGTTGCCTGGGTCTGCTCCTTCCTGACTGCACTGTCCACTGAGGTCTGTTTCACATGGTCAACCCTGTCCTGCAATCGAATAGCGATCTCTCACAACACACAGCTTCGCATTGTATTTCTTTTTCCCCATTTATACCTGCAGGAATTCTTGCTTTTTGTTACTCGAATGAGCTGGGTGGTATGGGTGTTTAGTTGCCTGGGGAGAGCTTTCGGGCTTGGGATCATATTCTGCAATTCAATTTGTTTTTCTGTGAAAACTGAAACCCAATGCGGTAATGTATACACAATTACTAACTGTCTGTTTTTGCAGTGGGCAGTCAGCTTTTCCAACACCTTGTTGTGCTGTTTGCATGGAGTCCTGGAAAACAGCTGATTCAGGGATAACTTAAATTGTCAGTGGCTCAATCACTTCCACACTGATGCTGGTTGGTTTTTGCTTCTGTCCAGGCAGCCACCGTGAGTGAGTGAATGTGTGTGTTCACACTCCCCTCCCCGTGCAGCAAGTCTGAGAGCAGCTCCTATGCACGTGCATGGTGCGAGTGGCAGCAAGCTATGTGTGGCAGCTGCTTGCTTAGGGCTTGCTCTGTGTATTCAGTGGCCACTTGCATCGTGCTGCATTAGACTGTGCCCCTCTCTATGGTTCTGTGATGGAGAACTGGCGCAGCATGGTCCTGACACTGTGAAGCTGAGGAAAGCAGCCCCAGAAAGACAGCAGTACCATGAGAAGATGCCAGACAAAACGTCAAGTTTTTTTCACATGGGGATCACAGTGTCCCTCTATGCCAAAGGCACCTTTAATGGTTTTAGAAGCACTTTTTCACCTGAGAGAATCACATGATTGCATATGACAGTACTGGTTAAATATGGTGATGGTGAACTTTCCCTGGTTTTGGTGAAAACAGTGAGAACTGCTGCTGTTGATGGCAGGAAAAGAACTGAGGTACACTTCCAGAAAGAGGCTTAAATATACAGCAGGAGTGGGGAAGACATGGCCCCAGCAACAAGCAAAATCTTTGAAGGGACAGTGCTGTTGTGGGTGACCCCTGTTTGGATGACATCCTACACATGTCTGTGTGAATCCATTCAAGTTTTAAACTCATTCCAAAATACATTCCAGAGAAGAAGCTTTTTTTTAAAAAAAAGAGATTACACCTTTCATTAAATATAACTTATCCAAATAATCAGTTTTACCTGCTCCCATAATAAGTCCTGGTGCAGAATCTTTGGTGTGGACAGTGCCTGATACATATGGGTTGTCAGCCCAGCGCAGGTGCAGGTGAACAGAGCATTCAGGCTACAGAAAAGACAAGCAATAATGTCATATTTTAGGGCCATTTGATCATTTTCATTTAATTCATTACTTTGTATGAAACATATTCCTTTATCTATATTTCTCAAAGTGCTAAGCTTGTTTCTAACTGACACAACACAAACCAAGAAACAATACGGATTGAGATGACATAACCAGCAAGGTTTTCTAATTTAGGCTGACACAATTCCCAGCACGTTTTAAACATCTGGAGTACTGCATTCAGTTTTGGGCATCGCACTCAGGAAGGATATATTGGCCTTGCAGGGGGTGCAGCGCAGATTCACCAGAATGATTCCGGGGCTTAGAGGGTTAAATTATGAGGACAGGCTGCATAAACTTGGCTTGTATTACCTTGAGTATAGAAGATTGAGGGGTGATCTAATCTAGGTGTTTAAAATGTTAAAAGGATTTGATATGGTAGATACAGAGAAATTATTTCCACTGATGTGGGAATCAAGAATAAGCAGACATAATCTTAAACTTAGAGCTAGGCCATTTAGGAGGGAAATCAGGAATCAGGAAGCACGTTTTCACACAAATGGCAGTAGAAATCTGGAATTCTCTCCCCCAAAAGGCTGTAAATGCTAGGACAATTAGAGCTATCAAGTCTGAGATCGATAGATCTTTGTTGCGTAAGGGTATCAAGGGATATGGAGCTAAGGTGGGTCCATGGACTTGAGGTACAAATCAGCCATGATCTAATTGAATGTCAGAGCAGACTCGATGGGCCAAATGGCCTACTTCTGTGCTGTGCTGTTCTATGATTCTATGTTCTGGTGTAAGATTTAGTGCTGACAGTTCAATAGAAACAGCTTTAAAAACACAAAGAGGTATCATTGGACTCATGACATGTAACATGCATTTGGCGTACAGGAAAACAGATTCATACTTCTTTTTAGAAAGTTACTCTAAGACAACCACAACACAAATAAAAACTCCACAACAATATACACTGTGCACCAACAAAACACCAGGTCAAAATAACTCTATCGCAAAACACCCAAACCATCTGCTGTTTCTGAGACCTGCAACACAATCAGTAAGGTTTCCTGACTGCTGACACTCAGTAATACGGCTTAATATGCAGCATGTTGCCAAGGACACATGCATAAAGTAGTGCTCTCATTGTAAAGGCTTTTTTCTGTGGTTTACACAAAGATAGTGAGAATGCATACTTATTTTTTACCAGAAAATCGTTACTTAGATTATTAACACCAAATTGGTGTGTTATTCGTATGAAAATGAACACACTCAAGGAAAATACGACTGTGGGGCGAAAAGAAAAATTCACTGACCATAGAACATTCTGTTCTCTGGAACTGGTTAATTTTTCCTAATTCGGAAATATCCATAGTAGAGAGCTCATTCGGTTAACAGAGTATTTGATGAGTTTAATTACTTTGCTCAACCAGGTTGCTAAGTGAGGTGCCTTGCTTCCTTAGGTGTATTGTTTTTCAATTCGTTCCTGGGATGTGGGCGTCGCTGGCAAGGCCAGCATTTATTGCCCATCCCTAATTGCCCTTGAGAAGATGGTGGTGAGCCACCTTCTTGAACTGCTGCAGTCCGTGTGGTGAAGGTACTCCCACAGTGCTGTTCGGGAGGGAGTTCCAGAATTTTGATCCAGCGACGATAAAGGAACGACAATATATTTCCAAGTCAGGATGGTGAGTGACTTGGAGGGGAACTTGCAGGTGATGGTGTTCCCATGCGCCTGCTGCCCATGTCTTTCTAGGTAGTAGAGGTTGCGGGTTTGGGAGGTGCTGTCGAAGAAGCTTTGGCGAGTTACTGCAGTGCATCTTGTAGATGGTACATATTGCAGCCACGGTGTGCCGGTGGTGGAGGGAGTGAATGTTTAAGGTGGTGGATGGGGTGTCGATTAGAGGGCTGCTTAGCCCTGGATGGTGTCGAGCTTCTTGAGCGTTGTTGGAGCTGCACTCATCCAGGCAAGTGGAGAGTATTCCATCACACTGACGAAAAGTCATCGACCTGAAACGTTAACTCTGTTTCTCTCTTCACAGATGCTGCCTGATCTGCTGAGTATTACCAGCATTTTCTGTTTTTATTACAGATTTCCAGCATCCGCAGTATTTTGCTTTAGTATTAGTATTCCATCACACTCCTGACTTGTGCCTTGTAGATGATGGAAAGGCTTTGGGGAGTCAGGAGGTGAGGCACTCGTTGCAGAATACCCAGCCTCTGACCTGCTCTTGTAGCCACGGCATTTATGTGGCTGGTCCAGTTAAGTTTCTGGTCAATGGTGACCCCCAGAATGTTGATGGAGGGGGGGGGGGGGGGATTCGGTGATGGTAATGCGTTGAATGTCAAGGGGCGGTGGTCAGACTCTCTCTTGTTGGAGATGGTCATTGCTTGGCATTTGTGTGGCGCGAATGTTACTTGCCACTTATCAGCCCAAGCCTGAATGTCATCCAGATCGTGCTGCTTGCGGGTACGGACTGCTTCATTATCTGAGGAGTAGCGAATGGAACTGAACACTGTGCAGTCATCAGCGAACATCCCCACTTCTGACCTTATGATGGAGGGAAAGTTATTGATGAAGCAGCTGAAGATGGTTGGGCCTAGGACACTGCCCTGAGGAACTCCTGCAGCGATGTCCTGGGGCTGAAATGATTGGCCTCCAACAACCACAACCATCTTCCTTTGTGCTAGGCATGACTCCAGTCAGTGGAGAGTTTTCCCCCCGATTCCCATTGACTTCAATTTTACTAGGGCTCCTTGATGCCACACTCGGTCAAATGCTGCCTTGATGTCAAGGGCAGTTACTCTCAACTCACCTCTGGAATTCAGCTCTTTTGTCCATGTTTGGACCCAGGCTATAATGGGGTCTGGAGCCCAGTGGTCTTGGCGGAACCCAAACGGAGCATCGGTGAGAAGGTTTTTGGTGAGTAAATGCCGCTTGATAGCACTGTTGACAACACCTTCCATCATTTTACTGATGATTGAGAGTAGACTGATGGGACAGTAACTGGCCAGATTGGATTTGTCCTGCTTTTTGTGGACAGGACATACCTGGGCAATTTTCCACTTTGTCGGGTAGATGCCAGTGTTGTAGCTGTACTGGAACAGCTTGGCTAGAGGCGCAGCTAGTTCTGGAGCACAAGTCTTTAGCACGGCAGGTGGGATGTTGTCGGGGCCCATAGCCTTTGCTATATCTAGTGCGCTCAGCAGTTTCTTGATATTACGTGGAGTGAATCGAATTGGCTGAAGACTGGCTTCTGTGATGGTGGGGACCTCATGAGGAGACTGAGATGGATCATCCACTCGGCACTTCTGGCTGAAGATGGTTGCAAATGCTTCAGCCTTGTCTTTTGCACTCATGTCAAGGATGGGGATGTTCATGGAGCCTCCTCCTCCCGTTAGTTGTTTAATTGTCCATCACCATTCATGACTGGATGTGGCAGGACTGCAGAGCTTTGATCTGATCCATTGGTTGAGGGATTTCTTAGCTTTGTCTATAGCATGCTGTTTCTGCTGTTTAGTATGTATGCATGTGTTGTAGCTTCACCAGATTGGCACTTCAATTTTAGGTACGCCTGGTGCTGCTCCTGGCATGCTCTTCCACACTCCTCATTGAACCAGGGTCGGTCCCCTGGCTTGATGGTAGTGGTAGAGTGAGGGATATGCCGGGCCATGAGGTTACAGATTGTGGTGGAATACAATTCTGCTGCTGCTGATAGCCCACAGCGCCTCATGGATGCCCAGTAGCACCTCATGGATGCCCAGATTTGAACTGCTAGATCTATTCTGAATCTATCCCATTTAGCACAGTGGTAGTACCACACAACACACTGGAGAGTGTCCTCAGTATGAAGACGGGACTTCGTCTCCACAAGGCCTGTGCGATAGTCACTCCTACCAATACTGTCATGGACAGATGCATCTGCGACAGGTAGATTGGTGAGAACGAGGTCAAGTAGGTTTTTCCCCTCGTGTTGGTTCTCTCACCACCTGCCGCGGGCCCAGTCGGCCAGCTCAGTCAGTAGTGGTGCTTGAGGTCCTCAGCCCCTTGTAATGTGTTGGGTTTTTACACTAGATATTATCTTTGGGGTGAGCATCAAAAACCACTCTAGTAAGACCACCTCACATACCCTATGTCCAGAGTGTATCTTTATCTTCCCCAATATCGAGGCAAATTGAGCGAGACCCCAGATTTGAACAAAGAATCCTTGCCAATGTATTCCAGCTTACTGGCTGATATCACATCCCACAATATGACAGCTTCACCTTTGGTAGATAATACACCACTATGGAACCATTCATGGGGGCACTCGGGAAATCTCCCAATGTCCCATATGGCCAGTTCACCCCTGTTGACATTGATATTAAGCTTCCTTTTGTTCAGCAAGAACCAAGCCTCAGATGTTTATTCATGCCTCTGGCCTACCAGACCATGATATATATTCCTGTAGCTTGCTGAAACAGCCAGCAAATCAAATATTAACCTTATGCTTCATTTTTGTCACACACGCTTCAATCCAAAAATGTCTAAGTACGACTCCAAACTGAGCTAATTCAAATTACTTTAAAGAGCAGCTAGATATTACTACATTTTGATCAAGATGTGCATCGCGTGCACTTTTTAAAATTTATATTCATCTTAATTTTGGAGGATTGGGTTCTTTTTTATTCTTCAGCTCTTGTACCACCCATTATTTCCTGGACAAGAGAGCAGAAATCAACCTGCTCCTCGGCCTTGACCAATATTGCTCTCAATCAAGATACTAAGAAGGTGAATAGTCTGACATGACCTTGTTTCACTATGTGAGGTGCCTCAATATTTAGAAAATCAGAACCACAAATGCACCTCTGGATGCCCTACCCCTTTGAAATATGATAGTGAGCATGAATAGAGGATAAAATATCAAACAAAAGCAACCTCATTGCCCGTTTTTGTATCTCAAACCCCGGGGGTACGATTTTAACTGTTCCTGCCGGGCAGGAAACTTGCAGCAGCGAATCGGCCACCTGGTTTTCACCCGGCCCGATTTTTCTTTCAGTTGAAGCTAATGGAAAGGAAGAGTGGGCAGGAAATAAAGCAGGCAGCCGACCCTTGACCGCCCATTTCCCGTCCAGCGGGAACGGTTAAAATTGACCCCTGGCGATTGTCCATTTCTTATTCGGAAATGTCTTGAAAAGTTAGATGCCTCTGTTATGTAAAGAGTGATCTGTTTCAATTTATTTGTGGTGGTTTAAACACATACTGTACTTCAGTTTTGCCTTATTATCTATTGGGAGAGTTTGTGTGTGTTTCCTGGTTGTCAAATGAGAGAGAGAGAGATGTAGTTGATCCCTGACAATCTAATGGAAGGCTTTTAAATTAATCTGAGTGGTCATCTTTAGTATTGATCCATCCCTGTCATAAGAACATTAGGAATAAGAGTAGGCCATTCAGCCCCTTGAGCCTGCTCCACCACTCATTAGATCATGGCTAATCTGCAGCTCAATTCCATTTACCTGACTTTGCTCCATAGCCCTTCATACCGTTACCCAACAAAATCTATTGATCTCAATCTTGAAAGTTACAATGGGAACATAGATATAGGAACATAGGCCATCCAGCCCCTCGAACCTGCTCCGCCATTCAATGAGATCATGGCTGATCTGCAACCTAACTCCATATACCCGCCTTTGGCCCATATCCCTTAATACATTTGGTTAACAAAAATCTGTCAATCTCAGATTTAAAATTAACAATTGATCTAGCATCAATTGCCATTTGCGGAAGAGAGTTCCAAACTTCTACCACCCTTTGTGCGTAGAAGGGTTTCCTAATTTCACTCCTGAAAGATCTGGCTCTAACGTTTAGACTATGCCCCCTAATCTCAGACTCCCCAACCAGCGGAAATGGTTTCTCTCTATCCACCCTATCTGTTCCCCTTAATAACTTGAAAACGTCGATCAAGTCACCCCTTAACCTTCTAAATTCCAGGGAATACAACCCTAATTTGTGTAATTTCTCCTCGCAATTTAACTCCTGGAGTCTGGGTATCATTCTGATAAGCCTACAGTGCACTCCCTCCAAGGCCAATATATCCTTCCTAAGGTGTGGTGCCCAGAACTGCTCACAGTACTCCAGGTGTGGTCTAACCAGGGCTTTGTATAGCTGTAGCATAACTTCTACCCCCTTGAATTCTAGTCTTCTAGATTTAAAGGCTAGCATTCCATTAGCCTTTTTGATTATTTTCTGTACCTGTTCATGACATTTTAATGATCTATGTACCTGGACCCCCAAGTCTCTTTGGACCTCCACTCTTCTTAGCTTTTCACCATTTAGAAAGTACCCTCTTCTATCCTGTTTAGGTCCAAAGTGGATGAACTCACATTTGCCTGCACTGAAATCTATTTGCCACAGTTTTGCCCATTCACTTAATCTATCAATATCTCTTTGTAATTTTATGTTTTCATCTACACTGCCTACAATGCCGCCTATCTTTGTGTCCTCGGCAAACTTGGATATGTGGCTTTCTACCTCATCATCTAAGTCATTAATAAATACAGTGAATAGTTGAGGCCCCAACACCGATCCCTGCTGAACACCACTAGTCACATCCTGCCAATTAGAGTACCTGCCCATTATCCCTACTGCCTGTCTCCTGCCGCTCAGCCAATTTCCTAACCAGGTTAATAATTTGCCTTCAATTCCATGGGCTTCAACCTTAGTTAACAGTCTCTTATGACTGTCCCAGTATCCACATCCCAAAATCTAGATACGGAGCACAGCCACACATAGCAACGGTCCATTAGAAGGGAGGGAACTAACCGTGACCAATTCAAACTTCAGTAGGTACACCTTCCATCAGTGAATGGGAAAGGCATCAGAAATACAAGTTTGGGACCCATTCACCCACTTTAGACTTTATGAAAGAAAAAGAAAACTATTAAGAATATTTAGAAATAAAGCACTTTTAAAAATGTGCTCCTTTGGGGAATCTGTGTGCATCAAGATGTGGCAAGGCAGCACTGGAGAATTAATAATTGCTTTCATTTTGAACTCAGGGCCAACATCAAGCTGTTTGAGACCAGGTGAAGCATGAATCAGAAATAATTCAGAGGGGTTTCAGCATCACCCCAGCAACGGGCCTAAACCTCAACTTCAGGTCACTCCCTATTGCACCAGGGGGACTCTTTCATCTCCTATAATGTATAAGTCCAATTGCAAATTAACTTAAAATTAAAAAAATACAAAAATGCCATTTGTCTATTTGTGCAGCATCTGCACTGTGAAATTTAAAATAATTTACAACCTGATTTGTGATTGCTTGGGCAGAAAGCCCAATTCAAAACATAATGAATACAAGGAGAGTAATAAATTTGGGAGCATATATATTATTGATGAATAAAGCACTTCAAAATTGTAATTATACCTTTAACATGTCAGTTTTCAAAATAAGTCCTGACATCTAATATCAATAAATGTGCAACTCCTCATTAATTATTACTTACACTTAACACCCACAGACTTCTAGCTCTACTCAAAACAATTGGAGCTCCAAATAGGTCTTAAATTTCCCAGAAAAATAAATAAAACAAAATAAAGCACAAATAGACTTGCAAAAAAAAAACCTCTCTGCTTCAATGGAAAGGCAAATTGAGCAGGATGTATAACCTTTGGCGAATCTGCTATCACCCATTTTGCGCTCCCACAAATTTTAACTCAGTTAGTTGTAGACTTTCATGCAGTTCAAGAGGAGAAGCACATCATGCAATGCCCAAAGGTACACAGGCCACTAACCATATGTGTCGAGAAGTAATTGCCTTCTTTGTGCAAGAAGTAATAGTAAGTGATCCTGATTACTTAGAGCAAAGTTGGAGACATGCCTTGTGGAAAGCTGTCTCAGCTTCCATCGGGATACATAATCAAATACTGTTACTTGGATACTGTGGGTAGACCAACACTGCTATATTCTCCTGGTCTAACCTTCATTTCATATAAACAGTAAGCACCCGGCCTTGATTGGGCCTCCAACTGGTAGTTTGCCAAAGACGGGGTGGGTAGAATATCCAGCGAATTAGCAGCTCTTTAGGGGATGCAGCTGATATGAAGGGACATGGCCACTTAAAGTAAGTGGCGTCGAGCTGGATCAATAATTTCTGGCCTGCCCAAAGGTCGCGTGGAGCAAAAGAAATGGTTTCCAAAACTGATCGATTGCAAAACAAATTCTGAGGCAGGAAAAGGAGTCTGTGGGCAAGTGAGGAATCGTGAACCCTTCCCATACTTCTTGAATTCTCTTACAGGTAAGGATATCCTCGGTGGCCTTTTCCAAGGGATTCAATGTCTGGTAAAGTGAAGGTACTGCTGCATGAGATGGGAGTGAGAAGGGTAGCCCTGTTTGGCACTCGAGAGCACATAACCAAAAGGACAGTATAAATTAAAAAGCAAAAAAACCTGAATTATTTTTGTTTCAGAGACATTGGGAACAATTTTAAACCCTGCCTGCCTCACCTGGCAGAAACCAGGCCCAGGGGAGGGGTGGGGGGTAGTTAAAATGGACACACCACATTCCCGCCCGGGATTTAAAATTGGGCCCAAAATCTCAGCCAGGGTCAACGCTGTGTACCATGCCCAGAGGACCTGGGAGCAGATGTGGAAGATGGCGCAGACCTTAAGCAAGTTGCCAAGTATGAATGGCACAAAATGCTTGCCGTCAATCTTCTACACATTTATTGCTGATCCATGCCATACCCGCAGATAACATTCATTGCTGACTATGCATGTCTATTCTCCAGCAGGACACACAGTCAACTGAAACCCTTGGTACATTTACATGAAGTAAAGGTTACATAGAGCAAATCACTGTAACACAACCTCAGCTACAGGATGGGCACTTGTGTGTCATTGTATCCCCATGGCCATTGTACGTGCCCCTTTTAACTTACAACATCTCAAGACTACTTCTTTGCTAGCTCGGCAAGATGGAACCTAACCCAAAATGGAAGAAGCCCAGAAATTACGACCTGTAATTTCCGATAGGAGGCTTCCTGCGTGTGGATGCCTCCTATCGGAAAAAAAATCTACGCACTTACCTGAGGGTTCCCGAGGTCCGGACACTTCCGCTCCAGGGGCTCTCCACAGTCGAAATGCGCAGGGTCCACGTATCCCAGGGGTGCATGCGGTTCGCAAGCGTCCCTGGGATCACTGGGCCAGGCGAGCCAATGAAAGAAGGGAATCTCCCATCATACTTTTGAGAGATAGACCTGTCAAAATTATGAATGGAGATCACTGAAAAAAGACACTAAAACATTAAATACATTTTTAAAAAACCATCACGTTTTTAAAATGAGTTAAAATTACATTAAATTAAATATTTTAAACAAAAATGTAATTTTTTGAATAATTAAAGTTTTTTACAGGGCTAAAAATAAACTTACCTTTTTTAAAAGTATTTTTAAATTATAAATGAGTGGAAAACATTTTTTTTTAAACTCTTATTCTGGTAAAAGCAGGCCTTACGCTTGCTTTTACCAGGCGTAAAATTTCTAAGGGTTTTCAGCGAGCGGAGGTTCTGCAGAAAGCGGAACTGTCCACCCGCAGAGGCCCTTCTCCAGGGCAGGCGGAGGATCTGTCAAGAGGGTTCTTGACAGATTGGAAATGCCGGTTTTCAGCGCATGCGCTTCGCATGCCTGAAACCGGCATTTCCGATGTCCCTACGGGTGTGTACACAGCTCGTACACACCCGTAGTCATCGGAAAATAAGGGCCTACAAGTCTTTGACTTGCTTGAACAAGGCCACCATGGACAACCTCATCAATAAGAGCATCGATGAAATATGAGAAGGTAAAACCAGAGACCTCCTTCAAGCTCAGGCTATTACCATCCAGCCTTTGTTATATTATGACCCCTTTCTCACTCCCTCCCACACAGGCATACACACAAACATCACACACAGTGGGGCATATTTTCCTCTTTTGTACTTGAGCGTTAAATAATCAGCTGGGCGGATCTGGTCTTAGAGGAATATCAGGTGGGGGAAGATCGTCTGATTTTTCCTCCATCAATCTTATGCAACTCCCAATTGCAATAATTTATTTACAGGCCAGCAACTCATTGTTAATCAAATAAAAATGCAGCAAGCTTTTATAAACAGAGTCCACATTTGAAACCAATTTTCATGGCAGCCTAAATATATGTGGTGCCTAGAAGGAGTTTTTAAATAACAACTGCTCACAATTAAACTAATCTGTAACAACTTTAGAGACTCAGCATGCGGCAAGAACATTGCTAATAACAATCACGCAAGTCCTCTTAAATGTGAAATTATGAATGCAACAATATTCTTACTAGATGTTGCTTTTATAATTTGAAAAAAGATAAAGCAGCTCCTCATCATCTGCTTCAATAAAGTCTTCACAACAACACTTTGAACCTGATCTGACTTATTTCGAGAAATACGCATTCACTTACCAGAAGCACCACTGTTGAAGTAAATGAGTTTCATCAACAAACCCAAGAAGCTCTCATCACTCCACCAAGTAAGCAGCTGCTTGTACAACTGAGTGAGAATGGTTGTCGTTCCTATCGCTGTAATGACAGTCAGACTTGGAAGGGGTGATTTTGGACTTGTGCCCGAAACAGGTGCGGAGTCTGAGAAGTCAGCGTCGGGATGCCCAAAGCACTTCTGCATTATTTAAATTACTGCTGGCAAGCTGCAGGTGCCAAGTGGGCACTCTGTAGCAGCTCGCTGGCTGTGAGAGAGTATGAAATCAGTGGGCTGCCACATTGAGCCAGCCGGCAGGTTGGGCCTGAAGGGGAACTGATTCCGAGGGTGTCGAGCACTGGCTGGCAGCTGTCCGCAGTATTTTTGTGGGGTGAGGAGGAGCATTCCTGCGTCTCCTGGCCCCATGAAAATTCCCCCATACAAATTTCTGGGCCTTTCTCTGAGTGGCCACCAACGGTCCCTTTAAGGACCGCTCGTTAGGCCACTGAATGCCTGGTACAAATGATCTAAATTGTCTCCCCCGCCGCTTGGCGTCGAGTCAGTTCTGCGCAGACAGACCCGACACCTGGGAGACTCCCGTGGAGGCGGGTTGACAGCGACTTTCCTACCCACGGTCAATCTTTGCTATTTTGACAGCGGACCCGTCTCCAAACCCGCCCTCTGAGCGCCGGCAAAATTCAGCCCCTGGTGTGGGATAGAATACAGGCAGAATATTTTGGATGAGCTGAAGTTTACAGAGAGTGGAGGATGGGAGGCTAGCCAGAAGGACATTGGTATAGTTGAGTTTGAAGCTGACAAAAGCATGGATGCGGGTTTCTGCAGTAGATGAACTGAGGTGGAGCAGGTGATGTTGGTGGACTTTGTGATGGAAGGGGTATGATATCAGAACCTCAGCTGAGCCTAAGACAGCAGCCAGGGAATGCGGTCGAACCTTTGGCAAGGGTACGGAGTTTATGACCATGGCTTCGGACTTACCAATGTTTAACTGGAGGAAATTATGGCTCATCCAAGACTTCAAGCAGTCTGACAACAGAGGCAGTGGAAAGGTTAATAGAGGCAGTGGAGAGGTAGAGATGGATGGCATCAATGTACATGTGGAAGTTAATCCACATCTATGGATGATGTCGCCGAGGGCAGCAAGTAGAGGAAGAGCCAAGGATAGCTCCTCAGGGGACGCTAGAAGCGAGAGTGAGAAGAGAAGCCATTTCTGGAAATGCTCTGGCTGCGATTTGATAAGTAGGAATGGACCCCAGCAAGGGCAGTTCCACCAAGCTGCACAACAAGCGAGAAATGTTGGAGGAGGATGGTGTGGTCGACCGTGTCAAATGCTGCAGAGAGGTCGAGAGGGCCAATGCACCACAGTCACAGAGAATATCACTTGTAACTTTGATTAAGGCCATTCTGGGGCTGGAGAGAGGTGAAAACCTGATTGGAGAGATTCAAACAGGAAGTTGTGGTTGAAATGGGCACAGATTTGTGAGGAATGCTTTAAAGGATTTTAGAGTGGATACGGAGATCGGCGATGGGGTCTATAGTTTGCAAGGACAGAGGGGTCAAGTGTGGGCTTTTTGAGGAATTTTGGAAAGGAGGGAGACAGTTCCTGCAGAAAGAGAAACATTTACAGTGTCAGCGAGCATGGGGGCCAGGAAGGGAAGTTGGCCGATCAGTTTAGTTGGAATGGGTTCAATGGAGCAGTAGGTGGGTCTCATGGACAAGGTGAGCTCAGAGAGGGCATAAGGGGAGATAGAAGAAAAACTAGAGAGAGACAGGGCTTCAGGTCTATAAGCCTGAGCACAAAAGCTCTACTGTTCAATACATATTTTCAGTTTTGTTTGGATATAAATGAATAACAAGGTGTGGATATATCAAAGGTTTTAACGATGTGCGATAGTTTTGACAATATGTGAAGTTGAGTGTTGTAATTGTTATCGTCAAACCCTTGATTTACTCTGTACAGGAATTTTAAAATTATATAAGCAGTACTGACATACTCATGGATATTAAACTGATAGAAAATATAAATTGTTTCCCCTCAACATGATGACGCGCTAGTGGAATCTTAAACTGCAGTTACTCTTTAGATTAGCAGCATGCTGAGGAGACACGCAAGAGAGCATAATTTGTGATTGTAGAACATGAATTTAGCCATCGTCCTGATTCTGCTCTCTCGTAATCCAATTTATAATATTTTGAAAGAAAATTTTACAAAATCTATCCATGATATATAAGCGGCTAAAGTAGATTCAGAAGCTGAAGGGTTAAAATGCACATTTTTTTTTCATCCAATCAATTTACTTAATTCTTTCTTCTTCACAAACAACCAGCTCTGATTTTGCATCCACAAACAGTAAATGGTAGGTACATTTTATGCCTGTAGATATTTGATTATAATAATAGAGTACAGCTGGAAAAAACAAAAATGCAATTTAAATGATAAAAATTACAGAAAAGTATCTTTGGGCCGAATTCTAAAAATAATGTTTTTTTATTATTCATTCTCAGGATGTGGGTGTTGCTGGCACCCTAGATAGGCCGCCTTCTTGAACCGCAGCAGAACGGTTTGATACAACTGAGTAGATTGATAGGCCATTTCAGAAGGCAGTTAAGAGTCAACCACATTGGTGTGGGACTGGAGTCACATATAGGCCGGCAAGTTTCCTTCCTTAAAAACTTCATACTTTCCATTTAAAAACAACAAGAAAATCAGAACACAGCACAGCCTTCCCAGGGAGACACTTACCAGATGACAGTTAGTTGGTTTGCCATTCATGTCGGTGGCAGGCGGCGTCAATAATTGCCAATCACGGCCCTTGTTGTAGGTGATGTAGGTCTTCACTTTACCATTCACTTTTTTATTAGCCAAGAAAACCCCTTTAACTCCCTGCACCTTTAAGGCAAAAAAAAAGGAGGCGGGAGAAGGAAAAAGAAAAAAAGAGTTAAGTAACCACAGGCATAAACAAATTTATACCGTTTCCCAACTTTGTGCTGAATTTGAATAATTGTCTTAAAATTTCCTCAAAGCCAAAATTTCTGATTAATTAATATACAGTCAGGATAATCAAACCGGCTTTTCGATTCTGTCTAACAAAACTGCTGGTCCCTCAAACAAAGGCAGATATGGCATTAAGAAATTGGATTGAGCAGACTGAGTTGTGAAAATCTATTAAGAGGTGATGGATGAAAGACATGCACATATCAGGCACTATTGCAGTGTAATTTGTCCCTGCATTTGGTAATAGACCTTTCAGTAACAGATTGCTTTGCTAATTGCAATATACGGCGTCATTCATCCGAGCAGGAAAACACAATCTAAAAATAAAACTAATGTTGGTTTCCTTGGTTATTTCAAACCCTTCATTAATCTTTCAGAGCATCACATATGTGTTAGGCATTTTATATAAATATATTTATTTATTTATATACACACACATACAAACATACATACATACATTACACACACAGAAATATCATTGCTCTTTTTTTTAAGAAAGCAATGAATTGTGGTCCCAGATCTTAACCTTTCACTTTTGAAATGATTTCTCCCCGCTTTAATCCTTCTGCACCACAAACCATTCTTTTGACAAGAGACCTGTCAGGTGACATACTCAAGGGCCAGCTCCAATGTTGCTCTATTTCCAGATGCAGAGAGGCGTGCAAGACTGTGTTGGATTGCTTCGCTCTCTCACTTTCCCTCTCCCTCCCTCCCCCACCATTCAAGAGAGCCTCTGTGTCCTTTCAAACTTGCCAAGACCAGGAACACATCAAGTGGGGGGGTCACATCTACAGACACACACCCTACCATGCAGTACACCAACATGCGGCACTGCTGGAATGCCTTGGTTCTGGGCGTTAACGCTTCTTTTTCAGATTGAGTTGTTTTCCTCCTTTTAGTACAGAGTGGGCTGCAGACTTCTTCACTATCAATACCACTCTACAATTTGCCAGTAGGAGACGTACTTCAAATGGAGCAAACTGCAAAACTCAGTAGTGTCCTTTTCACCAAAGAGTCTGGTAACCGTGGAAGTGAGCAATTAACACTTCAACGCTCTGGTAAAGTGCTGTCGTACCACTTGCACAGTCAGACAAGCTGTCATCTTACTTCCATGTGATTAAAATTGTACCAAAAGAAAGTGTCTGCAGACGTTGGATCCTAAAAAATGTGTACAGAGTTTGAAAACTTGAAAAGGGAGTTTCATTATTCAAGGCAGTCTTTCATACAGCAATCCAGCAGTTTCAGTGCTCAAGCACTAGGCCCTCAAACAGGAGAGTCTGGAGCAAAAGCAAAATACTGCAGATGCTGGAAATCTGAAACAAAAACAGAAAATGCTGGAAATACTCAGCAGGTCAGGCAGCATCTGTGGAGAGAGAAACAGAGTTAACGTTTCAGGTCGATGATCAGTTCTGACGAAGGGTCATCGACCTGAAACGTTAACTCTGTTTCTCTCTCCACAGATGCTGCCTGACCTGCTGAGTATTTCCAGCATTTTCTGTTTTGGTTTAGGAGAGACTGGAGTCTCAGTCTAGCCCTGCCTGAGGTAGGGGGTGCTGACATACTTCCACTCACACCTGAGTCTCCCTCTTCAACTGGGAAGGTAGGAAACACTGACCCACTGATGTGCCCTTGCCCTCTGTCAATCCCACCCCAAGAAGAGTACGATTACCTGAGTCTATCTAACCCCTGATAGAAAGTGTGAGTGTGAACATCAAGTGAGGACAGGGTCTATCCTTGGTCCCCTGCTATTTCTCATCTACATGCTGCCCCTCGATGACATCATCCGAAAACACATCAGATTCCACATGTAGGCTGACGACACACAGCTCTACCTCACCACCCTCCATAAAATTAAGCTCATAAAAAACTCTGCTGCCCGTATCCTAACTTGCACCAAGTCCCGTTCATCCATCACCCCAATATTTATCCCTCAACCAACATAACAAAAAAAACAGATTATCTGGTCATTATCACATTGCTGTTTGTGGGCAAATTGGCTGTCGCGTTGCCCACATTACAACAGTGACTCATTTCAAAAAAGTACTTCATTGGCTGTAAAGCGCTTTGAGACGTCCGATGGTCATGAAAGGCGCTATATAAATGCAAGTCTTTATTCTTTCCAGGATTTCCAGGGCTTCTGTGGGGCGGGTGCAGAGCTGGACCTGTGTCTGCAATAGGTGCAGGCCCATCGCTGTGATTCAAATGATGCGGGAGCCATCTTTCCTAACCCTCTCCCTCTTTCCTAGATTTGCAGTTGAACACTGCCGAGATAAAGAAGCACGCGATAAAGCTTGTGTTATGCTCACACCACGACCACACGATAGGAGGAGGCCCAGCAGCAAGCTGAAGAGGTGGCCCCTAGGTAAATTTAAAAATCTTTACCTACTTACCAAGCAGATCTTCGGGCTTTAGAACCTTCTAGCCGTGGCTCTCCAGCAGCAGCCAGAAGTCTCCGAGGCCAGCGGTATATTTTAGTAATAAAGGACTAAGATTTCAGAAGTAAAGTTACTTCTACTATCTGAACAGCATCATTACTGTAAGACTAAGAGATTTTTCACCATTACAATACGCGAGCTGAAATCTAGAAAAAGGCTTGTCCAAGGACAACAGAATTCCCTCCAGCTGCTGAAGTTTAAGAGCTACAAAGTCATGTATATTTACATCTGGAAGTGCAAACTGATGCACACCTTTAACTGAACTCATATCAACCTTGTTGCTGCTCAGGGGAAGAGAAAATCGGAGGAGAGTCATATGAAGGTAAGCATGCAGGTGCAGCAGGCGGTTAAGAAGGCAAATGGTATGTTGGCCTTCGTAGCGAGAGGATTCGAGTACAGGAACAAGGATGTCTTGCTGCAGTTGTACAGGGCCTTGGTGAGACCACACCTTGAGTATTGTGTGCAGTTTTGGTCGCCTTATCTGAGGAAGGAGGTTCTTGCCATGGAGGGAGTGCAGCGAAGATTCACCAGACTGATACCTGGGATGGCAGGAATGACGTATGAGGAGAGATTGGGTCGATTGGGCTTATATTCGCTGGAGTTTAGAAGAATGAGAGGGGATCTCATTGAAACTTATAAAATTCTAACAGGACTAGACAGACTAGATGCAGGAAAGATGTTCCCGATAGCCGGGGAGTCCAGAACCAGGGGTCACAGGCTAAGGAGTAAGCCATTTAGGACTGAGATGAGGAGGAATTTCTTCACCCAGAGAGTGGTGAACCTGTGGAATTCTCTACCACAGAAGGCAGTAGAGGCCAATTCATTAAATATATTCAAGAAGGAGTTAGATATATTTCTTAAAGCTAAAGGGATATGGGGAGAAAGCAGGGACAGGGTACTGAATTTGGATGATCAGCCATGATCTCATTGAATGGCGGAGCAGGCTCGAGGGGCTGAATGACCTGCTCCTGCTCCTATCTTCTATGTTTCTATAAGCGAACACACCTCATGGTGCCCAGTTTGAGATGGCACACATGAAGGCCAGGGAGCAGGTCATCACCCGCTTGGTGACAGGACACCATGACTCAGCGCGACCCATACAACAAAAAAATAGGAGGGTTGCATTCCCTTGCGATATCAAGAGTACGAATACATAAATATCATCTTCTGAGAAAAGCAAAACTGGATTTTCATGAAAGCTGAATAGATCTTTGAGAGTTTTATTTTTAAGTTAAAACACAAAGACATATGAAAATTAATCTGATCAGCATTTTTAAATTTAAATCTGTTGAATGGATGGGGTACTTCAACTGACTGAAGGGATAATTACTAGTCCTAGCCCTTTTCGGGCTACCCCAGATCAGGCGTATTCCCCAGACGTTCACCTTCAACTAAAGTTAGCGGTAGCTGAATCCTAGAGACGCTTAATTGGGTCTAAAGGTCAGACTACCTCTCCCTAAAGGAAAGGAACAGCTTGAAGATGTTACCGTCCTCCAGATAGCACTTTCAATAAGTTTAACTAGAGTGTAACCTTCCGGATATTATGAGGGTCCGGAAAACCTCCCAGAATTCTGCAACTCCTCACAAAAGAGTGTACAGAAATTGAGTTCGCAAGGTTGATACAAAATTACTCTGTGAGACAATTCTAAAAATATATAGATTTATTAAAGAACCGACATTCAGCTCACAGCTGTTGATTCAATCGCAACTTTAACAGTTCAAAATACAAATAGCTTACATTTCTTCAGAGATCCTTATTCTCAAATCTTAACTTCGTTACATTTCCACACTTCTACTTATTCTTAATCCAGAATATCCACCAAAATCAAATACCTTGATTACCCGAGACTCAAAGGGCTGGATTTTCATTGACCCGTGGAGGCGGGTTTGGAGGCGTGTGGGGGGTTAAAATTGCGAAAACTGGCGGGCGGGCACAAGTCCGCCTCCATGCAATTTTCATGAAATCGTGTCTGCTGGTCCCGACTCCGTTCCGCCTCTAAGAGACGGGATAGGCTGTTAAGGCCCTTAACAAGCACTAAATTGGCTCTATAATACCATTTTGAAAGGCCTTTGTGATTTTAACCCTTGTTCTACGTGAAGCACGCCTGTTCTGAAACACGATTGTGAAACCTGGCGGGAGCACATTTGGCTGGCTGGATATCTCTCTCTCTCTCTTTTGGTGTAAAAATATCTGGGAACAGACTTAGGACTGCTGCTGCTCATTTTGCATCCAGGTGCTCTCACAGCAAAGGCCAGGCAGTCTCTGAAGACCTTCAATGCAGCAGCAATGATGACATCATCAGAGGCGACTTTCAGACTGAAAACACTAATTGGTTCATGGGTTCCCACATGCTGGAACTCAATTGCCCAATTAGGTGAAAATTGCATCAATCTCCCACATCCATTCGCAGTCGGGTGGATAACACAAAAAGTGGATGACACGACCCCAACCCGCCCCAGTATCAAAATCCAGCCCAAAGAGTTGTAGACCTACAGAGTGGTTCTGAAGGCGAGAATCGCTCTGCCCCTTCCAGCGACTTCTAACTTTCTATCTGAAAAGCTCTATTTTTATACCTTTTTTTAGTGGTTTATCCTTTGAAGTTTTCTGCTGATGTAAGCTAATTATCTCTAGCCATACCTCTGTTGACTTCTTTCTATTCTTACTGTTAATGCAGCTGTTAGCTTATAGAATTCTGTCTGCTGTATAGGTGTTTCAAAAACTTATCATATAAAATAGTTATTACAGATTTATCTCTTTGATGCCATTCTTTCGAAGGTCTTCAATTCAATTCTTAATATTGGCTTAACTGTTTGTATTACAGACTTCTCATCTCCTTGTGTTCCAAGTTCAACACATAAACAATGTGATTGCTTGGTACATCTATTGATGTAATATTTTCAAAGTCTCCTGTAGGTATCTTTTACAACATGAAAATTAAAAACACTTCATCTAGGGTGTTCTTTGCATTTCTTAGCTACTTCAATTGGTTGTATATATAATCGTGTTTCCTGTTTCATTTGATGTTACTTTTACAAAGGCACATGGTTTTTTAATGTTCTGTTTTTCTGTTCGAAGTGTTATTTTTTAACACTTTACTTGGGTATTGCTATTGTGTTGGTTCCAAACTGCAGACTCCTTGGAACCTACAACCCTCTGTTTCAATAAGGCCATTGTCTCAGTGTCAATAACCATTTCCCATTCCAAAAGCTTGTATGGTGTTTACAACTTTTGTGTTAACACTTCATCTTATCTCAGAAGCCTGTATTTCTGTTTACGGCTTGTGTCATTGAGGCTTTTAGATTTTTAAACCCAGTTTGTCATGTTTTAATAAAATCAGAATTCTGTTCGTAGGATGGTGTATTTTTCTGAAATATGGCTATTCCATTACATGACAAGGCAATCAAGTAATCAATTTTGGATTCAATGTTTACAAGCTGGGCCTCAAATTTAAAATGGCTGACGGCGCTGGTTTAAAAATGAATCCTTTTGCATTTTTCAAAAAATATTTTTAATTGTTCGGTCGGGTGATACCCAAAATTTGCAGAACAACAGATTAATGGCACTCTGGTGTTGTGGTATTGATGGTGACATCGTACAGTGCAGAGATACTTTTTTATGTTTCTTTTCTGATTCTCTCCTTTTTTTTCCTCCTTCCTTCCTTCCGAGTAAGCTGGAGTGAGCTTCCAAAAATGGTATCAGCCCTCCGGTACCACACCCAGATGGGGGAATCCTTCATTTGGGAATTTACCCCCTTGAGTGCTGATAGGCTATCTAACTGTGGATGGCATCACAGCTGATAATGATGCAGCCCACACCTGGCATCCACACACACTGGGTGGGACTCTCCTCATTGGAGTGAAGTAGGGGCGGGGCAGGACTTCGAACCACCTCTCCAACTCTGCCCTAACCCTTGGTCGGGTGTCCACTGGATATGCACTAGTGGGCTCCCAGCAGGATTCCCATCGCCAAGAGGGAGCCCACTTGTGCTGACTGCAAAATTCTAACAGTGCTGTAACAGGACTGCTACTGCAGTGCCAGAAAAGGCACCTGGCAGAAGAGTCCTGAAGATCAATGGTTCTCAGCCCTATAGGCCTCAGCAGAGAGTAAAGTCTACACAGAATAATGAGTGAGGTGGGGGGTAATGGGCTACATGTAGGAAGGAGGTCTCTACTGGGTCCCCTACCTCCATTCCCTGACCTCAGGGCCACTATCACAATTTCCCCAGGCCTACCTTCCCTTCTATATGGCAGTCCAGCGAAAGGGCAGGAGGTAAGGTGAATGGGAGGGAAATGTGAATGGGAGGGAAATGCGCCTGGGACCGAGGCTCCACCCTCCCACTGATATTTGCATGCAGTGGGTGAAGAAGGGGTGGCTAGTGGCAGCTCCTGCAGGGCGGGCTGGGGGTGGGGGTGTGTGAGGAAATTGAGGTCAGCTAGAGATTTTGCCTCATTCTCCGTAACGGTCGCACAAACTTTCGGATGGGATCACGGAAGAGAATCTAGCGGACTTATTTTCCAGCATAGGCTGCTAGATAGCAATCAGCATCAGAAATCCAATGGATTTTTCTGGTCCCAAATGCAGGACACTGAGGCCAATTGTGCTGGGCCAAATATTACATTGGCTGAAATCAGCCAACAGGACAGTTCTGGGATTGGATCTGGGGCTTTCCTGGTTTATACGAATTAGAACAGCAATGGGGAAATATTTTTATAACAGACCCGGCAATGTATTTTGTATGAAATTACCTACCCTATATAAATAACCACCAGTATTTTTCGATTCGGTTACATGGCTGAAGAAGGATTTTGTCTTTGCATTTTTTTCCCACTGAAAACAATTACAGTACCTTCTTTAGTATTCCAAGCAGATGTGGGCTTCACATGCTAATTTAGCACAATAGAACATCCCTTTGGAATATTAAACAATTCCAGTTCATCAAATCCACCCGCACTCCAAGTTGGCTGTGACCCATTGCAGTCCTCGGTCTGGGATCTAAACCAACTTGAGCCGCTTCTATATTGCCACTGTTTTAGTTTGGGCTTCTGGAGACGAGTGTCCGTGAACTGGCTCCTTGAGTTAACAGAATCCTACATCCATTGTGGGTTTTTGCTACATTAAGGGAACAGGATTTAGTAGCAGAGAATCTTTGGAGCCGGCTCACGAACATTGGTCTCTGAACCCAAATGGAAGTAGTGGCAATATAAAAGTGTCCTGCCACTGACAGTGCCTGATCCTGCCAGCCTAAAAGCACCGTCGCTGCCTCCCCAACCTCCCTCCATCCCATAGATGGTTTGTGCCCCCAGCCCCATACAGTGGTTTTGCCTCCCCACCCCCACCACTTACCTCAGCTGCTTTGTGGGGGTGAGCAGAAGAAATGTGCTTTAAAGGCAGGAAATTAAGAGTTAAATAGAAAAAAAGAATAACTACACAAGCTCACACATGCATAGTGCTGACACACGCACAGAGTGCTGACGCATGTACAATTACTTTCTTCTATTATTGTAACTTTTAGCCACATTACTGGGGGAAAGGTCAATCAAGATTTGTGCTTCTGATTACCATGCAGTGCCCTCTGCGTGAAGGTATGTGTGTCTGAATAGCGAATGAAGTGAGGATCAGACTCGGCTGTGATTCTCCCCATGCTCAAATAATCTGCCAGCACTGTCTATGCTTTATGGCTGCTTGGCTAAGTTACTGAAGGGCTGCTGGTCCCTGTGTGAAACTGCATTCCATACCAGCAATTTTCAAAGAAAATATATACATCCAGTCGTCAAAAAAATGATCTAATCTCCATGAAATGACAATGACATCATCACTTCGAATATACTGTTCATGGTTTTTGGTAACGCATGAAATTCGCATTGGTTTTTCCAGCTGTGAAAACTTTAATCTTTGTCACATCAAATTAGTTAAGCACTAGATCATGCCTTAGGTCTTCAGTTGTTTTTCCTGACAACTTTCTGCTGGTTCCACTGTTTCATGCAGCGAGTAACTGAGTTACGCAGATTAGAAAGGCTTCAGGTTCATTCCCTGTCTGTGCTGATTAGCCAATTATTGCAAATGGCCCCGGCTCCCTGGGTTAGTGAGAGGAAAATTAACCGTTCTGATCACTATACAGCAACTATGCATATGTGGGTCTTAGGTGGAGACAAAATTGGGCTCATCTTTAATGGCTCTTGGAGTCAAATAGCCTGCCAATGTTTACTGTGTCGGCTCTGGAGAGCAGCTACCATGGCAAGGAGTCACTACCTTCAGGAGAGGAGAGCAGAAAACTGAGGAGGGAAAAACTGGTGAGAGAAAAAGAAAATCTCCTGAAGAATTTACTGGCTCTATTTACAGTCAGAGTTTTCAATATCTAATAATATGAGTGGCCATCAATTCGTCGTGTGTCCCTTCCTTTGTCTGCAGATAGAATAATGACAGATGTATCCTAACAGAAACACTTCAAGAACCAGTTCTCTAGCCACTGTAGATTCCTTTAATCTACTGCAACATAACTTGTGTGATTTTAGTTAGGTCCTTGGGTCTTTTTTTTTTTAACCTCTGTTTTGACAGAGATTTCTTTCCTCAGTGAATAGTTCTGCTATTTGCATTTATTTACACAAATACCATTCTGCCTTTTTCGTTATCCTTTCCGCGTCTTCAGAATACAAGAGTGATTCAGCCCTTAAATTTCTGTCAGTTCCAGGGAAACTTAGGCTGATTAGCTTAGTTTCTTTTTAGTTCATGCACTCAGGGTGAAAAACCACACTAATATTACAAGAATAAAGATATTTAAACATTAGAAATAGTTTAATTATTGGATTAACCCTAAGCTACTGAAAAAAGCAGGTAAAACACAATAATAGCTTTTCAAGAAGCTAGATATTCATTCTGTTTCCCATCATTTCCATTTTCTCCCTAATCTTATTTTCATTTTCTATTTAATTTTTATTCTTTAAATTTATATTTGCTTTCTGTAACTACACTAAACCATTCTACCTTTCTTAAGGTTTAAACCTTTTACTCACCTGTTTTCTTCTTGTCGCAGTTCCCACCGTTTGGTTTGGCGGTGAGAATGATTGTTTTTTTTAAAAAGGGTTTTCATTAGCTCCATACTTACTGCCACTGATGCATGTTAATAAAATGGATGGATTATTGCACGTTTACAAAGAAATAATTAACAGTTTATCATCTGACAATTCTAAGCGTAGAATTGGTCACATCATCATAGGTCCTGAATTTCTTCAGACTTTCTGCCGCTGCATCACCTTAACTTCGCCGGAAACCCAGTTTACATACACAAATGGGGTTTCTGCTGCACTTACGGTGAAGTTACGGCGGAGCAGTGGCAGAAAGTGCAAGGAAATTCATATAATCATAATCGCGGACAAGATTTTGCCTATTTATTATCTACACGATGCAATTATTACGATAGAAGTTCTTCTTTTGTTTAGACTCTAGCATAAATGGTGATCCCACTGCTTTCAAATTATTCATAGAGCTCCCATATGCAAAGCACTAATTTGTCAAACGCTTCCCAGTGTACCCTCCATCCTCTATTAATCTGTAAAGTGCACAGCATAAACGGGACATGAAAATAAGAAAATGTTTTCTTTCCGGCTCTTTTTCTGCTACCCATCGCATGTGTTAATAATTCAGAGTGGAGAGATATATCATAATGGACAGCTTAAGATAAAGAGGAACATGAATGGGTGTTTTGCAACAGTACTTTGTGCACATTGATCAGTGGGAGTGGAGGGATGTTTAATCCGATCTTTAGTTCGACCAGGCTGCCAGCACCTCTAAGTTGAGAATGCACATTTGTAGTTTACTCAAACCCACTTGAGGGGTTCAGATGACAACATAAACTGTAACAGTTTACTACCATTGTCTGAGTCCAAAGATTAGATTCAAACTTTGAAATGACTGCAGGGTATGTGTTTTTAATAACATAGGTTGTGAAGCTTAAGGGGTGGTTTCACTCCATTTTGTGCGAGCAACAGCTGTGACTGCTTTCGATGATAGCTAGTGTCGTCTGGCTCATTGATAAAGGAAGACGCCACCGAATATACACAGTATCTTTCAATCAGTGGTATTGCAACCCTGCATGTTTAAAGTACTGAAGCAGAATTTACCTCATGAATATCTATTACAACATTTTCTTCTGGTTGTTTGGTACTTCTGACATCCTCGAGAGTGAGAGTGAAGTACACGCCCTTCGGGTCCGACAGGTAGAGGTTATAGGTGTCTGTCTGATGCCACTCCTTGACGGCCACAAACACTTGATTCTCATCCGTGCTGATGATTTGCATATCCTAGAGGATAAAAAGATGATGACTTTGTGCCACATATATCAGAAAATATTACACACACCTATTAATAGCAAGGTAGTAACAACTTTCTAACCATCTCCGTCAAATCACTTAAAAAAAAGATGTATTCATTCAACTAAGACTGTTATCTGTAACAAACAGAGAATCCCTATCTTTGAATGATTCAGTCTGGCCCAGTATTTTACTCAGGATCTGGTTGTACGCAGTTGACTCTTTTAGTGTCAGTTGGCTCAACTGGTAGTATCCCTCCCTCTGGGCCAAAAGGTTGTGGGTTCAAGACTTGCCTGGGGCATTGAAGTTTATATTTTAGTCCATTTTGAAGGGACACTGACCTTCAGATGAGACTTTAAACGCATGTCTTGTCTGCCAATCCTCAATAGCATAACACTGAATGGGGGCAAATCCTGATATTCTTGCCAATATTTTCCCTATGAATGTCCTCTCAATAAATTGCTTCTTACCCCGTCCCCACCCACCCAAAAAAAGAGCCCAATACAAGTAAGAGTGCAATCTCTTTGACCGTGGTTAAATACTTTCCAATAAAAACAGAGAGGTGTTCATTTCTCTTGAGTTGTATTATAGACACTTTCACTATGTTTAATATTTTGTTCCAAAAGGATATTGTTCTCTAATTGGTGCAGCGATACAAATATCGCCTGCACTTGTGCAAACATACACTCAAACCCAGCACAGGCTGAGGTGCCAGTTTTCCTTGCCCAGGTAATGTTTGGAGGCTATTTTCCCAGTTTGGGGAGAGGTGGAATAAACATGATCATGATAGGAGCAGATTGGATCTTTTTATGTTGCATTTGTTGACTTTTCCTTAAGGACTAATGTTAGCAAAACCTAAAAGCCTCAAAATTGAATTTAAAATAAAACCTCTACGAACTTTGTCCATGCTGTCACAACAAATTACAACGCAGATATAATTGGTATTGATTTTTAATCTTGCTCAATTTTCTGGACTTGACTGTAACATAATATTGCTTTAAATCAGAAAACCATCATGGTTAAAATTATTTCACTTTACAGCTGGTTCTTGCGCCAACAAAATCATTTGTATTGATTTATAATGTTGCTAACCATGCATTTTGACAATTGTCACCTCATAAATTAACAGTAGTTGCCAATAACTCTGGTACTACACATGTCATTTTATAGAAAGCTAGAAAACAGTGCTCACTACTAAAATGCCTCATTTTATTTAGGATATAAATATATAAAATAATTTTATCATAATAGTCTTACTTTACTGTGTTTATACAAATGATTTGGCAATAATCAAAGGCTGCCCGTTATACACCCCACAGGATTTTCTTATCCATGGATCCACAACTGCCAGTTTTCCGCCCGTGCCCAAACTGAAAACTACCCTCAATGTCTCAACATAGATACACTTCAGGGGAAGCCTTGATCCAGCACTTTCTCAAGGGCAACTAATAAATGCTGGCCTTGCTAGTGACACCCATATCTCAAGAATGTATTACAATAAAACACTCTGTGCTAACAAATAATGATGGAGTTAAGCAAAGACTGTGACAGTAACCTTTAACCACACATCTTCCAACAGTGCAGGAAATAGAACCCCATGCATGCAATGACCGAATGTGTTGCATAGAATTTACAGCACAGAAACAGGCCATTCAGCCCCAACTGGTCTATGCTGGTGTTTATGTTCTACAAGAGCCTCCTCTCACCCTACTTCATCTCACCCTGTCAGCATAATCTTCTATTCCTTTCTCCCTCATGTACTTATCTAGCTTCAACAACAACAACAACAACTTGTATTTATATAGTGCCTTTAACGTAATAAAACGTCCCAAGGTGCTTCACAGGAGTATTAAAAGACAAAAAATTTGACACCGAGCCACATAAGGAGAAATTAGGGTAGGTGCTTGGTCAAAGTGGTAGGTTTTAAGGAGCGTCTTAAAGGAGGAACCAGAGGGAGAGATATTTAGGCAGGGAATTCCAGAGCTTAGGGCCTAGGCAACAGAAGGCACAGCCACCAATGGTTCAGCGATTATAATCAGGGATGCTCAAGAGGGCAGAATTAGAGGAGCGCAGATATCTCGGGGGGGGGGGGGGGGGGGGCGGGTTGTGGGGCTGAAGGAGATTACAGAGATAGGGAGGGACGAGGCCATGGAGGGAAAACGCATTGATTTCAAAATTCTCATCCTTGTTTTCAAAATAGATGAATTAATAGCGCAGATAGAAATTGACAGGTTTGATCTAATAGCCATAAAGGTACATGGTTGCAAAGTGGCCAAGGTTGGGAACTAAATATTCCAGGATACATAACTTTGAAGAGATAGGCAAAATGGAAAAGGAGGGGTAGCCCTGATAATAAGGGATGGGATAAAGACAGCAGATAGAAAGGTACTTAACTCTGAAAATCAAGACGTAGAATCAGTTTGGGTGGAGCTAAGAAACAGCAAGGGGCAGAAAATATTGGTGGGAGTTGTTTATAGGCCGCCAAACAGTAGTTGTAATGTAGGGCAGAATATAAATCAGGAAATTAGAGACGCATGTAACAAGGGTAATACAGTAATCATGGGGGACTTTAATCTACATATAGACTGGGCAAACCAAATTTGCAGTAATAGTGTGGAGGACAAATTCATGGAATGAATGCAATATAGTTTTCTCGATCAGTATGTTGAGGAACCAACTAGGGAACAGGCTATTTTAGATCTAGTATTGTGCAATGAGAAATGGTTAATTAATAACCTTGTCGTAAAGGGGCCTTTAGGGAAGAGTGACCAAAATATGGTACAATTTTATATTGAGTTTGAAAGTGATTTAGTTAAATCTGAAACTAGGGTCTTAAATCTAAACAAAGCAAACTACGTAGGTATGAGGGGCGAGTTGGCTAAGGTAGATTGTGAAACTACATTAAAAGGTTTGATGGTAGAGAAGCAATGGCTAGCATTTAAAGAATTAATACATAATTTACAACAAATATACATTCCCTTAAGGCACAAAAACCCCACTGGAAAAGGGGTCCAACCGTGGCTAACAAGAGAAGTTAAAGATAGTATTAGATCAAAGGAAGAGGCTTATAATGTTGCCAAAGAGTTGTAAGCCTGAGGATTGGAAGGATTTTAGAATTCAGCAAAGGAGGACCAAGAAATTGACCAAAAAAAAGGGAAAATAGACTGAGAGTAAACTAGCGAGAGACATAAAAACAGACTGTAAAAGCTTCTATTAGGTATGTAAAAAGGAAAAGATTAGCGAAAGTAAATGTGGGTCCTTACAGGCTGAGACAGGAGAAATTATAATGGGGAATAAGGAAATGGCAGAGAAATTAAACAAATACATTGGGCTGGATTTTCAATGACCCGTGGAGTCGGGTTTGGAGGCGTGTGGGGGGTTAAAGTTGCGGGGTCGGGGGGTCCCGATCCCACGCAATTTTGACAAAATCAGTCGCGGGATTCCCGACTCCGTCCCACCTCCAAGAGGCGGGAGAGGCCATTAAAGCCCTTAACAAGCCCTAAATTTGTAATGCCATTTTGAAACGTTTTAGCTAGTTTAACCCTTTTCTGATGTGAAGCACGCCTGATGTGAAACACTCCAGTGAAACCTGGCGGGAGCACAAGTGGATAGCTGACTATCGACTGCATTGATGCTGCTGCATTGAATGTCTTCAGAGAGTGGCTGGCCTTGCTGTGAGAGGAACTGGATGGAAAAAATTCTCTGTCTCTGTCTCTCTGCTCATTTTGCATCCAGGTCCACTCACAGCAAAAGCCAGGCAATCTCTGAGACCAGGCAGTCTCTGCAATGATGACATCATCAGAGGCAACTTTCAGACTCAAACCACTAATTGGTTCATGGGTTCCCACATGCTGGAACTCAATTGCCCAATTAAGTTAAAATTGCATCATTCATCCACATTAATCTGGAGTCGGGGGGGCAACACGAAATGCGGATTACACGACCCCAACTTGACCCCAAGACAAAATCCAGCCCATTGTGTCTGTCTTCACGGAAGAAGACGCAAAAATCTTCCCGGAAATAGTGGAGAACCAAGGGTCTAGCGAGAATGAGGAACTGAAAGAAATTAGTATTAGTAAAAAAAAAAGAGTGCTGGAAAAATTAATGGGACTGAAAGCCAATAAATCCCCTGGACCTGATGGCCTACATCCTAGGGTTTTGAAAGAGGTGGCTATAGAGATAGTGGATGCATTGGTTGTCATTTTCCAAAATTCCACAGATTCTAGAATGGTTCCTGCAGATTGGAAGGTAGCAAATGTAACCCCACTATTTAAGAAAGGAGGGAGAGAGAAAACGGGGAACTACAGACCAGTTAGCCTGACATCAGTAGTAGGGAAAATGCTACAATCTATTATTAAGGACATGGTAACAGGGCACTTAGAAAATAATAATAGGATTGGGCAGAGTCAAACAGGATTTATGAAAGGGAAATCGTGTTTGACAAATCTGTTAGAGTTTTTTGAGGTTGTAACTAGCAGAATAGATAAGGGGGAACCAGTGGATGTGGTGTATTTGGATTTTGAGAAGGCATTTGATAAGGTGATCAAAGCTCTGCAGTCCTGCCACATCCCGTCGTGAATGGTGATGGACCATTAAACAACTAACGGGAGGAGGAGGCTCCATGAATATCCCCATCCTCAATGATAGTGCAGCCCAGCACATGAGTGCAAAAGACAAGGCTGAAGCGTTTGCAACCATCTTCAGCCAGAAATGCTCAGTCGATGATCCAAATCGGCCTACTCCCGAGGTCCCCACCATCACAGAAGCCAGTCTTCAGCCAATTCGATTCACTCCACGTGATATCAAGAAACGGCTGAGCGCACTGGATACAGCAAAGGCTATGGGCCCTGACAACATCCCAGCTATCATGCTGAAGTCTTGTGCTCCAGAACTAGCCGTGCCTCTAGCCAAGCTGTTCCAGTACAATTACAACACTGGCATCTATCTGACAATGTGGAAAACTGCCCAGGTATGTCCTGTCCACAAAAAGCAGGACAAATCCAACCCAACCAATTACCGCCCTATCAGTCTACTCTCAATCATCAGCAAAGTGATGGAAGGTGTTATCGACAGTGCTATCAAGCGGCACTTACTCATCAATAACCTGCTCACTGATGTCCAGTTTGGGTTCCACCAAGACCACTCGGTTCCCGACCTCATTACAGCCTTGGTCCAAACATGGACAAAGGAGCTGAATTCCACAGGTGAGGTGAGAATGACTGCCCTTGACATCAAGGCAGCATTTGACCAAGTGTGGCATCAAGGAGCCCTAGTAAAACTGAAGTCAATGGGAATCAGGGGGAAAACACTCCATTGGCTGGAGTCATACCTAGCACAAAGGAAGATGGTTGTGGTGGTTGATGGTCAATCATCACAGCCCCAGGACATCGCTGCAGGAGTTCCTCAGGGCAGTGTCCTAGGCCCAACCACCTTCAGCTGCTTCATCAATGACCTTCCCTCCAACATAAGGTCAGAAATGGGGATGTTCGCTGATGACTGCACAGTGTTCAGCGCCATTCACAACTCCTCAGATAATGAAGCAGTCCATGCCCGCATGCAACAAGACCTGGACGACGTTCAGGCTTGGGCTGATAAGTGGCAGGTAACATTTGCACCACAGAAGTGCCAGGCAATGACTATCTCCAACAAGCGAGAGTCTAACCACCACCCCTTGATATTCAACGGCATTACCATCGCCAAATCCCACACCATCAACATCCTGGGGATCACCATTGACCAGAAACCTAACTGGACAAGCCACATAAATACTGTCGCAACAAGAGCAGGTCAGAGGCTAGGTATTCTGTGGCGAGTGTCTCATCTCCTGACTCCCCAAAGCCTTTCCACCATCTATAAGGCACAAGTAAGGAGAGTGATGGAATACTCTCCACTTGCCTGGATGAGTGCAGCTCCAACAACACTCAAGAAGCTCAACACCATCCAGGACAAAGCAGCCCGCTTGACTGGCACCCCATCCACCACCTTAAACATTCACTCCCTCCACCACCGGCGTACCGTGTCTGCAGTGTGTACATCTACAAGATGCACTGCAGCAACTCGCCAAGGCTTCTTCGGCAGCACCTCCCAAACCCCTGACCTCTACCACCTAGAAGGACAAGGGCAGCAGGCGCATGTGAACACCAGCACCTCCAAGTTCCCCTCCAAGTCACACACCATCCTGACTTAGAAGTATATCGCCGATTCTTCATCGTCGCTGGGTCATAATCCTGTAACTGCCTACCTAACAGCACTGTGGGAGTACCTTCACCACACGGACTGCAGTGGTTCAAGGCGGCGGCACACCACCACCTTCTCAAGGGCAATTAGGGATGGGCAATAAATGCTGGCCTTGCCAGCGATGCCCAGATCCCATAAACGAATTTTTTAAAAAACACAAGAGGTTATTAAACAAAATTAGGGCTCATGGGTTTGGGGGTAATATACTAGCATGGTTTGAGGATTGGTTAACGGACAGAAAACAGAGAGTAGGAATAAACGGGTCATTTTCGGGTTGGCAGGCTGTAACTAGTGGGGTACCGCAAGCATCAGTGCTTGGGCCTCAGCTTTTCACAATCTACATCAATGATTTGGATGAGGGGACCAAATGTAACACATCCAAGTTTGCTGATGATACAAAGCTGGGTGGGAATGTAAGTTGTGAGGAGGATGCAAGGAAGCTTCAAGGGGATATAGACAGGCTAAGTGAGTGGGCAAGAACATGGCAAATGGAATATAATGTGGAGAAATGTGAAGTTATCCACTTTGGTAGGAAAAATAGAAAAGCAGAGTATTTTTTAAATGGCGAGAGATTGGGAAATGTTGATGTTCAGAGGGACCTGGGTGTCCTTGTACATAAATCACTGAAAGTTAACATGCAGGTACAGCAAGCAATTAGGAAAGGAAATGGTATGTTGGCCTTTATTACAAGAGGATTTGTGTATAAGAGTAAAGACGTCTTACTGTAATTATATATGCCCGTCAGCACAACTTCCCACTGGCGGCATAGGATCACAAAATCACCCCCAAAGGGAGGAAAATACGGATAGCTAGTAATCTACAGGGAAGGGAGAGGGAGATAGGAGAACCTTTTACAACTGCTCTGGACCAATGTTCCCTGTAAGCTATGCTTTGTTCTGCGTGGCCTGTATTCTTACTGCAATTATATAGGGCCCTGGTGAGACCACACCTGGAGTTTTGTGTACAGTTTTGGTCTCCTTACCTAAGGAAGGATATACTTGCCATAGAGGGAGTGCAACGAAGGTTCACCAGACTGGTTCCTGGGATGGGGGGATTGTCCCATGAGGAGAGATTGAGTAGACTAGGCCTATATTCTCTTGAGTTTAGAAGAATGACAGGTGATCTCATTGAAACATGCAAAATTCTTACAGGGCTGGACAGGGTGGATGTTTCCCCTGGTTGGGGAGTCTAGAACCAGGGGTCACAGTCTCAGAATAAGGGATCGGCCATTTAGGACTGAGATAAGGAGAAATTTCTTCACTCAGAGGGTGGTGAATCTTTGGAATTCTCTACCCCAGAGGGCTGTGGAGGCTCAGTCGTTGAGTATATTCAAGACAGAGATCGATAGATTTTTGAATATTAAGGGAATCAAGGGATATGGGGATAGTGCAGAAAAGTGGAGATGAGGTAGAAGATCAGCCATGATCGTATTGAATGCCAAAGCAGGCTGGAAGGGCCGAATGGCCTACCCCTGCTCCTATTTCTTAAGTTCTTATGAATGATGGGCAATCTCTAACAATAGCAAAGATGTTTAGGATTCAATGGGGTAGATCAGGGGGGTGATTTTGCCAATGGGGACGTGATGGAGGCGGGACTGCTGTTTGTTGGGTTTTAGTCCCGCCTCCATCGACGTCCGGCCAACCCACGCTATTTTCCCTTGATTGACCTTGTTAAGCCCCCCCAGCGGGGTTTGCAGGCCAATTAAGGGAAAGCCGGTTACTGGTGACGTCAGCGAGTGACATTTCATCTGTCAAGAGCTTTTGACAGATGAATTGTCATCGTTTGAGAGCTCTGTGAAGCTGTCAAACACTGACAATATGTCTTCTAAGTTGAGACCTGGGACACAGGCTTACTTAGAGATCTGTCCTGAGCAGAAAGCAGAAGGCTGATGCATTTGAGAATGCAGCGGCCATTCTGCTTTCTCTGCCGGTGAGATGAGGGACTCCCAAGACCTGAAGGGTTGAAGCCTGGAGGAAGAAGCAAAGGTAAGTAAAGCTTTTAAAACACTTAAGACTCACCTCACACACTTACCTCTGCACACATGCACCCATCATTCACCTGCACACTGGACATCTTGGCCCCTCCGACCCCCACAGACCCACGGCTCACCTCGCTGACCCTGGTGAGGTTCGGAGCCATCGGGAAGCCCACACTTTAGGTGGCAAAATAGGGATTATCCAAAAAACTGCCTGTTAACTACCTGTTAACTACCTGTTAACAGGTAGTTAATTGGCACTAATCCCCTTCCCGCCTCGGGAAGATGGCAGGGAGGCGGGTTGGGGGTGGGATGGGTACCTGCCCCCAGATTCTGTCATTTTCCCGGCAGACCCGCCTCCATACCTGCCTCCCCAGGGCTGGCAAAATCGCCCCCTTGACTTTGCGTGACAGTTTAAAATGGGTGATAGTGAATCAGCAGTCCATTTTACATATCTCCCGATTTTTATTTCCATTGAAGGAAATGGAAATAAAAATGAAGAAAAATTTAAAATGGCCAGCCGTCTCGTTATTACCCATTTTACACTATCGCACAAAGTCATGATCTACCCCAATGCACCAGTGAAAGGCTGATTAAGCAACTTGCACTGTAGACCATCATCATGTGCACCATAGAAAAGTCCACCCTTGTGAGGTCATTTCCCAGGTAACTTGTCTGTTCTGAGCTGATGGTTTTCTGGTGACAAGATGCTTTGTGTCACCATGGTTGTTGACCCCTTACATACAGTTTCTAACAGTATAAACTATGGGGTACAAATTGGTCATCGTTGTGCCTCTTTCTCCCCCAAGGTTGCCTGAAAAAAATGGCAGGCAGCCCGAATTGCGAATCACCAGTCTGGGAGCTGCCTGTGGAGCCGCAACAGGTGTCGGCAGCTCGCCCAGATTATTCAGAGGCCCGAGGCCCAAGGAAGAACATAAGAACATAAGAAATATGAGCAGGAGTAGGCCATTCGGCCCTTCGTGCCTGCTCCACCATTCAATGAGATCATAGCTGATCTTCTGTCTCAATTCCATTCACCGGCCTTATCGCCATATCCCTTGATGCCCTTACTCGTCAGAAATCTATCGACTTCTGTTTTGAATATAACCAATGACTGAGCCTCACAGCCCTCTGGGGTAGAGAATTCCAAAGATTCACCACCCTCTGTGTGAAGAAATTTCTTCTGATCGCAGTCCTGAATGGCCTACCCTTTATCCTGAGGCTGTGGCCCCTGGTTCTAGACTCCCCAGCCAAGGGAAACATTCTCCCAGCATCCACCCTATCAAGCCCTGTAATAATTTTGTATGCTTGAGCCAGCTTGAATAGCCTGCTGACCAAGCTCACACATCAAGAGTTACCAGAGGGTGGCCTGTGCCCAAAGAACTGCATCCTAGCAAGAGTCAGGAGTGGAAAGAAACAAACAGGAAGAAAATAAAAGCTAAAACACCTCTCACAGGTTGCAATATAAAACAAACTATCACAGCACATTTCAAAATGGGGAAAGAACAGAGGCTCTTCATCCTATCAAAGCACAGGCCCACATTCTGAATCTGACCTAGGATATGGAATGTATCTAAAAGAGTCAATCCATCAGTGCTCTCCAAAATCAAAAACATTTACTAATCACCGATACAGTAAACAAATGGCAATTTCTCATTCTTAAATGAAGTCATAGAGTCATAACGGCACAGAAGGCGGCCATTCAGCCCATCGAGTCCGTGCCGGCTCTCTGCAGAGCAATCCAGTCAGTCCCATTCCCCCGCTCTATCCCGTAGCCCTGCAAGTTTATTTCCCTCAAGTGCCTATCCAGTCTCCCCTTGAAAACATTGAGTGCCTCCGCTTCCACCACTTCCGTTGGCAGCGAATTCCAGGTCCTCACCACTCACTGCGTCAAAATGTTTTGCCTCACATCCCCCCTGTATCTCTTGCCCAAAACCTTAAATCTGTGTCCCCTAGTCCTTGTACCATCAACTAGTGGGAACAGCCTTTCTCCATCTAGCCTATCCAAACCCGTCATAATCTTGTACACCTCTATCAAATCACCCCGCAACCTCCTTAGCTCTAATGAAAATAAATCCAGCTTCTCCAACCTGTCCTTGTAACTAAGATCCCCCATCCCCGGAACCATTCTGGTAAATCTCCTCTGCACCCTCTCAAGGGCCTTCACATCCTTCCTAAATTGTGATGACTAGAACTGGACGCAATACTCCAGTTGTGGCCTAACCAGCGCTTTATAAAGGTTCAGCATAACTTCTCTACTTTTGTATCTTTATTTTAAAGTGTTGGGACTGCTTCCTTAAAATGTACTCGTTAACAAAAATAGCAATCGTTTTCTTACACAATAGGTTGGTGTCAGGTTAAACTTAATACAGCAATATGCAGATATCATTTTAATAAAAAAACAAATATAAAATCAAAGTGGTGCGCGTTATTGTTGAAGTGTGTGCAGAATGCCTCACGCATGTACCTTGAACGGTACGCTGCAGACCCTGGGTGTGTGGAAGTTATGCAATACTATTCGCCATTGGCCCTTCCAGCTAAGCGTGGCTGATGTGCCGTTACAATTCCATTTGCTAAAGCCGGTGGTTTGCCTGATTGGTCCTTAACGCAAGAGAAGCTATTCAAGCTTGGAATGGTTTTTGTCTCTGTCGGCGACCAACGGGAGATGGTGATTGATGATCATACAAGATGTGTGGCAGTCAGTGCCGCCCTATTAAAGCTTAGCTATCACACTAACATTTCAAACAAATATATCCATTAATTTGCGATTTAATCCGCAAGCCCATTTCAGAACTTGGTCAATTTACAAGGAAAGGAAATTCTGATCAGTACTGTGGCAGTGATTTACTGCCTGTCTGCAAAACGTTTAATCGTTCAAAACACTAATTAAGCTACTGTGCAAAGGTTGCATTTTAATGGATTTGAGGCGCCACTGATAAAATTTCTGTTCGAACTACAAAGGTGGCCTTCTTTTAAAGACTGTAGTTTGAAGTTTTCTTAATATGGATTTTAGATCTCTTTCTTGTGACTCAAATGTCTTAAAGAGCTCTGAATCATTTTGATACTTCCTATGAGAGAGTTAAAAGGCAAGCTCCAGACTGGTAAATGATTGTTTATTATTTAAAAGTAAATGCTTTCTAAAAAATAGTTTATTTGATTTTTTAGCAGCTTTCTTTGATTAGACTCCACCATTAATTAATTGTAGCTGTACTCTGCTGTGTCTTTGATGTAATGCCTCCCTGACGGATTGTATCTCTGCAGACACATTGTTCTCTGTCTATATATACTTTGTAACTGATTTGTATTCCCTCACTGTACCTGACGAAGGAGCAGAGCTCCGAAAGCTCATAATTTCAAATAAAACTGTTGGACTATAACCTGGTGTTGTGCGACTTCTCATTAATTAATTGCATCTGAAATCCAATGTAGCCCAAAAGCAGTATTTGGGATATTTTGTACCACATAACTGAGAGAGAGAGAGAGAGAGAGAGGACCACGACTATATTTCAATAATGATTTTCTCCCCTGCTATCCTACAAATGGTAATGCATTGCCTGAAGATGGCGACTCATGCTGGAGTTCAATTCTACAGGTGATAACAACGTTGTTCTAGATCACCATTCTTCATGAGTCTAGACAGTGAGTGCCAACACGTTATTTGAGTGTGGAGAGCAATACAGCTGAGCCCAATCTTGTCTTTGTTCAATAGCCCCATACATACACATACAGCCCAGTAGGGGTCACAAGAAGATTTCACAAAGCTAGGATGAGGAATGGCCATTTTGTTTCTCAAAGTAAATTAACACTTCCGTCATGATATCTAATTGCCTTTTCATTAACTCCTATGTTTTACCTTGCTTGATAGATTATTCCAAAAGTGTATCACTCTGAATAGCAGGCACCCAACATGAACTTAAGCCTTCAAAGGGAGAAAAATGCGTGCGTGCATGGGAGAAAAGCATTTTTTTTTTTAAAAGCTGTGCTTATATCGAAAATATTTTGGGGACAAATAAAATTCTAACAAAGGTGTTTAAAATCTACTGAGTGAAGCATTGATCACACCATGTGCACATTAACTCCCTTCAGCAGAGGCAAGCAGTCCCCGTCAATGATTTCCTATCTGTTCGGATTCTTGTGATGCCAAGTGAAAATGTAATTTAAAAATTTTCACTTCTGTCAGACTTGAGGTGTGCAACACTGTAAATGCCAATGAAAGGCAACAGCATTTTGACTGGCAGTGACATCAATGCTTGATTGACAACTTAAACAGCAGCTTTCTCTTTAGAAAAGAACAGTCATTGCTTTGCACTGTTTTCATTTTTTTATCCCAATTTTTGTCAGAGTTTTAATATTGGTTTTCTCTTTCTCTTTGAATCGTTCACCAAACCCAGGTGAAGACAGCAGATGGGCAACCCACTCCCAGACATCAACCCTCTTGTTCAAATCTCCACTAGTTTAGTTTTTCAAAAATGGTAAATTAATTCACTGAAATAAAAACAGAAAATGCTGGTCAGGCAGCATCTGTGGAGAGAGAAACATGTCGAGTGTTTCCAGCATTCTTTCCCCCCCCCGATTTCCAGCATCTGCAGTGCTTTGGTTTTGTTATAGAAATAAATTCACTGTCTTGGCTAGATCAGCATCTTCCACCCCCTTCAACTACAACTCATTAACACCTTTGCTAACACCATCAAGATAACTGTTTCACCTGTTGGCATCAATTATCATCAGGTTAAAATCTCTAAAAGCTCAGAATAGTACATTTAGTGCCAAGGCAGTAAATTTGGCCAGGTATGTAAATGGAGTTACTGGAAAACCTTCCAGATCAAAAGGATTGGTACAGGAGAGACAGACTACGAGCAGGACAGAGACTTTGGAAGAACATTGAGCTAGCAATAGAAAATCATTGAAAGCAGATAAATGGGAGGAAGTGCAAGGAAGAAACAGAATCTCAGATGAGACAGATCATAGGGTGCAAGGCATTCAACAGGTAGGTATGGACACAGATACTCAGAGAGATACACAGGAACCTGAGGTCAGGAATAGGCAGACACTGTGAGATGATAGACAAAGCAAATCTGCAACAAAAGTTATCTACATGAATACCAGAAGCATTAGAAATAATTTGCCAGGACTGGAGGCTAGGGAATAATGATGTGGTGGGAATATCAGAAATGTGGCTTAATCCAGAGTTTGGAAATCAATGTATCATTCAGGGGTATGGAATGTTCAGAAATGAGACGTCAGGTACACGTGGGAGGTAGAAGATGTTGATCCTGTGGGAGATAGAGAGGTACAAAATAAACTACTTCGGTTAGACATCTTTAATGCAAAAAATTTCAAGCCAACACGAACCGTATGCTATAGACCACCAGGTCAGAATAAGAACAACAATTTGCTCTGTGCAGGGATAGGAAGGATATGCGAGAACAAGAAAGTTATTTTAATGGGAATCTTCAGTCAACCTAATATAGACTAAGAAGACCCAAGTGGTTTAGAGTCAGAATCGAAAGATGCAGTACATGACTGCTTCTTGACCCAATATTTCAAGGAAGCCACGAGAGGCAATGATCATCTTGATCTGGTATTTGTTAATGATCCAGAAAATGCACAGGAAATGAAAGTCACAGCACCCATGAGGCACAGCGACCAAAGAATTATAAAGCTTAACACAATTTGGATGTCAGAAATACCCAAGACCAGGAACTGGGGGGGGCGATTTTCTCAGTGGAGGCAGGTTTCGGTTTGGGTGGGTTTGAAACCCGCCTCCACTGATAGGTTTGAAAAAATTGCGATTTTCCCCTGGTTGGCCACTTGATTTCAGAGGTGTGGGATGCCCTTGGTCAATTAGTGTTTTGGGACTGAAACTCGCCTCTGCTGACATCACTTTTCCAGCCTCTTTTAAGCGCTGCTTGCTGCTTTGGATCATTCCACTGGATTTCTGCCAATGCTGCATCACCTGCAACATCTTTTAAGAAACCACTATGTCCAATTCCAAGGCAAGGGCCTCCCCGAGGTTCTCGGATGACACTGCAAATGTTGTTTGAGGGGGTCACAGCTAGCAGGGAGATGCTCTTCCACTCATCTGGGAGGAAGAGGCCTCCCAAAGAAAGCAAGGCTGTCTGGGTCCAGCTGGCAAGGGATATAACCTCCAAATCTGTGTGCAGATTGGGTGAATGTTTATGTGTATTGATGAAAAGCATTAAAATTATTTGATGGCAAAATGTTGGCGTCATTGCATCTGTTCTTTCGCCTTAGGCAGCTCCACATTGCGGGCTCCGCGACACTTGCGTTGTCAGGTTGGTAGCCAGAGTGAAAGGAGGCCAGAGAGTCATGTCCATTGTCTATGATGTCTTAAGATGGAGCCAAGGACATGTGCCAACTTGGGCAACCTATGCAAATCTGGCCAGGATAAGTTCATCCCTTGCATCCATGTGCTCACGTGCTGCTGCTGGTCGATAGACCGGCGCTCTGTCCTCCTCCTCCTCCTCCTCATCTGAGGAGGCCTGGAACTGAGCCACTTGCTTATCAGGAAGCTGCAAGCCACGACGTTGTGCGATGTTGTGCAGTGCACAGCAGACCACGACCATTCTGGAGATCCTGTATGGTGTTATACTGCAGGGCTCCACCTGATCGGTCAAGGCATCGGAAGCGCATCTTCAACAACCCAATGGTTTGTTCGATGATGGAACTAGTCGAAGTGTGGCTGGCGTTGTAGCCTTCAGCCTCATTAGCTGGCCTCCTGATCGGCGTCATTAGCCACTTCTTCAGGGGGTACATGGATTCCCATGGATTGGAGGGTAGCTAATGTAACCCCACTATTTAAAAAAGGTGGTAGAGAAAAAAACGGGGAATTATAGACTGGTAAGCCTGACATCGGTAGTGGGGAATATGCTAGAGTCCATTATAAAAGATGTAATAGCAGAGCACTTGGAAAACAGTGACAGGATCGGACAAAGTCAACATGGATTTACAAAAAGTAAATCGTGCTTGACTAATCTACTGGAATTTTTTGAGGATGTAACTGGTAGAATAGATAAGGGAGAACCAGTGGATGTGGTGTATTTGGACTTTCAGAAGGCTTTCGATAACGTCCCGCATAGGAGATTAGCGTGCAAAGTTAAAGCACACGGGATTGGGGGTAAGGTACTGATTTGGATAGAAAACTGGTTGGCAGACAGGAAGCAAAGAGTTGGAATAAACGGGTCTTTTTCCGAGTGGCAGGCAGTGACTAGTGGGATACCGCAGGGATCAGTGCTAGGATCCCAGTTATTCACAATATATATTAATGATCTAGATGAGGATAACTAGATGTAATATCTCCAAGTTTGTAGACGCACAAAGCTGGGTGGGCGTGTGTGCAGTGTGGAGGATGCAGAGAAACTCCAGTATGATTTGGACAGGTTGGGTGATTGGGCAGATGCATGGCAGATGCAGTATAATGTGGATAAATGCGAGGTTATCCACTTTGGTGGCAAAAACAGGAAGGCAGATTATCTGAACGGCAACAGATTTGGAAAAGGGGAAGTGCAACGAGACCTGGGTGTCCTTGTGCACCAGTCGCTGAAGGTAAGCATGCAAGTGCAGCAGGCGGTTAAGAAGGCAAATGGTATGTTGGCCTTCATAGCGAGAGGATTCGAGTACAGGAGCAAGGAGGTCTTGCTGCAGTTGTACAGGGCTTTGGTGAGACCACACCTTGAGTATTGTGTGCAGTTTTGGTCGCCTTATCTGAGGAAGGATGTTCTTGCCATGGAGGGAGTGCAGCGAAGATTCACCAGACTGATACCTGGGATGGCAGGAATGACATATGAAGAGAGATTGGGTCGATTGGGCTTATATTCGCTAGAGTTTAGAAGAATGAGAGGGGATCTCATTGAAACTTATAAAATTCTAACAGGACTAGACAGACTAGATGCAGGAAGGATGTTCCCGATGGCGGGGGAGTCCAGAACCAGGAGTCACAGTCTAAGGATAAGGGGTAAGCCATTTAGGACTGAGATGAGGAGGAATTTCTTCACCCAGAGAGTGGTGAACCTGTGGAATTCTCTACCACAGAAGGCAGTTGAGGCCAATTCATTAAATATATTCAAGAAGGAGTTCGATATATTTCTTAAGGCTAAGGGGATCAAGGGATATGGGGAGAAAGCAGGGACAGGGTACTGAATTTGGATGATCAGCCATGATCGCATTGAATGGTGGAGCAGGCTTGAGGGGCCAAATGGCCTACTCCTGCTCCTATCTTCTATGTTTCTATGTAGCCTTTGTCACCAGGGAGCCAGCCGTTAAGTTGGTTTGGTGGATTGAAAAGCGGAGGAACACTAGAGTGCCGCAGGATGAAAGAGTCATGGCAACTACCACAGAACTTGCGCAAACATGCAAAAACTCCTTCTTGTGGTTACACACCAACTGTACGTTGAGGGAGTGGAAGCCCTTTCGGTTGACAAAGATAGCTGGGTTGTGATGGGGTGCAGTCTGAGGCCCTGCACCATTGGCATGCCTGTCATATTTGCAAAGCCAACTGAACGCACGGTTATACTTGCTTGATCCCTTGAGAACTGGATGTAATTGTGCGCCTTTGCGAAAAGGGCATCGGTAACCTGCGTGATGCAGCTGTGTGCGGCCGACTGGGAGATGCCGCTGATGTCTGCTGATGATCCCTGGAAGGAGCCTGAGGCAAAGAAGTTGAGTGCAGTGGTGACTTTGACAGCCACTGGTAAGGGGTGTCCACCCGTTCCTCTGGGCACCAGGTCTTGCTGCAGCAGTCCGCAGATCTCTCCGACAACCTCTCGCGAAAGTCTCAGCCTCCTTTGGCACTGCTGCTCACTCATGTTGAGGTAGCTCATCCTCTGTCTGTAAACCCTCTGTCGGGGGTATCTCCTGCGGCGAGGTGCCTCGATACGCTGGCGCCTTCTGCCCTGTGCAGCATCAGGTGGCTGAGCAGGAGGTTGGGGCTCCTGCTGCTGTTGCTGCTGAGCTGCCTGGTTCTGCTGCTGCCGTGTATGCTCCTCATCTGAATCTGATGTCCATGGTGAAAGGAAATGAATGGTTTCCATGCTGCTTGCTGATGCCTCCGTTGGGGAAGCGCTCATTACAAGCGGGGAGAGGGTCTTCCAAGGAGGTCCCACAGTTGATAGATACAAGCTGCAGCACCTCCGACTTCGGAAGGCCTGCTAAAAGTGCTGAAAGAGCTTTTAAAGCAAAGTTCTGCCACCTGCAACTAATCCCTGATGAAATCTCCGATTTAATGGTGGAGCTGCAGCTGTGACGAGGCCAGCCACTTGTCTACATGCCAGGTTTAGCTGGCGTGGTTTAGGAGGGTCGTGGAACACGCTGAAATGGTCGAAAAATAACGAGGGCCTCTCAAAATAGGATTAGAGAGGCCCTTAACAACCTCTCTGGCCAGCTGGAGGCGGGACCGTTTCACACCCTGCAAAACCGGCACTGGCAAAATCGCGCGGAGGCGGGTTCCGAACCCGCACTCATTTTTTCAGATTTTCCCACCTTTCCCGCCTCCAAACCAGCCTCCTTGGGGCTGAGAAAATTGCCCCCTGGGTATCTAACTTTAAAAGGGCTAAATTCAATGAAACTGGAACAGCTAAAGCAAATAAATTTGGGGAGGTTGTTCAACAACTCTTCACTACAAGGCAAGTGTAACAGCTTTACAGATGAATGGGTTGAAATTGATATGCATTGCGCCCATTTCTTGGGCTTAAAATGGACGCAAAGCACACCAATTTAGCAGTCACCCAATCTGTACAAGCATTGGTTCCACTGCTCAACTCAAGGGGCCCATTATTTAGGTGACCTGGGCAACCGCCTAAAATGGGCGTTAGGCCCCTTGTATTTGTTAATGAGGGGCTGAAGATCTCTTTTACAAAATTAGTTATCGAAAATCAAAATATGATTGGCAGAGTCAACACGGATTTATGAATCTGTTAAGAGTTTTTTTGAGGTTGTAACTAGCAGGGTAGATAAGTGGGAACCAGTGGATGTAATTTATTTGGATTTTCAAAAAGCATTCAATGAGGTGCCACACAAGAAGTTATTACACAAAATTAGGGCTCATGGGATTGGGGGTAACATATTCGCATGGATTGAGGATTGATTAACGACAGAAAACAGAGAGTGGGAATAAACGGGTCATTTTCAGGTTGGCAGGCTGTAACTAGTGGGGTACCGCAAGGATCAGCGCTTGGGCCTCAGCTATTTACAATCTATATCAATGACTTGGATGAGGGGACCGAGTGTAATATAGCCAAGTTTGCCGACGATACAAAGTTAGGTGGAAAGTAAGTTGTGAGGAGGATGTAAAGAGGCTACAAAGGGAGAGAGACAGGTTAAGTAAGTGGGAAGAACATGGGAGATGGAATATAATTTGGAGAAATGTGAAGTTATCCACTTTGGTAGGAAAAATAGAAAAGCAGAGTATTTTTTAAATGGTGAGAGATTGGGAAATGTTGGTGTTCAGAGGGACCTGGGTGTCCTTGTACACGAATCACTGAAAGTTAACAGGCAGGTACAGCAAGCAATTAGGAAAGCAAATGGTATGTTAGCCTTTATTACAAAAGGATTAGCATATAAGAGTAAAGAAGTCGTACTGCAATTATATAGGGCCTTAGTGAGAACACCTGGAGTACTGTGTACAGTTTTGGTCTCCTTACCTAAGGAAGGATATACTTGCCCTTAGAGGGAGCGCAACCAAGGTTCACCAGACTGATTCCTAGGATGAGGGGATTGTCCTATGAGGAGAGATTGAGTAGACTAGGCCTATATTCTCTGGAGTTTAGAAGAATGAGAGGTGATCTCATTGAAACATACAAAATTCTTAAAGGGCGTGACAGGGTAGATGCTGGGAGGATGTTTCCCCTGGCTGGGGAGTCTAGAACCAGGGGTCATAGTCTCAGAATAAGGGGTTGGCTATTTAGGACTGAGATGAGGAGAAATTTCTTCCCTCAAAGGATTGTGAATCTTTAAAATTCTCTACCCCAGAGGGCTGTGGAAGCTCAGTCGTTGAGTATATTCAAGACAGAGATCGATAGATTTTTGGATACTATGGGGATCAGGGGCTATGGGGATAGTGTCAGAAGGTGGAGTTGAGGTAGAAGATCAGCCATGATCTTATTGAATGGCGGAGCAGGCTCGAAGGGCCGAATGGCCTACTCCTGCTCCTATTTCTTATATTCTGATGAGTGGGGCAGGTGTCGGGCCTGCCCCGCTCAGGATTCTTTAACAGCTCCCGCAGCTGCCAACTAAAGGCAAGTTATTTTTTTTAAAACCCTTCCTGTGGAGCCAGAAGCACGAGTGCTTCCCAATTTCACAGGCGTCACGATCCTCCTCCCCTCAAGTGCGCACTCCAACCCCACTCCCAGGATCTGCTCGAGGGCTGCTGCTGCCGCCGAGTCACACAGCCCGAAATTGTTTTTCTTTTGCGGGCAAGCTGCCTGTGGAGGCGCGACCAGTGCCGACAGCTCGCCCCGAAGAGGCTCGATGACCAATTTCTATCGATCCTCAAGTGTTTTGGTTGAGGTGCGCGCTTGAAAATGGGCCCAGACTAATTTCAACACCATAATACTGAGCATGCAGGCGAATTACATTCCTAAAACCAACAAGCTCAGACTAAATAAATGTAAATGGATTAACCGACAAATTAAAAGTGAGATAAAGAGGAAAAACAGCCTGTACAAATTCGGCATGAGTAAGGAGAACGGCTCAATGGGATGAACAGAGGGAAATGCAAAAACAAGTTAAAACAGCAAAGAGATTTCTGGAAAAATAGTGTGGCAGCTGAATCTTAGCATTAAAAGCAAAATGTTCTTTCAGTATCACAACAGTAAGAGGATAGTTAGAGAAGTGGTGAAAACCATAAAAATATGTAAACATGCTGAAAACTAATGATGAGCACAAAGTAGTAAATACTCTGAATGACGACTGCTTCCAAGTATTCATAAGGGAAGGAATGAACAACATACCCTCCCCAAACAAAGATATCCTGAGTAAAGTCAATGATTTAGTTATAAATGAGATGGAAGTCCTTGACAAGCTAAATGGGCTCAAAACAATTAAATCCTCAGGTACAGATGAAATTTATCCCAGAGTGCTAAGAGAGACTCTGGAGGAGACTTGAGAGGCACTTGACAATCATTATGAGGGAGTCAGTGGACATGTGGGGAGATTCCAGTAGACTGGAAACAAGCCAACACTGTACCCATATTCAAACAGGGGGACAAAACAGACACAGGCAACTACACACACATTAGTCTTGCTTCCACTCCATGTGAAATAGGGAATTGATTATCAAGAGTCAACCTGAGGATGATCTATACAACAGTAACCTAGTTAACTGTAGTCAGCATAGATCCTGCCTGACCAGCCTCTGGAACTTCTTTGAGGAAATGATAACCCAAGTGGTCTGTGGGGCACCTCAACTTCCAAAAGGCTTTTGATGAAGTTCCACACGAAAGGCTATTAATTAAATTCAAAGCTGTGGGTATTCAGGGTAAACACTGAGAATGGATATGAAACTGGCTGAAGGCTAGGAAACAACTCCATATTCTGAGTTGGGGTAAGTACAGAGTGGGATGTCTCAGGGCTTGGTGCTGGGACCACTACTACTTCTAATTTACATAAAGGACTTGGATTCAGCAACTCAATGTAAAGGGATCAAATTTGCACATGATGCTCAAGTAGAAGGGACTGTGGAATTGGAAGAGGCAGCTCAGAAATTACAGCATGAGTTGGACAAGATATGTAAGTGGAAGGAACAACGTTAGGTGTAATTTAATGCAGAGCAGTATAAAGTGCTGCACTTAGGAAGGAAAATAGACAACTATACTCCATAAATGGCATTGAAATAGCCAAGGATGATGTTGAAAGAGATTTAGGAGTGTTAGTCGACTCGACCCTAAACATGTTCAACCAATGCAGAGTAACTATCAGTAAAGGCAATAGAAGATTGAACTGCATAGCCAAAACAGTAGAATACAAGTCAGAGGTTAATGATCAAACTTTATGGTGCTCTGGTCAGACAGCACCTAGAATACAGTGTCTAGTTCTGGTCAGCATGAAACAAGAGAAACATTGACGCACTGGAGGCAGTTGAGAGAAGAGCCACAAAGCTGATCCCAGTATCCGGGGTCTGAGTTATGAGGAAAGACAGGAAAAACCTTGGGCTTTTTGGCCTAGAAGGTAGTTTAAAATTTAAAAAAGGAAAACCTTGCCCTTTCTGATCAGTCTCAAGAAGTCCCTTTAAGAACCGTTGGTTTGGCCACTCAACCCCTGGAAAAACTGGGACTAGCATTCACTTCCTAAGCTCCACCCATTTCTCCATGAAAGTTCCAATTGCATAAAACTGCATGGTCCTAATTTGCATAGGTAAACACCCTCTCACTTGTTCTGATGCGGAGGGCAGGCATCCTGGGAACCCATTTAAGGCCTGCCTGAAAAATGAATCAGGCGGGCAAATGGTTGTCCAAGGTCCCCACCAGATTTTGCTCTGCCAGTCGCCCATTTCTTAGGTGCAGAAGTTGCAAAAGTGGGATTAATAAAAAGTAATAGATAATATAATTTTCATTATGTAATTTGGAGAAATTAAATCTACAAAATGTAACTGTGCTGGCGTAAGAATCAATCAGATAGCAAAGCCAAGCAGAAACTTCTTGCTATATTTATGGTATTCGTTTATTCACTGAACAGCCAAAATAAATTCTTCTACTTGTATATTCCTTTCCATTTAAAAAAAAATTTCTCCAAATTTCTAGTGTGCCAGGCATCAATTCCCTGGCCACCATTCAAAACATGCTTACTGTAACACTGGGCTGGATTTTGCCAGCCCTGGGGAGGCGGGTCTGCCGGGAAAATGGCAGAATCTGGGGGCGGGTACCCATGCCGCCCCCAACCCGCCTCCGTGCCATCTTCTCAGGAGGCAGGTAGCCGACCTGCGCCGGGTCCCGTCTCCTGGAGGCGGGAAGGGGATTACAGCCACTTAACTGCCTGTTAACAGGCAGTTAAGAGGATTATCCCCATTTTTCCAGCAGAGGCGCGGTCTTTCCGACGTCAGGAAACCCCGCCAGGGTCACCGAGGCAAGCAGTGGGTCTGCGGAGGTCGGAGGGGTACAAAAGTGTGCTGCGGAGGTAAGTGATGGGTGCAAGTGTGGAGAGGTAAGTATGTGAGGTGAGTGAAAGTGATAGAAAATGTTTACTTACCTTTGTTTCTTCCTGCAGGCTTCAACAGTTGGGGAACCGGAGACTCCCGCATCTCAATGGCAGAGATGACAAAATGGCTGCTGCATTCTCCGATGCAACAGCCATCTGGTTTCTGCTCACAAAGAGGTTTGATGAGTCTTGAATACAAGGACTCATCAAACAACAGAGAATGTCAGTGTTTGACAGCTTCACAGAGCTGTCAAACAATGACAATTCATCTGTCAAAAATTTGACAGATGAAACGTCATATGCTGACGTTCTCTGTAACCGGCTTTCCCCAAATTGGCCTGCTAAGCCCACTGGGCGGGCTTAACAAGGTCAATCAAGGGAAAATAGCGTGGGTTGGCCACAAGTCGATGGAGGCGGGACTGAAACCCGACAAGCAGCAGTCCCGCCTCCAACGCACCCCCATTGGCAAAATCAACCCCACTATTTCTAGTTAACAACAGAAAATGCTGGAAGCACTCAGCAGGCCAGGCAGCATCCGTGGAGAGAAAAACAGAGTTAACATTTCAGGTCTGTGACCCTTCATCGATGCTGCCTGGTCTGCTGAGTGCTTTCAGCATTTTCTGTTGTTATTTCAGATTTCCAGCATCTGCAGTATTTTGCGACTATACTATTTCTAGTTATATGCACTGACTAGGTACTGCTGGTTGCGGATGCACAACAGTGAGTCCACATCAGTCTTCCTACCCTTTCCACTGTTGCAAATGGTTAACTATTAAACAGTAACATACACAATGAATAACTAGCAGATCATCTGTGGCATTGCTCATGGAGATTCAGACCATAATTTTTTTATAACGTTAGGCTTGTTATCAACAAGATATGACAGGTGAACGTGTTACAGGAAGGACGTGTGCTCTATCTGCAAGACTTTCAAAATATTATAGACATGTGCAATAAATATTGCAATTTTCATAAAGCGGTTACCTTCGGTAGGGCGTATTTGGGTAATTTCATCTGAACAAACACGTCTCGCCGGTAAGAGACATAATACTTTGTCCGATTTCCAGAGGTTGACTGAAAAAAAAAGTTCAAGAACACCAACATCAGAGTAATCAATACTGAAAGGGAGAAATGAACACAAATGTAAAGATTTACAAATTATTTGATTAGCCACTGAAAAACTAACAAATAAATGTGAACTTTTAAACAAGCCTTTTTAGAATTTGAATTTATTTCTCTCTTGCTTTGGTTCTTGCCCCATTTACTTGCTTAATTTCACCTCACTTGTTAGGACTCTCCGGCCATGGGGATGGACAGACAACTTGAACCCAGCCTTGTCAGTGTCACTCAGTAACCATCCAGTAACCAGGATCCTGACAATAGTCTCAGGTTAGTCTGCCCTTCGATTATACTTCCACTCTCCTTGGGGAATCTTCTGCTCTCTGCTGATGATGCCTGATCCCTAACCCCGAGAATACACTAATACAGGGAATCTTAGAAAGAAACCATATCATAGCACAGTGTATTGTTTTGGTGATTTCTAATGAAATTTAACTGACCAGACCAGACCTGATTATCAAACAGGAAAACATCCATCTATGGAGAAAATTTGGCAGAGCTGTAAATCCTCATGGGACGTTTATTTACACAGGATATTAAAATAGTAACTAAAAGTCACTCAATCAAATATCATGTAGCAACTCTCAGATGGTAGAAAAATGAGAAGACCTTTAAGCGCCAGTGACCGCCGATATATAATTCTGTCACAGAATTTGATGTGGGTTAAGAGTAGGAGCAAGAGATAGCAAAACAAATGAATGCATATACAACAGCCTATTTAAAGAAAGCAGAGTTTAAAGACGCAGAGGGTTGAAATAGGGAAAATAAATTACCAACAAAAAGGAACACTTTTCAAGATACATTTACAAGTGTGGAAATTAAGTGGAAACCTCAAAGAAGTAGAAAGTTAATATTAAAACTTGGACTTAAGTGGTTAAGTAGTTTAGGTTAAAGTAGCATAAAGGAAAATACAAACAAAGGGAACTCAAAGAAGGAGAAAGACGGTAGACAAATATATGAAAATAAATTTAAAAAAATTAAAGTGAGAACTTGGATAAAAGCAAAAATCCAAAAAAAAAATTGCAAGCGATTATAGAAGGAATAAAACCTGTGTGTGTGCGTGTGTTTGTGGTACCCAAACCGTTAAAGATCAAGTGAGACGCCTTAAAGATAAGACAGGTGTACTGGGGAAAGAAATACATACTGTACAATGGAAATTGTAGCTTTTGTTACATAAAAAGGTATTTTTAGCAACTGGAGATAAAACTGAGCAAAACAGAGATTAGTAATGATTTAACAAGTGGAGGACTTGAATATTCCTAAGACAACACAACTAAGTGGACTGAATCAAGAAAAGTAAAGGAATTAGAATAAACTACTGAGTGCTGAAGGACACAGCTGCCAGACTGGGCTTGCGGCAGGTGGTGAGAGAACCAACATGAGGGAAAAACCTACTTGGCCTCGTCCTCACCAATCTACCTGACGCAGATGCATCTGTCCATGACAGTATTGGTAGGAGTGACCACCGCACAGTCCTTGTGGAGACGAAGTCCCGTCTTCACACTGAGGACACCCTCCATCGTGTTGTGTGGCACTACCACTGTGCTAAATGGGATAGATTCACCTAGAAGGACAAGGGGAGCAGGTGCATGGGAACACCACCACCTCCAAGTTCCCCTCCAAGTCGCACACAATCCTGACTTGGAAATATATCGCCGATCCTTCATCATCGCTGGGTCCAAATCCTGGAACTCCCTACCTAACAGCACTGTGGGAGTACCTTCACCACACGGACTGCAGCGGTTCAAGGCGGCGGCTCACCACCAGCTTCTCAAGGGCAATTAGGGATGGGCAATAAATGCTGGCCTTGCCAGCGACGCACACATCCCATAAACAAATTTAAAAAAACAGACCTAGCAGCTCAAAACTGGGCATCCATGAGGCGCTGTGGACCATCAGCAGCAGCAGAATTGTATTCCACTACATTCTGTAGCCTCATGGCCCAGCATATCCCTCACTCTATCATTACCATCAAGCCAGGGGTTCAATGAGGAGTGTAGAAGAGCATGCCAGGAGCAGCACCAGGTGTACCTAAAGATGATGTGGCAACCTGGTGAAGCTACAACACAGGACTACGTATATGCTAAACAGCGGAAGCAGCAGGCTATAAGACAGAGCTAACTGATCCCACAACAAATGGATCAGATCAAAGCTTTGTGATTCACTTTGGTAGGATGAATAGAAAAACAGAATATTTTTTAAATAGTGAGAAATTCTTAAATGTTGGTGTTCAGAGAGATTTAGGCGTCCTCGTACAGGAACACAGAAAGTTAGCCTGCAGGTACAGCAAGCAATTAGGAAGACAAATGGCATGTTGGCCTTTATTGCAAGGGGGCTGGAGTATAAGAGTAAGGAAGTCTTACTACAATTGTACAGGGCTTTGGCGACTAAAATGAAAGCCCTTGGAAAAAGGAACACGATCTGAATTGGATAAAGCATTGTCTAAACAAAGAATTGTGAGCAGCAGAGCACTCCAGGGATCAGTCCTGGAACCTCTTCTGTTCAGAATATTTATAAATGATCCAGATAAAAGTGTTAAAGATTAGTAGATAAAATAATGCCATGTGGAGGAGCCGAGTGTTTGAAGAAAAAGCATAAAAGGGGATCTCTGGGACTTGAGATGAATAACAAATAGATTTTAATATTGAAAAGTGCATGACAAAATATATTGGTCCTAAAATAGTAAATAACATTTTTAAAAATGCATATCGTTAAGGTGAGACAGGAAAAAAAGATTTATATGTAATAACTGATCAAGCATTGAAAGTATCATTTTAATACAGGGCTGCAGATGTTAATAAAAGACAAATCAAATATTGGGGTGTAATATAGATCTGTATAAGTCCAATGAATTGACTTTGTCACTGTATAAAACATCAGTGAGATCACACACAGAGTATTACATTAAATTGTAGTCACTGTACTTAATAAACTATACAGAGGCAGTGTACAGGATTAAGACAGCAACAAAGACTATTTCAGGTTTCAAGTCACTGACCTATAAAGACAAGCTAATGAGAGTGGCAACAGCCCCTGTAAAGGTAAAGCACAGAAGATTGGGATATGAAAATCTTTGGTTGCTTTGTATCACTATCATAAAATGTACTTCTGAAGATCACTTCTGCTTGTACGATGTCGGAGCACATGACGACAAAAATAATTTTAATCTCTTTGCGTGTAAACACCCTGGGGCTCAAGTTAATTTTAGGTGCCCAGTGGGTGGCTGGGATGAGCCAAACCAGAGCTATGAGGCAGCTTGCTGGTTGGGGAGGGCGTGAAATCGCTGGCTCCTATGTGGAGCCAGCTGACAGTCGGAACCTGTGGCAGAGGAGTGGGGGGGGGGGGTGCAGGCGATCCCGGGAAATGCCACGTCTTGGCTGGCTGTGGGCCAGAACATTATTGTGTCCATGCAAAGGCACCACCCACCCCTGCCACCCCCAACCCTCTCCTCCGTAATCAGAGAATGCATACAATCCCCTGAAAGGGAGCGAAAAAGCCTGTGTAAAAGCACAGGGAGCTATGTGTGCATTGAAAGCCCAGAAATGCCCTTTCACTTGTTCATTTCTTAGGGCTTGTACAGAGGAATGCGAAACAAAGAATGTGTAAGATTACATTGTGACATGTATCAGGGCCTCCGATCCATTCTGAACAATGTACATTCCTGGAAGGAAAGAATAAAAGGCTAAAGGAGAACATAAATGTCGGGTATTCAGTGTAACAGCAAAACATTTGGCTTTTTAATTGTGGATTCTTCTGTTTGACGGATTTTATTGAAAACTGGTATTTGAAGAGCTCCGCCCTGGAGCCCAAAACCTGGTCATTTAACTCGGGGAAACATCGAGCTGACACACACTGCTGATCTCAGCAAAGGCAATCTCAGCAGAGTGCATCTGCTGCACAGCCCTGATCTGGGAGGAGTTGGCCTGTTTCCAGAACAATACACATATGTTTATTTTTTTTTAACTCTGTCCCTACCAAGACAAGGAACCCACCTAAAGGTGAACGCTTTAATTTCCTGGCACTTAAATTTTACTTCAGCTACAAGTAAAGGACTTCTGTCCAACCTCTTGTAATTGCTGCACCGCTGCATATCCGTCTCCTTTATAATGAACTCTACACATTAATAAGGCACAGGTGATTTATTATTACGTGAATGAATTACCTGAATGAAAATGTAGTCATCGTTGACAAGCAGCGAGTTCTGGTCTATGTTTCCAGAAAAATGAGCTTTAAGTGCTTTTTCAGTGCAGTTTGCAATTTGGCAGGTGATATAAAGAAAGCCTGTAAAAAAAAAAGTAAAACAGCACTCAATAAATAAATAAATAACCAACTGCAGAAAAGAGCCTGCTTACTGCTTTCAAACTTTAAAATCTGCTGTGTAAGACACGGCAAAGAACACAGATTACCTCAACAGTGTACTGCTAGCTGACTGGTTTTGTTTTTATTATATACTTTTTTACGTTTCTGGAAAACAGAGAGGTGACCTTGTACCCAGTCAGCGAGAAAGATTCTGATTGATCGCAGGTGACACTATTGGTGGTTTTTCTTTTCTGGCCTAAAACAGAGATTCAATAACCATTTCTAAATGGAAACACTTCAGTGATAGCAATCCCGTCAAAGAGGTGAAAAGGGGGAATGCATTTCACAGTTTGCTGTGTTATCTTGTTAGCTAGCCTAATGTCCCAAACACACCATCATAGAAGCCTTCCTTCACAAATAAAGGGATCAATGCTTAACGGATGACAGCACAGCCTCAAACCACCTGTGGTTAATGGATACTGTAGATTTATGACAGAGAAATAGTCGTGCAATATTTCATCGGCATTGCACTGTGCACCCCAGAAACAAATCTGTCAGCAGGTGGATTTGCTGACTGAATCTTGAAAGGTGCATTATAGATGCAGAGTTCTAGCCTGCAAAGTGCTGCTCTGCATTAATCATTCCACTTGCCCAGGCTGATAATATTTGTTCACCATCTACACAAAATAATTTGCTTATAGCAATTACCCTAAAAAGCATCACTTGGCTTTTTTTTTGATAATTACAACTACAACAATATTCATCACGTATGTAACCATTAATCATCAAATCCATTATTTTTCCAAAAGTAGTCAATAAAAATGCTAATAGTCAAATCAAAATAACTGCTGCCCATAACTACCTCAAAAAAATGTACTTTCAGCTTTAACCTCAATGTAAGTTGGGTTATTTTAATTACCATGCGAGGCCCTGCTCCTCAACAGCTCGTGCAGCTCACAGCAGCCCCCGAGTGCAGGAAGTGCTGCGGCTGGTTGGTTTTAAAGCAAAGAAGTGATTAAAACTTCACCTCACGGGTGTTAAATAACAATTCACCAGTAAGTATCCAAACACTAAATTGTGCTTTTAGAAACTAATCTAATGCCTCCGTTATAGAATAGAACTACTTCTAGTCGGATAATGCAACAGAATGACCAATGCTGGTGGACTCCACCCCACCAGTAGCAACACAAAAACACGACTGCACTATATGCAACCTTGGGCACGTTCCGTTGTTTAAAAGTTGTAAATCTTAGCGTTCATTTTTGGGCACGGAAGGTCCATGATTGTTGGGAAAGGTGTACACAGGTCGGCAAGCCAGAAAGGACTTTGCTGGCCTGGGTTGAGCACCCAGCTCAATCAGAGTATAATGGTCACCAGTATTGCCAATGGAAGCCATTTATATTTGCTTCTAATGACACTGTTGCCTCCAGAGGAGCTCAGGAAAAGCACCCAGTGAGCTGGGTCTTCGATTGTCTGGAGGCAGCAGCACACGCCAGCACTGGAGCTGGAAATTGGGCTGTCGTCAGTGGCAGTGCTGTAATATACAGTATATGGGGTAGAAGTCTTTTACTCCTCTTTTTTTATATTTATTTCCCCCTCCCCCCGTTAATTTTAAAATTATGTTTTTCCTCCCATCATTAAGCCCTCCTGTGCACCCAGCAGCTCCTCCCTGTAACTGAAGACAAGCAACCTCTTTCTGAGCTACTGCTTTTTGGCCTTGAACAGACTTCTAGAAAGTACGGGAATAGTTCTGGTTAATTTTGCCTGTGATTTTCTTTCCCTTCTTCGGTTGGCCGATACTCCGCACGATCCAGGAGGCATGGCTGAGATCAGAAACCCATTGTGTGGGGCACCTGTGTGAGTAAAGATGGTGAACCTCGATCCTACTAGTATTTCAAATAATGAAACCATTCCAGAAACCTACATTTTACAAAATATAGTGCTGAATATTGTACAATCAAATACAGGTCTTGAAATTGAGCTGTTTGAACATTAGTATACAAAGACATAGGGGGAGAAATTGGGTCGCGCCTCCTTTGGGGCGCTAACTTCGCCGGGGCGCTACTTTAAAATTCGCGCCCCCGCGCCCGAAATTCACTGGTAGTGCCCCAAGAGGGAGGCGGGGCACTACTGGAAGCGCCCTGCCTCCCTCTTGGGGCGCTGCCAGTGAATATCACAGCGCTACGTGCCGCAGCGCACCTTCCTCCGCTTATAAAGGGGAGGGGCCTTGCGCAGCGCAACCCGGGGCCCAGCTGGGCCACCAGGGATCGGAGTGCCGGCAAAAGAGCCCGGCACTCAAGAGAAGTGCCAGGCTCACGGAGCGTAGCCGGCATCCCGCAAAGGGGGGGGGGGGGGCTGCAAAAAAGGCCGGGAACAGCAACGGGGGCAGGTGCTGGCAGGTGGCCAGCAACAAAAATGGCCACCCGGCACCTCCCCTTTAATTTGCGCCGCCCCGGCCGCAGGTAGGCCCCCCTGACTCTGTCGGACATAGTGTCCGGCGGTAAGTCAGGGGGCGCTACCAAAGATCACAGCCGGGGCGCTGCACACGGCGATGATGTCATCGCCGGAGGCGCACCGCCGCCGCTAACCTCCCGCTGAGTTTCGCGGGTGGCGTTGGCGGCGCCGCGCCCAGGCGCTAGTTGCTTTGCACCCCGTTAGCGCCCTCTTAGGGCGCTAACGGGAGGCGCGAGTCAACCGAATTTTCCCCCCATAATGATTTAACAGTTCCATTAAAATAGCAGGGAACATAATTGTGGATAAATACATGAAGCTAATATTCTAATGCTAATATTTGTGCTGTGTGATTTCAAGGCCATACCCCACAGTGCTCTCCAATAAAATGGAGTTTCTCAAGGAAAAAGAGGTCATGGCAGCCAATCTGCCTGCTCATTTTACACTCCCTCAAAAGTTGAATTTTAATCGATCAGGTGATTCAGCTCAAGCACATAGTTATAGCACATCACTTGTAGTTGTAACTTTCATATATATCTAGCATTACACGCAGCATATCACTAGCACAGTGTACAGGATACAGGTAGATCACTGATATCATACGCAGGATATCATTTGCTAATCTTTACCTCCACTGTTGTCTTGAATTTCCATGTGAACCAAATCAGGGTCACCATCAACTTCTGTCACAGACCTGGAAGAAGAAATAACCATTAATGTTTCTTCTCTATTCTAGTGAGGGATCCAAGCTCGTAAAACAGATTCTATGTATCCCATTTTCTTCACCTGCTCTCACTATCCCTCTAAATGTTTGCAAAGTAAACAAAACACATTTTAAATAACTTCAGACTGAAATATCAACATTTGGAATCATCTGTTCAGCTGGTGGAATTATCGGTGTGATGTTTTGTAAGAAATCTAATTTATTTCTAAACCTCAATCTGTCTCCTTTAACTTATCGACTTCGCAGCTGTATAATTGATATTCATTTTATACCCAGCAGTTTTAACTCAGGGTGCTGAATATTCAGTCTGATCATGTACCATTAGCAGGTATTTTGCATGGCTAAGTGGGAAAATATGTTATATGAGTTTTATAGTTAAGAGTGAGCTTTAACTCAATTATGATATTGGAAATAAATGGGGGTTTTTTAAAAAAGAAAAGGATAAATGTTATCTTAACATATTAAGACCAATACATTCAATAGTTATGAGTCTAGCAGCTACTCACACTTGGACTTGATTTTACACCCATTGATTATGAACAGCCTGAAAATGACTAAGTGATGTTATCATTTGAATGCTCAATATGTTTGTATCAAATTCCTCTGCACTATTTTAATGGAAGCATTACCTGTTTATTTTAAACTGGTCAACACCTTTGTTAAAATAGCTCAAGACATTTTAAATAATTTATGATTGGTATTTGATTTTTAAATTTCTAATATTGCTGTATTACTTTGGCAAATATCAACCCTTTCAGACAGCCGTGGGCCACTGAGATTTTTTCATAGCATGTTATACAGAACAAGTTTATTTCTTTCATCTTATGGTACAATGATGTTTTACTCATCAATAGAGGAGATCACGCATATTTTAAATTTGACAATTATTGTTTATCTGTCACAACATACTTCAGTTCTTTATAAACGTTTGTGGTATATTTGATACTTGTATATTATTTACTGAACACCAGATGGCCTCCTGTAAGCACATTGTAGCAATTACACTCCAAGATCTCTCTTGTATTGTTGTTCTTCTTTGACAAAATATTCTAGAGGGTCTGGAAATAAAAGCAGCTAGTTATTACCACACCAATTTCAGTGCTTATTCAGACATAACAATCTGGTTAAAAAAATGATAGTCAGTTTTTTGCTGGACGATCTCCCCTGTATGGTCAATTCCCAATCTTAGTGGGGCTACCAAGCAGACGCAGCAGGTTTCCTTGTAGAGGTGGGAGAGAAAATCATTAAGTGAGAGTTAATTCATATTTCTTGTGTCAGAGATGGGCACCATAAAATTGCCAATAGTCACAAATTTAGTGGAACAGTAGCACACTGTCATTCTTAGTAGCTGCAAAGTATGCAAGCCAATAACAATGGAAAATCGCTCAAAATCTTTGCCTGAACTTCATTCCTGTTCATCTCTTGATCTGTCTGCCTGTCTGTTTTTCTCCTGAGTCCTGCCTTATCTGCCTACCTGTCCCTCTCCTGATCTACTTTCTGGTCCTTCAGTTCTGGGTGATCTTCACTCCTATTCCTCACCGATCTATCTGCCTGACTGCCACTCTCCTGAGTCTTCCCTGCCTACCCTTCTGCCTCCATGTCAGATTTTGTAAATGAAGGGACTGGGATTAAATGAAAAGTCTATTTTCTTTCTTAGGCAATTGCTCACCAGGGTTCTCAGTGAAAATGGGAAATGGTATAAGGTAGAAAACTAAAGAGGAAAAAATGAAAACCAAAAGGGAAAGGGTAAAGAAAATCTCCAAGTTGAAAACCATTTCTGACAAAACACTTATGTTTCATGATACGATATAATGTAAAAGGTAAAATGGTACAATTAGGTCATTCCACAATCCTTTCAACAGCTTTAATATCAAGTTCTAAAAAATCCTGAAAAGCTTTGCATATCAAAAGCCTGGTTATCACAACACAGTGCAGACGTTCCTTAACCACATTCTGGGATCCATGCTTTATCTTCAGCAAGCAGCAATTAACTAAACAGTTTGGCACTGATCACCACAACGCTCCCTTTAAATAGTGCTAACGCTGTACTTTGTGCACAAAGCAGCATGTTTTTTTTAAATTATTTCTATTTTCATTATTGTGAAACACAGCCACTGTTTCTTTTAAGTTTTTGTTAAACTAGACGACAGGCCAGAAACAGAGATTTTGCTCCAATTGGACTAAACACGCCGGAGGGGCGAAAACACGGACCATTGCTTTTTGCATTGATGGTCCAAAAAGTTGTGATGTTTTCAAAAATATTTGAAAGTTTTTCTGGGCTCCTGAGTCTAGAAATGACTCTCAATAATGTTAATGCACCAACACTTAGTGTGCTTTTAGAAGATTCATTTTCTTGCTATTTTAACAAAGGCAGTAAACTATTTATTTTAAACAGGTTAACTTCTCAGTTTAAATGGCCACAGTAACTTCTAGCCCATGTTACGAATTTGGGTCTGCTGTATGTAGATACATTCTCGAATTCAATGGCGTTAGTCGTCCTTGTAAGCGAGCTGAGCATTTTACTTTGATGAGCATCGACTCACTCTGCCCTATATCTACTTGCATGGTAGCAGAACCTAGGGATGTAACAACAAAATTCCCGTGATCTAGAACGGATCTCCGTATATTTCTTCAATCTTTCCAACAGAGGACCATGTCGACAATGGATGAAGAGAGATTTGTTTCAAATCACTCAGCTGATGTATTCCACAGAGGTGAATTTACAGAGCAATTGTTATAATCAGACTCCTTTAGTTCAACTGTTACAACTTATCTCGAGGTGATCACATGAAAATAATGAACGCACAATGCCACCCACTTTAATGGGTCATTTTACTTAAACAGAACAACCCTTCTGCATTCTGTCCTACAGTCCAGGGCTGAACCCCATCTCCCGACAGTGTCGTCTTTCACACCCTTTTGCTGCTTGATTGCCTGTGCAGTTTTGTCTCCCAAAAGTCAGACTGTTTTTTAAGTGTATGACATTCTGCTTTGTTCTGAGATCAAAAAACACCCAACATAATGGCTGTGAGGTGCTTATCAAGTATGGAGACAAGTTTATTGTTTAGTCTCTGGAAAGAACAAATTCCAGTTAACATATTCAACGTATTTGTGAAGTTTGGTTTTTACATCTCAGCTTAGGGCTATCCTGAAAGACTAACCTCTTTAAAGCAAGCTTCAACTCAAAACACATTTTTAAATACCCCATATCTAGGTCCTTTCCATGGGAAAATGGTCAAAGAAGCATGAAATGTGACACATTGGCCCTGATATTTATGGGGAGGCAGGGAGGGAATGGGGGGGCGATGGATGGGGGGCTTGTAGTGGCAGTGAAACATGGTAATGCGGTTATTACGGAGGTCCAGCTGAATTTAACGGCAGGAACTCATTTGAATTTTGTTTTCAGGCCGGCAACCATCCAGATCAAGAGATCGTGGGTCGGGGGGGAGGGAGATCGCGGGTCGGGGGGGGAGGGAGAGAGATCGCGGGTCGGGGAGAGATCGCGGGTCGGGGGAGAGATCGCGGGTCGGGGGGGAGAGAGATCGCGGGTCGGGGGAGAGATCGCGGGTCGGGGGGAGAGATCGCGGGTCGGGGGGGAGAGAGTTCGCGGGTCGGGGGGGGGAGAGATCGCGGGTCGGGGGAGAGATCGCGGGTCGGGGGGGAGGGAGATCGCGGGTCGGGGAGAGATCGCGGGTCGGGGGGGAGAGAGTTCGCGGGTCGGAGGTTGAGAGATCGCGGGTCGGGGGGTTGAGAGATCGCGGGTTCGGGGGGGAGAGATCGCGGGTCGGGGGGGGAGAGATCGCGGGTCCGGGGGGTTGAGAGATCGCGGTCGGGGGAGAGAGATCGCGGGTCGGGGGAGAGAGATCGCGGGTCGGGGGGGTTGAGAGATCGCGGGTCGGGGGGGAGAGAGTCGCGGGTCGGGGGGGAGAGATCGCGGGTCGGGGGGGGAGAGATCGCGGGTCGGGGGGGAGAGAGATCGCGGGTCGGGGGGAGAGAGAGTTCGCGGGTCGGGGGGGGAGAGAGATCGCGGGTCGGGGGGGAGAGAGTTCGCGGGTCGGGGGGAGAGAGAGTTCGCGGGTTGGGGGGGGGAGAGAGATCGCGGGTCGGGGGGAGAGTTCGCGGGTCGGGGGGGAGAGAGATTGCGGGTCGGGGGGGGGAGAGAGATCGCGGGTCGGGGGGGGAGAGAGATCGCGGGTCGGGGGGGAGAGAGTTCGCGGGTCGGAGGTTGAGAGATCGCGGGTCGGGGGGTTGAGAGATCGCGGGTCGGGGGGGGAGAGAGATCGCGGGTCGGGGGGAGAGTTCGCGGGTCGGGGGGAGAGAGATCGCGGGTCGGGGGGGAGAGAGATCGCGGGTCGGGGGGGAGAGATCGTGGGTCGGGGAGAGATCGCGGGTCGGGGGGGGAGAGATCGCGGGTCGGGGAGAGATCGCGGGTTGGGGAGAGATCGCGGGTCGGGGGGGAGAGAGATCGCGGGTCGGGGGGGAAGAGAGATCGCGGGTCGGGTCGGGGAGAGATCGCGGGTCGGGGGGGAGAGAGATCGCGGGTCGGTGGGGGAGAGAGTTCGCGGGTCGGGGGGGGAGAGAGTTCGCGGGTCGGGGGGAGAGAGATCGCGGGTCGGGGGGGAAAGAGATCGCGGGTCGGGGGGGGAGAGAGTTCGCGGGTCGGTGGGGAGAGAGTTCGCGGGTCGGGGGGGGGAGAGTTCGCGGGTCGGGGGGGGGAGAGATCGCGGGTCGGGGGGGGAGAGATCGCGGGTCGGGGGGGGGAGAGTTCGCGGGTCGGGGGGAGAGAGATCGCGGGGTCGGGGGGGAAAGAGATCGCGGGTCGGGGGGGGAGAGAGTTCGCGGGTCGGGGGGGGAGAGAGTTCGCGGGTCGGGGGGGGAGAGAGTTCGCGGGTCGGGGGGGAGAGAGTTCGCGGGTCGGGGGGGGGAGAGTTCGCGGGTCGGGGGGAGAGAGATCGCGGGTCGGGGGGGGAAAGAGATCGCGGGGTCGGGGGGGAGAGAGTTCGCGGGTCGGGGGGGAGAGAGATCGCGGGTCGGGGGGAGAGAGATCGCGGGTCGGGGGGGGAGAGAGATCGGGGGTCGGGGGGGGAGAGAGATCGGGGGTCGGGGGGGAGAGAGTTCGCGGGTCGGGGGGGAGAGAGATCGCGGGTCGGGGGGAGAGAGATCGCGGGTCGGGGGGAGAGAGATCGCGGGTCGGGGGGAGAGAGATCGCGGGGTCGGGGGGAGAGAGATCGCGGGTCGGGGAGAGATCGCGGGTCGGGGAGAGATCGCGGGTCGGTGGGGAGAGAGTTCGCGGGTCGGGGGGGGGAGAGAGATCGCGGGTCGGGGGGAGAGAGATCGCGGGTCGGGGGGGGGAGAGATCGCGGGTCGGGGGGGGAGAGATCGCGGGTCGGGGGGAGAGAGATCGCGGGTCGGTGGGGAGAGAGTTCGCGGGTCGGGGGGGGGGAGAGAGTTCGCGGGTCGGGGGGAGAGAGTTCGCGGGTCGGGGGGAGAGAGTTCGCGGGTCGGGGGGAGAGAGTTCGCGGGTCGGGGGAGAGAGATCGCGGGTCGGGGGGGAGAGATCGCGGGTCGGGGAGAGATCGCGGGTCGGGGAGAGATCGCGGGTCGGGGAGAGATCGCGGGTCGGGGAGAGATCGCGGGGTCGGTGGGAGAGAGTTCGCGGTCGGGGGGGAAAGAGATCGCGGGTCGGGGGGGGAGAGAGTTCGCGGGTCGGGGGGAGAGAGATCGCGGGTCGGGGGGGAAAGAGATCGCGGGTCGGGGGGGGAGAGAGTTCGCGGGTCGGGGGGAGAGAGATCGCGGGTCGGGGGGGAGAGAGATCGCGGGTCGGAGGGAGAGAGATCGCGGGTCGGGAGGGAGAGAGATCGCGGGTCGGGGGCGGAGAGAGTTCGCGGGTCGGGGGGGGGAGAGAGATCGCGGGTCGGGGGGGGGGAGAGATATCGCGGGTCGGGAGGGAGAGAGATCGCGGGTCGGGAGGGAGAGAGATCGCGGGTCGGGGGCGGAGAGAGTTCGCGGGTCGGGGGGGAGAGAGTTCGCGGGTCGGGGGGGGGAGAGATATCGCGGGTCGGGGGGGAGGGAGATCGCGGGTCGGGGGGGGGAGAGAGAGATCGCGGGTCGGGGAGAGATCGTGGGTTGTCTGCCAACTCGCTGCCAGGAGGCAGGTTGGCATCTTAATTCTGATAATGAGGTCTGAAGCCTCTGCTTTAACCGGCTTTGCAGGTTTTACTGCAGGCGGCCGGGGATCCCGGGCCTTGGTATTCCTGGCAGCTGCAGTGAGGTGGCAACAGCCTCGGGGAGCAATCCTTGTGGGCCGGGAGGAGCAGGAATGCTTCCTCCCTGCCCCCCAACCAGCAGCTCGCCCCTCTCCGGCATAAGGACCCCACCCCGGGGATTGAACTCAGCCCCGGGGTCGGGGATCGGACCCCCCCCCGGGATTGAACTCAGCCCTGGGGTCGGGGGGTCGGACCCCCCCCGGGGATTGAACTCAGCCCCGGGTTCGGGGGTCGGACCCCCCCCCCCGGGGATTGAACTCAGCCCCGGGGTCGGGGTTCGGACCCCCCCCCAGGGATTGAACTCAGCCCCTGGGCCGGGGGTCGGACCCCCCCGGGGATTGAACTCAGCCCCGGGGTCGGGGGTCGGACCCTCCCGGGGATTGAACTCAGTCCCGGGGTCGGGGATCGGACCCTCACGCCCCCCGGGCGTGGAACTCCCACACACCCCCCTTGGCCCCAGCAACTACCTGTTGCTGCGGCGTCCTGTCCAGCTCACGTTCCCTACCCAATCAGGCTGGCTTCCGGATGGGGAACCCGCCCATTACGTCACACACACGCTGTGGAGTTAAAACCCCCCAGCTCGGGGCGGGTCGGAAACGGGAAAATCTAGTTCACCATTTTTAAAGCTACAGTTTGGCATTTGATCAAGTGGCAGAGTAAAAACACATTGGCCGTGGCATAAACTTTCTGTTTGAGCTAATGACAGTGGCTATTGTTTGTGCTGGTGCTCCAATGTGTTTGAAAGTTCACTTCTGGTCATTGACCCTGTGAGTAACAAGGTTCTTTCATATAATAGCTAAAGAAAGGATGTTCTGTATTTCAAGGTGCATTATAAAGCAAAACTCAAACAAAGGATGCAATCCTATAACACGTCTTATTTTACAGCATTCAGTGTTGGGATCAAACCCATGGTTGTGCTTGAGCACAATGAGCCACTGCATGTGCAAACATGCCATGCCAGTTAATCAATTCAAAAAAGCAAACAACGCAGGTTCTGACAGAAGTTATAATTTTCATACCTGTCGAGAGGACAGATTAGCAGAACAGGGTGGAATGAAGAATTTGAGACAATACGGCTGAAAACCATGTCTTCACAGCCAGTCTTCACAAATCCCAGATGTTTCACATTCAACTTGCTGTCAGCTGCACGAGACCCGAGCTTGGGCAAACCTGGCATCCCTACTACAATATAAAACCGCCTTCACTCACTCACTGATTGGTCACTTGCACCCTTCCTGTGGGGAACTGGCAGGTACTCTGGCAAATAAAGGGCAAATGATTTCAACACAGATAAGTGTGAGGTATTGGGGGGAATTTTAACCCCCAAAACTGGGCAGGTTTGAGTCGGGTGGGATATTAAAATGTTAAAAATCTGAATCTTGACCACAACCTGCCTTCAACACGCCCACTTCCGGTTTTATTGGAGGCGGGATGGGGGTTAACTAACCCGCTCGGAGGAGGCGCGTTGGCAATTTTTAAATATTATAATGAGGCGCGTGCCTCATATTTAATCACCATTTTAAATTTAACCCGGGACGTCTGAGTTTTCCGGGCCTCGGGGCACCCTGTGGCTAAAGGGAGGCAAGGACTGCTGGATCCAGAAGGTAAGTGCCTTTCCACTTACCTGCTGGATCCAGTTTACCTGCTTCACCCATCCCCCGTGATCGGACACTCACCGACCCTTCCAATCTTCCCCCGACTCTTCTAATCTCCTCCACGAGACCTCCGATTTCCCCCCTGCTCTGGCCTCCGAAACCCAATCTTCCCTCTTGCCTGAGATCTTCCCCCCAACTCTAGCCTTTCCAATGCCTCTCTCCCTCCTCTCCACTCTCTGGCTGTGGCCTGGTGCTGAAGGCCTACCCGCCCGACAGCCAGCCTCTCAATCTGGCTGGATGCAGCCAGGAAATAGAGATAAATAATGCTAATCATGTCGTGCCGTTAAATTCGGCAGGACCTGCGGGAAACCCATTCTTCCTGGGTTTCCATACCTCAAAGTAGCCCCGCCCCCGCCACGTTAATATCCAGCCCATAGCATTTTGGTAAGGAAAATAAGGTGGTCACATATTACTTGGAAAATAAGAATCTAAATGGGGTAGCGGAGCAAAGGTATCTGGGAGTACAAATACACAAATCACTAGAAGTAACGAAGCAGGTTAATAAGGCCATAAAAAAAAGCAAACCAAGCACTAGGGTTTATTTCTCGAGGGATAGAATTGAAAAGTAGGGAGTTATGCTAAACCTGTACCGAACCTAGGTTAGACCACACTTGGAGTACTGTGTGCAGTTCTGGTCGCCATATTATAAAAAGAATATAGAGGCACTGGAGAGGGTGCAGAGAAGATTTACAAGGATGATACCAGAAATGCAAGGGTATACCTATCAGGAAAGGATGAACAGGCTGGGTCCTTTTTCTCTTGACAAGAGAAGGCTGAGGGGTGACCTAACAGAGGTCTTTAAAATTCTGAAAGGTTTTGATAGAGTGGATACAGAGAGAATGTTTCCATTTGTGGGGAAGAGCATAACTAGAGACCATCAATATAAGATAGTCACCAAGAAATCAAATAGGGAATTCAGAAACTTCTTTACCCAGAGAGTGGTGAGAATGTGGAACTCGCTACCACAGGGAGTGGCTGAGGCGAATAGTATAGATGCATTTAAGGGGAGGCTAGATAGCATATGAGGAAGAAGGGAATAGAGGGTTATGCTGATAGAGTTAGATGAGGAAGGATGGGAGAGACTCGAGTGGAGCATAAACGCCGGCATGAACTGGTTGGGTCGAATGGCCTGTTTCTGTGCTTTATATCCTACGTAATTCTATGCATCTTCCCCTTTGTGAGAATACTGAGAAGGTCTCCACTTCACATTCATTTACTAACTAACCTGAAATATAATCAATTCATACTATTATTAATTGTAGATTAAAGATTTCATTATGTAATTGTTGCACTTATAATCATACTTGTAAACCTGTTGTAAAATGCCTGGGTACCCCTGGTTTGGGGGGTAAGATGGAGGAAAACTAAAGGCTCATGGGTCCTTCTTGACCAAAATTTAAAATGTCCATTTCAGCATTTCTCATAAAAGAATAGCTGCCTGTAAAACAAGGCCAGCTTGGCAAGATTCCAGAGACCCTGATAAGAGACAAAGGCTGAGACAAAGGCTAAGTCATAGCGAAGCCATAACGAATCATAACTGTTCACTTCCTAGGCGAGATAAATGACAGACAAGGACATCATGTCTTGTTTGAATTAGACACTGTTAAGGAGCAAAACACAGATGGTGTCAAGAGAAGAAGGGGGTCAGGGGGGTGATGGCCTGACAGGGGCAGGCGGGATCAGTGAGTATGTGGCATCCCTGTAATTGGGTAGTGAAATTCAGGTGTAAGTCCGTGATTGAGTTAACTGGTCCCCACAGACTTTGCTGTGAAGAAGAGGTATAAGAAGGGGGTCTCTTAGACACAAGGGTTGTAGAGGTATTCGGCTGAAAGCTTGGGACCATCCAACAGACGGACCAAGGAGGGACGGGCTGGAGGAAGGAACCACACGTGTCTCACCAGGCGGACGAGAGGCCAGGGCCAATGTGGTGGATCGCAAACTTTCTACCAAGGGCATAATGGGTAATATAACACTTGATTGCGCCTTGTTAACTACTGCTGAGATACTGTAATGCATCAAGTCTTGCTTACACTGAATAAAGTATAATCACAGTCACCAATAAAAGGTCAAGTCGAATCTTTTGGAACTTAAGAGTGAAAGGGTTAATTGGCACAGACCCAGAAACTCAACACCTTGGTACGAGAGTGGAGACTAGGAGCCCCTGCCTCAGCCCATCTGTTGCTGAAACCCTCATCCATGCTTTTGTTACCTCCAGAAGCGACTATTCCAATGCTCTCCTGGCCAGCCTTCCACCTTCCAACCTCCGTAAAGTTAAGCTCATCCAAAACTCTGCTGCCCATTTTCTAACTTGCACCAAGTCCCGTCTACCCATCCTCCATGTGCTGGCAGACCTACATTAGCTGCCAGTCCACCAACGCCTCGATTTTAAAATTCTCATCCTTGTGTTCAAATCCCTCCACGGCCTCACCCCTCCCTAACTCTGTAACCTCCTCCAGACCTGCAACCCTCTGAGAACTCTGGCCTCTTGTGCATCCCCCAATTCCTTCGCCCCACCATTGGTGACTGTGACTTCAGCCGTTTAGGCCCTAAGCTCTGGAATTCCCTCCTTAAACCTCTCCATCTCTCTCACCTCCTTAAGATGCTGCTTAAAACTCGCCTCTGTGACCAACCTGTCCTAATGTGTACCACTTTGGCTTGGTGTCAATTTTGTCTGATTACGATACGTTGTTGTTGTAACCTGTGTTCTACCATTTGGTTTCACCATTGTGCCATCCTTAAAAGTTTAATTCCATTGTTCCTCTCGACAGAGGAATGCCAAATGTTTTATTTCCCGTGCATATATAATGTACAAATTAATTTCCAAATTCTTGCTTTTTTATGGGGTTTGAAGCAACCTGTCAGATTTGCCAAAGTGCCAATACTCAGTCATAATCTTTAATGTTATGCAGCCAATTTCCAAAACTAGGATTGGCAATTTTTGAAATCTACAGAGCAGGCAGAAACACCTTTTTCCTTTATACTAGCTACATCTGTGCACAACATTAATAACTCCCAGTGAGCTGAACAATGGAAGATTCGTGCTCAAATAATCATACTAGGTTAGTAGTAATGTAAATTGTAATTGAATGGAAATAAAATCAGTTCAAGGTAAGTAAATTGGAATTTTAACAGCAAAGAGTGAGTGGGTTTGGGAGCGGGTGGGTGGTTAAATGCGCTGAAATTGACAGCGCGTCGGTAAGCCGGCTTCAACCCACCAGCTTCTGCATTTTACACGAGCGCATTCCGCTGCAAGCGAGAAGCCCCCTCGGGAGAGACGGGTTACCAATTAAGAGCTAGTTAAGCAGCTATTAAGAGCGTTTTTTACATGGATTTTCAAGTTTAACTGTGTGTGCACGGGATTCCCGGACTTGCTGGAACTCGCCAGTGAAAGCAAGACGAGAGCTGAACAAATGACAGGCAAAAACAATCACATAAATACTGAGACCTCGCACCTGCTTCCTTGCCTAAATGAAAGGCTTTTGATGAAAGGCTTTTGCTCACAGCACTTGTTCTGAGAGTTTGCTTTCAGTGCTTTGCAGGTGATTTCTACAACTTGGGAGGTCACTCTCACTACATTGGAGGTCATTCTCACTACTTTGGAGATGACTCTCACTAATTTGGAGGTCACTTTCACTACTTTCGAGGTCACTCTAACTGCATTGGAGGATTGTGCATCTGATCTCCACTTTACCTCTGTCATATATCAGTTGTATCTTGCTATGTCTTTTGATGTGGTACCTTCCTGGCTGACTTAATTAACTTTATCACACCTCGGCAGATAGTCAGGATGATTTAATTTATTGGTCTGCAATTGTAAAGTACACATGCTTTTTTTTTCCATCTATATATGCTCTGGCGATTCTGTATCCAATTTACTTCACCTGAGGAAGGAGCGATAGCTCCGAAAGCTTGTGATTTCAAATAAAACTGTTGGACTATAACCTGGTGTTGTGCGACCTCTCAAATATATCAGATCAGCATGCTTGCCGATAATGCTGTTTCACCTTGGACCTCAGATGAGGACCAAGATAAGCACCAGCAGCAACAACACCAGCAGCAGGAGCAGCTGCAGCCTAGTCCTCACTGACCTGCCATTCCACAGGAGAGAGGGGATGAGCACAGTGATGCAGCTCACAGGAGGAGTTACACCCAACACAGGGTACATAGGCAGAGACTGAACACCAGTGCCTCAGGAGGCTCAGGGTATCATGTCAGGTCATGGCAGACATTTATGGCCTGCTGGAAGAAGGTCTGCTGCCAAGTTGACCTGGTGGACACGCGTTACCAGTGGCTATCAAAGTGACCACCGCCCTCAACTTCTTCACCGCAGGCTACTTCGAGGGATCTGCAGGAGATATTTGTAGGATTTTGCAGTCGGCCGCACACAAATGCAGCACCTAGGTGACCGATGCCATGCTTGCCAGGGCAGGCAGTTATATACAATTTGCCATCGATTAAGCCAGTCAGAATGAGCGGGCACTCGGGGTTGTGGCTCCGGCTGGCTTCGCACAGATGCAGGATATCATCGACTGCACACGTGGCAATCAAGGCACCCCCAGATCACCCAGCAGTGTTTGGCGAACCGTAAGGGCTTCCATAAGAACATAAGAATTAGGAGCATAGAAGCCCTTCGATCCTGCTCCACCATTCAGTAAGATCATGGCTAATCTTCGACCTCAACTCCACTTTCCCGCCCGATCCCCATATCACTTGATTACCCTAGAGTCGAAAAATTTATCTATCTCAGCCTTGAATATATTCAAAGACTAAGCATCCACAACCCTTTTGGGTAGAGAATTCCAAATATTCACAACCCTCTGAGAAGAAATTCTTCCTCATCTCAGTCTTAAATGGCCAACCCCTTATCCTGGGACTATGCCCCCTAGTTCTAGACTTTCCAGCCAGAGGAAACAACCTCTCAGCATCTACCCTGTCAAGCCCCCTCAGAATCTTGTATGTTTCAATGAGATCACCTCTCATTCTTCTAAACTCCAGACAGTATAGGCCCAATCTACTCAATCTCTCCTCATAGGACAACGCTCTCATCCCAGGGATCAATCTAGTGAACCTTTGTTGCACCGCCTCTAAGTCATGTTTATCCTTTCTCAGATAAGGAGACCAAAACTGTGCAAAAGTACTCAAGGTGTGGTCTCACCAAAGCCCTGTACAATTGTAGTAAGACTTCCTTAGTCTTGTACTCCAATCCCCTTGCAATAAAGGCCAACATGCCATTTACCTTCCTAATTGCTTGCTGTACCTGCATGCTAACTTTCTGTATTTCTTGTACGAACACCTAAAAATCTCTCTAAACACCAACATTTAATAGTTTCTCACCATTTAAAAAAATATTCTGTTTTCCTATTCTTCCTACCAAAGTGAATAACCTCACACTTCCCCACATTATACTCCACTTGCCACCTTATTGCCCACTCACTTAACCTGCCTATATTCCTTTGCAGGCTCTGTGTCCTCCTCACAGCTTACTTTCCCACCTAGCTTTGTATCGTCAGCAAACTTGGATACATTGCACTTGGTCCCTTCATCTAAGTCATTAATATAGATTGTAAATAGCTGAGGCCCAAGCACTGATCCTTGCCCCACCCCACTAGATACAGCCTGCCAACGGAAAATGACCCATTTATCCCTACTCTCTGTTTTCTGTCCATTAACCAATCCTCTATCTATGCTAATATATTACCCCCAACCACATGAGTCCTTACCATGCATAGCAACCTTTTATGTGGCATCTTATCAAATGCCTTTTGGAATTTCAAATATACTGCATTCACTGGTTCCCCTTTATCTATCCTGCTAGTTATATCCTCAAAAAACTCGAATAAATTTGTCAAATCACGATTTCCCTTTCATAAAACCATGTTGACCCTGCCTAATCATATTATGATTTTCTAAGTACCCTTTTATCATTTCCTTAATAATGGATTCCAGCATTTTCCAGACGACTGATGCCAAGCTAATTAGCCTGTAGTTCCCTGTTTTTTCCCTCCCTCCTGTCTTGAATAGCGGGGTTACATTTGCTACCTTCCAATCCGCTGGGACCATTCTAGAATCTAGGGAATTTTGTAAGATCACAACCAATGCATCCACTATCTCTGCTGCCACCTCTTTTAGAACACTAGGATGTAGGCCATCAGGTCTAGGGGATTTGTCCCATTAGTTTCTCAAGTACTTTTTCTCTACTGATATTAATTACTTTAAGTTCCTCACTCTTATTAGTCCCTTGGTTCCCGACTATTTTTAGTATGCTTTTTGTGTCTTCTACTGTGAAGATAGATACAAAATATTTGTTTAAAGTCTCTGCCATTTCCTTATTCCCCAGAATAATTTCTCATGTCTCAGCCTCTATGGGGCCAAAGCTTACTTTTGCTACTGTCTTCCTTTTTACATACTTGTAGAAGCTCTTACAATCTGTTTTTATATTTCTTGCTGGTTTACTCTCATATTCTATTTTCTCCCTTTTTATCAATTTTTTGGTCATCCTTTGCTAGTCTCTAAAGCTTTCCCAATCCTCAGGCTTACTACTATTCTTTGCAACATTATGAGCCTCTTCTTTTAATCTAATAACTTCTTTAGTTAGCCACAGATGGATCACTTTTCCCGTGAAATTTTTATTTCTTAATATATTCGTTGAGAATTTTGGAATATTTCTTTAAATGTTTGCCACTGATTATCTATCGTCATACCTTTTAATCTAATTTTCCAATCTATCTGAGCTAATTCGCCCCATACCTTTGTAATTGGCGTTATTTAAGTTTAAGATTCTTGTTTCTGATTGAAGTATTTAACTCTCAAGCTCAACGTGAAATTTTATCATATTATGATCACTCTTCCCCAGAGGATCCTTAACTATGAGATTACAAATTAACCCTGTCTCATTACACAATACAAGATCTGAAATAGACTGTCTTGTGTGTGCCTTTGCCTATCCTACTGATGTCACGCAGTGCTTCCCCAGTGGAGGACACTGCAGATGGTCTTGCAGGGCGACCTCGAGGAGCTGGTGGCTGCGATTGTCAAATCGAGTGACAGTGTTTCTTCTTTTTCACTCTCCTCTCCCTCTCTTGGTCAACCACTGGCTGGCCAGGCTGCATTTTTTAGGTGTCTGAAATGAGGAAGGCACAAGGGTGGAGTTGTGGTGAGGGGAGGGCGGGAAAGCAAGAGGTGCATGTGAAAAGGAGGATAATGTATGAGGATACCAGCATCTCATATCCATTCAGCCCTGCCGCTGGCCAAGCCATGCCCCTGCCAAGAATGGCCAGCACCATCTCCTCCAAGGGGGTGAGGTAAAGCTAGGAATGGGAGGTGTGCCTCGTGTTTGGTAGATTGTTGGTAGGTGAATGATGGGGGGGGGGGGGGGGGGGGGCGGGGGAGGTTGTCCAATGAGCAGTGTGCGAGGCTAGTGGTGCAATTGGTAGGAGACGGCTTTTGAAGATGCATTCACTGACCTTGACCACTGGTCTGAGGTCATGAAGCATCTTTGGGCACTGGAGCCAGGTCGTGGGGCAACACTGCTGGCAGTGATGGCCTTGGTGATCTGGTCCCACATCGTTCCTTCTGAAGGAGCTCCTGGCCCCTGTGGGTAGAGGAGCTTTCTTGCAGTGTTGACCCCCTGCACAAAGCTGCAGTGCTGCGTGCGAGATCCTGGGTGCCCCTTCCCTGGCTTGTTGAGCCATTTGTGTTGGTGCTGAAGCATTTTTACCGTTTGTTTAGGTGCGGAAAGCAATTCAGCTTTAAGAACTGAAGACTGCCATTTGGGAATAATTTTTAATGTTTATTTTTTTTCAGAAGGTAATTGAGCTCAAGGGGCTAAAAACTGCCTATTTAAATGATGTTTAGTTTTTTCATTTTAAAAGGCAGTACCCCTTTGCTTTCTAAAATGACAGCCTTGCTTTAAGAGAAGGCTGCTCTTGCTCCAAGGACGCTACGGCCACGCTACATTGGGCCACCTGCTGTGAGTAGCGCCCGGAAACCGGCCTTGCACATTAAGTTTAGCGCTGCGCTAATGTTAAACAGCAGGGAGCATCAAAATACCAATGCTGCCTGTGCGATTAATTCGGGCGGCCGTAACTGCGGCCCTCGGAGGCACCGGCAGCTTTTCGGCGCACTCGAATTTTTAGCCCAGGGGGTATCCACTGAAGGCGTGGCTGATGACACCCTTGAGGAGGCCAACCAATGTGGCCGAGAGCACAACAATCAAAGCCAAATGACGACGAGATGTGTAATAGAGCAAGCAATCGGGATGCTGAAGATGTGCTTCAAATGCCTGGACAGATCTGGAGGAGCCCTTCAATACGCACCAGCCAGGGGCTCCAGAATGATCGTGGTATGCACTCTGCACAACATAGCACAGCAGCGAGGATTGGAGCTGCAGGAGGAGCCAGGCGCAGACCGCAGAGCCTCTTCAGAGGAGGTGGTGTAGGAACTTGATGTGGACATGGCACCAGCAGCGGCGCACATTGCTGCCTGGGATGTCAGGAATGACCTCATAATGGCACGATTTAGTTAGGTTGCCCCAGTGCACCCATCTGGCACCCAGATGCTGAACCCACTTCCCACCCACAAAACCACAAAGCAGTCCGACAATGACCAAACCATTCCTTTCACAGACACCCATTGCTCACAGTTAAGTCATGTGTTACCATTCATTACACGTGACAAGGCCACTTGCCAGGCAGCAGGCAAAAATGGGAAAAACGGGAAAGTGGTGCAAAGAAATAATTTTATGTGCCTCAAAATTTAAACATAACCTTCACAGTGTAACATCGACTAACACACCATGTGCATACCCTTGTGCAACTAGAATTCTTTCATCTTCCTCTTCCACATCGTGCAACCCCTGTAGCTTCAGCAGAGGTAGTGGCAGGCTGCTCACTTCCCTGCTCTGACTGCTCAGATGCTCTTGGCTGATGTCCTCTGGGTTTTGGAGCCCATGAGGGCCCCACCAAAGACTGCTCCACCTGCACCTGTGCAGGGGCAGACTCAGCCATCGGCACACGAGGCAGCAAGTGGGGCACTGACTGATTGGGGGTGGGGGCAATGGGTGAGAAGTGGAAGCGCTTTGAGCAGAGTCCCCAATTCTGTGTCCCCTGTCGCCATCATCCCTCTCATGGCCCACTCGCACTTCCCTGCTATCAATGAGCTGGGGAGCACTTTGCTGCACGTCAGTGGGGCGATGAACAGCCAAGTCTAGGTTTTGATCCATCCTAGTTAAGGTGGCATTCAGACAATGTTCCCTCTAATTTTTTTTTTTACTTGAGTGGGCCACGAACTCCTTTGACCGCGACCTTTTTGTCCAAGGGCAAGTTTTACAACAACGTTAACAACAACAACAACTTTTAAAACAACCACTTAAAAGCATATATATCAGCAATGCCATATTGCCACCCGACCGTCTTAAATCATGAGACAATCAGACAAGCTCATAAAATCAGTGAGCCTTTAGTTAGTGGTAGCATTCCCTCCCACTGAGTAAGAAGGTGAAGGGTTCGAGCCCCAGTAAAGACAACCCCGGCAGGTAGAGACTAGAATATGGTCTCTAAATGACATCCAGTGGGGTACTCGCGTCCAGATTGAGTGACCACTGCAAAATAATCACCCTGTTCTCACTTTTGTAAATGCCACTCTGTTAATTGTTCTTCAAAATGAGTCTTAACACCTTATTGTTTATTATTGGCATCTTTGGCAAAAAATGTCAATTTTAAATGATTTCATTCATTTTAGGGTAACTATAAAAAATACTTTAGTCCGCTTTTGTTCACAGTACTTATCGTTTAAATTATACATGTTGTACTACAGTGTACTTACATGAACTTCTCTTAATGGGTATGCCCGAGGTAAGTGTGTAGGAAGAAGCTGTACAGTTAGGAGGGACGCACTGTATGTGGGTTAATTTTTCAAACTACATCACCCTAAACAACCACAGACTCCTTGATCTGCATTATTGACATCTTATACATTTACTTAAAGAGAGGTGCAACCTTATTGTAGTCTTACACACAACAGGTTATTAGAATGGATTGTCTCCCATTCCTCCCTCTGATACTCTCCCCCCTTCCTCCCTCCGTCTATCTCCCCCCTTCTCCCTCCGTCTCTTTCTCTCTGCCTCCTCCCTCCCCCTCTCTCTCATAAGAACATAAGAAATAGGAGCAGGAGTAGGCCATTCGGCCCCTCAAGCCTGCTCCGCCATTCAATAAGATCATGGCTGACCTTCCACCTCATCTCCACTTTCCTGCACTATCCCCATATCCCTTGATTCCCTTAATATCCAAAAATCTATCGATCTCTGTCTTGAATATACTCAACGACAGAGCCTCAACAGCCATCTGGGGTAGAGAATTCCAAAGATTCACCACTCTCTGAGTGAAGAAATTTCTCCTCATCTCAGTCCTAAATGGCCGACCCCTTATTCTGAGACTCTGACCCCTGGTTCTAGACTCTCCAGCCAGGGGAACCAACCTCTCAGCATCTATCCGGTCAATCCCCCTCAGAATTTTGTATGTTTCAATGAGATCACCTCGCATTCTTCTAAACTCTGGAGAATATAGGCCTAGTCTACTCAATCTCTCCTCATAGGACCTTCCCCCCATCCCAGGAATCAGTCTGGTGAACCTTTGTTGCACTCCCTCTATGGCAAGTATATCCTTCCTTAGGTAAGGAGACCAAAACTGTACACAATGCTCCAGGTGTGGTCTCAGCAGGGCCCTATATAATTGCAGTAAGACATCTTTACTCTTATGCTCAAATCCTCTTGTAATGAAGGCCAACATACAATTTGCTTTCCTAATTGCTTGCTGCACTTGCATGTAAACTTTCAGTGATTCGTGTACAAGGACACCCAGGTCCCTCTAAACACCAATATTTCCCAATCTCTCACCATTTAAAAATACTCTGCTTTTCTATTTTTCCTACCAAAGTGGATAACTTCACATTTCTCCACATTATATTCCATTTGCCATGTTCTTGCCCACTCACTTAGCCTGTCTATATCCCCTTTATGTCCTCCTCACAACTTACATTCCCTCCTAGCTTTGTATCATCAGCAAACTTGGATATATTACATTTGGTCCCCTCATCCAAATCGCTGATATAGATTGTGAATAGCTGAGGCCCAAGCACTGATCCTTGCGGTACCCCACTAATTACAGCCTGCCAACCCGAAAATGACCCGTTTATTCCTACTCTCTGTTTTCTGTCCGTTAACCAATCCCCAATCCATGCTAGTATATTACCCCCAATCCCATGAGCCCTAATTTTGTTTAATAACCTCTTGTGTGGCAGCTTATCAAATGCCTTCTGAAAATCCAAATACACCACATCCACTGGTTCCCCCTTATCTATTCTGCTAGTTACAACCTCAAAAAACTCTACAGATTTGTCAAACATGATTTCCCTTTTATAAATCCGTGTTGACTCTGCCCAATCCTATTATTATTTTCTAAGTGCCCTGTTACCACGTCCTTAATAATAAATTCTAACATTTTCCCTACTACTGATGTCAGGCTAACTGGTCTGTAGTTCTCCGTTTTCTCTCTCCCTCCTTTCTTCAATAGTGGGGTTACATTTGCTACCTTCCAGTCCGCAGGAACCGTTCTAGAATCAATGGAATTTTGGAAAATGACAACCAATACATCCACTATCTCTATAGCCAACTCGTTCAAAATCCTGGGATGTCGGCAATCCGGTCCAGCGGATTTATCAGCTTTCAGTCCCATTAATTTCTCCAGTACTATTTTTTTTTTTACTAATACTAATTTCTTTCAGTTCCCTATTCTCGCTAGAGCCTTGGTTCTCTACTATTTCCGGGAAGTTTTTTGCATCTTCTTCCGTGAAGACAGACACAAAGGGCTGGATTTTGAATGACCCATGGAGTCGGGTTTGGAGGCGTGG